>OZ012677.1:116130393-117489143 GCA_963942445.1 Argyra leucocephala
TAATAATAATAATAATAATAATAATAATAATAATAATAATAATAATAATAATAATAATAATAATAATAATAATAATAATAATAATAATAATAATAATAATAATAATAATAATAATAATAATAATAATAATAATAATAATAATAATAATAATAATAATAATAATAATAATAATAATAATAATAATAATAATAATAATAATAATAATAATAATAATAATAATAATAATAATAATAATAATAATAATAATAATAATAATAATAATAATAATAATAATAATAATAATAATAATAATAATAATAATAATAATAATAATAATAATAATAATAATAATAATAATAATAATAATAATAATAATAATAATAATAATAATAATAATAATAATAATAATAATAATAATAATAATAATAATAATAATAATAATAATAATAATAATAATAATAATAATAATAATAATAATAATAATAATAATAATAATAATAATAATAATAATAATAATAATAATAATAATAATAATAATAATAATAATAATAATAATAATAATAATAATAATAATAATAATAATAATAATAATAATAATAATAATAATAATAATAATAATAATAATAATAATAATAATAATAATAATAATAATAATAATAATAATAATAATAATAATAATAATAATAATAATAATAATAATAATAATAATAATAATAATAATAATAATAATAATAATAATAATAATAATAATAATAATAATAATAATAATAATAATAATAATAATAATAATAATAATAATAATAATAATAATAATAATAATAATAATAATAATAATAATAATAATAATAATAATAATAATAATAATAATAATAATAATAATAATAATAATAATAATAATAATAATAATAATAATAATAATAATAATAATAATAATAATAATAATAATAATAATAATAATAATAATAATAATAATAATAATAATAATAATAATAATAATAATAATAATAATAATAATAATAATAATAATAATAATAATAATAATAATAATAATAATAATAATAATAATAATAATAATAATAATAATAATAATAATAATAATAATAATAATAATAATAATAATAATAATAATAATAATAATAATAATAATAATAATAATAATAATAATAATAATAATAATAATAATAATAATAATAATAATAATAATAATAATAATAATAATAATAATAATAATAATAATAATAATAATAATAATAATAATAATAATAATAATAATAATAATAATAATAATAATAATAATAATAATAATAATAATAATAATAATAATAATAATAATAATAATAATAATAATAATAATAATAATAATAATAATAATAATAATAATAATAATAATAATAATAATAATAATAATAATAATAATAATAATAATAATAATAATAATAATAATAATAATAATAATAATAATAATAATAATAATAATAATAATAATAATAATAATAATAATAATAATAATAATAATAATAATAATAATAATAATAATAATAATAATAATAATAATAATAATAATAATAATAATAATAATAATAATAATAATAATAATAATAATAATAATAATAATAATAATAATAATAATAATAATAATAATAATAATAATAATAATAATAATAATAATAATAATAATAATAATAATAATAATAATAATAATAATAATAATAATAATAATAATAATAATAATAATAATAATAATAATAATAATAATAATAATAATAATAATAATAATAATAATAATAATAATAATAATAATAATAATAATAATAATAATAATAATAATAATAATAATAATAATAATAATAATAATAATAATAATAATAATAATAATAATAATAATAATAATAATAATAATAATAATAATAATAATAATAATAATAATAATAATAATAATAATAATAATAATAATAATAATAATAATAATAATAATAATAATAATAATAATAATAATAATAATAATAATAATAATAATAATAATAATAATAATAATAATAATAATAATAATAATAATAATAATAATAATAATAATAATAATAATAATAATAATAATAATAATAATAATAATAATAATAATAATAATAATAATAATAATAATAATAATAATAATAATAATAATAATAATAATAATAATAATAATAATAATAATAATAATAATAATAATAATAATAATAATAATAATAATAATAATAATAATAATAATAATAATAATAATAATAATAATAATAATAATAATAATAATAATAATAATAATAATAATAATTTTTTTTTTTTTTTTTTTTTTTTTTAGAAGGGAAAATCCTTTATGGATGAAGGGCGCACGTGCGTCCAACAAATGTCGGAGTCTCCCATATTGGGCATACCGACTAAAAAACCTCCCGCTCTCCACGGACACTAGCCTGGAACCGTTTGTCACATTACTTCGGGCTAGGTCCAATGCCATCGCCTTGAAGGCTGCTGCCTAGCCAAAGTCTGTAGGTTGGACCTCTGTGGTGTCTAGGTCCACCTTCTTTTTCCGCAGTATTTTCTGCGCAAAGAGTGACAAACTGTCCCACGCTCCCCTACCCTGTAAAATGTGGCCCACCACTGTGTCCGGAGAGAACCGCGGTACAACTTCCCTTAGCTGCACACGCTCTCGAGCCCACCTTTCACAGATGAAAAAAGTGTGCTCAGCATCATCGTGCATGTGGCAATATATGCACTCCGCTGAACGTGCCTTCCCCATCTTGTGCAGATAGGCCCGAAAGTATCCATGTCCACTCAGCAGCTGAGTGAAGTAGTAATCTACCTCTCCATGTCGTCTTTCTACCCATGGGGTAACCTCCCCGATGAGCCGCCTCGTCCATATCCCTCGTTCCTCCAGTTCCCAGTTCTCCTGCCATTGTCGAAGCGTGCGATTCCGCTCTTCCTTCTGCACTGACTCTATATTTCCTTCGGCCTTTCTCCGGTATATCGCCTGACGCTCCCTTGCGAGTAGGGCAATTGGAATGACGCCAGCGATAACCAGGACAGCTGGCTCCGAGACAGTTCTGTAAGCAGACGCCACTCGCAACGCCGCCAGCCTTTGGACCCGACCCAGCCTTATCCGATAGCACTCCTTTGCGATAGCATGACCCCATATCTTGGCACCATACAGCAAGACTGATTGGACCGCGGACATCAGTAGCCGCCTCCGACTCGATCTTGGTCCACCTATGTTGGCCATCAATCGAGCCAGCGCCATGACACCATTTGCGGCCCTGTCAGCAGTCTTCTTGATCTGCTCAAAGTAATTTAGCCTGCTGTCAATCATGATGCCGAGATATTTTACCGCCCGTCTTGTCTGCACCTCTTCTTCGCCGATGCGCATCTGGAGCTCAAGGTTCATCCTCCTTTTTGTCAGCACTACGACCTCCGTCTTGCTCAATGCCAACGACAGTCCGCGGCTGTCCATCCAAGAAAGGATGGACCGCATGGTCTGATTGAGCTTCAATTGGGCGAGCTCCACGTTTCGCGCTGCTATCAGCACGGCAACGTCGTCCGCATATCCGACCAGCATTGACTCATCCGGTATGTTTAATCGCAACAGACTGTCGTATGCGGCATTCCAAAGGTCGGGACCGAGGATTGAACCTTGTGCTGCACCTCCAGAGACAGTGATACTCCCTTGTCCTTCAGTCGTATCGAAGAGTACTGTACGGTCGTCAAGGTAGTCGCTGATCATTCCTAGCAGATATTCCGGAACACGAAATTCCTGCTCTAGAGCTTGGAGCATGTCGCTCCATCTGGCCGAATTAAACGCATTTTTCACGTCTAAAGTCACAAGGAGGACTATACGACGTGAGAAATGGTTGTGGTCCTCGGCCCTGCTCATCGCAGATGTGACTTCCACAATGGCATCTGCTGTGGAACGACCAGCCCTGAAACCGTACTGACGCGGAGACAAACCTCCAGCTGCCTCGATGGCAGACAACAGCCTTGGCTTGAGTAACTTCTCAAGAACCTTTCCCGCAGTGTCCAGCATGCAGAGCGGACGGTATGAGGAAGGCAGCTCCGGGTCTCCTTTCTCCTTGCTGATTAGTACCAGCCTAGCTGTCTTCCAACACTTGGGGAAAATTCCCGCTGAGAGACAGGCATTGTACATACTCAACAGAATATTCGGATTATACCGAAAAACCAGCTTTAATATCTCTCCTTGGATACCGTCTGGACCTGGGGCCTTCTTGACCTTGAGAGATTGGATGGCCACTTCCAGCTCCTCCATTGTAAACGGGGAAGCGCCATCCCGGTTGTATACTCTAGCAGCTCGCTGGAGATGCACTGGAAAGAGGGCTTTAACTAGGCGCGTTGTGGTCCGCATGTCCATGGGCGGAGGGGTTTTCAGTGCCCCAATTTTCTGGGTTACAATTTTGTAACCTAAGCCCCATGGATCTGAGTTTATATCCTCTCTCAGTGCTTCCCAGCATCTCGCCTTGCTGTGATTGATTGCACGTTGCAACTGGCGCTTTTTCTCCTTGTGGTCCGAGGACCTGATCCTAACCTCCTCCTCCGTTCTAGATCTCTGAGCCTTTCTCCGCAGTCGGAGACAATCTCTCCGGAGGTCAGCTATCTCGGCTGTCCACCAGTACATTGGCTGTTTTCCATGAGGAATTCGCCTCCGAGGCATTGAGCGGTCGCAGGCTAGGGTGATTTGACGTAGAGTGGCATCCACCAACGGCCCTGCCTGGTGAGGGGTTGCAGGCTGCCCCTCGACCTGCATTTGGACACCTCCCCGGATGATCGCTGCAAATACCGCTTCGTCAATTCTCCCCATGTTCCAGCGCTGTGGTCTGCTATTTATTGTTCTTTGGAGTTGCCGCCTCTCACGGACCACGAATACAATGTACTGATGGTCACTGCCCGTGTAGTTCTCGATCACATGCCAGCCTTCGACCAAAGCGGCCAAGCGCTCACAGGCAAAGGATACGTCGGGAATGGTTTCTGAATACCCCGGTCGACGAAAAGTAGATGTCGAGCCGACATTCAGCACAAGTAAACCGGTTCTGGATGCCAACCCTAACACCTCGCTTCCCCTTGAGTCAGGGTAGGGCATTCCCCACTCGGTTGCCTTAGCGTTGAAATCGCCACCAATCACTACGCGACCCGTCGTGTTCAAAACCGTATCCTCAAGGTTCGCCAATTTCGCTCGGAAATCCGCTATGACTTCGTTGGGTGTCAGATAGACGCTTATAAATGTGATATCCGCGTATTTAACCCAGACGAACCCACGCCCGCGCCCATGCTCTCGTACCGGGATTTTCGCTGCATCAGGTATCCAAATGGCCGCCGTACCAAGCTCGTCCGAGAACCAAGAAGTGGTTCTGTCCATATACTGCTCACTAATGAGCAGTATGTCGGAACTCTTCTCCCGAGCAAGCTGATGCAGGAGGTCATCTGCCACTCGGCTACGATTTAAGTTTGCCTGGAGGACGCTGATCATTTTCCAGTCTCTTTGGCCTTTCTCAGAGCGTCTCTGAACACCTTGCATAACCCTGTGCCTAGAGTGTGGCCTAGACTTTCCTGTTGCACACCCGCTTCGGCAGAGAGTATGCAGTGTGCCTTTTCTTTACAGGCCTTAGCAACATGACCCTCCTTTCCGCAGCGGTAGCAGGCTTTGCTTCGGTCAGGTCCCCTGCAAGAACCAGCCACGTGACCGTAATTTAGACACCTGTAGCAGCGTTTGATATCGGTCCGTGACGTAACCCTGCAAGAAACCCATCCTACTTTGAGCCTTCCCTGCTTCAGCAGCTTTTCGGCAGCTTGCTCAGGAAGTTCAACGATGGCTGTCAGTTGTGACCTCGAATTTGGCGCTGTAAGACCAACCCTCATTACTGCGACATCTCCGAGATCCCTCCTCAGTGCCTGCTCCACTTCAGTCCGCTCAGTAAGGCAGTCCAAATCGTTCACTGCTACGGACCTCATCTGTACGATGCTCTTCACGCTACCTAGAGTGCCCACTGCATCTTCTAGGGCCTTTGTGAAACTTCCCAAGCTTTTCTGGCCGGTGATTTCAAGAAGAACCTTGCCATCCCGTGTTTGCCGGATTGCCTTTATTTCCGCACCTGTTTCCTCCGGTTTAACTTTCGCCTTGATGCTTCTTAGGACATCCGCATATGATTTACCCTCCGCTGGCTTGATGGTAACGGCGGGCCGACGTCCTTTGGTTCTTAATTTTTTGGCATTTACCGCTACTTTATCTTGGGAAGCTTCAGGTACTTTTGTCTTAGGCTCTTCGGCTGTAAGATTTTTTGTTCTTCGCCTGGCCCTCCTCTTTTTTCTCTTTACTTCTGTCCACTGCTGTACGTTGGCGGAAAGTTGAGGAGTCATTTCCTTCTCTTTCTTCTTTTTAGGTATGGCCGCTTTTTCCGCCGGGCTAGTAGCTCCTCTTTTCAGCATTCCACTTGTGACTATTTCTGGCAGCATCACAGTCATCGTTTTTTGGGCTTTCGTGGTATCAAATGCCCTCTTTTCGCCTGTCTGGACAGCACAGTCTCTCATTTTTCTTGGGATCTCCGTTTGAGTTCTGCTGTCCATTCTTTTTGTGCATGTTTTCCGGCTCCACAAGCTTTTTAACGTGTCCAGGGCATCCTGGAGCACCGCCATGCCATCTTTTATTTCCGAGCTGACGTTCGTTTGCCTGAGAGTTGCAGCTCTCATTTTGGCCAGAACACCATCAGTCTTCTGGAATATTTCTCCGACATTAGCCTCCATGCTGCCTTCGTGCTCATTTTCCCTTACCACCGCCGGTGGTGAGGAATTTGAGCGAGCTGCAGTTGGAGGTGTACGCAGTAATACCGGGCACCGTCTAAAAGGACTATTTGATGGGCTCTCCTCAAATCCCCTTCTTGAAGTACCTTCATCCTTCTCCATCTTCTTCATCGTCTCAGTATGGTTTTTTTTTCTTTCATTCATATTTTGTTCCCACGAGTAAGGCGAGAAAATCGGTCCGCCCCCGCAGAGCTCCCATACGGGGGTAAGGCTTTTACACTCAGAGGCTGCCAGATATCTGAGGACACCGTTTGCGACTGGGCTAGTTTTTATACAGGGCCCCCAGCCTAGCTGATTATCGGCACGGTACGTATGACACCTTAATCCGGCCCTGTTGATTGCCATTTGGTTTCAGGTCTCATCTTTGAACAGGGTCCCAAGACTCTTTGCCCATACTCGGCCTCTGCACCGCGACGAGGTAGGCAATCGTGCAGAGGAATAATAATAATAATAATAATAATAATAATAATAATAATAATAATAATAATAATAATAATAATAATAATAATAATAATAATAATAATAATAATAATAATAATAATAATAATAATAATAATAATAATAATAATAATAATAATAATAATAATAATAATAATAATAATAATAATAATAATAATAATAATAATAATAATAATAATAATAATAATAATAATAATAATAATAATAATAATAATAATAATAATAATAATAATAATAATAATAATAATAATAATAATAATAATAATAATAATAATAATAATAATAATAATAATAATAATAATAATAATAATAATAATAATAATAATAATAATAATAATAATAATAATAATAATAATAATAATAATAATAATAATAATAATAATAATAATAATAATAATAATAATAATAATAATAATAATAATAATAATAATAATAATAATAATAATAATAATAATAATAATAATAATAATAATAATAATAATAATAATAATAATAATAATAATAATAATAATAATAATAATAATAATAATAATAATAATAATAATAATAATAATAATAATAATAATAATAATAATAATAATAATAATAATAATAATAATAATAATAATAATAATAATAATAATAATAATAATAATAATAATAATAATAATAATAATAATAATAATAATAATAATAATAATAATAATAATAATAATAATAATAATAATAATAATAATAATAATAATAATAATAATAATAATAATAATAATAATAATAATAATAATAATAATAATAATAATAATAATAATAATAATAATAATAATAATAATAATAATAATAATAATAATAATAATAATAATAATAATAATAATAATAATAATAATAATAATAATAATAATAATAATAATAATAATAATAATAATAATAATAATAACAATAATAATAATAATAATAATAATAATAATAATAATAATAATAATAATAATAATAATAATAATAATAATAATAATAATAATAATAATAATAATAATAATAATAATAATAATAATAATAATAATAATAATAATAATAATAATAATAATAATAATAATAATAATAATAATAATAATAATAATAATAATAATAATAATAATAATAATAATAATAATAATAATAATAATAATAATAATAATAATAATAATAATAATAATAATAATAATAATAATAATAATAATAATAATAATAATAATAATAATAATTTTTTTTTTTTTTTTTTTTTTTTTTTTTTTTTTTTTTTCGTAGGTCGGTGGTGAAAACCTTTTATAGGTATCTTGAAGGGTCCGCACTTCAAGGGTATGTGAGACTCCCATGATCTTGTTCGGTCTACTCACCAAATACACCACCTCCTTTTCCCACGGTGAAACCAACCCGGAACCGCTTTCGCATTACTTCAAGTTGGGCCGTGCTTGTTCCTGTTTTTTAATTCTCTTTTATGATTCTTCTTCTAGGTCCTCTAAATATCTGAGCTCTTTTTTCCTGCGTAGTATTAATTCTATGTATTTAGCTATTGCATTCCATTTTTCTTGGTTTTCAAGCATTACAGAAATTATATTTTCTGATGTTAATTCTCCTACTGCTACTATTAAAGATTCTCTTTCTGTTTCTGCTAAATCACATTCGAAAAAAGTGTGATGCGCTGTGTCATGTGTTACGCTGCAGTGACTGCATCCTGGATTATTTACTTTGCCCATCTTGTAGAGGTAGGATCGAAAATATCCGTGGCCTGATAGGAACTGAGTGATGTAAAAATTTACTTCTCCATGGTGTCGGTTAAACCAGACTTCTACTTGTGGGATTAATCTAGCCGTCCATCGCCCGTGCTGATCATTACTCCAGTGTTCTTGCCATCTTGTCATCGTGTACCTTCTTTCCTCTGCTACAATGACATCTCGGCTCGTTGCTTGATCCCTTATATATATATTTCTTCGTTCTTGCGCTAGCAAATCAATCGGAATCACGCCCGCGATTACCATGACCGCCGAATGTGAAACTGTTCGATAGGAGCACGCGACTCGGAGAGCCCCTCTTCGTTGCACCGCTGCTATGCGTTTTTTACAATACCTCTTGTCCATCGCATGTGCCCAGATTTCAGCTCCGTATAGAAGGATTGATTCTGCGGTTTTCATAATGATTCGTCTTTTTTCTGGTTTGGGTCCTCCAATGTTTGCCATAAGTTTGCTTAGCTTGATTGTAGCTTCTGCTGCTTTATCTGCTACTTTTTGGATTTGTTGCCAAAATGTTAGCCTTGTATCAATAGTAACTCCTAAGTAATTTGCTGATTCTTTGGTCATTATTGTTTCTGGACCTACTTGCATTGGAATTATAGTTGGTATTCTTTTCTTAGTTAACATAACGATTTCTGTTTTTGCCGTTGCTAATTCTAATCTATGTTCCCTCATCCAACTATACACTCTTCTCATAACTTGATTCAGCCTAATCTGTGATTCTGCTATATCCCGTGCCGTTATAATAGCTGCTATATCATCAGTATAACCTACTAGCTGTATATTTTCAGGCATTTCCATACATAATAGACTGTTGTACAGAACATTCCATAGTTCTGGTCCTAGTATTGATCCTTGTGCTACTCCTGCCGTAAGATCCTTTATCCTCTTTCCATCTACCGTGTTGTATATCAATCTTCGCTCGCTTAAGTAATCTATTAGAACTTTCAGAAGGTACGTAGGTATAGTAAACTTATTTTGTAATGCGTCTATGATGTCAGTCCATCTTGCCGAATTAAAGGCATTTTTGACATCCAAGGTAACAAGTAGAACTATTTTCCTCGAGTGATGTGTTTCCATTCGTGTGGCTTCCGCAGTTTCTGTTACCACCTTGATAGCATCAACGGTCGACCTTCCCTTTCTGAACCCGAACTGTGTGTTCGCTAGTCCACCAGCTGTATGAATTGCTGCTTGCAGTCTTGTTTTTATTAACCTTTCGAAGAGTTTCCCGGCCGTATCTAACATACATAGTGGCCTGTATGACGATGCTGCTCCTCTTACTCCTTTAGCTTTGTCAATTAAAACCAGTCTTGCTTCTTTCCACCTTTTGCTGAATACTCCTTCTTTTAGGCAGCAATTATACATATTCAGCATCATTTGTGGATTATTCGAAGCTACTAATTTGATGACCTCTGCTGGTATTCTATCAGGTCCGGGGGCTTTCTTGTTTTTCATACATTTTACTGCATCTTCTAGTTCTATTTGTGTAAAAATTGGGGCTTCTCCTGGTTCTTCGTGCCTCTGCAATACATTTCTTAAAGGGTGTGTAGGGAAAAGTGTGTTTACAATATTTTCCATAACGTCCGCTTCTAGCTTATTTTCTGATGCTGGTGCTCTGATTCTTTTCATTACAATTTTGTATCCAAGTCCCCAGGGATCATTGTTTACTTCTTCACACAAACTCTTCCAGTTTTTCCTTTTACTCTTCTTTATTATAATTCGGAGCGTTTTTCTCGCTATTCTATATTCCTCTAGTTTGCTTGTTTCTGCTGCTCCATTTCTCTGTCGCTGTGCTATGCGGCGGAGACGCAAACATTTTCTTCTCAATTCCGCTATTTCTTCTGTCCACCAGTATACAGGGCATCTGTTTCTATTTCCAAACTTCTTGGGCATTGATTCTTCACAAGCTCTTGCGATGGTGTCCATAGTAACTTTCACCACTGCTTCTGCTCGTTCTCTGCCTGTTTCGTTCTGTGGCACTTGCATTACTCTTTCTAGATTTCTCCTTATTACACCGGCCATTTTTTCTTTATCCAGCTTATTGACGTTCCATGTACCTTCTCGCTGGTTGTTGCGATTTCTTTCTCTCCTTCTCGTGCATATTTCGAATTGTATATACTGATGATCGCTGCCAGTATAATCCTCTAGAACCATCCAGTTTTCTATGTTGTTAGCAAGTTCTTCTGTTGCTAGGGATATATCGGGTATAGTTTCGGTGTACCCGGGTCTCCTGAATGTGCTGGTATTTCCTGAGTTTAACACAATTAAATTTTGTCTTGCTACCATTTCCAAAATTTGCCTTCCCCTGTTATCTGTAACTGGCAATCCCCACTCCACTGCTTTAGCATTGAAGTCACCGGCGACTACTACATTTCCTCCTAGTTCTATCATCTTATCTTCTAGTTGCTCCATTTTCTGTCGATATTCCTGTGCCGTTTGATTTGGAGTTAGGTAACAGCTTATTATTGTTTCTTTGCCGTTTGTGATCCATACAAACCCATTTCCGGCTCCATGGCTGTTAATTTGTATTTTCCCTTGATTTACTACCCAGATGGCTGCTGTACTTGTGACATCCGAGAACCAATTCTGATAATCTTTATTTTTGTACTGCTCGCTGATAATTACTACGTCGATATTCTTTTCTCGGACGAGCTGTAAAAGTAGATCATCGGCCGTTTTGCTCCTGTGCAAATTACCTTGTAAGAGCTTAATTATTTTTATGCTTTTTACTCTCCTCAAGTGCAGTTCGAAACACTCTACACAAACCGGATCCTGACACGTGCTCCAGACTTTCTGCTTTTATTTCTGCACACAAAAAGCACCTTGCCTTTTGTTTACAGTTTTTGACTGTGTGTCCTTTTTGTCCGCACTTGTAGCAGCAGTCTCTACGATCTTCATATTTGCATTGCCTCCTTAAGTGGCCGAAGTTAAGGCATTTGTAGCATCGCTTAACTTCTGTTCTCTCCCTAATTCTGCATCTGATCCATCCAATTTTTATTTTCGATGTTACCAGTAATTTTTTGGCATCGCTTTCTTCCATAACTACAACCGCAGTTATCTGTTCCCTACCATTTGGTGCTGTCAAATGTATTTTGCATTCGACAACTTCCGTTAATTCCTTATTTATAGCCTTTTGAACTTCCTCAATGGTTGTTACACAATCCAAGTCTTTAATCTCTATCGCAGTCTTTGGTGTGAGATTCCTTACACTAGCCGAAGTCCCTAGAGCTTCCTGTAACTCCTTGGTGAATTTACCTTTTTCTTTCGGGCCTTTCCCCATTTCCAGCAGCACATCCCCATTTTGAGTTCTGCGGATTCCTCTGATTTCGATCTCTGTTTTTTCAGGGTTTACCCTTCCTTTTATTTCCTTTAGGATTTCAGCGTAAGTCTTCCCTGTGGTGGGTTTTATCGGTATTGCTTCTGAACGGGGCCTTGTACTCTTCTGCTTTTCCGAGTGTGACATCTTACTTCTTCTCTTCCGTGTTCTTTGGCTACTCGCTGCTTCTTTTTTTCCTGGCAGTACTTTACCTTCGTTCGATCTGGGTTGTCGCTGCGCTGAAGTTCTAGTTTGCACAAGTGTCCAACCACTTTCTTCTGCTTCTCTTCCTTTCTTGTATGCAGGAGGGGTGTCGGTTTGACCATGCTCATCTGCATAGATCTCTCTGCCTCGTTTCTTACCATTTGAGGAGGTTAATGCTGCATTTTGCTCTCCTATGCTGGGGATTTCGCTGGTATTTTTCGTTTGTTCCTTCCTTTGGGTTCTGCCTTCGAAAATTACTTCTATAGCTTCCTGTAACTTTATTAGGCCATTTTTGATGTCCATACTAATGTTTTTCTGCTTGGCAGCAGCTTGCAGCATGATTTCTGTCAGATGTTGTATTTTCTGAAGTTGCTGTTCCTCCATATCTTCAGGGATTTTCCTTGATGTTTCAATTTGGGAAACTGATAATTTGTGTATACCTTCTTTCAGCGTTCCTCCATTTACCGTCTTTTCTGGTATGATGATCAGTTTCTTACTGCATTTAGTGAGTTCGGCTGATGCTCCTTTAATTGGAGAACGAGCTATTTTGTTGCTTCTTTGAAATGGGTAACTTCCCATTTTTGGTTGCTGCTTTTGTTTCTTCTGTTCTTCGGTAACATATTTAACACTTAGAGGCCCGCATACCTCTAAGCGCCGGTTGCTAGCCGGGTCATTTGGCACAGATTTATTTTTTAGCAATAAGCGATCCCCCCCAGAATCCGTGGGATCGGCCTCCTTGGAGGATGGATTCTCTAGCATAGCTAGATTACCACCTGGGGTATTTATATATATTGTTTTATCCATTGCATATTTATAAACTGAGTCTTTATGGAGTTACTCATCTCCGTTTTTAATTCCGGCCGCTCCTAACATGGAGTACAGACGCCGACCAAGTCGCCGCTCGCTACGAATACAGACGCGCTTGGATTTCGAGCATTTCGCGCTTGTACGAGTAATACACGCCCGTCCTGCACCAACTTGTTTTATTTAGTTAGAGCGCCAAATATTCGCTTTTACCCTATCTCGTTAGCCATACTAAGTATGTTACCAGGAGGTGCCCGGCAGATAACTATGTTACCTACCTTCGAGGAGGTGAGATTAGGATTTGCTGGCAGAGTTGATAATTACAGTAGGCGTTTCCCAGTTTTTTTCAAGACGTCCGTTGGGAGAACGTTTGTCTGAGACCATATACCAGCCTTTACCTCCCAATAATAATAATAATAATAATAATAATAATAATAATAATAATAATAATAATAATAATAATAATAATAATAATAATAATAATAATAATAATAATAATAATAATAATAATAATAATAATAATAATAATAATAATAATAATAATAATAATAATAATAATAATAATAATAATAATAATAATAATAATAATAATAATAATAATAATAATAATAATAATAATAATAATAATAATAATAATAATAATAATAATAATAATAATAATAATAATAATAATAATAATAATAATAATAATAATAATAATAATAATAATAATAATAATAATAATAATAATAATAATAATAATAATAATAATAATAATAATAATAATAATAATAATAATAATAATAATAATAATAATAATAATAATAATAATAATAATAATAATAATAATAATAATAATAATAATAATAATAATAATAATAATAATAATAATAATAATAATAATAATAATAATAATAATAATAATAATAATAATAATAATAATAATAATAATAATAATAATAATAATAATAATAATAATAATAATAATAATAATAATAATAATAATAATAATAATAATAATAATAATAATAATAATAATAATAATAATAATAATAATAATAATAATAATAATAATAATAATAATAATAATAATAATAATAATAATAATAATAATAATAATAATAATAATAATAATAATAATAATAATAATAATAATAATAATAATAATAATAATAATAATAATAATAATAATAATAATAATAATAATAATAATAATAATAATAATAATAATAATAATAAAAATAATAATAATAATAATAATAATAATAATAATAATAATAATAATAATAATAATAATAATAATAATAATAATAATAATAATAATAATAATAATAATAATAATAATAATAATAATAATAATAATTTTTTTTTTTTTTTTTTTTTTTTGCTTTTTTACGGTTATAGATGGTGTCGCGGGGAAAATCTGCTTAACAGACTACCGAGTGCCGGGTTGGTCGGTTTCTTTTTGCATTACACTAAGACGCACTGCAAAAAAGGAACCAACCGACCGGCTAAAAACCCCCACCATCTGTTCCCTTGACCCACGATGTTTATCCCAGTTTGGAACCGCGTTAGCATTTCTTCAAACTGACGAAAAAGTGCTGGCTTCGGTGTTTCCGTGTGAATTATCCAGTTCGCTCTTCTCTGCATATGTCTATCGACAGCGGCAGACTGAAAAATAAATTCTTCTGTCCTTCTTCTAATATTATTACTAATAACAATATTAATTTTCTAATCCTTTTCTATTATAGCTAGGTTATTTCCCATTTACAAACAAAAACTATTCTAAACAGAGCTTTACAATCCCTAGAGGTGCTGTCTTGAAGTAGCTTCCAACATGTCAAGCTGCCTCAAGACGCTGGACTAGGTTATTTCTGTTAAATCTATTCTACAAATAACTAGAAAACTAAAAACTATTCTATACAGAGCTACATAATCCCTAGAGGTGCTGTCTTGAAGTAGCTTCCAACATGTCAAGCTGCCTCAAGATGCTGGACTAGGTTATTTCTGTTCTACATCTATTCTACAAATAGCTACTTGACTCCCAAAATCGTTTTGCGTAGGCCCGACTATTTGGCGACTTATTAAAATCTACTTAGTTAAATCTACTTCCATATTTAACAAAAATAACAAAAAAAAAAACAGTACTACTGTGCTACATAACAAAACAGCGATACGTTTTATCCAATTTCGCTCATAAGTCTACCGAGATCTACCACACGCCGACAGCATCAGCAGTAACTAGTGTCGCCGAGTTAAATTTGTTGTTAATTTAACAAAAACAGAACTGCGGCACCAGTAAGCCTGTATGCCACCGGCCCCAAGCAGACCACGCCAGACTCAAAAGCAGAAACCCGACTACACTGAGGTCTATTCCGAATCGAAACCCGACTACACTGAGGTCTATTCCGGTCTATTCCGAATAATAATAATAATAATAATAATAATAATAATAATAATAATAATAATAATAATAATAATAATAATAATAATAATAATAATAATAATAATAATAATAATAATAATAATAATAATAATAATAATAATAATAATAATAATAATAATAATAATAATAATAATAATAATAATAATTTTTTTTTTTTTTTTTTTTTTTTTTTTTTTTTTCGTAGGTCGGTGGTGAAAACCTTTTATAGGTATCTTGAAGGGTCCGCACTTCAAGGGTATGTGAGACTCCCATGATCTTGTTCGGTCTACTCACCAAATACACCACCTCCTTTTCCCACGGTGAAACCAACCCGGAACCGCTTTCGCATTACTTCAAGTTGGGCCGTGCTTGTTCCTTTTTTTTAATTTTCTTTTATGATTCTTCTTCTAGGTCCTCTAAATATCTGAGCTCTTTCTTCCTGCGTAGTATTAATTCTATGTATTTAGCTATTGCATTCCATTTTTCTTGGTTTTCAAGCATTACAGAAATTATATTTTCTGATGTTAATTCTCCTACTGCTACTATTAAAGATTCTCTTTCTGTTTCTGCTAAATCACATTCGAAAAAAGTGTGATGCGCTGTGTCATGTGTTGCGCTGCAGTGACTGCATCCTGGATTATTTACTTTGCCCATCTTGTAGAGGTAGGATCGAAAATATCCGTGGCCTGATAGGAACTGAGTGATGTAAAAATTTACTTCTCCATGGTGTCGGTTAAACCAGACTTCTACTTGTGGGATTAATCTAGCCGTCCATCGCCCGTGCTGATCATTACTCCAGTGTTCTTGCCATCTTGTCATCGTGTACCTTCTTTCCTCTGCTACAATGACATCTCGGCTCGTTGCTTGATCCCTTATATATATATTTCTTCGTTCTTGCGCTAGCAAATCAATCGGAATCACGCCCGCGATTACCATGACCGCCGAATGTGAAACTGTTCGATAGGAGCACGCGACTCGGAGAGCTCCTCTTCGTTGCACCGCTGCTATGCGTTTTTTACAATACCTCTTGTCCATCGCATGTGCCCAGATTTCAGCTCCGTATAGAAGGATTGATTCTGCGGTTTTCATAATGATTCGTCTTTTTTCTGGTTTGGGTCCTCCAATGTTTGCCATAAGTTTGCTTAGCTTGATTGTAGCTTCTGCTGCTTTATCTGCTACTTTTTGGATTTGTTGCCAAAATGTTAGCCTTGTATCAATAGTAACTCCTAAGTAATTTGCTGATTCTTTGGTCATTATTGTTTCTGGACCTACTTGCATTGGAATTATAGTTGGTATTCTTTTCTTAGTTAACATAACGATTTCTGTTTTTGCCGTTGCTAATTCTAATCTATGTTCCCTCATCCAACTATACAATCTTCTCATAACTTGATTCAGCCTAATCTGTGATTCTGCTATATCCCGTGCCGTTATAATAGCTGCTATATCATCAGCATAACCTACTAGCTGTATATTTTCAGGCATTTCCATACATAATAGACTGTTGTACAGAACATTCCATAGTTCTGGTCCTAGTATTGATCCTTGTGTTACTCCTGCCGTAAGATCCTTTATCCTCTTTCCATCTACCGTGTTGTATATCAATCTTCGCTCGCTTAAGTAATCTATTAGAACTTTCAGAAGGTACGTAGGTATAGTAAACTTATTTTGTAATGCGTCTATGATGTCAGTCCATCTTGCCGAATTAAAGGCATTTTTGACATCCAAGGTAACAAGTAGAACTATTTTCCTCGAGTGATGTGTTTCCATTCGTGTGGCTTCCGCAGTTTTTGTTACCACCTTGATAGCGTCAACGGTCGACCTTCCCTTTCTGAACCCGAACTGTGTGCTCGCTAATCCACCAGCTGTATGAATTGCTGCTTGCAGTCTTGTTTTTATTAACCTTTCGAAGAGTTTTCCGGCCGTATCTAACATACATAGTGGCCTGTATGACGATGCTGCTCCTCTTACTCCTTTAGCTTTGTCAATTAAAACCAGTCTTGCTTCTTTCCACCTTTTGCTGAATACTCCTTCTTTTAGGCAGCAATTATACATATTCAGCATCATTTGTGGATTATTCGAAGCTACTAATTTGATGACCTCTGCTGGTATTCTATCAGGTCCGGGGGCTTTCTTGTTTTTCATACATTTTACTGCATCTTCTAGTTCTATTTGTGTAAAAATTGGGGCTTCTCCTGGTTCTTCGTGCCTCTGCAATACATTTCTTCTAGGGTGTGTTGGGAAAAGTGCGTTTACAATATTTTCCATAACGTCCGCTTCTAGCTGATTTTCTGATGCTGGTGCTCTGATTCTTTTCATTACAATCTTGTATCCAAGTCCCCAGGGATCATTGTTTACTTCTTCACACAAACTTTTCCAGTTTTTCATTTTACTCTTCTTTATTATAATTCGGAGCGTTTTTCTCACTATTCTATATTCCTCTAGTTTGCTTGTTTCTGCTGCTCCATTTCTCTGTCGCTGTGCTATGCGGCGGAGACGCAAACATTTTCTTCTCAATTCCGCTATTTCTTCTGTCCACCAGTATACAGGGCATCTGTTTCTATTTCCAAACTTCTTGGGCATTAATTCTTCACTAGCTCTTGCGATGGTGTCCATAGTAACTTTCACCACTGCTTCTGCTCGTTCTCTGCCTGTTTCGTTCTGTGGCACTTGCATTACTCTTTCTAGATTTCTCCTTATTACACCGGCCATTTTTTCTTTATCCAGCTTATTGACGTTCCATGTACCTTCTCGCTGGTTGTTGCGATTTCTTTCTCTCCTTCTCGTGCATATTTCGAATTGTATATACTGATGATCGCTGCCAGTATAATCCTCTAGAACCATCCAGTTTTCTATGTTGTTAGCAAGTTCTTCTGTTGCTAGGGATATATCGGGTATAGTTTCGGTGTACCCGGGTCTCCTGAATGTGCTGGTATTTCCTGAGTTCAACACAATTAAATTTTGTCTTGCTACCATTTCCAAAATTTGCCTTCCCCTGTTATCTGTAACTGGCAATCCCCACTCCACTGCTTTAGCATTGAAGTCACCGGCGACTACTACATTTCCTCCTAGTTCTATTATCTTATCTTCTAATTGCTCCATTTTCTGTCGATATTCCTGTGCCGTTTGATTTGGAGTTAGGTAACAGCTTATTATTGTTTCTTTGCCGTTTGTGATCCATACAAACCCATTTCCGGCTCCATGGCTGTTAATTTGTATTTTCCCTTGATTTACTACCCAGATGGCTGCTGTACTTGTGACATCCGAGAACCAATTCTGATAATCTTTATTTTTGTACTGCTCGCTGATAATTACTACATCGATATTCTTTTCTCGGACGAGCTGTAAAAGTAGATCATCGGCCGTTTTGCTCCTGTGCAAATTACCTTGTAAGAGCTTAATTATTTTTATGCTTTTTACTCTCCTCAAGTGCAGTTCGAAACACTCTACACAAACCGGATCCTGACACGTGCTCCAGACTTTCTGCTTTTATTTCTGCACACAAAAAGCACCTTGCCTTTTGTTTACAGTTTTTGACTGTGTGTCCTTTTTGTCCGCACTTGTAGCAGCAGTCTCTACGATCTTCATATTTGCATTGCCTCCTTAAGTGGCCGAAGTTAAGGCATTTGTAGCATCGCTTAACTTCTGTTCTCTCCCTAATTCTGCATCTGATCCATCCAATTTTTATTTTCGATGTTACCAGTAATTTGTTGGCATCGCTTTCTTCCATAACTACAACCGCAGTTATCTGTTCCCTGCCATTTGGTGCTGTCAAATGTATTTTGCATTCGACAACTTCCGTTAATTCCTTATTTATAGCCTTTTGAACTTCCTCAATGGTTGTTACACAATCCAAGTCTTTAATCTCTATCGCAGTCTGTGGTGTGAGATTCCTTACACTAGCCGAAGTCCCTAGAGCTTCCTGTAACTCCTTGGTGAATTTACCTTTTTCTTTCGGGCCTTTCCCCATTTCCAGCAGCACATCCCCATTTTGAGTTCTGCGGATTCCTCTGATTTCGATCTCTGTTTTTTCAGGGTTTACCCTTCCTTTTATTTCCTTTAGGATTTCAGCGTAAGTCTTCCCTGTGGTGGGTTTTATCAGTATTGCTTCTGATCGGGGCCTTGTACTCTTCTGCTTTTCCGAGTGTGGCATCTTACTTCTTCTCTTCCGTGTTCTTTGGCTACTCGCTGCTTCTTTTTTTCCTGGCAGTACTTTACCTTCGTTCGATCTGGGTTGTCGCTGCGCTGAAATTCTAGTTTGCACAAGTGTCCAACCACTTGCTTCTGCTTCTCTTCCTTTCTTGTATGCAGGAGGGGTGTCGGTTTGACCATGCTCATCTGCATAGATCTCTCTGCCTCGTTTCTTACCATTTGAGGAGGTTAATGCTGCATTTTGCTCTCCTATGCTGGGGATTTCGCTGGTATTTTTCGTTTGTTCCTTCCTTTGGGTTCTGCCTTCGAAAATTACTTCTATCGCTTCCTGTAACTTTATTAGGCCATTTTTGATGTCCATACTAATGTTTTTCTGCTTGGCAGCAGCTTGCAGCATGATTTCTGTCAGATGTTGTATTTTCTGAAGTTGCTGTTCCTCCATATCTTCAGGGATTTTCCTTGATGTTTCAATTTGGGAAACTGATAATTTGTGTATACCTTCTTTCGGCGTACCTCCATTTACCGTCTTTTCAGGTATGATGATCAGTTTCTTACTGCATTTAGTGAGTTCGGCTGATGCTCCTTTAATTGGAGAACGAGCTATTTTGTTGCTTCTTTGAAATGGGTAACTTCCCATTTTTGGTTGCTCCTTTTGTTTCTTCTGTTCTTCGGTAACATATTTAACACTTAGAGGCCCGCATACCTCTAAGCGCCGGTTGCTAGCCGGGTCATTTGGCACAGATTTATTTTTTAGCAATAAGCGATCCCCCCCAGAATCCGTGGGATCGGCCTCCTTGGAGGATGGATTCTCTAGCATAGCTAGATTACCACCTGGGGTATTTATATATATTGCTTTATCCATTGCATATTTATAAACTGAGTCTTTATGGAGCTACTCATCTCCGTTTTTAATTCCGGCCGCTCCTAACATGGAGTACAGACGCCGACCAAGTCGCCGCTCGCTACGAATACAGACGCGCTTGGATTTTGAGCATTTCGCGCTTGTACGAGTAATACACGCCCGTCCTGCACCAACTTGTTTTATTTAGTTAGAGCGCCAAATATTCGCTTTTACCCTATCTCGTTAGCCATACTAAGTGTGTTACCAGGAGGTGCCCGGCAGATAACTATGTTACCTACCTTCGAGGAGGTGAGATTAGGATTTGCTGGCAGAGCTGATAATTACAGTAGGCGTTTCCCAGTTTTTTTCAAGACGTCCGTTGATAGAACGTTTGTCTGAGACCATATACCAGCCTTTACCTCCCAATAATAATAATAATAATAATAATAATAATAATAATAATAATAATAATTTTTTTTTTTTTTTTTTTTTTTTTTTTTTTGCGTAGGTTGGTGGTGAAAACCTTTTATAGGTATCTTGAAGGGTCCGCACTTCAAGGGTATGTGAGACTGCCATGATCTTGTTCGGTCTACTCACCAAATACACCACCTCCTTTTCCCACGGTGAAACCAACCCGGAACCGCTTTCGCATTACTTCAAGTTGGGCCGTGCTTGTTCCTTTTTTTTAATTTTCTTTTATGATTCTTCTTCTAGGTCCTCTAAATATCTGATCTCTTTCTTCCTGCGTAGTATGAATTCTATGTATTTAGCTATTGCATTCCATTTTTCTTGGTTTTCAAGCATTACAGAAATTATATTTTCTGATGTTAATTCTCCTACTGCTACTATTAAACATTCTCTTTCTGTTTCTGCTAAATCACATTCGAAAAAAGTGTGATGCGCTGTGTCATGTGTTGCGCTGCAGTGACTGCATCCTGGATTGTTTACTTTGCCCATCTTGTAGAGGTAGGATCGAAAATATCCGTGGCCTGATAGGAACTGAGTGATGTAAAAATTTACTTCTCCATGGTGTCGGTTAAACCAGACTTCTACTTGTGGGATTAATCTAGCCGTCCATCGCCCGTGCTGATCATTACTCCAGTGTTCTTGCCATCTTGTCATCGTGTACCTTCTTTCCTCTGCTACAATGACATCTCGGCTCGTTGCTTGATCCCTTATATATATATTTCTTCGATCTTGCGCTAGCAAATCAATCGGAATCACGCCCGCGATTACCATGACCGCCGAATGTGAAACTGTTCGATAGGAGCACGCGACTCGGAGAGCCCCTCTTCGTTGCACCGCTGTTATGCGTTTTTTTACAATACCTCTTGTCCATCGCATGTGCCCAGATTTCAGCTCCGTATAGAAGGATTGATTCTCGGTTTTCATAATGATTCGTCTTTTTTCTGGTTTGGGTCCTCCAATGTTTGCCATAAGTTTGCTTAGCTTGATTGTAGCTTCTGCTGCTTTATCTGCTACTTTTTGGATTTGTTGCCAAAATGTTAGCCTTGTATCAATAGTAACTCCTAAGTAATTTGCTGATTCTTTGGTCATTATTGTTTCTGGACCTACTTGCATTGGAATTATAGTTGGTATTCTTTTCTTAGTTAACATAACGATTTCTGTTTTTGCCGTTGCTAATTCTAATCTATGTTCCCTCATCCAACTATACACTCTTCTCATAACTTGATTCAGCCTAATCTGTGATTCTGCTATATCCCGTGCCGTTATAATAGCTGCTATATCATCAGCATAACCTACTAGCTGTATATTTTCAGGCATTTCCATACATAATAGACTGTTGTACAGAACATTCCATAGTTCTGGTCCTAGTATTGATCCTTGTGCTACTCCTGCCGTAAGATCCTTTATCCTCTTTCCATCTACCGTGTTGTATATCAATCTTCGCTCGCTTAAGTAATCTATTAGAACTTTCAGAAGGTACGTAGGTATAGTAAACTTATTTTGTAATGCGTCTATGATGTCAGTCCATCTTGCCGAATTAAAGGCATTTTTGACATCCAAGGTAACAAGTAGAACTATTTTCCTCGAGTGATGTGTTTCCATTCGTGTGGCTTCCGCAGTTTCTGTTACCACCTTGATAGCGTCAACGGTCGACCTTCCCTTTCTGAACCCGAACTGTGTGTTCGCTAATCCACCAGCTGTATGAATTGCTGCTTGCAGTCTTGTTTTTATTAACCTTTCGAAGAGTTTCCCGGCCGTATCTAACATACATAGTGGCCTGTATGACAATGCTGCTCCTCTTACTCCTTTAGCTTTGTCAATTAAAACCAGTCTTGCTTCTTTCCACCTTTTGCTGAATACTCCTTCTTTTAGGCAGCAATTATACATATTCAGCATCATTTGTGGATTATTCGAAGCTACTAATTTGATGACCTCTGCTGGTATTCTATCAGGTCCGGGGCTTTCTTGTTTTTCATACATTTTACTGCATCTTCTAGTTCTATTTGTGTAAAAATTGGGGCTTCTCCTGGTTCTTCGTGCCTCTGCAATACATTTCTTCTAGGGTGTGTAGGGAAAAGTGTGTTTACAATATTTTCCATAACATTACATTTTCCAGCTTCTAGCTGATTTTCTGATGCTGGTGCTCTGATTCTTTTCATTACAATTTTGTATCCAAGTCCCCAGGGATCATTGTTTACTTCTTCACACAAACTTTTCCAGTTTTTCATTTTACTCTTCTTTATTATAATTCGGAGCGTTTTTCTCGCTATTCTATATTCCTCTAGTTTGCTTGTTTCTGCTGCTCCATTTCTCTGTCGCTGTGCTATGCGGCGGAGACGCAAACATTTTCTTCTCAATTCCGCTATTTCTTCTGTCCACCAGTATACAGGGCATCTGTTTCTATTTCCAAACTTCTTGGGCATTGATTCTTCACAAGCTCTTGCGATGGTGTCCATAGTAACTTTCACCACTGCTTCTGCTCGTTCTCTGCCTGTTTCGTTCTGTGGCACTTGCATTACTCTTTCTAGATTTCTCCTTATTACACCGGCCATTTTTTCTTTATCCAGCTTATTGACGTTCCATGTACCTTCTCGCTGGTTGTTGCGATTTCTTTCTCTCCTTCTCGTGCATATTTCGAATTGTATATACTGATGATCGCTGCCAGTATAATCCTCTAGAACCATCCAGTTTTCTATGTTGTTAGCAAGTTCTTCTGTTGCTAGGGATATATCGGGTATAGTTTCGGTGTACCCGGGTCTCCTGAATGTGCTGGTATTTCCTGAGTTTAACACAATTAAATTTTGTCTTGCTACCATTTCCAAAATTTGCCTTCCCCTGTTATCTGTAACTGGCAATCCCCACTCCACTGCTTTAGCATTGAAGTCACCGGCGACTACTACATTTCCTCCTAGTTCTATTATCTTATCTTCTAATTGCTCCATTTTCTGTCGATATTCCTGTGCCGTTTGATTTGGAGTTAGGTAACAGCTTATTATTGTTTCTTTGCCGTTTGTGATCCATACAAACCCATTTCCGGCTCCATGGCTGTTAATTTGTATTTTCCCTTGATTTACTACCCAGATGGCTGCTGTACTTGTGACATCCGAGAACCAATTCTGATAATCTTTATTTTTGTACTGCTCGCTGATAATTACTACGTCGATATTCTTTTCTCGGACGAGCTGTAAAAGTAGATCATCGGCCGTTTTGCTCCTGTGCAAATTACCTTGTAAGAGCTTAATTATTTTTATGCTTTTTACTCTCCTCAAGTGCAGTTCGAAACACTCTACACAAACCGGATCCTGACACGTGCTCCAGACTTTCTGCTTTTATTTCTGCACACAAAAAGCACCTTGCCTTTTGTTTACAGTTTTTGACTCTGTGTCCTTTTTGTCCGCACTTGTAGCAGCAGTCTCTACGATCTTCATATTTGCATTGCCTCCTTAAGTGGCCGAAGTTAAGGCATTTGTAGCATCGCTTAACTTCAATAATAATAATAATAATAATAATAATAATAATAATAATAATAATAATAATAATAATAATAATAATAATAATAATAATAATAATTTTTTTTTTTTTTTTTTTGCTTTTTTACGGTTATAGATGGTGTCGCGGGGAAAATCTGCTTAACAGACTACCGATTGCCGGGTTGGTCGGTTTCTTTTTGCATTACACTAAGACGCACTGCAAAAAAGGAACCAACCGACCGGTTAAAAACCCCCACCATCTGTTCCCTTGACCCACGATAATTATCCCAGTTTGGAACCGCGTTAGCATTTCTTCAAACTGACGAAAAAGTGCTGGCTTCGGTGTTTCCGTGTGAATTATCCCGTTCGCTCTTCTCTGCATATGTCTATCGACAGCGGCAGACTGAAAAATAAATTCTTCTGTTCTTCTTCTAATATTATTACTAAAAACAATATTAATTTTCTAATCCTTTTCTATTATAGCTAGGTTATTTCCCATTTACAAACAAAAACTATTCTAAACAGAGCTATACAATCCCTAGAGGTGCTGTCTTGAAGTAGCTTCCAACATGTCAAGCTGCCTCAAGACGCTGGACTAGGTTATTTCTGTTTACATCTATTCTACAAATAACTAGAAAACTAAAAACTATTCTATACAGAGCTACATAATCCCTAGAGGTGCTGTCTTGAAGTAGATTCCAACATGTCAAGCTGCCTCAAGATGCTGGACTAGGTTATTTCTGTTCTACATCTATTCTACAAATAGCTACTTGACTCCCAAAATCGTTTTGCGTAGGCCCGACTATTTGGCGACTTATTAAAATCTACTTAGTTAAATCTACTTCCATATTTAACAAAAATAACAAAAAAAAAACAGTACTACTGTGCTACATAACAAAACAGCGATACGTTTTATCCAATTTCGCTCATAAGTCTACCGAGATCTACCACACGCCGACAGCATCAGCAGTAACTAGTGTCGCCGAGTTAAATTTGTTGTTAATTTAACAAAAACAGAACTGCGGCACCAGTAAGCCTGTATGCCACCGGCCCCAAGCAGACCACGCCAGACTCAAAAGCAGAAACCCGACTACACTGAGGTCTATTCCGAATCTTCTAAGTACCCCAGTCTCTTCTTCTTTCGTAATACCGTCTCGACGTAGACTGACACGGCGTTCCAATTTTCTTCCGTGTCTATCATTTTGGTGGTTATATTATCCGGCGTAACATCCCCTACCATTCGAGTTAGAGCGCTTCTTTCCTCCGCTGCGACGTCGCACTCGAAAAAAGTGTGCTCGACCGTATCTTCCGCTGTGTCGCAGTGGCGACATCGCGGGCTGTTTACTTTATTCACTCTGAATAAATAAGCTCGAAAGTATCCGTGCCCCGAGAGCATTTGCGTGGTATAGAAGTTCACTTCGCCGTGCCTCCGGTTAACCCAAACCGCTAGTTGTGGTATCAATCTTGCGGTCCAGCGCCCTCTGTGTTCCCCATTCCATTGTTCTTGCCATTTTTCCAGGCTTTGTCTCCTCGCGTCTCCTGACTCTTCTTTTCTGTCTCTTCCCGCAGCCCTATTATATATCTGCTTCCTCTCTCGGGCTAACAATGTTATCGGTATCACGCCTGCAATAACATTTACCGCTGGGTATGAGACCGTCCGGTAGGAGCACGCTACCCGCAGAGCCCCTCTTCGTTGTACCGCTTCTATGGGCTTCCGGCAATACTCTCTATTTAGGGCATCTGCCCAAATCTCCGCACCGTACAGGAGCACTGAATGTGTCGTGGACATTAACAGCCTCCTTTTGCACGGTGAAGGTCCACCGATGTTCGCCATTAATCTGCTCAAATTCTTCGTTATCACGGCCGCCTTGTCTGTTGCTTTTTAATAATAATAATAATAATAATAATAATAATAATAATAATAATAATAATAATAATAATAATAATAATAATAATAATAATAATAATAATAATAATAATAATAATAATAATAATAATAATAATAATAATAATAATATTAATAATAATAATAATAATAATAATAATAATAATAATAATTTGTTTTTTTTTTTTTTTTTTTTTTTTTAGAAGGGAAAATCCTTTATGGATGAAGGGCGCACGTGCGTCCAACAATGTCGGAGTCTCCCATATTGGGCATACCGACTAAAAAAACCTCCCGCTCTCCACGGACACTAGCCTGGAACCGTTTGTCACATTACTTCGGGCTAGGTCCAATGCCTACGCCTTGAAGGCTGCTGCCTAGCCAAAGTCTGTAGGTTGGACCTCTGTGGTGTCTAGGTCCACCTTCTTTTTCCGCAGTATTTTCTGCGAAAAGAGTGACAAACTGTCCCACGCTCCCCTATCCTGTAAAATGTGGTCCACAACTGTGTCCGGAGAGAACCGCGGTACAACTTCCCTTAGCTGCATACGCTCTCGAGCCCACCTTTCACAGATGAAAAAAGTGTGCTCAGCATCATCGTGCATGTGGCAATATATGCACTCCGCTGAACGTGCCTTCCCCATCTTGTGCAGATAGGCCCGAAAGTATCCATGTCCACTCAGCAGCTGAGTGAAGTAGTAATCTACCTCTCCATGTCGACGTTCTACCCATGGGGTAACCTCCCCGATGAGCCGCCTCGTCCATATCCCTCGTTCCTCCAGTTCCCAGTTCTCCTGCCATTGCCGAAGCGTGCGATTCCGCTCTTCCTGCTGCACTGACTCTATATTTTCTTCGGCCTTTCTCCGGTATATCGCTTGACGCTCCCTTGCAAGTAGTGCAATTGGGATGACGCCAGCGATAACCAGGACAGCTGGCTCCGAGACAGTTCTGTAAGCAGACGCCACTCGCAACGCCGCCAGCCTTTGGACCCGACCCAGCCTTATCCGATAGCACTCCTTTGCGAGAGCATGACCCCATATCTCGACCATACAGCAAGACTGACTGGACCGCAGACATCAGTAGCCGCCTCCGACTCGATCTTGGTCCACCTATGTTGGCCATCAATCGAGCCAGCGCCATGACACCATTTGCGGCCCTGTCAGCAGTCTTCTTGATCTGCTCAAAGTAATTTAGCCTGCTGTCAATCATGATGCCGAGATATTTTACCGCCCGTTTTGTCTGCACCTCTTCTTCGCCGATGCGCATCTGGAGCTCAAGGTTCATCCTCCTTTTTGTCAGCACTACGACCTCCGTCTTGCTCAATGCCAACGACAGTCCGCGGCTGTCCATCCAAGAAAGGATGGACCGCATGGTTTGATTGAGCTTCAGTTGGGCGAGCTCCACGTTTCGCGCTGCTATCAGCACGGCAACGTCGTCCGCATATCCGACGAGCATTGACTCATCCGGCATGTTTAAGCGCAACAGACTATCGTATGCGGCATTCCAAAGATCGGGACCGAGGATTGAACCTTGCGCTGCACCTCCAGAGATCTTGATACTCCCTTGTCCTTCAGCCGTAGTACGGTCGTCAAGGTAGTCGCTGATCATTCCTAGCAGATATTCTGGAACACGAAATTCCTGCTCTAGAGCTTGAAGCATGTCGCTCCATCTGGCCGAATTAAACGCATTTTTCACGTCTAAAGTCACAAGGAGGACTATACGACGTGAAAAATGGTTGTGGTCCTCGGCTCTGCTCATCGCAGATGTAACTTCCACAATGGCATCTGCTGTGGAACGACCAGCTCTGAAACCGTACTGATGCGGTGACAAACCTCCGGCTGCCTCGATGGCAGACAACAGCCTTGGCTTGAGTAACTTCTCTAGAACCTTTCCAGCAGTGTCCAGCATGCACAGCGGACGGTATGAGGAAGGTAGCTCCGGGTCTCCTTTCTCCTTGCTGATAAGTACCAGCCTAGCTGTCTTCCAACACTTGGGGAAAATTCCCGCTGAAAGACAGGCGTTGTACATACTCAACAGAATATTCGGATTATACCGAAAAACCAGCTTTAATATCTCTCCTTGGATACCGTCTGGACCTGGGGCCTTCTTGACCTTGAGGGATTGGATGGCCACTTCCAGCTCCTCCATTGTAAACGGAGAAGCGCCATCCCGGTTGTATACTCTAGCAGCTCGCTGGGAATGCACTGGAAAGAGGGCATTAACTAGATGCGTTGTGGTGCGCATATCCATGGGCGGAGGGGTTTTCAGTGCCCCAATTTTCTGGGTTACAATTTTGTAACCTAAACCCCATGGATCTGAGTTTATATCCTCTCTCAGCGCTTCCCAGCATCTCGCCTTGCTGTGATTGATTGCACGTCGCAACTGACGCTTTTTCTCCTTGTGATCCGAGGACCTGAGCCCTAACCTCCTCTTCCGTTCTAGCTCTCTGAGCCTTTCTCCTCAGCCGGAGACAATCTCTCCGGAGGTCAGCTATCTCGGCTGTCCACCAGTTCATAGGATGTTTTCCATGAGGAACTCGCCTCCGAGGCATTGAGCGGTCGCAGGCTAGAGTGATTTGACGCAGAGTGGCGTCAACCAATGGCCCTGCCTCGTGAGGGCTTGCAGGCCCCCCTCAACCTGCATTTGGAAATCTCCCAGGATGACCGCTACAAATACTGCTTCGTCAATTCTCCCCATGTTCCAGCGCTGTGGTCTGTTAGTAATTGTTCTTTGGAGTTGCCTTCTCTCACGGACCACGAATACAATGTACTGATGGTCACTGCCCGTGTAGTCCTCGATCACATGCCAGCCTTCGACCAAAGCGGCCAAGCGCTCACAGGCAAAGGATACGTCGGGAATGGTTTCTGAGTACCCCGGTCGGCGGAAAGTAGATGCCGAGCCAGCATTCAGAACAAGTAAGCCCGTTCTGGATGCAAACCCTAGCACGTCGCTTCCCCTCGAGTCAGGGTAAGGCATTCCCCACTCCGTTGCCTTAGCGTTGAAATCGCCACCAATCACTATGCGACCCGTCGTGTTCAGAACCGTATCCTCTAGGTCCGCCAATTTCGCTCGGAAATCCGCTATGGCCTCGTTGGGTGTCAGGTAAACACTTATAAAAGTGATATCCGCATGTTTCACCCATACGAACCCACGCCCGCGCCCATGATCTCGTACCGAAATTTTCGCTGGGTCAGGTATCCAGATGGCAGCCGTACCCAGCTCGTCCGAGAACCAAGAAGTGGTTCTGTCCTTATACTGCTCACTAATGAGCAGTATGTCGGAACTCTTCTCCCGGACAAGCTGATGCAGAAGGTCATCTGCCACTCGGCTTCTGTTTAGGTTTGCCTGGAGGACGCTGATCATTTCCCTGTCTCTTTGGCCTTTCTCAGAGCATCTCTGAACACCTTGCATAACCCTGTGCCTAGAGCGTGTTCTAGATTTCCATGATGCTCGCCCGCATCGGCACAGAGTATGCAGTGGGCTTTCTCTTTACAGGCCTTAGCGATATGTCCCTTCTTTCCGCAGCGGTAGCAGGCTTTGCCTCGGTCAGGTCCCCTGCAAGAGCCAGCCATGTGACCGAAACTCAGACACCTGTAGCAATGTGTGACATCAGTCCTTGGCTTAACCCTGCAGTAAACCCATCCTACCTTGAGCCTTCCCTGCTTCAGCAGCTTTATGGCAGCTTGTTCGGCCAGGTCAACGATTGCAGCTCTCTGCCCCCAATTATTTTCCGTCGTCAGCCCAACCCTGAAAACCCCTATTTCCGGGATATCTCGCCGTATTGCGTCCTTCACTTCCACTTTTGTGGCAACGCATTCGAAATCCCGAATCACAATAGTGCATTTTGGTTCAAGGCCATTTACTGTAGCCTTGTCCCCCAATACTCCTTTAATCGCTTCCCTGAAGGCTTCTCGATTTTTGGTTCCAGGACCTAGTTCTATTAGGAGACCTCCAGACCTGGTCTGCCGGACTCCTTTAATTTCAGTCCCCGACTCTTCTGGCTTAACTCCTCCTTTGATATCAGCCAGCACCTGAGCGTAGGAGCGTCCGTCGTTTGATCGTATAAGCACTGCGTCAGGTTTCGTTTTTTTCGAACTTCTCTGAGGCATTGCCGCGACAGTCTTAGCCACCATTTTCTCTGGAGGATTTTCAACTGCCTTCACCAGACGCTTCTTCTTTGGTTGGACCTTTATTCACTCCAGTGTCTCTCGCTGGTTTTGCCCGGCTGCTTTTTTTTTCTTCTTTTTACGCCGATCGTCAGCCTGTTCAGCAGGGCTTGAGGCAGGCCGCTTTGTACTGGCTGTTTTCTCAACCCTTGTCTCCTTTTTTCTACAATCAACTTCGGCTTCTGTTTTTTTCCAACTTGCCCGGCAACTGACGATGACGTCCATCAGCTCCTCAAGTTCGGCCAGTCCGTGCTTAATTTTGTTTGAAATATTTTTTTGTATTTCTGGAACAACCTTCATTTCCCGTATCAGATCCACGCATCGCCGCATGGCGGTTTCCTCGTCCTCCCTCATCTTTTGCATGAAGGCTCTTCGAGGCGAGTTGGTTAGAATCTGATTTTCTTGCTCCTCAACCTGCACGATCATCGGTGCTGCCTCCACCGCTTCACGGCCCATCTCCGCTGCCTGTATTTGGTCACTCTGTCCCTTCATTCTTTTTGGTGTCTCTGTTGACACAAGCCCCGCCAGGGGAGACCTGGGCGTCTTCCCGCTCCTGGTAAAAGGAGCCGCATCCATTCCACTCTCCGCTCTATCTTCACACTCCATCTCTCTTTCATTTTTTTTGTTTCTTTTTTTTTCCATTTGGTTCCCACGAGTATCGCGGCAATAAAATGTCCACCACAGCAGAGGCCCGATACTGCGGTAAGGTCAGGAAAAAACTCTCTGAGGTGACCTGGTATCAGAGAGGCTCCGTTTGCGATAGCTAAGTATTACCCCCTTGCTACCAACTAGTCCACTGGGCACGGGTCGCATCACACCACTGGATTAGGGGGGCTGGTAGTAGTTTGTACGCCGCTCAAGCATCATCCAATCTGGCATAGGTAACCCTGCCAGGACCATATGCTCCCGGCAGCGTAGCATGATGAATCATTGCGAGCTAAGCCCCCACACCACGTCAAGGTCACTACCATGTGGGGGAAAAAACTAACTTGCCTTGGACTTTATATGTTTGTTTCAATTTGCTTCAATTCAACAAAATACCCATTTCAATAACCATTTAACCAAAGTATATCCATAAAAAGAGTATGAACTCATGTATGTATTCATTTGTTTGCACACAAATTCATATGCAAATTTGATAAACATTGTCAGAAATAGACGATAATAAGAATTTTACGTGTAAGAAAAAGAAAAAATATAGTACACAAAAAAGAGTGACAAAAAAAGTTGGCTGAAATTAAATAAATAAAGTTTATAATTTTGAAAAAAAGTTTCGACAAAGATTTCGTTGAAATATTTAACAATATTATTTTCTAAATTGTATCACCTATGCATAAGATTTTTAGGAGACCTAACTAAAACAGCGTTATCATATTCTTTGAATTCTGTGATTTGTAAATAGATGTTGTCCTCAGTATTATCTTATAATCGTATACCAATATAATAAATATTTAGGTTTACTAATATAATTAATAAAAAATAATAATGTTTGTAACTCCAAATTATTACTGACAAAAATATTAATAATATTTTATATTATTAATTATAATTTAATATTTTTAATAGGTATATACGAAAATAATAATGTTTAAAACGAAAATATTAAAATAATAAAAGATCAGAATTAATCATCGTATAAGAAGGGAACAAACTAAATTAGAACTAACATTTTTTGCCACCCTGCCTGATATAAATAATGGGAAGAAACGTAAACAAATCCAAAGGAGAATAATGAGAACTCAAAATTATTTTACAGTATAAAGCAAAAGACAAACATCTGTTTTGTACCTTTTCTCTCTCATTTGGCATACAATAAGGAAATGTAAATTTTACCTCTTTTAACTAATGATATTTTGCTCGGTTTTATATTTCTTAAAAATTAGGTTTACGTAAAATGGGATTGTATATTCTTGTTAATATAGATTATAGATAATCTTTGCATTCAACTAAGGTGAAATTTACATATGTGTGTGTACTAATAATGGAATATGGATATTTGATAAAGTTAAAATTTGGTTTCTCTTTAAATTCACTATATTTATTGACATTTCTATCGTGTAAAAAAGCAAAAAAAAAAAAAAAAAGGAATACAAAATAAATGTGTGCAATACAAATCATTATCATTATATTTCAATCATTTTCTATTATTATTCAATTTCAATTATTTTTTAATACGTAAATTAAAAAATTCAAAAGTATCTAATCAAAAATCTCCAAAAAATTTTTAAAAATATACCTACCTACATATTTTTATAAACTTTGTTACAGTAATATAAAATATAACTACACATTTGAAGTATGAGCAATAATAACCAAATTGCGTTAGAGTGAATTTTAGTGACATTTGATTATATGTGTTGTTCTTTGAAAATATATTATTTTTCATTAAAAAAATATTTTCACTAAAAAGTCGAAAATAAAATAAGGAAAAAAAAAATTTTTTCTTAGAAATATTTGCCTTCAATTTAAGCGTACTAAAACTACAAAAATAAACTTTAAAATCGCAGCTTGATATAATGTTTTCATAGCAAGTTATGATTGTAATTACGCAAAGCAAATTAGCCGAACTTTTTACCAAATCTCTTAATCTCACCTCAAGACTTCCAAGAATTTCGGCTAATTTGCTTTTTCCGTAATTACAATCATAACTTGCTATGAAAACATTATATCAAGCTGCGATTCTAAAGTTTATTTTTGTAGTTTTAGTACGCTTAAATTGAAGGCAAATATTTCTAAGAAAAAAATTTTTTTTTCCTTATTTTATTATCTATTATTTTTATTTATCAAAATTTCGCTCACTTCATCATAAAAATGAAATAATTGTGTGTGTTAGAGGAGCTAATTCTAATGCAAAAAGAAAAACAAAAACTGAAATAAACAATACGAGTGAAGAGATACAAAGAACCAAAGTCTGCAAGGATAAAATCGTAAAATAACATGAAATTATTTTTTATTTCTGTATTATTTTACTCACTCTTCAAAATTTTAGAAATATGTATAATTGTGTGTATATATTTCTGTACCAAATTAATTTTTAAAAACTAATTTAATTTGAAGAAGAGAAAATTTCAAAGCTCTCTCACTGCTACTCAATCAGCTGTGATTAGACACCCATCAGCTGCGATTAGACACCAATTTTTGAATGAAAAATTCCCATTTTTGAATGAAAAATTCCCTTCGGAAATCTACTTGTATATTATCTTTTGAATAAGTTGTTATTATTATAAATGCTGTATGAAGTTATGAATATAAATAATAATTTTGGATTTCAATTTTATTTTTTTAAAGGTTTTTAATGAAAATAATTAAGCATGTTATGAAGCTGTGTATTAGCTGTGGTAGATGGTGGTCTAACAAATGACCAAAACTTGTTAAATTTAATCGAAGTTCCTTCGAACGAATTTTAAACGTTGCGGTCAAAATGATGCAGTGAATTCCTGTAGAGTTTTTAAACAGATGCTGTCCAAATGGAATGCCTCCACATAAACTTAATTTGAAAGTTGGTAGTATTATAATACTACTGAGAAACCTAAATATCAAACGCGACCTCTGCAATGGGACTCGATTAGCAGTAAAAGCTCTAAAACTAAATTTAATAATCGCATTGGGGTATATTAGACTTTCCAGAGTATGCCAGTCTGGTGATATTCAAATAAAACTTGCTGAAGGAAGGTAGGAAGGCAAATTAATTCGACATTCCAATAAAATATATACAAAAAATGTTGTATATAAAGAGGTTATGACATCTAATCATTAGACAAAAAATGGTAAAATGCTGCCTTTGCAATTGGGAAACCACAAAAAAACGCATCTTTTTCTTTACCACTGGGCGGAAAAAAGAAATTAAATTTTCAATAAAAAATTGTTTCTTAACTTATTTTGCTTTTGTAAGAAGCATATTTTTAAATTTACCGTATTATTTCGATCTTTTTACAAAAAAAAAATATTTTTGCACCTGACATAGCGTAATATACATAATATTTGATTACATTTGATTACTTAGAATTCACTTTTTTTGCAGTTTCACAAGAAGTTCTTTATTTCTAATTAGAACACCGTCTTGAGACGGGCTTTACAACTAGTAAAATATAAAAAGATAAAAATGACCTCTTTTTGTTGTATTTGTGGTTAGTTTTTTTGCTAGAAGTTTTGGAATGTTTGGATGATATTTCAGTTTTCGTATATAGTTTGGACTGTGGTATAGTCGATATATCTGACGATTTCTTCGATGACCATCGGAATTTTTAGATCTATGTGTATAGATAGATGTATCTAGGAATTTTGATTGCATTTTTTGTAGTTTTTCGGCATTGAATGTAGAAGCAGTGCCCCATATTTGAATTCCATAAGTCGATAACGGTATAATGACTGCTTTGTACAGAAGAACTATGTATTCTAACTTTAGTTTTGAGTACTTATTAAGCAACCAGTGTATATTATTTTCTTTGAATTTTATTTGAGTTATTTTTGTTGCGACGTATTTACTCCATATCAATCCGCGATCTAAGTGAATACCTAGGTATTTAACATCGTTACTCTGAGCGATGGTATGTTTGTTGATTTTTAACACTAGCCACGTTTCTTTTCTTAGTGTAAATGATACTTTAAATTCATTAACTTTAATCTTCCAGTAATTTAGGCAGTTTATAATCACTTTTAAGTGATTTTGTAGATATTTAGTAGCTTTTTTAGGGTTAGAATGGTTACTTAGTATTTCTGTGTCATCAGCGAAATTAGATGTTAAGCTTTGACTGCCGAATGTCATATGTATACTGGCACACAGTCAGACATCAAAGGTCAGATGTATACAACAAACACAAGAAGGGCCCAACACAATTCTTTGGCGAACACCAGCTTCGATTTTGAAATTTTTATATTAATTTTAAATTTCCTGTTACATACTACTTGGTTTCCTAGAAGTTGATGAACATTTGTAGGTTGAAATGATTTTATCTTGAAGAGTAAGCCTCACCTTGTCAAAAGCTTGGGCTATGTCTATGAACACGATCTATGTCACGATTACGAAGACACGAATATCTTCCTGTTTATAATATATGTTCCCCTGCTTAGAATTTATGTAATTTTAATGAAAGTAGAAGAAACCCCGGTAAATACCCAGCAGCAAACAAAAAGAATTTTCTGTGAATCGGCAACAATAAAAGGATTTTTAATAAAATTAAACATTCGACACGTTGAAAATAGCTGACAACTATATATGTAATATGGTAATAAGAAAACACAAAAAAATAAAACAATTTCACAGTCTTAAGTTAATATTTATCAAATAAAACAAAAAAATATCAGATAGAATTAAACTGTTTTTATAAGATTTATTTTTATTTGCTTTTATTACTTTTTATTTTTCGAGAAAAGGTTAAAGCATCGAAAGATACTAAGCAGACCGCGCACGTAGCTACTGAGCTATGTGGGACTCTAATGCACTAAAACCACCATAACCGATATTATTGACCGATTAATGAATTTTTCCTGTTAAATGATTGAATCGTGCGGGAGCATGGGACGTTCGACTAGTGACTTTCATCTTAAAACCGATATTATTGACCTATTAATAGATTTTTCGCGTTGATTGGGAAAACGTTTGTTGGAATATTATTAAAAACTACTTTCCGAAAGTTTTATTAAACCATTAATCATAACTATGGCTTAGTACAATTACCACTGGTGAAGGTAGGTTCAGGGAGACATTATATTTTTAAAATGTTTTAATAATTAATAGGTATGTTTTATTTTAAATATTGATATTTATAATTAATTTTAAAATGTGTTGTTTGGTCAAATGAAAATTCCTTATGAAATAAGAACTACTAATAAGAACTCTGGTATACTAGTTAGTTTGATTTGTCTATTCAAGTTCTCAAAATAAAAACATACAAAATTTTTGGTTAGAATAAAATTAAAGATGAAAATATCAATTACGGAACATATATAATATTGAAAAGAAGGACAAAAAAGAAAAGTGTTCTACAAAACTAAAAATAAAAAAAACATGTTATACATTAAATTATTAACAGCTTCACAAATTAATTAAAATTATTCTACAAACGGTGCCGAGCAATTAGTTAGCCAATTTAAAGCTTTAACTTTATGTCAGACTTAGTTTATTATTCTGAAATCCGTTTCCCTGATTTACTTTGATTTAACACACTTCTTAGTAATGATGCCTTAAAACCGCCTAATTGATATATGAACGATTTTATTCCATTTCAAACGACAGGTCATTGATTTAAACTGTATAACTTTGTAAGACATTTAGTTGATTATCTGATGTAAAATTTGATTTTAATCTAAAATTAATGAAACCTTAATTTACAAAATGCGAGAAGTAAAAAAAAAATTTCCCTTTAATTCAGTAATGTAATTTATTTTTCTTCCAAAACAAAGGTAAATTTACAAAAGTAATACAATTTTACGAATTATATATATAGAGGAATGTATATATTATTAAAATGATAACAGAACATTGTAATGAAAATGAAATGTTCAAAGTTTCTTAATATTTAAGATTCAAGAATCAAAACGATTTGGAAACAAAGAAAAGAAAAATGGTCTCCCAAAAGCCCTATTCAGATTGTTGAATTTGTATTGGTTTTCATTCATCGTTAATATCCAAGTACCCGTATCAAAAATAAATAACTTAAATTCAACAGGATTTCTTTTCTTTTCTGAAATTTTCCTTTAAATTTTTTCTTAAAATGGCCCAAAAGACCAATTGCCCATTGTTGTATAGCAAAAGGATAATGTATTTTCAGAGAATTAAAAAAGAACAGAAATTTTATATTTTATTATCAATTGGAAATTGTATTTTATGTCCAGTGGTTAGGTAGGTAAAATGGTAGGTCTATTAGTAGTTGAGCAATGAATGGAAATCTTGTCTTTAAAGTGGAATTGGTAAACCTGTTTAACACTTTTACAAAAAAAAATCGGTTTTATTTTTGTTTGTTAGAAATCTGCTTAGATCGTTACATTTTACGTTCTTTTCGTTTCAATGTCTCTCTAGTGAGATTTTATAAATGCTTATTTGATATTATTGAACAGTAAAAGGAAAAAGTATTAGACTTGTTAATTGGTGTAATTAATAACATGGTTTAATTTGATACAATACAATAATAAGATATATAATTTTCAAATTCAATTCTGGTTAACTCTAATAAAAATACTCTCATCTTCTCTTACACTTACGTCAAGTTATAGTTTTCATTTCCATAAATTTGAAGATGCTGATATTTTATTGTTTTTCAATACAAAATCAATACAAAAATATTTCCAAATTTTCATAATATCCTGGTATTAGGTGAAGCTCAATGCAACTAGGTGAATTTAGTTTCCTGTTGCTGAATGTCGATTATCAACCATTAACTTTTTATTAAAATATAACTTAATTTTGGTGCCAATAAATGCTTTGTAAATTCTTATTTTTTGTTTTATTTTTATTTAGACAAAATAATGACATAAGTATCCCAGTTGTTAGTTTAGAGCTAACTGCATATTAGTTTAGAGTGTAAATAGAAAATGTGAAGAAGAAGCATAGCTTTAAATTTTGATTAAAATAACTGTTAATTCGTCTCTCGAAAACTTATCTAATATAATAAAACGTAACAATCCTGCTGCCAATCGTTGCTACAACAAAATAAAATAACAAAAACTAAAGTAAACAAAAAAATGTTCACACATAAACATGTTCAAAAAACTGAAATTTGAAAAGCTTATTAAGTTATTTTATTTATTATTATTGTTTGTGGTTTTAAAATAATTAAAATAAGATAAGAAGATTTTAAAAAAAAAACTATATTTTAGTAACATTTTTATATTTATACATATTCTGACCCAGACTGATATGGAAAAGAAAAATTGCTGCTGAGTGTACAATTTTCAAAAAACAATGGACCTTTCAATATTTTTTTATACCGGTTGGAAGCAAAGCCATATGTTTAGTTTGTAGAGAAGCTGTATCAGTTTTTAAAGAATATAATTTAAATAGACATTTTTCCACAAAAAATGCAGAAAAATACAATAATATGTCAGACGGTGAAATAATTAGAAAATGTCTTGAGCTGTCCAATCTGTCAAATAGCCAACAGCAAAATTCTCTACGTCAATCGGATTCGGACATTTCTATAACCAAGACAGGCTGTTTAATTGCACACAAAATTGCAAAATATGATAAGTCCTTTCAAGAAGGTGAATTTTTAAAAGATTGAATGGTGGATGCACCAAGTATTGTTTTTCCAGATAAAAAAAAAAATTTAAAATGTTTCCCTTTCAAGGCGAACTATCGTACGACGAATCACTGATATTTCTGACAATTTATTATCTCAATTAAAATTAAAAATTGAATCTTTCACATATTTTCCATTGGTAGTGGACAGCAGCTGTGATATTAGAGACGTAGAGCAATTGGCGATATTTGTCCGTGGTATTAATAAAATATATGAAATTTTAGAAGAGCTTGCTTATATACAACGAATGAAAGGTACTATGACTGGCGAGGATTTGCTAAAAATAATTAACGACTGCGTTAATAAAATAGGTTTATCCTAGAAAAAGATTGTAAGTGTTACAGCAGATAGATGTCCAAGCTTAACTGGGTGAAATAATGGATTATTGAAGAGGATACTTGATCAAGCTAAAGACGAAGTTCCTGATATAGTTTTTTTGCATTGTATTCTACATCAGAAAGTTCTTTGTAAAGGTGTCGTAAAATTTAATCATGTTATTACCGTAGTAACTAAAATTGTTAATTTTATTCGAGGACGTGCATTAAGTCATCGTGAATTTGTATCGCTAATTGAAGATATAGAATCCCAGCGAGTAAATATTCCCTACTACAAAGCCGTAAGATGGCATAAAATGTATAATAATGTAAAAACATTCATCACAAAGTTATTAATTTTTTCAAAAAACTTGGAATCTGGAAATTTTAGCCATTTGCCAACTATGAATATAAGATCCAAAATTACACCTAATTATAATTTAGAAAAATACAGTGTATTATATAATGATTTATATGCAGAGTTTTTCTGTCGTTTTCAAGTTTTTAAAAAATGAAGCATAAAATATCCCTTGTTTCTGGTCTATTTTCTTTAGACGTAGAAAAGGCGCCTTTGCATATGCAATTGCAGTTAATTGATATGCAGTGTGACTTACTCTCAAAAGAAAATTTCATAAACATGAGTCTGGTAGAGTTTTATGCTTTGCTGAGCAGTGAAAATTTTTATTTTATATTCATATTTTAGCAGAAAAAATACCTGTAATGTTTGGTTCGACGTATGTGTGCGAACAAATGTTCTCCAGAATGAAATTTAATAAATCAAAAAACCGGTCAGTAATAAAAGATGAAAATCTTGTATAAATTTTATGAATTGACACTGCATTGCTTCCTAATTATATGAAATGGTAAATAATCAAAAAAGATTTCATTCTTCTCATTAATTTAAAGTTAAAATTAAGTTTTTGATTAATTTTAAAGTTAGTTTAATTTTAAATTTCTATTTTTATTATAAGGAAATATTTTTTTTAATTTTGTTCAAGTTTCATGTTCGTTATTTTTTTTTTGTTTTCGTTATACTTTTATTTTTCTTTATATTATGAAATAATAGATACATATTTTAATTTTGTGCAATTTTATTTTTATCTATTGTTATTTTAATATTATTTTCAATATTATAAAAATTTTTGTAAACATTTTTATTTTTTTTGTTTGTTTTAAAAATTTATTTTTATTTTTACTTCATTTCTGTGTTACAATTAGAAAAAAAGTCTTACAAAATCTAATATTTATTCTAAATTTGACAATAACTAAACTTTAAAACTACGTTAAATTTATTTAGTTTACATAATTCTTATAATAATTGTGGGTTCGTCTTTTTTTTCAAATTTTCCGAAAGAAATATTTTTGTTTTGTTTATATTTTGGAAAACATAAAAAAACTAAAACTTGTTTAAATTTATTTTATTAAAAACCTTAAAGCTAACCTAAATAACTTAAGCTACATAATGATATAATAGGATAACATGCTCGTGGTTTTGAATATACTATTCAGCATCAAGATAAATAAAATGTTCGAGTGCTATAAATCCCGCTTTCATGCTGTTTTTAATCTACACTTCATTATGATAATATATACGAGATATTAGACCATTTTCCGTTGTTGTAAGAGATCTAATAAAATGATTACAATTATGTTTTTACAAAAAATTATCAAATCTTACGATACTATCTTTTTGGTACAAACACTTATTGGAATAAAAATGTTTGTAGTTCGTTTCGGGTTTTCTGTATAGATTGACGCAGGCTCTTATGCATTTTCGTTAAAATTTTCTTATTTTCTCCATTAGACTTGCACTTGTTGAACCAAATGGGTCCAGCATATGAAATAACCGGTCTCATGAGAGCTTCTTATGCTAAAATATTTACTCTTTCATTGATAATCAAGTTGGCTTTTTTTTAATTTTAATTTATTAATATGAAAAATTTAATATTCATCCAAGACTCTTGTTAATTCCTTTACCAATTCTAATTTGTTTTGGTTTTAAATCTTAAATCTAATTTGTTTTTTTTTTAAATCTTAAATCAAATTCTGTATTTTGTAAATTTTGTCGCTTAAGACAATGTCAATCTTTGTTAATATAAAAATCATATGTGTGTTTTTTAATAAATGTATAATTTTACTAGTAATTTACCAGTTACTATTTTTTATAGAGGTATATATAATATTGTTCTATAAAAATAAGAAATATAAATTGATGATTGTTTTCCTAATATTATAAAATAGTATATTAATGCTAAATTGAATATGTATTTTTTTGAATTACATTTTAATTTTCATCTTTTAAATTTAAATGTTATTGTATTTCTTTAGTCTTAATAATGTCTTAGAAGGACGAAACATGTCAGCTCGAATTTTATTTTTATGAAAATGTTATGAAATTTTAATAATTTCTTAATCGGTGAAACAATTACAAGTATTTTATTTAATTTAATTAAATAATAATAAATAATTAAAAAAAATTATTAATTTCTATAGTTAAAAGTTTTTTGGACGCCATAAATGCTTTTATCCCCTTTTCCAAATATGTTTTCACATTATCAATGTAATTTAAATGTTGATTCAACACAACACCTAAATATTTGACTGACTTTTTGCTGTCAATTATGGAGTCGTTCAAATTTGAAAGTTCTTCCAAAATTTTTTGATGTTAGTGATGGTTTTGTCAAGTGTTTCGAAAAAGAATTGCTTCACATTTATCTACGTTAATTTTCTGTAATCATACCAAAAATCAATAGTAAGATTGAACTGTTTCTGAACGTTTGTTGTTATTTGCGCTACTGTATTGTCGGCGGCATAAATAATTAGATCGTCGGCAAATGCTATAGAGTAATATGGGCCCTTAAAGTTTCCAAGCAGTTCCAACAATTTTGTTAAATACAATGAGAAGAGATTCGGTGAACTAACGGTACACTGTTGCATATAATTTGTTTTCATTATTTGAGTTATTGGCTATTATTAATCTTGTTAAATTTTTTGCAAATTCATAATTTATTAATTTATATATAAGACTATCTATCCAAACACTATTAAATGCCTTATTTAAATCTATAAGGCACGCGCCTACCCCTTCCTTATTATTTATGTACCAGCATACATCGGAGGTTAGTTTATTTATAGCGTGTATAGTGCTATGGTTATTTCTGAATCCAAGTTGGTTTATAATTTTCAGGTAAAAGCTGGCTAACGTTTACTAACTTTATTATTTTGTCATTAATTATAGTTTCATACACCTTACTGATATTGGGCAATGGGCTGATTGATCTGTAATTGTTGGGATTTGTAGCGTCCTTACCCGGTTTTTTTAGCATGACAAAATTACAGCTATTTTCCATAGTTTTTGGAAATAGCAGTAGTTCAATACATTATTAAATAATATTACATATTTCTCTATGACCTTAATCGATAATTTTTTTAAGACCACATTAGGTATGCCATCTACGCCAGATGATGTTTTATTTTTTAAGTTCTTGTTGAAATCTCCGGCTATAACATCATAATGATTAATATTTGCCAAATCTAAAATCTAAAATATTTTGTGAAAATCTTCTAAAAATTTGTTGTGATTCCTGTGTGAAGCATATAACGAAATTAAGAATAATTCTTTATGGTTTTTTAAACTAAGTTTTATAACACATAACTCTATGCACTGAAATGTATTAAATATTTTTTTATTAATGGTTTTGTACTGTATTCTATTTTTTATACAAATTACTGTACCCCCCATTCCTTGGTTGCAATGATGTTGTCGTATATTGTTGTAACCTTTTAAATGGAGGTAATGCTTATTTTGTAATTTAGTTTCACAAAGACAGAGAATATCTGCCTTTGTTTCTTCCCCAAAACGCATAAGAGAAAATCTGTTATTATAAGAGAGCAAAAGGCAAAAACGATGAGGATGTCTACCAAAGCAATAAAAATATGAAAAAAAATCGAGATTTCACTGCTAATGAAACACCTCGAATAGCTTATTCATCAAATGCAAATAATCAAACGCCGAGTAGAACCCGTTCATCAAACAATCAAATGCCGAGAAGAGCTCGTTCAACAAATACGAAATTGATTTCAGAAAAAGAAAAGCACGGAACTATATTAAAAACAATGAAAAACTAATGAGTCTGGTAGATAGAATCTCACTAAGATTAGATAACTTGGAAAGTAGGTATACTGCTAAGTATCCCGATACGCCACGTAACTGAATTAGATAATGTATAAAAACAAAATATGTACTTGGAATGCCAATGGCATTAACAAATGGTTCGACGTATGTGTGCGAACAAATGTTCTCCAGAATGAAATTTAATAAATCAAAAAACCGGTCAGTAATAAAAGATGAAAATCTTGTATAAATTTTATGAATTGACACTGCATTGCTTCCTAATTATATGAAATGGTAAATAATCAAAAAAGATTTCATTCTTCTCATTAATTTAAAGTTAAAATTAAGTTTTTGATTAATTTTAAAGTTAGTTTAATTTTAAATTTCTATTTTTATTATAAGGAAATATTTTTTTTAATTTTGTTCAAGTTTCATGTTCGTTATTTTTTTTTTGTTTTCGTTATACTTTTATTTTTCTTTATATTATGAAATAATAGATACATATTTTAATTTTGTGCAATTTTATTTTTATCTATTGTTATTTTAATATTATTTTCAATATTATAAAAATTTTTGTAAACATTTTTATTTTTTTTGTTTGTTTTAAAAATTTATTTTTATTTTTACTTCATTTCTGTGTTACAATTAGAAAAAAAGTCTTACAAAATCTAATATTTATTCTAAATTTGACAATAACTAAACTTTAAAACTACGTTAAATTTATTTAGTTTACATAATTCTTATAATAATTGTGGGTTCGTCTTTTTTTTCAAATTTTCCTAAAGAAATATTTTTGTTTTGTTTATATTTTGGAAAACATAAAAAAACTAAAACTTGTTTAAATTTATTTTATTAAAAACCTTAAAGCTAACCTAAATAACTTAAGCTACATAATGATATAATAGGATAACATGCTCGTGGTTTTGAATATACTATTCAGCATCAAGATAAATAAAATGTTCGAGTGCTATAAATCCCGCTTTCATGCTGTTTTTAATCTACACTTCATTATGATAATATATACGAGATATTAGACCATTTTCCGTTGTTGTAAGAGATCTAATAAAATGATTACAATTATGTTTTTACCAAAAAATTATCAAATCTTACGATACTATCTTTTTGGTACAAACACTTATTGGAATAAAAATGTTTGTAGTTCGTTTCGGGTTTTCTGTATAGATTGACGCAGGCTCTTATGCATTTTCGTTAAAATTTTCTTATTTTCTCCATTAGACTTGCACTTGTTGAACCAAATGGGTCCAGCATATGAAATAACCGGTCTCATGAGAGCTTCTTATGCTAAAATATTTACTCTTTCATTGATAATCAAGTTGGCTTTTTTTTAATTTTAATTTATTAATATGAAAAATTTAATATTCATCCAAGACTCTTGTTAATTCCTTTACCAATTCTAATTTGTTTTGGTTTTAAATCTTAAATCTAATTTGTTTTTTTTTTAAATCTTAAATCAAATTCTGTATTTTGTAAATTTTGTCGCTTAAGACAATGTCAATCTTTGTTAATATAAAAATCATATGTGTGTTTTTTAATAAATGTATAATTTTACTAGTAATTTACCAGTTACTATTTTTTATAGAGGTATATATAATATTGTTCTATAAAAATAAGAAATATAAATTGATGATTGTTTTCCTAATATTATAAAATAGTATATTAATGCTAAATTGAATATGTATTTTTTTGAATTACATTTTAATTTTCATCTTTTAAATTTAAATGTTATTGTATTTCTTTAGTCTTAATAATGTCTTAGAAGGACGAAACATGTCAGCTCGAATTTTATTTTTATGAAAATGTTATTTATTTTAATGAAATTTTAATAATTTCTTAATCGGTGAAACAATTACAAGTATTTTATTTAATTTAATTAAATAATAATAAATAATTAAAAAAAATTATTAATTTCTATAGTTAAAAGTTTTTTGGACGCCATAAATGCTTTTATCCCCTTTTCCAAATATGTTTTCACATTATCAATGTAATTTAAATGTTGATTCAACACAACACCTAAATATTTGACTGACTTTTTGCTGTCAATTATGGAGTCGTTCAAATTTGAAAGTTCTTCCAAAATTTTTTGATGTTAGTGATGGTTTTGTCAAGTGTTTCGAAAAAGAATTGCTTCACATTTATCTACGTTAATTTTCTGTAATCATACCAAAAATCAATAGTAAGATTGAACTGTTTCTGAACGTTTGTTGTTATTTGCGCTACTGTATTGTCGGCGGCATAAATAATTAGATCGTCGGCAAATGCTATAGAGTAATATGGGCCCTTAAAGTTTCCAAGCAGTTCCAACAATTTTGTTAAATACAATGAGAAGAGATTCGGTGAACTAACGGTACACTGTTGCATATAATTTGTTTTCATTATTTGAGTTATTGGCTATTATTAATCTTGTTAAATTTTTTGCAAATTCATAATTTATTAATTTATATATAAGACTATCTATCCAAACACTATTAAATGCCTTATTTAAATCTATAAGGCACGCGCCTACCCCTTCCTTATTATTTATGTACCAGCATACATCGGAGGTTAGTTTATTTATAGCGTGTATAGTGCTATGGTTATTTCTGAATCCAAGTTGGTTTATAATTTTCAGGTAAAAGCTGGCTAACGTTTACTAACTTTATTATTTTGTCATTAATTATAGTTTCATACACCTTACTGATATTGGGCAATGGGCTGATTGATCTGTAATTGTTGGGATTTGTAGCGTCCTTACCCGGTCTTTTTAGCATGACAAAATTACAGCTATTTTCCATAGTTTTTGGAAATAGCAGTAGTTCAATACATTATTAAATAATATTACATATTTCTCTATGACCTTAATCGATAATTTTTTTAAGACCACATTAGGTATGCCATCTACGCCAGATGATGTTTTATTTTTTAAGTTCTTGTTGAAATCTCCGGCTATAACATCATAATGATTAATATTTGCCAAATCTAAAATCTAAAATATTTTGTGAAAATCTTCTAAAAATTTGTTGTGATTCCTGTGTGAAGCATATAACGAAATTAAGAATAATTCTTTATGGTTTTTTAAACTAAGTTTTATAACACATAACTCTATGCACTGAAATGTATTAAATATTTTTTTATTAATGGTTTTGTACTGTATTCTATTTTTTATACAAATTACTGTACCCCCCATTCCTTGGTTGCAATGATGTTGTCGTATATTGTTGTAACCTTTTAAATGGAGGTAATGCTTATTTTGTAATTTAGTTTCACAAAGACAGAGAATATCTGCCTTTGTTTCTTCCCCAAAACGCATAAGAGAAAATCTGTTATTATAAGAGAGCAAAAGGCAAAAACGATGAGGATGTCTACCAAAGCAATAAAAATATGAAAAAAAATCGAGATTTCACTGCTAATGAAACACCTCGAATAGCTTATTCATCAAATGCAAATAATCAAACGCCGAGTAGAACCCGTTCATCAAACAATCAAATGCCGAGAAGAGCTCGTTCAACAAATACGAAATTGATTTCAGAAAAAGAAAAGCACGGAACTATATTAAAAACAATGAAAAACTAATGAGTCTGGTAGATAGAATCTCACTAAGATTAGATAACTTGGAAAGTAGGTATACTGTTAAGTATCCCGATACGCCACGTAACTGAATTAGATAATGTATAAAAACAAAATATGTACTTGGAATGCCAATGGCATTAACAACAAAAAACAAGAATTGGAAATGTTCTTAAGCTTACGAAACATAGATGCCTGTCTCGTGTCAGAAACCCATCTAACAAAGGGGTACAATTTAGTAATTCGTGGATACAAAGTATATCATACAACGCACCCTGACAATCTATCAAAAGGAGGTAGTGCGGTAATAGTAAATTATCTTATTACTCATCATGAACATTGTAACATACAAAGTACAGAAATGCAACTCACAGTCGCACAAATAAGGTACACAAAGCAAAATATCAACGTAGGAGCACTATCACGCTATTAAAAAACGCCCGCCCAATCACGCTATTAAAAAACATATGTTCGAGAGCTTATTAATGAAATTAGTTGAAAGATTTATTCTTGGAGGTGACTACAATGCCAAACATCTAGAATGGGGCTCCAGGATGACCCTTATTCGAGGTAAAGAACTGAAAGAGGCGCTGAGAGAAACAAGTTGTTTATTTCTTTCAACAGGAAAGCCAACATATTGGCCTGTAGATATAAACAAAACTCCTGATCTGTTAGACTTTTTTATAATGAAAAAAGTATCAACTAATTTCACATCTATAGAAGATAATTATGACCTCAATTCCGACCATTCTGCTGTCATCCTAAAATTAAATACAACAATAGTGAAAAAATCTAGTAAACCATTTTTAACCAACTCATCTACAGATTGGTTAAGCTTCAAAAAGACTCTGCCAGAAAAAAATTAACTTAAGAGTAACATTAGACAATGAGGAACAACTAGAAACTGCTACTGAAAAACTGATGCAAGCTGTCCAGTTTGCAGCTTGGAGTAGTACTAAAACAAAAAAATCTAAAAAAAATCGGCCCCAGATATCCGGTGTATATCCTTAACATGTTTTTTTTTTTTTTAATGATCTTGACAGTAACTTAGGTAGAATCACCTTTTCGTGCTTAATTGAGTACGGTACTGCAATTTTTCACTACAATAGTTGCGCTTTTTTAGCTTACAGACTTGCTCACAACTACTTATGAGTAGTTAAATCTGCAAACAAGCCCGCAGCTTATACAAAGTGTAGATGAAATTGCGGACTTACAAAAAAATTTCCGGTAGAAATTTCGAAAATTTCTAGTGGAATTTTTTTAATTTTTTAAGATTATATTAATTTTATGTCAAAAAAAATAGCAAAATAAAAAATCAATAAATGGCCATTGAGCTTTGATAGTTAATTTCTGTTGAATATTTCGTCCATATTTATAAATAATATTTTTTACGTTAATTAGAAGAATTTTTAAATTTCTTTTAATTACCCATCAATTTGTTCTTTATTATTTTAAAATAAAGTTTTATTTTTCAAAGAAAAACATGAATTTTACACATCAGAAATTAAATAGTGAAATCCTGAGGTTATATTTTACTCCTAAATTTATTTTTTTTTTCGTTTTGTTTACAAACTACTCATAAGTAGTTGTGAGCAACTTTTTTTGCGTTTTGTTTACAAACTACTCATAAGTAGTTGTGAACACTTCTGCAAGCTAAAAAAAACTCAACTAATATCTACAATAATTTGAGTATTTATTTTAACAAATTACTGGCTTATCTACTCATTAAATGTGGAAAACGACTACTATTGTCAGGCACTAAGCCTTCTTAAATATAATAGTTTCATTTTATTTAATTTGTTACCAGATATTATATACTGTCAATTAATTTTTGTCATTTATTATATCCCAATGACAAAGGGTACTAAACCAGCTCGAAAAACCAATGAAGTATTTTTTTTTTTTTTATGCTTCATCGGGAATCGAACCCGGGACCTTTCGGTTGAAAGGTAGGCGCTCCACCTACTGCGCCACCCAGCGTGTTAAAAGAGAAACGAAAAGCGAGAAGGAGGTGGCAACAAACGCGTGACCCATCCAGCAAAACGGATCTTAATAATAAAAGTCAGGAGAAATAAAGAAATTGAATGATAGATCACTGAATTATTAGCTAGAAAATTTAACAGCTACTAAAGAAACAAATTATTCATTATGAAAAGTTACGAGTAAAATGAAGAAGTCTATTGTGCATTCTGCAAAACTTAGGAAAAATGATGGCTCATGGGCAAGGAGCGATAAACAAAAAGCTGACACTTTTGCAGATCATCTCGCTGAAACTTTTAAGCCCAATGAATTGACCACTGTTATTGATCTAAATGAGATAAATAACCATGAAGACATAAATATTCCCTTAATAAGTCGAAAAAAAGTAATTAAGGAAATAAAAAACCTAAAATTAAATAAAACCCCAGGTTTTGATTTAATAACTTCAAATGTGCTGAAAAATATACCCAACAAAGTTCTCACACTCTTGGTATATATAATGAATGTCTGTATTAAGCTTTAACACGTACCTAGTATATGGAAAGTTGCCGAGATAATAATGATCCAAAAACCAGGAAAGCCTGCTAACGACACCAAATCCTACAGGCCGATATTTTTGCCCCCTACAATATCGAAGTTGTTTGAAAAATTACTATTGAGAAGGATTCAACCCCTCATAGAAAACAGAAATATAATACCTAATCGCCAATTTGGGTTTAGGCAAAAACACTCAACAATAGTTCAAGTACATCGAATAACAGACATTATAGAAAGGGTACTGGATAATAAACAAATTTTTCGAGATGTAGCCCAAGCTTTTGATAAAGTTTAGCATGAAGGACTCTTCAAAAAGCTAAGTTGTTTGCTCCCTAAGAATTAAGTTGAATTATTTTCATCATATCTCTCAAATAGAGTTTTTCGATTTAAAAATGAGAATGAATACTCCTCTCTAAGAATTATAAAAGCTGGAGTACCGCAAGGTAGTATACTGGGTCCAATTTTATATTTGTTGTACACCTGTGATATACCCGAAGTAGAAAATATAAAAATAGTAACCTTTGCAGATGACACAGCGTTGATGGCAGTTGGTTCTACTATAGAAGAAGCTCCAAACAAACTGCAAAAAGCTAATGACAAAATTTCCAACTGGTGCAAAAAATGGAAAATTAAATTAAATGAAGCCAAATCTAGTCATGTAAACTTCACCTATAAAAATATAGTAACTCGTTTCTCAGTTAAAATTAATGATGTCGTGATTCCATACGAGAATAAAGCTAAATATCTTGACATGACCTTGGATGCAAAACTGAAATGGAAAGAGCGACTAAAACTAGCGACTAAAACGAACAAGACCACTTGAGTTAGGTTAAAACCTTTTATCTATTAAAAACTTATTGGATTTTGGTAGATCAAAGGTATCTTAGTTTCTTTGAGTTAAATGTAAATTAATGGTCAGTCTATAAGACTAGGTTTAATGTTGCAATAATGATAGGACTTTTTAGTGGGTTAAAGTCCCACAGTCCTTCAAACTGCCTTCCCCGGTAATAGGTAGTCCCTGAAGCCTCTTTCGATGATTTACTACTATCTGAAAAAAAAAAAAAATTATAAGAAATAAGTGAGCTACCATTAATTGAAATTATTTTCAAATCAATGTTATTTGTGATGTATGACATATTTGACAATAATTGGTAACGTTAAACATTCTATATAAATGTTTAATATCAGCAGCATTTTTATTTATATTATTTTCAATTGATGTATTAATTTTTTGCAAGATTAAAATTATATTCTTATTTAAATTTTTGAGTACGTTATTATTATTATTGTTATTACTTGTATTTCTATTATTATTATTATTGTTATTATTATTATTATTACCTACCACATTGACATAACAAAAATCTTTGTTTGTAAAATTATTGTACATTTCATACCAATTACTAATTCTTTCTCATGCTATTTTTGTAGCTTCTTCCTTTTGCTGTTGTCGTTTTATATCATCCGGGCAATTCCTATACTAGGCTCGGTGACCATGCTGTCTGCACAAAATACAAAATAGAGTACTTTTTTCATCTCCCTTTTTTATGGTGCACTCACTAGGTGTGTGATTTTCTCCACATTTAACTCAGCGAATTATCATATTGTAATTCGCTGCGAAGGGAAAAATGTTTGACATCTAAAACACTGGATGGTCTTTTGTTTGTTTAAATGTTCCCAGGTGGACTATTGTGCTATGAATAGCATTCATTTTTTTAATTTCATTTATTTTACTGTCCGCTATTGCTTGGACAATAAAATATGACAATATTTTGTTATTCTCAACAGATTTTTTGGTTTTCAATCTGCTAACTCATTCAAATTTAATATCTTGGTTCTTTATAAGAGATTTGTTTCATTTTTGTGCAAAATTCAACAATTTAAATTAATCTTATCCTGAATTCTTAATACTAAATCAGTGAAATCTATTATTTTATCGTTATTTTTGTCTTTATCTTCGTTATTTATGTATTTATTAAATTTACTGGATGATTCGGGAAAATATTTTGAATTGCATTTGGGAAACAACATAGCTTTTGAGATTTTTGTGAAGATGCTGCAAAATGTAAAAAGCATATGGGACTGTCGTTAATCAGTTACCAATTCGATCTTGACACAGCGTTTATCCATAATTTCTTCTATAGACGGAAATTTAAAAATTTGAACAGTTTTTTTAAATAAATAAAGCTAAAGAAAAGCAAAACTTGTGTTTTTTTTCTAAATTATTGCTTAAACAACAATGAAGCAACAAAATAGAAAAAAGTTTTTTGTCTGATTTTATTATTATAATTGGATATATCTACATCCAAGAACTGAACATTTTCGAACCACAAAATTATTCATGCCTTTGTTACTGTGCAAATGGATATTGTTTCATTCCTTAAATCCGTATTTTATTTATAAATCGAAAATTTTTAAATACTTACTTGAAAATTAAATAAATCTGTTAATATAAAATTAATTTTATTGAATGAAACTAGTTAAAAGTTGGTTTAATTTTTTAATTAAAAAAATATAGTGTAAACAAAATTTTTTTAATATATTGAAAACGTTAAATTTAATTGATGGTGAATAAACTATTAAAGTGAATAATTGGTTCACTTTAAAGATAAACTTATTAATACATTGATTAAGTTTTTTTTCTTTTATTAATAAAAAACAGTAAAACATTGCATGTATATAGATATTTCTTTTTAAACCAAGTTATTTTTATTTCGAAAATAAACAGTTTACTGGACATTGCAAATTTAATACATACATATTTTCTTTAAATTATCAAAATAAAAAATTGCTTTACATCCACAAACTTTATGATACTGAATGGTAAACTATAGTGTATTTTATTTTAAATTTATTAATTTCTGACTACTTATTAATTATTTAACTTAATTAAAGAAAAGAATAACAAATATTTTCGTGCAAATTCCATTTACTTTACATGGCAAATTCTATACATATTTGCTTCACATTTTCAAAATAAACAATTACTTTTAATCAACAAACTTTATAATATTGAATGATATAACTATAGTGCATTTATTTTAAAACTATTAATTTTGATTACTTATAAACTATCTAACTTCATTTAAATAAAAAAAAAATATTACCAAATATTATGTGAAATTAAATTCAGTTCCCCACATTGCTCTTATTTACACAAAGTGACTTGTCAGTTGTCAAAAAGTTTTTATTTTATTAACATCAATCAACCAGCATAATTAAATAGTTAGTGTGCCCGTGCTGAAAATTAGTTTTGAAATTTAACGACACATCAAAGATGGAATCAAAAAAGAAATCAAAACGTAGATCTACAAACCAATTAATCAAAACACGCGCGCTATCTAATAAGGTAACGTTTTTTTTCTAGATCTTTAATGTGAACCTGTAGACTGATCACTATCTGTTTCATTTCTTGCTTTACCTTTACTTCTTTTTTCCATTAGTTGTAGAAATGTACACCTACAGAGTCTAGATGGATCTTGTTATCGCCAACGCTTTCGACTCTTATTTGCTTTTCTACTGGCACGTTTTTCAAAGGAGTTCTAGTTGTTTTACTCTCTTTGCTTATTGGTTTAGGGGGAGTTCTTGATGTTAACGAACTCCTGTTAAAATTTCCTATTATATGTAAAAGTTGGTCCTCCTGTGGGACCGTCCTCCGAAAAGGGTGGATTTTCCAGTGCAACTGGTCTGCCACCTGGGGTAATAATATCTTTTGTTTTGTCCATTACATTTTTAATAACTGCATTAATTTTATTGTGGTAGGGCAGACAAAACTACACACAAACTACCAGGAAGGGCAGGTCATTTGACGACGGAGTTTCCGTCTCCGCCTAACTAACCGATTGTTCGCGCCCGTTGAAAACATACGTCCTCGTTTGCGCGGATTGGTTGCGCGGATTGGTCCAGCTTAACCTAAATAAAAAAACATCAAAATAGTAGGGGTGGTCAAAAATTAAATATTAATTTAATTTATGACATTTATAGTTGTCCTTTACTATAAGTACATTTTTTTTACGACTATAGTTGTCATTTACGTCAACGTGTTAAGAACAAGAAAAATATTAATATTACAGAGTAGTTTCATCTTCTGATTCACTAAACTCATTTCTTCGACGTCATTTTCAGTTCCCAGACAATTATAGAAAAAATGATGCGCTGGTATAAAATATATTTTTTTTTATGTAAAATATTTTATTCCAGTATTAAAATGTTAATAATGATTTATCAATTCCTCGTGATATCAGTTTTCCTGCATTCCTGATTGTATGTGTACGAAGTTGTTCGTCTTAGTTCAATATTCTAGAAGGAAGTAAAGTTTTTTTGGGAGGTTTCATTGACCCACATTTTCCATTTTCTTTTGTGGTGTCGCTTAACCTAACGCCCGTCTGGTATACCTTGTCGTAGTGCGTGGGATGCCACGTATGTGTGAAGTTTGGAATATATACAATTAAACTAATACAATTAAATTTATCTTGTTTCATAAAAGTTTAAAAATGCAATTTTCTTAAACATATGTATATACTTTTTGACAACTGTCGAAAAATTTCGATTTTAAATTATTCACGTGGTAACCACGATTGAAGGCAAACGTAAGGTGAATAATTATTACTGTGCGGTCACCACGAGAAGCCTTATTAGCTAAGCCCCATTCATTTAGCTAAGCTGTAGAACCTATTCTATTATATTTTCGAAAATTGTTGATACATTTATTGAAAATTTCAGAAAAGGTAGTGTAGATCACTCTGTAGAAGTTCCTACAATAAACGTATCACCTTGTAAGAAGTTATGATTTTAAGAGCACTTAAAACATCTTCCTCCTTGCAAGATGTATCTAAACATATTTTTTTCTTGTTTCGGGGTGAATGTGTAAAAATTTGAATCGGATTTTTTAAGAACTTCTAATATGCATTTATAATCTATGATGTTATATGTATGTATTATAATATGCATACCAGAAATTTGTTTTATTAAGAAATTATTTTTTTTAATAACTCTAATTCTGTGTTATAGTCACTAATTGGTAGCATTTTTTCTTTAATATTATTATTGTTGTTTTTATTATTGTTGCTGCTAACATTGTTTGCATTTTGGCTTACGATATTTTTGTTGTTATTGATGGTATCATTTTCATCCTTATTTTTGTCTTTTCTTTGTTTTTACAATTTTTTTGTGATAACACTTTTACAAACTTTTCGAAGTCGTTATTATCAGTTATTACAGTTTCGTGACTTTGAGAGTCTTCTTCGTGTGTTTGAAAGTTTTCTCCGTTATTTTGAAAAACCTAATCAAGTTCCATTAACGCACTTTAAAAATTGTTTGTATTTTCATTCGTTTCTTTTCCATTGTTCCATTTTCTTTTGATCTATTTTTATTTATTAACCTTCGCTTGGGCGGCAAATGAAATATACGTAAGCGGGCAAGATTAACATATGTTAATATTTTTGGTTTTTCCATATATATTGTATGGAAAATTTTTTGACAAAAATAAGTGATCTTTATGTTTTTATGATTATTTTTGTATGTACATTACTGTTACTTTTATGTTTGCTTTTATTACCTGCCCATATATATTCTCTAAGATATTTTTTTGGAAATACCGGTATTTTAGAAAAAGGAAGTGCTACTGGGGACTTCCGTTTGTTACAAGGTACTTATAACAGAGTTGGTTGTTCAGACAACAACAGTGTATCTATTTCAGTGAAATAAAAAAAAATTAAATAAAATATATATATTTTGGAAATATTATTTATTGAATTTTCAATTTTTGCAATAATATGGAAGAGTTTAAAATTTTTTGTAACGTTCCGGTAGGCAGGTAAGTAAATTTTGTAATTTTTAGTAAAAGTGCAAAAAACACAAAAAATGAGTGTTTTTCTTCAAAAAACTATTTTTAAATTTCCTATATTTTGGTGTAAATATTAATAAATTTCTTCGAAATCAAGCAAAACTATTCAAAATATATGAAATTTAAAAAAAAAATGCCGTTATAGGTATATGACACTTTTTTTTATTAAGTTTTACTGTGAGAAACACAAAAAACCAAAAAAAAAAAAAAAATGCACGCAAAAGATACAAAAAACTTATTTTTACATGTTATCTCTTGAGGAAGAACAAGCATATTTTTCTAGATTGGTGGAACATGTGCTAGATGATGAATATGCTGATGTAGGACCACCGGAAGAAATAGTATTTAAACTAATAAAATTTAAAGTTGCCGCTCCTCAAGAGTCGAAAATGATTATAATTATGACAAAGATGAAAATGAAGATTTCGCAAAATGAAAATGAAGAATCAATTGCTTAAAAAATGCATCATAGACGTAAGTGATGGTCATGTTTCTGAGGATGAGTTACTAGATGATGAATGAAAAATACAAGAAGAATTTGTCATCAATATTTTATTGGAAAGGATGGCACAAAGTGGCATAAAATTCCATCAACATATCACAGGGCTAGACAACAAAATATTTTTCGACAAAAATCGATAGGTCTGCTATCCATTAACAAAAAGTTTAACTGATTGTGAAACATTCACCGCTATTTTCAATACATCAATAGTTGACATAAATTTTTAATTTAACTTCGTAACAGAATTTTTCTTTTTCTAACATACCAAAAATAAAATTAAAAACAAAATTTTTTTCAAAAAACCTTTGGTGCTTTATTTACTTTATGTTTTAAAATATATTAATTTTAGTGTATTTCTATTTATGTTTAAAATATTTCAGGACCTTTTATCCTATTTTTCAACTCTTATCGAAATAATTACAAAAAAATTATAGAATGCCATACATTTTGTATGAATAAAAAAAATATTAACATATGTTACTCTTGCCCAACAACGAAGAAAAAAAATTAAATTACCGAAAAATTGGGCATGGACACGTTTTTACGAACTTTTTTTTATATATTCAATATCTACTAAAAAAATTAGGCACTGATCTCTGATTTCATTAAGATCGGCCAAATAATGAAGTTTTTATGCAAAAATAAAAAAGTAAATATTAACATACGTTAATCCTGCCCAAGTGAAGGTTAATAAGTCAAATTTTTTGGTTTATTTGTTCTTTTAAGTCATTTTGTTTAAATCGCATTAAGCATTTGCTTAATACGGAAAAAACAACACACTATCCTAGTTAATACATTTTTTTTGTTTTTATTCTTATAAATGATATTTACAATATGTATAGATTAAATTTTTTTTTTTAAATTATTTAAAATTAAAGTTTTCTATTTTATTTAAATTTAAATTTTATTCTTTATACATTCACTAAGTATTGTTCACTCTTCAACAGACAAACCTGAACTCCTTTTCTATATATCTACATGTACATTTTGTTTTTTTTTTACAAAAATCTGGGATATTGAAATATGAATATTTGTCAAAATATAGCTAATGATGTTTATTAATATGAATATTGTAAACTATGAGCACATCAATATTAATAAAAATTAGTTATATTTTATTTATTTCATATGAATAAGTTGTTGTTATTGTAAATGTTGTATGAAGTTATGAACAGTATGGATAATAATTTTGGATTTCAATTTTATTTTTTTAAAGGTGGTAGATGATTATCTAACGAATGACAAAAGTTTGCAAAATCTAATCGAAGTTCCTTCGAATTTGATTTGCAATAATTGTATTGTACAAGAAATTTTTAGAGATAGTCTAAATGTGGATAATTTTGCTAACTATTCCACATTCCAATAAACTATAATATATAATTCCACATTCCAATAAACTATATACAAAAAATGTTATCTAATTATTAGAGAAAAAATACTAAAACTGCCTTTGTCAACGGTGTTTTGCGTTGAAGTGTAGGTCTACTCCATACCGGATTCGGAATCTCCACAGATTGGGATTTTCCACAGGATTGGGAAACCACAAAAAACGCACCTTTTTCTTTACCTCCTGGGTGGTGCGGAAAAAAGAAAATAAATTAACATCAAAAAAATTGTTAAAAATATAATAACAAAACTAAAGCAAAAAAACATTAAAAAAAAAATTAAATGCAAATTCAGTATTAGCCTAAGTAGCATTTTTTTACATTGGCACTTGGCTTGTTACTTATTTTACTACAATAACGTCGCTGTGACGAGTGATTGGAACTAAGCAGCTATGTGTTTGGAACGTGGAGGGAACGAAAATGATGAATATTTTTTCTTGGTTAAACCTTATGTTGGGTGTGTAAGAAAAACGTTTCAGCTAAGTTCCAACGTAGTTCCAGAAGCTTTCACTTGATCTACTACTACTACTACAACAAATTGTCAAAAAAAACAGCCATTTATAATGAAAGAGAGAGTTAAATATATATTTTCCAAGTTTTTATTATTAACACCAGGCAGGCTAACCATTTGTGCGCCCTATGCACTTTTCAAAAATTCCGCCCTAAAAAACCGTTTGCCTTAAATAACCCGTTTCCACATCACCCATGAGGTAGGAAATGTAATGCATGTTTTTAACGAGGTATCCCATTAGACATAAGTCCTCAAAAATAAATATTTATAAAATAAATAAAAAGCTTAAATATTGCTATCGTACTAATTCAATGTACGAATTTATATAAAAAAAATTCTATTTAACAAAAAATATTTGTATAAAACGCACTGAAATTTAAGCGTGCATTTAAATACATAAATAAAATACATATTTTGCAAAACTTATTAATTAATTAATTAAAATTTATTTTCCATGCTTTAATTTTTATAAATTGTCCTCAAGTCACTATGATCCTAGTTGCTCAGAAAATCACTTTCTATAGATATTCTAGCTAAATCTACCAGTCTTTCTTGTCCCATTGTACTAAGTAAATAATTTTTAATAATTTTTAATTTAGAAAAGCTACGTTCCGTGGAAGCTACTTTTACTGGTTTTGCAATCAATTTCTAAATGCTACAACTAGATTTGGTAATATCGACTGTAATTTCTTTTCAAATATAAAATTTAATAATTCTATAGTGCTAAAAGTTTCTGAAACTGTACTTTGAAAAAAATCTAATTCTAAATTAAGTAGCATATTTTCTGAAATCGTTTCAGAAAGCAAAACCCCAGCCTTCTTAGATCTACCTAATATAGATGGTGTGATTTCATCATAACTTGGATGATTTTGTGGTGGTTTATCATCAATATTATTGATACTTTCAATAGAAACAGAGGACAATAAAAAAAAAATTAAATGTATGTATGTAAAATTATATAACTTAAATGTAAAAAAAAGAAAAATAGCATATACCAAAAATATGCTATATTAAAATGTATATTATGTAATATACTTACTGTACGAAAAATATACTTCTCGTCGAAAAATAAATCAACAAATATATATTATATGTATGTATAATGAAATAAATTAATAAAGCTATTTTTAAAAACAAAAAAAGCAACAAACAAAAAACAACAGTTCAAAGTTAACAAAATTAATAATTATTTAATTACAATATACGAAAAAAGATTCTCTCTCTTGCTTTAATGGGGATAACAAGTTTGAGAATTAAGCTCTAAATATTAATTAATTATTAAATACTTAGTTGTAAATTAAATTATATATAGTACTTTTTAAATTACGTGAATAAATTTAATCAACAAACACAAATGAGAATATTCCTGAGAATATTACGTTACAAATGCTGTATAAAGAAATAATTAAAATTCAGCAAATAATAAATGTTGAATTAATGAAAAAAATAACTAACTTGGAAGAGAGGAATGATATTCTCTCTAATAATGTTATTAAATTAGAATCACGGATTAATGTTTTAGAGCAGAGAGAATTAAATAATTCTATTGACATTGTTGGTGTACATGAAGTTGATAACATTAATGCGGAAAAAAAAGTTATCAAACTAATTACTGAAGGTGTTGGTGTTAACATTAATGCAAGTGATTTGGAGACTTGCTTTGTAAAAAAAATTAGGCAAGAGAATAATGCAGCAGCACTAAATATAATAAGTGTTAAATTTACTAAGTCATCAACAAAGACAATAATTCAAGAGAGAATACGTAAAAATAAAATTAGACTGGATGCAAATATTTTTGGAGACATAAGCAACAACAACAACAGGAAAATATTTGTAAATGATGCTCTTACTGCTTTTAATAGATCATTGCTCAAAAAGGCGAATTCATTTAAAACAGAGAATAAATGTAAGTACGTATGGGTACGTAATTCAAAAATTTTTATTAGAAAAAAAGAAGGTGATAAAGCTTTTAATATAAAAAGTGTAGAGGACTTGTTAAAAATTTAATTCATTTTTATTTATTTTTAAATCAATTTATATTTAAAATTTTTATATGGTTAATTCCATTATGGAAGATATATATCCTCTTCATAGTCTAAATAATAATAGTTTTTCTTCTTCAACTTCTAATAATTTTAATTGTTTGTGCATAGATCATAACAGTGGTGACCTTCATTCAGGCTTTTCTGTGGTACACCAAAACATTCGGAGTCTTAGGAAAAATTTTGATGTATTTCTCTCTCATCTTGTTTCATGTGATCATTTACCTGATCTTATATTTTTATCTGAAATTTGGATACTTGATTATGAAATTTCAGATTACATTATTCCAAACTATACATTTGCTGCAACTTGTAATGATTCTTATTCAGCTGGTGGAGTTGCAGTATTTTACAGAAGTGACGTTGAATGTACAATAACTAAGTTTAACTTAAATAGCGTTGATTTAATTTGTTTAAATTGTTGTATTTCGGGTACACGTTATTTTTTTGTTGGTGTTTATAGATTACATAAAGTCAGTATTAATGAATTTTTGGAAGAATTTTCTGAATTTTTAGAAAATCTAACATGTAAAAATACCATTCTTATAGGCGATTTCAATATTAATCTGCTTTCTGAAAATGGTAATTCGGATAATTTCCTCTCTACTCTGGCGTCGTTTAGCTTTACTTCTTTATGTTTCAACCTACTCGGGAAACGGAGTGCTCAAGTACTTGTATCGATCACATCTTTTTAAGACTACATAGAAATAATCCTATTAAATATAAAACTGCAATATTTGATCTTAAAATAACTGATCACGTTCTAACATCCATTCAGTTTTCTAAAGACATACCAAAAAGACATATATCAAATTATAATGTAATTCAAAAAATAAATTTTACTTCTTTGAAGGATGAACTTACTTTTGAGTCGTGGGATGAAGTATATAGTTCGCCTGATCCTTCTACCGCTTTTGATTTATTCCTTACTAAATTTAAAAATCATATTTCGAATTGCAGTATAGTAATAAATCAAAACTCAAGCAAACTGAAACGACTAAAACCGTGGATGAGTCAGAAGTTATTGCGAAAAATTAAAAAAAAAAATCTAATTAGAATTCGTCTATTAAAACATCCAAATTGCACTAGACTCAAAGTGTATTACGAAAAACTATGCCGTGAGTTGAAGCGTGATATTCCTAATTGTAGAGACAGTTATTATGAAAAAAATTTAACTGAGAATTCTGGAAACTCGAAAAAGGAGTGGAAGTTAGTAAATGAAATTCTTAATAGAAATATTGCAAATAGTTATATTGTCATAAAAAATAGTAGTGAGCTTGTTTCGGATCCTTTAGATGTTGCTAATTTATTTAATAATTACTTTTCTACTATAACAAATTCACTATTAGATAATTCTCCTTATGTTGTGTCATCATGTAATTGTAGTAACTATATCGTTCCAGAATCATCTCAACAACAAAGTTTTTTCTTTCTTCCTTTTTCTTCGACAGAACTACACAAAATTATAATGTCTTTTAAATCTTCATCTTCTTCTTCCTTTGATAAAATTTCAAATAATATTCTAAAAAATGTTTCTTTTCAAATTGTTGATGTTCTATGTTATATTTTTAATTTCAGTATACAGAATGGTATTTTTCCACATGCTCTAAAAACAGCTGTTGTTATACCTTTGCATAAAAAAGGAGATACTTTATTATTCAACAATTATAGGCCTATTTCTTTATTATCAGTTTTTTCAAAAATTTTTGAAAAAGGCATTAAGTTTAGAATCATAAAATATTTGAATAACATCAGCTTTTTCAGCGAATTTCAATATGGGTTTAGAAGTGGTAAATCAACTGAAGATGCCTTATTAAAATTATGTAGTGAGCTCTACAAGTCCTTAAATGATTCTGAAATTCCGGCTGCTTTATTTATAGATATCACAAAAGCTTTTGACATGGTGGACCATAACTTATTATTAAACAAATTGTTTAAAGCTGGATTTAGAGGTTTCATTTTGGATTGGTTTGGTTCATACCTTAAAGATCGGATGCAAATAGTAAAAATTTCAAATGTATACAGTTCTGAAAAATTGATAAATATCGGAGTTCCTCAAGGCTCTGTACTAGGTCCAATACTTTTTTTAATTTATGTCAATTCACTTTTTGCTCAAGCGTTTAAAGGAAAAATTACTGCTTTTGCTGATGATACAGCTCTATCCTATTCAAATGTAAATTATTTTAATACTTTTACTGATATAAATTTTGATTTGGATATATTAAGGCAATGGTTCAAAATGCATAAACTAATAATAAGTAACAAAACAAAATTTATGTTTTTTAATCTGTCAGGAAAAGTATGTGAAAGTATTTCTGTAAAATATCACTCTCCTAAGTGCTTAAAATTTAGTTTATGTAATTTATGTGCAAATGATGTGTCTGGTATTTTGTTTAATGAGAACTATAACTGCTCAGAAGATTGTTTCTATGTTGAACGTGTGGATAGCTTCAAATATTTAGGTATCTCGTTAGATGCTAGACTAAACTGGAAAGATCACACGTCTTATCTAAAAAGATACCTGAATAAAGCAGTTAGGCAACTGTATCATCTAAGTTTATATTGTCCTTTCTCTGTTTTAAAACTTTTTTACAATGGCTTGATTAAGTCTAAACTTCAATATGGTCTGTGTTGTTGGGGTGGTACCCATTATAATAAAATTGAGCCTTTGTTAATTAAACAAAAACATTGTGTACGTATTATTTGTAAGGTCAGTCGTAGAACTCCCAGTTTTTATTTTTTCAAAAATCTAAAAATTCTTCCATTAAGACATCTATACTATTTTAGGGTACTTAAACTATTTTTTTTAAAATCGGGCTATAATAATTCGAGATTGTTGGTGGATCACAATTTGCGTGTAAATAATAGAAACGTTGTAAATGTACCCAAAGTTAAAAAATCTCATTTTCGTCACTTTTTTACTGTAACTGCACCTCAGCTGTTTAATAAGTTACCTGAATCCTTTAGAAACGAGAGAATACAAATTAAATTTATAAAACAAATAAAATCCTGGCTCTTTTCATTTTCTCATGCACAAATTGAATCAATATTAATACCCATAATTTAAACTTACTTTTTATCTGTTTTCTTATTTCCTACTTTTTTATTTTATTTTTTTTTTTCTTTTGTTATTTCTAATGGCTTTATTCAGATCGTAATTCATTGTACTATCCTATATTTTATTTTATTTTTTATTATAAACTTCAAATCTTTTTATATTTTACAATTAAATTAAATTCATTCTTCTACAATTAAATAAAACATTATATCAAATAATTCTACACTAATTTTATATTGTTTTTCCCCATTAATACTATTACACCTGTTATTTTAATAAAGTAAGACATTCGTCTCTTGCACTATGGCAATAGAATGTCTTTAACTATTTCATTCAGAACTTGAAACTTAAAATTGACTAATTAAGGATATATTATGTACAAATTTTTTGATTTTTTTTTATATTTTCTAATATGTATATATATTTGTAGTTTATAATAATTGTATTAATCTTTTACTATAATACATATATAATGTACATTTGTGAACAATTATTAATTCTTAATTCATAATTCAAATGTTTTTTTTTTTTTTAATAGTATATAAATTAAATGTTATTTAGTATAAGTTAAAAATGTAATCTGAATTATTTTAAATACTAATTTTTAATTTGAATTAATTATTAATTTGATTAAGGATACATTGTACAAAAAATGAATTTAATTTGTATGTATTCAAAATTTGTTACTAGCTTTGTAATTCTGTTGAAATAAAGACTATTTTTATTATTATTATTTTATTATTAAGATAATTCTAATATTTATTTTGAACATTTTAACCACCAAAAAAAAACACATTAATTGAAAATTTTATTTACACTCGCATCGCTGAAAGTTATTCATAAACTAAATTTTAATTAAAACAATAAAAACTAATTTGTTACCTAACCCTTACCTAATGCATGAACAGCAAATTTAGTCTGTGCTTTGTACCACAAAGAAATGATGTATACATAGATAGTTCATTCCCATATAAAACGTTCAATTCACTTTTCTTAAAAATTTTTGAAATCGACAGCACCCCAGAGAAATAAAATCAAAATTCTGCTCTCTCTAAATAAAATTAAATGTTCTGTCTTTCTCTTGAAATTTAATTTTAAAATTATTTTCAAGCAGTAAACATCATCAAGAAGATAAGCGGTATGGTATGTTTTGCTTGGAAATAATAAAATTTTATTTTTATTTTTGTTATTTTTCTTTGTACATTGCGATTTACGAAATAGCAATAGCATTCATGTACACAAACATGTATGCATAGTAAATTGATCATATACATGCATAATAAATATTTTATTATTATCTCAAGAAGAATTCTATTTTTCAAAAAATACCATGACTTAAGAAATTCGTAGCCTAAAAATTTGAGCAATTTTTATTTTTTTGTGGTTTGGTATTAATATTATTATTCTATACATTGTTTTCAAATAATTTAAACATGTCAAATGTTAAAAATTTTCTTGACTTGACTATTCAGGTGCTCAAATTAAAGAAAATATGCCTACAAAATTTTTGCACAAAAAGATTCGGAACAAAACAGATCAATTTAGAACTATTTTAAGCAATCTATTAAATTGATCAGAGCACTTTTGGGCAAAAAAGTTAAATTAACGAAACTACTAAACACAAAAAATTTTTTTACTCCAGATCGTTTTTGAATAGTTTATTGAATAAACCTAATATTTTGCTGAAATATTAACAATTTAGCGAATGAATATATATTATTTTTTTATTGAGGTACCTTAAATTTTAGTTTGCTATTTGCCGACAGATAGATTTTTATGTAGATTTTAATAAATATTATATTTTTGTTCTTATAAAAAAAATAATTGTTACAAAATAATTGTTCTCAAAAAATTCAATCATTCCATTTTCGAAGTACTTTAAATTACTTTGAAATAATTTTAAATTGTAAAGGGAATACAACTAATGAAATCATATAGATACTAGCTTTGTAACCCGTCCTAAATGACGGAAGCAAAATAAATCTTAGTTTCTTTTTTTCTTTCATTAGATTCTTTATTCCGAAATTACAGTCTTATGTTTATATCACTTGTTATTTATTTTTATTTATGTTTATATTGGCCTAACACTAATCTTTTTTTTTTTTATATAACAGAAAAAGAAGTACCATACCAACAAATTTGTATAAAATGTTTGTATTTTTGTATGGTATACTCGTACTCAATTCCATTTAGTTATAACTCGTTAGTTGGGTTCCATTTAGTATAAATTATACCGTATTAGCGTTATTGAGGCCTCCGGGAGAGCATGCCATACTTTATCAAAAGCTTGGCCTACATCTAGAAATATGGTAGAACCAGAGACTATAATAGAGACGTCGAATTGCGAACAAAATATCATGAATTTTTTTTTTCTAACTATCAGTTTTTAAATTTAAAAAACTGATACTTGTCCAAGGATTTCTACCAATTTATTAAAAGTTGTCCATGTTGAAAAATAAGATAATTGTAGCCTGTACAAATTTAAGTAAAATAAAATTGTTATTTTTAGTTTATACCATTTACACCACTAATACCACTTATACTACTTATACATATTATTGGCTATTATTATTCATTATTCTTATAAGATCTTGTGTATATGAATGAATATGTGTGTTTAATTTGAATGATAGTTCAGATTGCAATGATAATGAATATTAAAAAAAAAATATATATTATATTGATTGAATATAATAAGGTAACCTGCGTACATTAATTTTCTTAATTTATTTCTAAAGTTAGAATACGTTTTTAGTATAGATGAATTAAATTTTCTTTTTTTTTCAAGTTATAAAGGTACATATTTTTCAGAAAAAGAAGAGGTCCGGGGCCCCAAATGTCTGGATCGAAAACCTTGAATTTTTTGTTTATTTGTCATCAGTACAAATATATGGTCTTTGATCCAAACTTCCGCACAATCGGACCTATCGAAAAAAAAAATTTTAAAATTATTTATAATAATTATTAATAACCTTTTTTCAGAAAAATACAATTTAAGCACATGATATAGGGTTTCGGCCCCAATTCCTGGGACCCCGCACCTACTGTTTTCATTGCATTTAAGAGCCATTGTACTCATGACAAGAAAAATCAAGTTCTTCAGTCCCGACATTTGGGGCGCCGGACCTCTTGTTTGTATCGTGCTTATGACCCATTGTACAACAGACATGTTGAAGACAAACAAAAAAAAATTTTTTTCAAGTGCTTTGTGAGACGGTACCCGGACCTATTTTTGCTGGAGGCTGCTCAATTTCTTGACTTGGCACTTTCAACCAGTCACCTTTAGAAGATGTAGTTCTGATGCCGTTGATTGATAAAAACTTGCTACATGAATCCTGTATTACTACATATCCAGTCAAATGAAATTCAAACAAATTAAAATGCAGGCAAATCGCAAGAAAACAGGCTAATGATACTACGGGCAAATGAAACACAGGTTATGACACGCTTTCAAGTATTTTTGGTCAAAAGTATTTTTTTTTTAAATTAAAAAATTATAAACTTTTTAATATACGTAAAACCGAATGTTATAAACGTAATGGGAGAATAAATACCTTACAACAAAATTTCTTAACTCTGTACAAAAATTCATTTTATTTGGATTCAAAATCAAAAAACATTCTTAATTCAAATTGATTGTAACTCAACCATACAAAATCAAATTCATACATATATATACATATATATTATTTATATGAATATATAAATTGCTTTAGTATGCATAATAACGCAGCTGCGAAGAAAAAAATTATTTTTCGTATTTTGTTTTTAATTCCATTCTTAGCTTGCTTTGAATTTTGAAAATTTTAATTTTATAAGAATCATAATTTTTATCATTTCATTATTTCATTTCGATACTGTTAGCGACATCTGTGCTATTTTTGCTCCAATTCGACGTCTCTATTATAGTCTCTGGTAGAACATACTTTCTTTTCCTCTAAAGCTTTTTCTATTATTTCTGTTATTCTATGAATTTGATCGATTGTCGAGTGCTTAGATCTAAAGCCAAATTGATAATTTGAAATCAGATTACTATTTTCTATGATCGGTCTCATTCGAATCAATAATAGTTTTTCAAATAATTTTGATACTATTGGTAGTAATGATATTGGTCTGTAGGATTTGACCTCATTTATGGCCTTACCTGGCTTTGGTATCATAATTATCTAAGCTCTTCTTTTTATTTTTATCATATTTAATATTTCTCTAGGATAGTTGAATCCTACCGATTTATATTCACAATTTTTTGTATTATTCCATCCAGCATTTTGAATAATTTTAATAAAATTTTCTACTTCAGAATCTATATCACTTTTGGATCTTAGTTTTGTTTTTATGTTTATTTTGTTTTCTATTTCTTGTTTAAAGCTAGCCCAGTCAGTTTTCTTGTTCGTTAGCAGAGTTTTCGACTGTTTCTTAATAACTTTTTCATATAGATTTAGTATGACTGCAGACTGATCTGAGTTCAAATCATGGTTATCTTCTAGCTTAATATAATTGGGTGAATTTTTTTTTGTTATATAAAAATCAAGCAGATCTGAAGTTTTATTTCTATCAGTTGGACAATAGGTTGGCTTACCGGTAGATTGGTAAATGCAGCCTTTTTATTTTATAGCGTTTCTTAGCTCTCTTCCTCTCGTAGAGGTTACTCTAGACCCCCAATATATGTGCTTGGCGTTGTAGTCACCTCCCAGGATAAATCTTTCGCCAAGTAGCTTAAGAATTTCTTCAAACATGTTATTCTTTATGATGTATTTGGGTGGACAATATAATGCACCGACACAAAGGCTTTGTTTAACAGACATAATTCGTAGCACGATTAGTTGGAATTCATCTATTTCTAGACTAAGTTCCTCGTGGTGCTTAATATCTTTCTTTATTAAAATTGAGCTACCACCTCTGGGTGTATTACTTGGATGGTTTGCGCTATAGCATGTATAGACATTTATTTTAAGCGATGACTTATCTGTCATATGCGTTTCTGTCAAGAGACATACATCAATATTTTGTGTTCTCAATAGAATTTCCAAATTATTATTCTTGTTCAGAATACCATTGGCATTCCACGTGACTATACGAAGTGCGTTCTTAACCATGCCTTGCGAATTTATTTTTTGGTGTATACATATATGTTTCACTATGTTTGTTTTCTAATGTGCATAGTCTTGTTGAGATTTCATTCATTGCTTTTATCATATTTTGCATCATCTGCATAATGGTATTTTCAGTCAACTTTTGTGTAGAAACTTTATTTTGTTCTTTCGGGTTTCTTTTTTGACTTAGGTTATTTTGTGTTACCTGTGAATATGATAAGCCTTCTACGACTTTTTTCGACGTAAAAGTTTTAGGTATCTCTGGACTTTCAATGCAATTCTGTCTCTGTGCACGAGGTTACCTAGGTTTTGTCTTTTGTTTTTCTTGTCTACGTTGCATTTGTTTTGGTTCATTTTTTTGTAGCTTCTTTCTTTTTTGCAACTCTCTAGCCACCTGGCAACCACGATAACTCGCAGGGTGTGCCTCAAAGCAATTAGCACATGTAGGCTTAATATTTTTTCTTTCTTTACAAGAAATTGTTAAGTGGGGACCAGCACATTTAACACACTGAGCTAGACGCTGGCAAAACTTTTGTGTATGGCCAAATCTTTGGCATCTCTTACATTGAGGAATGGTAGTCGCTTTACAAATAGCCTCCATTTTAACCCTCATGTGTTGGATAAATTCAATTTTGTATATTTTGTTTATATCTTCAGAGTTTTCGAATGTTACCATAAAGAGAGGAAGACGTACCGTAGATTCTTTGTTATTTTCCTTTTTCTTTATTATTTGATTTGTGACTTCTAGAATTTTGAAGCCTCTATCTTTCAATTCATTTTTTATATCTTCAGGTTGGCATGACAGATGTAAAAAAAATTGATTGAATGAAAAAAAAAACAAAGCACACGAAAAATCACGGAAAGTTTGCCTTCGAAATCGTGCTCTTGTGTATTATAATATAGATAAAATAAAAATTGATTTTGATCTCCACAGCCTGCATCATCGCCGATTGAGTGAATGAAAAAAAACGAAGTACACGAAAAACCACGAAAGTGTGCCTTCAAAATCGTGCTCTTGTGTATTATAATATAGATTTCGATTTCAAAATAATATAGCATAGGGCCATTTTGTTAGTGTGTACTGAACAGAGTAAAATTTTTATACAGTACATATTTAGGAAATTTATTTTTATGCATTCATATTCATCTGAATGATATTATTATTATAAGAATTTTTTGTACAAAAAATTTACTCTACAAATATTTAATTGAGTTGTGCAGTGCAGCATTTTGGTTATAAAAACTAATTTTTTGTAATTTTATTTTTTAATATTTATTAATGAACTTTGGCGCCCTCGAAATATCTTAAATAGCGCCCCGTCAAACTGTTCATACTGTTCTATGGAAGCGCCGGCCCTGATTAACACCAAATACTATTATAATATAATATATTATATTTCTTTCGTTCATACATATTTCTATCTTTGTCTTTTTTTTAAATTTCAATATCAATAAAGTTTGAAATAAAGTAGTTGTTTTCGTAGTTATGTATTTAGGGCACTTGCACATGCGATTTTTAATGCGGAGAAAATATTACTGATAAATATGACCATAAAAGTTTTAAAAAATAAACGCGCTTTCCAAATTATTACTTTTTAAGATTTTTTTTTATATAAATAATTAGTTTTTTTTCTACGTCACACAATTAGTATTTCAACCACAATGATACATTATGAAAGGTATTGCAGATTTTTATTCCGTTTGTAATGCACATTAACAAATTCTACCTGGAATCGTTGATGCTTACCAGGTTCACGAATTGTAATTTTTTCAGAATAGGCTTTAGTAAGAAATAGGTCCTATATATGTATTCTGTATCTCAACCCTAAAGAAATGGTGAATAAAAACGACTATATTTTATTTACTTGCTGTAAGGAGGTGACTAAAAAAAAGAGGTAAGGAAATGCATATAACTTAGCATGAAACGTAAAGGCAGAACTACATCTTCTAAATGCTGACTGGTGGAAAGCGCCAGGTTCAAGAATTTGAGCAGGTTCTAGCAAAAATAGATCCGGGTCCCATCTCACAAAGTTCTTGCAATTTTTTTTTTTTTAACTTGTCTTTAGTACAATGACATTTTAGAACAATGGCTCATAAGCACGATGCAAACAAGAGGTCCGGCGTCCCGTGAATTTTTTTTTCATCAGTACAATGTCCTTAAATGTGTTGCAAACAAGAAGTGTGGTATCCCAAGTGTCGGAACCAAAGACCTAGAATTATTTGTCATCAGTACGATGGCTCTTAATGTGATGAAGACAATAGGTCCGTGATCCAAGGAATTGGGGCCGAAAGTCTTTACCACGGGTTTAAGTAGTGTTTTTCTGGGAAAAGGTTGTTAATAATTATTATCAATAATATTTAAAAAAATTTCGGATAAAATAAACTTTAGAATCGCAGCTTGATATAAGGTTTTCAAAGCAAGTAATGATTGTAATTACGGAAAAAGCAAATTAGCCGAAACTTTTACTAAATCTCTTAATGTAATCATATCAAGACTTTATAGAATTTCGGCTTATTTGCTTTTTCCGTAATTACAATCTTCACTTGCTTTGAAAACCTTATATCAAGTTGCAATTCTAAAGTTTATTTTATCCGAAATTTTTTGACTGAGAGTTCTATCCACAGTTTCAAATCCCCATTTGTTCATAAGTGGTGCTTCATCGCATATTATAACTTTGGCTTTATCCGATTGATTTGATATGTTACAAACTGATGTTTCATTAATATCCAATGGTATTGAACATTTTGAGTATCCTTTATGTAAAAAATTTGCAGCGATTCCTGATGAAGCGATTAGCGAATATAGAGTTATAGAGAAATGTTTTACCAGTTGCCTCCAGATTCGTCAATAAAATAAATTGCTGAGACTCCTCTGTCAATGATGTCAACGATTTCTCTAAAAATTCTTTCCTGGTCTACATTGAATAATCCAATATTCCTGTTTAGCTCTGTTGTGTATTGGATTACTTCTGCGGGTGTAGATATTTCTTCAGAATATCCAAAAAATAATATTTTCCAAATCTGATCCTTATGTAGATATTTGCCGACGTATTTGATTGACTTTATTGAAGAACATATTTCAACGTTGATGTGAGCGTTATATTTTTTGCACAAATATTTATTGTATGGCACAACCCACTGATTATCCAGTGGAACTTCAGTATTCCCACCATGTTTCTTAATGGTTATTAGCTCTCCATTGGAATTTTTCGTTGTTCCATTTATAAGTTTTTTCATTATCCTTGTTTCATTTATAAGTTTTTTTGGAAAGTTTTTTGAACATTTTTTAACTCCGTTGATTTCTCTCATACAAACACCGTTTCTATTGAAATCTCCACAGGGTCCGTGAATCATAAATTTTGAAATGGTTTCATATAATTCTTCATTTCCTGGAACTGATGGATCTGGTATCTCTGCAGTTACAATTTTATCGAAGTCTTCTGTAGTTCTTGGAATATCTTCTGAATCCAACTAAATGAACATATGGCAATGGGGAAGTCCTCTTTTTTGGAATTCTATGATATCCATATGTGCTACAACTTTTCCAAATATTTGGTTTTTTAATATTTCATTTTTCATTTGTAATATATATTATAATAAATAATCAGACAGAAGCGCCACTGAATTATTGTCTTCAACTAATTTCCAAAAAAAAGGTATTCGCATTATACTATTATACTTAATTATACTGGGGCTTATCGTGGTTATCGTGTGATGCGGTGACCGCGTAGTAATAATTATTCACCTTACGTTTACCTTCAATCGTAGTTGCCGCGTGAATAATTCCAAATCGAAAATTTTCGAAATTGATTTGACAGTTGCCAAAAGTACATATGTTTTTAAGAAAAGTGAATTTTTAGACCTTTATAAAACAAGATAAATTAATTTAGTTGTATTAGTTATTAGAACAATTAAATAAAAAATTGATACCATCATAATAAATTTATTAGACGAATATTATTGGATGAAAATTCTGGTGAAAGAAAAAAGGCAAAATGAAAAAAAAAAGTACCGATAAAAAAGAAAATACCGATATATCAACTTATAATAGTGAAGTTGTAGAAATTAGAAGGCGAATTGCAGCTACTTTAAATTAAATTTAAAATTTGCATATTATTTTCTTGTTCCAAAAATAGAATATTTAAATAAAACTCAATAATTTTATGTTCTTTAAATAAAAAAATAAGATACTTAAACATAAATAAAGTAAGACTTCATGATTAAAAAAAAAAAAGAAAATCTTAAATGCCTTCATGGCTAATCAACTAATTAAAAATATTTTTATCACAAATCTTCATCATGAGAATCTGCTAAATTCTTGTTGTATTTCAACAGTTGCAGTTCAGCTATTTTTTTTATTTAATTTTTTCTAAAGTAGTCTTTTCTGTTTCTAAATTATGCCGTTGCATTTCTTCTATCTTTTTTTTTTTAAATGTATAATTAATGAATAAATGAATTAAAGTACAATACCTAACAAATATTTACATTTCAGGAACTATAATTTTTCAAACGTAAGCTAATTTTCGCGGTTAAACTTTGTTCTACAAATGGTAACAGCGCGGGAACTACGATATGAAAAAAATTAATTTCGAAAAGTTGAGATGTAACGTTTACAGTTTTCGTGACTTGCGGTAACCACGATACCAAATTTAAACGTTTGCCGTTTTATTTACTTTTACGTTTACCACGATAGGTCCCACTTATTATTATAATTATTATTATTTTTTTTTTTTTCAATTTTTAGAAAAATTTAAATATTATAACTTTTTACGTTAAATAATATCATAAAGTAAATAGGTACGTATTTATTTTATGATATTGTATATGTAATGTACGTATATTTAAAAATATATGTAATACATGTAATACATGTAATTAGGTATACTATAATTATTATTAGTAGATATTATTATTTTAATTTTTTAGAACAAAATTTTAACTACTATTAACCAAAGAACATATAATGTTCCTTACTATAACTTTTTATGTAAAATAATATATGTATGTACAGTGAAATAATTTATGTATGTATATATATGTATGTACAGTGTACACAAATTTGAAATTTTTTTTTAATTTTTGCTAATAATAAATGTTAGCATCACAAAATGTACAAAAATTGTATGTTTAATCTTTGAAAACTGGTTTTTTTCTTTTATTAAATTTTTAACCAAATTTAATCAAATTAAGACTAAAATGTTTAGACAGAACCACTACTGAATTATTGTCTTCAACTAATTTGCTCCCAGAAAAAGGGTATTCGCAAAAGTAATTGTTCCTCATTATTAACTCAAAGCACCACCAAATCGTATGTAAAGTAAATATATATGTCATCATATAATCATAGATAATGCATACATTACACACAATACAAACAATACAATAAATATACCTACTTTCATAATATAAATAATCCTTTAAAATAAATTTGGTTTATTTTCTCAATTCTCCTCAATCTTTAATTTAATTCATACATAATGCTAAAACACCGTTAGATTTGTCAATTCTCAATTTCAATAATAATACTATGTACTTACAACTATATACTAAAAACTACATCTATAATTATAATTGACAAGCATTTAAGGTCTTGCGCAGTAGACACCTTTTTATTTTATTTCGATTCTCCTACTCCTTATTGAACTTCTAATATATATAATATATAAGATTGTACATAAAACAAAAATGCGCACACAGTTAAACATTTTTTACACATCCGATTTTATTATTCAGCAAATACATTATGCATAAGTGAGATCTTATGAAAATAATAAACAAAAGCATAATCAGTTATTATATATTATATTATGTACTTGCAAATAGATTCACATATGCCAAAAAAAAACAAAGAAACAAATTCATCTCAAATAAAAAATATAAAAAAGCAAAAACAAATAAAATCAGTTGAATTGTTCATATGACTAGCAAATTTATTTTTATATAGTAGAGTTAGAGTACCTATCTATAATTATAATTGACAAGCATTTAAGGTCCTGCGCAGTAGACACCGTTTCATTTTATTTTGATTCTCCTACTCCTTAATGAACTTCTGATATAATATATAAGATGTATATATAAAACAAAAATGCGCAATTTTGTACTCATATGATTTTATTATTCATCAAATACATTATGCATATGTGAGAACTTATTAAAATAATAAACAAAAGCAAACAAATCAGTTATTATAATTTACATTATGTACTTGCAAATGAATCTATGTACATATGCCAAAAAAAAAAACAAAAAAACAAATTCATCTAAAATAAAAAATATAAAAACAATAAAAAAACAAATCACTTGAATTCTTCATTTCTATCTTTTTAAGTAACTGTTTCTAAATTTTGGTTATTTGTAGTAATAATATAGATTTTATTTAGTAAATTACTCTTTTTTTAAAAACTTTAAATTTGACTTCAACTTGAAATAAAATTACTCAACAGGGGCCCTTAATCTATAATTATAATTGACAAGCATTTAGGGACCTGCGCAGTAGACACCTTTCCATTTTATTTCGATTCTCCTACTCCTTAATGAACTTCTGATATAATATTCTATAAGATGTATATATAAAACAAAAATGCGCACACAGTTGAAAATTTTGTACTCATATGATTTTATTATTCAGCAAATAAATTATTCATATGTGAGATCTTATGAAAATAATAAACAAAATCAAAGAAAACAGTTATTATAATTTACATATGGACTTGCAAATCAATCTATGTACATATGCCAAAAAAAAAACAAAAAAACAAATTCATCTAAAATACAAAATATAAAAACAATAAAAAAACAAATCACTTGAATTCTTCATTTTGGTTATTTGTAGTAATAATATAGTTTTTATTAAAATTATGTATTATGTAGGTATATATATACGTACCTCTTTAATGACAAAACTTTTTGTTTTTAGTAATTTTATCACTAAATGCCACGTACTATAGGGAATATATGGGAAACGAAGCAGTATATGAGGGACGTGTATTTATGTGTCCCAAATAAAACTTACTTACCAAAACACTTTTTATTAAACACGAGTGGTTTCTGCTATATCGTGCGAAGTCTATGTCAGTACGTAAACTACTGTTTTTTTAAAAACTTTAAATTTGACTTCAACTTGAAATATAATTACTCAACAGGGGCCCCTAGTAATATATGTATTTTACTCTACTTAATTTTGCTTTGAGTAAAATTAATAATAAAATAACCAACTCCAGAATCCAGTAATGAGGGAATTTATTTTATTTTTTTTTTTTTCAAACTATGTATAGTATAGGTATTATACTTATAACTAAAAAGTTTGATAGCTTAGTTAACAAAATATTTTAAAAACATAAATAGTATATAATATGCATAATGCATTGACAAAAAAAAATCAGAAAAAAAACAAAATAAGCAAAAGCAAAATATATTATACATTTACATATACCTATTAGGAATTTTATTTTCATTATTGTTTTTGCTGTTTTGTTATAATTGTGTTATGATTTATTTGTACTTTTTTCTTACAGCTTATAATAATGTCAATATCAATAATCATTAACTCAAAACACCTGCATCAATAGGTCTGTATAATTACTTTTTGGAGGAAAAATCACGTGATTATAAAATTCTCCGAGAATAGCTAAAATGTTCTCTTTTGCAAACAAAAGTATGAAAAATATTCTATTGACATTTAAAACAACAACAAAAAATTGACAGTAAATTCATTTGCAAAAACTTATTTAAGATAGAGCTCTGACGTCGTCACGTTTTAAACATAAAATTTTCTTAAATTTCTCAAAAATTTGTAAAGAGTGTGCAAATAAAAAAGTAAACATACAGGAGTTTTGGATAAATTTATATAAACTAGAAGAAACCCCGGGTACATAGGAGGAACAAAAGAAAGTAATTTTTCTGTGAAACGACACAATAAAATGATTTTTAATACAATTATAATTTTACCTGTTGAAAGTATCTGACAACAATATATGGAATAGTAATATTAAAAGCAAACCACTAAAAAATAAAAAATGTTCAAAATTTTAAATTAATATTAATTTTAAAATAAAATAAAAAAAATATCAGAAAGCATTAAACTTTTTTTGTAAGATATAATTTGTTTTTATTATTTTTTTATTTCTCGAGGGAAGGAGAAAGCCTCGAAAAATATTAAGCAGACCGCGCACGTAGATACTTAGGTATGTGGAATTCTAACCCACTAAAACCACCGAAACCCTTTACCATAACTGATATTATTAACCGTTTAATTGATTGTTCGCGTTAATTGGGAAAACGTGTGTTGGAATGTTATTAAAAAATAGTTTCCGACAATTTTATCAAATCATTAATCATACCTATGGGTTAGTACCGTTTCCCAATTATTATGAGTTAGTTTTAAAATTCATCATATAGGAAACAATTGTATAAAATGAAGTATTCTAGACCTGGTATGCAACATTGTCGTATGGTCAACCTCCTGATATGCAACATTGTCAGTTACAGGATCGTTTTCAGTAGTTTTCCTTGTCTTGGTCCTGCTAGAATTTTTAGAGCAGTGGTTTGTGTAGAGCTGACCATGGATGAAGGAAGGTTGAGGGAGATAAATTCGGACTATTTGAAATGTTTGACCTTGTGATTTATTGATTCATATTGCATATGCAAGACTTACTGGAAATTGATGTCTAATAAATTCTTATAAAATAATTTTTATTCTATATCTGATATTTTTTTTTTATTTTATAAATAAAAGAGTTAATTTTTAACTTAAATTAAAAATAAAAGATTAACTTAAAACTTTGAGCAATTTTTATTTTTTTGTGGAATGCTATTAATATTATTATTCTATACATTATTTTCAGATACTTTAAACATGTCAAATGCATCAAAATTTTCTTGACTTGACTATTCAGATGCTGAAATTAAAAAAGATATACCTACAAAATTTTTGCACAAAAAACTTCGGAACAAAACAGATCAATTTAGAACTATTTTAAACAATCTGCTAAACAACGATCAGAGCACCTTTGACGCAAAAAAGTTAAATTAACGGAAACTACTGAACACAACAATTTTTTTTACTCTAGATCGTCTTGAACAGTTTATTGAATAAGCCTAACATTTTATTGAAATATTAACAATTTAGCGAATGAATATATATTTTTTTTATTGGGGTACTTTAAATTTTAGTTTTGCTGTTTGCCGACAGATGGATTTTCATTTATATTTTCATATAAATATTATATTTTTCTTCTTATAAAAAAATTATTTTCACAAAATAATTGTTTTAACAAAATGCAATCATTCCATTTTCGAAATACTTCAAATTACTTCGAAATAACTTTAATTTGAAAAAGGAATACAACTAATGAAATCATATACCTCAGATTAGCTATGCGGTTTAATGGAAAATCAGCTTCATTATCAATTGTTTCCATCATTTGAATTTATCTTTGCTAGGTAAATACCAGATTTTATTTTTGAATTGATTTTACTTAGAAAACAACCTTATACGTAAATGATAATTTATTTAAAAAAAAAAATGTTTAAAAAATTTAAAAAAATGTTTGTATTCGACACATCTCCTTTAAATATCTATAATTTTAAAGAATAATAGTAATATCGGTTGTTAGATTGTTAGATTTGAACCGTACTTTTTCATTCTATAAATTAAACATAAATGCTGCAGCAACAACAATGTGCCAGCTTTTTTGTAGAAGTTCCGCACATTGCCTCTATTTCTATGAGATTCAATATTTATGAGCAGAGATTTTTCGAAGTCTCGTTTTTCCGCCTGATGAGTTTCTTCTCATCTCTTCTTTTAGCCTTCTATTCTTCTTTCGCTGCTCTTGTTCTCCGTTGAAGCGCTTTTTTATACGCCTCGTTCTTCTTCAACGTTTTTGATGCACATTCCTCGTCATACCATGGATTTCTGGTGTTTCATTGTTCGAAGCCAATTGAGTTTGCGGCTATCTCTTTGATGATACTGGCACAGTTTTTCCATTGATCATCAATCGAAGAATGGTTTGAAGGAGGTGTGGCTGTTAAATTTAGTTTAATTTGCTCTTTAAAGCTTCTGGCTATCTCGGGCGACTGCAGGCTACTAATGTTAAATTTGGGATTATGATGTGACTGCACTTTTTTAACATTAGATATTATGGCTCTGAAAACTGCTATAACAAAAAAATGATCAGAGTCGATGTTAGCCCCTCTGTATGACCGTACGTAATTTGATTGGTTGTACGGCCATCTGGAGATAGTCAGGTGGCTTTATAAATATCTCTATGGGGAAATTTGGTGCTGTTTATAACCGTATTATGCACTGTTGCAAAGCTGATCAATCGGCAACCATTATCGGTGGTGTGTTGATGGAGAATGTGTTTAAGCTTCGTATGCTTTTTCTAACGCGTCATAGAAGTCTTTTTTCTCTGTTTCTTCTTTTTCATCAGTAGGAGCAGGCTGTGTTGCAGAAGGTGCCTTTAATGCGAATTATGGCTAGACGCTCGTTAATTGGTTTAAAATCAATAACATTTCGTCTTAGCCTGTCTCCGATTGCAAAACCGCATAAATATAAATATGTGGTGTTTTTCGTGGCAGCTATAGTATATATAGCGTTTTTGTTTCCTTATTATTCCGGTTCCTGTCCAACACAATTCCTGTAACGCAGTGACGTCAGCTTTATACTGCGTGAGGACATTTTCCAATATATTAAATGCACCTGGCTGTATAGTGTTCGAACGTTCCAGGTGCAAGTTCTAAAACTACGAGTTCCGGGTCTGTTTCCAATTAATCCATCCATATCCGAACCTTGTTTTAAGTCTTTCATAACTATAATTTTTTATGGATTAGGTAGTTAACCTAACGCCAATCTTCAATCTGAATATTTTTTATCCCATTTTTATTTACATCTGTCTTAATATAAGACACCTAGTAATTTTCCTCACATTTTGGGTAGAGTATAACTATACAATCATTTTATATAGCAATTTTTTTCTAAAATTCATTTACATTATATTTTTGCTTATTTTTGTTTTTTTTTTTTCTTTGAAACTTAAAATCTATTTATTAAATCATGTGGTCTGTATTTTTTCAGGCGTCTATTTCTTATTCTTTCTTGTTCTGGTAGAGTGCTAATTTCATTGTTAGAATGGGTTGATATTTTTTGTTGATATTTTAAACTTGTCTTTTTAATTTCTTTATCTATTGTTAGTATTTTTAAATCACGGTGTAGATCATCATTTCTCACATACCATTCGGCTCTCGCTATCGTTCTAATTATTTTTGATTGTGCTCTTTGTATTAAATTAGTGTTGGTATTGCTTGAGGTACCCCAGATTTATGCACCATATGTCCATATCGGTTTTATGATTGTTTTCTAAAGTAGCAGCTTGTTGTTCATTGTCAATTTAGATTTATTTCCCAAAAGCCATTGTAGTTGTCCGCATTTTAGCATTATTTGATTACGTTTGTGGATTATGTGGTTCTTCCATGTCAATTTATTGTCAATGTGCATCCCTAGGTATTTAGCTTGATTTTCGATTTTTATTTCTTTATTATTTATCATTATTGGTTCAGGATCGTATCGAGTTCTTGTTGTATATATAACCTGAGTAGTTTTGTCTTCATTAATTTAGATATTCCAAGTTTTGAACCAAGTCATTGTTTTATTCATAATTTTTTGTACCTGTTTAGTAGCTGTTCTTAAGAAGTCATGTGAAGCAAGTAAAACAGTATCATCTGCAAATGTTGCTAATAGTGTATTCTGTTTTCTTGGTATTGGAATATCAGCTGTATACAGGAGATATAAAACTGGACCCAAAACACTACCTTGTGGTGCTCCTGCTTCTATTTTACTTATATTTGAACATTCAGACTTGTATTTAACAAAGAAATAACGATCACTTAAATAGCTTTTTATAATTAGGTAATATCCCTTTGGCAAGAAGTTTCTCAGTTTATGCAGTAGGCCTTCGTGCCAGACTTTGTCGAACGCTTTTGCCACATCTAACAAGATACCAACACAGAACTTTTTATCATCCAGGTCCATAGCTATTTTATTTATCACTTTATGGACTTGTTGTATTGTTGAATGTTGTCGTCGGAATCCAAATTGGTGATTCGGTATTAGATTTTTTTGTACTAATATTGGTTCTAGTCGATCAAAAAATAGTTTTTCGAATATTTTTGAAAGAATAGGCAAGAGACTAATTGGTCGGTACGATGTTGCTAAGTAGCATCTTTTCCAGGTTTAAGTATTGGTATGACTTGGGCTACCTTCCAGACTTTAGGAAATTCTTTCAACCTAAATATAGCATTGAATATATTTCTTAGAAGTTTAATTGCTTTTTCAGGCAGCTCCTTCATTATTTTACCTGTCAGTAAATCATAACCGGGAGATTTTTTATGTTTTATTCTCTTTTTGATGCATAGTTTTATTTCTTCTGTAGTGACCCATTTGATGTTGACTTCATTATTTTCATAGTCAGGTATCGGTAGACTGCAGGTATTGTTGTTTTCATTTGTGAATGTTTGTTTGAAGAACTCGGAGAGTAATATTGCTTTTTCATTGTTTGTCCTAGCCCACGTTCCATTGCTTTTCATAATAGGAGGGTTATGTGGAGTCATTTGTTTCAAATTTTTTGTAGCCTTCCATAAGGAGTAGTTAGTTTCAGATGTTGCTGTTAATTCGCTTAGATAATTATTAATTCCTTTGTTTTGTTGTTCTTTCAGTATCTCTTTTAATTCTTTAATAGCTTTGTTTAAGATTCTCTTATCTTCTGGTGATCTTGTAATTTGCCATTTTTTCTTTTATTTTCTTCTTTATCCTATCATTAACTGGGTAGAATGATTTTCTATGTGTTATGGTAGGTGTTGATCTGATAGAGGCTTCGCTGATCACGTCACCAAAATATACAATAGCACTTTCGAGCTCCCTCGCTGATTTCAAACTGATATTAGTGCTTAACTCTAATTGTATTATTTCGCGAAAAGTCTCCCAATCTGTTTTTTTGTTATGTAGAGTGCATTCTTGTTGCTCTAATAAGGCAATCGTAATGTATTCTAGTATTATAGGTGAATGGTCAGATGATAGCTCTAAGCATGATTTGATTGTCATTTTATCCATAGTCAAGTTTTTTAGTATACAAAAATCAATTAGGTCGGGCTTTTTGTTTAAGTCACTTGGCCACTAAGTAGGCTCTCCAGTGCTTAGGTGCTTACAATTGTTAACTTTTATAGCACTTAATAGTTTTTTACCTTTGCTATTTGTGATTCTGGATCCCCATTCCGTGTTTTTTGCATTGAAATCCCCTTCTACAATGAATCGGTTTCCTAAGCTCTTGATATAATGATCATATTGTGCCACATTTATGTTATGTTTAGGAGGACAGTAGAAAGACGGTATAACCATAGGCCCATCCATGTCTTCAATTTGTATTACAGTTGCTTGTATGTGTTCCTTTTTATATTCTTGTAGTACATTGTATTTAATTTTGTTGTTAATTATAATAGCTGTCCCACCATGTGCCTTCTCATCTGGGTGGTTTGTATAGTGTATATTATAGTCATGTATTTTTAGGTAAGTTTTATTGGTAAAATGGGTTTCAGAAATTAATACTACGTCAATGTGATTTTGATATATAAATTGCTTTAATTCAAGCGCATGTTGGATTAGTGCGTTTGCATTCCATATTACTATTTTTATTTTAGGTTTATTTGTCATTTATTTTTGATACTAGTACAGTGATTATGTTTACCATGTTTGTCATTTGGGTAATGAGTAATGAGTCTGGAGTTGTCGAACTAGTTTCTTTGGTGCTGGACGTTAAATTTTAAACAGCTGCTTGAGCGAATAGTTTTCCAGGGACAACAGAGTTGTCATAATTTATTTTGTTGGTTGCATTGTCTGGTACTATTTCCTTGCGTCGTAATGTTGGAAAGCGTTGTATTCTTAGTTCTTTGTATATTTCGCATCCTTTGTAATTATCAGTGTGATTTCCGTTGCAGAGAGCACACTTAATTGTTTCGACAGTGAGGGCCACAGGACAGTTGATTGTTTTGTGTTTTCCTGCACATTTTACACATATAGGTTCCTTGGAACAATAATTTTTTGTATGTCCGTATTTTTGGCAGTTTGTACATTGTGGTATAACCCTTTTTTGATGAGGTGGTTCAAATACTATCTTGCATTGGAGTAAAGAGGTTACATCATAAATATTTTTATTGTTTGGAGCATTTTCTAATTCGATCATAAATAGTGATCATGGTTTCTTAGTTTTTCGATCTAGTATATTACTAATGTTAGTTACTCTGTGGCCTAGTTCAGCTAATTCTTCTTAAATGGTATCATGCTCTGCTGAGTAATGCATGTGTCTTAATACAATCCTAAATCCCCTCAGTTCTTTAGGTTTATAAGTGTAGTACTGCGTATTTTTTCCTTTTGCATTTTAGTTATATTTCTATAGCTTGCAATATCTTTAGGGTGAATTTTCACTTCGTTACCATTTAATATTTTTAGGTCGTATTGATATTTCGCTACATCATTCAGAGCTTTTGTCAGTGTTTCCAGAAATTTCATCCCTTGCACGTATATTGGAGGAGGCTTTGGAACTTTTGGATCTTCAGTTTTGTTCCAAGGTTCTTTTGTTTCTGTATTATGAATAATTCCCACTTCATCATCATATTCGTCATCTGACTTAAGTATGTTGAAAGGATTTGACGAGGTAGTTGTAGTGGGTCGATTTAGCCAATAAGTTTTTAGGGTTTTTTGGTTTTTTGATTTAAACTTTTTTATATTTCGAGGTGGAGTTGTTAATTTTTCAGAAGATCCTCTATTCCGTTTTAGTAGCATTTTTTGAGATTAAAAAAAGAAACCAAATTAAAAACACAAAAAGAAATATAATGATGATAATGATCGAAAATAATTGAAATTAAAATATAATTGAATAATAATTGAAAGTGATTGAAATATAATGATAACTAGGGGCCCCTGTTGAGTAATTATATTTCAAGTTGAAGTCAAATTTAAAGTTTTTAAAAAAACAGTAATTTACGTACTGACACAGACTTCGCACGATATAGCAGAAACCACTCGTGTTTAATAAAAAGTTTTGTGGTTAGTAAGTTTTATTTAGGACCCATAAATACACGTCCCTCATATACTGCTTCGTTTCCGATATATTCCCTATACTAAGAAGCATTTAGTGATAAAATTACTAAAAATAAAAAGGTACGTATATATACACCTACATAATACATAATTTTAATAAAAACTATATTATTACTACAAATAACAAAAATTTACAAACAGTTACTTAAAAAGATAAAAATGAAGAATTCAAGTGACCTACTATATCAAAATGAAGTACTCTAACTCTACTATATGAAAATAAATTTGTTAGTCATATGAACAATTCAACTGATTTTTTTTGTTTTTGCTTTTTTATATTTTTTATTTGAGATGAATTTGTTTCGTTGTTTTTTTTTTGGCATATGTACATAGATTCATTCGCAAGTACATAATATAAAATATAATAACTGATTTGTTTACTTTTGTTTATTATTTTCATAATATCTCACTTATGCATAATGTATTTGCTGAATAATAAAATCATATGAGTACAAAATTTTCAACTGTGTGCGCATTTTTGTTTTATACACAATCTTATATATTATATATATTAGAAATTCATTAAGGAGTAGGAGAATCGAAATAAAATAAAAAGATGTCTACTGCGCAGGACCTTAAATGCTTGTCAATTATAATTATAGATGATTTGTATTGCACACATTTTTTATATTCGTTTTTTTTTTTTTTTCTTCTTTACAACATAGAAATGTCAATAAATATAGTGAATTTAAAGAGAAACCAAATTTTAACTTTATCAAATTTCCATATTCCATTATTATTACACTATGAAAGTTTCACCTTTGTTGAATGGTTATTGAAATGGTATTGGTTGAATGGTTATTGAATCGAAGCAAACAGATAAATAAATAAATATACTTATAAAGTGCAAGGCGAGTTAATTAAGGCAAATATAACAAATATAAAAATACTAGCGGACCCTGCAAACGTTTTTTTGCCCTTAACCCTTAATGCCTACTTTCACACGGATCAACTTTCATCACTTTTTTCCTTTCGTTTCATTCCCCTCTTTCTATAAACTAATTTTGTTAATAGAAATGGGGGAATGAAACGAAAGGAAAAAAGTAATGAAAGTTGACCCGTGTGGAAGTAGGCATTCGTTGTCGCAAAAAAAATCTTGGTTAATATTGTTGTACGTAAAAGGTCTTAACGTGTTTATGATAAATCCATTTTTTTGGTCTTTAGTCCATTTTTTAATATTTTTATTTAATTTTTTCTAAAAAAATATCACATTTAACTGTTAAATTATATAATGCAAAAAATTAACAACAAATCAAAAAGATGAACAAAACTCAGTCTTTCTCTTCATAGAAAATTTCTCAAAACTATAAAAAATATTAATTTTTTATTCTAATACAACTGTATGTAATTCTTAGTTTCTCCATTTTGTACATGTAGTAACAAATCTGTGGGCTTGCCAACACGTGAACATGCCACGTATAATTGCCAAGTGAAAAGTATTCATTTCCAAATCTAAGCCACAAATTCGCATGGATTGACCTTGTGTATAGCATATGACAAACGAATTGGAAATTGTAACCGTCTGAATTGAATTGGTGAAACATATTTTGAATTGTTATATTGATTTAATCAACGTCAACATTTTTTGCATTTAATCGTAATATTTGTAAAAATTTTTTCAATTAATTAATTTTTTGAGGAAACAATTATTGTAAAAAAATTATCTGGTATTTTTATTTTATTTGTTTCTTCATTAACAGTTATTTTTCCATTGCTAATTTCACGTAATTGTTTTCGAAATTATACTGCTGTTGGGTCGTTTTAAATTTGTACGCGCATATTTTTTATTAATTTTAATTTATGGGCATTATGCCATAATGTTGACTGCTTTAGGAAAGCATTAATTTGGTTAGTATATGTGGATCGTGGCATTACTGGCAAAGTTTATCTAAAATCGCCTGCTAATAAAATTAGAGTTTCGACAAAAAGTCTGTCGCTGTTTTTTAAATCCCTTAATGTACGATTTAGTGCTTCAAGAGAATGCTTATGGGCCATAGTACATTCATCTCAATTAAGATTTTTGTTTTTATAAGTACTTTGGCCATTTAATTATTACATACAGGATTCTCATTTGTTTGTATATTTAAGGGTAATTTTAAAGCCGAATGTGCTCTTCTACCACCATCTAATAGAGTGGCAGCAATTCCAGATGATGCTATTGCTAACGCAACATTCCCGGTAGAACGTATTTTAGACAAAATTATTGAAATTAAAAAAATTCTAGCGGTTCCACCAGCTGCATCCGAAAAAATGAAACCACCTTCTTGAGCTAACAGCATTCATAACCCTATCATAAATTATTTTTTGTTCATCTAATAATTTTTGTTCATTTATTAATATATCATTAATATCATTTAAAATAATTATATCATAACATTGTTCTCGATGCATGTCTCGGTTAAACAAATGACTTGTTGGGCGGTAAGGTGATAAACCTAATTTTGTTAATGTTTCATTTGATATTGACATACATACATTTTTTAGTTTTATAACAGTTTCATTATATATTTCGGGTATCATTTTAATGCATGGCAATACTCACATACTTTGGCCATTTCCCAATATTAACTTTAGAGTGAGAAGCATAATCCATTTCAGGATCATAATCAAATGCAATACGGTCAAGTGATGACAATGTTCATAAATCATAATCTACGTATTTGCATTCTTCTTCTATTGTTTAATTGATTGAAATTCCTATCTATATTACTTAATTGTTGACGTAATCTTCTATTTGCATTTTTTACATGTTGTACTTGTGCTCTTCTGTGTTCTCCACTTTCTCTTGCATATAAGTTTTGCATTCTTGTTGTTGCTGCTTCTTTTTCTTGATGTTGTTGTTGTGATGTTAAATTAGTTTTTAGCAAATAGAACAAATTGTGTTAGACAAAAATGGTACATGTATGCACTTAACGTTATAAAAAGTAAGACTGCATTCAGAGGGTTAAGTAGAGTGTTAAGTTTTCTATTAAATATTGTATCATCTGTATCAATCAAATTATATATTCTTTTTTTTTTAATTTGTATCCTTGAACAATTTGTTGTCGAATTACCGAACTTACAGATTTCAATTTCAAGAAGGATTTCTTTTTGTAAAACTTCGTTCATTAATTTGGACACCTTTGCTTTGCCTAAGAATATAAAGCTGGCAAAATATCAAAACAGCCTATTGTTCTTTGAAATTTATTTAGAATATACATAATTCATAACATAATACATAATTTTAATAAAAACTATATTATTACTACAAATAACAAAAATTTACAAACAGTTACTTAAAAAGATAAAAATGAAGAATTCAAGTGACCTACTATATCAAAATGAAGTACTCTAACTCTACTATATGAAAATAAATTTGTTAGTCATATGAACAATTCAACTGATTTTTTTTGTTTTTGCTTTTTTATATTTTTTATTTGAGATGAATTTGTTTCGTTGTTTTTTTTTTGGCATATGTACATAGATTCATTCGCAAGTACATAATATAAAATATAATAACTGATTTGTTTACTTTTGTTTATTATTTTCATAATATCTCACTTATGCATAATGTATTTGCTGAATAATAAAATCATATGAGTACAAAATTTTCAACTGTGTGCGCATTTTTGTTTTATACACAATCTTATATATTATATATATTAGAAATTCATTAAGGAGTAGGAGAATCGAAATAAAATAAAAAGATGTCTACTGCGCAGGACCTTAAATGCTTGTCAATTATAATTATAGATGATTTGTATTGCACACATTTTTTATATTCCTTTTTTTTTTTTTTTCTTCTTTACAACATAGAAATGTCAATAAATATAGTGAATTTAAAGAGAAACCAAATTTTAACTTTATCAAATTTCCATATTCCATTATTATTACACTATGAAAGTTTTACCTTTGTTGAATGGTTATTGAAATGGTATTGGTTGAATGGTTATTGAATCGAAGCAAACAGATAAATAAATAAATATACTTATAAAGTGCAAGGCGAGTTAATTAAGGCAAATATAACAAATATAAAAATACTAGCGGACCCTGCAAACGTTTTTTTGCCCTTAACCCTTAATGCCTACTTTCACACGGATCAACTTTCATCACTTTTTTCCTTTCGTTTCATTCCCCTCTTTCTATAAACTAATTTTGTTAATAGAAATGGGGGAATGAAACGAAAGGAAAAAAGTAATGAAAGTTGACCCGTGTGGAAGTAGGCATTCGTTGTCGCAAAAAAAATCTTGGTTAATATTGTTGTACGTAAAAGGTCTTAACGTGTTTATGATAAATCCATTTTTTTGGTCTTTAGTCCATTTTTTAATATTTTTATTTAATTTTTTCTAAAAAAATATCACATTTAACTGTTAAATTATATAATGCAAAAAATTAACAACAAATCAAAAAGATGAACAAAACTCAGTCTTTCTCTTCATAGAAAATTTCTCAAAACTATAAAAAATATTAATTTTTTATTCTAATACAACTGTATGTAATTCTTAGTTTCTCCATTTTGTACATGTAGTAACAAATCTGTGGGCTTGCCAACACGTGAACATGCCACGTATAATTGCCCATGTGAAAAGTATTCATTTCCAAATCTAAGCCACAAATTCGCATGGATTGACCTTGTGTATAGCATATGACAAACGAATTGGAAATTGTAACCGTCTGAATTGAATTGGTGAAACATATTTTGAATTGTTATATTGATTTAATCAACGTCAACATTTTTTGCATTTAATCGTAATATTTGTAAAAATTTTTTCAATTAATTAATTTTTTGAGGAAACAATTATTGTAAAAAAATTATCTGGTATTTTTATTTTATTTGTTTCTTCATTAACAGTTATTTTTCCATTGCTAATTTCACGTAATTGTTTTCGAAATTATACTGCTGTTGGGTCGTTTTAAATTTGTACGCGCATATTTTTTATTAATTTTAATTTATGGGCATTATGCCATAATGTTGACTGCTTTAGGAAAGCATTAATTTGGTTAGTATATGTGGATCGTGGCATTACTGGCAAAGTTTATCTAAAATCGCCTGCTAATAAAATTAGAGTTTCGACAAAAAGTCTGTCGCTGTTTTTTAAATCCCTTAATGTACGATTTAGTGCTTCAAGAGAATGCTTATGGGCCATAGTACATTCATCTCAATTAAGATTTTTGTTTTTATAAGTACTTTGGCCATTTAATTATTACATACAGGATTCTCATTTGTTTGTATATTTAAGGGTAATTTTAAAGCCGAATGTGCTCTTCTACCACCATCTAATAGAGTGGCAGCAATTCCAGATGATGCTATTGCTAACGCAACATTCCCGGTAGAACGTATTTTAGACAAAATTATTGAAATTAAAAAAATTCTAGCGGTTCCACCAGCTGCATCCGAAAAAATGAAACCACCTTCTTGAGCTAACAGCATTCATAACCCTATCATAAATTATTTTTTGTTCATCTAATAATTTTTGTTCATTTATTAATATATCATTAATATCATTTAAAATAATTATATCATAACATTGTTCTCGATGCATGTCTCGGTTAAACAAATGACTTGTTGGGCGGTAAGGTGATAAACCTAATTTTGTTAATGTTTCATTTGATATTGACATACATACATTTTTTAGTTTTATAACAGTTTCATTATATATTTCGGGTATCATTTTAATGCATGGCAATACTCACATACTTTGGCCATTTCCCAATATTAACTTTAGAGTGAGAAGCATAATCCATTTCAGGATCATAATCAAATGCAATACGGTCAAGTGATGACAATGTTCATAAATCATAATCTACGTATTTGCATTCTTCTTCTATTGTTTAATTGATTGAAATTCCTATCTATATTACTTAATTGTTGACGTAATCTTCTATTTGCATTTTTTACATGTTGTACTTGTGCTCTTCTGTGTTCTCCACTTTCTCTTGCATATAAGTTTTGCATTCTTGTTGTTGCTGCTTCTCTTTCTTGATGTTGTAGTTGTGATGTTAAATTAGTTTTTAGCAAATAGAACAAATTGTGTTAGACAAAAATGGTACATGTATGCACTTAACGTTATAAAAAGTAAGACTGCATTCAGAGGGTTAAGTAGAGTGTTAAGTTTTCTATTAAATATTGTATCATCTGTATCAATCAAATTATATATTCTTTTTTTTTTAATTTGTATCCTTGAACAATTTGTTGTCGAATTACCGAACTTACAGATTTCAATTTCAAGAAGGATTTCTTTTTGTAAAACTTCGTTCATTAATTTGGACACCTTTGCTTTGCCTAAGAATATAAAGCTGGCAAAATATCAAAACAGCCTATTGTTCTTTGAAATTTATTTAGAATAAAATCAGTATAGCTTAAAACCGAGTACAAAACACTGAGATGTCTACAAGTAGTAGACAAAATACGCGGATCTATATGATAACCATATTTAGCAAAATTAAAAGAAAAATATTCAAGTATTTTCAACAATTAGTTTTACTTATAAGTTTTTGATATTAGAAATATTTACCTAACTATTTGTCTTCAACTAATTTTCATACGTATCATAAGCACTTGTATTTAGGAAACTACTTCAATTGGCTCTGTATCTCTTCTATTCAATCCAACAAAAATTACGATAAAAAGCAAATAGTTTTTGTGTAGTTACTGTAGGTTTTTAAGTACAAAAAATTCTATTAATAGACTTTTACATACTCTACACTCTTTATATAAGTTTGATTATTTCTAATTATTATCTCAATTCCGATTTGGTATTGTTTTTTTGTTGTTGTCACAGATGACTCATTTTGTTTTCCTTTATAGATTTTACTATTTCTGTCAACATAAGAAAAGGTAGGTTGACATTCTGATAAAAAATATAACAAATTTTGAAAAAAAACTAGGCAAAAAAAATTTCAAATATGAAAAACCCAAAGTTCTTAGAAAAAAAATTAAATAAAGTTGAAATATTGCAAAAATATTTGATAAATACCTATTGTGTCATGCTTTTATATTGTGTGTTAGTCGAGTCACGTTTATGAAAACAATATCTATAGGTAGTCCTCCAAAAATAAAATAACAAACAAGCATGGAGAATATAAAAGTAACAACAATTTCATCATATTAAGGTAATGAAATATGGTATATAAATTGTGATTGTGTCAACAAAACAAGGTGTATAAAAACAAGAGATGGAAATTCTTTTTTTATTAACCGTTACAAAAACAAAATGAGAGTAGAGTTGATCTTGTATATTTAAATTTAAAAATAAAAGTACTTTTATTTTTGTATTTTATTCCAATAACCTTATTATGATACAATTTTTCGTCTTAAAATCTTCTGGGAATAACCCAGGAAAAGGAACGTAATGGTATTTTACATATACGGAGTGGGTCAAGAATAAGGTACTTATGTACGATATAAGCAAGGAGTGATTGAATAAGTTGAAAAAAGAAAATATTGGAAAATAGTTTTCTCTCCTCTTAGGCATGAAATTTCAATTGCGGAAGTTTAGTTTTTCATCGACAGAATTTTTATTACTCAAATCTGAGTAAAATATCATAGCCTGGGTTATAAATAATTGTCATAAGGGTTAATAAAAATAATTTATTCATTTGTTTGTATGTAATAATATTTAAATTTTATTTTTATTATTATGTTTTTTTTTTTTAATATATTCTTTTGAAAATTTAACTGTTCCTCAGATCCGTAAATCATATTTTTATAAATGTATTAAAAAAAACTAGCTATTCCCGGCGTAACATTCGACGGTCTAGCATTAGCATTATAAATGAAACAATTTATTTTATTTATTTATTTTCTTAAAAAAAATCAATGTTTTACATATTTTTTTATTACATAATAAATAAGTTAAATTGAAAAACTTAAAACTAAAATTCACTTTATTTAATATCTTAAAAATAGTTTAACATTTTAATACTTATTCAAACATTTCATAATATTTTAATAGTCACATAATAATATTTTAGTAAAAATACAATACAGTTTAAAATAGGGTTTCCAGAATATTTCTTTTAAAGAGCACATATACTTTGTATACAAACTAATGATTTTTATAAAGATATTGAAATAGAAGTAAGAGAAACTGAAAAACCAAAATTAATTTTTGATACATCTGATTATGAAGTTAATAATCCATATGGATTACCCCTTGTGAATAAAAAAATGTTAGGATTATTTAAAGATGAGTGTAATGGGAAAATTGTGAAAGAATTTATTGGACTTAGATCGAAAATGTATTTGGTAGATGTATTAAAATTAAAAACTATAAAAAAAGCAAAGGTGTTAAAAGTAATGTTGCTAGAAATTTGTCTGTAGAAGATTATAGAAAATGTTTATTTGAAAATGCGATTTTAAAAGGAAATATGAATGTTTTTAAATCTAAATTACACACAATTTATACCAAAGCTATAAACAAAATTGTTTTAAGTTCATTAGATAATAAGAGATGTTCTTTAGAAAATAAGATAGATACATTAGCTTGGGAACATTATAAAATAATAAATTAAATAATTAATAAACAAGTAGCTTTAAGATTTAGAAAATAGAATGTTATTATTGTTTTACTGTTACTATTACGTTATTTTTTAATTTTAAGTTAATTTTTACTATTCCTTGAATGTGTTATGTTTCTGTAAAATAAGATTAGATTATTTTTATAGTCGTCCAAAACATATGTTACTGGATTTGTTATATTAACCTTTATAATTTTAAAAATCTCAGTTGACCAATTTGGTTCATAGCCTTTACTAAAAGTTCCTTTGTGCTTGCTAATTCGTACAAAACCACCTTTTTTAAATTTTCCACTTTTAAATATTTTAGGTCTATTGTAGACCGTTTTCAACAAAAATTTTTCATTTTCTTTTGTTATATCTATTGGAGCCATTTTAATCGTCCGATGAACATTTTCATTATATATTGTGAGTAATTTTGGTAAAATATTGATCCATTTATAGTTGCCTTGAAAACTAAATTGCTTCCACATTAAATTTTTCAAAGTTCTATTAAATCTCTCGCATATTGAATCTTATAAATTAGAATAAGTATGATAATGATTGATCCCATTTTTTTGCATTAATTGTTGAAATTTTTGGTTAATAAACTCTTTCCCTTGATCAGAATGAATGTTCTTAGGAATTTTTGAAGCTCCAGCTTGTATGAAAATTTTTTTTTATTGCTTTAATTACATCATCAGAAGTTTTTGATTTTAAAGGCTGAACATATGCACATTTAGAAAATATATCAATTACAGTTAACATGTATTTATTTCCTTGATTTATTTTATGATAAGGTAACATTTAAACTAAATTAATCTGCCACGTATCATTTATTCCCTTTTGAACTACTCTTCTACGTGGAAATTTCTTTTTCACAGTCCTATGTATTTCGTTAACAATTTGCTCTCTCTCAGCTTGGTTTTTGCGAGTAAGCGACATCTTTCTCTTATTGTAGTGAAATTAAATTTGATTCAAGAATGGCCTTATATAAGGCTGTAGCATAGATTTATATGATTAGTTTAAATAACACACTCAATATGGCTTATTCTCGTAATTCAACTTACATTGTTGATTTCCAATACCTTTTTGGAAATGATAAACAAATAGTTATAAAAGAATTATGTTTCATAAGGGCCGATACAGTCAAACCAAAATAAATATTTTTCAAATCACCATATTCATATGATGAATTAAATGAAAAATATAAAAATCAGTCCGATTATTGCTTTAAAAATATAAATGGACTAAAATGGACAGATGGTGTAACTGATTATCTTATGCTTGCATCAATTTTAAGGAAACTTGATGGGAACACGATAATTGTTGTAGGGAGAGAAAAGAAATTGTTTTTTGAGAAATGTATTTCTTCAGAGGTCATTGATATCAACAATAATTTTAGCTTGAGGCGAACTGACAATTACGAAACTTATTGTAATATTCATCAATTGATTACAAATGGTCGATGTGCTGTAAATAATGTATTTAAAGTATTTTTATTTTTAGTAAAAAATAATTTTGTAATAAATAACAACTTATCAAGATATGATACAATAAATTGAACGCATGTATTAATTTTAATTTAAATAGTGTTTTTATTTTCGTTAAAATTTACATCAAAATTTAAAACATTTGTTTGTATTTCTTTTTGTAAAAATATAGGAATTTCATAAAAAAGACGTGAATAATTGCATTGTGCTGGATACAAATCCATAGGAATGTAAAAATCATTCTGGCCCAATTTAGTGACTTCTTTTATTAAACATTTATGTATATATTTCGAAACATAGTCTTTTACATTCACATTTACATTGTTATTATAACACATAACTGCTTGAATAAATTCTATAACATTAAAAAACTTATCCATCTCTTGAGATGATAACCGGTTATGGCCATATTCTTTTTTTAATTTCCTTGTTTCCAAATGTTAACAGAGTTCTTCCACCTTTGTTTACTTTGAATGGTGATGAGAAATTCTTTCCATTTTCATTAGAATTTACCAAAGTGCTGTAAAATTGCTGCCACTCTTCATAAGTGATCTCCAATGAATTTCTTCTAAAATGATGAAACTTAACTTTCGGTTCAAATTGATTTAAATCATAGTCAGTGCTTATATAACTGGAATGATTAGAATCCAAAAAATAAGTATACGTTAGTAGTAACTCTTCTGATAAACTTTTCCCAACATTGGATTTTAAAATTTTTGGGGAAATTTTTTTATTTATTCTACTCATAATTTTCATATCTTTACCCATCGTTATTTTGAAAGAAACTGAATAAACTTTTCTTAAAAAGTAGTTTAATTACTTATATTTAAGTATTTATACGTTTTTTATAAATCTGATATAATTAAAATTTATAGTAAATATCTTCTTTCAATATCTTGTAAGTTAAATATATTATTAAATAGCTTTTGTATTATTATATCATTTTTTTAAAGTTTGTTCTATCAAACATTTTCAAAAACCTTTTTTTATTGATATTTCTTGCACGATACCATAAAAAAACGCAACAATAACGACCACAAACTGATGAAAAAACATCTTGTAACCGCTTATTATTGCACAAAAAATTGTATTCCATTGAATTACGTTGCAAAAAAGTTATTATTTCCTTGTTAATAGGTGGTAAACCATATGAATCAAAATATTCTATGCATCCATTTTGAGGTAAAAATAAACCTAACCAATGTTTACCTGGCTTGTCAGAAGTATCAGTCCGTGTTAATAATCAATAAACTAGGTCTTTTAACATATTTTGGAATTTTATCTATTGGAAATACTCCACCAAAACAATTTTTGGTTTATTGGTTATGTGTTAGGATCGTTTCAATTTTAAATGTGTTCATTGTTCAAGTTCAGTTGATGATAAAATATTAATATTATTATAATGTTAACTATTTATATGTTTGTATGTACATTACGATTTTTATCAATTTGTAAGCTTGCATCAAATTCTCCATAAACAATATATGTTATTCTTGTTGGAAGTTGTTGTGAAAATTTAGCTTCAATTCTTAATGATCCTTGATTTGTCAAGCTCTGGTAAATATCACTCCCCAATCCATCAGGGGAAAGATCAAAAGCAAGAAGAAGGAGGCCTTTGCTGAACATTGACTTGGTTACTTGATGTCCTTTGACTGCATGATTTATTCCAATTCCACCGAACATGCACTTGTATAACAAGAGTTCTTTTCTGTCAAATTTGTTTCTATAGCTAAATTTAGTACTTGAACACCATTAATATATAACATAAATTACTTTAAATTAAAATGTCTAAAGTTAAAGGGATTCTTCGAGCGTTTTCCTGTAAATCCATCAATTTCAGTCATACAAAAGATTATTGCATTTGGTAGCTGTCCAATAAAGACATTGTCTAAGGATATATTAGAAGTATTAGCAGAAATTGTAAAAGTCTTAACCTCAACGCGTTTGTAATGATACTTTGCATTAGCTTTGGCTAATACAGTATTATGTGCCAATAGAATGCTAGGGTTGATTGTTACATGTTTCATAAATAATGTAGCTTCTAAAATTTTTAATTGACTCTCATCATTGTCTTCAGCAAAAAAATAAAATTCTGGCTTTTCTAAGTTTAATACAACTCGAACATCTACGTTGTTGATTAAAAAAAATGGTTGACTAAACATATTTATATGCAGTTTTGCTGTTAATTCCACTTCGGCACTATTATGAAAATTTTTTTGTCGTTGAAATGCACCACTATTATTGGTTTTAAATATATTATCTTTATCTAACAACCAGCCAGCGCATTCTAAATGTGTTTCAGCTGCATTCGTTTTATAATTGAGTAATGTTTCGATATACGCTCTATAATTATAGTTTGAGTCTGATGGTGTTATATTCTTACCATTTAGTTGAACATTACACTGCTTTATCAGAGAGTGAAGCAAATTATTTACAGCACCAGGTTGAACAAGAGGTTTACCACCACTTTGCTTATCATCATTCCAAGCTGTACCATCTTTTTTCAAAATTTGAACTTTAAGTCTTAAATATGTTCCAGATAAGTCTCTATAAGTATCCCCATGCTCCAATGCAATTAAAATCAATTTCTTCAGTTTTTAAAATACTTGTTTGTACTGGACGTGGTGTAAAAATATCTAATTCAGATTTCATACACTCCATAATTTTTATTTGAATATCTATATCTACAAAATTATTATCTTTTAATGTTTTTTTTTATTTGAATATGTCTACAAAACTATTATTTTTTATTTCTATATCTCGAAGTTAAGTTAGGCTTATTCTTGTGTTTTAAATGATTAATTTCAGAGTTTGAACGCCTTTTTATAGCTTGTCGTTTAATTCCCATACCATACATATCATTTAATTTTTTGAAAACACCTCTCCTTATATTTGTTAAAGCCTCCTTTCCTCGGTCTTGTAGGACTTCTTTTGGGTTTGCTCTCGTGCTTATGTCTGATAATGAATTAATACCAGTTGATAAAGCTTCCCTTTTCAAAATATCTAAGCCTGACGAAAATATCGGTTTTAAATATTTCAGCAATCCACCAAAAAAAATCCCCAATCCCTCACCCCTTTTTGAGAATGATATACCGTTTGTAATAGAGGTCCTATTTCTTGAATGCTACCCCCACTTTGATTGTGGTAATATTTAATATATGATTGTTGCATAATGAATAAAAGGCAATATTTTTTTTTTCTACCTATTTATATAATTTTTTATCATGGATAAAATGTAATACATTTTTTGTTGGATATAGGTTTGATATAAAATTAATATTTTCTCCATATTGATCAGAAATTCTTATTGAAATACTTTTAAAAAAATTCTTTTCTATTGGAATATATTGAACATTTTTAAATTCAAAGTTAAAAGGGTTTCTGCAATTTTTAATATTGATAGCTTTCAAAGCTCTTATTTCAACACCTCCATATATCGTAGGGTCAATAATATCTGCGTAAACAATCATCATACCTTGTAGCTAGAGTTTCCATTACCGGTATTACCGAAACCGGGATTTCGGTATTACCGAAGAATATTAAAACCGAAATACCGGCACTATCGAACCAAGAAAACCGGTATTTCGGCAATGACTAATACATTTTTTCTCTTAAGCTCTTTTCAAAATGATTTAACTGATTTACAAATGGACACCGCGGTTTCAAAAGAAGAGTTTGACTTAATTTTTCGTATAATAACAGCGTTAACTCCTATTAAACTAGGTGTAGGAAGCTTATGCTGTCCAGATGCTGTTTGTATAAAGCCGATATTGCATTGGAGTTTATGTTTTATGAACTTTCTAAGCAACTAAATTCGTTCAATAATGATCTTAAAATCGCCTACGAAACACGTATAATTATAGAACGCCGCTTCAAATATTTTTGCGACTTTTCAGTTTCCTGCAAGATCCTAAAAATGTTAACAATGAACGAATATATGACATATTTAATTTAACTTCAAAAACAACGTTGCAGTCCCAAATTATTTTTCTATTGGAAAGATTGTGCACGCTTTCACCAGACTTAAGAGAATCAAATGCGGACGACGTTTTAGTGATCACTAATTCAGAAATTATATAGTCGAGGAAGAGAGAAAACAGATTTCATTAAAAGAAGTTCTTCAGCAAAAAGTAAAGGAAAAGTCGAAATGCGAGCAAAGTAATGGACGTGGTGGACGTGGACGAGCAGAAATGAAATATTACGAAGAGGAAGGTTGCAAGGGCAAGTATCTAAGTATAATTGAATGTTATTTAAAAACCGTGTGACCTACCAGTCTTGAAGCAGAAAGAGCCTTTTCAGCATCGTGGTTGTTATTAACCAAAATTTGATCGATGCTTTCGGCTGACAGTATAAATAATTTATGCTTTTTAAAAGCCTATTTCTTAAAACAAAAGTAATATTTAAATGATTTTTATTATTCTTAATTTTCTTATTTAATTTATGATTTCAGTTAATCTTTCAAAAAATGAAATAAAAAATGTTTTTTTTTAAAAAAATTATGTTTTTCTTATCGCTGACTTGAATAAAATAAGCTTTTTTTCACTAACGAAAATAAGCACAATTTCACTCATATCAATTTAAAATAGATAGACCATATAAAGTTGTTTTAAAAAATTTACATCAGTCCGCTGACATAGAAGATATAAAAGTTGAGTTAGAAAAGGAGGGACATATTGTTCGAAACATCTCCGTAGTAAAAAACAAAAGCGGAAATCATTTGCCAATGTTCTTTGTAGACCTCGAACCGAAAGCCAATAACAAAGAGATATTTCGGATCACAAGACTATGTCACACTATTGTTAGCTTTGAGACCCCATTCGCGAAAAAAGAAATACCACAATGTAGAAACTGTCAAAGGTTTGGACATACAAAAGCATACTGCAACTTAAACGCAAGATGCATTAAGTGCACCAAAAATCATCCAACTTCTGAGTGCCCACGAAAAACAAAAGATGAAAACGTCAAATGTATAAACTGTAGTGAGAATCATCCAGCCAATTATAGGGGCTGTCAAGTATATCAAGAGTTGCGTAAAAAAATGTATCCAGCATTGCGCGAAAAAATAATAGAAAAACAAAATAACAGATTACCTACAGAGTCAAAAATTATTAACAATGTCACTTTCGCTGAAGTCTTAAAGCAGTGTAAATCCCAAGAAAAGGTTGAAAGTATCAAGGAAAATGTTACAACGGAAAATTAATGATATGTCTGAATTAAAAACTATGATGAAAAGACTCATGTCACAAATGTCAGGAATGTTAACACTCTTGACTACTATCGTGTCTAAGCTCGCATAAATGTCTCAAAATAATACTAAGATTGCTCTCTGGAATGCCAATGGTCTGTGTCAAAATGCACAGGAACTAAAATATTTTCTAAGAACCCATGACATTGATATAATGCTAATTTCAGAGACACACTTCACAAACAAATCTTATTTAAAAATGAAAGGCTACGAAATATATACTACTAATCACCCAAGTGGAAGAGCTCGCGGAGGGGCAGCAATATTAATCAAAACAAACATTAAACATGCCGAAACTTCAAAATATTCGTTTGATTACCTACAAGCAACCAACATTGAGGTTTCACTAAGTCAGGGAAAATATATATTCTCATCAGTGTACTGCCCTCCACGACATACTATAAATAGACACCAGTTTACCAAATTTCTCGATACACTTGGAGACAAATTTATATGTGGTGGAGATTTCAACGCGAAACATCATCAAAACAAATCACGTACAAGGGTAGAGAGCTTCTAATGTCAATGGAAAGCAGAAATTTGCAATTTATATCACCTGATACTCCAACATACTGGCCATCTGATACAAATAAAATTCCAGATTTACTAGACTTCTTTATTGCAAAAAGAATTGATCTTAAAAAATTAAAGATAGAATCTTTGTTAGAATTAATCTTTGTTAGAATTAATCTAGATAGATCTTTGTTGTAAACTCAATCTACACATTCCGTTGAAAACAAAGGAAGACATTGAAATTGCTGTCAACAACTTCACCAACAACATACAACAAGCATCTTAGGCAGCTATACCCGATTCCTTTGACAGGCTTATTACAAATTGAACTTCGCATAAAATAAGGGAAATGATTGAAAATAAGCGCAGTCTAAGGCAACAATGGAAAAACACAAGAATCCCAGAACAAAAAAGGAACATCAAAAGACAGCTAAATCGTATAATTAAGGAACTAAAATATGAGCTAAAAAAAGAAAGCAATGAAGCAGTTCAACAATATCTGTCTAAACTGACGGCAACCAAAACAACTGACTATGATCTGTGGAAGGCAACAAAAAAAGTCAAACAGCCTCAAAAGTCAAACCCACCAATTCGACAGCTAAATGGCAAATGGGCAAGAAATGATGAAGAAAAAGCCAATGCATTCGCAGAACACCTTGCTAGTGTATTCACACCTTGGCCTCTACCAACAAACTCGGAAGTCGAAAAAGAGATACAAGAACATATGGAAGCTGCTTATCAGATGGAGTTACCAATAAAAAAATTTAATAAAAAAGAGGTAAACCAAGTAATAATACAGGAAATCAACGGGAAAAAGTCACCAGGATATGATTTGATCACTGGAAAGTTATTACGCCAAATTTCACCACGGGGCCTTATTCAACTGACACAAATCTTCAATGCGGTCGTAAGGCTTAAATTTTTCCCGAACCAATGGAAGATTTCGCAAATCCTAATGATACTTAAACCAGGCAAAATATCTGAAGACGTCAAATCATATCGGACAATCAGTATTCTTCCAGTGTTATCTAAAGTGATGGAAAAACTAATCCTACGACGACTTCAACCAATAGTTGAGCAAAAAAAAATTAGTCCCGGCACACCAATTTGGCTTCAGGCATAAACATTCCACAGTGGAACAAATACATAGAATTGTAAATAAAATAAATGAAGATTTTGAAAACAAAAATTATTGCTCTGCAGTTTTTCTCGACATAAGCCAGGCATTCGACAAAGTCTGGCACAAAGGAATTCTCTATAAATTAAAACAAAATTTGCCATATCACTACTATGAATTGTTAAAAAGCTATCTGGAAAATCGCTATTATTTTGTCAAACAAAATGAATATTTTACCAGCCTCAAAGAAATTCATTCGGGAGTTCCACAAGGTAGCGTTCTAGGTCCAGTGCTTTACTTGCTATACACTGCCGATTTACCGCAAACAACAAACACAATGATAGCTACATTTGCCGATGATACAGCCATACTTGCATCGCACAAGGATAAGAATGTGGCTTCTGGGCTCGTGCAAGAGAGCTTAAACAATATCGAATTATGGTTGAACAAATGGAAGATTAAAGCCAATGAAACTAAGTCTAATCACGTTACGTTCACATTAAGGAAGGGTACATGTCCTACAGTATTTTTAAATAGTAATGCTGTTCCTCAAACAGAAAGTGTCAAGTATCTTGGAATGCATCTGGATCGCCGTCTGACCTGGAAAAAGCACATCTACACAAAAAGAATCTAACTAAGCACAAATTTCAGGAAATTATATTGGCTCGTCGGTAGAAGGTCTCAAATGACACTGGAAAACAAATTGCTGATATATAGGATGATACTCCAACCAATATGGACTTATGGTATACAATTATGGGGAACAGCCAAAAAAATAAATATTGAAATATTACAACGCTTCCAAAATAAGGTACTGCGAGCTTTAGTTGATGCACCTTGGTTTGTGCCAAATTACATAATACACAATGATTTGCAAGTGTCGACGGTCCAAGACGAAATTCACCGACACAGCCAGAGATATCGTGCTAGATTAAATAGGCATCCCAATGTAATAGCAAGTACACTTATGAATATTACACAACATACAAGATTACAACGAAATACACCAGGAGATCTGTAGAAACTTCTTGACATTATTATCAATATATTTTTTATTATAAATTAAGAAATTACTTTTATTGGATTGTAATTTCACATGTCTATTATTAACTAAGTCAGTCAAAAACATATTCACTTATTGTATTATTTTTAATTAACATACAGATTGTGAATAAAAAAACCAACAAAAAAAAAAAAAAAAAAACTAACGAAAATACCGGTATTCCCGGTTTCGGTATTGACATCAGTACCGAAATACCGGTTTTAAAGAAACTCCTCGGTAATGAAAATTCTACTTGTAGCTGATCATTACACAATGTAAACACTTGTTTGAATAAATCTATTAAAGTTGTTTTTAAATTTACAACTTTTTTTTTGTGAAAAAAGTTCCTATATTATTTCTGACACTGTGCATGAATGATTTTTTTGCAGATAAAAATATTCTTTTTCAATAGAGCTTGATATTGTTATATACTTTTCTTCTTCTACAATTGATACTGGCTTGTTTATTATGTTTAAATCAACAAGTTACAATAATGAATTTAATCTTACAATAATCTTATATATAAAGAAGGATGTTTGTATGGATGTGTGTATGTATGTATGTATGTATGTATGTATGGATGTATGTATGTATGTATGTTTGTGTCAGAACTGCTCCGAGACGCATGGACCAATTTCAACAAAATTTTACAGGATGGTTTTTTACTACTTGGAATCGAACCCGTAATATGTTGTTTTCCAAAATTCTGACTGGTTCGGGTACCTGTCATACAACTCCGAGCACCTGACAAAAATATATCAAAAACCAAAGGTGCTACAGAGTTGAAAATCTGCACACAGTTACTATCTCAAAAATAAATAAATATGACTTTAACATTTTTTCGAAATTTTGACTGGTTCGGGTAGCTGTCGTACAACTCCCAGCACCCGCACAAAATATTTCAAAAACCAAAGGTCCTAGAGAGCTGAAAATTTGCACACAGGTACTCTTCCAAAAACAAACAAATTTGACTTTCACATTTTTTCGAAATTTTGACTGGTTTGGGTAGCTGTCATACAACTCCCAGCACCCGACAAAAAGGTTTCAAAAACCAAAGGTGCTAGAGAGCTGAAAATTAGCACACGGGTACCCTTCCAAAAATAAACAAATATGACTTTCACTTTTTTTTCGAAATTTTGACTAATTCGGGTAGCTGTCATATAACTCCGAGCAGGTCCGCAGATCCCTCAAATTTTCTAATAAGAAAAATAGTTTTCATTGGAACTCAACATACATATGTGTAATAAATTCAAAAGTTCAAAAGTTCAAAAGAGCTCTGGCGGAAAGCAATAGTTTTGACAAATTTTCAACAAATTTGGCAGAAACTGCCGTAATCGGGATCCAAGGGAAAATGTCAAGTGCCTAACTTAACAGGAAGTGGGTCTAAAATGCCTGAATTTTATATGTTATGCAGACCAATATATAATTTTCTAATGGAGCTTGAATTTAGCTAATTTATTTGACCCTTTTTAGGGCAGTTAATATGGGTACGAAATATTGGTGATAGTCATTCAAAAAGCAAGTTTTTAAATTTATTTTTTATTTTATTATTTTTAGAGAGGAAGAGAAAAAGGGGTGAAGAAAACAGCAAAACAAAATTCTCATTTTTATTTACTTCTATCTTTCAATGAAATAAAATAAAGAAAACAATTTTTTTTTTAGAAATATTTGCGTTGAATTACAAAAAAATTAAGCGTACTAAAACTACAAAAAAAACTTTAGAATCGCAGCTTGATATAAGGTTTTCAAAGCAATACAGAAGAAAAGTCGGACAGCCCGTCCCCGGATATGATGTGGTCAAGACCGACGCCTTGAGTCGAGTGTATACTGTTCTGCCAAAGTCCGGCGCGAAAATCCGATGTTACCAATCACGTTTAGTCCGTACATATTCAACCACACATTAATTATTCTTGAAGATAAATGTGTGGCTATGATCGGTGAAACATTACTGCAACTCGGTCTATCTTCACCAGTATGAAACCAACAAAATGAACTTTATACAGATTACATACGAGAAAAGAACTGCAACGTCGAAGAGCTGAAAGCGTAATATCGCGGAAAAAATACCACTTCTAAATCAAGATCAGAAAAAAGCATACAAAATTATCATGGATCAGGAAGAGAACCAACAAGGTAGTACCGTTTTTCTTGATGCTTCGGAGGGCAGAGATAAAACATTTTTAACCAACCTAATTCTAGCCGAAATCAGAGCTCGAGGAGTAGTTGCTCTTGCCATTGCATCTTCAGAAATTACGGCAACATTAATGGAAAGAGGAAGAACAGCCCATTCTGCACTTAAGTTGCCACTAGACATCTCCAGACAGGAAAATCCTACCTGCAACATTAGTAAAACAAGTGGTCGGGCGCAAGTACTCAGGACATGCAAAATTATTGTATGGGATGAATGTACCATGGCTCACAAGAAAGCTCTCGAAGCCCCTGACGTGACTGTGAGAGATCTGAGAGGAAATAACAACCTTATAGGAGGAGTTCTGTGTCAGCGAAATGAATAATAAAATACTTTCCATATTACCGGGCGTAGTAAATGAATACAAGTCCATTGATAACGTAGTAAATGCTGATGAGGTAGTCAATTTCCCAACAGAGTTCCTATATTCTCTTGATCCGACTGGATTACCGCCACATCGTCCTTTACTCAAACTGGGATCACCAATTATTTTAATACGGAACCTCGACCCACCAAAACTTTGCAACGGTACAAGACTTTGTGTTAAAAAATTGCTGGCAAATGTAATTGAAGCGACTATTTTCACAGGGAAGGGACAGGGTGAAGTCGTTTTCATCCCAAGGATACCACTTATTCCAAATGATCTCCTTTTTAACTTTAAGAGGTTGCAATTTCCAATTAAACTTGCGTTCTCGATTACGATAAACAAGGCACAGGGACAGCCTATTAAGTACTGCGGTGTGGATTTAAGTGTGAAGGCGAAACTAAAAACGTTGTTTATATTATAATCTAGTTTTATCTTGAGAAAATTATTTAATCACCCGTCAATTTAATTAGTTTATTATTTTGTATTTTTTCGTCTTTCCTTTTTTCTGTTCTTTTGGTTTTTCCTAATTGTCTTGGTCTTTTTTGGATTTCTATCTTTTTTTCTAAATTTGGTTTTGTTTTCTTTATAACATTTTGTACTTTTCTTTTTTGGACAATGAAAAAAACTGCTATATGGATAAGAATTGATTAATTAAATTAAGAGTAACAAAAATTAAAATGTGAACTACTAACATCTAGCATAAGTTTATGTTGTAGCATTAGTTTTATACTGACATATAGAAATAAGTACTTAATGTTTGAATATTATAAAAATTAAAATGTTTATTATTAATGCCTAAAAAAAGATTTATGCTAACATAAAAAACGGACCATAATTTAGTTTTCAAAAAATACTTCTAATTAAAATCCCGAAATTCTAATTGAAATTTGTAAAAAACGCCTAAGACTTATGTTTGCATTTTATTTTAAGTTGTAAGTACTATTTTTGTTCAAAACTGAAACTCATTTTAATTTTCGTTCACTTTCGATTTGTTTTTTGTATTTCATTTAAGTAGACAAGTACCTATAATAATTTTTAAAATTTTCATGAATTAGCTTATTAAATATTTAAAAACTTGCAGTGGTTTTAGTGGGGGTGGATTCCACACTATTACAAAGCACGGGCGTATTTTTCTTTGTATTGGTTTTCAAACTTTCCACAAAAAAAAAACAATTACATATAAAAACATTTAACAGATAGTTTACTAACAGACCAACATCACATAATACTTCCCTTTTCAAACTAAAAACGCAGAAAAAATTCTAAGAACTTTAAATTGTCTCGGGCAACGCCGGGTAACTCCGCTAGTATTTAATAAAAAAAACAAAAACAAAAAGTAAGGAGAATGCAAGAAAAAAAAAATAAAAAAAAAATAATTAGAATAATGAAAATAAAAACGAAACAAAATCATATTATATAAATTTCAATTGATATAACAAATAATAGAGTGTAATAAAATTAGAACCGGTTTTAAATTACGAATTAATAAGTTACGAAGAATACAAGTGTTTTTTTAGGGTATCCTTTGAAGAGAGAGAAATCAATAACATCCTGGTATTTATTCCCCAGAATCATCATTCTATGGATTGGTTCATTCATTCCATAGTTGGTTCGATGAAATGAAAGTACGAAGAAGGGAGTAGAGCGAAAACGCATGACCCTGTTTATTTGAACTAAGTTGGAAATAAAAGGAGAGATAATATTTCCTTTGATTATATCAGTGATGAAAATAACGTCAGCAGCTTCACGACTTTTTTTATGAGTAGCGAGATGAATTAAGTTTAATCTATGTTCATATGGTGGTAGAATTAAGGCAAATCTTAAAAAGTTTTTTTGAATTGCCTCTATTCGTCGCATATGAACTTCGTAATAGGGAGACCAAACTTGGCTAGCATATTCTAATTGTGGCCTTACAAGACATATGTAAAGGGATTTTAGGATGTATGGATCATTAAATTCTCTTGACCATCGTTTTACAGAACCTAATATAGAATTAGCCTTATTTATGATATTTCTATAATGCAATTTAAATGAGAGTTTTTCATCAAAAAAAACTCCTAAGTCCTTTATGGAGTTAACTTTTTCTAATACTTGTCCGTTAAGGAAATAATTAATTAAAAAATAGGTGGTACGTCTATGGTAGCTCATTACAGCACATTTTTTGATATTTAAAAAAAGGTTGTTAATCTTACACCACATGAAAAAGTTATCTAAGTCAGTTTGAAGTAATAGTGAATCATTTGGTGACGTTATTTTTTTAAAAATTTTCATATCATCAGCATAGATTTGGACTTCACTGTTTTTAGTTACTGATGTAATGTCATTAATGGAGATTATAAATAAAAGGGGACCTAAATGACTTCCTTGAAGAATGCCAGAAGTGGCTTCAAAAGACGACAATGTAGCCGACCTGAATTGTACGCTGTATTTTCTATTAATGAGGTAAGATTCAAGTTAACAAATGACTTGGGAAATCCTAGTTTTATTAATTTATATAAAATAACACTATATTGTAACAGATCAAAAGCCTTACTGAAATCAGTGTAGATAACGTCAGTTTGAAAGCCTTTCTCCATATTGTTAATAAACTTAGAAGTACATTCAACTAAATTAGTTACTGTGGATTTATGTTTTACGAATCCATGCTGATTTGGAATAAGGAAGCAAGTGCAATGGTGATACATTTGATCAAAAACGATTAATTCCAATGGTTTAGGAATGCAAGATAATTTGGCAATTGGACGATAATTACTTACTTCGTTCTTCTCATTTTTTTTGTGAACAGGTCTAATGAAGGCATTTTTCCAGACAGATGGAAAAATTTCTGTAAATTGATAGATTGAAGATTTTAGACAGAGTCAAATACAAAGCATCTTGAAGCAAATCTTGAGCATCTTTTTAGAACAATTTCTGGGACACCTTCCGGACCGGGAGATGTATTATAACCAAGTTTTTTTAAGTGGTCTATAACGAGAGTTTCGCTTATGAGTAAGGAGGATAAAGTGGTTTTCGGGAATTCATCCATGTGACTAAATTCATGAATATTTACATTAAAAAGAGAAGGAGAATTGGAATTCATAAAAAAGTCACGAAACTATTGTAAGATAATATTTGGGTCGTTACTGAGTGTGTTATTAAATTTCATGAAACTTGGGAATTGGTCACATTTTCGTTTTATGTTGACAAATTTCCAAAAAAGTTGGATTGGTTAAGAGATTAAAGATATATTTTGTAGATAAATATTATAACTTTCTTCAACTAACAATTTAAATTGATCAAAGAAGAGCTTAAATTTATTATAATTAATTGGGGTATTAGATTTTATGTAATTTGTCCAAGCCTTATTTTTCTTATTTCTAAGTTTTTTAATTTCTCTAGTAAACCATGGAGGACTTAAGTTTGAGTACACTTTTTTTTGGTATACAGAGTGAGAAGCCTTTGAGTAAAATATCGTAGAAACAACTGATGGTTGTTTCTATGTTAGAGGTACTAAAAATGGGGGAAAAATCATAGGAGTCATAAAAATTATTTAGTTTATCAAAATCAGCTTTACCAAAATTAAATTGGGAAAAAGGTTCATCATTGGGAATATTAGCGGAATCAATAAAATACGTGAAGTGAATAGGGGGATGATAAGGGTCAATATTTACAAGTATATCCTGACATTCTGAAATTATTGTGTTATTCCAGTCTGACACAAATATCAAATCTAGCTGACGATTTTGATAGTTACGAACTGAGGATGACTGCTGAAGGCAATTTAAATTAAGGGAGTCTATGAAAATGTACTCTATTTCATTACAAAGGTTATGAGGGATTAAATATGGTTCTCCATCATGAGCATTCCATTTAATGTGGGGTAGATTAAAATCACCACATAGAATTAATTCTTCAGATTGGGTTAATTTATTTGATATAGAATGGATTGCATCCGAATAGTTTTTGTAGCTATCTAGCTTACTGTTCGAAGGAATATAACAATTAATGACAAGTATATTTTTGGAATGAAAAGCAATCTTAACACAAACAATTTCTATTGAATTAGAGTTGGGTATTGAAATTTTACTAACGTTGAAAGAGTTCTTTACAGAGATCAAGACACCACCACCTTTCGAAAGGATGCTGTTAGCTCGTTGAGCTAAATCAGTATCATTACCATGTCTATCTTTTTTAAATACGGTGAACGTAGAGTGGAATAGTTCTAAGTCATTAATAGTGGGAGCTAACCAGGTTTCAGTTAATGCATAACAAGCGAAATCAAGTGACAAGGAGGTTAGATAGACGGATTTAGTTTTTGTGCGCAGTCCTCTATCATTTTGATAGTACAAAAGAAAGTTAGTTTTTATGGGAGTAGAATTGGGTGCTAATATGTTGGCTTCTAATTGATTAGCCATTGTCTTAATGTGAATCAAAGAGTTCTGGTTAGGGACGAGTAGGTTGTGATCGTTTTAGTTTATGGTTTAATTTATGAGAATTTTTGATCCTATTTGAGGCTACGAATTGACCGAAAGCTTGTTAATCACTTATAACGTGTTCACGCGGTACGCTTAGGGTTTCATGGTATGAAACAAAAAGTTTCAGCAGAGTTTGGTAATCAGACGGCAGACCTTTCTGTTGGATTAATACCATAGTGTTGGTTTTAGTCTTGCATCAATGCAGACACTGTCGGGGTGATCATGCAAATATGCCAGGAATAAACGAACATTATCGTAAATTCTGTGATCTCTGAATCTGGAGAGAATATTGATCAAATTGTAACCTTCTTCAACAGCCATTTGAGTTAACCTTACTATTTGGTGGCCTTAAAGGGTTGATGAAACTAGGAGAATTACGAGGCACAGAAGCTTTTGGAGAGTTACTGGAAGTTCCTACAACAAACGTATCCCCTTGTATGAAGTTAGGATACTTTTTATTTATGTTGTTAATTGACCTGTAATTAGTGTTAGATTTATTATTTAGTATTTTATTAGTTATGCTAGGGGATTTGGTGTTCTTAGAAACATTATGTTTAATATAATTCAAATTGTTATTTAATTTACAATTAGATTGGTTAGCATTATTGACTAATAATTTTGGATTTTTATTGTTAGTAGTCGGGCTAATGATATTTGAATTCTTGTTAGATTTAAATTAAGATTGGTTAGTGTTTTTTAACTACTAAATTAGATACATTAGTTTTAGAAACCGGATTTTTTTTGTTTGTCTTATTAATCCATGGCTGAATCGTTGGTTTGAAACCATTTAAAAGTAAATGATAGTTGGAGAAGATCCAGCTGGGGACAATTTGAAACAGGAAAAATTTCTTCTATTCCGTGTAGAATATAGTGAAACTCGTATGCAGTTGGTAGGTTCAAAAAGGAACTTTTTATATATAAATTGATGTATCCAATCAATGTATGCATCAGGAGGCGACCCTTTTAAGAACAGGGTAGTTGACTGCATGTTTGATGAAATTACATGAACTGATTTACTATGCTTCTTATTAGCTATAGATTTCTGATCTGAAAGTTTAATTTTAGACAATCTATTTTGCAATTCTGAATTAGACCATGTAACTCCAAATATTTGAACTTTGGGCGATGATATACTACAATTTTTTGGAAGATCCGGTGTATGATTACTGAAATCGTTGCTGACTGATGGAATCTCCGATATCTTTTTTAAAGCGTGGATGTCAGTGCTTTGAATGCTCTTCGTGATTCTACTAACTTCTGATAGAATTGATAGTTTAAGTGTTTCGATGTCTTCTTTCATAACAAATTTATTTATCGTTGTCTTAAAGGATTTTAAAGCTAGTAAAATTTCATTGCACATACTTGTATTTTTATGGGCATTATTTTTCAAACTACTGACACTGTTAATTAATAGATCAAGACTGGAATTTCTATTAGTTTCCTTAGGCAGAGCGATATGGTTGGAGTTTACTTCATTTTCATCGATTCTTTGGCACAAATGTTGAAATATTTCAGTATTTCTTTCAATGGCTTTCTTAGATTTATTTATAATTTGGTTTTGTTCATCCCTGATTTTTTCCAGGTCACAACGATCTGATTCCAAAACATTATGGACTTCAAGTAAGCTAAGACATTTTTCACAGACAAAATGATCTACCAATCTTGACATTTGTCAGTTTCGTTCCAACCCAATACAAACTCTATGAAAGCGTTGATGGCACCAGCCATTACATTTTAGGGTATCGGATTTTAAATCAAGATTTGAACAGGTAATTGACGCACATTTGTTTGACATTTTATATCTATAAACTTTATTGTAAATTCAAGATCCTTTTTGACTTTTAAAATTGAAATAAAAATTAAATTTTTTATTTTTTTTTATTTTTATTTATATATTTGAATTAAAAATAAAATTTTGAATTCTGAATTCAGAAATGTTTTTGTTTATATTATTTTATATTATAATATGAAATTTATATTGGAAATAAGTAACAATATGTGGCAACCCTGTTTTGTAATTAACTTATTTCACATCTAAAACTTTGAGAAACACTGTTTATATTTGATTCTATTTTTTTGTTATTTAAATTTTGACAGTTTTTATAAAATATAGCAACAATGTGATTGCCAAAAAGTGTTAAATTTTTTTTTTTTATTTTTAAATTTTTGTTTTTTTTTTTTATAATTTTTATTTATGGAGTTAATTTTTATAAATGCATTTAAATTAATTAACTAATTTTTACAATTGTTATTTATTATAACAATTATTTGTTTTTCGGCTCTTTCTTTTGCATTATAATATATGTAAAAAAATATTTAAAACAAGTTTTAGTAAACAAAACACCACGGTAAATGTTTATTTAATGTGTTATTAAATTAATGATGATTTTAAATTAATTCAATTTATGTAATAATTTAATCGTGTAATTTTTAATTTAATAAAATTTAAGATATTTAGTGTATTAAGGTGTATCTATATAATATGATTCTAATTAAATCTTTGTATTAATTTTTGTATTGATATTGTACATTAATTTTTTTTGTTCTTATTTTATTCCTGATTTTAATTCATAAGCATAAATAAATATTTAAATTTTGAAATACTTTTAATGGTAAAATTAATTTAAAATTCAAGTTTTTGTTTATATTTTTCTTTTTTTCTATTTTTGTTTTGTTTATAATTTTTTATTTTATAAATATACAAAGATTAAGTGCAAAATATTATACTCAATTTTATAAATTTTTCCAAATAAAATTGATCTAAAAGCTCCTTTCTTGTAAACACAAGTTCAGGCGTAAGATTGTTGATTAAAACTGCTAAAAAATTTGCTCTCCATTCAATGTTTCGATAAGGTCAGGATAAAATGTATAACCAGAGACTATAATAGAGACGTCGAATTGGAGCAAAAATAGCACAGATGTCGCTAACAGTATCGAAATGAAATAATGAAATGATAAAAATTATGATTCTTATAAAATTAAAATTTTCAAAATTCAAAGCAAGCTAAGAATGGAATTAAAAACAAAATACGAAAAATAATTTTTTTCTTCGCAGCTGCGTTATTATGCATACTAAAGCAATTTATATATTCATATAAATAATATATATGTATATATATGTATGAATTTGATTTTGTATGGTTGAGTTACAATCAATTTGAATTAAGAATGTTTTTTGATTTTGAATCCAAATAAAATGAATTTTTATACAGAGTTAAGAAATTTTGTTGTAAGGTATTTATTCTCCCATTACGTTTATAACATTCGGTTTTACGTATATTAAAAAGTTTATAATTTTTTAATTTAAAAAAAAAAATACTTTTGACCAAAAATACTTGAAAGCGTGTCATAACCTGTGTTTCATTTGACCGTAGTATCATTGGCCTGTTTTCTTGCGATTTGCCTGCATTTTAATTTGTTTGCATTTCATTTGACTGGATATGTAGTAATACAGGATTCATGTAGCAAGTTTTTATCAATCAACGGCATCAGAACTACATCTTCTAAAGGTGACTGGTTGAAAGTGCCAAGTCAAGAAATTGAGCAGCCTCCAGCAAAAATAGGTCCGGGTACCGTCTCACAAAGCACTTTAAAACAAATTTTTTTTGTTTTTCTTCAACATGTCTTTTGTACAATGGGTCATAAGCACGATACAAACAAGAGGTCCGGCGCCCCAAATGTCGGGACTGAAGAACTTGATTTTCCTTGTCATGAGTACAATGGCTCTTAAATGCAATGAAAACAGTAGGTGCGGGGTCCCAGGAATTGGGGCCGAAACCCTATATCATGTGCTTAAATTGTATTTTTCTGAAAAAAGGTTATTAATAATTATTATAAATAATTTTAAAAATTTTTTTTTCGATAGGTCCGATTGTGCGGAAGTTTGGATCAAAGACCATATATTTGTACTGATGACAAATAAACAAAAAATTCAAGGTTTTCGATCCAGACATTTGGGGCTTCGGACCTCTTCTTTTTCTGAAAAATATGTACCTTTATAACTTGAAAAAAAAAGAAAATTTAATTCATCTATACTAAAAACGTATTCTAACTTTAGAAATAAATTAAGAAAATTAATGTACGCAGGTTACCTTATTATATTCAATCAATATAATATATATTTTTTTTTTTAATATTCATTATCATTGCAATCTGAACTATCATTCAAATTACACACACATATTCATTCATATACACAAGATCTTATAAGAATAATGAATAATAATAGCCAATAATATGTATAAGTAGTATAAGTGGTATAAGTGGTGTAAATGGTATAAACTAAAAATAACAATTTTATTTTACTTACATTTGTACAGGCTACAATTATCTTATTTTTCAACATGGACAACTTTTAATAAATTGGTAGAAATCCTTGGACAAGTATCAGTTTTTTAAATTTAAAAACTGATAGTTAGAAAAAAAAAATGCATGATATTTTGTTCGCAATTCGACGTCTCTATTATAGTCTCTGGTATAACTCATTCTCTTCTTAACAGTAACACCTGATTTAGTTAAATGTGAAGTTCCTATATTAATTGTAATGCAATTTTGAGTTATATGTTATCTGTCTGAAGAAAATCATTAACGAAAATTTCTATTAAGCCAGTTTTCATTTCTTAGATCAATATACCTTGATATTTTATTCGTAAACTGCGAAAGAGAATTTTCTGTAAATATTTCTTCTGAAGAATTACTTAATACGGTAATATAAAATTCTTTCATTTTTATTTTACAATAATATTTAATCTTTATTTGTACGGAGTCCAATTTAGAAATCTTTTCGATTCAGGTTGTTTAAAACTGCTATCCGGGGCTTGAAGTTTTTTCGGGAAGGAAAAATAGGAAAACTTAATTCGGTTTGTTTTGGTTTATTGGTGCTTGAAGTTGTAGATGATGATCGAAGAGTGTAGTTTGTTTTTGGTTTTTCAAATAATGGAGCTGATATAACGTCTCCTTCATCCGTTGCAAACATTCGAATTTCGCTATTTATAGATTTTCGTAGCTTTAAACGAGTTGCTGTTGAAGCAACAGATAATGCTCTTTTCTCAATCTTCTCTTCGCTATTATCAAAAACATCATCATTTGAATTCGACTCTTCATAATCCTCATCAATTTCTGTTAGATCTGATTCATAGATATCTTCATAAGGATCCGTTTGCATTGCACCATCTATCAGTTCTTTTAATTTTGTTTGTGTTTTTGTGCTTTCTTATAATACTCGATGTCTGAGAGCCTATGTTCTTCACATATTTCATTGAATTAGGTATTTCTTTTATTTTATTATTTTTGATAATATCATCAGTAATCGTTACCGGATTTACTGGATTTTTTAGCAAATCTTTATTCTTCTTAATATTTAATTTCATCAATTCATTACGGTATAAATACCACTTTTCCGTATCATTTGAGTTTTTATCCATTAAAATTTTTTTCATAGCTTTATCAATTTCACTTAGTTCATTGTCATCTAATAAAGTTTCTTTTAATTTTTTATATTGTTCAAGATGTAAAATAATCATTCGTTGTAAACTATTCATCTCTATTCACTAAATTTTTCAATCAATTTTCCGATTATTCCAGAAAGTACTGTTCCAATTAATGTTGATAAAAACCCTCCACTTTTAATTAATAATTTACTCTTGATGCTTAGCTTCTTCTTTGGACAAGCTAAAAGTCTTAATTTGCTTTTATACTTTTTTAATTTCTGAAGTTGTGTTGATGTTAGTTTATTATTTCTGTTCAACGTGTTTATAATAATTTCGCAAATGGTTTTGATAACTTCAGAATCACAATTTTGAAGTATGGTTTTTCTTAATTTTTGTTTACTACTTTTTAATACATTTAATATATGTTGGTTTACCTTCAATCGTTTCATTTTTTTCACATAAGTTCTCACTTGCTAATTGTTTTGCGAAATAGTAACATTCAGAAAAATCTTTTTTAAAATCTTGCGTTCTAATACGAAGTATATCATTGATCTCTTGAGTAAAATCAAGAATAATATGGCCATAGGGATGTGAAATCACTTCATTAAATACTTTTTGAAATTCTCTAATGTTCTCAGGAAAAATCTGTCGTGCTAACGGTAAAATTTGAGACTTATCCCTTGGGTTTCTAAAAAGAACCAAATATTTACAATTTATAGAAATATCTCTGCAAAATTTTCCTTGATGAAATATACATATTTTGTGTAGCTAATATAATCGAAATATTACGGTGATGTGAGCCCCTTGTAAACAGCTCGCAAATGTTTTCGCCATAGCCATCAAGCATTAGATCATCTAAAATAATTAAAGTAGGTTCACCGCTTTCAAAATTTTTTGGAATATTATTTTGATATTCTATGTTTGGAAATTTTAAATCTTTGGGAATGGCATTTTGTTCAGGGTTACACGAAATTACCTTTGGGATAGAAGGAAGAAACCCTTTGCTTGAATTATTTACTAAATTAATTATAAAAGTTGTTTTCCACAACAAGATGGACCCGCTACCATCATTGTAAAAGGATGTACAAATTTAATCATATTTTAACGTAATATTTTGGACAGAAGTTTCTATCTAAATAAAAATAAATAGTATATTTTTCCTTTTTATAAGCTGACATAAAGGGAAGAGAAAGTTATTATCTTTTGGTAATGAAAAAATAAATAGGATTTTTTTCCTTTTTATAAGCTGAAATAAACGGAAGAGAAAGGTCTCCTGGTAATGAAAACATTTTTAAAGTTTTTAATTTTTATTTTCTAAATTATTACATATTTTTTTTAAATATATTTTAAAATTTTTTTTTTATATTTTAAAATTTTACATTTGGTTTTAAATTTATTTTTTTAAAAAATTATAAACTAAATTTTTGATAATATCAGCAGTAATCGTTACCGGATTTACTGGATTTTTTAGCAACTTCTTAATATTTCATTTCATCAATTCATTACGATATAAATACCACTTTTCCGTATCATTTGAGTTTTTATCCATTAAAATTTTTTTCATAGCTTTATCAATTTCACTAAGTTCATTGTCATCTAATAAAGTTTCTTTTAATTTTTTATATTGTCCAGGATGTAAAATAATCATTCGTTGTAAACTATTCATATCTATTCATTAAACTTTTCAATCAATTTTCCGATTATTCCAGAAAGTACTGTTCCAATTAATGTTGGTAAAAACCCTCCACTTTTAATTAATAATTTACGCTTGATGCTTAGCTTCTTCTTTGGACAAGCTAAAAGTCTTAATTTGCTTTTATACTTTTTTAATTTCTGAAGTTGTGTTGATGTTAGTTTATTATTTCCGTTCAACGTGTTTATGATAATTTCGCAAATGGTTTTGATAACTTCAGAATCACAATTTTGAAGTATTGTTTTTCTTAATTTTTGTTTACTACTTTTTAATACATTTAATATATGTTGGTATACCTTCAATCGTTTCATTTTTTCACATAAGTTCTCACTTGCTAATTGTTTTGGGAAATAGTAACATTCAGAAAAATCTTTTTTAAAATCTTGCGTTCTAATACGAAGTATATCATTGATCTCTTGAGTAAAATCAAGAATAATATGGACATAGGGATGTGAAGTCACTTCATTAAATACTTTTTGAAATTCTCTGATGTTCTCAGGAAAAATCTGTCGTGCTAACGGTAAAATTTGAGACTTATCCCTTGGGTTTCTAAAAAGAACCAAGTACTTACAATTTATAGAAATATCTCTGCAAAATTTTCCTTGATGAAATATACATATTTTGTGTAACTAATATAATCGAAATATTACGGTGATGTGAGCCCCTTGTAAACAGCTCGCAAATGTTTTCGCCATAGCCATCAAGCATTAGATCATCTAAAATAATTAAAGTAGGTTCACCGGTTTCCAAATTTTTTTGGAATATTATTTTGATATTCTATGTTTGGAGATTTTAAATCTTTGGGAATGGCATTTTGTTCAGGGTTACACCAAATTACCTTTGGGATAGAAGGAAGAAACCCTTTGCTTGAATTATTTACTAAATTAATTATAAAAGTGGTTTTTCCACAACAAGATGGACCCGCTATCATCATTGTAAAAGGATGTACAAATTTAATCATATTTTAACGTAATATTTTGAAAGTTTCTATCTAAATAAAAATAAATAGGATATTTTTCCTTTTTATAAGCTGAAATAAAAGGAAGAGAAAGTTATTATCTTTTGGTAATGAAAAAATAAATAGGATTTTTTTTCTTTTTTATAAGCTGAAATAAACGGAAGAGAAAGGTCTTTTGGTTATGAAAACATTTTTTAAAGTTTTTAATTTTTATTGTTTAAATTATTACATATTTTTTTTAAATTTTATATTTTTTAATTTTTTTTTATATTTTAAAATTTTACATTTGGTTTTAAATTTATTTTTTTAAAAAATTAAAAACTAAATTTTACATTTTTATTTTTTTTTTTTTTTAAATTTTAGACTTTGTTTTAATTTTTCTTTTTAATTTACGCCTGATTGATGGCTGCTGAACGCTATCATCAGCATCACTTTCAGCTTCAACATCTATTTCCTCATCAGCTATTTCCTCATCTTCTTCACGCTGCACAAATTCGAAAACCGCCATATTTGGACGGTCGTTAATTCGTCCTTTATAAATAATTTTGCTGAATGCTTTCTGGAGCTCCTCCAGCTCCTTTTCATCAGCTATGGTGTCAACTAATCTTTTCGCTAATAACTGCTTTCCGAATTTAGTCTCTATAAACTTCAGTTTAATTAGATCATAAACTAAGTTTTCTTTCAATTCGTCCACCTTTTTTAATGTGAGGGTGGCTCCCCCAGTTGCTGAGTTTAAAAAAATTTCGAATTTACTGGCCATTTTTTAATTTGTTGTTTTTGTTGTTGTTATAGTAGTTAATACAGAAGTTATGAAAACTTAATAATAGCATGATCAAAAATACACAGCTATTTATATATTTGATTTGTAATTTAACACTTAAATTTAAATTTACACGCGCAGCCAAAATGTTAATATAAGAATTTTATGTATGTAAAATTCATGCTATTTTTTTTATTTAAACGCATTGCATAGTTGTCACGTTACAAATAATTTGAATTCAAATTGCAATATTTGCAAAAATTATTTTTTAATGAATTACTAATAATATTACTAATAATTTAAAATTTAAATTAAAATTGTAATTCGACACTTTTTTTAAAAAAAAATTTTTTTTGTCCTGCAAAATCATGATTAATTCTTTAACTTTAAATAATGCACAACATGCCTTAATTCTTTGTTTAAGTATAAAATTTATAGCACCATTTAATGCCATTTCACAATTTCACAACACCATCTAATACCAGATTAAAAGTTAAGCCGGTTTTAGCGCAAAATCTCATGTATTTTTTATATGAAGGTACAAATTCACTTTTTCGCCATCTTGGAATATAATATTAACTTAAACGGTGACAGACCGATAAATGGACGGACGAATTTATACTACATATTATGTACTTTATACTGTTATTCCATTTACGAAATCATTTTTTCATTGCATAATTATTATTACGTTACAAATAATTTCAATTCAAATTTTTTTGCTATATTTGCAAAAAAAATTTTTTTTTTTATGAATTACTAATAATTTAAATATAAATTTATATTGTAATTCAACACTTCTTTAAAAAAAATGTTTAAGTATAAAAGTTTTAATATTTCACAACACCATTTCATGCCAGGTTAAATGTTATGCCAGTTCTGGTTATGCCGCAAAATCCCATTAATTTGTAAATAAGGGTACAAATTCACTTTTCCACCATCTTAGAATATAATATTAACTTATATAGTTTTATATAATATTAACGCTTATAGACCAACAAATAGACGGACGAAGATTTACTTTACATTTTGTACTTTATAATTTATAACGATTTAATTTTTTTTTCTAACATATGTATTATAAATTTTTAAATTACAGTTTTTAACGGATAATTTTAATTTAAAAAAATAAAAACTTTCATTAATTACTGAAAAGTTTTAATTAAAAACAATAATTGCCTATTTTCGCTTTACCCAATTCATCAACCTTAAAAACTATATATATATAAGGTTTATACACATTTTTTAAATAATAAATAAACTTTCATTAATTATGCAAAAAAAGTTTTAATTAAAAACAATAATTTCCTATGTTCGCTTTATCCAATGCACCAACCTTAAAAACTTTATATAAAGTTTATTATAAATTAAAAAAAAAAATAAACTTTGATTAATAACGGAAAAATTTTCATTTAAAAATATTAATTTCTTATTATCTCGTATGCCTTTATACGTAGAGATAAAGTTTTTTAAATTCAATTTTTTTTTTAGTGGACATTTTTTGTAATTAAAGTTTTTTTAACCGAAAATTTTTTATATTAAAGTTTTTTAACATAAAATTGTTTAAATTAAAGTTTTTAACTGTTAATTTTTATATAAAACTTTTTTTTAAAATGAAAAACTTTGATTACTTAACGGGAAAATTTTCAATCAAAAAAAATTATTTCCTATTTTTTCGCTTTACTCAATGCACAAACCTTAAAAATGTTTTTCTAAGTAGAGATATAACTTTTCATAATACAATTTCCTGTTTTTTTTCGCTTTATTCAATACACTAACCCTTACGAGCTTTTTACACAGAAGGAACAAATAATATCTACTCACGCGAAATGAATAAATAAAGGAAATCAAATGTCTAAATTCCAACAAGGCTCCAGGATTTGACTTAATTACAGCTGATATCTTAAAACAACTACCGCTAAATGGTTTGTCAGTTCTAACAAAAATAATGAATGCAGCGCTCAATCTAAAATATGTCCAGAGTGCTTGGAAAGTAGCAGAAATTATAAAGATTCATAAGCCAGGAAAATCCCCGAATGAGGCCAAGTCTTACAGACCCATTTCACTGCTTCCAGTAATCTCCAAATTATTTGAGAAATTACTGCTCAAAAGATTACAACCAATAATAGAAAGTAGAAACATCATACCAAATCACCAATTTGGGTTTAGAAAACAACAATCAACAGTTGAACCAGTTCATCGAATAACTGATGTCATCGAAAAGACACTAGAAGAAAAATGTATCTGCTCTTCAGTGTTCCTTGATGTTTCACAAGCCTTTGATAAAGTATGGCATGAGGCACTTATTTTTAAGGTATTCTACCCAAAGCCTATGTCGAGATAATAGCATCTTACTTAGCAAATAGAGTATTTCATATTAAGCAAGGGGAAGATTATTCTACACAAAGCAATATACATGCATGAGTACCACAAGGGAGCATTCTGGGTCCCATTCTATATTTACTCTACACCAGTGATATACCAGAACTAGAAGATGCAACGATGGCAACTTTTGCAGATGATACTGCAGTATTAGCAGTTGGTAATAATATAAACGAAGCAACAAATAAATTGCAAAAGCAAACAACAAAATCTCCTTATGGTACAAAAGGTGGAGAATCAAATTTAACGAATCAAAATCCACACATGTTAATTTTACAAACAAAATAATTTAATAAGTCGCCCATAGCGCTCCCAATAAACAATGTCGTATTACTATATTTTTAAAAAAACACACTTGATGGCCTAATAGATAGACCGACAGCCTTTCAATCGATTTCAGAAAGGATTGCCTTTAAAGCAAAATGTTTTATAATATAACCCTGTGTCATAAATGACAAAAAATAATTGAGGGTATAATTTGGTTGTTACCAAATGATGATGTGATGGAAATTAATACACTAGGAAAATTAATGAATAAATGTTCAATTAATATCGTAGTACTAGTTTCCATCCTACATGTAATTTAAACTTTTATCGTACTTAATGTACAAAAAAGATATTTCTACCTAAGTTACTATCAAGATCATAAAAAAAAAAAAAAATATTCTATGTGAACGGCCTCAAAAATCATTTCAATCTAAATTCTATCCTAAAACATTTCCTTTTATATTATCTAAAACTTTGACTACTTAACTGCTTTAGCTGCTATTCTAGAATATTTTTATCTTATTTGCTATTGTATATCTGAAAATTTTTGACAATAAAATGTTTATGAAGAACCAAATCAAAAAATTTATATATCAGAAATTGTAAAAGAGAAGCAAGAAATGAAAAATGACTAAAGTATTCATTTATCATGATTTTTTTGCTGTCTAGTTATGTTTATTATATTATCAAATTACTTGGAAACGATGAATGCAATAGAATATATATATTATTATGTTCAATTTTAGTTTTAAATTTTTTTATTTTTGTAATTGTGAGTCTTTAATGTTATTAATATATACATTCACATACATTCTCATCCTAAAAATTTTTTTGCTGTTTTTTTTTTGTTTTTTACATACATGCTACATAGAGACAATATACTCGTAGTAGAGAATAATAAGAATAATAAGTAAAAAAAAATTATCAGAAATAAAATAAAACAAAAAACGATTTTCTCTCATTTAAATACAAACAACAGAACAAAAAACAACATTTGAAGTTGTTCTCTTCTCATAGTTCTCATCAAAGAATATCTATCACAATTAGAATATGCAGTACTCCTATGCACTCATGTATGTATTCAGTTGTTGTCATAAAAATCCATATGCAAATTTGCTAAAATTGTAAGAAATAGATGATAATAAGAATTGAACGTGCAAGAAAATATAGTAAAGAAAAAGAGTAACAGAAAAAGTGGGCTGAAATTAAATGAAAATAGTTTATAATTTGGACAAAAAATTTTCGACAAAAATTTCGTTGAAATATTTAACAATATTATTTTATAAATTATATCAACTATGCATAAGATTTTTAGGAGACCTAACTAAAAGAGCGTTTCATATTCTTTAAATTCTGTGATTTGTAAATAGATGTTGTCCTCAGTATTATTTTATAATCGTATACCAATATAATAAATATTTAGGTTTACTATAATTTAATATAATTAAAAAAAAATAATAATGTTTGTAACTTCAAATTATTACTGACAAAAACATTAATAATATTTTATATTATTGTAATGTAATTATAATTTAATATTTTTAATGGGTATATATAAGAAAATAATAATGTTTAAAACGTAAAGATTGAAATAATAAAAGATCAGAATTAATCATCTTATAAGGGAACAAACTAAATTAGAACAAACATTTTTTGCCATCCTGCCTCATAAATAATGGGAACGCAAACATCCAAAGAAGAATAATGGCAACGCAAAATTTTTTTACAGTATAAAGCAAAAGGCAAACATTTGTTTTGTACCTTTTCTCTCTCATAATAAATTTGGTATACGATAACTAAATGTAAATTTTACCTATTTTAACTAATGACTAGGGGCTCCTGTTGAGTAATTATATTTCAAGTTGAAATCAAATTTAAAATCTTTAATAAAACAGTAATGACATTTATTAAGGAGTAGGAGAATCGAAATAAAATAAAAATGTGTCTATTGCGCAGGACCTTAAATGCTTGTCAATTATAATTATAGATAGGTACTCTAACTCTACTATATAAAAATAAATTTGGTAGTCATATGAACAATTCAACTGATTTTTTTTGTTTTTGCTTTTTTATATTTTTTATTTGAGATGAATTTGTTTTTTTGTTTTTTTTTGGCATATGTATATAGATTCATTCGCAAGTACATAATATAAAATATAATAACTGATTTGTTTACTTTTGTTTATTATTTCCATAAGATCTCACTTATGCATAATGTATTTGCTGAATAATAAAATCGTATGTGTACAAAATGTTCAACTGTGTGCGCATTTTTGTTTTATATATAATCTTATATATTATATATATTAGAAGTTCATTAAGGAGTAGGAGAATCGAAATAATATAAAAAGGTCTCTACTGCGCAGGACCTTAACTGCTTGTCAATTATAATTATAGATGATTAACATATAGTACAATAAAAATTGGCGGTTAGTTATGAATGTTATGTATTCAAACAAAAATAATTAAATATTGCCTGGTACCTATATACATATTATGTACATAAAAATAAAAAAATTGATTTAAAAGTTTAAATCAAAAATTTTCAATTTACATTTATTATTGTACACCTAATAAATGCTGTTTCTTCTACTGCAAATGTACATATACTTTATACTATTTATTTATATATGAGTGAAGTAGATTTATGTAGATACGTAATTTCATAAAAGTAAAAAAAAATAATTTTTGTCAAAATTGTAGGTATATAAATATGTATGGATTATGTATGAATGTAATTCTGAAACAGATTAAGCTCACAATTCTGTAAGAGAATTAATAGAATTTGGGTCTATATTTTCATTAACCAAAACCGTGTTTATTTATAAATTAAGAATATTTTTGGTAAATTGAAAAAATAATATAAAGTTAAAATGCTTGTCAATTATAATTATAGATATCTACTTTGACTCTATTGTGTAAAGATGAAATTGCCCGTCATATGATTTTTTTTTGTTTTTGTATTTTTTGTTGTTTTTCTCTTTTTATATTTTTGTTTGTTTTTGTTTTTTATTTTAATAAGAACTCACGAATAATGTATTTGGTAAATAATAAAACCATATGATTAAAAAATTTTCAACTGTGTGAGCATTATTGTTTTATATACAACTACTATATATTAGAAGTTCAATAAGGATAATTATATATACTCCAACTCTACTCTATAAAAATAAATTTGCTCGTCATATGAACAATTCAACTGATTTTTTTTGTTTTTGCTTTTTTATATTTTTTATTTGAGATGAATTTGTTTCTTTGTTTTTTTTTTTGCATATGTACATAAATTCATTTGCAAGTACATAATATAAAATATAATAACTGATTTGTTTACTTTTGTTTATTATTTTCATAATATCTCACTTATGCATAATGTATTTGCTGAATAATAAAATCATATGAGTACAAAATGTTCAACTGTGTGCGCATTTTTGTTTTATATATAAACATATATATTATGTATATTAGAAGTTCATTAAGGAGTAGGAGAATCGAAATAAAATGAAAAGGTGTCTACTGCGCAGGACCTTAAATGCTTGTCAATTATAATTATAGATAGATACTCTAACTCTACTATATAAAAATAAATTTGCTAGTCATATGAACAATTCAACTGATTTTTTTTGTTTTTTTTTTGGGATATGTATATAGATTCATTCGCAAGTACATAATATAAAATATAATAACTGATTTGTTTACTTTTGTTTATTATTTTCATAAGAACTCACGAATAACGTATTTGGTAAATAATAAAACCATATGATTAAAAAAATTTCAACTGTGTGAGCATTATTGTTTTATATACAACTACTATATATTAGAAGTTCAATAAGGATAATTATATATACTCCAACTCTACTCTATAAAAATAAATTTGCTCGTCATATGAACAATTCAACTGATTTTTTTTGTTTTTGCTTTTTTATATTTTTTATTTGAGATGAATTTGTTTCTTTGTTTTTTTTTTGGCATATGTACATAAATTCATTTGCAAGTACATAATATAAAATATAATAACTGATTTGTTTACTTTTGTTTATTATTTTCATAATATCTCACTTATGCATAATGTATTTGCTGAATAATATGAAATCATATGAGTACAAAATGTTCAACTGTGTGCGCATTTTTGTTTTATATATAATCTTATATATTATGTATATTAGAAGTTCATTAAGGAGTAGGAAAATCGAAATAAAATGAAAAGGTGTCTACTGCGCAGGACCTTAAATGCTTGTCAATTATAATTATAGATATCTACTTTGACTCTATTATGTAAAGATGAAATTGCCCGTCATATGAATTTTTTTTGTTTTTGTTTTTTTTATATTTTTGTTTGTTTTTGTTTTTTATTTTAATAAGAACTCACGAATAATGTATTTGGTAAATAATAAAACCATATGATTAAAAAATTTTCAACTGTGTGAGCATTATTGTTTTATATACAACTACTATATATTAGAAGTTCAATAAGGATAATTATATATACTCCAACTCTACTCTATAAAAATAAATTTGCTCGTCATATGAACAATTCAACTGATTTTTTTTGTTTTTGCTTTTTTATATTTTTTATTTGAGATGAATTTGTTTCTTTGTTTTTTTTTTGGCATATGTACATAAATTCATTTGCAAGTACATAATATAAAATATAATAACTGATTTGTTTACTTTTGTTTATTATTTTCATAATATCTCACTTATGCATAATGTATTTGCTGAATAATATGAAATCATATGAGTACAAAATGTTCAACTGTGTGCGCATTTTTGTTTTATATATAATCTTATATATTATGTATATTAGAAGTTCATTAAGGAGTAGGAAAATCGAAATAAAATGAAAAGGTGTCTACTGCGCAGGACCTTAAATGCTTGTCAATTATAATTATAGATATCTACTTTGACTCTATTATGTAAAGATGAAATTGCCCGTCATATGAATTTTTTTTGTTTTTGTTTTTTTTATATTTTTGTTTGTTTTTGTTTTTTATTTTAATAAGAACTCACGAACAATGTATTTGGTGAATAATAAAACCATATGATTAAAAAAATTTCAACTGTGTGAGCATTATTGTTTTATATACAACTACTATATATTAGAAGTTCAATAAGGATAATTATATTATATACTCTAACTCTACTATATAAAAATGAATTTGCTAGTCATATGAACAATTCAACTGATTTTTTTTGTTTTTGCTTTTTTATATTTTTTATTTGAAATGAATTTATTTCTTTGTTTTTATTTGGCATATGTAAATAGATTCATTTGAAAGTATATAATATAAATTATATAATAACTGATTTGTTTACTTTTGTTTATTATTTTCATAATATCTCATTTATGCATAATGTATTTGCTGAATAATATGAAATCATATGAGTACAAAATGTTCAACTGTGTGCGCATTTTTGTTTTATATATAATCTTATATATTATGTATATTAGAAGTTCATTAAGGAGTAGGAGAATCGAAATAAAATGAAAAGGTGTCTACTGCGCAGGACCTTTAATGCTTGTCAATTATAATTATAGATAGCTACTTTGACTCTATTATGTAAAGATGAAATTGCCCGTCATATGATTTTTTTTTGTTTTTGTATTTTTTGTTGTTTTTGTCTTTTTATATTTTTGTTTGTTTTTGTGTTTTATTTTAATAAGAACTCACGAATAATGTATTTGGTAAATAATAAAACCATATGATTAAAAAATTTTCAACTGTGTGAGCGTTATTGTTTTATATACAACTACTATATATTAGAAGTTCAATAAGGATAAGTATATATACTCTAACTCTACTATATAAAAATGAATTTGCTAGTCATATGAACAGTTCAACTGATTTTTTTTGTTTTTGCTTTTTTATATTTTTTATTTGAAATGAATTTATTTCTTTGTTTTTATTTGGCATATGCAAATAGATTCATTTGAAAGTATATAATATAAATTATATAATAACTGATTTGTTTGCTTTTGTTTATTACTTTCATAAGATCTCACTTATGCATAATGTATTTGCTGAATAATAAAATCATATGGTTACAAAATTTTCAACTGTGTTCGCATTTTTGTTTTATATACAATCTTATATATTATATATATTAGAAGTTTATTAAGGAGTAGGAGAATCGAAATAAAATAAAAAGGTGTCTACTGCGCAGGACCTTAAATGCTTGTCAATTATAATTATAGATAGGTACTCTAACTCTACTATATAAAAATAAATTTGCTAGTCATATGAACAATTCAACTGATTTTTTTTGTTTTTGCTTTTTTATATTTTTTATTTGAGATGAATTTGTTTCTTTGTTTGTTTTTGGCATATGTACATAGATTCATTCGCAAGTACATAATATAACATATAATAACTGATTTGTTTGGTTTTGTTTATTATTTTAATAAGATCTCACATATGCATAATGTATTTGCTGAATAATAAAATCATATGAGTAAAAAATTTTCAACTGTGTGCGCATTTTTGTTTTATATACAATCTTATATATTATATGTATTAGAAGTTCATTAATGAGTAGGAGAATCGAAATAAAATAAAAAGGTGTCTACTGCGCAGGACCTTAAATGCTTGTCAATTATAATTATAGATAGCTACTTTGACTCTATTATGTAAAGATGAAATTGCCATCATATGAAGAATTCAACTGAATTTTTTTTGTTTTTGTATTTTTATATTTTTTATTTGAGATGAATTTGTTTCTTTGTTTTTATTTGGCATATGTATATAGATTCATTTGCAAGTATATAATGTAAATTATAATAACTGATTTGTTTACTTTTGTTTATCATTTTAATAAGTTCTCACTTATGCATAATGTATTTTGCTGAAGAATAAGATCGTATGTGTACAAAATGTTCAACTGTGTGCGCATTTTTGTTTTATATATAATCTTATATATTATGTATATTAGAAGTTCATTAAGGAGTAGGAGAATCGAAATAAAATGAAAAGGTGTCTACTGCGCAGGACCTTAAATGCTTGTCAATTATAATTATAGATAGCTACTTTGACTCTATTATGTAAAGATGAAATTGCCCGTCATATGATTTTTTTTTGTTTTTGTATTTTTTGTTGTTTTTGTCTTTTTATATTTTTGTTTGTTTTTGTGTTTTATTTTAATAAGAACTCACGAATAATGTATTTGGTAAATAATAAAACCATATGATTAAAAAATTTTCAACTGTGTGAGCGTTATTGTTTTATATACAACTACTATATATTAGAAGTTCAATAAGGATAAGTATATATACTCTAACTCTACTATATATAAAAATGAATTTGCTAGTCATATGAACAGTTCAACTGATTTTTTTTGTTTTTGCTTTTTTATATTTTTTATTTGAAATGAATTTATTTCTTTGTTTTTATTTGGCATATGCAAATAGATTCATTTGAAAGTATATAATATAAATTATATAATAACTGATTTGTTTGCTTTTGTTTATTACTTTCATAAGATCTCACTTATGCATAATGTATTTGCTGAATAATAAAATCATATGGTTACAAAATTTTCAACTGTGTGCGCATTTTTGTTTTATATACAATCTTATATATTATATATATTAGAAGTTTATTAAGGAGTAGGAGAATCGAAATAAAATAAAAAGGTGTCTACTGCGCAGGACCTTAAATGCTTGTCAATTATAATTATAGATAGGTACTCTAACTCTACTATATAAAAATAAATTTGCTAGTCATATGAACAATTCAACTGATTTTTTTTGTTTTTGCTTTTTTATATTTTTTATTTGAGATGAATTTGTTTCTTTGTTTGTTTTTGGCATATGTACATAAATTCATTCGCAAGTACATAATATAACATATAATAACTGATTTGTTTGGTTTTGTTTATTATTTTAATAAGTTCTCACTTATGCATAATGTATTTTGCTGAAGAATAAAATCGTATGTGTACAAAATGTTCAACTGTGTGCGCATTTTTGTTTTATATATAATCTTATATATTATATATATTAGAAGTTCATTAAGGAGTAGGAGAATCGAAATAAAATAAAAAGGTCTCTACTGCGTAGGACCTTAAATGCTTGTCAATTATAATTATAGATATTTTGCTTGTTTGTTTATTGAGAATGTTCATTTAAAAAAATTATTGTTTTAATTTTAGTATAAAAAAATTTTTTTTACCTATTTGAAACTACATCCATATAAAAAAAACAATTATTGGTACCTACATAATATGTATGCATATACCTATTTAGTTAAAGTTATAATTTTTGGAAATAAAAATGTGATTGATTATTAAAATTTTATTTTTTAAAATACTTTTAATTTTCTGTTTAGCTAATAATTAAAGCTTTAATTAAAAAATGGAATTAAAAATTACTTATTTTAAATTTATATATTGTACATTACATATTTTAAATTTTTTGTTTTTTTATCTTTTCTTTATTTTAAAGGTTGAAAAATTTTAAGATTAAAAATTACATATATAACGTATCTTAAATTTTTAAAAATAATACATACAAAAGTGATTGATGTTCACATAAAAAATACTTTTGATTATGGTTTTAGTCTTTTAATATATAAGTCTTTTCCAGTTTTTTTCTTTAATTTTTCAAGAGCTAACTACATATTTAAAAAATTCAATTAAAAATTACATATTTTAAATTTTTATATTGCAATGTTATAACATGCATATTATATATTATATTTAAATATTTTCTATATTGTTTATAAAACAACGTTCAAACAACGGTTTTTACTCGATATTTACATAGATTCCAATCAAAAATTTTTTTTTCCTACTTCACTTACCATAAGCCTATTGTAGCTTTTTTAGAATATAATGAAAATGGTCTAATTTAATCGATCTTCAGGCCTGAATCTCAATCTCAATCATCTGCATTTAAATGTTGCTTCACTTACTACCGACAGTCCCATGACTGGACTTTTTTTTATCTAAATTCTATTTTGAAACCCCAAAAATAAAAATAAATAATTTCTTGTGTTACTTACTTTAATTTATTTCTATATAAAAAATATCATTTTTAAATAAACTAGCTATAAAGTCAAATAATTGAAAAAAAATAAAAACACGTGCAGCGAAACCATTTATCCAAAATATAAATCAACACACCACTAATATAGCCAAATCATCGTTCAATATCATAATTCAATTGACTTAAAAATTACTGATTGAATATCATAAACGAATAATATACTAATCTTCCATTTAAATTTCCTAATAATGCAGTTAATTTTTAATAAGTAATTTTTTGTTTTTTCTTTTTACCTAATTGTCATGCTTAAAATTTTATTTGTAATTTTGTTTTTTTGTATTTGTTTTTTTTTGTCTTTTCATTTCTTTTTAATATAACTAATTTTTTTAAATTGCTTCCATAGCTAACAGCCTGTATAATAAAATAGTCAATAATGAATTATGCAGAGCAAAGAATTTAAGATTTTTAGAGAAATATGAAATGTTACGCACAGATATTATTTGGTTTGTGTATGTGCGATTCTATTATGTATTGTACTTTGGATTTTGGCAAATTAATCTATATATAATTCTTCGACGGTGTCAGCATGTACCGTTATAATTTTTGTTTTAAAGAGAAATATTTTAAAGAGTTTCAGTTTTATGCATACATTTTGTTTTTAACATAAATGAAGAAGAGAATGGTAATCAAGTTGGAAGAGATTTTTTTCTTTCTTTCTTACACTTCATCAAGAATGCTTTTAATATAGGAGAAAAAAAACTCAAACTTTACTCAAATTGATGTACTCAAATGGGATATACTGTATACATTTTTTGTTATTTTCTTTTGTTTTTTTTCTTCTTAATACATCATATCATAGTAGCAAATAATATTCTTTAACAAGAAGATATGCACTGGGAAGTCAAGAATCCATTTACAAAAAAAAACCCATTAGTTAAAGAAGCAAAAAAATATTGTTTTCCTTATGTAATAGGTTCTGAGAAAGAAAGAGTGCGATATAAGTAATTTAAAAAACAATTTAATTTTTGCAATGTAATTTTAAATAGCCCACGGGAGAAGAGATTTTTCATGTGTATGGTCGTCTGAAATTTTGTGTTCGAATTTTTTTAAAAATTAACGTATTAAATTTATTAGGGTATGAGAGTAAAGAAATTTTGAATGATTGATTTTTTACAGGTACCTACCTAACATAATATTGGTTTCAAAAACATATGTTATTTCTTAAACATCATGCTATTTTCTTTTATTTCAAATATATTATAGTTGATGTATTTTCAATATATACATTTTTTTAAGTTTTGAACCAGGTAGTTAAAAAGAATACCAAGAACCAATTGTTTTTTTTTTATGAATGACTCGATGCACTTTTATTTCCTTAAAAATTAAATTTTGCCATTTAATAATAAATGATAATTTATTAATTTTTCATAATATTAGAATTTATAAATAGGAAGGAAATTTTATTATTAATAATGTGAATATTTCAAATTTGAATAAATAATGTTTTTTTATTGCTATGCATTTTTAAATGTAACACATCTGTAAATTTTGATAACTAAGAATAAATACAACAATATTTCTTTGAGACAAAAAAAAACGTTCGATAATTCTTTTCCCACTTTGTGTGTTGAATTTTTATCTCTCTCCCACAAATTAAGTTCTTATTACTATCTATTTTTTACAATTTTGGAATTCGACTAGAAAAATGGTAACCAACACTATGACAAATTATAAAATTTTATTCCAGTGCATCTTCTTATTAATGGATATATTCTTTGATAGTAGATGCGTGTGCGGTTTTAATCTTAATACAGTGCATTTAAGAGAAAAAATTATTTAACTTTACTGACTCTTTCTTCCCCTTTTTATTTCAATCTACTGAGAATTGTTTTTATTAAAGATAAATTGTTTTTGTTTTATGGACACATTTCTTTAACACAAACGAAAGAGAAAAGACAAAATAACAAAAAAAATTAAATAATTGTCAAATGAGTACGAAATTCTTTTTGTTTCCTACACTGCTAACATAGAATGGATTAAAAATATTTAGAAAAATACTTACAAAACAAAACAAAACTACCCGTTAAATACTTAAAATAACAACATTGTCTGGAAAACAATACAAAAAGTACTAGGGATGTTAGACAAAATCACTTATAGATTGGATAATTTAGAAAAAAAAGGTACTGAAAAGTATCAAGAAACACCGTGTAGAAAAACAAAATAAATAATGAATGGTATTCTCAACTAAAAAGTAGAATTAGAAACTAAATTTAAGTTGAAGGACATAGATATTTGCCTCATATCTGAAAGCCACAACTGCAAACAAATGAAGATTCGGGGTCAAAAAATTTATTATGCTCTGCATCCGGATAATCCAACACAAGATGGCAGCGCAATTATCATTAAAGATGAAATTAAACATTACAAGCTTTGTAAAATAGAAAACAAAGAAACGCCACTTAGTGTGGTAAACATAACATCTACAAAACAAGATCTACAACTAGGAGCACTATACTGTCCGCCCAATTATGTCATTAAGAAACTAGTTATTAAAGAAATGTTTCAACAATTAGGAAATAGATTTATCTTAGGAGGTGATCTAAATGCTAAGCATATTGTCAGGGGTCCAGAATAACACCGACGAGAGGAAGAGAGCTCAGGCATGTAATTAAAGAAGCAAACTGTTTATTTCATTCGACTGGTAAACCAACATATTGGCCAACAGATATTAATTCAAAGAGAGGAAAAATTCACGAGAGCTATCCAGAATGCATCATGAAAAAGCACTAAAATCAGCAAATTCAGAAAAGTTGAGCATAACCTTCCTAGACATATAATAGAACGGATAAAAGAAGAAAGTGGCAACAAATACGTGATTCAGCAGATAAAAATAATTTCAATTCCAAGTCTCTAGAGCTAACACGGGAAATAAAGAAGTTGAAACAAGAAACAATGCAGAACTACTTAGAAAAAAATTCAGAAAAGTTGGGCATAACCTTCCTAGACATATAATAGAACGGATAAAAGAAGAAAGTGGCAACAAATACGTGATTCAGCAGATAAAAATAATTTCAATTCCAAGTCTCTAGAGCTAAAACGGGAAATAAAGAAGCTGAAACAAGAAACAATGCAGAACTACTTAGAAAACCTCTCTGCTACTAAAGAAACTAAATATTCACTTTGGAAAGTAACCAAAAAACTAAAAACACCGATTAAGCACTCAGCCACACTTAGAAAAGGTGACGGATCATGGACACGTAGTGATAAAGAAAAAGCAAAAACTTTCGCTGATCACCTCTTTGAAACGGTTATGCCAAACAACATAGAATCTGATATAGACATGAATCAAGTACAAGTTATTCAAGCAGATAGCAGAATAACGATTATCACGCAAAATGAATTAATAAAGGAAATCTAAATTCCAACAAGGCTCCAGGATTTGACTTAATTACAGCTGATATCTTAAAACAACTACCGCTAAAAGCTTTGTCAGTTCTCAATCTAAAATATGTCCCGAGAGCTTGGAAAGTGGCAGAAATTATAATGATTCATAAGACAGGAAAATCGCCGCATGAGGCCAAGTCTTACAGACCCATTTCACTGCTTCCAGTAATCTCCAAATTATTTGAGAAATTACTGCTCAAAAGATTACAACCAATAATAGAAAGTAGAAACATCATACCAAGTCACAAATTTGGGTTTAGGAAATCAACTGTTGAACAAGTCCATCGAATAACTGATGTCATCAAAAAGACGCTAGAAGAAAAATGTATCTGCTCTTCAGTGTTCCTTGATGTTTCACAAGCCTTTGCAAGGGGAAGGTTACTCTACGCTAAGCTATATATATGCAGGAGTACCACAAGGGAGCATTATGGGTCCCATTCTATATTTACTCTACATCAGTGATATATCAGAACTAGAAGAAGCAACGATGGCAACTTTTGCAGATGATACTGCAGTATTAGCAGTTGGTAATAATATAAACGAAGCAACAAATAAATTGCAACAAGCAAACAACAAAATCTCCTTATGGTGCAAAAGGTGGAGAATTAAATTAAACGAATCAAAATTCACACATGTTAATTTTATAAACAAAATAATAGAGTCGCCCATAGCGCTCCCAATAAACAATGTCGTCATACCATATCAAAATTCAGCAAAATATCTTGTTATGACATTTGGTGCAAAGTTCAGATGGAAAAAACATGTCAAGAAAAAAAGACAAGAGTTACAACTGAAATACAACCAGCTGCATTGGCTAATTGGGCCTTCATCTTCGTTTTCAACATATAACAAAGTTTTGATTTCCAATCAAATATTAAAGTCAGTCTGGAGATACGGTATTCAAATATGGAGTTGTGCTAAACAGCTTCATATTCAAACTATCCAAACGTTCCAAAACAAAGCGTTGCGAAACATTGTCAATCCTCCCTGGTATGTTGCAATGCTGACATTCATTGAGATCTTAAGATCCCTATCATAAAAGACGAAATCAAAAAACTGGCAATACGCCACAAAATTTGTCTTTCTCAACATATTAATACTGAAGTTTTACGCTTAGCTGACAGTCAAAAATTTGTTAGACGTTTTACACGGACGAAACCGTTCGAACTGTGTTAGGCAAAAGTCTTTTATCTCTCAATAGTTCCTAATTGGATTTTGATTGATCAAAGATATCTGAAGTAATAGAGCCAAACTTTATTAATGGTTAGTCTAAAAGACTAGTTTTAATATAAACAAAAACACACTTGATGGCCTAATAGATAGACCGACCGACAGCCTTTCAATCGATTTCAGGAAGGATGGCCTTTAAAGCAAAATGTTTTATAATATAACCCTTTGTCATAAATGACAAAAAATAATTGAGGGTATAATTAACCAATTTTACTTTAAAAAAATTAAACTACGCTATGAAGGAAGGCTCAGTTTCTGACAAAATAGTACTAGTTTTCCACATTTAATGGATGGAAATGAATACACTATGAAAATTAATGATTAAATGCTCAATTAATATCGTAGCACTAGTTCCCATCCCACATGTAATTTAAACTTTTAGTATCGTACTATATATAAGAAAATAATAATGTTTAAAACGTAAAGATTGAAATAATAAAAGATCAGAATTAATCATCGTATAAGGGAACAAACTAAATTAGAACAAACATTTTTTGCCATCCTGCCTCATAAATAATGGGAACGCAAACATCCAAAGAAGAATAATGGGAACTCAAAATTTGTTTACAGTATAAAGCAAAAGGCAAAAATTTGTTTTGTACCTTTTCTCTCTCATAATAAATTTTGTATACGATAAGTAAATGTAAAATTTACCTATTTTAACTAATGATATTTTGCTTGTTTGTTTATTGAGCTAAGTCATTTAAAAAATTATTGTTTTAATTTTAGTATAAAAATTTTTTTTTTTACCTATTTGAGACAACATACATATAAAAAAAAACAATTATTGGTACCTACATAATATGTATGCATATACCTATTTAGTAAAAGTTATAATTTTTGGAAATAAAAAAGTGATTGATTATTCAAATTTTATTTTTTAAAATACTTTTAATTTTCTGTTTAGTTAATAATTAAAGCTTTAATTAAAAAATTGAATTAAAAATTACTTATTTTAAATTTATATATTGTATTGTTATGTTATATATTTTAAATTTTTCTTTTTTTATCTTTTCTTTATTTTATAAGTTGAAAAATTTTAAAATTAAAAATTACATATATAACGTATCTTAAATTTTCTCTCTTAAATGTTCAAATAAAAAATACTTTTGATGTTCATATAAAAAATACTTTTGATGTTGTTTTTAGTCTTTTAATATATAGGGCTTTTCCAGTTTTTTTCTTTAATTTTTCAAGAACTAACTACATATTTAAAAAATTCAATTAAAAATTACATATTTTAAATTTTTATATTGCATTGTTATAACATGCATATTATATATTATATTTAAATATTTTCTATATTGTTTACAAAACAACGATCAATGTGGTTTTTACACGATATTTACATAGATTCCAATCAAGAATTTTTGTTTCCTACTTTAGTTACCATAAGTCTATTGTATCTTTTTTAGAATATAATGAAAGTTGTCTAATTTAATCGACCTTCAGGCCTCAATCTCAATCTCTCTCGAAGCATTTAAATGTTGCTTCACTTACTACCACCAGTCCCATTTTGATCTAAATTCTATTTTCAAACCCCAAAAATAAAAATAAATAATTTCTTGTGTTACTGTAATTTAATTCTATATAAAATACATCATATTTAAATAAACTAGCTATAAAGTGAAATCGAAATAATTGGAAAAAAAATTAAAAACACGTGCAGCGAAACCCTTTATCCAAAATATAAATCAACACACCACTAATATAGCCAAATCATCGTTCAATATCATAATTCAATTGACTTAAAAATTACTGATTGAATATCATAAACCAATAATATACTAATCTTCCATTTAAATTCCCTAATAATGCAGTTAATTTTTAATAAGTAATTTTTTGTTTTTTCTTTTTACCTAATTGTCATGCTTAAAATTTTATTTGTAATTTTGTTTTTTTGTATTTGTTTTTTTTTGTCTTTTCATTTCTTTTTAATATAACTAATTTTTTTAAATTGCTTCCATAGCTAACAGCCTGTATAATAAAATAGTCAATAGTGAATTATACAGAGCAAGGAATTTAACATTTTTAGGGAAATATGAAATCTTACGCACAGGTATTATTTGAATTGTGTATGTGCAATTGTATTATGTATTGTATTTTGGATTTTGGCAAATTAATCTATATATAATTCTTCGACGGTGTCAGCATGTACCGTTATAATTTTTTGTTTTAAAGAGAAATATTTTAAAGAGTTTCAGTTTTATGCATACATTTTGTTTTTAACATAAATGAAGAAGAGAATTGGCAATCAAATTGGAAGAGATTTTTTTCTTTCTTTCTTACACTTCATCAAGAATGCTTTTAATATAGGAGAAAAAAAACTCAAACTTTACTCAAATTGATTTAAATCAAATGGGATATACTGTATACATTTTTTGTTATTTTCTTTTGTTTTTTTTCTTCTTAATACATCATATCATAGTAGCAAATAATATTCTTTAATAAGAAGATATGCACTGGGGAAGTCAAGAATCCATTTACAAAAAAAAACCCATTAGTTAAAGAAGCAAAAAAATATTGTTTTTCTTATGTAATAGGTTGTGAGAAAGAAAGAGTGCGATATAAGTAATTTAAAAAACAATTTGATTTTTGCAATGTAATTTTAAATAGCCCACGGGAGAAGAGATTTTTCATGTGTATGGTCGTCTAAAATTTTGTGTTCGAATTTTTTTGAAAATTAACGTATTCATTAGGGTATGAGAGTAAAGAAATTTTGAATGATTGGTTTTTTACAGGTACCTACCTAACATAATATTGGTTTCAAAAACATGTTATTTCTTAAAAATCATATAATTTTCTTTTATTTCAAATAAATTATAATTGATGTATTTTCAATATATAAATTTTTGCAAGTTTTGAACCAGGTAGTTAAAAAGAATACCAAGAACCAATCGTTTTTTTTTATGAATGACTCGATGCACTTTTATTTCCTTAAAAATTAAATTTTGCCATTTAATAATCAATGATAATTTATTAATTATTCATAATATTAGAATTTATAAATAGGAAGAAAATTTTATTATTAATAATGTGAATATTTCAAATTTGAATAAATAATGTTTTTTTATTGCTATGCATTTTTAAATGTAACACATCTGTAAATTTTGATAACTAAGAATAAATACAACAATATTTCTTTGAGACAAAAAAAATCGTTAGATAGTTCTTTTCCCACTTTGTGTGTTGAATTTTTTTCTCTCTCTCCCAAATTAAATTTTATTACTATCTATTTTTTACAATTTTGGAATTCGACTAGAGAAATGGTAACCAACACATTGACAAATTATAAAATTTTATTCCAGTGCATCTTCTTATTAATGGATATGTTCTTTGATAGTAGATGCGTGTGCGGTTTTAATCTTAATACAGTGAATTTAAGAGAAAAAATTATTTAACTTTACTGACTCTTTCTTATCTCAATCTCAATCTCAATCTCAATCTTCTGACCCTTTTTATTTCAATCTACTGAGAATTGTTTTTATTAAAGATAAATTGTTTTTGTTTTATGGATACATTTAATCATTAACACAAACGAAAGAGAAAAGACAAAATAACAAAAAAAATTAAATAATTGTCAAATGAGCACATAATTCTTTTTGTTTTCTACACTGCTAACATAGAATGGATTAAAAATATTTAGAATAATAATTTCAAAGCTATTGAATACATTCCTAAGTATGTACTTGAAAAATATATTTTAAAATCTTTTTTAGAATACATTGAATAGCGTAAGTTATTTTACGTATTTTTTTATGAAAAATAATCAAAAAAACTTTACTCAATTTATATAATCAACTACATAAGTGTTGACGCAATATCATTTAAGGTAGCGTTTACACATCAGATTTTATTTGATAAAAGTTACTTATTTATTTATTTAAAGTTTGTTTAGCTCAAATAAAAAACAATTATTTTAAATATAAAACTAAAAAATTATAAACAAATAAAATAAAAAATATAACAAAATGAAAAAAAAATCAAAAATACAATTAGGAAAAAGTTGAAAAAATCTTATAAATGTTGGTAGTTTAATATCTACTAATTGTTATTATCAATACCATTATTAATAAAAATCAATAACAGCAAAAATAGTCAAACACAACAAACATTAAACAAATGACAAGAGTCGATTTCGATTTAAAGGAAAAAATTAGTTTCTAGCATTTTTTGTTTCAAAAATGTTTGATGATAATAGGTTAATATTCTATTTTTTCATTAAACAAAGTTGGATATTAAAATTTGGGGAACAACGTTTACGGACGGTAAAACCTTCAATAGCACAAACAAAATCTTGATGTCTAAACGGTACCTAATCGTGAGTTGATTTGATGCCGAAAGAACATAATTTAATAAGAATTTTTTTTCTTATAAATTATCACATGTGTAAATGGGTTGATGTTATTTATATTTTAACAATTTTTGTTATTTGGAATTACTTTATAAACTGTATTTTAAAATTATTGGGATTTATAAAATTAAAATATTAACTGAAAAAACATGATTAACTAAAAACATGCATCTAACTGCATATCTAACATAATTTTAGCGGTTTAGGTGCCTATTATGTATTCTGATCGACTTTCATTGAATCGTTAATCGTTATCGTTAGAGTTATTCGATTGTAATCATTAGTGCCATTATGTATTTCGATGAAAATTTGATCGAAAGGTTTTAAAATGCTGCCATTGTAAAATTCAAATCTACGATGAAAATGACATATTATGTTTGATTCTTTGACTGTCAAATTCAAATTATTATACGAAAAAAAAACAAGACAATAGTGTAATAACTATTTGAAATTCTTAAGTTGAAGTTAAAAGTGTTTAAATAAAATAAAAATTATTAAATTAAAAGTTTTTATAAATAAAATCATTTTAGCAGAGTTAAATTTTTCAGTTTCTGATAGTGCTGAAAAACGCTATCAAATTGCAGAGTTAGAAAACATCCCAACATATAGTCGGGATTATTCCAATCCACTGGATTTGGAAGATTATACGTATATAATTATACATGAAATTGATGAGTTATTATCTACAAAACTTAATTTTATTAACAGTTTTGATCAAAATTTCCTGTTAAACAACATTGCTTTTATGAATTTATTAGAAAAATTAGGGTTAAAATTAAAATAGCCAATAAGTAACACGTCGATTCCTAATATAATTAAATTGGCCAGCGTATTAAGATTCTGTGCGGTTTGTACCAAGGAAATGATTTGCAGTGTAGGAAATAACTTTCATGTCGGACTAGCAGAGTTAATTTTGTGTGTTGTGCTTAGGGAAGTTTCATATGAAATTTGCAGTTTATACTTATGCCTAAAATGGATCAAATTCCATTACGCACTAGAAGAAAAAAGTCAGACAAACATTATTTTTATGGTTAAAGAAGAATTACTGAAATAATTTATTTACACTAACTTTCATATTGCAGTTTAATTGTAACTGGTCTTTCATTCCTATTAAGATTTATTTCAATACAAAATAATTATGAAGAATAAAGTAAAATACCTACTAGCATTTCAACTTTTAAATTTATTTTTATTCCAAAAAATATCGCAAATATAAAACAAACACCAGGTGCCCAAGCGTCACTCTTTTATTTCATCTTTGCAATTGAAATAATTTGTACAAAATCTCTGTTTCGATATCTCTTTCGTGATAAATTTTACATCGATAAACTTTATCGATTTCGTCGACAATTTCTGAACGATATTGAAATAAATAATGGCAATTTTGCATTTTGACATTTCGTTCGATCAAATCGTAATCGTTATCGAAATACATAATATGCATTAGGCACCATAAGCCTATATCAAATATCGAAATTTAGTTTCATAATTTTTTTGTTGAAGCTGTAAATAAAGTTTTGTTTTACTTTATTAATTTTTTGTACAAAAAAAAATTTATAGGGATATTTTTAGGTTGAAATCATAATATAATAAGCTTTTTATTTTGTAAAATGACTGTAATAAAGATTTTAAGTTTTGTTTTGTTAATTTAATTTGTTTTTTTTAGGAAACTATTTTTTTTTAAATATCTTCCGAATTTAAAAAATCAACATGAAATAAAATTACTAATTTGCTCTATTGACGCGTCATTGTCGTGTATGTCATTGTCGTGTATGTCATTGGTAGCGTTCAGTGAAATTAACCAATGTATCTGAAATCCACAGATCCATGGATCTGTTTACTGAACGATGTGGTAAATGTACCGGTTAATGTATCGCGGTTATTGAAAATGGATCTGAAAAAATTCTACATACATTTCATGGATCTGACTTTTTATATGTAAAAACAACAACAACAAATTTATGTTGAGTGGTGTGACATCTACTGTAATAAAAATTAAATGTTTATGAAAGTTGTTAAATTTCAATCGCCATCATTTTGTGAATTAGTGTGAAAATTTCAATGCTTAAGGAAGATTTATGTACATAAAATTAAATTAAGAGTTATAAAAAATAAATTATATGTATGATAATAAATATTATTCCATTCAAATTTAATTTATTTTTAAAAGTACTCATTAAATTTTCCGGTGATGGCGCTCGTATTGCGGTAAATTTTTGTGGTGAATTTCGTTCACAGGCCAGATATATGGTACATGGATCCAAAATGAATTCCAGATCTACCGGTTAATGCTACTGAACGAACCCATTGATATTAATGATTTCTTACTTGCTCCATTCAGAACAAATTTAGCTCCATGAGCAACAAAATTTTCAAAGTTGTTATCATGCAAAGGTTATGGAGCAAAAATTAAAATTTACCCACTTCATAGAAATTCAGATATCTCATGAAGGTTAAAATATAGTAAAGCAAATGAAAGTACTTTTAAACGTTGTTACTTGTTATTCGTTTTTCTCAACTTTAGGTTTTTGGCGCATGGAGCAAGATAGACTCAGCCGACGATATTATAAATCTACATATCATAATTTTAAAGGAAATGAAATGAAAATTCAAAGTCTTGACATAATATTTCTTTTTAAAAAATTACTAAATTTATTGCTACAAGATGCTGGTACTCTTCAAATAAATCAAAAATAAAAAATATTTTTTTATTATTACAATAAATCTTATAATTTTTTTTTTTTTTTTTTTTTTTTTATACGCAGGCTGGTGGGAATCTTCAAAAGACACAATGAGCGCCATAGCTTGACATTGTGTGTGGGATTCTTACCCACTAAACTACGCCCTTCCTATATTGCGATCTATTCCTACAGGACTAATGAGCAATTTTTCTTGGCTTTATTTTATTTTTCAATGTAGACTACATCCAGCGATGTCTATCTAACTTTTCTTTGGCGTATTCATCCATAACCTTGAAGACCCATCGCATCATCGACGAAAAGCCAACCAACCAGCTCTCCGAACGAATTTATCATTATGTAAGACTTGTGAAAAACCTCGTTTCGTTGGCAGTCAACATAACGAAATTTTTCACCAATCCCGTAAAAACAAATCTATCTAAACGTGGGAGCGTGTAGGTGATTATTGCTGCACTAACTCAAAAGGTCTTACTCTTTTGAGTCGTCTGGCTATATTTCTATTATCCAGGAGCTCGACTAGCTCCACATTTACATGGTGCTGAAGCCTTTTTTCGTGACTTCTTGCAAATTTCTGTATTTCCTTATCGACAGATTCTATTTGCAAATCCCTAAGTAGGTCATAGTTTCTTATGACCCAGGGCGCGTTCACAATGTTTCTTAGGACTTTATTCTGGAACCTCTGAATAATATCTCTATTACTTTTTTTGCTGCATTCCCATAGCTGGATGCCACATGACCATACTGGTTTCAGTATCTGTTTATAGAGCAGAAGTTTGTATTGTATTGTTAAGGTAGAATTCTTACCTATGAGCCAGTTCATTTTTCTATAGCGGATTTGTAGTTCTTCTTTCTTGTTTTTTATGTGAGCTTTCCAGCGAAGTTTCGCATCTAACGTCATACCAAGATATTTGGCAGTATTTGAATGGGGTATTTCTTGACCATTTATATATACTGGTTTATGGTCAATTTTTTTATTTGTGAAATCCACATGTAATGACTTAGCTTCATTTAATTTTAGCCTCCATCTTTTTGTATAATCTTGGATTTTTGTTATAGCTCTCTGCAGCTTTTCTATGTATTCTTTATTATTTTCCCCAACAGCCAGAGCGGCTCAGTATCTACCGGACAGTACCGGACCAAGTACACTTTCTTGAGGAACCCCGGCATTAATTTCTTTAAGATTGGAATATGCTCCTTCCTGTTTTATGTAGAAGTATCTCTCTGATAAGTAGCTTGCTATGATTTCTGAATGTTCTTTTTGAAGGATTGTTTTCATTTAACAATTCAACCCCTTATGCCACACCTTATCGAATGCCTGAGCCACATCCAAAAAGATTGCTGAACAGACCTTCTTCTCCTCTAGAGCTTTTTCAATAGTGTTTGTTATTCTGTGTACCTGGTCTATTGTACCATGTTTTTCTCTGAAACCGAATTGGTGATCCGGGATTATATTCTTTCTTTCAATAATAGGTTTCAGTCTTCTTAGATAAATTTTTTCGAAAAGTTTTGACATTATAGGCAGCAATGAAATTGGTCTATAGGATAATACTTCATTCGGTGGTTTTCCAGCTTTGGGTATCATGATGACTTCGGCGAGTTTCCACAATTTCGGCACATATTTCAGTCTAAATGCAGCATTTATAAGATTCGTTATCTTAATTATTGCCTTTTCTGGAAGTTTCTTTAGAATCTGCCCCGTTATCAAATCATATCCCGGAGCTTTTTTAGAATTAGTATTGTTTATTTCTTTTTTCACTTCAGCTGGGGTTGTTAATGCTCTTCTTCTTCCTTAACTGATTCTATATTTAGATTTTCACCTTCTTCACCGTCGTTTGTTTGAAATATGTTTTCTAAGTGTTCCGCAAATAATTTAGCCTTTTCTTTATTATCTCTAGCCCAATTTCCGTCCAATGTCTTAATTGGAGGAATTTGTGCAATAGGTCTTTTCAGATTTTTAGCTGCCTTCCATAGAGAGTAATCAGTGCTTTTATCATTGTTAATTTTTCTAAATATACATTAATCGATTTGTTTTTCACTTCTTTAATTATTCTTCTTAGTTGTTGCGTGAGATTATTTCACCTTATAAATAAATATTTTTTTTTGCTAAAAATATTAAATATTAACATAAATCGTTTAAAGCCTGATCCGATCGTATTTATTATATATATATACGTACATAATTTATTTAATGACTTTTTAATTATACATATTATATTACATTATAATACCAATACATACATTATGTATTATATTATAAATTCAATCCTTTTTGCAATGGTTATATAAAATTTGTTCGTTTCTAATTTACCCAACGTACACACATACATACATGTATAATCAATCCTTTATCCTTATTTTACTGATATTAAAATCAAGAATACTTTTTTGTATGCTTGTTAAAAAAATAAAAAAAAAAATAAATTATTTTGTATTTTATATTTTGTATTCTCGTTTATTTCTTTAAAGAATAAATTTTAGGACAATCAACGACAGGATAAAATGTTTTTTATTTGAAAAGTAAATGGAAAATACTTGAAGTGACAAAAATGTTAGAACAAGACAGTTTAATAAAACGAAAAAGATATAATTTACCTTCAAAGAGAAAGCAGTAAAATCTCTTTCTAAGTGTTTTTTTTATCTTTTTTTCATATCATACCCTTCATTAAAATAAAAATTACAAAATATTTTAGCACCTGTTTAAAATTTTTCAAGTTCTCACCTTTTCTCAAAATCAAAATTAAAAAAAGTAAAAATTTTACTTTCTTCTATTTTTGCTTTGGCCTTCATTGGTTTTCTTACGGTATGTGAATTTTCTGGAAAGGTTTGTAATCTTTAAAAGCACTTAAGCTGTGCTTTTAAAGATTACAAATTTATTCAAAATTTTCAAACAAAGGTTTCAGGAAAGTTTGTTGTGAACTAATAAGCTGAATAAAGATTAGTAAAAGGGCATATTTTTTTCTTTGTCTCAACTAAGCTTATTGGCTTAAAAATACTTTTTAATATTTTATATGACAGTATGTATATTCTCTTTTAAATACACCCGAAAAGCAAATCGCAATAACAAATTTTCTGCACCAAATTTTATTTGTTTGTGATTTTGTAGTTTATGTCTCAAATTACACATCTAGGCCCTTCTTTTTATTTATATTTCAAATATTATATTACTAACTATAAACAACTTAAACGTGTGCTTTTCAGAGGTAAGCAGGCAATATCAACAAGGAAAATTTAAATTTCGACATTGCTTTATAGGGAGTAAGCGGCAATGTATGCTGGCAGGCTACTGATTTCAAATCGATAGAAAGATGATAAATCTTCGATTCACAAAAAAAATCGGATAGAATTTTATACGCGATATTGAGTTTGAATCTCTTTCCTCTGTAGATGACGTAGCTCATGTTATTGTCCGTATATATTCTTGAATTTCTAAACCACTCATGTTAATGAAGGTTATGAATATTAATCAATCAAATTACTATATATATTCTCTGAAATAGAACTATACCTGACCACAGAAAATTGTTAGGTTACTACACTTATTCACTTTCACAGTTTCGGTACTAATTTTTTGACTCCGCCAGTATACGTCAGACTATGTGAAATTAAATCCGGTAATTATAGATTAGTAGGCAATGCTTAAATTATAAGTTCCACCTTAAAATCATCAAAAGACAACGATATCCATAAAATTTAGAAAAGATCCGCATGATCAGAGCAATTTTTATCTTACCTTGCAATCAATAATTTTTAGTTCTTTAGGTATTCAGGACACTTAATGTTATTCGTAGTTTTAAAAAATTTTATTCTATGAATATTTCAATGCCCTTTCGATTGAGAAGCTTACGTTTTCCGTTTAATTGCTTACGTTTCAAGTAATAGAGGTTTAAAGCTTACGTTTCAAGTAATTGTAATATCTTCAAGTTGGAAAAATAATTATCAATTTTTAGCATTGTTTTTTAAAATTTGTCTTATTCTATGTCTATTTTCCTTGACTTTAAATATGGTTTTTAATTTTAATAGAAATGTTGCTGAAAAATTCCATTTTAAATTTCTTTTGTGTTTTTTTTTTGTTAATACAATTCTGCTCGTGGCAACTGGTGACGTAAAATCACAAATTTTATAGGCCATTTTTTAATCATCGTTAAATCATAATTTCCCTATTGTTTTAATTTTACTTAATCCATGCGAAAAAAGGCTTTTATTTTATAAATTTTATTAAAGCAAGGACTTAGCATTAAAATTATAATCAAAAAAAGAAAAAAAAATAAAACAACAAATATTTTTATTTTAGCTGTACCAAAGGAGAAAAAAAAAATAAGTAATACCAAGAGAGGGTTGAAAAAAGAAGAAAAAGATAAGTAATTTTTTTAACCACAACTTTTTTTTCAACTAAAAGTCCTGAACATTTTAAATTAAAACAAAAACAAACTTTTATATTTATAAGGATATCCAACCAGTTTAACTAATCCTTAATTTACAAAAAAAATTGAATCAATTGTTCAACTTGGTTTGCTGAAATTTCTGGTGTTTTAAAATTTCTGTTGTAACAACAAAAACAATAACCAAAATACGAATATTTATTATTATTTATTTTTTGAACTGTTTGAAAATACCTTTAAGGAAGAAATACTTTAATTTTAATTATCATAACAAATTAAATTTATTAAGATTTGGTCATAATCACAGAAATTCAAAAGGATTAAAAATTAAAATAAAAAATTTACATTGTAGGGCTCTTCTGAGGGAGATGTTGTATCAACGTAGGACCAATGGCCTTATCCGAAGGATATCTGGAATTGCTAGCTTTCCAAAAATATATATCTTTAGTGGTGCATTTTATCCTTTAAGGACGAAAAGGACATTTGAAAGTATCCTTGTTACTTTGATGATTTTGTATAAAAACCGTTATATCTGTTGATCCATTAGATGTATATATATTCAGTTATATATCCTAGAAATATAACGGTCTGGAGCATATTTTAACACTCATTTGATGATGATTGGTTGTTATGGAGATATTGTAGTTCAAAGTAGAAAATTTTGGAAAAAAAGCAATCCTTATTTTCTTTCTCGAAATACCATACCTCAAGATTTTTTCATAAAAACAAAGTGTGTTTCATTCAAAAATCTAATTGATTTAGGTACTTATTTTGTTATTTCATCAGTTTAATTCACGCAACTACCTACAACAGCCAACCAATCGTTAGCTGATGACTAAAAAAGAAACATCAAATAATATTTTCCGTTCCAAAGTAAAAACAAAGAAAGCTCCTAAGAATTTCCCAATATCTCGGACAACGCCTAGTATCTTATAAAGAAATAAAATTTTGCATGTGTGTTTGTATAGCTATGTGTATTGTTGTTATTAAATTTAACAAATATCAAAATTTGAAAAAAAATGAAATGCAGTTTGTCATAATATGATTTTTAGGTATCTATGAAAGAAATAAAAAGTAAGAATAAGAAGAAATATCAAATTTTTACTATGAATTCGGTTTAAAAAAAACCATTTTTATAAGAAATAATTTACATTAAAATAATTTTTTTTTGTTTTTGATTGTTTTTTCTTTGTTAAAGAGTTTTTATTTTTTTTATTTCAGGTAAAGTTTCATTTTTTGGTAAAATTATCTTTCATTTTTAGTTAAAATATCAATAATAATCTCGTATTATTCCTAGTAATTATATTAAAGATGAGAAAAAATTTGGTTCACATCTTTTTTAAAAAACATTTTTTGTTCAGCAATCTATGAAATCCTTTGAAATCTATGTATATAATATATTATGTATATAATTTCTGGTTAAAGTAAAAAATTAATAAGATTATATTACTACTAGGTACAATTATATTTCAGTATATTGATTAGAACTTTAAAAATTATATATATTTATGCAATAATTTTTTGAAAATGATATTAAATTCATAGTTTTATTTTTATTTTATGGATTTAAATTTCTTAGTTTTTTTTTAGGAACAATACTTTCTCAACAAAACTAAAATTAAAAGATCTAACGCCTTTTTACGATGCAAATTGCAATCTTCGAAACTATCAAACCAAGTTGTAAATTCATTGTGTGCATTTTGGATCAGCATTAAAGTCATCTATGCAAAAGTATTGCATTATTTGTTTGAAGCAAACGATTAATCCAGTAGACTGCAGCAAGAACTTTTATTTCAGATAAATATTCTTTGATATGAAGTAGAAACTTGTAAACGTTATTATATTTTTCTAAAGATAATTTTAAAGGCCTGCGATTATTATACACCTCTTCATTTTATCTCGCTTCTCCTTAATGAACTCTTAATATGTAAATAAGTTGTATATACAACAGAAATGTGCATACGTGTTGAACATTTTTTTATTTTGTTTTCTAATATTCAAATTCTTAATAAAATATATCCATTTTGTGTCATTCAACATGTTATTATTTTTATACAATGATCAAAGAAAATTTATTCTATTACTTTTTTAAGTAACTGTCTCAAATTTTTGTTTTCTATATTTTGGTCATTTGTAATAATCATATAGTTTTGGTTAACAATATGTACATACCTATATATATGTATATATTAATATACATATGTGTATCTTTAATTATACATACATATGTACATATATGTATCTTAAGAACAACACATATAATCAAATAGCACTAAAATTCATCATTAAGCAATTTGGTTATTATTGCTCATACTTCAAATCTGTAATAATATTTTATATTACTGTAACAAATTTAATAAAATTATATGGCATACCTTTTAGTTTTTTTAGTTTAGTTTATTGCTCATACTTCAAATCTGTAATAATATTTTACATACCTTTAATTACAAATATATTTTATTTTTAGTAATTATATTCATTAAATGCCATTTACTATAGGGAATATGTCGAAACGAAATAGTATAATATGAGGAAGCAGTATTTATGTTTCCTAAATATACCTAATCTCTAAATTTTTATTAAAATATGAATGGTTTCTGGTTTTTATCGTGAGAAGTCTATGTCATTACGTAAATGACTGTTCCTTTAAAAACTTTAAATTTGGCTTCAACTTGAATTATAATTACTCAACAGGGGCCCCTAGTCGATTTTTACCAAATCTCTTAATGAAATCATATCAATACTTCATAGAACTTCGGCTAATTTGCTTTTTCCGTAATGATTGCATCACTATAATTTCCGTGATGATTGCATCACTTGCTTCGAAAACCTTATATCAAGCTGCGATTCTAAAGTATTTTTGTAGTTTTAGTACGCTTAAATTGAAGGAAAATATTTCTAAAAAAAAATTTTTTTTCTTTATTTTATTTTCGATTTTTTAGTGAAAACAATTTTTAATAAAAAATAATATATTTTTTAAGAACAACACATATAATCAAATAGCACTAAAATTCATCATTAAGCAATTTGGTTATTATTGCTCATACTTCAAATCTGTAATAATATTTTATATTACTGTAACAAATTTAATAAAATTATATGGCATACCTTTTAGTTTTTTAAATTACGTATTAAAATAATTTCACTAATAAAAAATTACACCCTTTATAAAAAGAAACTCTGAGAAAAGCAAAAAATATTTGAAGCAAATGTAAACACTCATCTGACTTTATCTACGATAAAATAAGATTTTGTCTGACGTGTAAGCGCTGCCTAAACATAAATCGAGATTGAATTTTTTTTACATGCGAGAAGAGTGATTTGTAACTGATTGATAGATAACTGATAGGTTCAAATTTTGTTTTCTTCCATAAACAATGTTTGCATTTTATTTTCAATTAAACTAAGCCATATGATTATGTATGTAACAAATACAAACCCTATATGACACATGTATGTACATATACTTAGTGAAAGCAAGAGAAATAATAAAAGAAAGAAATTAATGAAAGAAACCAAATTAAAAACACAAAAAGAAATATAATGATAATAATGATTGAAAATAATTGAAATTGAAATATAATTGAATAATAATTGAAAATGATTTAAATATAATGCTAATGATTTTTGATGATAATGATTGCACATATTTTTTTTATATTCCTTTTTTTGTTTTTTTTTTACTTCTTTACACCATAAAAATGTCAATAAATATAGGAAATTTAAAGAGAAAACAAATTTTAACTTTATCAAATATTCATATTCCATTATTAGTACACATATGCAAATTTTACCTTTGTTGAATGGAAAGAATATCTATTAACAAGAATATGAACTCCCAGTTTACGTAAACCTAAGACAAATTTTAAGAAATACCAATATTATTAGTTTAAAGAAGCAAAATTTACATTTACTTATCCCATACCAAATTTATTATGAGAGAGAAAAGGTACAAAACAGATGTTTATATTTTGCTTTACACTGTAATAAAATTTTGCGTTCTCATTATTCTTCTTTGGATGTTTGCGCTCCCATTATTTATAGGCAGGATGGCAAAAAATGTTTATTCTAATTTAGTTTGTTCCCTTATACGATGATTAATTCTGATCTTTTATTATTTCAATCTTTACGTTTTAAACATTATTATTTTCTTATATACCTATTAAAAATAATGAATTATAATATTACATTACAATAATATAAAATATTATTAATGTTTTTGTCAGTAATAATTTGGAGTTATAAACATTATTATTTTTTATTAATTATGTTAAATTATAGTAAACCTAAATATATAATAAATAAACGATTATAAAATAATACTAAGGAAAACATGTATTTACAAATCACAGAATTTAAAGAATAGGATAACGCTGTTTTAGTTAGGTTTCCTAAAAATCTTATGCATAGTTGATATAATTTAGAAAACAATATTATTACATATTTCTATTTTTGTCGAAAAAAATTTAGAATGTAAAATATTTGAAAAATTAAAAAATGATTTTTATTACGAATCAGACAAAAGTTTCTTTATTATGTTATATATTAAAGTCACAATTTATACTCTTATAAAAAATCATAATAAAAATGTAAAAGTATTTAATGTAAAATATAAATTGTTTAGTGTTACGCATATGTGATAATAAATTGTTACAAAAAGAATCTCAGTTTTATTTATTGCAGTCTTGTTTGCAGCTTTTGAACTCTTTTTTGGAATAGATATTTTCCAACAAATTTTTCCAAATCAATATATTAATCAACTAATTTTTTTAAAAATTATTAACTTTTTTTTATTTAATTTCAGCCAACTTTTTTTGTTATTCTTTTTTGTTTACTATATTTTTGCTTCTCCTTGCACGTTAAATTCTATTATTTCTTACAATTTTTAGCAAATTTTGCATATGTTTTTGTGTGCAAACAATTGAATCCATACATGTGTGCATATTCTTGTGATGGATATTCTTTAGTTGAATGGTTATTGAAATGGTTATTTTGTTGAATTGAAGCAAATTGAAGTAAATATATAAATAAACTTATAAAGTGCAACACGAGTTAATTAAGGCAAATATAATAAAACTACAACTAAAATAAAATGCTAAATACTTAACTATGAGGATGAAATTCAACATCTCAAAACATATTATAGAATATACATGGTTTCAATATATTGAAATTTTAAGATACTCGAAGCATAGTCTACTAAATGTTCGGTGCGTTGGAACACGCCTTTTAGCAATGGGAGGGTAATTCCACAAGGATACCAACCTAACAAAAAGGGACAGATACCTTAATCTACTTCGATAACGAAGACTGTTTATTGAGAGGGATCTCGAGGATCTATCAAAATCTAGTTTGTCATAAATATAAGAGGGAAGTCCCGTATATATTAAATTAAACAAAAAACAGATATATTTAAAATTTAAATAATTATTAAATGTGCAGTCTAGTATACACTTAGAGACATCAGAGCCTATCATATTTGCGATGATTTGTGACATACCTGGTACCTGAATTGAAAATAATATTAAAGTTCGGCACCTCTCACACCGTTAGTTTCGACTGCGACACTTATAATTCCATTTAACGTGGAATTTAAAAAAAACAAATTATTTATTTTTTGAAAGACTTTATTTTTAGTCTATTCAATTTGAGTACAAAACCAATATTAATTTTTATTCATTCTAATTATTCTTAATCTAAACATTGTTATAATTACAAAAGAACAAATCAGCATTTTTAGAATTAAGTGTGTTTTTTAATAATTCAGAAAAACAGTAAATTATGAAATTAGTTAGTGTATTAAACTTTTACTAGCTATTCCCGGCGTAACATTCGCCGGTTTAGCATTAGCATTATAAATGAAACAATTTATTTTGTTTATTTATTTTCTTTATTTTCTTAAAAAAAATCAATGTTTTACATATTTTTCTATTACATAATAAATAAGTTTGAAAAACAAAATTGAAAAACTTAAAACTAAGATTCATTTTATTTAATATTTTAAAAATAGTTTAACATTTTTGAGATATGTAATTAAAATTTTATTATCATAATAGCTCTAACTATTATAGTCATATGATGTCATATGATACTTCGTAAATAGCCAATATGATTCGATATGATTTAACAAAATCATAACCAATCATAACCTTAACTATAATGGTCATACCTACTCATACCAAAACGTCAAAACCAAAATTTAAAAGAAGATTATTTATAGAATATAAATTATATAAATAAATGTTTTTGTTTTTTTTTTTTTGAGTTTTGAATAAAATTCTTAAATGTTTTTATTTTATTATTTTGAGATTTGAATAAAGGTCTTAGTTAAAAGGAAAAAAATCGGCATTTTCCATTTTGCTTACAATTTTTTTTTTATATATTTACATTGCTGTCAAAATTGCTTATGATTGCTTATGATTTGTACGCTTCTTCGCGTATGCTTATGACTTAAAGAATGATGGTTATGACTATTATAGTTGGTTAAATGGAATTTCATGTTGTCGTACAATATCATATGACATCATATGACACCTTATGACTATTATAGTTAGGGGTAAAGCCAATAATTTTTCTTTTTCTTTTATTCTTCAGTTTTTATTGTCTTGGAAAATAAATTTTACCAAAGACATATAAACAGAATAACAAAAATTATTTAATTTTTTCATTTCGATATCATTAGAGTCTCTGATATAGGTAAGAGTCGTCTGTGATTTTTCTTTTTAAAGTCTTTTTAATTTTTATGTGTACAAAATGTATCGTGTATTGAATTAGAACTTGATAATAATGTCATAACATATTTTGTTTTTCTTGTTCTTATCAGATCGTAAATTTCGGTTTATGATTCTCCAAGTACAATATTATAATTTACTCAATGCTACTGCACATTTGAATTTATACTTTTGAATTATTTGTTAATAAAATAAATAAATTTCAATTATTGGAATTTGTGAACATGGTCTGGGGAGGTAAAAAATATATTTTCTAAATTTACTGTTTGTTTTACCGGCAAGTTTGTTTGCTATAATATCGTAATATCGTAATATTTTAACAAAGCTATTTTTATAAATCGATATAATAATAATATTCTGATAATTCGGTTTTTTTCTTTGCTACTTTGTTTTTTTTTTTTTTTTAAATAATTCATATAATCAGATATAGTCAATGCTATTGCTCACTAGGTGAATTGTTTTTAGGTTAATTTTAATTTGTGGTGGTGTATGTCTTTAAATAAAATTTTTCACACTCGTAATTCGTAATAGTTCTAATAATGTTGTCTAATCTAGTTGAAAAGAGCTTTGTGTTGTAAAAGCTTTGTGAAAAGTTTAACAGACGTTTAAGCGTATTAATAAATAAGATAATATTGAATTACAATTTTTAAGTTGATATTAAGAAATGCTTAATTTACAACTTTAAAGTGTGAGCAATCTAATGTGGGAAAATAATGTAAATGAATTAATATTTATTATGATGTATGTGGAAGTGATTTCGTAACTCGGGCAACGCCGGTAACTCCGTTACATTTCATTTTGTGTTATTGTGATTTCCTCAAATTAAGTATTAATTTCTAATTAAGTAAAAAATTTCGATATCCTCTTTTTAAAAAAATATTTTGAATTTATTATGCTCAAAGGATGGATTTATCATATAAAATTGAATTTATTAATCATATATATATTTTTGACACCGTAGATTTTATAGAACAGTTATTTTGCCACTTTAATTGTATATTTCTTTATAAAGTTACCTTGTAATAATTCTTCTCTATCTATACATCCTTCTTTTTTATATTGCTTTTTTACACTGAAGTAAATCCAAATGTATATTATTTTGTATAGGTAGATAAATAATTCGTGATTAAACTTAGATATTAGCTTATCTGTTTGTTATTCTAATAAAAATATATGCAAAAAAGGAAGAAAAAAAGAAAATAAACCAAAACAAATTATATTTTCATATAAGAAAATTAGCTATAAAATATCCTGTCATATATATGTATGTTAACAACGGGATTACAGTTAGGAGCAAAAGTTGATGCACGCTCGAAAATTAATTAATTCAAAGTCTATATTATATTATTTGACATTCACAAATATTTATTTTTTGTATACAAAAACTGGTTATTTACTTTAAATGAATTTTTGCGCGCTATTCCATTTTTACAGAGATAAGATAAGTTTTTTTTTCTGCATATAGTTAAAGAAAATTTAATTTCTTTAATTCAGTTACCTATTTTTATAGTTCAAACGATTACAAAAAATATCAATAAAAAATTCAGAAGTAAATAATTGATAGCCAATGGAATACTTAAGTATTTGTTTAATCATCTTTCAGACAGTCGAATTTTTAAATTTGAATAAATTAATAATAAATTTTCATGATGTTTTATCCCAATATTATCTTTCTATACTGTCTGTCGTTTAATAATTAAAACATTTTTTAGAATTTGTTTAATCTTTAGAAAATCTTTACTTCTTATTGCAAATATAAGTAAACAAAAAATTAATGTTAAATATTGACGGTAATACCCATTAATTACATAGAACTGAATCTTCAATAACAATAGAATTTCAAAATACAACAATTATTATAATATGTACTACCAAGTATTATCGATTTATTAATCGACTGGAGACCTGCGGCACCTTCGCGCCTTCTACATCGTGATGCCGACAAAGCACCTGCTGTAGTAAGGATACTCAGACCTATTTGATTTTTTTTACTAAATCAAATAGGTCTGAAAGTTTTAATAAATAATTTACGAGGGCTAAAATTCCAATGCCTGGAACCTATTCGGAAGAAAACGTTTTAAGAAATGGACAAAAATTCGACTGAAAACCGTGCAGGACAAAAACCATTGCCGTTAATTTAAAATTCTACAGTCAGAATTCAAGCAAAATATGTACCATTTTCCATTTAAAAAAATTATTGTTAATTATTATTTACTACAACTTAAAGTTCTAATAAATAATAATAACAAACTTTCAACACAAAAATTAATAATTTTAAAATTTTTTTTTAATTTAACAAAAATGTACATATATTATAAGTATATCTATGTATTTCGCTACATTAATAATTTCAATTATAAGGTTTGCTCAATAAACTGGACGCTCTAACACGATCTAGAGTAGAACATTTTTTTGTGCAAATCCAGTTTGAAGAAGGTTAGGTTTAGAGGCATTCTGGGGTGGCAGCTTTATTTTCGTAATACAATTTTGTTTCAAAATACTGCCACCCCTGTATTGTGATAAGCGATAGTCACTCTTGCGATAGCCAAAGATGACACTACAAATTTTTGGTATTTTGTAACGCGATCACTTGAATAATTTAAGAAAACGGCAGCATTTTAAAAAATACAATTTAATTTAATTTTTTATTGAAACTTAAACATAAAAAACATAACATAAACTTTAAAAAATCTTAAAACTGCTTAAGACAACTAAAACTTTTCTTTATTTTTATCATGAGTGACACCAAATTAGCTGTCACCCTAAAAACACAAAAAAAGCGATAAGTCCTTTTTCATTAGGCAGTAAGTGGCCAGTTATTATCCATCCCATGATGCATATCTGCTTTCGGTTGAAACTTAGAAAAACTCTTATCTTTTTGAGCGACCATCATGGCATGAACATCATGTACTATTGTTTAGTGTACATTTAACATACCTTAAAATTCTATTACAGAAACTTTTCGTACTCACTGTACTAACACTTTTCCTTACAATAATAAGAAGATGAAGAAGCGAAAATAATAATAATACATAGTCTATGAGTATATTTTGCTATATGTTATATATTATATATAATCAAAACAGATACATTAATAATTCATAGGTATTCAACCAATATTTTCATTATTATGTTAGGGATTTTTACTTTTTGCTTCTTCTTTTTTTAGATGTTTAAGTACCTTTGAACATAATTTCATCCTCTAACTAACTATTATCTTCCTATACCTATGTTGTTTCTGTTATTTATAATATCTTTTACTCAGTGGATTTGCACCTTTACTTTTAAATCATTTTAAAAACCCATTAATTTATTACCCTTAGGCACCAACCTAAAAATGTTGTCGAGAGTGGTTAGAAATACAAGTTTTAAGGTATTACGCGATAACTTATCATTTCGTTAGTTAAATTTCAAAGGTTTTGAATACACAATTTTCCTTTTATAAAATAAAAAAAAACGTACTTCTTAGAACAACTACAATGAAAAAAGTTGTCAGAAACTTTTAGAGAAGTGAAGAGATATCGAAAAATTTGAGAAAGTCAAATTTATATCTTTTTGTTTTATTTCGTTTAATTTAATTAAAACGAAAAGTTTTTTTTAAATTATGTTGTATGGTATTCTTTTGGTAGGATACTAAACTATATCCACTTTTTTAAATCAATTTGTTCGCTCTGTATGACGGCACAAAAAAATTGTTTAAAGAACAAACTAGCAACAACTAAAATAAGTAATTTTATCATGTGTCTTTACCTGAAAAACGGCAAGTCTGATGTGAAAGTTATGTATGAAAAAGTTGTAGGGGATGATGTAGCGCATCAACACAATAAAAAAAAAATTTTTTGAGATAATCAACGTTTTTTACAAAATTTTCAGTTTTTAAAAGCAAAATTTTAAGTTTATGCAGTTATTATTCAAAAACGGTAAGTCTGATACTCATTCAACATATACCGTTAATTAGGTGTATTAATTCTAAAAAAGGTATGAAGAAGATGTTGCTCTAGTTTCAATTTCTTCTGAGCTGTAGTTGATATTCTTTAGACATAATTTTTCTGATCCGATTTTCTTTAACCATCTGTAGCCCAGGTAAATTTAAAGATAGACCCCTCTTCTAGAACAATTTTTTTTACTAAAATACTCCAAGGAATCACCCCTTAAAAACTTTTTGCTCTAAGCCGGACCACCCTGTATAATAAAAGTACAAGTTTTAAACTTTATTTTGATATTAAATTTATATTTTTTTTATTTATATTTAATGCTCTAAGTCTTAAACTTTGTTTAAAAAATATCTGCCAAATTTATAAAATTACTTCACAGCGCGCTCAAATTGGTTGAAAAGAAATAAGAGAAAGAGAACAAAATTGAGAACTAGGGCTAATACATAGACAAATGTCATTTTTCATGCTCATTTATTTGGAAGTATTGTTATGTACCAACGAATATTATCTTATTTTTTTCTCTTTTTTCACGCATACAGTCTCTGTAAGCGAATGTCATGACTTTGAATAAATGTATACTTATGGTGGCTAAAGATTGACGTTTGAAAAACTGTTTACATGCGTTGATATTATTTTTATTAAAAAAATTTAAAAATTTTGCGAATTGGTAATAACATTTTAATATTCAAAAAAATAAAATATAGCGCTTTCCTCTTATCTTAAAATATAAATAATTTGTTAGAAACAAAATAATCTCATACTAAGAAATAAAAAACAAGAAAAATTACACTTCATGTCTTTTTCTTAAAAAACATTTGAAATTCTATATATGTAATATATTCTCTTCTTTTACTTCGTCCTTCAGCAAAAAGTTAAAAATATTGAGAAATTGGATGAAGTAAATTGCCCGGAGAGGATTTTTTGTGTATGTTTGGTAAAATAAAATTTTTTGATTGGTTAAAAAATTTGTCCGGACGTTCCTCCATTAAGAGGAAATCCACCTTTATGCCGCCCACTCACCAGTTGCTAGTTTCATGAAAATTAATTTTTATGAATGAAAATGACAGTTTCAATACCATGTTTCACTTGATGTTGCATAGGGTATGGGCATGTCTGGCTACCATTTTCAAGCCTTCAAGTCTGCTCGCTTGTCTTCAAAATTTTTCGAAAACTTGAAACTTAGTTTATATATTTTTCTCGTGTATGGGTGAAACTATATGTGTATGTGTATGATGTGACGCTAAACCATAAACAAACAATTTTTTTTTATTTAAGTTAATGGCGTCTATTCGTTTTTAAAGTGTTTAAGTCATTATTTTACAAAAAAAAAATTTAAGAAAATGAATAAAATAATAGTGCCAAATACCAAAGAATATGTGGACTTATTGGAGCATTTCAAAAACTTGCCAGAATTATGGCAATCGACCCATGAAAGTTTCTTGAATTTCTTTTATATGCCTCTGATTGGAAAAGTTCTCCTTTTGCTTTAGCCATTTTTTCATCCCGATACTCCTTTTTAATTTATTTTTTATAAGTGAAACTTACTATTAATACGTTGATCGATTTGGTGGAGGAAAATATAATAATCTCGCGTCACGCTAAATTGTGAGTCACTAATGTTATTAATATATAAATTCATATACATTCTAAATATAGGTACAAAAACAAAACTTTTTTTTGTTGTTTTGCTTTTATTTTTTAGATACCTACATGCTACAATTTGTGAGTTACCCTTCTAAAACACGCTACGTACCTCTTTCAACACAGTTACATTTTTTTATGTATGCACATCCACAAAGTGAAGTTTTTGAGGATGTGGCTATTCGGGATCTTCAATATTTTTTAGTGACGAAAGCAATCTGGTAGAATTGGCATCAGAAACTGTAAATGCAATTGTTTATCGGAACATTATCCTAACAAAAAATGAAATTCTTTAACCGAATCAAAATAAAAAAAAAACACTCTAAGCTGTTTTTGTAATTTCTAATTATTTGATTTGATTCTTGGATTGAATTGGGGTTTTGTTTTAATTTAAAATAAAGTGGAAAAATTCTATTTAAATTACTTTTTTATGCGTTGAAAAATAACATTAACCACCATTAAAGCATCACTTACGCACCACTTAGATAGATTTTGAAAAACAAATATGTTTGTTTTAGAATTTAAAATTAAAATTCTTAAAATAAAAATTTCACAAATGCATATATATGTATGTCGTCATATATATTTTAAACAAAGAGAAAAAGCCGAATTGAAATGTTATAAAAAACTAATAAACACTTTGAATATAATAAAAATAAATAACTTCAATATAAAAATGAAAATGAAAAATTAAAAAACAAAAATAAATTTTTAAATTTATTATAATATAATATTACTAGTAGTAACAATATTATAATATTAGAAAAAATAAATAATTTATAAATTTATATTTTTTTAATTACATACTTCAATATGTGCTTTTTTTTGTTGTGCCATACTGTAGTAAGTAAGTAATTATGCACACTATCGTAATTCGTAAGCAAAAAATATCTATTAATGTAGATATATTACCTATGTGTTCCTTACTTTCTTACTGCATAGTAGAGGTAGAGTGTAGGTTATTATCATTATCATAATATATTAGCAATGAACGTGAACATTATTTTTGGTTATTCTATTTTTATATTAAATTTTTTTAATTCTCATTTCTTTATAAATTTCCAATTCAAAGTAATTTGTCTTTTATTTGTATTAAGAATGTATACATTTTGGTTTCATGACAAAATTACATAAGACAAAATTTCATATTAAAAAAAAATAATGTGCCTATCGCAACCTTCACTTTTTCATTCACTTCACTCCGTACGTTACGTCCACACAGGTTTTAATATCTGCTGCTAATATTTTGTTCTTTTACTGATAACTCAGAACCACGCCCAAGTAACCAGTAAAATTTTTTGAGTTTAATGTTTAGCTCTACTTTTTTCTTTCTTATATCTTCGTTCCATCTTAGCTTATCATCGACTGTCATTTCCAGATACTTTGCTGTGTTGGCATATGGTACTATTTTGTTATTGATTGAGATAGGAATTTGCAATCTTTTCATATGTAAAGTTTATATGAGTTGATTTGCTTTCATTAAATTTTATGCGAAGTTTTATTTCATTAAGTTTTATGATGAGATCGTAACCTGGACGCTCAGGTTGTGTCTGCATATTTGTTTAATTTCTCTGAGAACATGCGAAATTTCCACCCATATTTCCACTTATATTTTCATTAGCAAGATTTTATGTTGGTGCTGTGAAGACCTCTGCCAAGTGGTCAGCAGAAATCTTAGCTTTTTTTTTGGGTTACCGACCCAGCTACCAGCTTGTGTTTTCAATGGTGGATCTTGCACCTGTGGTCTATTTATTCGTTTAGCTGCTGTCCAAAGTAGGAGTCAGTAGTCAGTATCCGCATCGGCTGATAAATTATTTAAGAATTTGTTAAATGAATTCTTTTTTATTTTTCTGATTTGCTGTTGTAGTTGATTATTTAAGCGATTGAATATAACTTTATCACCTGGGGACCTCGTTGATTTCCATTTTCGTCGTGCCCTTCTCTTCTATATAACCAGTGCTCTTATTTCTGGAGGATAGCTCCTTCTGGAATTATGTTTCGAGTCAAAACATGGTGTGCTCTCCTTTGCTGCTTGCTGCACGTCTACAATGAATTGTTCGACTTCTGCATCAATTTGGTTTATTGATTCCATGGATCCTGGAGTAATGAATTGCTCAAGTTTTTCTCTAAACATATTCCAATCAGTTTTCTTGTTTGTAATTCTTGGGAGGCCATTTTTGTGTTCTGCTTTTCCGCTTAGAACCATGATCACATTCAGTAAAGCGCAAATAGGAAATTACTTTTTTTAATTGAAAATTTTCCCGTTAATTAATCAAAGTTTTTCTTTTTAAAAAAAGTCTTCTATAAAAATTGACCGCTAAAAACTTTAAGTTAAAAAATTTGATGTGAAAAAACTTTAATATCAAAAATTTGCGGTTAAAAAAACCTTCGTTCAAAAATGTTCGTTCAAAAAAATTTGAATTTTAAAAACTTTATTTCTACGTAGAAAAGCATACGAGATAATAAGAAATCAATATTTTTAATTGAAAACTTTTCCGTTATTAAAAAGTTTATTTTTTTTTTTTTAGATTTATTATAAACTTTATATAATTTTTATATTTTATGGTGGATTGGATAAAGCGAACATAGGAAATTATTGTTTTTAATTAAAACTTTTTTTGCATAATTAATCAAAATTAATTTATTTTTTAAAAAATGTGTATAAACCTTATATATATAGTTTTTAAGGTTGATGCATTAATTAAAGCAAAAATAGGAAATTGTTGTTTTTTTAAATAAAAATTTTTTTCGGTAATTAGTCAAAGGTTTTATTTTTTTTAAATTGAAATTATCTGTTAAAAACTTTAATGTAAAAATTTAAAATACATATATTAGAAAAAAAAATTAAAACGGAAACATTATAAATTATAAAGTACAAAATGTAAAGCATAAATTCATCTATTTGTCGGTCTATAAGCGTTGATATTATATAAAACTATATAAATTAATATTATATTCTAAGATGGTGAAAAAGTGAATTTGTACTTTTATTTAAAAATTAATGGAATTTTGCGGCATAACTAGAACCGGCATAACATTTAACCTGGCATGATATGGTGTTGTGAAATATTAAAACTTTTAATACTTAAACATGTTTTTAAAGAAGGGTTGAATTATAATTTCAATTTAAATTTAAATTATTAGTAATTCATAAAAAAGCATCTTTTGTTTTGCAAATATCGCAAAAAAAATTTGAATTGAAATTATTTGTAACGTAACAATAATTATGCAATGAAAAAATGATTTCGTAAACGGAACAACAGTATAAAGTATATAATATGTAGTATAAATTCGTCCGTCCATTTGTCGGTCTGTCACCGTTTAAATTAATATTATATTCCAAGATGGCGAAAAAGTGAATTTGTACCTTCATATAAAAAATACATGGGATTTTGCGCTAGAACCGGCATAACTTTTAACCTGGTTTTAGATGGTGTTGTGAAATTGTGAAATGGCATTAAATGGTGCTATAAATTTTATACTTAAACAAAGAATTAAGGCACGTTGTGCAATATTCAAAATAATTATGCAATGCAATATGACATGCATTTTATATGCATCAAAATCTTATATTAACATTTTAGCTGCGCGTGTAAATTTAAATTTCAGTGTTAAATTACAAATGAAATATATAAATAGCTTTGTATTTTAGATCATGCTATTATTAAGTTTTTATAACTTCTGTATTAACTACTATAACAACAACAAAAACAACAAAATAAAAAAAAATTAACAATAACAAAATGCATATTATTGAAAACTTTTTTGACATTATGTCATTCAAGTCCAAATTCCATATAATTCAAAGTACGGAAATTGAAGACACATTAGACAGCAGTATTGACGAAGTTTTAACTAAAGTGGAAATTTTCCAACAACAAAACTCATCTTCGGAGTTAAGTAAAGTGCTTCAGGTTGAAATAATAATAAAGAAATCAGAAATTCAACAGACAACATTGAGAAAACAAGAAGCAAATAGGGAAGAACTAAATATAAAATATTGCTCTGATTGTAAAACATCTATAGAAGGTAAATATTGGAATTATCACTTGCGAACAAATCAACATAAAAAAATGCAACTGAGGATTATGAAGGAAGCATTAAATATTTGAGACAAGGCTTTGGAGGAAGAATTATAACTTTTATCGTGGAGAATAAAAATGAAGATATTTTAATTCCACAAACTTTTTTTTCAAATATTTAAGAAGACGTATTTAAGCTCTTAAGAAAAGAGTTGATGGACCATCAAGATGAAAAATATAGCATTTCTGTAAATAGTCCTATAGGCAACTCTGACCACTGCCTTATTAACTCGCGCTTCATAGCTTCTAATTCTAGCAATCAGGAAATTCCTCCCAAACGAAAAATATGGCAATTCGATAAAGCCAATTGGAATGGTTTAAACAGTTTCTACAAAAATTTTGATTTTAATATTATCTTTCGTCACAGAAATGTTAATCTCACTGCAAATGCATTAACTAGTACTATAGTTTTCGGAATGCAGCTTTTCATTCCGATTAAACTTAAGAGTGCTAAACCAACTCAAAAATATAATGGTTCAATAACATATGCAAGCAAGCAGTCAAAAACAAAAAGAAAACTTTCTACTCCTACAAGAACATACCGAGTGAAAGCAACCGTATAGCTTATAAACAGGCTGGTAAAAGCTGTAAACGAGTATTAAAACAGCAAAAATTTCAATATGATAGTCGCCTAAGACAACAAATTATTCACTACCCAAAAGGTAGTAAAAATTTTTGTTCGTTTGCTAAAATAGTCAAACAAAACTTTTCATCATCAGCAACACCTCCGCTGATTGATAACAATGCTGTTATTTCAGATCCCGAACTCAAGGCAGACTTGCTTGCAAAAATTTTCGCAGCAAACTCTACATTACCAGCAACAACAGGAACTCCACCGGCCTTTGAACCAACTGAATGCTCACTTAAAAGAGTTTACTTCCGTCCTCGAGTTGTTGCAAAAACTTTTCCACAAATCATATGTTTCTAGTATTTACCCATCCTCATGGAAAATAGCTCATGTCCAGCCAATCCCAAAAAAGGGTGACCTTAGAAATCCCTTAAACTACCGGCCAATTGCTTTAACATCAGTAATATCAAAGGTCATGGAGACTATAATTAACTTCCTGAATTAACTAACTGTGTTACTATTTCTTTTCTATGAGAATCTATTCTCTTCTTATTCTCCGTTTATGTTATTTATTTATTTCCTTTATACTTTCTTTTATTCTATTGCTATACTAACTGGTTAAAATTCTGCGAAAGCAGCTAGGGTGTTTATCCTATTATTTTGGCCATAAAAAAAGATATTAAAAATAACATGGAGTTATATGGAGAATATGTGAAACCGCACAACTGGATGAGGATAACGAACTTGAAAATATATTTTGCGTAAAAAGTTTCAATTCAAAAATGGAAGTAATCTTGAATGAAAAGGACATTGAATCAGCAAAATGTAAAGCAAAAAACCAAATGTCAGACAGATGAATTCCAAGAAAAAGATTCAGGGTGGAGTTTAATAAAATTATTATACATTGAAATCAATGTGAATGAATATAAACCTTTGAAAGGCTCGCAATACATTAAACTACCAAGGAAATTGAAACGAAAAAGGCATGGATTAACATAAAAAATAAGGACTGCTTTAAATGGAGCATAATAGCAGCTATGCAAAAAAACAGAATAAAAAATGAATGCAATCCACATAAAAATGGATTAAATGACATAACTTCATCACGTATACGTTTACATAACGCTGTTTCAACGTTTAGAATTTGCGAACCTTGAGTTCCATTTCATCATAGGGATATAAATGTATTCGAAGAAATAAATCCAGATATTAGTATAAATGTATTTGGTTGTGAAAAGATTGGAAGGTCCTGTAAAATAGTAGGACCATATTACCACACTCGAGTAGAAAAAAAACATCATATTATCTTATTATTAATAGAAGCTCAAAATAAATCACACTACGTATGGATTAGAAACCTCTCGAGATTGATAAGATCCCAACTTACACGGCATAGATCAAGAGAATATTTTTGTTCGATATGTTTATGCAGTTTTAATTTGCAAAAGGATTTATTAATTCACAAAAATGAATCTGGAAAAGTAATTGTAACATTACCTCAAGAAGGAAATAAAGTTGTAAACTTTAACAACTATAAGAAAACAATGAAGTTACCATTTGTCATTTATGCTGACGCTGAAAGTGTACTAGAACCGATATCAACATTTGAACCCAATCCAGAGGACTCATCAACAACAGATATCAAAAAGCACGTTCCAAAAGCTTTTTCATTTTATATAAGCTGTTCATTTGATGAAAATTTAAGTAAATACAGAGTTTTCACAGGTATGTAAAATTATACATAAATTAAACTTTATATAGAAAACTAAATTTATTCTCTATCTATTTCATTGCAGGACTTGGTTGCGAAAAAGAATTTATTGTTTCTTTAGAAAACGAATGCAAATTTCTTTTTGAAAATTATTTAAAAAAGAATACACCAATGAACACACTATCGATGCAAGAGAAAATCTTACACAACACGCATCCATGCTGTCATATATGTGAAGAAAAATTTCGTACCGGAGAACTTCGTATCAGAGATCATTGTCATATAACTGGTAAGTACAGAGGACCAGCCCACAAAACATGTAATTTAGCATACCGTACCCCAAATTATTTTCCAATATTTTTTCCCAACTTTTCGAATTATGACTCACATTTAATTTTTAAAGGATTAAATTGTACTAAAGGTCACATTTCTGTTTTACCTTTAAACCACGAAAAGTACATTTCGCTGACAAAAACTATTTGTATAAACAAAAACAATATTTTTCAGTTGTTTTTCTAGATTTCTAGCCTAGCCTTGATTCGTTGGTTGCAGCGTTAGGAAAAGACAATCTAAAATAGTTAAAAAGCATTTTAGTAATGAAAATCAATTTAATTTATTAACTCGGAAAGGTGTATTTCCATATGAGTACATAACTTCTATAGACAAACTTGATGAAATAAAATTGCAGAATTGCCTTCTCAAAATAATTTTAAAAATTCAATAATACTGTTTCTTCTGATGCTGATTATACTCATGCGAAAAATGTTTGGAAATCCTTTCATTGTAAAACTTTGAAAGATTATTTGTGTTTATATTTAAAAACCGATGCTACTTGCAGATGCTTTCGAGAATTTTAGAAAAATTTGTTTAAACATATATAATTTGGAACCTGCGCATTTTCTAACAGCTCCATTACTCTCATGGGAAGCTATGCTTAAGTATACAAAAATTAATTTGGAATTATTAGTAAATATTAATATGTATAATATTTTTAAAAAATGGATTTTCGGTGGTATCAGTCAATGTTCGAAAAGATATTCTAAAGCCAATTATAAATATATGGGGGAAGAATATAATGATTTGAAGGAATCAGAATATATAGTATATTTATATGCCAACAATTTATATGGGTGGGCAATGTTCAACTTTTTATCTTATGGATGCTTTAAATGGGTAAAAAATCCAACAAACATCAATGTTAATGAAATTGATGATGAGGGAGAAATTGGATATGTATTGGAAGTCGATCTAGCTAGACTATCCACAAAATTTACATGATTGGCATAATGATTTACCATTTTGTTGTGATAATAAAATACCTCCGAATAGTAAATTAAATAAATTACTAGCTATTCCCGGCGTAACATTCGTTAGTCTAGCATTAGCAGTATAAATGAAACAATTTATTTTATTTGTTTATTTTCTTTATTTTCTTAAAAAAAAGCAATGTAATGTGTAACAAAAAATTACTAAGTTTTAATTTGTATATACATTATGTAATTAAAAGCTTGCAAATTTTACTTTTAATTTATGTACATATATACGTTATGTAATTATAAAAACATTTATAACATTTTAAATAAATAAAAAAAAACTTAAATTGTCAACGCTTTTTTTATTTGAAATAATGTATGAAATGTATTTGAAATAAAAAAAAATCTTCCAAAACATTTAATTTTGATTTCTACACAGACTTTGCAGTCGAATTCCAGAATACCGATATTTTTCGTATTCCGGTCGGAAATTTTTTTCGGATTGGACTTATTTATTTACTATTTAGTTCAAACAGTTTACAAAATATAATACAATTTAATTATTAAAATTTTGAATTAACACAATGTATCAAATAAGATTTATGATTTAAAGATTAAATTACTTTATAATTTAATACAACATAGTTTTTATAAAAAACAAAAAAAAAAAAAAAAATAGCATAACCACCTTAGTATTCTTACTTTTTTTTAAGGAAAAAAGTATCTTTTTTTTCTTTGATAGTTTTATTTATATGTCTAATATATAATTTATAATTCCAAAACAAAACTTAAAAATAGAATTTCTTATATATATCTTAAAGTATTCATATGGCTAACTTATATCTAGCTTTCTTACTTACATTTAATATTAATTGGTTATTATGTACATATTTACATTTGAATTATATAATTTTGATTATGTTAAATATTATTTTGTTTAAATAACTAATGGACTAACTTTGGTACTGGAAAAGATTTATTCAGAACAAAAAAAAAACCAGTTTTTGAAAAATAAACTTTTTTGTAAAACTTAAATACAACACTACACTAACTAATAACTAAAACTTAACTAATGATTATAACCTACCCTAATCCTAATTGTTTCCAAAATAAAGGTTTGGAATTTTTTAATTTGTATTGATTAGGAACATATTTATCAAATGAAAATATATCTGCATCATTCACATCACTTACATTTATACCTAGTCTTTATCTAGATTTTTTTGTAGTGATATATAATAGGAATATAATATTCACTATTTTCGATGTAATTATTTTTATCTAGGAATACAAATCCCTCTGGCGGAATAAATTCCGTGTCTAATGACCTTTTACTATACAGGTCGTTTTCGTACCAAGGATGGCTTATTAAGGAATTTTCCAGAACTTCGCTGCTCCGTTGGATATGATTTCGTATGAGACGAATAATAAAATTATCGATTCTGATAATGTTGGCCTTTGAATAAACTGCCTTATTAGAATAATAGTGCAGATAGTTTGATGTAGGTTTTCTGTCAAATTTATACATGCTTTTAGGCACTTTCGTTCAGATATTCTGACTTTTTCCATCATAGAAGAATTGATGTTAAACCAGATTGGACAACTATAAGTTAATATTGGCCTTATCAGGTTCTTGTAACAAAGTAGTTTGACTTTAAAACACAGAATTTTCGAATAAAAAAGTTTACGTAATGTTAGAAAGGCATTCATTGCTTTTCTTATTTGATTTTTTATATGGTCTTCTAAATTATAGTTATCTTATATATTAATACGCTTAAACGTCTGTTAAACTTTTCACAAAGCTTTTACAACACGAAGCTTTTTTCAACTAGATTAGACAACTTTATTAGAACTATTAAGAATTACGATAGTGTGAAAAATTTTATTTAAAGACATAAACCACAAAACGATAAAACCAAATAAAACCAAAACAAATTAAAATTAACCTAAAAACAATTCACCTATTGAGCAATAAATAGCATTGATTATATCTGATTATATGAATTAATGTAAAAAAAAAACAAAGTAGCAAAGACAAAAACCGAATTATCAGAATATTATTATTATATCGATTTATAAAAAATTCAAATAGTTTTGCTAAAATATTACGATATTACGATAATACACCAAAAAAACTTACCGGTAAAACAAATAGTAAATTTAGAAAATATATTTTTTACCTCACCCAGACCATGTTCACAAATTGGCAAAAATTGAAATTTATTTATTTTATTAACAAATAGTTCAAAAGTATAAATTCAAATGCGCAGTAGCATTGAGTAAATATTACATTTTACATGGAGAATCATAAACCGAAATTTACGATCTGCTAAGCTAAGAACAAGAAAAACGAAATATGTTATGACATTATTATCAAGTTCCAATCCAATACACGGCAAATTTGGTACACATAAAAATTAAAAAAACTTTAAAAAGAAAAATCTCAAACTACCCTTACCTACATTAGAAACCCTAGCGGGATAACAATATAACAATAAAAGCTGAAGAATAAGAGAACAACCATAATTATTGGCTTTACCCGTAACTATAATAGCCATAAGGCGTCAATAAAAACTGAACAATAAGAGAAAAAGCATAATTATTGGCTTTACCCCTAACTATAATAGTCATAAGGAGTTATATGATGTCATATGATACTTCGTTAAATGGCCTATATGATTCGATATGATTAACAAAGTCGTAACCAATCATAACCTTTACTATAATGGTCATACCTAATCATACCAAAACGTCAAAACCAAAATTTAAAAGAAGTGAAATAAAAATATAAATTCTATAAATAAATGATTTGTTTTTTTATTTTGAGTTTTAAAATAGTTAGGGCTATTATGATAATAAAAAAAAACCACAAAAAAGTATCTATGGCTATTTTAATGTGTTTTTAATGGGGGTGTGGTATGTATTTAGTTTAAATGCATTTAATTTCATATTTCATACTGCCAGCGACATCTCTGTTCGCCACATTTTGTTGAAATGTACGTCTCTATTAATAGTATTTGTTAGGGAGCGATTAGACATCAGATTTTATTTCATGAAAGTTTTGTTTTACTTATTTTTATTACATTTACAAATTTTATTGCAATTACATCAAATTTTATTTGAAAAGTTTTAATTACATATCTCAAAGATAAACAGAAATGGTTGCAAAGTATACCATATTTCTTCATGCAAAATCCACTTTCTAAACTTGCAAAATACGAAGATACGAATATGCGTGACGAGTACTAATAATAAATACTTATAAACAAATATAAATATTCAGTGTAATTTCAGAATATTTATGAAATATAAATATTTAAATAGTAAAATATTCTAAGTATTATTTGTATTGATGAATAATAATAATATTTAATACACATTTTTTGTATTTTTTAATGTATATCTTTCAATATATTGGCATAACACAATTAGAAGTTTATAAATACCTTTTCTCGCAAAATACCTTTTTCAACTTGCGAAATACGAAAATGCGTGTCAAGCACTATTATTTAAAAAAAAAAAATTATGATATTCTATAACAAAGTCGGATGTCAAACTTTAATGAACATCATTAATACGTTATAAACACAATTCAAAAACGTATAAACGCTCCCTTATATAAAATTTTTCTTCAAAACTATTAGCGGTCAAAATTTTCAATTTGATTCTATGAAAAATAAATAAAATTATTTTTTATTATATTATACATATTAAGTATATTATAAATATTGTAAATTATAATTTTATGCATTTCATTATTATTATTTAAATAACAATAATAATTACAATTATAATAATTTATGATGCCGTACGTATTATAATACCTACCTACCTGTTGTGAAAATAAAATTTTAATACATACAAAGAAAGGTGCTTTCAAAATAAATTAAAAAAAATATAAACCTGAAATAGGCCTGCCGATTTATCTACACGTCCACTGTTTAATAAATAAATAAATACCTAAATATAAAATATAAAAAATAGTTATAGATAGATTAAACAATATTGTAAATTACTAGCTATTCCCGGCGTAATATTCGCCGGTCTAGCATTAGCATCATAAATAAAACAATTTATTTTATTTTCTTTATTTTCTTTAAAAAAATCAATGTTTTACATATTTTTTATTTATTAAAAATAGTTTAACCTGGTTTAACATTTTAATACTTATTCAAATATTTCACTGAAAACACAATTCTCTATTTCACAGTTGTATGTTGCTTTGTCTAGAGTACGATATTTTGATACTGTTAGTGTAGTATAAAATATTATGAAATGTTTGAATAAGTATTGAAATGTTAAACTATTTTTAAGATATTAAATAAAGTGAATTATAGTTTTAAGTTTTTCAATTTAACTTATTTATTATGTAATAAAAAAAATATTTAAAACATTAGAAGAACATATTTAAAACATTTTGCAATTATAATGCTAATGCTAGACCGGCGAATGTTACGCCGGGAATAGCTAGTGGTAGTATGCCTAAATATTTGAATTTACTCGAGTTGCTGATTTTTGTATTATCTGGAGCATTTATATGGAATTCTCTCCAGTGTTTTTTAATATTATAATTGACCAAGTTAACAGTGTTACGGAAAAGAACACTCTCGCATTTTTGGTAACTAATTTTAAGTTTCCAACTGACACTATACTCAACCACTTTATAAAATAGTTTCTGTAAATGGTATTGAGCTTTTTGGATGTTGTGATTCGCTGTATATATGGTTAGATCATCAGCGAAAGCTATGCTGTGATTAAGCCCTAAGCTTTTGCTTTGAGAGTCCAGCAGCTCACTAATATATATATTGAACAATACAGGCGAGTTCACAGTACCTTGCTGAAGACCGTTGTTTAGCGAAAACTCTTTAGAGAACTTCTTGTTACCAGAAGTTACTCTAAAAGTTTTGTCCCTTATCATGCTCTCAACCAAGAATACTAAGTGTGACGAATACTTGTATTATAGCAGCTTGTATATAATACCATCAAGCCAGACTGTGTCAAATGCTTTTTCAAAATCAATGAAGCAAGTTGCTACACATTTCTTATCATTTATCTGTCTGCAGATATCAGAAGATAGTTTTGTCATTGCATGTATTGTACTATGTTTATAACGAAAACCAAATTGATTTGATGGTATTATTCCTTTTTTAAGACCTTAGGAAGACCTTACTTATGTTGTGTAATAGACTGATAGGTCTGTAGCAATTTGGATTGGAGGGATCCTTGCCGGGTTTTTTTATTGCAACTACCAATGCTTTTTTCCAATCTTGTGGGAATTAACTACGTTTAAACAATTATTGAATATTATACAATACCTTTCTATTAGCGAATCAGGGAGTTGCTTTAAAACAATGTTAGAAATTTTATCGATACCAGAAGATTTTTTATTTACTAAGTTATTGAATATTTCTTTAAGATCCTGAATTGTAATAAAATATTTATTTTGAGTTTGGTCTGCGCTTAATTTATTTGCCCTTTAGTGTATTATTGAATTTTATTACCGAAATATTGGAATTTTTATCGTTTTGAATGCGTATTTTTAAATTATTTATAGAAGCCATGACTTGATTATCATATGGAGAAACTATTTGGTTTGTTTGATTATGTACTTGTGAAAGATGAGATCCTATGGTATTTAGGATGTAATTTTCGTTTTCGATGCAGAAGTACTCGTTTTCTATTTTTAATTTGTTAGTGTCTATACCAGCTTGTTGAATTTTGTGAATATGACTACGGTGAACTCTTAATTTGTGGATTTTTTTAGGATTGAACGACTTGTATATTTTTTTGATTTCCGCAAACATGTTTTTACTTTTACAAACTTTACAAACTTTAATATTTGCAACTCTATTATGCCAGTATTTATTAATATTTAATGTAAAATTTTGTTTTATTAAGCAATTGATATTTTCTAAAGGAGAATTTATTAAATTTATTGAAGTAGTATTATTGGCATTTAATTTTAGTAATTTGAATTTGGAACTTAGTAGTTGGCTCTTAACTTTTTTTAATTGGTTGATAACCCGGTTAACATAAATATCAATGCTATTTTTGTTGGAATTTAATAAGGGTATTGATTTTTGCATGGCATTTTGGATAATAAGTTCAATTTTTTTAGAAACGAGTTTATTTCGGTAATTGATAATTTTCTATCATTGGGCATGCTGCTTAGCGATTCATCAAGCTGAATGTCGATGTTAATATGTTTCCGAAATTTGTTCCAGTTAGCTTTCCCGTAAAGGAAGTGTTCATTTGTAGAGGTTGTAGTGAATTCGTTCCCTCTAAATGATAACTCAGTGTATATAACTAGATGGTCGCTGTCGTAAATCCAATTTACCAGTATTAGTCGTTTTAAATGTAAGTCTGGCATCGGCTAGAACTAAATCTAGGAACGAGTTTCGCCTAGGGTACGAAGGTATTTCGGTGGTGTATAAGGAAGTTTTGTATAATATTCGGTTATCTTCGATAAATTTATTGAGGAGTACTTCCCGAGGATTGTGGTGAGTATTTCCACAAGATTGGTGTTTGGCATTTAGATCGCCATTTAGATAGTAATAGTTATATAATTCGGAAAGTTTCAAAATTTCAAAGAGTTTTATCAGTTCATTATGCAATACGTCCTGATGACTCACTGGCGCATATATAGATAAAATAATAGTGTCTTGATAATGTCTTAAAAGGACGAAACATGTCGACTCATATTTTTATTTTTTATTTTTATTAAAATATTAAATTAAAATAAAATATATAAGAAAATCTGTATATATTTTCTTAATCAGTGAAATATTAACAAGTGTTTTATTTTATTTATTAAAATAATTTTATTAATTTATAAAATAATAAGTTTATTATTATTTTCCCCGTTAATTTCCACTGCGCAAACTTCTAAACAGCGAAATGATTTTAAAAATTCGGTTTGAAGTTTTTGAAATTTTAAACTTTTCCTAATTGTTATTGCAGTACCACCTCCAATTGTAGGTGAAGCTCTTCGTGCCTAATAATATTATACCCTTTATTTTTATACGATTAGTTTTATTAAGTTTCGTCTCAGATAACGTTACTACATCCGGATTGTGCTTGTTTAGAAAATCTATTAATGACAACTGCTTGTAATATGATCTACACGAGTTGACATTAATAGATATTATTTTTAATTTATTTTGTCTCAAAGCATTGTTAAGCATCGACGTTTTCGAATAGAAAATCGGTTCTGTCAGCTTGACTTTGAATTTTTGTTTCCATTAATTTAAAACTCTGGCACAAGTTGGACAAATTCTTGGTGAGCTCAGTTAGTATTGGAATTATATTTCCGATTGAGAGATTTAATCCACCAGTAGAATTTGTATTTAAGTTACTTGTATTGGTATATTTGTTTCCAGCTGTAACACTGGCATATGATAAATTAGGATAAATTATTAGTAAAATTTTATGCTATATTAATTTTTTACTACCTTCGCTACCTTGTTTTCCTTTAATAATTCTACACTCCCACCACACTTGACACATCTCAGCTCAGTATTGCAATTATATGCCGATAACCGCTGGCATCTGGTGCATTGTGCAATAGGCGATTTGTTTTGAGAGATTCCCATTTTATAATCTGGTTATCAAGATCTTTTATTTTATACAAGTTGTTGATGTTGCTTTGTGGTCCTATTTGTATTATATAAATTGGCAGATTTATATTGCTTGTACCGATTTTTTTGTTGTTCGTCTTAAGACTTTATTAATATTTATTTCTTCGAACGCTTGTGCTTGTAATATTTATTTCTTCTGGCTCATAGTTGTTGTGAAGTCCTTTTAATATTACGTTAATTGGTTTTTCGTCTTTTGGTGTGTATGAGAAACATTGCACTTCAGCACTCTTTAGCGCATTAAATATTTTTTTGAAGTCCTCTGTATTGTTTGCATAAAGCATATTTCTGTTATTTGTGGATTTTATTAAAAATTCATTAATTTGGAGTTGTATTCTTATCATTTTTTTTATGGTAGGGATATCTTAGGTTTTTAATATTATTGGGGGAATATTTTTGCTTTTATTAGTTTTATTTTCTATATTTTTTTTTTGTATCGGCATCATTGCTACTTGGGTATTTTTCAGATGTTTTATTATTCGGTATATTTCTATTTAGTTGACTATTTATTGCTTGTGACGTTTTTTTTTAAATATTATTATTATTATTATTTTTTTTTTAAACTTGAATAAAATCGTTGTGCGAATCTTCATTATTGGGTTCCTCTAATTCCATATCGTTGAGAATATGAAATTGATTAGTATTATTTTGTACTTCATTGTCAATGTTAATATTTTTGTTATTATTTTTTAATAATTCATTTAATTTTTTTTTTAAGTTCGAATAGTTCTTTTTTTATTGATGAATTGTCTAAAATTAATTCTTTATTTTTTTGGGCTACTTTATCTGTAACCTGTTGTGATTTTACTTTTCTTGGTGACATTTTTGTGAGAGTTTTTTTCACTTCATTTTTATTATTAGTTTAATTTTTTTGTTGAGTGCTTCTAACCATGTAGTCAAATAACACTTGAGTTGTATATATTATTAAACACAGATATATTTATTTTAAATTTGCTAATTTATTTAGTTTCGTTTTCCTTAATTTATCATAATTTTTTTTTATACTTAAGGCTTTTTTTTCTTTTTTTTTGCTAAATTTGTTTCTCCGTGTGAAAACTATATTTTTCAATCCTTCCACTTTGAAAACATAGTACAAACTCCCTCCGAAAAAAAAAAAACAAAAGTACCTTCATTACAAAACCAAATAATTTTAAAATTTTTTATAAAAACTTAAATAGGTATGTAATTTTTTTAAATATGTAATTTTGTCTTATAAAATTTTGTCCCGACACCATGCCTTTTATATTATTGGTATAGTCTACCTCTACCCAAAGAGTCTGTTTTTGATGCGACATACACATTACACAATCTTACTTTATTGCCACTGCTACACTATGTATATGTGGTGTATTGTGTATATTATATAAAAGCAAAAAAAAAAAAAAAAAAACAAGAATTAAAATTATTTTAAAGATTCTCTCTCTCAAAGCTAGAATCATTTTCATTCATTTTACTTTTATCTGCTCTTCTTTATTCTTTTTTATGTTTTTTTTAACTTAACCAAAGAATTCTATTGTCGAGATTCACTCCTCCCTTAGTTCAGTTTACGTAAATATAATTTTTAACAAACCAAAAACAAAAAAAAAGATAAATATGGTAAAAAGAAGTAAAGTTATTAGTTAATTGATATTTTTTTGCTTTTAACTTTATTATTTCATATTCATCATCTATCATATTGATATGCATATCAGTTTTTTTAGGAATATCACTTTAAATCTTAATTTAGGTAAATAAAATAATACAGCGTTGCAATTAATCGTATGAAAATCGTTGCAAATGATTATCAGTATGACAGTATGATAACGTTTTGTTTGAAAATATTTTATTTTTGTAGAAAATTGTTTACTTGATATTGAAAGAAAATTTAAAATTTTTTGAATCAGAATTATTTTTTGAGATTTGTAATATAATTTCAAAATTCTTTGTTATATTCTTCGTGATAAACGTTTAAACCAAAAATCTTTTTCATAGGTTTGTTCATGTTAAAATTTTTCACATATTTTTCAAATCAAATTCTTGTACTTCGTAAATAAAAAACGAAGTAGTTGATGAACAGAAACAACAAATAGTACAAGAAACAACAAATTGTGAAAAATTTAAAAGCTGGTTTTCTGACGGGTATGCCTAAATAATCGGAAACATATTATGCTGAAATTTTTAATTTCAGTTTTATTAAAAAAAAATTTACATAGCTTAGCGAGATATTAAATAAAGAAGAGTTCCATCAGAAAAAAAGCGCAAGAAAAAAAGAAAATCTGTAGCAATAGAAACAAGTAGTAATAAAAAGTTAAAAATTAAAACTTAAGCAAAAAAATTTGTACAAGACTTACATTACAAATTAAAAGAAAAATATCGAAATTAATTTGTTTTAAAAAACCATAAAATTTTACAATAGGAATATTATAATCAGACTTCATAAAACAAACTGTCCTTTTAAGGTTTACTATATATTTCCTAAAGAGTATTGTATTATTTAAAAATACAGTGTAATATAATAATATTAGTAGTTAATATTAATAAATATATTATTAGCTTTTACTGAATATAAATATTTATTTTACAGATATAAAAATTTAAATATGTAGTTAATTCAACATTGATAAATAAAATACTTATTACTGTTGAATTACCGATTTAAAATTATATACCTACATATCTGTAAAATAAACATTTCTGAGTTTTCAGTTTTATTACTTTATAAAAATATATTTATTTTACTGCAGACTATTGGTACAACTCTTGGAAAAATTTAACTTTTATGCTTAACAATTTATTAAACAAAAAACCACTACTGCGCAGTTGCACAGGGGTAACTGTCTATATTTTTTCCATGATATATTCCATTTCAGTTTAATTATTTCTGAGTTCTTGTGATCTGTATTTTTATTTTGGCAACATTACAAAATTGAATGCTTAATAGAATCACGCATCAGAACAAAATTTTGTTTTATTCTTGTTTTTTTATAACCACAATGCCCAAAAATTTAAAAAGCCTCGAAACTAACTTTTGCTTCGTTAAAAAAATTTTATTTGTAAGGAAAATCTTCGTAAATCTTCGTTTTCCATACAAATAAAAACCCTTTCTAAAGAAACAAAAATTAGTTTCAGGGCTTTTGAAATATAGAGGCATTGATAATCATATAATCAAAATCATTGTAACAAAAAAAATTTTTTTGTTTTTCTTTTTGTTTATATTCGTCAATTAATAATAATGATTAATTGAATAACAAAAAAAAAGAACAACAAAAATGTTGCTTTATCCGACATACATTCTATTCTTATAAAATATCAGCAACAACTGATAATAAAGATAAAGGTATTTTTTTCTTCTCTCAAATTTTGTCTATTTTCTATCATTTCGTTTCGTATTCATATGCATTGCACATGTTTTTGTGAATTTGTATACGAACGAGAAATGAAGGATGGAGCTATTGATTTGATTATAAAATCGTTAATTTTATCTTCATAGAAAAATTTTATATGGTATTGTGTTTCGGTATATTATTTTTTTCTGTGGTATAATATAGAGAAACTACAAAGAACAAATTTTTCACGATTTTTTTTTGCTTAAAAATTTTTAAAAATACCCTATACACAGAAGGACCTAGATAAAATCACTTTAAAATTTTGGAATACGTCGTTTTAATGTCTCCGTTAACAGAAATTCATCCAAAATATTGAACTAAAAAATTTTCTTTTATGCAGGTTCAACTGTATAGATTCTAGCTTTGAGAGAGAGAATCTTTAAAATGATTTTAATTCTTGTTTTTTTTTTTGTTTTTGCTTTTATATAACATACATATAGTGCTGTAGTGGCAATGAGGTAAGGTTGTGTATGCCGTATCAAATACACACTTGTTGGGTAGAGGTAGAGTATACCAATAATATAAAACGCATGGTGTCGGGACAAAATTTTCTAAGACACAATTACATATTTCAAAAAATTACATCCCAATTTAAGTTTTTAGAAAAATTTTTAAATTATTTGGTTTTGTAATGAAGATACTTTTTTTCTTAAACTTCTTTTTAAGAGTGCTAATCCCCGAAAAATTTTTTTTTATTTATTTTGTAAAAAGTTATAAGTTTTTAGTATATGTACATAAATTAAAAGTAAAACGTATAAATTTTTAATTACATATGTATATACAAATTAAAATTTAATAGTAAATTTTTGTTACACATTACATTTTGTTAAAAACGATAAAATAAAAGAAATTATTTGTTTGAAGCGCTTTTTTAATTTGTAATTCCGACGGACTTCAGCATATTTTTTTTTTTTTTTTTTTTTTTTTTTTTTTTGCGTGGATTGGTGGGAATCTTCATAGACACAATGAGCCCCGTAGCTTCCATTGTGTGCCAGATTTTTACTGACTAAACCACACCCCTCCCATTAATACTAGTCCAACGGACTAACCATTAATTTATTGCTATTTTGATTTTCTTAAAGAAAAATTTTACGAAATTCTATCGTATTAAATCTAGTGGCTTAGTTCTTTTAAGCCTTCTGACATCATTTTGATTATCTAGCAATTGAGTGGCCTCAACGTTTAACATGTCCCTCCAGACGAGCTATATGCTTTGTTGCATATCTTTTTATTTCATTTTCTATGCAAGGAATTTCTAGATCTCTGTGCAAATCACTGTTGCGAACATACCAGGGGGCATTTACCATGTTGCGCAAGACTTTATTTTGGAATTTTTGTATACAAAGTACATGTGTTTGTTTGGCACATCCCCATATTTGTATGCCGTACAACCATATTGGTTTGAGTATCTGATTATATAACAAAATCTTGTTATGTATAGGTAATTTAGAATTACGACCTAAGAGCCAGTACATTTCTCTATACTTATTTTCAAGCTCAAATTTTTTCTTTTTAACGTGCTCTTTCCATCTAAGTTTGACATCTAATGTCATTCCTAGGTATTTAGCATTGTTTTCTTGGGGTATATTGACCCCATTCAGATTTACCAATGGTGGTTGATTTTCTAATTTTTTATTTGTAAAATTTACATGTACTGATTTTAACTCATTGAGTTTAATTTTCCATTTCTTTGTCCAGAGGTATAGCTTGTCGCTTGCTCTTTGCAATTTAATTGTAGTCTCGCCAATATTTGATCCTACTGCCATCAACGCAGTATCGTCAGCGAATGTAGCTACAGTTATATTTTCCATTTCTGGTAAATCATTGGTGTAGAGCAAATACAGTATGGGACCCAGAATACTACCTTGAGGCACACCCGTTTTAATATCTCTAATAGTAGAATACTCTTCGTCTTGTTTTATTCTGAATAGTCTGTTTTCTAGATATGATGAGAGTATATCTACGTATTGTTTAGGTAACATATTGTTTAGTTTATTTATTAAGCCTCGATGCCATACTTTATCAAAAGCTTGGGCTACATCTAGAAATATGGTAGAGCACACTTTCTTTTCCTCTAAAGCTTTTTCTATTATGTCTGTTATTCTATGAATTTGATCGATTGTCGAGTGCTTAGATCTAAAGCCAAATTGATAATTTGGAATCAGATTACTATTTTCTATGATCGGTCTCATTCGAATCAATAATAGTTTTTCAAATAATTTTGATACTATTGGTAGTAATGATATTGGTCTGTAGGATTTGACCTCATTTATGGGCTTACCTGGCTTTGGTATCATAATTATCTCTGCTATTTTCCACATATTCGGCACATACCTTATTCTTATAGCAGCGTTTATAATGCGTGTTAGCATTGTTATAGCTTTTTTCGGAAGTTCTTTCAGGACTTCCGATGTAATTAGATCAAAACCTGGAGCTTTTTTATCTCTGAGTTTTTTAATTTGTTCCACTATTTCACTCTCTGAAAATGGTGATATAACATTTTCTTGCCAATTTTTATTTTCTTCAGTGAGATCATCCGAATCTGTCTCGTCTGGACAAAAAATTTCTTCAAGATGATCTGCGAATGTTTCAGCTTTATTTTTATTATCTCTCGCCCATTCACCGCTTTTCATTCTGATTGGCGGGATTTGAGAGATCGAGGTTTTTGTACTCTTTGTTGCTTTCCACAACGAGTAGTTATTTTCTCTTTTAGCTGATAAATTTTTTATATATTTTTCAAAATTTTCATTTTTAAGATCTTTAATTTTTCTTTTAAGATTCTGAGTTAATCTATTTAGCACAGTTTTGTCTGCCGGATCACGCGATTGTTGCCATCTGCGTCTAGCTCTTCTTTTTATTTTTATCATATTTAATATTTCTCTAGGGTAGTTGAATCCTACCGATTTATATTCACAATTTTTTGTATTATTCCATCCAGCATTTTGAATAATTTTAATAAAATTTTCTACTTCAGAATATATATCACATTTGGATCTTAGTTTTGTTTTTATGTTTATTTTGTTTTCTATTTCTTGTTTAAAGCTAGCCCAGTCAGTTGTCTTGTTCGCTAGCAGAGGTTTCGACTGTTTCTTAATAACTTTTTCATATAGACTTAGTATGACTGCAGAGTGATCTGAGTCCAAATCATGGTTATCTTCTAGCTTAATATAATTGGGTGAATAATATAATTGGTTTTTTGTTATATAAAAATCAAGCAGATCAGGAGTTTTATTTCTATCAGTTGGCCAATAGGTAGGCTTACCGGTAGATTGGTAAATGCAGCCTTTTCTTTTATAGCTTTTCTTAGCTCTCTTCCTCTCGTAGAGGTTACTCTAGACCCCCAATCTATGTGCTTGGCGTTGTAGTCACCTCCCAGGATAAATCTATCGCCAAGTAGTTTAAGAATTTCTTCAAACATGTTATTCTTTATGTTGTATTTGGGTGGACAGTATAATGCACCGACACAAAGGCTTTGTTTAACAGACATAATTCGTAGCACGATTAGTTGGAATTCATCTATTTCTAGACTAAGTTCCTCGTGGTGCTTAATATCTTTCTTTATTAAAATTGAGCTACCACCTCTGGGTGTATTACTCGGATGGTTTGCGCTGTAGCATGTATAGTCATTTATTTTAAGCGATGACTTATCTGTCATATGTGTTTCTGTCAAGAGACATACATCAATATTTTGTGTTCTCAATAGAATTTCCAAATTATTTTTCTTGTTCAGAATACCATTGGCATTCCACGTGACTATACGAAGTGCGTTCTTAACCATGCCTTGCGGATTTATTTTTTGGTGTATACATATATATTTCATTATGTTTGTTTTCTAATGTGCATAGTCTTGTTGAGATTTCATTCATTGTTTTTATCATATTTTGCATCATCTGCATAATGGTATTTTCAGTCAACTTTTGTGTAGAAACTTTATTTTGTTCTTTCGGGTTTCTTTTTTGACTTAGGTTATTTTGTGTTACCTGTGAATATGATAAGCCTTCTACGACTTTTTTCGACGTAAAAGTTTTAGGTTTCTCTGAAGTTTCAATGCAATTCTGTTTCTGTGCAATAGGTTGCCTAGGTTTTGTCTTTTGTTTTTCTTGTCTATGTTGCATTTGTTTTGGGGCATTTTTTTGAAGCTTCTTTCTTTTTTGCAACTCTCTAGCCACCTGGCAACCACGATAACTCGCTGGGTGTGCCTCAAGGCAATTAGCACATTTAGGCTTAATATTTTTTTTTTCTTTGCAAGAAATTGTTAAGTGGGGACCAGCACATTTAACACACTGAGCTAGACGCTGGCAAAACTTTTGTGTATGGCCAAATCTTTGGCATCTCTTACATTGAGGAATGGTAGTCGTTTTACGAATAGCCTCCATTTTAACCCTCATGTGCTGGATAAATTCAATTTTGAATATTTTGTTTATATCTTCGGAGTTTTCGAATGTTAGCATAAAGAGAGGAAGACGTACCGTAGATTCTTTGTTATTTTCCTTTTTCTTTATTATTTTATTTGTGACTTCTAAAATTTTGAAGCCTCTATCTTTCAATTCATTTTTTATATCTTCAGGTTGGCATGACGGATGTAAATACCTAACCATTACTTTAATAGGCCTGGTGCTCTTATTTTCATAAGTGTGCCATTCAATATTGGCTTCATTTATTGCCTTAGTCAACTCTCTATATTCTTTTTCTTCTTCAACATTAATTTTTAGTTGTTTATTGTTAAGCATATTAACTTTATATTTAATATTGCTTTCTTTTAATTTTTTGTTTATTTGAGGGTATTCCACTACATTACTAAGTATAACTGGAGGAGGTTTACCTTTTCTTTTACTTTTACATTTCGCAACTTCATTTATTTGCACATTTTTCTCTACTTTGTCCGCAACATTTTCTGGGCTTAAAGTAGGTGATTTTTCTGCTTTTCTTTTTTTACAGATTCTTTTTGTTTTAAAGATCCAGTCGGTTTCTCGAGCTAGTTCTTCATCATCTGTATGAAATTCTTCAGCAGTTTTTAGTACTACTCTTTTAGTAGACATGTTTTGTGAATTTTTTAGTTTCACATTTTCTTCTTTAATTATGCAGAGTTCATTTTTCAATTCCCTGCATAAGATTTCTAATTCTGTAACTCTGGCATTAAGTTCATTATTTTTTGCCTCAAGTGCCTTTTCGTTATTATTACCCTCGTCGGGGTTTCTATATCTGTCTTTTTGGGACATGTTTTCGTAGATATTTTGAGACCCTGCTGGAGGTGTTCTCTGGACCCCAGATTTTCTTCTGAATGGGTCAATTAAAGCAGCTCTGCTTTCGTGGTTTTGCAATAAGTGGTCTCCCCCAGAATCCGTGAGACCTGCCTCGAAAGAGGGTGGATTTTCCAGAAGATCTGGATTACCACCTGGGGTATACAATCTTTGAGTTTTATTCATTGCATACTTTTTTTTTTTTTGTTTTAATTCGGAGTTCCATCTCCTAGCCTAAGGATAATATTTCCCTTGTACAAGGCGGTACCTTTTATTCCTGCCGTCCCTCTGGGATCAGTCGCAGACCAGAAAGCCGCCCATTCTGGGTCAGTCGCTTCTGGATTTTTCTAGGCTTTTAGTGGACTTTTACCACAAGCATGCCTTACTGCGGATATTTCGTACCCCAACCCGCCGGGGTATAAAAAGCATATAAAAAAATTCTTATACAAATATAAAACAAAATCATATTTTGAAAGGAATTATTAATCAACTAAAATTTTTGACAAATTCTTCCACTTTTTATAATAATTGGTAAAAATTTAAACATTTAATTTTTTTAAATATGAAATTTTGTCCATATGTAATTTTGTCATGGAACCAAAATGTTACATTTTTAATGCAAACAAAAACAACTTACTTTAAATTGGAAATTCATAAAGAAATGAGAATTAAAAAATTTTAATATAGACATAGAATAACCAAAAATGATGTTCATTCAAAAATAATGTTCAAAAATAATTTTCACGTTCATTGTTAAAATATGATAATGATAATAATCTACTATGCAGTAAGAAATCAAGGAATAGATATATATGAATTACGATAATGTGCAAAATTACTTACTTACTGCTGTATGGCACAAAGTAGCAGTATGGCAAAAATAAGCACATTGAAGTGATTGAAAACATAAATTAATAAATTATTTATTTTTTCTAATATTAAAATTAACAAATACTATATAAATTAACTTATAATAAAATTAAGAATTTATTTTTGTTTATTTAATTTTTCATTTTCATTTCAATATTGAAGTTATTTATTTTTATTACATTCAAAGTGTTTATTAGTTTTTTATTACACTTCAATTCGGCTTTTTCTCTTTGTTTTTTTACAAATATATTTTACAACATAGGTACATATTATTTGTACATTTCTGAAATTTTTATTTAAAGAATTTTTATTTTAGAGCCACAAATTCTAAAACATAGGTACATTTTTTGTTTTCAAAACCTATCTAAGTGGTGCCTATGAAATGTTATTTTTCAAAGCATAAAAAAGTAATTTTTTTTTTTTGAACACCGAATGGTGAATTTATTGATAATAATCTAGTAATTAAAATACTATTAGTATATAATATTAACTATTTTTCTTCAAATCTTAATTGGCTACGTTTTTAGAATACAAAGTCTATCCTATGACAGTTTCTTTTTTCTTTTTGTTTATAAAATTTGTGTATGTATATTATAATTTTAGTTTTGCCACAATTCAAACGGTTTTACTCGTTTTAATCTTCGTGTTGTATCATAATTGTCCAAGAGTTGGATAGCCTCGGTATTGATATGTTTTTGTAGTCTTTTTTGATGGCTTTGTGCGATTGTTTTGATAACGCTGTCAATCATTTCTACACCCAAATCCTTATGTAGGTTATTATTGCGTATGTACCACGGGGCATTTACTATACCACGTAGTACTTTGTTTTGGAAACTTTGTACTATTTGTTGAATTCCATATGTCCAAATGGGTTTTAGAACTTGTTGGTACAACAGAAGCTTATTTTGAGTTGATAGTACAGAGTGTCTACCTAGCCAGTACATTTTTTTTTACTTTAAGTTTAGTTCTTCTCGTTTTTTCTTCACATGTGGCTTCCATTTGAGTTTGACATCCAGTGTCATACCTAGATATTTGGCTGTGTTTTCATATTTAACAATTTGGTCATTAATTTACACAGGTTCATGTTTGATATGCTTGTTGGTGAAATCAATATGTACTGATTTCGCTTCATTCAATTTAATACGCCATCGGAAGGTCCAGTCTTGAACCTTTCTAATAGCTGCTTGTAGTCTTGGTGTTGTCTCGATGTTACTATCGCTAATGGTTAAAGTTGCTGTATCATCAGCAAATGTGGCAACAACGTTCTCTTCAAATGTAGGCAGGTCGTAAGTATATAGGAGATAAAGGATTGGTTCTAATACACTACCTTTTGGAACTCCTGCTTGAATTTTCTTTAATTCAGAATAAGACGAAATGAAGCATTTATCAAATTAGTAAGTTTGGTCAATGCTTTTCTACCAAGTTCCTTTAGTATTTGACCGGAAATCAAGTCAAATCCAGGAGCTTTTTTCTGATTAATATTTATTTTGATTTCATTTTTAACTTCAGCTATTGTGACTGGTTGAATATTCCTACTTTCTTGCTCTGCAACATCTGGTAGTGATTCGGCATCATTTGATAGATTTGGTTGAAAAATCAAGTGTTCTGCAAATAACGTTGGTTTTTGCTCGTAAAAAGCCCAGCTTCCGTCTATGTTTTTAATAGGAGGAATTTGCATAATAGGTCTTTTTAAATTTTTAGTGGTTTTCCAGAGTGAAATTCCGTACTAGAATCATTTGTTACATTCATTAGAAATTCATTTAGTGTTTCATTTTTTAGTTGTTTAATTTTTGAACTTAATTGATTTGTGAGCACTTTGTGAGAACATTCACTTTTGTCTTGTCTCTCGGATTTCTAGTTTGTTGCCATTTTTTCTCATTTTTCTTTTCTCAGAGATTAACTCTTGAATTTCTCTGGGGTAATTATTGCTCTTTAGTTTACTTATGGTTGTTGGAGTATTTTGTCACGCTGATTGTTGTATGTCGTTAATTAGTTTTTCCACTTCAAGGTTTAATTGATCTTCTAGTTGTAGAGGTACATTCAATTTAATTTTTTCTTCTAGTGTGTTTGTAAAACCTTCCCAATCTGTTTTGTTATTGGTCAGGCTAGGATTTATCGGTTTCGAAATAATACATTCACTTAGTGTTATCACAATTGGTGTGTGATCTGAATTTAGGTCTAGGTTTTCTTCTTGAAATATTTTTGAAAACATAGAAGTCGATTAAGTCTGGTATTTCATTTGGATCTGTGGACCAATATGTAGGTTTCCCTATTGATATGGTCTCACATCCATGGTTTTGAATTACTTTTAGCAGTTCTTTACCTTTAGTGGTAATTAATCTTGATCCCCAATGTGTGTGTTTTGCGTTGAAATCACCTCCAATGATGAATTTTTCTCCTATAGCTTTAAATAATTCTTCATATCTTTCTGTTTTAATATTATGTTTCGGAGGACTGTATAGGCTAGCTACTGTGATGTTATAATTTTTTGTTTGAACACTAACCGCCGTTGCCTGAAATTCTTCTGCACAAATTTTAACTTCTTCAAAATGGTTAATATTTTCTTTGATTATTACCGCGCTTCCACCTTTTGCTGTATTTTCAGGATAAATTCTGTGGTAAAATTTATATCCTCTGAATTTAATTAATGATTGTTTTGTAAAGTGTGTTTCAGAGATTAAACACACGTCGATATTGTTTACGCAAAGGACTGCTTCAAGGTCTTTTTGATGATTCAGCAGTCCGTTTGCATTCCAGCTCATATTTTATGTGTAGCTTATTAGTTTTTCTTAGCTTTAGGATTAATCTTTTTATTGCTACTCTCAATTTTATTCATTCTTTCGTTTAAGTTAATAAGTTCTTTTAAAATAAGTTGACGATATTGGTTCTGTAATGTATCATTCATATCTCCCACTTTATTTTGGTTATTATTCATATTATTTTTTGCAGGTTGTGTCCCAGTATTTGCTGCAGCAACAGAAGCATAACTGGTCTTATTCTGACTTTTCTCAAATTTATTTATATTTTTATTTTGTAAATTTACATTGTTTACTTGTTTGTTTTTATTTGGAGCAGTTTTTTTTGTTCTTTTCTCTTTCAAGTTTTTTAATAATAATTTAATTACGGAACATCCTCTATAGTTGGCAGGGTGATTTCCTGCGTAGTGGACACATTTGGGATTTGCGTTCCTTTCTTTAGTGCACTGTTCTGCCAGATGTGTTCCTGCGCATTTCACAAATCTCGCTTTTTTAGCACAGAACTTCTGAGTCTGCTCAAATCCCTGGCATCTTTTGCATTGCGGGATTAATTTAGTACCTTTTATTGGTTCTATCTTCACTTCTATATCTAGTATAGTTTTGATTCCATATATTCTTTCAATGTTTTCTGTATTGTTAAAGTTTATTACAAACATATTTAGAGGTGTTTTCTTGCTCCATGATAGTTTGTTTACAACTGATATTACAGAGAATTTTTTTCTTTTCAAGTCATCTTTAATGTTTTCTGAATTAAATGAATGGTGCAAATTAACTGCCATAACTCTTATGGGTCTGGTTTGCTTGTTTTCATATGTATAATGTTCAATTTCATTTGTATCTAGAAATTGAATTACTCTTCTAAAGCATTCTATATTAAGAGGGTTTAGTTTGGCCGTTGTTGAATTAATAAACTAAATTTTTAGATATTCATCTGGGATAGTTTTGTACCACTTCCACTATAATAGGAAGTATTAATAGTATCTATTAATAGTTTTGTACCGCTTCCACCACACGCTGGGTGGTGCAGTAGGTAGAGCGCCTGCCTTTCAACCGGGGGTTCGATTCCCGATGAAGCAAAAAAAAAAATTGCTTCATTGGTTATTCGAGTTGGTCTAGTACCCTTTGTCATTGGGATATTTTTTCTTATTTTGTTTAACTCTTACACATTCTGTATCCTTTGACAATTGTTCTTCATCGGTAGAAAGCTCTACTTTTTTTGGTGTAGTTATTTTTATCGATGATGTTGTTCCAGATTTTCCTTAGGTGTTGAGTATGGCTGATTTTTTGAATCTGATGGTTGACATAGCATTTGTATTAGCAATTAACTCATCAATTTTTTCTGTTGGCTGTTGATTTGTTGTTGCTGTTTTTCAATTTGCTGTTGTTGCTCTTTGATTATCATTTTTAGTTGCACTGCTTCATTAGTGGCTGATTTAACTTGTTCACGCAAGAACTTTACATCATCAAGATTTCTTTCAAGATTTTCATCGTGCAATTGTTTATTTTGATGACTGAGCATATCATTATATGAAATCGCATTATCAAGATCGTTATTAAACATTTTGAAAATATTTATTATAATTGGTATAATATAAATATATTATTTGTGTTTTTATTCTGGAATTTTATTATTATATTATTTATTAACTATAGATTATAGATTTTTATTTTTATATTTTTTTTTTTTTTTTATATAGGTATTACTTATTATATTTTATTGATATATTGTTTAATAAATTAATTATTATGTTTATTTAATTTTAAATATATACTATGATGTGATATAATATATAGTTACAAGCAAACATTATATACATGGATATACAATATATGTAACTATATATAAATGAATAGTAATTTAAATAGAATTTTAAATTTTATTTGAAATTAAAACAAAACTCCAATTCAATCCAAGAACAAAATCAAAGAATTAGAAATTATAAAAACAGTTTAAACGCTTCCATTAGTGTTCTGATTTATTTTGATGAACAAAAGAAAAAACAACAAAAAAAAGTTAAATATTTTATAAATTTTCATTTTTTGAAATGTTCAACATGTATTGTACGATACTGTACTAGATACGAAGGAAATAAAATATTTGTTATTTATATTATGCTTAGGCGAATGCTGATCTCTTGTATTTGTTTAATTATGATTATTTTTATTTATAAACAATCAGTTTTACTGCTGGCATAAAGAATTTCATTCACAGTTTCTAATGCCAATTCTACCAGATCGCTTTCGTCACTAATAATAATTGAAGATCCTGAATAGCCATATCCTCAAAACCTTCACCTTGTTACATGTACATACAATGTAACCGTGTTGCTAGAGGTACGTAGCATGTTATAAGATGGTAATTCACAAATTTCTGGACGTGATGGAGGAGGATTACATTTACACCTACATATCTCTTTTTTATTTTTCAAAACCTATCTAGTTACCTATGATATCTATGAAATGCCCCTACAAGACAATAGTACAAAAACAATTTACACGCAGAATTGTTGTAGGTGTTCCTTCATTTTGGTCAAAAACAGAAAAATAAAAATTAAATCATTGTATGTGTGCATGAATATAAACAAAACATATATTACATTTTTTCTATGTACCTTACCCCACCTTATTTTTTTACCTACATATCACACGACACACATATATAAATTATAATGAAGGAATTGCGATATTATTATCAAGGATAATTGAATGCGTATGCGATATACAAAATCAAGAAAAAGATTATAATTTACTCTCTGGGGTATTTTGGCATATTTTTTTTTTTTTTTTTATACTCAGGCTGGTGGGAATTTTCAAAAGACACAATGAGTCCCATAGTTTGACATTGTGTGTGGGATTCTTACCCACTAAACCACACCTTTTCTATATTGCGATCTAGTCCTACAGGACTAATGAGTAATTTTTTCTTTGCTTTATTTTATTTTTCAATGTAGACTACATCCAGCGATGTCTATCTAACTTTTCCTTTGGCGTATTCATCCATAACCCTGAAGACCCATCGCATCAGCGGCGAAAAGCCAACCAGCTCTTCGAACGAATTTATAATTATGGAAAACTTGTGAAAAACCTCGTTTCGTTGGCAGTCAACATAACGAAATTCTCACAAATCCCGTAAAACAAATCTATCTAAACGTGGGAGCGGGTTAAACTCCGATCACTAGCGCGACTGAATGTGGGTGATTATTGCTGCACTAACTCAAAAGGTTTAACTCTTTTGAGTCGTCTGGGTGTATTTCTATTATCCAGGAGCTCGACTACCTCCACATTTACATGGTGCTGAAGCCTTTTTTCGTGACTTCTTGCAAATTTCTGTATTTCCTTATCGACAGATTCTATTTGCAAATCTCTATGGAGGTCATAGTTTTTTATGAACCAGGGCGCGTTCATAATGTTTCTTACGACCTTATTCTGGAACCTCTGAATAATATCTCTATAACTTTTTTTGCTGCATCCCCATAGCTGGATGCCATATGACCATACTGGTTTCAGTATTTGTTTATAGAGCAGAAGTTTGTTTTGTATTGTTAAAGTAGAATTCTTACCTATGAGCCAGTTCATTTTTCTATAGCGGATTTGTAATTCTTCTTTCTTGTTTTTTATGTGAGCTTTCCAGCGAAGTTTCGCATCTAACGTCATACCAAGATATTTGGCAGTATTTGAATGGGGTATTTCTTGACCATTTATATATACTGGTTTATTGTAAAATTTTTTATTTGTGAAATCCACATGTACTGACTCAGCTTCATTTAATTTTAGCTTCCATCTTTTTATATAATCTTGGATTTTTGTTATAGCTCTCTGTAGCTTTTCTGTGGATTCTTTATTATTTTCTCCAACAGCCAGAACCGCTGTATCATCTGCAAACGTCGCAATAATATTACTTTCTAGTGCAAGAAAATCACAAGTCTACAGCAGGTACAGTATCGGACCAAGTACACTTCCTTGAGGAACCCCGGCATTAATTTCTTTAAGATCGGAATATGCTCCTTTCTGTTTTATGTAGAAGTATCTCTCTGATAGGTAGCTTGCTATGATTTCCGAATGTTCTTTTGGAAGGATTATTTTAATTTTACAATTCAACTCCTTATGTCATACCTTATCGAATGCCTGAGCCACATCCAAAAAGATTGCTGAACAGACCTTCTTCTCCTCTAGAGCTTTTTCAATAGTGTTTGTTATTCTGTGTACCTGGTCTATTGTAGCATGTTTTTCTTTAAAATCGAATTGGTGATCCGGGATTATATTCTTTCTTTCAATAATAGGTTTCAGTCTTCTTAGATAAATTTTTTCGAACAGTTTTGATATTATAGGCAGCAGTGAAATTGGTCTATACGATTATACTTCATTCGATGGTTTTCCAGCTTTGGGTATCATGATGACTTCGGCGAGTTTCCACAATTTCGGCACATATTTCAGTCTAAATGCAGCATTTATAAGATTCGTTATCTTAATTATTGCCTTTTCTGGTAGTTGCTTTAAAATCTGCCCGTTATCAAATCATATCCCGGAGACTTTTTGGAATTAGGATTGTTTATTTCTTTTTTCACTTCACCCGGGTGGTTATTAATGCGATTTCTTCTTCTTCCTGAACTGATTCTATATTTAGATTTTCACCTTCTTCTCCGTCGTTTGTTTGAAATATGTTTTCTAAGTGTTCCGCAAATAATTTAGCCTTTTCTTTATTTCCGCAAATAATTTCGCCCAATTTCCGTCCAGTTTCTTAATTGGAGGAATTTTTTCAATAGGTCTTTTCAGATTTTTAGGTGCCTTCCAAAGAGAGTAATCAGTGCTATTATCATTTGTTAATTTTTCTATAATGCGACGTTTGCAGATAATTTGTAGTTTATGTTTTTTAGCGTTTTGTCTAATATTTATATTCCGTTTTTGTGAATTTCCGTCCAGTTTCTTAATTGGAGGAATTTGTTCAATAGGTATTTTCAGATTTTTAGCTGCCTTCCAAAGAGAGTAATCAGTGCTATTATCATTTGTTAATTTTCTATAATGCGACGTTTGCAGATAATTTGTAGTTTATGTTTTTTAGCGTATTGTCTAATATTTATATTCCGTTTTTGTGGATTTATGTACATATTTTTAAATTTAATTGCTTGCATTTCTTTTTCGATCATGCAACCTCTATAATTAGCTGGATGTTGATGTCCGCAATGTACACATTTTGGTGGTTCATTTTTAGGATGTGAACATTCTCTCGTATGGTGTCTACCTGCACATTTCACACATCTTGGGATTTTTCCACAGTATTTTTGTGTATGACCATATGCCTGGCATGATTTACATTGTACTACAAGTTTATTTTTTCTTAATGGCTCAATATCCACCACACATTTTAAAATATTTTTAATCATGTAAATTCTGTTAATATCTTTTTCTGCTTTGAAAGTTAACATAAACATGTTTAATGGTACTTTATTTTTCCGCTTTGTTCGTAGCTTCTATTATCTTGTATTCTCTGTTTTCAAGATCTTTAATTATTTCTTCTGTTTTACACGAGTGCGGCAGTCTTTTTAGTATTACTCTTATTGGTCTTCGCTGCTTACTTTCGTATGAGTGCCAATTACCAACTCTTCCTCATATGTAGAAAATACTATTTTCTTACTATTTTCGGAAATTGATAATTGTGGAACTTGTGTAGCTTGTGGTTTCTGTATTTTGGCCCATGAAATATATGTTTTCTGTGGGGTTCTACGATAAAGTTAAATTTAAGAAATATGTATTGAAAATTTTTTTTTTGTTCCGCGTAATATAATCAATGCTATTGCTGCTTTTGAGGTGAATTGTTTTTAGGTTAATTTTAATTTGTTTTTGGTTTTATTGTTTTGTGGTTTAGTAGTTTAGTAGTTCTTATAAAGTTGTCTAATCTAGTTGAAAAAAGCTTTGTCTTGTAAAAGCTTTGTGAAAAGTTGAACAGACGTTTAAGCGTATTAATATATAAGATTATTAGATTTAAATGATAAAAAAAATTATATAATTCATTATAAAAACAAGGTTTAAGGAATGGGTTAATTTTAAAGAAAATTCATAGAGAAATAGCGTTAAATCAAGCCGATTGGCTGAAAAGGTATATTGATTTAAACACATATAACCAAACATTGGCAAAAAATACTTTTGAGAAGAACTTTTTTAAAATAATGAACAATTCGATATATGAAAAACGTAGATAAAAGGAGAACTGTTAAAATAGCTGATTGTTGGGAAAGTAGAAGGAAACATATTGGGATGAGATCCATGATTTCGAAACCTAACTTTATTAGCTTATCATTATTCGACGATAATCTTGCAGCAGTTGAATTTAGTAAAACGCTAGTAAAATATGATAAACTAATTTATTTAGGTTTCTCCGTTTTAGAAATCTCAAAACTTCACATATGTATAATTTTCATTATGACTCCATGAAAGTGAAATATAATTCCAAAATTAGTTTAAATTATATAGATACTGATAGTTTTATTTATAGTATAGAAACTAATGATTTTTATAAAGATATTGAAATAGACGTAAGTGAAACTGAAATTAATTTTTGATACATCTGATTATGAAGTTAATAATCCATATGGATTCCCCCTTATGAATAAAAAAAAAATTAGGATTATTTAAAGATGAGTGTAATGGAAAAATTGTGAATGAATTTATTGGACTTAGATCGAAAATGTATTTGGTAGATGTATTAAAAGGAAAAACCATAAAAAAAAGCAAAGGTGTTAAAAGTAATGTTGTTAGAAATTTGTCTGTAGAAGATTATAGGAAATGTTTATTTGAAAATGCGATTTTAAAAGTAAATATGAATGTTTTTAAATCTAAATTACACACAATTTATACCAAAGCTATAAACAAAATTGTTTTAAGTTCATTAGATAATAAGAGATGTTCTTTAGAAAATAAGATAAATACATTAGCTTGGGAACATTATAAAATAATAAATTAAATAATTAATAAGCAAGTAGCTTTAAGATTTAGAAACTAGAATTTTATTATTTTTTTACTGTTACTACTACGTTATTTTTTAATTTTAAGTTAATTTTTACTATTCTTTGAATGTGTTATGTTTCTGTAAAATAAAAAAAAAAAAGTAAATTTTAAATAATATCTGTTTTATTTATCCATGAATTATGTGAATTATCAAATCCCAACCATTTCACGTAGGCTTGGCTCCCTTTTCTTTTCAAAACTTTTTCTACAAGGTATGTATCTGAATATTTAACAGGAATAATTTCATCTTCATAAAACCCTCCAAGTATTAGATTATTTTTATAGTCGTCCAAAACATATGTTACTGGATTTGTTATATTAACCTTTATAATTTTAAAAATCTCAGTTGACCAATTTGGTCATAGCCTTTACTAAAAGTTCCTTTGTCCTTGCTAATTCGTACAAAACCACCTTTTTTAAATTTTCCACTTTTAAATATTTTAGGTCTATTGTAGACCGTTTTCAACAAAAATTTTTCAATTTCTTTTGTGACATCTATTGGAGCCATTTTAATCGTCCGATGAACATTTTCATTATATATTGTGAGTAATTTTGGTAAAATATTGATCCATTTATAGTTGCCTTGAAAACTAAATTGCTTCCACATTAAATTTTTCAAAGTTCTATTAAATCTCTCGCATATTGAATCTTATAAATTAGAATAAGTATGATAATGATTGATCCCATTTTTTTGCATTAATTGTTGAAATTTTTGGTTGAAAAACTCTTTCCCTTGATCAGAATGAATGTTCTTAGGAATTTTTGAAGCTCCAGCTTGTATGAAAATTTTTTTTATTGCTTTAATTACATCATCAGAAGTTTTTGATTTTAAAGGCTGAACATATGCACATTTAGAAAATATATCAATTACAGTTAACATGTATTTATTTCCTTGATTTATTTTATGATAAGGTAACATTTAAACTAAATTAATCTGCCACGTATCATTTATTCCCTTTTGAACTACTCTTCTACGTGGAAATTTCTTTTTCACAGTCCTATGTATTTCGTTAACAATTTGCTCTCTCTCAGCTTGGTTTTTGCGAGTAAGCGACATCTTTCTCTTATTGTAGTGAAATTAAATTTGATTGAAGAATGGCCTTATATAAGGCTGTAGCATAGATTTATATGATTAGTTTAAATAACACACTCAATATGGCTTATTCTCGTAATTCAACTTACATTGTTGATTTTCAATACCTTTTTGGAAATGATAAACAAATAGTTATAAAAGAATTATGTTTCATAAGGGCCGATACAGTCAAACCAAAATAAATATTTTTCAAATCACCATATTCATATGATGAATTAAATGAAAAATATAAAAATCAGTCCGATTATTGCTTTAAAAATATAAATGGACTAAAATGGACAGATGGTGTAACTGATTATCTTATGCTTGCATCAATTTTAAGGAAACTTGATGGGAACACGATAATTGTTGTAGGGAGAGAAAAGAAATTGTTTTTTGAGAAATGTATTTCTTCAGAGGTCATTGATATCAACAATAATTTTAGCTTGAGGCGAACTGACAATTACGAAACTTATTGTAATATTCATCAATTGATTACAAATGGTCGATGTGCTGTAAATAATGTATTTAAAGTATTTTTATTTTTAGTAAAAAATAATTTTGTAATAAATAACAACTTATCAAGATATGATACAATAAATTGAACGCATGTATTAATTTTAATTTAAATAGTGTTTTTATTTTCGTTAAAATTTACATCAAAATTTAAAACATTTGTTTGTATTTCTTTTTGTAAAAATATAGGAATTTCATAAAAAAGACGTGAATAATTGCATTGTGCTGGATACAAATCCATAGGAATGTAAAAATCATTCTGGCCCAATTTAGTGACTTCTTTTATTAAACATTTATGTATATATTTCGAAACATAGTCTTTTACATTCACATTTGCATTGTTATTACAACACATAACTGCTTGAATAAATTCTATAACATTAAAAAACTTATCCATCTCTTGAGATGATAACCGGTTATGGCCATATTCTTTTTTTAATTTCCTTGTATCCAAATGTTAATAGAGTTCTTCCACCTTTGTTTACTTTGAATGGTGATGAGAAATTCTTTCCATTTTCATTAGAATTTACCAAAGTGTTGTAAAATTGCTGCCACTCTTCATAAGTGATCTCCAATGAATTTCTTCTAAAATGATGAAACTTAACTTTCGGTTCAAATTGATTTAAATCATAGTCAGTGCTTATATAACTGGAATGATTAGAATCAAAAAAATAAGTATACGTTAGTAGTAACTCTTCTGATAAACTTTTCCCAACATTGGATTTTAAAATTTTTGGGGAAATTTTTTTATTTATTCTACTCATAATTTTGATATCTTTACCCATCGCTTTACCCATCGTTATTTTGAAAAAAACTGAATAAACTTTTCCTAAAAAGTAGTTTAATTACTTATATTTAAGTATTTATACCTTTTTCATAAATTTGATATAATTAAAATTTATAGTAAATATCTTATATATATTATTTATTTATTTATTTATTTATTTATTTATGCTTAATACAATCATATTACAATATACATAAGTGTACAAAATTAAACAAACAAAATATAATTTTAAGCTTAATCTTATTCTAGATCTTAATATTAAAATATTGATATTTATACATTTTGTAATTTATTACCAAAGAATGTTAGAAAATTATAAATTTACATTAACTCTAAGATATATGTAAGTGCAGCTTTTTTTTTAGTTGGGCTACGTTTAATGTGAAATCGATGTGGTGTTTTTGTTTATTTATTAACGTAAACAGTCTATTAACAGGCTCATATTTACCATAATTGGTACGATGAAATATTGGACGAAAACTATTTTCCGATCTAAAGCGGTTTCTGTTGTTATATGATCATATCTCTAACATAAGAAGAATCAATTTCATTATTTAAAACTTTAATAATGAATATGATATCAGCTACCTCCCTTCTGGATTCGAATGATTTAAGGTCCAATAACTTCAACCGGTTCCTATAAGGTGGCAGAATAACTGGATTTGACCAATGTAAATTACGCAGTGCGAATCTCAATTTTTTTGTGTAGCTTCAATTCTTTGGATATGATTGAGGTAATGAGGCGACCACACTTGACTGGCATATTCAAGATTAGGTCGAACAAGAGACGTAAAAAGTGATTTAAGGACGTATGGATCGTTAAATTCTTTAGAAAATCTTTTGACGAAGCCTAGCATAGAGTTAGATTTATTTATTATGACGTTTAAATGTTGCTTGAAACATAATTTATTGTCAAAGAGTACACCAAGGTCTTTAAAGTGTGAGACTCGTTCAGTAGATTTATTTTCAAAAGTATAATCAACCATTAATGATTCAGAAGAGCGAGAGAAAGTCATTAAAGCACATTTATTAATATTTAAGGTCAGATTGTTAATTTTACATTGTCAGATTGTAAATTTTCATGTCGTCTGCATAAATAGTAATTTTACTATGGTTATTGACGGAAGTTACATCATTAATGGAAATAATAAAGAGAAGCGGACCTAAATGGCTGCCTTGTGGAACGCCAGAGCTAGCTTCAAAAGGTTCAGAAGTAGTGTATCTAAATAATACGTTGTAGCTCCTATTAATTAAGTAGCAATTAATCCAATTCGTAAAACAAGGAGGGAATCCCATTTTTTTTAATATTACTATAATAAGGAATGAGGAAGAAGATCAAAGGCCTTACTTAAATCGGTGTATATGACATCTGTCTGAAACCCAGCTTCCATATAGTTTTTGAATTTAGAACAACATTCTATTAAATTGGTTACTGTGGATCTTTTTTCATAAAACCATGCTGGTTAGGGGACAGTAAGTTTAAACAATGATCATAAATAGAGTCAAATGCTATTAATTCAAATAGTTTCGGAATATTTGAAAGTTTTGCAATTGGGCGATAGTTTTTTATATCATTCTTAGAATCTTTTTTATGAACTGGTCTAATAAACGATTTTTTCCACAAATCAGGAAAGATTTCTTGAGAATGCGAAAGTTTGAATAAAATTGATAAAGGAGTGCAGAGGGATTCAGAACACTTTTTTAAGATAATTTCTGGTACATTATCTGGTCCAGGAAATGAATCATCGTTAAGTTTTTCCAAATATTTTTTCAGTTTACTCGGTTCAAAGTCTATCGTCGTGAGCGGGATTCTAAGAAAATTTTCTAAATCATGAAAATTGTTCATATTTAATACATAAGAGTTATTTATGTAGGAGCTTGAAAATAAATCTTTAAAAAGGTTCGCGATTACTTCTGAATTATTAGAAGTTGTGTTTTCGTAAGCCATAATATTTGGAAATTGATCTGATTTACGTTTTGAATTGACAAAAAAAATCCAGAAGCGTTGGACCTAAAATAGGCGGCTCCCTGGTCTGCGGCTGATCCCAGAGGGGCAACAGTTAAAATCACTTGGCAGGAGGTATAAAATGCAACATAAAAACAAATAATAATGTATAGTCTAAATAACAAAATAAACTCGGTAAGGATATCTACCAAAGTGTCGGCAGAGACCACGGCTGCCGGCGAGGGATTGGCTGAATGTACTAGACTTTCAGATGAGTCGCCAGTGGGGAACAACAATTTAGACAAGCTGATTAACCCTTTTAAAAAGAGTGCGAGGGTTCGAAGGTCGCCATCAAGGATGACCGAGCCAATAATTGATATACGGAGTCAAAATAATAAAGAACCAAATGAAAACCATATACTCCAAAAGAGGCTAAGCGAAATAGAGGCATTATGTATGTCACTAAAAAAAGAAGCTTCGGCATTAAGATCAGAAAACGAAGCTTTGAAAAAAAAGAGAAAAACGTAATGCACCAAATGAAATCATCGAGCAAAAACAATATTTCACGGATGAAGATGAATTGAGCAGAGAAACTGACTGGCTGCTCAAAAAAAACAAAAGATCAAATAAAAAAAGAAAAGCTACTTCTTCACCTGAAGTTGAATCGTCACCATCTGGTTTAACAAAAACCTGTGAGGAAAAAAACTCCAAAACAACTGAATTTGTGAGTAAAAGGAAAACCAAAATTCCACCTCTAATCATAAGTAACATAAATGATTTCAAACCATTAAATAAAATGCTGCAAGCTAAAAATATGAAATATGAAATAAAAATGCTAAACAATAAGCAGCTGAAAATAAACCTGGAGACGGAAATGGATTATAGAAATCTAGCTAAAGATCTCAATGATACCAAATACGAATGGCATACTTATGAAAGCAAAATAAATAGACCAATAAAAGTCATGGCACGCGGCTTGCACCAATCTTGCTGCATGCCAGAAGATATAATAAGTGAGCTTCATAATAGACAATTCAATATCATCAATGCAGTAAATATGATAAAGAAAGTCAAGGAAAATGATTAACAGGTAACTGTTAAACTCCCAATTTTCATGCTTACCTTTGATAGTAAGGAAGACATGAAAAAAATTTACGAAATCAATCATATTCAAAACATGATAGTTTATATTGAACCTCTGAGAAAAAGCAAAGATATTCCTCAGTGCAAAAGATGTCAGCGTTATAATCATACGCAGAAATTTTGTAATAGGGAGCCTATATGTGTGAAATGTGCTGGTAAACATTTAACAGCAGAATGCGATAAGCTGAAAACTTCACAGCCAAAATGCTCCAACTGCCAAGAGTCTCATCCAGCAAATTACAGAGGATGTCTTATTGCCAAAGAACTTCAGAAAAGGAGAAACTCTGTTTACCCAAAATTAGTTCAAAGGCAACAACCAAGAAAATTTATATCAAAGAAAGTAATAAAGGGAGTAACTTATTCTGCCATAGCAAAAGGCAAAAACAATGAGGATGTCTACCAAAGCAATAAAAATATGAAAAAAAATCGAGATTTCACTGCTGATGAAACACCTCGAATAGCTTATTCATCAAATGCAAATAATCAAACGCCGAGAAAACTCGTTCGTCAAACAATCAAATGCTGAGAAGAGCTCGTTCAACAAATACGAAATTGATTCCAGAAAAAGAACAGCACGGAACTATATTAAAAACAATGGAAAAACTAATGAGTCTGGTAGATAGAATCTCACTAAGATTAGATAACTTTGAAAGTAGGTATACTGTTAAGTATCCTGATATGCCACATAACTCAATTAGATAATGAATAAGGACAAAATCACTATATGTACTTGGAATGCGAATGGCATTAACAACAAAAACAAGAATTGGAAATGTTCCTAAACTTACGAAACATAGATGTCTGTCTCGTGTCAGAAACCCATCTAACAAAGGGGCACAATTTAGTAATTCGTGGATACAAAGTATATCATACAACGCACCAGGACAATCTACCAAAAGGAGGTAGTGCGGTCATAGTAAATGATCTTATTACTCATCATGAACATTGTAACATATAAAGTACAGAAATGCAACTCACAGCCGTACAAATAAGGTGCACAAAGCAAAATATCAACGTAGGAGCGCTGTACTGCCCGCCCAATCACGCTATTAAAAAACATATGTTCAAGAGCTTATTAATGAAATTAGGTGAAAGATTTATTCTTGGAAGTGACTACAATGCTAAACATCTAGAATGGGGCTCCAGGATGACCCTTACTCGAGGTAAAGAACTGAGAGAGGCGCTGAGAGAAACAGGTTGTTTATTTCTTTCAACAGGAAAACCAACATATTGGCCTGCAGATATAAACAAAACTTCTGATCTTTTAGACTTTTTTATAATGAAAAAAATATCAACTAATTTCACATCTATAGAAGATAATTATGACCTCAATTCCGACCATTCTGCTGCCATCCTAAAATTAAATACAACAATAGTGAAAAAATCTAGTAAACCATTTTTAACCAACTCATCTACAGATTGGTTAAGCTTCAAAAAGATTCTGCTAGAAAAAATTAACTTAAGAGTAACATTAGATAATGAGGAACAACTAGAAACTGCTACTGAAAAACTTATGCAAGCTGTCCAGTTTGCAGCTTGGAGTAGTACTAAGACAAAAAAATCAAAAAAAATCAGCCTTGATATCCGGTGTATATCCTTAACATGGTAAAAGAGAAACGAAAAGCGAGAAGGAGGTGGCAACAAACGCGTCACCCATCCAGCAAAACGGATCTTAATAATAAAAGTCAGGAGCTAAAGAGAGAAATAAAGAAATTAAATGATAGATCTCTGAATTATTACCTAGAAAATTTAACAGCTACTAAAGAAACAAATTATTCTTTATGGAAAGCTACGAGTAAAATGAATAAGTTTATTGTGCATTCTGCACCACTGAGGAAAAATGATGGCTCATGGGCAAGGAGTGATAAAGAAAAAGCTGACACTTTTGCAGATCATCTCGCTGAAATTTTTAAGCCTAATGAAATGAACACTGTTATTGATCTAACTGAAATATATAACCATGAAGATATAAATATTCCCTTAATAAGTCGAAAAGAAGTAATTAAGGAAATAAAAAACCTAAAATTAAATAAAGCCCCAGGTCTTGATTTAATAACTTCAAATGTGCTAAAAAATATACCCAACAAAGTTCTCACACTCTTGGTATATATAATGAATAACTGTATTAAGCTTAAACACGTACCTAGTATATGGAAAGTTGCCGAGATAATAATGATCCAAAAACCAGGAAAGCCTGCTAACGACACCAAATCCTACAGGCCGATATCTTTGCTCCCTACAATATCGAAGTTTTTTGAAAAATTACTATTGAGAAGGATTCAACCCCTCATAGAAAACAGAAATATAATACAACAATACACTCAACAATAGATCAAGTACATCGAATAACAAACATTATAGAAAGGGCACTGGAAAATAAACAAATTTGTTCTTCAGTATTTCTAGATGTAGCCCAAGCTTTTGATAAAGTTTGGAATGAAGGACTCATCAAAAAGCTAAGTTGTTTGCTCCCTAAAAATTATGTTGAATTATTTTCATCATATCTCTCAAATTTTTCGAGTTAAAAATGAGATATAAAAGCTGGAGTACCGGAAGTTAGTATACTGGGTCCAATTTTATATTTGTTATACACCTGTGATATACCCGATGTAGAAAATATAAAAATAGCAACCTTTGCAGATGACAGAGCGTTGATGGCAGTTGGTTCTACTATAGAAGAAGCTACAAACAAACTGCAAAAAGCTAATGACGAAATTTCCAACTGGTGCAAAAAATGGAAAATTAAATTAAATGAAGCCAAATCTAGTCATGTAAACTTCACCTATAAAAACATGGTAACTCCTCTCTCAGTTAAAATTAATGATGTCGTGATTCCATACGAGAATAAAGCTAAATATCTTGGCATGACCTTGGATGCAAAACAGAAATGGAAAGAGCATGTGAAAATCAAAAAACAAGAACTCCAGTTCAAATATAGAGAAATATACTGGCGGAATTCTACGGTCTCGACCTATAACAAAGTTTTGATGTATAATCAAATATTGAAGCCAGTCTGGGCATACGGTATTCAAATATGGGGATGTGCTAAACAAATCATATTCAAACTATCCAAAAGTTCCAAAATAAGGTACTGGTATGGTAGGCTCCATGGTATGTTCGCAATGCCGATATTCATCGAGATCTGAAGATCTCATCTATAAAGGACGAAATAATGAAATGCGCTGCACGGCATAAAACTCTTCTGATCCAACATGTCAATACCGAAGCTTCTAGCTTAATTGACAATCAAAACTTTGTGAAGCGACTAAAACGAACAAGACCACTTGAGTTAGGTTAAAACCTTTTATCTATTAAAACCTTATTGGATTTTGGTAGATCAAAGGTATCTTAGTTTCTTTGAGTTAAATGTAAATTAATGGTTAGTTTATAAGACTTGTTTTAATGTTGCAATAATGATAGGAGTTTTTAGTGGGTTAATGTCCCACAGTCCTTCAAACTGCCTTCCCCGGTAATAGGTAGTCCCTGAAGCCTCTTTCGATGATTTACTACTATCTGGAAAAAAAAAAAAAGTTGAGCTGTGGCTTGGAATTAAAAACCGTTCTTCATCATCTGGAATCCATTCGATATTTGGAAGGTTAAAGTCACCGCAAACCACAATTTCGTCGGATGGATTCAATAGAAATAAAATAAAATCAATAGTACTAATAAGTTAATATAATTTTCTAGGGTAGAATTTGGTGGTATATAACAAGAAATAATAAAAACTGATTTATTTCGAAATTCAGTTTTTACCGCAATCAGTTCTAAATCCATATTGGGTGGAAGTACAATAGCAGAACTATTTAGGATATTTTTTATCGCAATCAAAACTCCGCCGCTCTAGGGGTTATTAAATTACTAACAAGGGTATTGTATCTGTCTTTCCTATATACTGCATATGAGGGTTCAAATAATTCCAGATAATTGATTGCTGAATGTAACCAAGTTTCAGTTAAAACAAAAATATCAGAGTTCAAAATGTTTGAGTTTAAGTAAACATTTGACGTTTTAGTGCGTAACCCCGTTACGTTTTGATAATAAACAGATAATTCAAAGGGTGGTATATATTTTAAGGTTCTTTTTTTTGGAAAGTTTGCCAACTGTTTTAAATTAATTTCATTAGGGACGATCGTTCGTTCGTTCGTTAGGGACGATCGGACAGTCTATCGTTCTTTTTACGCATCGTTCTTTTTAATGGAGGTATAAGCGGATTTAAAGATAAAGGATTATTATTAGTATTATTATTATCATTATTATTATTATTATAATTATTATTATTATTCCTAAGCCTATTATTATTATTATTATAATTATTATTAATATTATTACTATTTCTATTCCTATTTTTATTATTAGTATTATTGTTATTATTATTATTATTCCTAAGCCTATTATTATGGTAAATATTATTATGATTATTATTAATATTATTATTATTACTATTTCTATTCCTATTGTTATTATTAGTATTATTGTTGTTATTACTATTATTATTACTATTATTATTATTTATATTATTATTATTATTATTATTATTATTACTATTATTATTATCATTCCTATTATTATTATAATTTATGTTAGTTTTACTTTTGTTATTATACTTAATGTCTACATTATTACTATTATTATTCCTATTATTATTATACTGAATGTTAGTTCTACGTTTATTATTATACTTTTTGCCATATTCGTCATATACTATGTTCAATTTTATCCTGCTATCCTTCCATGATTGAATTGTGAGTTTGAGTCCTACGTAATATTATTATACTTAATGTTAGTTCTACGTTTATTATTATACTTTTTGCCATATTCGTCATATACTATGTTCATTTTTATCCTGCTATCCTTCCATGATTGAATTGTGAGTTTGAGTCCTACGTAATATATGCCGTCTGCTGATAAAATCCAGCCATATTTGACAGGAAAACAATTTTTCCAGCTTTTTTATTTCAATGCGCTCATAGGTAATCACATCAATGGAGAATTTACTTTTTATAAATCGGTGCACCCATTCAGTGTTAGCATTAATAGGGGCACCCTTTAAAAAGAATACTGCAGGCTGAAGAAATTTATTTATTTTAGGTGATGGAGTAATTGGCTGACTTAGGACTGTCTCTACATCATTTATAACTAATGGGGTATTAAGAAGTTCGGACAATAGTGATTGGGAGGTTGGTGAGAGGAATGTTCATGATTCAATGGTACTGTGTTTAAATAATAGGTAAAATTCTCCATTTGTACATTAAGTTCATCTCTAAGGTTGTCCAATTTCCCATTACTTTTATTAAGGTTCAACGACGGACTTCATATCTGAAGACTCATTGAAATTGTTAAATAATACGTTTATTCTTTCAGATAGCATTTTTTGTTGCGCAACCATATCTGAACGTAGCTTATCCATCTTTTCTGTACTTAAAGCAAATTTCAATGAAAAGTAATCGTCTAGAAATTTTCCGAGTGACTCTGATGTCAAACATTTAGAATGCTCCCGATTATCTAATGATATTATAACGTCATTATGAAATTTTTTAAGAGTGCTGACGTTTTACTTGTTTCATTATTAAATTTCGAGACTAGACAGTCCAAGCATTTAGCAGTTTCTTTTGAGTTTTCGGCGTTTATCTTTAGTTCCCTCGCAAGTTTTTTAATGACACTATCTTTTTCATCTACCAGAGATTTCAATGTAGTATCAATTTTGTCGTACATTAATTTTATTTGGTAATCGGTTTGTTGGCATTCGGAGCAGATAAAATATTCCTCTAAAGAAGAATGATACCAGTCTCTTGGTGCTCCAATACACGTTCCGTGAAGGCGACGACCGCATATCCCTTACATATAACAATTTTGGAAAGCTTATCGAAGACACTGCAGGCAGGTATATAACATTTAAAACTCATATTTAATTAGTTATTTTTATTTCTTTTAAATTGTTAATTTGTATTGTTAAAATGTTTCGTTTAAATTGTCCAGTCTTATTTTGTTTGTGATAGTTTTTGTTGATATAATTAAATTAAATTTGTGTGTAAACATAAAATGTACTAATTATTATTTATAAATTAACTATTTTATATTAATGTATATTCACTGCTATTAATCTTTATTTTATAGTTTGAGAACCACTGCTTCTTATATTAAAAGTTAATTGTGTGTTAACATGTGCGAACACTGTTTACTTTGATAAAAAGTTTGAGAATTACTGATTGATATTATAAATGCACTTGTCCATTCCCATTGAATGAATGACAGTTAGTTCACTTGACAATTTAAACAGTTTGTTTTTGTTTAGTAAAAGTAATATAATGTTAATTTAATATTTTACTTTTTATATTATCTTTATTTAGCTTAATTTTATTAATAATGTTTAGTTTAATTTAATGTAATTTGTTTATTAATCGGTAGTTATAATATAGTTATAAGTTTAAGTAAAATTAAAGTAAATTGAAAATTAAAAAAATAAAATTAAGACCTCAATATTGCTTTTATTTTTGTATTTTATTCTTTTCTTTTTTTAGTTTCAGTGATAATCAATTAGTTTGATTTTGATAAAATTTGTTTATTTAATCAGTAGTTATAATTATGTTATAAGTTTAAGTAAAATTATTAAGCATTTTAAGTAAATTGAAAATTAAAAAATTTCAAAATATTTACAGTAGTTCATCAAAGTATAATAACACAGTGAATTTAGTAAATAAAAAAAAAAGTTTTTAATGTATATGTACATTATGTATAGATTAACTGATATGAAAATAAAAAAAAATAAAACTGTTGTGCACACTAATTGAAAATTGTAAAGAATTAAACGAAATAAAATATTTTTATAATTAAGAAAGTTTAATGTTTTAATTCAAAATAATTACGATTTTATTTCAACCATTAACACAGTGCAAAAATTGTTTACGATTTTTATCAATTTTGTTATTAAATATATATTATTTATAAACACAATTTTGAATATTTAAATTCTTTTAGATACTAATATTTTTATAGTTTATTGTTTATTAAATGGCTTTTGTATTATTATGTCATTCTTTTTAAAGTTTGTTCTATCAAACATTTACAAAAACCTTTTTATATTGATATTTCTTAATAATAATAATAACGTCCCAACGACCTATTACCCCTCCCGTATCGCGCACGCGGGGAGTCTCCATTCTCATTATTATTATTATTTAGCATATGACTAGGAGTGCCGTATACAAGGTCATCACAGTGCTTGGAAGAATAAATCTCTTCTTATTAAATGTATAGAAAGATTTTAATAAATTAAAGTATTCAGTATGTAATACTGTGACGAGCATACACTCAATGAACTTTCATTAATTAAACTTTAATATTTATTATTATATTTTAGTTATATTCAAAAATGAATACAAGCACGTGATAACCCTTAATGAAGAATGTGTTAGTAAGAAGAGAATTGGGTCAGGAAATGCTTAAAACAAGCATGTAAAACATAACAAAAAAAGAGGAATTAGTAAACACGATTAAGGAAATTAGTAATTAGTAATAAACTGATAGAATACTAAAAACTGAAACAAAAATAAAATCCATAGACGGAAAAAACGTTTAAAAATCTAGTAACTTTGATTTACCTTTAAACATGTCAAGGAAAATCAAAGAACAAAAATCAATAAGCAATATGCTCACAAGTCAAAAGTTGAAGCAATTAAATCTTCAATCAATTAAAAAATTATATCATAGATTTAGACAATCTTTCAACATGTCAAGATAAGCTAAATCAAAATTTTGTAATTTTAAATTATGTCGAAGAACCATTAGTTAATTTATTCAGGTATAAAATAAAGAAATTAAAAAAAAAGCAAGAAAAAGAAAGAAAAAAAAATTATAAAAATATATATCCATACATATATAAAAATACAACACATGCAAAACGAAATTAGTAAAAGACAAAAAAATAAAAATATAACTATATAAAATATAATAATAATAAAAATTAACATAATTTATATACACTTATGTATACATGTTAAAAGTATGAAATACTACTGATTCAACGTGAACAACTACGTATACTACATGTATTACATGTCCTTCAAAAACTTATGACCTGTTTGAATAAAGCAGATTCTTTAGTTTGGACTTACTAATGTGAAAATCGAAGACATTAGAGTTAATGTTTACGTTACGCAACATTCTTGTAATTGGCTCATTCTTTCCATAATCCGTGCGATGAAACTACAAACGAAAGAAGGCAGAATTCCTAAGAGCGTTCTCTTTTCTTATTGAAGTTTATGTGTTCTAAAATACCAACCGAGTCAACTGCACCTGAGAGAATTGTGTGTACAAATATAATATCAGCCACGACGATTAAAGAGACTTTGCAGACCTAGTAGTTTAAGGCGGTCTCTGTAAGGGGGTAAGTTATATGGGTCTGTCCATGAAAGACCGCGAAGAGCGAAACGAACGAATCTACGTTGAACAGATTCAATCCTGTCTATGTGAACTTGATGAAAAGGTGGCCATACCTGAGACGCGTATTCAAGTAATGGTCTTACCATAGTCAAATATAAAGCTCTGGTGACATATGGGTCGGAAAATTCTTTTGACCATCTTTTGATAAACCCAAGAGCTGAATTAGCTCTACTGACAATATTATCTACATGAGATCTGAAATTTAGTTCGGTGTCTAATAGAATACCTAGTCTAGCTTGGAAGTCTTTAGTGAATGTGACATTAGAGATAACGCCGTTAATACTATTAAAACGCACTGATATTATCGTTTTACGGGAAAAGGTGATGCTTTGGCATATGCTAGCGTTAAGTACTAGGTTATTCTTACAACACCAAATAGCGAAGTTATTAACGTCATTATCAAGAAGATGAGATTCACGCGGAGATGAGATTTGTTTAAAAATTTTCATATCGTCAGCGTACCCTGGAATGTGAGAATTTTTTATAATATTATGTACATCGTTTGTGGTTAAGATAAAGATCAGAGGGCCTAAGTGGCTACCTTGTGGGACACCCGATTTAGCGGTGAAGGGGTTTGAAACATTAGACCTAAAAAGGACGTGATACACTCTTTTGCATAAATATGAACTCATCCAATCTATAATGAGAGGTGGAAGACCTAGAGCACGAAGTTAAAATAAAATGACACTATGGGACAGTTTATCGAAAGCCTGCATAAGATCGGTAGCAATCGAACCCACATCTAGCCCCTTTTCCATGGAGTTGAGACTAAGAGAGACTAATTCGGTTAGATTAGTAGTAGTGGATTTTCCTTTAAGGAATCCATGTTGAAAACAGGATGATAATAGCTTACAATGATTAAAGAAAGAGTCGTATACAATACTCTCGAAAAGTTTAGGAATACAAGATAATTTGGCAATGCGTCTATAGTTATTTATTTCAGCCTTACTTCCTTTCTTATAGATCGGAGTTATGAAAGAAGTTTTCCATATACTCGAAAAAATTACTGAAGAGAGGGACATTTGAAAAAGTCTGGTTAAGGGTTGTGTTAACGTGTCAATGCATTTTTTTAGAACTATGGGAGGTAAACCATCAGGACCGGAAGAGTAATCATAATTTAATTTGTTAATTTTGTAATGAAAATCTTCATAATCGATATTGATCGACATAAGTGTGATTTGAGGAGAGTTATTTAGATAACTGAAATAGTCAGAGTCGGGCACGAAATTGTTAGCAGTGAAGGCTTGACTAAAGAAGTTTGCAAATAGGTTTGATATAACCTTGGAATCGTTAACGAATTATTTGCGTATTTGAAAGTCATAGGATAGCCATCCGATTTCTTTTTTGAGTCAATAAAATGGCAAAACCGTTTAGGATCTGCTATAAAATCAAATTGCATTTTGACAATGTACTCATCGTAAAGACTTGTACATAGTTCAGAAAATTCGGAGAATGCACCAAAATATCGGTTATAATTAATTGGATCTCTTGCCGATATAGAAATTTTTTCCATAATTTATTTCTTCGATTATGTAGGGTTCGAAGATGTTTATTGTATCAGCGTGGAGCCGAGGACAAATTTTTTTGAATTGATATTGGAACACACCGAGTGAGGCAGTTAAATAAGATAGAGTAAAAATTACTAATTGAGCTACTTAAATGAAGATTATTTGAGAGCATTGTACTGAAATCAATTTGAGATAATAGTTGCGTTTTTTTTTAGCTTGCAGAAGTGCTCACAACTACTTATGAGTAATTTGTAAACAAAACGCAAAAAAAGTTACTCACAACTACTTATGAGTAGTTTGTAAACAAAACGAAAAAAAAAATAAATTTAAAATATAACCTCAGGATTTCACTATTTAATTTCTGATGTGTAAAATTCATGTTTTTCTTTGAAAAATCAAAACTTTATTTTAAAATAATAAAGAACATACTGATGGGTAATTAAAAGAAATTTAAAAATTCTTTTAATTAACGTAAAAAATATTATTTATAAATATGGACGAAATATTCAACAGAAATTATAATACTACCTAATTATCAAAGCTCAATGGCTATCTATTGATTTTTTATTTTGCTATTTTTTTTTACATAAAATTAATATAATCTTATAAGTTTAAAAAAATTCCGCTAGAAGTTTTCGAAATCTCTACCGGAAATTTTTTTGTAAGTCGCAATTTCATCTTCACATTTGTATAAGCTGCTTGTTTGCAGAGTTAACTACTCATAAGTAGTTGTGAACAAGTCTGCAAGCTAAAAAAAACGCAACGAATAATTCGTTTAGTCTGTCAAAATCGCAATTACGAAAATTGAATTTGTAGGTATTTTCAGAATCTACATTATCATTACCATTCTCAAAAGATAGAGATAAAGGAGGATAGTATAGATCGATTTTAGAAAGAGTGTGTTCACTAGTCTCTACCAGACAGTTGTTTGCGTTACTTGAGGAAATTAGATCCAGTTGTCTATTTAAGTTATTTTTTACCCAACTGATCTGCTGGAGGCCACAAACAGTAGGTCTGTCGACAAAAACAGTTTCTTTTAAAGATAACACATTACATGCAATATAATGAGTTTCATCTTCTGAGTGGGTTCACTGTAAATTAGGTAGATTGAAATAACCAAAAACAATAATGTCGTCGAGACCATCAGCAGAATTACTAACATAATCGAGGGCGCCTAGGAACCTCTGATAAACATCAATGAGGCTGGCGGGGCGGACGTTAAAGCACACAATGTACTCTTACGTTCCAATCTCATTTTGACACAGATGACTTCTATGTCATCTGTATTTGTAATCTGAAACAAGGAGCAATCCTACTCAATTCGACTTGCAATTAAAACTCCATGGCCCACAGCATCACAAACGGAATCCAAATCTTTTCTAAAGACATTAAAATCAGACGCAAAGTACTCGGTACTCAAGAAGCTATTGCATAAATTGGTTTCAGTTAAGATAAACAAATCGAAAGGTAGTTTTTGAGAGCTTAAAATACATCAGGAGCCTTAGAACGAAGTCCCCTTACATTTTGATAATAAAGGGACAAGCATTTCAGTTTTTTGAGTTATTAAGATGTTACTGGGCCATATTGATGGAGATAATAGTAAGTTAAACATAGAATCAGGAACATACAAATGTAAAAGAAGCGACGCTACTATTGGCTCTAGAATTTTTTTTGCATTTTATCAAGTTTAAATTATCACTTATGTTGTGTGATAATAATTTGTTTTTAGCAAAATCAATAACTTGTTACGGTGTTGAGGCATGATGCAACCTTGAGATAAATACGATGCGTGATGGAGGGACTGATAGTAGCGATGGACGATACCATAAAAAACACAACAATAATTACCCCAAACTGATGAAACAGTAACCGCTGTAACCGCTTATTATTGCACAAAATATTGTATTCCATTGAATTACGTTGCAAAAAAGTTATTATTTCCTTGTTAATAGATGGTAAACCATATGAATCAAAATATTCTATGCATCCGTTGTGAGGTAAAAATAAAGCTAACCAATGTTTACTTGGCTTGTCAGAAGTATCTGTGTTAATAATCAATAAACTAGGTCTTTAAACATATTTTGGAATTTTATCTATTGGAAATACTCCACCAAAACAATTTTTGGTGTATTGGTTATGTGTTAGGATCGTTTCAATCTTAAATGTGTTCATTGTTCAAGTTCAGTTGATGATAAAATATTAATATTATTAGAATGTTAACTATTTACGTGTTTGTATGAACATTACGATTTTTATCAATTTGTAAGCTTGCATCAAATTCTCCATAAACAATATAGTTGTTGTTGTTGGAAGTTGTTGTGAAAATTTAGCTTCAATTCTTAATGATCCTTGATTTATCAAGCTCTGGCAAATATCACTCCCCAATCCATCAGGGGAAAGATCAAAAGCAAGAAAAAGGAAGTCTTTGCTGAACATTGACTTTGTCTGCATGATGTATCCCAGTTCCACCGAACAACGTGTGATATGCCCTTTTATAACAAGAGTTCTTTTCTGTAAAATTTGTTTCTACAGCTTAATTTGGTACTTGAACACCATTAATATATAACATAAATTGCTTTTAATTAAAATGTCTAAAGTTAAAGGGATTCTTCGAGCGTTTTCCTGTAAATCCATCATTTTCAGTCATACAAAAGATTATTGCATTTGGTAGATGTCCAATAAAGACATTGTCTAAGGTTATATTAGAAGTATTAGCAGAAATTGTAAAAGTCTTAACCTCAACGTGTTTGTAATGATACTTTGCATTAGCTTTGGCTAATACAGTATTATGTGCCAATAGAATGCTAGGGTTGATTGCTACATGTTTCATAAATAATGTAGCTTCTAAAATTTTTAGTTGACTCTCATCATTCTCTTGAGCAACAAAAATAAATTCTGTTGTTACCTACGTTGTTGATTAACAAAACTGGTTGAACATATCATTTAATTTTTTGAAAACACCTCTCCTTATATTTGTTAAAGCTTCCTTTCCCTAGGAGGGCGCCTAGGAACCTCTGATAAACATCAATGAGGCTGGCGGGGCGGACGTTAAAGCACACAATGTACTCTTACGTTCCAATCTCATTTTGACACAGATGACTTCTATGTCATCTGTATTTGTAATCTGAAACAAGGAGCAATCCTACTCAATTCGACTTGCAATTAAAACTCCATGGCCCACAGCATCACAAACGGAATCCAAATCTTTTCTAAAGACATTAAAATCAGACGCAAAGTACTCGGTACTCAAGAAGCTATTGCATAAATTGGTTTCAGTTAAGATAAACAAATCGAAAGGTAGTTTTTGAGAGCTTAAAATACATCAGGAGCCTTAGAACGAAGTCCCCTTACATTTTGATAATAAAGGGACAAGCATTTCAATTTTTTGAGTTATTAAGATGTTACTGGGCCATATTGATGGAGATAATAGTAAGTTAAACATAGAATCAGGAACATACAAATGTAAAAGAAGCGACGCTACTATTGGCTCTAGAATTTTTTTTGCATTTTATCAAGTTTAAATTATCACTTATGTTGTGTGATAATAATTTGTTTTTAGCAAAATCAATAACTTGTTACGGTGTTGAGGCATGATGCAACCTTGAGATAAATACGATGCGTGATGGAGGGACTGATAGTAGCGATGGACGATACCATAAAAAACACAACAATAATTACCCCAAACTGAATTTGAGAGTCAACTAAAATTTTTAGTTGACTCTCATCATTCTCTTGAGCAACAAAAATAAATTCTGTTGTTACCTACGTTGTTGATTAACAAAACTGGTTGAACATATCATTTAATTTTTTGAAAACACCTCTCCTTATATTTGTTAAAGCTTCCTTTCCTCGGTCTTGTTAGACTTCTTTTGGATGTGCTGCCTTATTTATGTTTGATAATCAATTAATACCAGTTGATAAGGCTTCCCTATAAAATATCTAAACCTGACGAAAATATCGGTTTTCAATATTTCAGCAATCCACCAAGAAAATCTCCAATCCCTCACCCTTTTGATAATGATATACCGTTTGTAATAGAGGTCCTATTTCTTGAATGCTACCCCCACTTTGATTGTGGTAATATTTAATATATGATTGTTGCATAATGAATAAAGGGTAATATTTTTTTTCTACCTATTTATATAACTTTTTATTCATGGATAAAATGTGATACAATTTTTGTTGGATATAGATTTGATATAAAATTAATATTTTCTCCATATTGATCAGAAATTCTTATTGAAATACTTTCAAAAAAAATCTTTTGTATTGGAATATATTGAACATTTTTAAATTCAAAGTGAAAAGGGTTTCTGCAATTTTTACTATTGATAGCTTTCAAAGCTTTTATTTTAACATAGGGTGAATAATATCTGCGTAAACAATCATCATACCTTGTAGCTGATCATTATACAATGTAAACACTTGTTTGAATAAATCTATTAAAGTTGTTTTTAAATTTACAACTTTTTCTTTTTGTGAGGAAAGTTTCTGTATTATTTCTGACACTGTGTATGAATGATTTTTTTTGCAGATAAAAATATTCTTTTTCAATAGAGCTTTATATTGTTATATACTTTTCTTTTTCTACAATTGATACTGGCTTATACTCAATTTTATAAAAATTTTCATTTAATAATGATTGCAAGATTTCCAAATAAAATTGATCTAAAAGCTCCTTTCCTGTAAATCCAGGTTCAGACGTAAGACTGTTGATTAAAACTGGTAAAAAGGTCAGGGTAAATTGTATACTTTTTAAGGTCAGGGTAAAATGTATAACCCATTCTCTTCTTAACAGTAACACCTGATTTAGTTAAATGTGAAGTTTCTATATTAATCGTAATGCAATTTTGAGTTATATATTTATCTGTCTGAAGAAAATCATTAACAAAAATTTCTGTTAAGTCAACCTTCCAATTTTCATTTCTTACATCAATATACCTTGGTTCATAAACTGCGAAAGAGAATTTTCTGTAAATATTTCTTCTGAAGAATTACTTAATCCGGTAATATAAAATTCTTTCATTTTTATTTTACAATAATATTTAATCTTTATTTGTACGGAGTCAGGTTGTTTGAAACTGCTACTCGGTGCTTGAAGTTTTTTTCCGTTTCTTGCGAATAGGAAAACTTAATTCGGTTTGTTTTGGTTTATTGGTGCTTGAAGTTGTAGATGATGATCGAAGAGTGTAACATTCGAATGATGATCGAAGAGTTCAAACATTCGAATTGCGCTATTTATAGATTTTCGTGGCTTTAAACGAGTTTCTGTTGAAGCAACTCATAATGCTCTTTTCTCAATCTTCTCATCGCTATTATAAAAAACATCATAATTTGAATTCGACTCTTCATAATCCTCATCAATTTCTATTGGATCTGATTCATAGATATCTTCATAAGGATCCGTTTGCATTGCACCATCTATCAGTTATTTTTGTTTTATTTGTGTGTATTTGTGCTTTCTTATAATACTCGATGTCTGAGAGTCTATATTCCTCACATATTTCATTGAATTAGGTATTTCTTTTATATTATTATTTTTGATAATATCATCAGTAATCGTTAACGGATTTTTTTAGCAAATCTTTACTCTTCTTAATATTTAATTTCATCAATTCATTACGGTATAAATACCACTTTTTCGTATCATTTGAGTTTTATCCATTCAAATTTTTTTCATAGCTTTATCAATTTCACTAAGTTCATTGTCATCTAATAAAGTTTTCTTTTAATTTTTTATATTGTTCAGGATGTAAAATAATCATTCGTTGTAAACTATGAATTTCTATTCATTAAATTTTTCAATCAATTTTCCGATAATTTCAGAAAGTACTGTTCCAATTAATGTTCGTAAAAACAAACCCTCCACTTTGAATTAATAATTTACGCTTGATGCTTAGCTTCTTCTTTGGACAAGCTGAAAGTCTTAATTTGCTTTATACTTTTTTAATTTCTGAAGTTGTGTTGATGTAAGTTTATTATTTCCGTTCAACGTGTTTATGATAATTTCGCAAATGGTTTTAGTAACTTCAGAATCACAATTTTGAAGTATGGTTTTTCTTAGTTTTTGTTTACATGTAAATTTGTTTGTTTACCTTCAATCGTTTCATTTTTTTTGCATAAGTTCTAACTTGCTAATTGTTTTGGGAAACAGTAACATTCAGAAAAATCTTTTTTCAAATCTTGCGTTCTAATACGAAATATATCATTAATCTCTTGAGTAAAATCAATAATAATATGACCATAGGGATGTGAAGTCACTTATAGAAATATCTCTGCAAAATTGTCCTTGATGAAATATATTTTGTGTAACTAATGTAATCGAAATATTACGGTGAAGTGAGCCCCTTGTAGCTCGCAAATTTTTTCTCCATAGCCATCAAGCATTAGATCATCTAAAATAATCAAAGTAGGTTCACCGCTTTCAAAATTTTCTGGAATATTATTTTGATATTCTATGTTTGAAAATTTTAAATCTTTGGGAGTGGCATTTTGTTCAGGTTACACCAAATTACCTTTGGGATAGAAGGAAGAAACCCTTTGCTTGAATTATTTACTAAATTGATTATAAAAGTTATTTTTCCACAACAAGATGAACCGCATTGAAAAAGGATGTACAAATTTAATCATATTTTAACGAACTATTTTGGGCAGAAGTTTCTATCTAAATAAAAATAAATTTTATTTTAAATTTAAATTTTTTATTTTTGAAAAATTTACAATTTGTTTTAAATTTCCTTTTTAAGTTTCGCTTTATCGATGTTGGCTGAACGCTATCAGCATCATCATCAGCATCGCTTTCTTCTTCAGCTACTTCCTCATCACTTTCTTCTTCTCGTTGCAAATATTCGAAGGCCGCCATATTTTTCCGGTCTTCAATTCGTCATTTATAAATAATTTTACTGAAAGCTTTCTGGAGCTCCTCCAGCTCCTTTTCATCTGCTATAGTGTCAACTAATCTTTTCGGTAAGTATACCGAAAACATTTCTTCACCATAGCCCAAGGTCGCTAATAGCTGCTTTCTGTACTTTCTTTCTGTAAACTTTAGTTTAATTAGGTTATAAACTAAGTTTACTTCCAATTCGTCCACCTTTTTTAATGTGAGGGTGGCTCCCTCAGCTGCTGAATTTAAGAACTTCGCGAATTTAGTGTTCATTTTTTTTTTGTAATTTGTTGTTTTTGTTGTTGTTATAGTAGTTGATATAGAGGTTATGAAATCTTAATAATAGCATGATCAAAAATACAAAGCTATTTATATATTTGATATGTAATTTAACACTTAAATTTAAATTTACATGCGCGGCTAAAATGTTAATATAAGAATTTGATGTATGTAAAATGTATGTTATATTGCATTGCATAATTATTTTGAATATTACACAACGTGCCTTTATTTGTTTAAGTATAAAATTTATAACACCATTTAATACCATTTCACAATTTCACAACACCATCAATACCATCCAGGTTAAGTTATGCCGGTTCTAGCGCAAAATCCCATGTATTTTTTATATGAAGGTACAAATTCACTTTTTCGCCTTCTTGGAATATAATATTAACTCAAACGGTGACATACCGACAAATGGACGGACGAATTTATACCACATACTATATACTTTATACTGTTATTCCGTTTACGAAATCATTTTTTCATTGCATAATTATTGTTAAGTTACAAATAATTTCAAGTCAAATTTTTTTGCGATATTTGCAAAAAAAAAATTTTTTTTTATGAATTACTAATAATTTAAATTTAAATTGAAATTGTAATTCAACACTTCTTTAAAAAAATGTTTAAGTATTAAAAGTTTTAATATTTCACAACACCATTTCATGCCAGGTTAAATGTTATGTCGGTTCTAGTTATGCCGCAAAATTCCATTAATTTTTAAATAAAGGTACAAATTTACTTTTTCACCGTCTTAGAATATAATATTAACTTATATAGTTTTATATAATATTAACACTTATAGACCGACAAATAGAAGAAACGAATTTACACTTAACATTTTGTACTTTATAATTTATAATATTTCCGTTTTAATTGTTTTTTCTAAATATGTATTTTAAATTTTAAATTAAAGTTTTTAACGGATAATTTTAATTTAAAAAAAAATAAAAACTTTGATTAATTACCGAAAAAAGTTTTATTTAAAAACAATAATTGCCTATTTTCGATTTACCCAATGCATCAACCTTAAAAACTATATATATAAGGTTTATACATTTTTTAAAAAATAAATAAATTTCGATTAATTATGCAAAAAAATTTTAATTAAAAACAATAATTCCCTATGTTCGCTTTATCCAATGCACCAACCTTAGAAACTTTATATAAAGTTTATTATAAATTAAAAAAAAAAATAAACTTTGATTAATAACGGAAAAGTTTTCAACTAAAAATATTAATTTCTTATTATCTCGTATGCTTTTCTATGTAGAGATATTTTTTTAAATTGAAATTTTTTTTAACTAAAGTTTTTTTAACCGCAATTTTTTTATATTAAAATTTTTTCAATCTGTCAATTTTTATAGAAGACTTTTTTTAAAAAGAAAAACTTTGATTAATTAACGGGAAAATTTTCAATTAAAAAAAATAATTTCCTATTTGCGCTTTATCCAATACACCAACCTTTACGAGCTTTTTACACAGAAGGAACAAATAATAACCACTTAGGCCAATAGGTTGGGGCACCGGAAGAAATAAATTCACACTTATGACTTCTTCCAGCTAGATATAGCTCTCTCCCTTTTGTCGTAGTTAATCTTGAACCCCAGTGTGTATATTTCACATTGAAATCTCCTCCGATAATAAAATAGTTTTCAAGTATTTTAAAGAGATTTATGAAGTCGACTCAAGTAGGTGAGTGTCTTGGTGGGCAATAGATAGCCGAGATTTTGAAGTCCTTATTTTTGACCTTAATGTTAATTGTTGTAACTTGCATCATTGCATTTTCTATTTTCTGCTCCTCATGGTGTTGAATGTTACCTTTTATCAGTATTGCTGTTCCTCCTATTGCTTTGTCATCTGGATTCGAAGTATTATAACAAACATAATTATTAATTTTAATACTAAATTTCTTTGTGAAGTGTGTTTCAGAAATTAGACATATATTTTGAACCTTCAGAAAAATTTCGAATACCAAAATGTGTTGGAAAAGTTTATTTTCGTTCCATGTAGCAACTCTAAGTGTGTGGCTTATTTTTTATGTGACTGCGATGGTTTTCTGCTATTGTTTTTTATCGTTGTAATCTCGTCAGATAATGTTTATATAAATTCGTCTTGGTTTGTTAGTCTCTGCAGGATAAGACTTAATATATTCTTGACTTAGCAATCATCTTCCTTACGGAAGTTTTTCACAATTTGGGCATACGATTTAGCATTTACATTACGTACAGGATTTATAATTGTAGGTTTTCTATTCGTGTCAACGAATTTTTCATTTTTATAAGTATTAATCTTTTGAATTTGGGGTAGTTTTGCTTGTTTATCTGGCTTGCAGTTCTTTTACAATTTGGCATCCTCTGTAGTTTGCCGGATGATCACCACGACAATTAATACATTTGGCTTTTTCCCCCAACTTCAAAATACAGCTTTTTGTGAAATGCTTACCTCCACACCTAACGCAAGCACAGTCTCTATTACAGTAACTTTGTGTATGCCCAAAAGCTTGACGGCTCTTCCACTGCCTGATTAACTTTTTGTTTTTTCTTTTTAACTACTATTTTCATTATTGTTTTAATAGCAAAAATTTTTTCTATATTTTCTCTATTATCAAATGTTAACATAAACAATGGTAATCCTCTTCTTTGAGTGATAAAGCTGCCATCGTTCTTTGTGATTTTATCTTTAATAATTATGTTTTTGGCTTCTAATATCTGGAAACCGTTATCTCTTAGGTCTTGAACTATTTCATTTTCATCGCATGAATGATGTAGTCCCCTGGCCATAACTTTTGTTGGTCTGGTAACTTTGTCCTCATAGGAGTGCCACTGAACTTTCTTCGATGTTAAATCATTTGTTAGACATCTGTATGTGCCACTATCAGTAACATTGATCTTCCAGAAGTTATTGTTGTAAGATGTGTACTTGCATTCCTTTTTAGTGGTTTGCTTTATTAAATTTTTAATCTCGCCAAAGGTACCTTATACCGCCATAATAGCTGGTTTATGTTCCTCTTTTTTAACTTTTTTATCTGCAGTATTGTTTCTAAGTGGTGCTTGTTTTATTTTTGTTGATTCTTTTTTCTGTTTGGCAGTTTCGGTGCTTTCCTCTGCTTTGCTTTTTTTGGATGGTCTTTTCGTTTTTTTAAGCATCCAATCCGTTTCTCTCGTGAGTTCTTCTTCATCCATGAAGTAATTGAAAATATTTCAATTACTTGGCGCTGGTGAATTACCTCTATCTAATAAGGTAACCTTTCTTTCTAGATTTTTAATGTGATCCTTTAGACTGATCACTATCTGTTCCATTTCTTTCTTTGCCTTTACTTCTTTTTCCCATTCGTTGTAGAAATTTACACCCACAGAGTCTAGATGGATCTTGTTATCGACAACGTTTTCGATTCTTATTTGCTGTTCTACTACCGCGTTTTTCAAAGGAGTTCTAGTTGTTTTACTCTCTTTGTTTATTGGTTTAGGGGGAGTTCTTGATATTAACGAACTTCTGTTAAAATTTCCTGTTATATGTAATAGTTGGTCCCCCGCAGAATCCGTGGGACCGACCTCCGAAAAGGGTGGATTTTCCAATGCAACTGGTCTGCCACCTGGGGTAATAATATCTTTTGCTTTGTCAATTACATTTTTAATTAATGTGGCAGATAAAACTACAAACAAACCCCCTACCAGGAGGGCCAGGTCATTTGACGACGGAGTCTCCGCCTAACTAAACGATTGTTCACGCCCGTCGAAAACATACGTCCTCGTTTGGGCGGATTGATTCAGCCTAACCGGTTTACTTAGTTATTGTGCTAAGTTCTCGCATTCACCCGTTCTCGTCCGCCTTACAAAGTGAGTTTCCAGGAGGCACCCGGCAGATAATTATGTTACCTACCTTCGGAGAGGGGAGAGTCGGATTTGTTGACAGAGCTGTAGTTGTTAAATCAGAAGGCTATTCCTAGGTTTTAGCAGAGCTATAAGTTAAAGGTATACACTTCCTAGGGCCTATATCAACCTTAGCGTCCCTAACCTTAGCTCTTATTAATAAGAGTTAAATTTACTATTATATAATATAATAATTTTAATATAGTCTTTAACTATCTTTTTCCTCCGCTTCCGTTCACCGCTTTCAAAATTTTCTGGAATATTATTTTGATATTCTATGTTTGGAAATTTTAAATCTTTGGGAGTGGCATTTTGTTCAGGTTACACCAAATTACCTTTGGGATAGAAGGAAGAAACCCTTTGCTTGAATTATTTACTAAATTGATTATAAAAGTTATTTTTCCACAACAAGATGAACCGCATTGAAAAAGGATGTACAAATTTAATCATATTTTAACGAACTATTTTGGGCAGAAGTTTCTATCTAAATAAAAATAAATTTTATTTTAAATTTAAATTTTTTATTTTTGAAAAATTTACAATTTGTTTTAAATTTCCTTTTTAAGTTTCGCTTTATCGATGTTGGCTGAACGCTATCAGCATCATCATCAGCATCGCTTTCTTCTTCAGCTACTTCCTCATCACTTTCTTCTTCTCGTTGCAAATATTCGAAGGCCGCCATATTTTTCCGGTCTTCAATTCGTCATTTATAAATAATTTTACTGAAAGCTTTCTGGAGCTCCTCCAGCTCCTTTTCATCTGCTATAGTGTCAACTAATCTTTTCGGTAAGTATACCGAAAACATTTCTTCACCATAGCCCAAGGTCGCTAATAGCTGCTTTCTGTACTTTCTTTCTGTAAACTTTAGTTTAATTAGGTTATAAACTAAGTTTACTTCCAATTCGTCCACCTTTTTTAATGTGAGGGTGGCTCCCTCAGCTGCTGAATTTAAGAACTTCGCGAATTTAGTGTTCATTTTTTTTTTGTAATTTGTTGTTTTTGTTGTTGTTATAGTAGTTGATATAGAGGTTATGAAATCTTAATAATAGCATGATCAAAAATACAAAGCTATTTATATATTTGATATGTAATTTAACACTTAAATTTAAATTTACATGCGCGGCTAAAATGTTAATATAAGAATTTGATGTATGTAAAATGTATGTTATATTGCATTGCATAATTATTTTGAATATTACACAACGTGCCTTTATTTGTTTAAGTATAAAATTTATAACACCATTTAATACCATTTCACAATTTCACAACACCATCAATACCATCCAGGTTAAGTTATGCCGGTTCTAGCGCAAAATCCCATGTATTTTTTATATGAAGGTACAAATTCACTTTTTCGCCTTCTTGGAATATAATATTAACTCAAACGGTGACATACCGACAAATGGACGGACGAATTTATACCACATACTATATACTTTATACTGTTATTCCGTTTACGAAATCATTTTTTCATTGCATAATTATTGTTAAGTTACAAATAATTTCAAGTCAAATTTTTTTGCGATATTTGCAAAAAAAAAATTTTTTTTTATGAATTACTAATAATTTAAATTTAAATTGAAATTGTAATTCAACACTTCTTTAAAAAAATGTTTAAGTATTAAAAGTTTTAATATTTCACAACACCATTTCATGCCAGGTTAAATGTTATGTCGGTTCTAGTTATGCCGCAAAATTCCATTAATTTTTAAATAAAGGTACAAATTTACTTTTTCACCGTCTTAGAATATAATATTAACTTATATAGTTTTATATAATATTAACACTTATAGACCGACAAATAGAAGAAACGAATTTACACTTAACATTTTGTACTTTATAATTTATAATATTTCCGTTTTAATTGTTTTTTCTAAAATATGTATTTTAAATTTTTAAATTAAAGTTTTTAACGGATAATTTTAATTTAAAAAAAAATAAAAACTTTGATTATTTTTTTATTTATTTATTTATTATGCTCCATATATTGTACAATTAATTCTTTTAAAACTATTTACTTAGATACAGATATATAATTATCTTTACTACAGTTGATTTGTATTTTTTTATTTTTATTTAGAAGTTTTCGAGTTTAATACTATAAATTTAAAGGAAAATTGGAGATGAAAAACCTTTTTGAATTTTTGTTTTGTAAAACTTAACGCTAACTTAAACAGTAAAACCTATCTATAGTAAAATCTATACGTACGAACTAAACTAGCCTAATTTTTTTTTTAACTTAATTTAAATTTCTGATCAGAGGATTTTCTGACATGAACAGTTCCGAGTGGAACTTTACAGTTAAATAACTTATTTTTTCTAAAATTGTATTCATGCTGGCTTTATCATGCAGCTTTTTGGTTGAATACCATCTGGGAAGATTGAATACAAGTTTCAAAAGTTTATTTTGCGCAATTTGCAATTTTTTGGTATGACTAGCTGCACAATCTCCCCAGACTGGTGCCGCATATAACATTATTGGTTGAAAAATTACCTTAATAAGTATCAATTTGTTTTCTGTGGATAAGATTGATTTTCGGTTAATAAGGGGATACAACATGCGAGTACATTTGTTAATTTTATCAATAGTGTTAGAAGTTTGCTTTTGAAAGGTTAGCCTTTTATCTAAGGTAATGCCTAGGTATTTAATAGTATCGGCCCAGTTAATTTCGTCATTTTGCAGTTTTAATGGTATAGAAGGTAAAAGAGAGGCTTTCCTTTTTTTCGTAAAATAAATTGATACTGTTTTGGAAGCATTAATATTTACTCTCCATTTTGCATAATAACTAGAGAGCTTATTGAGCGAATTTTGTAGGTTTGTTAATATGTGATTGGGATTAGTGCCAGCAGAGTAAATTGCAGTGTCATCAGCAAATACTGATATTTTTGTAAACTCTAGCCTAGGGATATCTGCAGTGTAAGTGTTGTACAAAATTGGGCCAAGTACCGAGCCTTGTGGAACTCCTGCTTTAATTTCATACAAATTGGAGCATGTATTATTCAATATCACACGAAATACTCTTTGATGAAGAAAGTTTTGTATGATTTTAATTAAATATATAGGAAATTTATACACTTCTAATTTATGAAGCAAGCCAGAGTGCCACACAGTGTCAAAGGCGGAATTTATGTCAAGCGCTACTAGACCAATAGATTTGCGTTCTTCTAAGTTGGATTTAATGTAATTTTTGACACGTAGAAGAGGGTGAATGGTACTATGCTTTACCCTAAATCCAAACTGTTCGTTTGGAAGAATTTTTTTAGTTGAAATAAACTTTTCCAGTCTAATTTTTATGAGTTTTTCAAATATTTTTGAGAAACTGCATAGCAAGCTGATAGGCCGAAAACTACTTAATTCCTCCATCGGTTTTCCAGGCTTAAGAATCGGAATAATATGAGCTTCTTTCCATATATTTGGGAAATAACCTAGTTTTAAACAAGAATTGTAAATCAAAATTAGATATCTTTTTGCGTTTAATGGTAATTTTTTGATACATAGATTAGATATGTGATCTGAACCTGCAGATTTTTTAGTTTTTAATTGGGCAAATATTTCATTCACAGCTTTCAGTTCCATTTGTTCAAAGGATTCTATTTCAGCTTGATCAATTTTGCTTACAGATTCCTCCACCATAAGATTTGTATCATGGTCGCTTGTGTTGTTGTTCACGGCGTGTTTGTTATAAAAATTTTTAGCTAATGCATTTGCTTTATCAATATTCGTGTAAAATGTGTTACTGTCATCCTTTAGAGTACCTATAAATTTATTTTTATTTTTTAAAACTTTTGAAATTTTCCAAAAAGGTTTTGACGATTTTTTCAAGTGCTTAAGAGTATTAGACCATTTCATATTTCGAAACTCACTTATTTTATGTTTTAAAAAATTGTTGAAGTGTTGTAATTGAGCATAAAAAATTACATTACGACTACGCATCCACTTTCTCCTAACAGTGTTTCTATGCCTGATTATATTTATTATATAGTCAGGTAATTTTTCGGTGTATTGCTTGACTATTTTCATGGGTACAGCCAATTCAGTTGCTCTTTTAATTTTGTTGTTTAAATTAGATATCATATTGTCTATTTGGTAACAATAGTCAACAGAATCATTATTATTGGTATTTAATTCCCTTTTCAGAAACTTCTGATACAGATACCAATTTGCATTGTTAAAATCCAAATAAGTACGATCATGTGATATAGTTTGTTTGCTAACGTTTAAAGTAACCGGCAAGTGGTCAGATGACAGATCATTAATTGTAATAGGTTGGGAGCAATATTCTGGTATGTTAGTTAAAAATATATCTAGTGTAGAAGGTAGTGAATTACTATTATAAGGAATATAGGTATGGTCAAAAGGATATAATAATGTGAACCTATCACTTAGTAATAACTGATATAAAATATTTCCCCAACTATTAGCCCGGGCACATCTCCACATTCTGTGCCTGCAATTTATATCGCCTCCTATAATGAAGTCACCTGTAGTTCTTGAAATTTTTAGTAGATCTTTTTTGAAGTCATTTTTATTTAGATTTCTTACGTTCAGGCTACTTATGTAATTTTTAGTGCCGGAAAAATAGACAGAAAAAAGTTTAATTTTCTTGTTATCATTTAATGTTACCTCTATACCAATATTTTCTATTAAATCCAACTTTAAAGGTTCAATTAGTTTATGCTTAATATCTTTTCTAATAATTATTGCTACACCCCCACCACTTGTTGTAAGACGATCTTTCCTATATATATTAAAGTTCGAGTTTTTTAGGATAATATTATTGTTAAGCCATGTTTCACATATCAAGCCAACATGAATACCATTTTGTAACATAAAATTGAACAATTCATGGTTTTTGTTCTGAATAGATCTAGCATTCCATGTTAAAATATTTAGTTTATTACTAACATTCATTTTGAATATAAGTATTTAACCGAAAGTTCAGTTATAACCGAAAATTGTTCAGCCTTATTTTTGCAATTACTTAATTTATTTAATAATTCATTAGTTAAATTTAATATTTCATCAACAGAAAAAAGATCTGAATTGTTTCTTATATTATTACTACTATTACTATTGAAATTATTATTACTATTACTACTAATACTACCTGCTGGAATTTTATTGTTATGACAGCTTATACTTGCGGCAGTGTTACTATTGTTGTTCTCCCAAATAGAGTTTGATCTACATACAACATTGTAAGGTAATGAATATGTGCTTCTATTATTGTTGTTGTTGTTGTTACTATTGCTGTTACTATTGCTGTTTGTCTTGTAGTAAAGAGTGTTTGGAAAAAGTACATTGTAATTACTTTTACTCATAGTTGCATTGTTGTTGTTGTTTGACACTGAGGTATTTTGTCTTACTTTATTGTTGCGACCCAAAAGAGAGATATATGTTTTCTTATTATCACAAATACTATCAGTGGAATGATGTTCACCGTGACAATTAGCACATTTTTTAATTTCTTTGTTTGTACAGTCAGTAGTTGAATGACTGCCGGCGCAGAAAGCACATTTTGTATTTACGCTACAGTTACGTGATCCGTGGCCAAACATCTGGCAATTGTAACATTGTGTGATTTTTTTATTGGTGGTTTTACGTTCCCATCTAACTTTAGTGTTGAATATATAAGTAAACTTATTACGTAATTCGTTTAACTTAATTGAATTTTTTTCTAAATATACAATATATAGTTGTAAATCATTATATAAATTAGTGTTTTTATTTATTGATTTGATATCCAAACATTTTAAACCTTTTTCCAATAAGTTATTCTTCAAATCAGTGCAATTGTAGTTGTCCAATCCAGATAATACAAATTTTAGTGGCTTAGTGCTTTTCGATTCATATGTAAAAAACTCTAGATTGTTTATTTTTAGTTCGTCGAGTGCTTTTGTGTAAGATTCATTTGTGTTACAATACAGTTTTATACCAATTGAAATGGATCTGACATAATAATCATTTACACCAATTTTTTTCATAAATTCGTGAATTGTTGAAATTTTTTGTTTTATTATAGTTATTGGTGGTGGACCATTTTTCTTAGAATCAGTGTTTTCAATATTATTTTCGCATGCGTCCTCCATACACGTGCTTTCATTGTCATCATCAATAGTTTGTAGAGGTAAGTAGTAATTACTCTCAGAAGTTTTCTTTTTTTTTTGTGAATTGTCAAAATCACTGTTATTATTTATTTTAAAACTTTTCGCCATGTTTGTGTCTTTTTGCAAAAAAGCCACATTAATTTCATTTGAAATTCTTTTCCTTTTTCGAATAATTTTGAGATTTGGAATTCAAATAATTAATTTTAATGTTGTAAATTACAATTATTTTTCTATAATATGTTGTATGAACAAAATAATTTCTTTTAATAACTTTAGAAGTTTTCTCGATGCAAGCAAAGGGAATACTGAAAACTTTGATTAATTACCGAAAAAAAGTTTTATTTAAAAACAATAATTGCCTATTTTCGATTTACCCAATGCATCAACCTTAAAAACTATATATATAAGGTTTATACATTTTTTAAAAAATAAATAAATTTCGATTAATTATGCAAAAAAATTTTAATTAAAAACAATAATTCCCTATGTTCGCTTTATCCAATGCACCAACCTTAGAAACTTTATATAAAGTTTATTATAAATTAAAAAAAAAAATAAACTTTGATTAATAACGGAAAAGTTTTCAACTAAAAATATTAATTTCTTATTATCTCGTATGCTTTTCTATGTAGAGATATTTTTTTAAATTGAAATTTTTTTTAACTAAAGTTTTTTTAACCGCAATTTTTTTATATTAAAATTTTTTCAATCTGTCAATTTTTATAGAAGACTTTTTTTAAAAAGAAAAACTTTGATTAATTAACGGGAAAATTTTCAATTAAAAAAAATAATTTCCTATTTGCGCTTTATCCAATACACCAACCTTTACGAGCTTTTTACACAGAAGGAACAAATAATAACCACTTAGGCCAATAGGTTGGGGCACCGGAAGAAATAAATTCACACTTATAACTTCTTCCAGCTAGATATAGCTCTCTCCCTTTTGTCGTAGTTAATCTTGAACCCCAGTGTGTATATTTCACATTGAAATCTCCTCCGATAATAAAATAGTTTTCAAGTATTTTAAAGAGATTTATGAAGTCGACTCAAGTAGGTGAGTGTCTTGGTGGGCAATAGATAGCCGAGATTTTGAAGTCCTTATTTTTGACCTTAATGTTAATTGTTGTAACTTGCATCATTGCATTTTCTATTTTCTGCTCCTCATGGTGTTGAATGTTACCTTTTATCAGTATTGCTGTTCCTCCTATTGCTTTGTCATCTGGATTCGAAGTATTATAACAAACATAATTATTAATTTTAATACTAAATTTCTTTGTGAAGTGTGTTTCAGAAATTAGACATATATTTTGAACCTTCAGAAAAATTTCGAATACCAAAATGTGTTGGAAAAGTTTATTTTCGTTCCATGTAGCAACTCTAAGTGTGTGGCTTATTTTTTATGTGACTGCGATGGTTTTCTGCTATTGTTTTTTATCGTTGTAATCTCGTCAGATAATGTTTATATAAATTCGTCTTGGTTTGTTAGTCTCTGCAGGATAAGACTTAATATATTCTTGACTTAGCAATCATCTTCCTTACGGAAGTTTTTCACAATTTGGGCATACGATTTAGCATTTACATTACGTACAGGATTTATAATTGTAGGTTTTCTATTCGTGTCAACGAATTTTTCATTTTTATAAGTATTAATCTTTTGAATTTGGGGTAGTTTTGCTTGTTTATCTGGCTTGCAGTTCTTTTACAATTTCCTCTGTAGTTTGCCGGATGATCACCACGACAATTAATACATTTGGCTTTTTCCCCCAACTTCAAAATACAGCTTTTTGTGAAATGCTTACCTCCACACCTAACGCAAGCACAGTCTCTATTACAGTAACTTTGTGTATGCCCAAAAGCTTGACGGCTCTTCCACTGCCTGATTAACTTTTTGTTTTTTCTTTTTAACTACTATTTTCATTATTGTTTTAATAGCAAAAATTTTTTCTATATTTTCTCTATTATCAAATGTTAACATAAACAATGGTAATCCTCTTCTTTGAGTGATAAAGCTGCCATCGTTCTTTGTGATTTTATCTTTAATAATTATGTTTTTGGCTTCTAATATCTGGAAACCGTTATCTCTTAGGTCTTGAACTATTTCATTTTCATCGCATGAATGATGTAGTCCCCTGGCCATAACTTTTGTTGGTCTGGTAACTTTGTCCTCATAGGAGTGCCACTGAACTTTCTTCGATGTTAAATCATTTGTTAGACATCTGTATGTGCCACTATCAGTAACATTGATCTTCCAGAAGTTATTGTTGTAAGATGTGTACTTGCATTCCTTTTTAGTGGTTTGCTTTATTAAATTTTTAATCTCGCCAAAGGTACCTTATACCGCCATAATAGCTGGTTTATGTTCCTCTTTTTTAACTTTTTTATCTGCAGTATTGTTTCTAAGTGGTGCTTGTTTTATTTTTGTTGATTCTTTTTTCTGTTTGGCAGTTTCGGTGCTTTCCTCTGCTTTGCTTTTTTTGGATGGTCTTTTCGTTTTTTTAAGCATCCAATCCGTTTCTCTCGTGAGTTCTTCTTCATCCATGAAGTAATTGAAAATATTTCAATTACTTGGCGCTGGTGAATTACCTCTATCTAATAAGGTAACCTTTCTTTCTAGATTTTTAATGTGATCCTTTAGACTGATCACTATCTGTTCCATTTCTTTCTTTGCCTTTACTTCTTTTTCCCATTCGTTGTAGAAATTTACACCCACAGAGTCTAGATGGATCTTGTTATCGACAACGTTTTCGATTCTTATTTGCTGTTCTACTACCGCGTTTTTCAAAGGAGTTCTAGTTGTTTTACTCTCTTTGTTTATTGGTTTAGGGGGAGTTCTTGATATTAACGAACTTCTGTTAAAATTTCCTGTTATATGTAATAGTTGGTCCCCCGCAGAATCCGTGGGACCGACCTCCGAAAAGGGTGGATTTTCCAATGCAACTGGTCTGCCACCTGGGGTAATAATATCTTTTGCTTTGTCAATTACATTTTTAATTAATGTGGCAGATAAAACTACACACAAACCCCCTACCAGGAGGGCCAGGTCATTTGACGACGGAGTCTCCGCCTAACTAAACGATTGTTCACGCCCGTCGAAAACATACGTCCTCGTTTGGGCGGATTGATTCAGCCTAACCGGTTTACTTAGTTATTGTGCTAAGTTCTCGCATTCACCCGTTCTCGTCCGCCTTACAAAGTGAGTTTCCAGGAGGCACCCGGCAGATAATTATGTTACCTACCTTCGGAGAGGGGAGAGTCGGATTTGTTGACAGAGCTGTAGTTGTTAAATCAGAAGGCTATTCCTAGGTTTTAGCAGAGCTATAAGTTAAAGGTATACACTTCCTAGGGCCTATATCAACCTTAGCGTCCCTAACCTTAGCTCTTATTAATAAGGGTTAAATTTACTATTATATAATATAATAATTTTAATATAGTCTTTAACTATCTTTTTCCTATTTGTTTAAAACACCAAACAACATCAAAACATTTTTCTTGCAAATTTCAACTCTTGTGTGTTATTCACTTCAAAAAATGAGCCCGATAGTATTTACTCGGATGATTTTTTTTCAATTTTTTTACTTTTACTAGAGCAAAAGAGTTAGAAAATCTTTTAACACTCTTTCTTATGGTAAATATGAGAACTATACTCAATAATGTTAAAAACTGGAAACATACTGGAACAAAAGAGTTAGAAAATTTATATTGACATCATTTCTTATCATTAACATAAGAATAAAAGAGGCAACTACTCAAAACTAAGCAATATTTTTAAATGTTGCTCAACATTATTTCTTGTATAATAAGTGAAACTTGCGATTCCTCAGATGGGTGAAAAATTAAATGAAAAAACAATGTGAATTTTGCGATAGGCACATAAATGTTTAAATTTTTATCAATTATTATAAAATGTAAAAGAAATTGTCAAAATCTTTAGTTGATTAACAGATCCTTTCAAAATATGATTTTGTTATATATTTCTAAGAATTAGGTGGTTATGCTGGAGTCCGTCGGAATTTCAAATTAAAAAAGCGCTTCAAACGTATAATATATTTTATCGTTTTTAACAAAATGTAATGTGTAACAAAAAATTACTATTACATTTTAATTTGTAATGTACATATGTAATTGAAAGCTTATAACTTTTACTTTTAATTTATGTACATACGTATTATTAAAACATTTTTAAGTTTTTACAAAATAAATAAAAAAAAACTCAAATTGTCAATGTTAAAATCATTTTAAAGATTCTCTATCTTAAAGGTAGGATTAGTTGAACCTGCATAAAAGAAAGAAATTTTTCAATATTTTGTATTAGTTTCTGTTAGCGAAGACGTTAAAATGACGTATTACAAAATTTTAATGTGATTTTATGTAGGTCCTACTCCTACTGTGTATGGGGTATTTTTAAAAAAATTTTAAGCTAACAAAATCGTGAAAATATTTGTGTAGTTTCTCTATATTATATTTCCTTTATGGTGTAATTGAAAAAATTATTTTGTTTTATTGACAAATCAAATTAAAATTGATGAAAATTAGAGAAAGAGGCAACTTTTAAATACAATTTAAAAAAAAGTTATTTTGTTATTTTTTTATTTTTATCTTTCATTGTACTTGTCATAACCCAAAAAAACGTGAGAATTGCATAACTATCACGGAAGTATCCCCTAGAAGAATGTATTTGTTCGCCGCGAATTCATATTTTATTCTTCTGCGATTCATTAGTATTATGAAAAGGTTGACATGGCCGCGACAATCGTAAATCGAATCGCATTAGCTTCCCCGGGAAGAAGAAAATCCGAATGTTTAGAAGAATAAAAAGTGAATGTTATGAAATTTAATTATTAATATTTATTCATTATAAATATTTAAGGTTATTTATTTTTTAATTTAATTATTATTTAAAAATTTTATAATTCAATACATTAAAAAAATTTTAAGCGCGCTTTAAACGTGCGCTTTAAAAAATAATTGAAAATATTTTCATATACACTATACATCCCAACAACCAACATCCCAACAACCATAGGAAGAACGAGTTCTTCGAGAAGAAACATATACAAATCCCCCGGGTGAACATTATGCGAATGTTCGCCTGGAAGAATTAAAAGCGAATGAATTACGTTTCAGTAAAATAAATGTTCTCTTAGAAGAACAAATGGCGAATGAAATAAAAGAACTTTGGATGAATGTTCACCTGGAAGAATTAAAAGCGAATTAATTACGTTTCATTAAAAGAATATTTATTTTTGTTTTCTCTATTTTGAATATATTTTTCATATAGTATAATATAAGATATGAATACTACGTTTGTGTCTATCATACTATTTAGTATATAATGTGGATATTAATAATAATGTAATAATAATAATTTTGGTTATAGTTTCCTTTTAAATATTTTGAATATTCACCACCGTTTTGCATGCTTTTATTCTTGGCTTAAGAACTTGCTAAAATTTTAATATTTTTGTTGTGTAATTTACTATTCAACTAATCTTGCTTTTTTATTCCCCACGTCGTTCATCTTGTGTATTATTATATAAGATAAGTAATTTATATATATACACTCTGCTTCAAAACTCCTTTTGAGATTAATTGTAATAAATAAATAAATAAAATGTATCAAAACTTTTTTATAATTTATTAAGAGTTTATATTATTATTTTAGTATAATAGCATAAACATTTTTTTTAAACTGAAAATGAATTTGATGATTTTCATTTTTATTTTATAAAACTTTAAACATTAATATGAAAAGCAGAAACGGTGTTTATTATTTTGGCGTTGTTGTCTAGTGTAAAATGCAAATGTCAAGGTTCCAGAAGACATCGGAATCTGCCAACAGTTACTTCTTTCATCGCCTACAGTTTATCGAGCTCAAGAACAATGTTTTACAAAAATTTAGTATCTCCTAGCCATCAGAATTTGAAGAGAAAACCTTTTGTTCTCTCAACTATACATACTAGGGCTGACTAAATGGTTTTTAAAATTTTTAATGTAAAAAAAATTAATTTTCTCACCTTACTTTTAAAATAATCTCTATTGAAAATCCAATTGATTAAGTTTCGGTTTAATTGTAATTTAAGATAATAGCTATTGTATGGTGACAATATTTTTTTTTAACGATTTCAGCGAAAAAAAAGTCGAGCTTGATAAAAAATCAAAATAGATAGAACATTAAATTTCATGCAAATCGGAACTCTTAACTATTGATAAATAAAATGCTTTATGGTGAAATAGTTTATGGTCTTTGAGTTCTTCAAAATTTGAATTATTTTATAATTTGTGTAATTTATAATATTTGGAACATATTTTGTTGTATAAAATTTCGACTAAAAGAAATAAAAGAGAAAACCTAATTTTAAGAACATCAGATTCAAATTCATTTGATATAAACTTTTATTTTCTCATTATTCACAATTTCTACAATTTTCAATAAAAAACAAACTCTCAGAGTAATGGCACTTAATATTATTTAATTTGTTAATATTTTATACAATGTTCATTTTATAATAATTTAAAAATTCTCATGGGTAATTAAATTAGTTTAAAAAGTAAATCAACGACCGATCATCACCTTGTTAAGCTCTGGAATTCAATTAGTTGATTACACACTTGATTTTGTACTCCTCTTTTAAATCCATTTCTTCAAATTTTATTGTATTTTACTAAGCATTGTCATTATGTTCGTCTACAAAAAACAAAAGGAAAATAAAATATAAAGGAATTTTTAGCTATAGAGGATTCCCAATGGAAAATTCCAAAAACAAATTATCATAATAAGCATTGCATATTAAAGAATACTGGACTTTTCATTATGTTTGTAATTGTGTCCATGTTCTATGATAACCCATGTAAGCACCATAAAAAGCATATAATTTTTTTGTTACTGAAAATAAAAACAGGAAAATCCTTTTTAAAATTTCTAAAAAAAAATTTCTGTAATAAACATAAACATGAATGTATAACAAGTAACATAAATAAATAATTTGAATATAGTACGTTTGTGGCTTTTTTGTTCAGGAAAATTTTCTCAGTTTTTGTTTGTGTAAATGAAGTCAAACTTTTTCTGAAAAAATACGATGTTGATATTATGCTTGTTTCAGAAACACACTTCACAAATAATAGTTATCTAAAGATACCAAATTATGACATCTATACAACAAGCCACCCTGAAGGTAGAGCCCGTGGAGGTACGGCCATTATCATAAAATCCTCAATGGATCACGCTGAGAAAGTAAAATATTGCGAAAATAACTTACAAGCAACTTGAGTGGAAGTTAAAAGCTGCGTAGGAATGCTAACAATAACAGCGCTGTATAGTCCTCCTCGATATAACAACAAAAAAGAATTCTACATAAGCTTTTTTAAAGATCTTTGTAAAAAATTTATAGTTGGTGGAGACTTTAATGCTAAGTATTCAAATTGGGGTCCAGGTTGATAAATCCAAAAGAGCGAGAATTATTTAGTGCAATAAGCGACTTAAAGCTGAATCACATCTCTACTGGGGAACCAACTTACTGGCCAAGTGATAGAAGTAAGGTTCCAGACGTTATTGATTTTTTTGTTACCAAAGGAATTGATATTAAAAAATGCAACTCTAAATCATACTTCGAGCTTTCTTCCGATCATATGCCGATATGCTTTCTTCCGATGTATGTTTTCACTAGAGCTCCCAACGGATATTGCTGTAGTAAATAAACCTGCAACATTATCAAGCAGATACACAATTCGGGATAATTTTCGTCATTCACTTAATCTTTTAATACATCGACCATTTAAATTAAAAACAGAAAACGACATTGAAATAGCTGTTGAGTATTTCACGAAATATATTCAAGAAGCCGCTTGGTCAGCAACTCTGACAAGAATCGATAAAAATCCAAATACTAGTGAACTAGCGCATATTAGAAACCTTATTAAAGAAAAACGCAAGATAAGGAAGACATGGCAAAAAATCGCACTACTACTAACAAAGTAAACCTCAACAGAAGCACCAAGAAACTGAAAGCAGCACTATCGAATTACAAAAATTACGCGGTCCAGCAATATCCTTTAAATTTAACACCAAATCAACCAACAGAATACGACTTATGGAACAACCAACGTATACGAAAACCCCACTACGGAAACCTAACGGCGTTAGGTAGTAGTTCCAAATCATATATTTCGTTTTCGTCACAAACACTCAAAAATTGAGCAGATCTCATCGTATCGTATCACAATTGAGCACGTCTTATCGCATTGTTGACGAAATAAGTAACTTCTTTGAAAAGAAGAACTACTGTACTGCAGCATTTCTGAACATTAGTCAGGCCTTTGACAAGGTATGGTACATAGGTCTTTTGTATAAACTGAAGAAAAATCTCCTAAGTGAGTTTTACGAAATTTTGAAAAGTTATTTGCAAAATAGTTTCTTTTATGTTAAAATACAAAACGCGTATTTTGAATTGCTGCCAATTCACTCTGAAGTTCCTCAAGATGGTGTCGTTGCACCTACGCTCTATCTACTATACACAGCTGACCTGCCATATAATAATGAAGTTACACTAGCAACTTTTCCAGACGACACTGCGATTATGGTTTCCCACAATGAACCCATATTTAGCCACCTACATATTGCAGAAGCCTACTACAAACATGGCTTGACAAATGGAAGTTTAAAGTAAATGAGCTAAAATCCACACATATTACTTTCACGTTAAGGAGAGGAACTTGCCTGCCACCACACATACCACTTTCACGTTAAGGTTGCCGTCAGGTTCATTAAATAATAATAACATTCCTCAAAAGAATGATGTCAAATACCTAGGACTTCACTTAGATAAACGACTAAACTGGAGAAGCCACATCAACTATAAACGAAAGCAGCTCGGTATTAAGTGGAAATTCGTGTACTGGCTCATAGGGAAAAAATCACAACTCTCCTTAGAAAATAAAATATTTTTGTATGATTCCATACTCAAACCAATCTGGCCTTGTGGCATTCAACTATGGGGAGTTGCTGCCAAAAGCAGCGTGCAAATCATCCAACGATTTCAAAACAAAGTGATAAGATATATGGTTAATGCTGCATGGTTCGTGCCAAACAAAATAATCGACAATGACTTACACATTCCTTCAGTCCGTAATGAATTAATTAAATATACCACCAACTACAACAACAGATTGGAAAAACATCCAAATATTTTAACCCACACGTTGATGAATTCTGGAAATAGGAGACTCAAAAGAATGTTACTAGGAGATATTTTAAGGTGAAATTAATTAAGTATGTGGCTGCACAAGTGGGTACACTACTTCAAGACAAAATCCTCATACAAAAATATCTGCAGTATACAGTATACAGATTGTAAATAAAATGAAGAAGTAAAAAAAAAAAGTTTTTGTTTATATTATACTAGTGGCCTTTTACTGTTATAAAAAATTACTTTACCATGTCATATAGATTCCGTATATTAAATTATTGTCTTAATAGTATTAATACCCTCGCACATATATGGTATTATTATATATATATGGACTTTGGAGTCATTCATATGTGATATGCATGTGTATGTGACATATACCTGTGCATATATAGTATAGTAATTGCTTCGAGTTCAAATTTTGCCCTCTGATTCTGAAATATTCATTATAAAAAAAAAAAATAATTTTATGAGAAATTGCAGTCTTCTACATACAGCATACAGTGTACATTCTCGTAGCAATATAATAAAACTACCTGTCAAATGAATTTGTTAAGAAAAAACAACACAGTGTTTTCTTTTCGTTTTGTGGTTTATTAAATTTCTCATCAAATTATTTTTTTTTGTTTTTCATAATGAACATTTCTTATTCATTATAATATTAGGTTGCATTATACAGGTTGAGTAGTTGGATGTCTAATTTTACTCTTACGAAACATGATGACCAAAGAATATCTGTTAACAAGAATATGCACTCCCAGTTTTCATAAACCTAACACAATTTTTAAGAAATACCAAAGTAAGCAAAATATTATCTATTAACAGTTAAAAAAAGAGTTAAAATTTACATTTACTTATCGTATGCCAAATTTGTTATGAGAGAGAAAAGGTACAAAACAGATCTTTGTCTTTTGCTTTATACTGTAATTTTTGCGTTCCCGTTATTCTTCTTTGGATTGGTTTGCGTTCCCATTATTTATATGAGGAAAGGTGGCAAAAAATGTTTGTTCTAATTTAGTTTGTTCCCTTATACGACGATTAATTCTGATCTTTTATTATTTCAATATTTTCATTTTAAACATTATTATTTTCTTATATACCTATTAAAAATATTAAATTATAATTACATTACAATAATATAAAATATTATTAATATTTTTGTTAGTAATAATTTGGAGTTACAAACATTATTATTTTTTATTAATTATATTAAATTATAGTAAACCTAACTATTTATTATATTGGTGTACGATTATAAAATAATACTGAGGACAACATCTATTTGCAAATCACAGAATTTGAAGAATATGTTAACGTTGTTTTAGCTAGGTCTCCTGCTGCTTTAGTTAGGATATTCTTTGATTATAATATTGTCTGTATAATCTTATATATAATACACAAGAAGACATGGTGAGTAAAAAAACAAGAAAAATTGAATAGTAAATTGCACCACAAAAATTTTCAAATTTTAGCAAGTTCTTGGTGCTGAATACTTAAAACATTTCAAATAGTTCCACCAAATAAATGACGGTTATTTCCTAATTGAGCGACATCTAATCAGATAATACTCTTACAAAATAATATTGGGCCTAATTTCACTAATACATATAAACAAAATAAATAAACAAAAATATGAATTGAGTTCAGATTTATTTTTGTGATACAAAAAAAATATTCTTATACAGAAATTTAAAAAAAAAAATATATGATATGCGGATTGCATTTTTATGTTTTTTCAGGGTTTCAGTTGATGACAAAAATATTTTTATTTATGAATATCATGTTGATATTTTTTTGGTCATAAAGTATTTTTATAAAAAATTTAAAATAACTTAAATACATATTTTTATTTATGACTATTTACGTAATGATTTTTTTTTTGTCATATATTTTGCATTTTTCATTGTAAAGTATATATATATTCAAGAATCAAGCAATTCAGATAACAACTACAATTATACCAGAACAAATATTTCTTTTTATATAAAAACGTACCTGAAAGAACTTCTTTTGTGCAATTGCAAGGGGGATTCAGTAAATGTATACATATACAAATATAAACATATACATATACATAAATGTAAACAATAATATCATAAAGTAAATATAATATAGATATAATATAATAAACTACACGGAACAAATATTTGCACGATTTTTTTTAGCTTAAAATTTTTTTAAAAATACCCCATACAAAACTTGTATTCGAATCGTAAGAAATTTAAAATTTAAATCAAACGCTCTTTTATTTTTAATACAGAATTAAGAACCATCTTAATTCGTTCTTTATTACAAGACTTTCCTTTTTTTACTGACTGAAAAAAAACATTTTTAGAATTTAGTTGCTTTGAAAAATCAAACCGTTATTTTTAAAAGAAAAATGCAATCGTTATCAATAAATAAATTTCATAAGAAAATATACTAATGAACTCTTATGAAATAATGGAATTCTTTTGATATTGAATTACATAAATTTCGTAATTCCTTTCTTTCTTTTTTTAAAGTGGCGAAATATTGATTACGAAATTTATGTTGAATATGCAATTTATTTTAATTTAATATTTATTTGGAAATAGAATAAAATATTGAATAGTATTATAAGGTAAAATTACAGGATCAGGGTAGGATTGATACAATCATGTAACTTACACAGTAGGACCTACATAAATCACATTAAAATTTAGTAATACGTCATTTTAACGTCTTCGTTAACAGAAACTCATACAAAATATTGAACTAAATTTTTTTTCTTTTATGCAGGTTCAACCAAAGAATATCCATTAATAAGAATTTTATAATTTATCAATGAGTTGGTTACCATTTTTCCAGTCGATTTCCAATATTGTAAGAAATAGATAATAATAATAAGAATTTAATTTGTGAGAGAGAAATAAAAATTCAAAATACAAAGTGGAAAAAATATGAACGAACGATTTTTTTGTATGAAAGAAATATTGTATTTATTTTTAGTTATCAAACTTATAGATGCGTTAGATGCCTATTACACATCATTCTCTTCATCAATCATTTCGTCCATATATTGACAATATATGGATGAAAAGAATGATGACCGATGACACATCAATCTTGCACTCGTCAATCTTTTTATACATTTTGCAAGGACACACTGTGGAAGTGTTCTGAATATATTGATAATTTCGAAACATATATGAATATTAAAAATATAGTTTTTGGGGGAATGTTTTTAACTTCAATTTAAACTGAATTTTTAAAGTAAATGTTGGGTTTGAAACAACAAATTATTTTTTTACACATTTGAATAATATATCAATCGTTTTTTTACGATAATTGCTATAACTATTAAAATTAATATAAAAATTATTCTTTTTGAATTACATCACAAATTGATATTATAACCTAATCTGAACATTTTTTTTTTTTTTCGGCTATGAATTTATTGAATCTTTCTTTGTATTTGAAAATTACAATAAGTTTTACAAGAAAAAAACAAAATAGAATCCTTAAGGGATGTATTAAAATAAAGGTTGGTGTACGGATTGTCTTACTTTAAAGCTAAGACAAATTATTTTTCTGCTAGACAGCTAAAGTTTTCTTTTTTAGTCTGCTGATAGTTGGGATGTTCAGTAGGTTTCTTGCTAATGAATTTGGCTGACCCGACAGTCTGGTCGCATAGTTGATTTTACCTTTTCAAGTTCTTCTTTTACTGTTGGTATGTTTAAGTCTTTATGCAAATTCCTATTTTTCACATACCAAGGGGCATTTGTTATAACTCTTAGAACTTTTGATTGCATTCTTTGTATTATCTCCATATTTGAGTTCGATGTACTTCTCCATAGTTGGCACCCATATGACTAGATCGGTTTTAGCAAGGAATTATATATCAGTAATTTATAGCCCAATTTAAGTTTTGAGTGTTTACCAATTAACCAGTATAAAGTCTTTAGCTTTATTTTGAGTTGATCACTTTTACTTGAAATATGTTTTTTCCAAGTCAGCGTTCTATCAAGATGTACTCCGAGATATTTAACATAATTTGCTTGCTGTACAGGTAATCCATTTATGTTTATCTGTGGACCTTTTTTTGAGTGTAAATGTTACATGGATTAAAAAAAGGTCCACAAAATTGCTTTCATTTATTTTCATTTTCCACTTCTTCAACCAGTTTTCAGTTTTATGCACGTGTTCTTGTAAATCTAAGGATGTAACCTGAGGGTTTGTGTGAGAGCTTAAGATTGCAGTGTCATCTGCAAATGTGGGGGTTACTAGATGACCACTCTCCGGCAAGTCAGATGTATCGATTAATGACAAAAGTTGACCAAGAACGCTACCTTGTGGCACTCGGGCATAGTTGAGGATTGTAGAAAGAAAAATATCCCTTTGATCAGTAGGGACATTTTGAATAAATTTATTAATATTACTCTTGAACTTTTGTAGATTGTACGTAGGTATATTTTTGCATTGGGGAAACACGTTTGTTGGAATATGGTTCCACATTCGAAAAAATTTGACTACAAACGAATTCCCATAGCCAGTTTTGAGCCACCTTGGAATTTGCACTGAGTAGGGATGGGCACTTGATTCCTCTCTTGTTCCTCAGCGGAAATGCTTGAGAAGTGGCATTAGGGTTTTTACTTCATCTGAACAAGTGCGTAAACCTACGAGATATCTATAAAATAGGGAAAGTGCTCCAACAACACAACGATTTGCAAGTGGTACAAGGGAGGATGTAACATTAGGGTTGTCAATAAGACGAATGGCACGCTTTTGAACTTTGTCAAGAAAATTTAGTGCGGTTCGTGATGCATCGGCCCATATATGTGAATTGTATTCCAACTTGGGTCGTATGTATGGTTTATAGATATTTAGCATGTCCTGGGGAGAAAAATACGTTTTGCAGCGACTCAAAAAACCCAAACATATCGCGGCATTTTTAGCAATGTCAAAGATATGGTCATTCCATATTATTTTATTGTTGACCAACGATTCGAGAGGAAATTTCCAATTCATTTTATGAAAACAGAACCCAGGCCTATAGCTTGGTATTTGGATAAAAGACTCGATCAAAGGCCTTTGAAATATCCAGAGCTACAACAGTAGATTCGCCAGAGTTGTGAATGCTAATGTTGAGCTTCTCACTAAGCCAAGTCATTAGATCGCCAGTGGAGCGTTATGATCTAAAACCATATTGCCTATCACTAATGCTACGTTTGCATTCAAGATACTTCATTAGCTTTTTGTTGATAATAATCTCCATTACTTTGGAGAGGATCGACGTGATGGCTATAGGTCTGTAGTTGGTGGGATCGCTTTTGTCACCTTTTTTGGAAATAGGATTAACATGCGCAATTTTCCACTGAGTTGGATATTTACCAGTGGAGTATGATAAATGAAAGAGATTGCGCAACGGTTTAGAAATGACTAGGGCAATGTGTCTCAGAACCATAGCTGGAATCCCATCAGGACCGGTCGACTTCCTTATATCAAGATTCATAAGAACTTTCACCACAGTGCGTGTTCTAAAGTAAGCTCTTCCAAGGGAAAAGTCTACTTCAGGGAGAATTGGTACTTTTTGAACTGTGGGAGGGAGTGTGGAATTAGCAGCGAATAATTTCGCAAAAAGGTTGGCTTTTTCAACTGAATCAGATATAATTCTGTCGTTGACAGTCATCGGTGGGAATGAAGACCCAGAAAAATTTTGCTTAACAATTTTAGCGAAAGACCAAAATGATTTACTATTTTTGGAAAGGCTAAGAATTTTTTGCCTCAACCTTTGTATATGCAAAAATTTTTGTTTTTTGATGATTGATTTACATTTGTTACTGGCCACTTTAGAATTCTTACGGTTTTCATTGGACACATTAGCCTTGTTTTTTACGTAAGCATTTTCCTTCATTTTTAATGCATCACTACAAATGTTATTAAGCCACGATGTGGAGCTTTGCTTTTCGTTTTTATAGGACTTTGGAATAAAGGTTTTCATTCCAATCAATATTACTTTACAGATAACATTCACAGCGATGTCAACATCTTTACGTTGAAAACACTTATCCCAATCAAGAGCGTTTAAAAAATTGTTGAAACGTTCCCAATTGGCATGGTTGTAATATCATACTAGTCTTTGGGGAGGCGCTTTTTGATTGGAGAGCTGGTTAATGTGGAAATCAGTGGTCCGATCGACCCAGGACCACTGGTCCGATAGACCCAGTGGAGAGTTAACAGAGATGATATATTTTTCTGGATGAGTGGTCAGAAATAAATCTAGGAGATGTTCATCCTGGTCGCTTCGATCTGGGATTCTAGTAGGACTTTTGACAAGTTGACATAAGTTGAAAAAATTTGAAAATAATTCGAAATATTTGCCTTCGGGACTATCGTGACTGGAGAAGCGGAGCCATCTTTTGTTATGAATATTGAAGTCTCCAGCCAATAAAATTTCAGGTTCTGGATATTTTTCCAAAATATCGTTAATTGATTGGATAAGATTTCAATCTCCGTAACAGTTTCAAGCTCATTTGCTTGGGAAGATCTGTATAGAGTACAGAAGTGGATAACATGCCTTGCAACGTGAATTTTAACCCAATTATATTGAAATAGTGGGTTGGAGCACGTATTTGAGTGAAGAGTGTTGAAGGCAATATCATTTCTCAAGTATAAAGCGATACCTCTATGGGGGACGAAAAGCGGAACGAGTGTATAGTTACTGACATTGTAATCAGAATCACCACTCGAAACTTGTGTTTCACTTAACGCTAATATTTCTGGTTTTTGAGAATGTAAATGGGACTCAACGGCATCAAAATTCGCTGAAAGACAAGTATAAATTCTGGTTAAACAAAGCAACAAATCTCAAAAGAAGAAAAAGAGAAGAGTTTGATGATAATCGATTTCGAATGGCAGGTAATGATGCCAAGAAAAATTGACGCTGTATTAAAAATATAATAAGCAACAATGAAAGAAAAGTAAACGAATTTTGCGCCGATAGTAAAATGAGTGTAACACATAAACTCGAAAAACTTAAAAAATTTAATAAGTTTTATGCTACAATCGGTGAGAGTTTGGCAAAAAACTTTGGAAGTATATATTTGCCAAAATTAAAAACAGATAAGGAATTTAAATATGAAAAGTTAAACACTTTGAATGTAAAAAACTGATAAATGGATTATCTAATACTAGTGCCTCAGGGGAGGACTTATTGTCTGCAAATATATTGAAAATGGTAAAAGATGATATGGCTGTTAACGTAATGAAATTATTAAATAAGTCACTTGAGAAAGGTATAATGCCAATATGTCTAAAAAATAATAAAGTTATACCAATATATAAGAATGTAGGTAATCTGAATGATATTGATAACTTCAGACCTATTTCGATTTCTTCAGTATTTAGTAAACTGATTGAGACTGCAGTCAATAACAAGCTTACTGATTATCTCCATAAGAACAAATTAATGTGTAATCAACAATATGGATTCAAGAAGAAATCTAGTACCCAAGCAGCATTATTTGATGTAATAACGCAAATTCATTCGGGATTGGATAAAATAGCGCAATTATGTACGGAATTCAAATATGGGGAAACACTGTGAATAAAAATTTAAACACATTACAGAAACTGCAGAATAAAGCGATAAAGAACTTGTTTGGATATAAAAGGCAAACTTCAACACAGGAAATTCATAGAAAGCACAAAATATTGATATAAATCATGTTATAAAATGCAAACAGGCCACACAAATACATCTCATACTTACTAAGAATATTAATACAAATATTAAGCCGATGTTGAATAATGAAGTTCATACATACTCAACTAGAAATGCAGCTCAAATAAGGGTAACATCTTCAACAAAAAGATTTAACAAACACGACACAATATACAATACAGCATACAAACGTATAATGAATTACCAGTTGAGATCAAAGAAACTGCTCAAATATCTAAATTCAAAAGTAAAATTAGTGATTATTTTCATCAATTAAATAATAGTAATAATACTTAATATTATATAAAAAAAATCATATTTAAATATCTTCTATAAAAACCAAAACATTCCTTATTTTAAAATTAAAATTGCAGTGAATTAAAACATAATTAGTTATAATTATAAGTAAAATTGTAAAAAGCTAAAAACACTCTGTACGACCAATGGAGCTCATTTGAGTAAATAAATGAATAAATAAATAAATAAATAAATATTATTTATACTCTTCAAACTGAAAGTCCTCGAATGTTGCAAAAATCTACTTTGAAAGTGGCAATTTAAGGAGTAATTTAAGTATTGAGAAAAAAAAGAAAAAGAACAGAAATAAAAATCCAAAAATAAATAATAAATAAAATAAAAGTTATATTTAATAGAAGTAGTGAGAAGAAGAAAAAAAAATAATAAATTAATAATAACGTAATCCTCATGTCCATCACCGACTCAAACTAAAGATCCACTGAGAATGCATCTGCGACTTCATTGTTATACATACAGCAGTTTTTATGACCCTTACTGTATGTAAAATCAACATCACATATGCAGTCTCAGTAGATTAATAAACCGAACAAGTGTGAGAAAAAAATAATAAATAAAACAAGATTATTTCTTTTTTTCCAAAGTTTACATGGTATTTACTTGTTGAGGACTGTTACTGACTTTAATAAAATAGAAATTGCCCTGAAGGAATAAGATGGTTTTATTTAATTTTGATTTGGTCCAATATAAAGATTTTTGTTTGTTCTTTTTTTTATTTTTTCTTTTTGATTGCTTTTTCATTAGAGAGGCTGAATAGAAGTATGTAGTTAGATATTGTTTTAGTCTAATGTAAGATTTCGTTTAGTTAGTTATAATTTTATATAATTATAATATACACATATATAATTAAGTGTTTAGTTAAGTAGTTTAGATATTTATTCTATTTTTTTTTTATTATTATTTAGAAATACTGAATATAAAAATTTAATTTAAAAACTGTTTTGTTAGAATATTGATTAAAATTATATTGTAATAATTGGAAATTTAAATTTGTGATTTTCAATTTATTTGGAATTTTACTTTTAATTATTATTATTTTTAAAATGATGATTTTTGATTTTTTAAGTTTGTTTATTATAATGCTTTTGAATACAAGCCACATTAGTTGAATTTTGGCTTTGCAATGTGAAATTATGGAAATGTAATTTAAACAATTTGTGTAATTTAAATAAATTATAGATAAAATAAGACTTATTATTATTGTAGTTATTATTATTATTTAAATAAATTATTGCTTGTTGAAAAATATTGATTTTAAAATGTTTATTATTTTGATTTTGTTTTTATTTTTTTTCCCCCCTTTATATTTATAATGTTTGATTGAGTTTGATTAGTTCGACACTTAATTAGTAAATATAATCTTATTCATATTATTCTTTTAATATGATTATTTTAGATTTTTAGATTTTTCATTTTTTATAAATTTATTTATTATATTATTATTTATTTATTTATTTATTATGCTCCATAAATTGTACAATTAATTCTTTTAAAACTATTTACTTAGATACAGATATATAATTAATTATCTTTACTACAGGTAATTTGTATTTTTTTATTTTTATTTAGAAATTTTCGAGTTCACTAGTATAAATTTAAAGGAAAATTGGAGATGAAAAACCTTTTTTGAATTTTTGTTTTGTAAAACTTAACGCTAACTTAAACAGTAAAACCTATCTACAGTAAAACCTATACGTAAACTAGCCTAATTTTTTTAACTTAATTTAAATTTCTGATCAGAGGATTTTCTGACATGAACAGTTCCGAGTGGAACTTTACAGTTAAATAACTTATTTTTGCTAAAATTGTATTCATGCTGGCTTTATCATGCAGCTTTTTGGTTGAATACCATCTGGGAAAATTGAATACAAGTTTCAAAAGTTTATTTTGCGCAATTTGCAATTTTTTGGTATGACTAGCTGCACAAGACTGGTGCCGCATATAACATTATTAGTTGAAAAATTACCTTAATAAGTATCAATTTGTTTTCTGTGGATAAGATTGATTTTCTGTTAATAAGGGGATACAACATGCGAGTACATATGTTAATTTTATCAATAGTGTTAGAAGTTTGCTTTTGAAAGGTTAGCCTTTTATCTAAGGTAATGCCTAGGTATTTATTAGTATCGGCCCAGTCATTTTTTATAAATTTATTTATTATATAATTAGCCGAATTTGTTATTTCGAGGTTCTAATAGAATATTAATAAAAACATTAATCCGCATTACATCAATTTGATGCAAGTTGAGGAAGATTTCTAATTAAATGTATTTATAATGTATGTAATAATTCCTTGATAAATAATGTAAATAATTTTTTATTAATGGATATTCTTTGGTTCAACTGTATATATTCTAGCTTTGAGATAGACAATCTTTAAAATGATTTTAATTCTTGTTTTCTTTTTTTTTTGCTTTTATATAATATACACATAATAGTGTACTAGCAAAGAATATTCATTAATAAGAAGGTTCACTGGAAGTCGAGGTATTTTTACTACCACATTTACTAAAAAAAACCCATTAGTTAAAGAAGCAAAGTATTATTGTAAATATTTTCTGATGTAAGAAGTTGTATCAATCTCATCATAAATTAACTAATCATAAATGAACTAATAATACATATTATATTATAAGTAATATAATGCATTTAAGTACCTGTTAACTTTATAAATAGATAATAAATTTGAATATTAATAATATGAACGATTCAAATTTGAATAAATGATATTTTTTATTGTTATGTATTTTTTTTAAAAAATAGTATATAAAAAAATACTTCGAAAAAAATAAATGCAGAGTATATATGAAAATTAAGCAGTGTATGTTATATTTAAAAATAAATCAACTCTAACGCTTAAAAAAAAGTTTTTATAAAAACTATTCTATATACAATTTTTTTAAACACGTTTTAAAAATGAGAAAACATCATCGTGTTAAGTGTTTGCAGTGCGGTGTTAAAAAAAATCATAATTTGAAAATAAACTAACTAACTAAAAATAAATACAATATTTCTATCATACAAAAAAATCGTTCGTTCATTTTTTTCCCACTTTGTATTTTGAATTTTTATCTCTCTCACAAATTAAATTCTTATTACTATCTATTTCTTACAATATTGGAATTCACTGGAAAATGGTAACCAACACATTGAAAAATTATAAGAATTTTTACCAGTGAACCTTCTTATTAATAGATATTCTTTGGTACTAGTGGCAATAAAGTAAGGTTGTGTATGTCGTATCAAATACAGACTTGTTAGGTAGAGGTATACTATACCAATAACATAAAATGCATGGTGTCGGGACAAAATTACATATTTTAAAAAATTACATGCCTATTTGAGTTTTTATAAAAATTTTTAAATTATTTGGTTTTGTAATGAACGTACTTTTTTTCTTTAAAAAAGTAAGAATATTAAAGTTGTTATGCTGAAGTCCGAAGCGGAATATCCCGAAAAAAATTTCCGACCGGAATACGAAAAATATCGGTATTTTGAAATTCGAGTGTAAGATCTGTGCAGAAATCAAAATCAAATGTTTCGGAAGATTTTTTTTTATTTCAAATACATTTCATACATTTTTATTTCAAATAAAAAAAGGCGGCGTTGACAGTTTGAGTTTTTTTTATTTATTTTGTAAAAAGTAAACATGTATAAATGTTTTAATAATTACATAAAGTATGTACATAAATTAAAAGTAAAAATTACAAACTTTCAATTACCTATGTAGCTATATACGAATTAAAATTTGTTTGTTTTTTGTTACACATTTTATTTTGTTAAAGATTTTGACAATTTTCTCCATATTTTATAATAATTGATAAAAATTTAAACATTTAATTTTTGTAACCTTCACTTGGGCAGGATTAACGTATGTTAATATTTACTTTTTTACTTTAGATATTGAATATATAAAAAAAAGTTCAGAAAAACGTGTATATGACAAATTTTTCGGCATTTAAATTTTTTTTCTTCGTTGTTGGGCAAGATTAACATATGTTAATATTTTTTTATTCTTACGAAATGTATTCTATAAAAATTTTGTAAATATTTCGACAAAAGTTGAAAAATATAAGATAAAAGGCTCTGAAATATTTTAAATTGAAATAGAAATATACTAAAATTAATATATTTTAAAACATAAAGTAAATAAAGCGCCACAGGTTTTTTGAAAAAAAATTTTGTTTTGAATTTTATTTTTGGCATTTTATAAAAAAGAAAAATTCTGTTACGAAGTTAAATTAAAAATTTATGTCAACCATTGATGTATTGAAAATTGCGGCGAATGTTTCAAAATCAGTTACACTTTTTGCTAATGGATATCGGACCTATCGATTTTTGTCGGAAAATGTTTTGTTGTCTGAATTTTTGAAAAATTTTGTCGGAAAATGTTTGATATGTTGATGGAATTTTATTCCACTATGTGCCATCCTTTACAATAAAATTTTGGTTTGAATCAACAATGTGATTATTTTCTTCTTGTAGGTACTTTCGATTCATCATCTAGTGACTCAGCCTCAGAATCGTGACCATCACTTACGTCTAAGATGCATTTTTTAAGCATCTGATTCTGCATTTTCATTTTTCGAAACACGATAATCTTCATCTTCATCTTTATCATCATTATCATCACTTTCGACTTTTGAAGGACCAGCAATTGGTTCAAATACTATTTCTTTCGGTGGTCCTACATCAGCATGTTCATCATCTAGCACATGTTTCACCAATTTAGAGAAATATGCTTGTGCTTTCTCAAATGATGACCTGTAAAAATAAGTTGATTGTATCTTTTGTGTTCATTTTTTTTTTTTTAATTTTTTTATTTTTTGTGTTTTTCATAGTAAAACTCAATAAAAAAAGTGTCATATACCTGCAACGGCACTTTTCTTTAAATTTCATATATTTTTAATAGTTTTGCTTGATTTCGAAGAAATTTATTAATATTTACCCAAAATATGGGAAATTTGAAAAATGGGTTTTTTGAAGAAAAGCACTAATTTTTTATGTTTTTTGCACTTTTACTAAAAATTACAAAATTTACTTACCTGCCTACCTGAACGGCACATAAAATCTTAAACTCCTCCATATTATTGCAAATATTGAAAATTCAACAAATAGTCTTAGAGGATAGATATTCCCAGGTAATAAAAGCAAACATAAAAGTAACAGTAATGCACATACAAAAATAATCATAAAAACATAAAAATTACTTATTTTTGTCAAAAAATTCTTCATACCAAATGTATGGAAAAACCAAAAATATTAGCATATGTTAATCTTGCCCGCTTACGTATATTTCATTTGCCGCCCAAGCGAAGGTTAAATATGAAATTTTGTCCTAATAAAATTTTGTCCCTATGTAATTTTGTCATGGAACCAAAATATATACACTTTTAATACAAACAAAAGACAGCTTACTTTACATTGGAAATTCATAAAGAAATGAGAATTAAAAAAAATTAATATAGAAATAGAATAACCAAAAATGATGTTTCTTTAAAAATAATGTTCAAAAATAATGTTCACGTTCATTGTTAATTATTATGATAGTGATAATAACATACACTCTACCTCTAAAATGCAAAATTACTTTCTTACTACAGTATAGCACAAAAAAAATAAGCACATTGAAGTATGTAATTGAAAACATATACATTTATAAATTGATTATTTTTTCTAATATTACTAGAAGAAATTCCGGGTTAATACCCGACCTAGCAAAAGAAAGGAATTTTTCTGTGAAACGGCACAACAAAATGATTTTTAATAAAATTATACATTTGACACGTTGAAAGTATCTGACAACAATATATAGATCAATCCACAAACCACAACAAATAAAAAATATTCAAAATTTTAAGTTAATATATAATAACTATAAAATAAAATAAAAAAATATCAGATAGCATTCAACTTTTTTTGTAAGATTTTTTATTTAATTATTATGTGTCGAGCGGAAATGAAAGCCTCGAAAAATACTAAGCAGACCGCGTACATAGGTACTTAGCTATGTGGAATTCTAACCCACTAAAACCACCAAAACCTTTTACCTAACTGATATTATTAACCGATTAATTGATTGTTCGCGTTAGTTTGGAAAACGTGTGTTGGAATGTTATTAAAAAATAGTTTCCGATAATTTTATTAAACCATTAATCATACCTATGGGTTAGTACCGTTTCCCAATTATTAGGAGTGAGTTTTAAAATTCATCACATAGGAAACAGTTCGATAAAATGAAGTATTCTAGACCTGGAATGCAATATTGTCATATGGTCAACCTCCTGGTTGACTCTTGGATTACCACAGATGATTACCACAGATGAATTTCGACTCTTAAATATGTTGGATTTTTCAAAATAAATTGTTTTTTTTTAAAACTTTTATAAAAGATTTGTGCTTAAATTTTTGTGTTCTAAAATTATATATTTTTGAGTTTTTTCAATTGCTTCTTAATGGACTATGAAAATGTAGTTACAATTTCATTTGTAACCCTTAGCATTGTATATTTAGCATATTTTTGGCTACATGAAGCAACCAGATCAAGAAGATTTTAATGTAGACTGCAGCAAATTTTTTTTATTTAAATTAAATTTTGATAAATATTTATAAAATAAGTTATACAGTTTATTTAAAAAAAAATTTTAATAAACTTTTACTTAATAAAAATTTTAATAAAATATTGTATATATGTATCAAAAACCAAACTACATAAACTATAGTTATCTAACTTTTAATTGTTTCAAAACACTTACTCAAAACACTTATCCATTTTCCAAATACTTACTAATTTAATTTTCCAAACACTTACTAATTCTGCCAATTACATTTGTACGATCAAATGCCATTTAACGCCGAAAAAGTTAAACTTGATTCAAGTTTTATTTTCTTCGCCGAACAAACGCAGTAGAACGGCGTCGAGTTTGCCTACTTATATTATTTTCATATGATTTAACTTTTCTTTGACAGTTCGCAGATCATACGCCGTACAGACGCCGTCGAGATTTGCTCGAGCTTGATAAATAAAAGAGTTAATTTTATAAAGATTGACTTAAAACATCGACCAATTTTTATTTTTTTGTGGTTTGCTTTTAATAATATTATTCTATACATTATTTTCAGATACTTTAAACATGTCAAATGTTCAAAATTTTCTTGACTTGACTATTCAGGTGCTCAAATTAAAAAAGATGTAGCTACCTACAAAATTTTTACACGAAAAAATTCCGACCAAAACAGATCAATTTAGAACTATTTTAAACAATCTGCTCAACAACGATCAGAGCACTTTTGGGGCAAAAAAAGTTAAATTAACGGAAACTACTGAACACAACAATTTTTTTTACTCTAGATCGTTCTAGATCGTTCTTGAACAGTTTAATGAATAAACCTAATATTTTATTGAAATATTAACAATGAATATATATTTAGCGAATGAATATATTTTAATTTTTTTATTGAGGTACTTTCAATTTTAGTTTGCTATTTGCCGACAGATGGATTTTTATATAGATTTTAACAAATATTATATTTTTGTTCTTATAAAAAAAATAATTGTCACAAAATAATTAAATAAAAAATATAAAAATATAAAGAAATGCGATCAAATTACTTCGAAATAATTTTAAATTGAAAAAGGAATATAACTAATGAAATTATGTATACACAGATTTGCTACACGGTTTAATGGAAAATCAGCTTTATTATGAATTATTGTATCCAGCATTTAAATTTATCCTTGGTAGGTAAATACCACATTTTATTTTTGAATTGATTTTACTTAGAAAACAACCGTAATAATACGTAAATAATAATTTATTTAAAAAAAAAAATTTTTGTAAGTACGTTAAAATGTCTTACATGGGGTGAAATTTTAAATTGAAATTTCTAATTAAAAATTTAAAAAAATATATAGTTTTGCTTAGTTTCCTTTTAAATATTTATCATTTTAAAAAATAATAATGAACATCGCTTGTTAGATGGTTCAGATTTGAACCGTACTTTTTCAATTTATAAATTAAACATAAACTAGGGGCCCCTGTTGGGTAATTATATTTCAAGTTGAAGTCAAATTTAAAGTTTTTAAAAAAACAGTAATTTACGTACTGACATAGACTTCGCACGATATAGCAGAAACCACTCATGTTTAATAAAAAGTTTTGTGGTTAGTAAGTTTTATTTAGGACACATAAATACACGTCCCTCATATACTGTTTCGTTTCCGATATATTCCCTATAGTAAGTGGCATTTAGTGATAAAATTACTAAAAATAAAAAGTTTTGTCATTAAAGAGGTATGTATATATATACCTACATAATACATAATTTTAATAAAAACTATATTATTACTACAAATACCCAAAATTTAGAAACAGTTACTTAAAAAGATAAAAATGAAGAATTCAAGTGATTTGTTTTTTTGTTGTTTTTTATTTTTTATTTTAGATGAATTTGTTTTTTTGTTTTTTTTTGGCATATATACATAGATTCATTTGCAAATCCATATGTAAATTATAATAATTGATTTGTTTGCTTTTGTTTATTATTTGAATAAGATCTCACATATGCATAATGTATTTGCTGAATAATAAAATCATATGAGTAAAAAATTTTCAACTGTGTGCGCATTTTTGTTTTATATACAATCTTATATATTATATGTATTAGAAGTTCATTAATGAGTAGGAGAATCGAAATAAAATAAAAAGGTGTCTACTGCGCAGGACCTTAAATGCTTGTCAATTATAATTATAGATAGCTACTTTGACTCTATTATGTAAAGATGAAATTGCCATCATATGAAGAATTCAACTGAATTTTTTTTGTTTTTGTATTTTTATATTTTTTATTTGAGATGAATTTGTTTCTTTGTTTTTATTTGGCATATGTATATAGATTCATTTGCAAGTATATAATGTAAATTATAATAACTGATTTGTTTACTTTTGTTTATCATTTTAATAAGATCTCGCATACGCATATTTGCTGAATAATAAAATCATATGAGTAAAAAATTTTCAACTGTGTGCGCATTTTTGTTTTATATACAATCTTATATTTTATATATATTAGAAGTTCATTAAGGAGTAGGAGAATCGAAATAAAATAAAAATGTGTCTACTGCGCAGGACCTTAAATGCTTGTCAATTATAATTATAGACTAGGGGCCCCTGTTGAGTAATTATATTTCAAGTTGAAGTCAAATTTAAAGTTTTTAAAAAAAACAGTAATTTACGTACTGACATAGACTTCGCACGATATAGCAGAAACCACTCGTGTTTAATAAAAAGTTTTGTGGTTAGTAAGTTTTATTTAGGATAATAAAAACTATATTATTACTACAAATAAAAAAAATTTAGAAACAGTTACTTAAAAAGATAAAAATGAAGAATTCAAGTGACCTACTATATCGAAATAAATTTGCTAGTCATATGAACAATTCAACTGATTTTTTTTGTTTTTGCTTTTTTATATTTTTTATTTGAGATGAATTTGTTTCTTTGTTTTTTTTTAGCATATGTACATAGATTCATTCGCAAGTACATAATATAAAATATAATAACGGATTTGTTTACTTTTGTTTATTATTTTCATAAGATCTCACTTATGCATAATGTATTTGCTGGATAATAAAATCGGATGTGTACAAAATGTTCAACTGTGTGCGCATTTTTGTTTTATATATAATGTTATATATTATATATATTAGAAGTTCATTAAGGAATAGGAGAATCGAAAGAAAATAAAAAGGTGTCTACTGCGCAGGACCTTAAATGCTTGTCAATTATAATTATAGATGATTAACATATAGTACAATAAAAATTGGCGGTTAGTTATGAATGTTATGTATTCAAACAAAAATAATAAAATATTGCCTGGTACCTATATACTACATATTATCATAAAGGAAGTATAATATAGAGAAATTATGCGGAACAAAAAAAATTTTTTCAATTTTTCTTAAATTTTACTTCACCGTAGAACCCCAGAGAAAAAATATATTTTATATGCCAAAATACCCCAGAGCGTAAATTATAATATCTCTTATAAATTATAATCTTTCTCTTGATTTTGTATATCGCATACGGATTCAATGATCTTGATAACAATATTGTAATTCCTTAATCCTTCATTATAATTTATATATGTGTGTAGTGTGATATGTGTGCAAAAAAAAAGAAAATAAGGTAGTAAGGAAGAAGCCATAGAAAAAATGTAATATGTTTTGTTTATATTCACACATACAATGATTTAATTTTTATTTTTCTGTGTTTGGGCAAAACAAAAGAACACCTGCAACAATTCAGTGTAAATTGTTTTTGTAATTTGTAATTTTTTGATTTTGTTTTTGGACTGAATTTGTATTCTTTCTTAATTTCAATTTTAAAATAATTTGAAAAATTATTTTTGTACTATTGCGTTGAAGGGGCATTTCATAGGTATCATAGGTAACTTAGATATGGCTTGAAAAATAAAAAAAAAAAATATATATAGGTATGAATTGAATTTGTGGCTGTAAAATTAAAATTCTTAAAACAAAAATTTCACAAATGTGTATGTACATATATATTTTGCAATAGGTAGATATATGAATATTCTAAATAAAAGCGGAATTGAAGTTTAATAAAAAACTAATAAATAATTTAATTAATGTACATGTAATCCTCCTCCATCACGTCCATAAATTTGTGAATTACCCTCTTATAACATGCTACGTACCTCTAGCAGCACGGATACATATTTTTATTTATGTACATGCAACAAGGTGAAGGTTTTTAGGATGTGACTATTCAGGATCTTCAATATTTATTAGTGACGAAAGCGATCTGGTAGAATTAGCATTAGAAACTGTAAATGAAGTTCTTAATGCGAACAGTAAAACTGATTGTTTATAAATAAAAATAATCATAACTAAACAAATACAAAAGAAAAGGATTCGCCTAAGCATAATATAAATAACAAATATTTTATTTCCTTTGTACCTCGTACAGTATCGTACAATAATGTTGAACATTTCAAAAGATGAAAATTTATAAAATATTTAACTTTGTTTTGTTGTTTTTTCTTTTGTTCATCAAAATAAAAAATAACACTAATGAAAGCGTCTAAACTGTTTTTATAATTTCTAATTCTTTGATTTTGTTCTTGGATTGAATTGGAGTTTTGTTTCAATTTCAAATAAAATGTAAAATTCTATTTAAATTACTTTTTTATGCGTTGAAAAATAACATTTCATAGGCACCACTTAGATAGGTTTTGAAAAAAAAAAATGTACCTGTTTTAGAATTTGTGGCTCTAAAATTAAAATTCTTTAAATAAAATTTTACAAATGTACAAATAATATGTACCTACCTATGTTGTAAAATAAACATAGTTGTAATAAAAATAAATAACTTGAATATAAAAATGAAAATGAAAAATTAAATAAACAAAAATAATTTCTTAAATTTATTATAATATTACTAGTATTAACAATATTATAATATTAGAAAAAATAAATAATTTATTAATTTATGTTTTCAATTACTTCAATGTGCTTATCTTTTTTGTGCCACACTGCAGTAAGTAAGGAATTTTGCACACTATCGTAATTCATATATATGCATGTATTCCTTGATTTCTTAGTGTATAGTGCATAGTAGAGGTAGAGTGTAGGTTATTAAGATTATCTTATCATAATATATTAACAATGAACGTGAACATTATTTTTGAATATTCTATTTCTATATTAAAATTTTTTAATTCTCCTTTCTTTATGAATTTCCAATTTAAAGTAAGTTGTTTGTGTTTGCATTAAAAATGTAACATTTTGGTTCCATGACAAAATTACATGTGGACAAAATTTCATAAAGACAAAATTTCATATTTAAAACAATTAAATGCTTAAATTTTTATTAATCATTATAATATGTGGAAGAAATTGTCAAAATCTGTAGTTGATTAATAATTCCTTTAAAAATATGATTTTGTTTTATATTTTTATAAGAATTGTTTTATATAAGAATTAGGTGGCTATGCTGAAGTCCGTCGAAATTACAAATTAAAAAAGCGCTTCAAACGAATAATATCTTTTATCGTTTTCAACAAAATGTAATGTGTAACAAAAAATTACTATTAAATTTTAATTTATATATACCTACATATGTAATTAAAAATGTATAAGTTTTACTTTTAATTTATGTACATATTACGTTATGTAATTATTAAAAAATTTATAACTTTTTACAAAATAAATAAAAAAAAACTTAAACTGTCAACGCCTTTTTTATTTGAAATAAAAAAAAATCTTCCAAAACATTTAATATTGATTTCTGCACTGACTTTGGGGTCGAATTTCAGAATACTGATATTTTTTGTATTCCGGTCGGAAATTTTTTTCGGGGATATTCCGCTTCGGACTTCAGCATAACCACTTAGTATTCTTACTTTTTTTTTAAGAAAAAAAAGTACCTTCATTACAAAACCAAATAATTTCAAATTTTTTATAAAAACTTAAATTGGGATTTAATTTTTTTAAATATGTAATTGTGTCTTTGAAATTTTGTCCCGACACCATGCATTTCATATTATGGTATACTCTACATCTACCCAACAAGTGTGTATTTGATACGACATACACAACATTACCCCATCGCGGCTACTACACTATATGTATGTTATATAAAAGCAAAAACAAAAAAAAAAACAACAAGAATTAAAATCATTTTAAGATTCTCTCTCTCAAAGCTAGAATCTATACAGTTGAACCTGCATAAAAGAAAAAATTTTAGTTCAATATTTTGTATGAGTTTCTGTTAACGAAGACATTAAAATGAGTTATTCCAAATTTTTAAAGTGAGTTTATCTAGGTCCTACTGTGTATGGGGTATTTTCAAAAATTTTTTAAGCAAAAAAAAATCGTCACAAAATTTGTTCCGCAGTTTCTCTTATTATACTTCCTTTATGATATTATGTACATAAAAATACAAAAATTGATTTAAAAGTTTAACTCAAAAATTTTCAATTTACATTTATTATTGTACATCTAATAAATGCTGTTTCTTCTACTGTAAATGTACATATACTATATACTATTTATTTATATATGAGTGAAGTAGATTTATGTAGATACGTAATTTCATAAAAGTAAAAAAAAATAATTTTGGTCAAAATTGTAGGTATATAAATATGTATGGATTATGTATGAATGTAATTCTGAAACAGATTAAGCTCACAATTCTGCAAGAGAATTAATAGAATTTGGGTCTATATTTTCATTAACCAAAACCGTGTTTATTTATAAATTAAGAATATTTTTGGTAAATTGAAAAAATAATATAAAGTTAAAATGCTTGTCAATTATAATTATAGATAGCTACTTTGACTCTATTATGTAAAGGTGAAATTGCCCGTCATATGATTTTTTTTTGTTTTTGTATTTTTTGTTGTTTTTGTCTTTTTATATTTTTGTTTGTTTTTGTTTTTTATTTTAATAAGAACTCACGAATATTGTATTTGGTAAATAATAAAACCATATGATTAAAAAAATTTCAACTGTGTGAGCATTATTGTTTTATATACAACTACTATATATTAGAAGTTCAATAAGGATAATTATATTATATACTCTAACTCTACTATATAAAAATGAATTTGCTAGTCATATGAACAATTCAACTGATTTTTTTTGTTTTTGCTTTTTTATATTTTTTATTTGAAATGAATTTATTTCTTTGTTTTTATTTGGCATATGTAAATAGATTCATTTGAAAGTATATAATATAAATTATATAATAACTGATTTGTTTGCTTTTGTTTATTACTTTCATAAGATCTCACTTATGCATAATGTATTTGCTGAATAATAAAATCATATGGTTACAAAATTTTCAACTGTGTGCGCATTTTTGTTTTATATACAATCTTATATATTATATATATTAGAAGTTCATTAAGGAGTAGGAGAATCGAAATAAAATAAAAAGGTGTATACTGCGCAGGACCTTAAATGCTTGTCAATTATAATTATAGATGATGTATTTTCAATTACTGTCATTAAAGAAATTATTCAACGGATGACTATTCATATTCATATAGAACTATGTGGAACAGGTTACTGAATAAACCTAATATTTTACTATTTTTCTTGTATGTGCTTTAAATTTTAGTTTGATTATTGGCCGTCAGATGGTTTTTTATGTAGATTGTAATAAATATATAATTTTACTCCTAGTTTTTTTTTGTCAGTTTTATCATAAAGTTATAATTATATATACAATTTATGTATGTAGGATATTTTAAAACTTTTTCAAAACTTTTTAAATTTAAAAAATAAAGTTTTCAGATTTAAATTAAGTATATTTAAATTAAGAATTTAAATTAATATATGTTTCGTTTTTATTCAAATTAAATATTATAAAATTTGTAAAATAAATTTGAACAATAAAATTTTAACATAGGTTCGATATACATAACATTTCAACAATATACTAATAAGACTTCCTAACCAAAATACAGAACAAATTAGAGAATTAATAGAGAATCGAACTCATAAAAATTTGTGATATTAAAACCTATATTAATAATATTATCCGACTTATTATTTTTTGTCCCTATTAAAAGTGCAAAAAACCAAATGCGATAAATAAAGAAAAAATAAAAAGAATTTGACTCAAACGAGAATCGACAAAACAAACTGATTGAATGAAAAAAAAACAAAGCAAACGACAAACCACGAAAAGTTTAGCGCACTTACAATTTTGGCCTGCTTACCAGCGATGGTATGTAAGACAGTTCGCAGGGTCACCACGTGGAGGTAATGTAAGTACTTGAATAGCAACTCGACAGTTGCGCATCTGGGTCAGTGACCGATCAAATGTTTCCGTGTCGATGCCAAACCAGACCCTCAGACCCAGACACAATCATCTATTTGCATTAAGATATGATAGCGACAGCCAGATGTCAAAAAATATAAATTTAAAACTTTAAATTGTATTTTTTTAAAGCCATCAATCAAACAATTCATTAAACTTACCGATTAAAAAACTTTAAATTTAAAAAAAAATATTTTTATACGTTCACAGCGAACAATAATATTGAGATTTAATTCATTTACGTTTTGCTAGCTAGTTAAAATAGCCCATGTGAATTACATTTATATTTATAAGCAGTTAACGCAAAGTTTGGAAATTTAATATTAAAAAACTTCAAAAAGTGAAATGTCAAATAATAGCTATGTTTTTAGGAAACGTTTATAAATCAGGAGTGGTATTCTGTATTGTGATAAGCGATAGTCACCCTTGCGACAGTCAAAGGTGACACTAAAAATGTTTGGTATTCTGTATTGCGATCACTTGAATAATTTAAGAAAACGGCAGCATTTTAAAAATACAATTCGGAAATGGCAGCACAAGTGATTTATTAAATGTCAAAGTGTCAAAACAATAGAATACAAAAATAAGTTGTAAATTTTATTAGCGCATTACATTTATTAATCAATAAAGTGAAATTATAAAACAAAAAAAAAATTATAGGTTTTTCACTTCTAACTCAAGTTTTTTTTACAGAATTCCACCCCTGATTTTGTTTAATCAAAGTTTTGTTTGATGTTTACACTAATTTGCAAAACAACTGACATAAGCGGTGTTTTATTCAGTTATTCAGTCAGTTTTCACTGTCAGTTAAAACTGAGAAGTGTCTACATGTTCAGTTTTGAATGAAAAAATTTACAAATGGCGAAAACTGAGAATTACCATTAATGTAACAAGTGGAAGTGAAACAATAATAATAAAAATTAATTTTTAGAATTTCCAACTGACAAATTATTTAAATGATTCTTCTCTAAAACGGTTTTTTTCTGTGTTACGATTAAGATTAGAAAAGGAGGCTATGAAATACGGAACGATTGAAATCTAAAAACTGACGACATGTAAAAGCATTTCAACTTTTTTTATTTTTTTCAAACAACAACAAAATACATGTATTTCAGTGAAAACTGACAGTGTTCACTGATCGTCTAGACACCGCCATAGTAACAAAATCAAATGTGTAAACACTGCCTTATGTAACAAAAATGTTATGCCCAAATTGGACAATATGTTGAGAAAAATTAATCCTTTTGCGAATTCTTTGAAACAAATGCATAACATTGTTACTACCAATCCAACCGTGAACGTTAATATGATTTTTTTGGAAGACCCAAAATTAGATTGGCGTAGATATAATGCCCCACCTGCAAAACTGAAGTTGCGCTATATTTGTAGGAGATGATGGAGAACCACCTTCTTCAAAGTTTATCCAAAACGTGACTCTTGCAAAATTATTTCGCCCTTAAATGAAAATGGAGATCCAATGGTTTATCTTTTACTGTTCCCATGCGGAGATAGTGGTTGGCAAACAGAACTAATGCATGCTGAAGAAACGAGAACAGTGAAACGAACTATAATTACACAGCTGCAGTTTTATTCATATAGACTTGCCTTTAGAAATGAGCTTAGTGTACTTCATGCCAGTGGAAAACTTTTTCAACAATATATTGTCGATGCGTATGTTAAAAACGAAAGTGAACGTTTAAATTATTTACGACACAATCAAAATAACCTCCGTGTCGAGCAAAAAAGAGGGCTTTCGGATGAAATAGAAAATCGAGGTAATAATACTAATGCTAAGATATAGCGGGCTTTCGGATGAAATAGAAAATCGAACTAATAATAATAATGCTAACACAGTAAAAATGATTATTTTACCATCTATATTTAAGGGTAGTCCAAGATATATGCAGCAAAACTACCAACATGCAATGGCAATGGTTCGAAAATATGGTAAGCCAGACCTATTTATCACTTTTACGTGCATTCCAACTTTGCCAGAAATACTACATGCTATACCTGATGGTCAAAAGCCGGAACTTAGGCCCGATATTGTTGTGCGAATATTTAAAATTAAACTTTAGGAATTATTAGACGACATTTTAAAAAAAATATATTTGGAGTTGTGATTAGTTATATTATATACTTTTATATTAACTTACCAGTGTCTGTTTGTTTGGTATTTATTTGGTAGGTAGGAAGGTTGGAATTGTTTTTTAATATTAAAACCAAACGCAAAAAGAAAAAAAATAATTTTGTTTAAATAATTTAAAGATAGAGTTATGAAATTTTGTTTTCACAAATAAAGAAATACCAATGTTACCGATTTCGAAAATGTGGACTGGTTCGGGCTGCTGCCGAACAACTTCTAGCACGTCTCAGGCATACTTGAAAACCAATTGTATTACAGGCAGGAATTAAGTAAATTAAGGAAATTAAGAAATACGACTTCTACCGATTTCAAAAATGTGGACAGGTTCAGGTTGCTGCCCCACAACTGCTAGCACGTCTCAGGCCTATTTCAAAAACCAATTGTGTTATAGACAGGAGAGTTTGCACTTATATAGGTACTCTTGCTGAAATTTTAATACCTATAATAATGTAAAAATAAAAAAAAAATAATGTAAAAATAAAAAATTTTATAATATACTTTTATCGAAACCAAACTAGACTTTAAAAAGTAGAAAATAAAACTAGTGGTGGATGTTGAGCATCTAGAACTACTATAAGATAAAACACAAAGATATATAATAAATCTTGCTGGAGTATTGTTAATGGAAAATTTTAATATTTGCCGCTTGAAAAAAATTACGAATATTAAAAGAACATCACAAGCTTGGTTCTGTTAAAATCACAAAGCGTTTACGAAGTTTCATTAACAATATTCCAGCAAGATTCATTATATACTTTTGTGTTTTATCTCATAGTAGTTCTAGATGCTCAACATCCACCACTAGTTTTATTTCCTACTGTTTAGGGGGCTAGTTTGGATTCGATGAAAGTATATTTTAAAAATTTTTATTTTTACATTATTATTTGTATATGTTATAGAATTTCAAAAACGTGGATTATTCGAAATAGTAACTAAATGTATGGTGCATGGTCCATGTAGAACTATTAATCCAGCATCATCATGTATGAAAGAAGAAATATGTTGCAAAAAATTTATTATAGACAATCGTGGGATAGTACCATGCAATTCATAGTTGTTAAAAAAATTTAATGCGCATATTAATGTTGAGGTATTTGCGTCCATAAAAAGCGTGAAATACTTTTTCAAGGCATTTACAATATATACAAAGGCCATGATGCTGCGTCGGTTAAACTTCAAAAGACTACAAAAAATGGAATTTTTGAGCATGATGAAATACTTACTTTTCTAGATGGAAGATATGTGAGCGCACCAGAAGCTATGTGGCGTTTCCTATGTCTGCTATGTAATGAATTTCCTATGTCACAGAAGTCGCATACAATTATAAGATTACCTGTTTATTTCACCAATAATGAGCACCCTATACCGGGTGTCCAGAGCCTGCGTATCAGCTAAATGTTATTAAGTAAATCGAAGGTGCTTTATCGATTGGTGATATTTTCAACTTCCGGAAAAGACCGGAAAAGGGTTTTTTAAGCCTAAAAATTGCCGAAATAGACAGAAATCGAGACGAGAAATCGATTTTCAAATGGGAAGGGCTCCTTTTTTATGCAAATCATCAAAAATAAGAAATTTTTGTTTTTTGTTGATGTTTTTTTCTTTTTTAATTTAAACTTTGTAGGAACCCAAAACTAGGATAAAGAATATGGTAACATGAAAAACAAATTTATAAAAATTTTTATTATTAATTTTAGCTTACCAAAGGAAAATATGGTAGATTTGTGTTTTATATTTATTAATTTTAAGGAAAACTTATTTACTTAATTAGGTGGCCCACAGACCATGTAGGTCCTGGGCCTGACTTATTAACATCCTCCATTTTTGCCGGTCACGGGTGGATTTTCTCCAGTTGAAGATTCGAAATTGCTTTAAATCTGCCGATACTTCGTCTCTCGAACGAAGGTTTGATCTGCATCGACGTCTTGTACCTTCGGGTCTGGATTCGGAGATTCTCTTGGCTGGAGCATTTTCGTCCATCCGCTCTAGGTGTCCAAGCCACAGTAGTATCTTGACTTTAATTTTCGTAACTACGTCCACCTTATTGTACAGCTCATAGAGTTCGGCATTATATCCTCCTCCAGATCCCATCGTCGTTTTCAGGACCATATATCCGACGAAGAATTTTCTTTTCGAAGACACAAAGTGCGTGCTTACTTTCCTTCGGCAGTGTCCATGATTCTGATCCGTAAAGCAAAACCGGTAGTATGAGCGTTTTGTAGATTTGAACTTTGGTATTTCGAGAAAGAAGCTTTGACCCGAGATGTTTTGACAAACCGAAGCATTAAAGGTTTGCAAGGTTATTCTTCGCCGTACCTCCACATTGATGTCGTTTGTGGGATTAACACTGGTTCCAAGGTAGGTAAACTCCTGAACTACCTCGAAATTATATGTGCCGACAGTGATGGTTTCTTCCTTCCAGATATTGCCAATGATTTGGTACATGCAGTTAACCAAAACATCGCCTCCAGCTTAAAATAGTTCAGCTGGGAGTCAGTCACGTCCAGCAGTTTTGTTGTTTTTGAGCTTGTTGACCTCTACAGTGGGTGACGGGCAGTTTTTGGCAATGACAGGTTCTGGTGTTGTTGGCTCTAGTTGCTGTTGTTACTCTAAATTTGGCAGCTGCTAAGTGCTGCTTCCATGTCTCCAATATCCCTTGCAGTTCGGTAACCAAATTTCCCATATTATCTCTTAGCGCGTGTGAAGCGGGTTTATAAGCAGCTGCCAGTTGCTTGGCTTTTTTGTAGAAGTTCCGCACTTCGCCTCTATTTCTATGAGATTCGATATTTATCAGCAGAGATTTTTCGAAGTATCTTTTTTTTCGCCTGATGAAATTCTTCCTTCGCTGCTCTTGTTTTCTGTTGCAGCGCTTTTTTAAACGCCTCATTCTTCTTCAACATTTTTTATGCCCATTCCTCGTCATACCATGGATTTCTGATGTTGCGTGGTTTGAAGCCAATTGTGTTTATGACTACCTCTTTGATGATAGTGGCACAGTTTTTCCATTGATCATCAATCGAAGAATAATGAAGGAGGTGTGGTTGTTAAATTTAGGCAAATTTGCTCTTTAAAGCTTTTGGCTATCTCGGGCGACTGCAGGCTACTAATATTAAATTTGGGATTATGATGTGACTGCACAAACACTGTTAAAACATTAGATATTCTGGCTCTGAAAAGTGTTATAACCAAAAAATGATCAGAATTGATGTTAGCCCCTCTGTATGACTGTACGTTCAGCAAGCACGATGAGTGGCGTGGTATTTGATTGGTTGTAAGGCCATCTGGAGATATGTACGGCCATCTGGGGAAATTTGGTGCTGCTTATAACCGTATTATGCGCCGCTGTAAAACTGATCAATCGGTAACATTATCGGTGCAAATTCTAAAACCAAAATCCTTACGAGTTCCGGGTCTGTTTCCAATTAACCCATCCATATCCGAGGCTTGTCTTAACTTTTTCATAACTATGTTTTTTTATGGGGTAGTTTTTAGGTAGTTAACTTAACGCCAACCTTCAATCTGAGTGGGTTTTTTTTGCGCACTTACAATTTTGGCCTATCGTATAAGCGGATGCTATATAGGATAGTTTCCGGAGGTCACCACGTGGAGGTAATGTAAGCACTTGCACATTTATAGATGGCAAATGGAAGAAACGTTTAAGAGGTGGAAATACAATTATTGGAAGAATTCCAGCTGTTAGTATTAGGGATAGCGAAAGATATCATCCTTAAAAATCCTTAAAAATCCTTAAAAATCCTTAAAAATAAAATAATGTCAATATTTTAAAAAGTTTATTCTATAGAAAACAAAAATCGGACTTTTTAATAATACAACTTACAACTGAAGTACTCAAATTAAGTACAACTAAGTACTGTTGCTCAGTATTTTTTCCAGAAACTGAGAATGCCATCCCAACGCATTTGTGTCTTTTCATTTCACTGAACTGATTTAATTGTCGGTCCTTACAAGCTGGACAGATTCTCTTTCCTTCATATCCTTGTTTTTGGGAAATTGCACATTTTTGAATCTATTCGCTTGTATTTGTCCGATTCCATAAAGCTTCATGTCGCTAAGTTTTTTTAGAAGCTTGAAACGGTGAAATATATTTCAAAATAAATACAACTATTTTCGCGAATAGTTTTACTTAATTTAATATTACTACCGCTCCCAAACCCAAATCTTTTTCTGCCAAAGGCGTTAATATTCCATGGTATATTTCAAAATTGAATACCATACCAGCAGGAAACGGTTTGTTTTTCGCATATTGACTTAAGGATGTTGGACATCGCCCTGTAAATGAAATCATCTGCTCATCCATGGAATAATGTGTGTGATGTTGAGGTAAGACAAGGCAGCGATTTCTTACATCGTATATTATTGGTCTTCCCATAATTTGTTGTCTGTCTTCCGATGGTGGATTATTGACATCAACATAGTGTATGTACTTTCTCAAATCGAATAGACGATTTTTGGAAATGTCTTAAGCTACTATATCTTTTCTAAGCCGATGTTGCCAGTACAGTCTCATTTTGGGAAGAGGAATACAACCAAAATAAAAATAAGCACCATAAAATTTGCATTCATCAAAAGGAAAATGCTTTTAGAAAAAAATTAGTTAGTGATGTCATTTTAGTCATTTTTTTAAGCTCTATAAATTTATGCAATCGGTGCTGACCTAGCAGCTATAATTGCCGAGATATTGAGTATCAATTTTGTCGTAAATGCCGCAAATTTTAGTAAAACTACAATTATAGAGGTAAACGCCAAATTTTTGGATATACGATCAAATTTGGTGTAAATTATCAAAATAATTAGCGTACATATCGTATATACATAAACAAAAAAGTATGATTCATTTTGTTGACTATTATAATAACGTATCTGTTAATATTCATTGTCTATACTGCAGAATAGTTGTAATTCGAACGAATGTTATTTTGTAGTATGTGTTTGAAATTTGTTGTTGTTTTTTGACAATTTCAAGTAAAATGTGAAATTATTTCAGTTGTAGCTGTTGTAAGAATCCTGCTTTTATCTTTGTACAAAAAATTTTAATGAAGAGACTAGAAGAAACATTTTCACAAACTTTTGGTCTCTGAATGACGAACTAAAAAATGCATTTTATAGCCAATTTATAAGAAAAAAGGACATTGTTAGACGAAGAACTACTGCAAGTTCGGTGAAAAACAAAACACATTTTTGTATTATTTAAAAACTGATAACAACACTATTCAAGTGTATAAGACATTTTTTTTAAAATAACTTGAACATTTAAGAACGCCTTTAAAAATTTGTGTGACGCGAAAACTGGAACAGTTAAACCTTTGAAGAGAGGTAAACACGTTAAACGCAAAACGTCTGAAGAGTCAATGAATAAAATTAGAAATCACATTAAGAGTTTTCCAACAGGCGATTCTCATTATTGTAGAGCTAATTCAGCAAAAAAATATGTAGAAGAAGGGTTGTCAATTTGTAAAATATATAATCTTTTCCAACAAAAATATCCAGAAGACAACACGTCACTTATCACTTATACCAGAGTTTTTGAAAGGGAATTCAATTTTTCATTTTATAAGCCAAAAAAAGATCAATGCGATCGATGTACATCATTCAAAAAGCAAGAAGAGGCAAAAGAAGTGAATCAAAAAGATAAAGACAGTTATGAGCATCATAGGCAAGAACATAGATTACTTAAACCTGCACGCGATTTGGATCGAAATAACATCAATGAAAGTACCTTAGTCGTATGTTTTGACTTACAAAGTATCTTTACTTTACCTAAAGGATTCGCATCGACGTTTTATTACAAAAGAAAATTGACGGTCTTAAATCTAACTGCTACTGTATGCTGTAAGACAAATGAAAATCCAAATGTAACATACTGTGCTCTTTGGAATGAAATCCAAAGTGGCCGTACAGGAAATGACATCGCTAGTTCATTAACCAAACTTTTAAAAAGAAATTTAAATGATTATCGTAATATCGAACATTTAGTTTTGTGGTGCGATGCGTGTGTACCTCAAAACAAAAATAAAATCATGGCGACTGCTTTACTCAAATTTCTGGCAGATAAGCAAAAAATTTTCGATTTTCTTTAACCTGGCTTTCCTAAAAGAAAAGTCTATACTATTTTTATGTTGTTTAACTGCCATTAACATTCTATTTATGGGTTCAAATTTACCATAATTTGTTCTGTGTAAAGGAAGGTTAAAAACATTTTCTGAACGAAATCGCGTACTAGTATTAATCTGTTTATTGATTATGCCTTTTATAGTTTGGGAATCACTTTCGCCAGTCAATAGTTGAATTATAAATAAAATATCTGCAACAACTCTTCTCGAGTGCAAAGTATTTAATTGAAGGCAAATCTAAGGAATTGTTTTTGAATTGACCCTATTCTGTTGATATGAGTGAAGTAGTAAGGTGACCAGACGGGATTAGCGTATTCAAGGTGAGGGCGAACGAGCGTTGTAAATAATGATTTAATTGTATATGGATCGTTAAACTCTTTAGACCATCTCTTTATGAATCCCAACATAGAATTTGCCTTGTTGATTATGATATTAAAGTGTGGTTTAAATGAAATTTTATCATCGAAAAGGATACCTAAATCTTTAAAGTGGAAAACTCTTTTCATAAGTTTAGCATCAAAAGTATAGTTGACTACTAAGGGGAGTAACTACGGGAATAGGAAATTAGAGCACATTTGTCAATGTTTAGGAGTAGGTTGTTGGAGCTACACCAACTAAAAAAAGAGTCTAGATCTTCCTAAAGCAAGGTGGAATCATCAGATGAGGAAATTTTTTTATAAATTTTCATATCATCGGCATATATAACAATATTACTATTGATGATTTTAGTTACATCATTAATAGAAATAATGAATAGTAATGGACCTAGATGGCTGCCTTGTGGTACACCTGAGGTGGCGCAAAAAGAGTCAGACATATTTGATCTAAATATCACACTATAAGTTCTCTTAGACAAAAACGATTTGATCCATTTTAAGAAGGTTTCAGGGAACCCTAGTTTTTTGAGCTTTAGAAGAATAACGCTATGAGGTAATAAGTCAAAAGCCTTACTTAGGTCAGTGTAAATAACATCAGTTTGAGAACCAGCTTCCATAAAATCCAAAAAGCTTGAACAGGATTCAACTAAATTAGTTACAGTAGATCTTTTTTTCATAAATCCGTGATGGTTAACTGCTAAGGAACTAAAGCAAATTTCATATATTGAATCAAATACTATCAGTTCAAATAGTTTGGGAATACATGAGAGCTTCGCAATTGGACGATAATTTGAGACATTATTTTTAGCATCTTTCTTATGAATTGGTCGGATAAATGAATTTTTCCAATATTCTGGAAAAATACCTGAAGGGAATGAACGGTTAAATAATAACGATAATGGTAAGGAAAGAGAATCAGAACAATTTTTTAAAATTAATCCTGGTACTTTGTCTGCTCCAGGGAAAGAGTCATTATTTAATTTGTTCAAATATTACTTTATTTTTTGAACAGAAAAATCAATCGAAATATTGGGTAATTCAGATAAGGTCGTGATCGAATTTAGTACCGCCAACTTCAAAGAGATTCTCCGAGTAAGAACTAGAGAAAAATATTTTAAAAAGATCAGCAATAGATTGCGGAGAATTAGTAGAATCATTTTTGTAGGACATAGTGACGGGAAATTGATCCGATTTTCGTTTCGAATTAACAAATTTCCAAAAGGACTTAGGATTTTTCTTTAGTTCTGAATTCATATCTATGAGATATCTATTATAATTGAAATCTAATGTTAGTTTGTAAGAATGAAACAGTTTAACAAATTTCCTATAGTTATGATTTGTTTTTTCATTCATATATTTTTTCCATGCTTTATTCTTTTAATTTCTCAACTTTTTCAATTCATAATTAAACCAAGGAGGACTAGAAGTATGATCTCTACTGCAGACCAAGGGTACATACAATTCAAAACCTTGAGATATGATTTCGTAGAAATTGGAAACGGCTTTGTTAATGTCGCAACCTTTAATTAACGAATCGAAGTCAACAGATAAAAAAAAATGATTTAAGGCTAAAAAATTTGTTTTAGAAAAATTGTGACTATGGGATAGATCAGCGGAAGGCGATGTTGGACTATGAAAGCAATATGAGAGACAAATGGGGGGGTGGAAGTTATAAACTTTAACTAAGGGCATAATGGGATCATTAAAAGAAAGATTAGTCCAATCTGCTACAAAAATAAAATCCAGTTGCCTGCCCATACAGTTAATGACTGAGGAAATTTATTGAAGACCATTAGAGTTACAACCATCTATCAGAGCAAATTCAGAGTCAGTACTAATCTGATCGGGAGTTAAGTAAATCTCTTCCTCATGATGACCCCAAGACAACTTAGGTAAGTTAAAGTCACCACATACTAACAGTTCATCACGAGAACTCATTTGGGATGAAATGAAATCAAGGGAGAGGCTGAAGTTTAAGTATGTATAAACAACTGAATTTGGTGGAATATAACAACAAACGATAAAAAGTGATTTATTAAGAAGTTCCGTTTTAACGGCAACTAATTCTATTGTTAAAAATTGCGGATATATAAGCTCTGTAACATTATAATTATTTTTAATTGCTATTAAAACTCCGCCCCCTTTAGGAATATTGCACGTATTTGAATCAACAGAAGTAAGTTGAAACCTGTCTTTTCTAAAAACAGGTACAAAGTATCTTTACTTTACCTAAAGGATTCGCATCGACGTTTTATTACAAAAGAAAATTGACGGTCTTAAATCTAACTGCTACTGTATGCTGTAAGACAAATGAAAATCCAAATGTAACATACTGTGCTCTTTGGAATGAAATCCAAAGTGGCCATACAGGAAATGACATCGCTAGTTCATTAACCAAACTTTTAAAAAGAATTTTAAATGATTATCGTAATATCGAACATTTAATTTTGTGGTGCGATGCGTGTGTACCACAAAACAAAAATAAAATCATGGCGACTGCTTTACTCAAATTTCTGGCAGATAAGCAACAAATAAAAACTATTACCCAGAAATTCTCAGAGCCCGGACATTCTCAGATACAAGAAGTAAGTTTATTTATAATGTAAAAAAAAGAACGCTTTTACCAAAAAATATTATAAATATAAACTAAGGTATAGATTTATAGATTAAAAGAATTTTAAAATTTATTACAGGTTGACGCTGTTCATAGCGCAATTGGTCGTAGTTTGAAATATAAAGAAATCCATAGCCCAGTTGATTTAGCGAGAAAATTACAATATTTCAGTTATAAGAATGTTAAACTGAATATTACCCAAATGAATAAAACAGATTTCACATTGTATTCCGAAATAGCTGCTAAACTTACATTTCAATTAGTTCCATTCTCACAAATAAAATATATGCAATACGATTAAAATGATTTATTTAATTTAAAACTGAAGACTTCTGCCGCAGAACAAGATTTTAAAGTGGTGTGTATAAAACAAAAATTTAAAAAAGGAGTGCTTGGTACACCAAATAACATTTTTCAAACGCAAATAAAAATTTCTTCTGCAAAACCAATATCTGATATTACGATTATGTATTCTTTTACCAGCAGAGGATGTGAAGTATTACAAAACTTTATTTAATATAACAAAATAGTTTTCTTAAAATTAATAATATCGACAATAAGTGCAATTAAAAAAAGTACAAGTTTACTATTTTTTATTTATTATATTTGCCTTAATTAACTTGCCTTGGATTTTATATGTTTGTTTCAATTTGCTTCAATTCAACAAAATACCCATTTCAATAACCATTTAACCAAAGTATATCCATGAAAAGAGTATGAACTCATGTATGTATTCATTTGTTTGCACACAAATTCATATACAAATTTGATAAACATTGTCAGAAATAGACGATAATAAGAATTTTATGTGTAAGAAAAAGAAAAAATATAGTAAACAAAAGAGAGTAACAAAAAAAGTTGGCTGATATTAAATAAATAAAGTTTATAATTTTGAAAAAAGTTTTCCTTGAAATATTTAACAATATTATTTTCTAAATTGTATCACCTATGCATAAGATTTTTAGGAGACCTAACTAAAACAGCGTTATCATATTCTTTGAATTCTGTGATTTGTAAATAGATGTTGTCCTCAGTATTATTTTATAATCGTATACCAAAATAATAAATATTTAGGTTTACTAATATAATTAATAAAAAATAATAATGTTTGTAACTCCAAATTATTACTGACAAAAATATTAATAATATTTTATATTATTATAATGTAATTATAATTTAATATTTTTAATAGGTATATACGAAAATAATAATGTTTAAAACGAAAATATTAAAATAATAAAAGATCAGAATTAATCCTCGCATAAGGGAACAAACTAAATTAGAACTAACATTTTTTGCCACCCTGCCTGATATAAATAATGGGAGGAAACGTAAACAAATCCAAAGGAGAATAATGAGAACGCAAAATTATTTTACAGTATAAAGCAAAAGGCAAACATCTGTTTTGTACCTTTTCTCTCTCATAATAAATTTGGTATACGATAAGTAAATGTAAAGTTTACCTCTTTTAACTAATGATATTTTGCTCGGTTTGGTATTACTTAAAAATTAGGTTTACGTAAAATGGGAGTGTATATTCTTGTTAATATAGATTATAGATATTCTTTGCATTCAACTAAGGTGAAATTTACATATGTGTCTACTAATAATGGAATATGGATATTTGATAAAGTTAAAATTTGGTTTCTCTTTAAATTCACTATATTTATTGACATTTCTATGGTGTAAAGAAGCAAAAAAAGAAAAACAAAAAAGGAATATAACAAAATAGTGTGCAATACAAATCATTATCATTATATTTCAATCATTTTCTATTATTATTCAATTTCAATTATTTTCAATCATCATTTTCATTATATTTTTTTTGTGTTTTTAATTTGGTTTCTTTTATTAATCTCTTTTTTTTATTATTTCTCTTTCTCTCACTAAGTATATGTACGTAACGTACATGTGTCATATAGGGCTTGCATTTGTTACATACATAATCATATGGCTTAGTTTAATTGAAAATAATGTGCAAACATTATTTATGGAAGAAAACAAAATTTGAACCAATCAAGTATCAGTTATCTATCACTCAGTTACAAATTACTCTTCTCGCATGTAAAAAAAGTTCAATTTCGATTTATGCATGTATATATTATACTTTTATATGCCAATTTATGCTTAATTATATTTAATTTATTATCTCTTAATCTCATCTCAAGACTTCCTAGAATTTCGGCTAATTTGCTTTTTCCGTAATTACAATCATAACTTGCTATGAAAACATTATATATAGCTGCGATTCTAAAGTTTATTTTTGTAGTTTTAGTACGCTTAAATTCAAGGCAAATATTTCTAAAAAAAAATTTTTTTTCCTTATTTTATTTTTGAATAATTTTAATGTTATGTTTACGTTTTTCAGTTCATGTTTATATTTAATCTGAATATTATATTTAAGTTAATTTATAAATAAGGTTACTGAAAAAAAAAAATATATTATATAAATTTTGAAAATCTTTAAGTTGTTCCTATTTTAATAATAATGTAAAATTAAGTCAGGCGCTGTGAATTAAAAGTCTGAAAAGAAATATAAAATATTTGTAAATTAAGAAACTAATTTGTTATTTCAACGGTTAAGAATTTTTACACTAAAAATTTTCGTTTTTCAATTAATAATAAAAAATTAATTTCTAACAATAAATTCATAGAAACCAATTAAGCAAATTAGTGAATTAAGAAACATATATTAATAGGATTAGCTAGGATTAAGGAAGGATTTGGAATAGGATTTTCTTTAACCTGGCTTTCCTAAAAGAAAAGTCTATACTATTTTTATGTTGTTTAACTGCCATTAACATTCTATTTATGGGTTATGGGTCAAATTTACCATAATTTGTTCTGTGTAAAGGAAGGTTAAAAACATTTTCTGAACGAAATCGCGTACTAGTGTTAATCTGTTTATTGATTATGCCTTTTATAGTTTGGGAATCACTTTCGCCCAGTCAATAGTTGAATTATAAATAAAATATCTGCAACAACTCTTCTCGAGTGCAAAGTATTTAATTGAAGGCAAATCTAAGAAATTGTTTTTGAATTGACCCTATTCTGTTGATATGAGTGAAGTAGTAAGGTGACCAGACGGGACTAGCGTATTCAAGGTGAGGGCGAACGAGCGTTGTAAATAATGATTTAATTGTATATGGATCGTTAAACTCTTTAGACCATCTCTTTATGAATCCCAACATAGAATTTGCCTTGTTGATTATGATATTAAAGTGTGGTTTAAATGAAATTTTATCATCGAAAAGGATACCTAAATCTTTAAAGTGGAAAACTCTTTTAATAAGTTTAGCATCAAAAGTATAGTTGACTACTAAGGGGGAGTAACTACGGGAATAGGAAATTAGAGCACATCTGTCAATGTTTAGGAGTAGGTTGTTGGAGCTACACCAACTAAAAAAAGAGTCTAGATCTTCCTGAAGCAAGGTGGAATCATCAGATGAGGAAATTTTTTTATAAATTTTCATATCATCGGCATATATAACAACATTACTATTCTTGATGATTTTAGTTACATCATTAATAGAAATAATGAATAGTAATGGACCTAGATGGCTGCCTTGTGGTACACCTGAAGTGGCGCAAAAAGAGTCAGATATATTTGATCTAAATATCACACTATAAGTTCTCTTAGACAAAAACGATTTGATCCATTTTAAGAAGGTTTCAGGGAACCCTAGTTTTTTGAGCTTTAGAAGAATAACGCTATGAGGTAATAAGTCAAAAGCCTTACTTAGGTCAGTGTAAATAACATCAGTTTGAGAACCAGCTTCCAAAAAATCCAAAAAGCTTGAACAGGATTCAACTAAATTAGTTACAGTAGATCTTTTTTTCATAAATCCGTGATGGTTAACTGCTAAGGAACTAAAGCAAATTTCATATATTGAATCAAATACTATCAGTTCAAATAGTTTGGGAATACATGAGAGCTTCGCAATTGGACGATAATTTGAGACATTATTTTTAGCATCTTTCTTATGAATTGGTCGGATAAATGAATTTTTCCAATATTCTGGAAAAATACCTGAAGGGAATGAACGGTTAAATAATAACGATAATGGTAAGGAAAGAGAATCAGAACAATTTTTTAAAATTAATCCTGGTACTTTGTCTGCTCCAGGGAAAGAGTCATTATTTAATTTGTTCAAATATTACTTTATTTTTTGAACAGAAAAATCAATCGAAATATTGGGTAATTCAGATAAGGTCGTGATCGAATTTAGTACCGTCAACTTCAAAGAGATTCTCCGAGTAAGAACTAGAGAAAAATATTTTAAAAAGATCAGCAATAGATTGCGGAGAATTAGTAGAATCATTTTTGTAGGACATAGTGACGGGAAATTGATCCGATTTTCGTTTCGAATTAACAAATTTCCAAAAGGACTTAGGATTTTTCTTTAGTTCTGAATTCATATCTATGAGATATCTATTATAATTGAAATCTAATGTTAGTTTGTAAGAATGAAACAGTTTAACAAATTTCCTATAGTTATGATTTGTTTTTTCATTCATATATTTTTTCCATGCTTTATTCTTTTAATTTCTTAACTTTTTCAATTCATAATTAAACCAAGGAAGACTAGAAGTATGATCTCTACTGCAGACCAAGGGTACATACAATTCAAAACCTTGAGATATGATTTCGTAGAAATTGGAAACGGCTTTGTTAATGTCGCAACCTTTAATTAACGAATCGAAGTCAACAGATAAAAAAAAATGATTTAAGGCTAAAAAATTTGTTTTAGAAAAATTGTGACTATGGGATAGATTCTCGGAAGGCGATGTTGGACTATGAAAGCAATATGAGAGACAAATGGTGGGGTGGAAGTTATAAACTTTAACTAAGGGCATAATGGGATCATTAAAAGAAAGATTAGTCCAATCTGCTACAAAAATAAAATCCAGTTGCCTGCCCATACAGTTAATGACTGAGGAAATTTATTGAAGACCATTAGAGTTACAACCATCTATCAGAGCAAATTCAGAGTCAGTACTAATCTGATCGGGAGTTAAGTAAATCTCTTCCTCATGATGACCCCAAGACAACTTAGGTAAGTTAAAGTCACCACATACTAACAGTTCATCACGAGAACTCATTTGGGATGAAATGAAATCAAGGGAGAGGCTGAAGTTTAAGTATGTATAAACAACTGAATTTGGTGGAATATAACAACAAACGATAAAAAGTGATTTATTAAGAAGTTCCGTTTTAACGGCAACTAATTCTAGTGTTAAAAATTGCGGATATATAAGCTCTGTAACATTATAATTATTTTTAATTGCTATTAAAACTCCGCCCCGTTTAGGAATATTGCACGTATTTGAATCAACAGAAGTAAGTTGAAACCTGTCTTTTCTAAAAACAGAGTAAGATTGATCAAATAGTTCTAGGGATTGAATTGATTGTGTTAGCCAGGTTTCTGTTAGAGTGAAAATATCAAAATTAAGAATATTTGAATTAAGAAAAACATGTGAGGTTTTTGTGCGCAAACCGTGTACGTTTTGATAGAAAATAGACAGGTTACTCGAGATTATTTTTTTTATGGGAAGAGCTATCTGTTAACTGGATTAAATTTGGGTTAACGAAAAAAAGTTTCTAATTCTTTAGATACATCATTGTTTCTCAAGTAATGGTAACCACCAACACACTCAATACGCATTTCCATACGCACATATGTATTCATATTCCGTACAAAAAGTATGATGGAACAGTAGTCGTAATGTGAAAGTATTATGGTATTGTACACGCTTATTACACATGAACGCGATAGTTTTGATCAGACTCTCGTTAAAAACGCAATTTTTTTTAACAATTTGTTACATATACCGTAGTTATTTTTTCACGTAGAAACCGAATTTCCATAAAAAAGTACCTCTTCCCATTTGAAAATCTCGATTTCGGATAATATCGGCGAATTTTGAGCTTGAAAAACCCATTTGCGGTCCTTCCCGGAAGTTGAAAATATCACTAATCGATAGAGCACCCTCGATTTAGTCAATATATTTATTTTTAATTTAAAAATAACGGCGGAACAACCGGTATAATCACTAGTTCAACTTATTATATATTGTTACTGCTAAATATTTAAAACTTGTTGCACACCTACCTAATTAATTTTTTTAATATTTTCATTCCTGAATGTCACATGTCTATATACATCCTAATGACACATGTCTATATACATGCATTTAGTATTACTAACATTCAATTTTCGTTTGTTCATGTTCACACGTACAAAATTTTCCAAATCTTTATTTACATATTTTTATTTCTTATTCAGTTGCATCGTTTCCTACTACATAGACTGTAGTATTGTCAGCAAACAAGGATTTAAATATTGTATACTCTCAACAAATTTTCTTTTTATAAAATTTCATTATTTTATACAAAATGAAAGAAAAAATCAAATAAAAATGTCCTAAGCGGAAACCGAACCCGAGACCTTCTTCTTTGTAGTCAGATGGTATATACTCATTACACCATATTGATTGCCAGACGTCAACATTTTTATCGTTTGTATAATGTAGATTCTACATTGTAGAATACACGATGTGCTCTCCATATTATAATGGAATGGGGTCGATATCCCGGAAACTAAAAGCCCGGAACTGAAAATCCCGGAACCTGAAAAGCCCGGAACTCAAAATTCAGAAATAACAAGGAAAAGTAAAATATAAAACTGGTGGCAATAAAAAAATCTCTTCTTAAAAATTCAGCAAGATTTTTCAAATAAATTATTGTATTAGTAAGTATATACGCTATAAGTTATTTGGAATTTTTTCTATCAATCTCTCATATTTTTTTGTTACTTTACTTACCACTTTCATATTATATTATGGATTTATTCGTATACTTTACTTTTTTATGTTTAGTTCAATAAGCGACATCAGATTACCGAAGCGAAGTGCAAGTAAAGTAAAATTAGTTTAGCAAAGTAAAAATATTTTTAAAAAATGAGTTTAAATTTTTATTTTAAATTTTCATTTCCGAGTTTTTCAATTCCGGGATTTTACGGTATTCCCGATTCTTTTGTTAAAAAACTAGTTTTTTCCTTATTTGTTTCCAACTGTATTGAAAGTTGCTCTTATGATTCCACTTTGAGAATGTCACAGAACATTTTCAACTATAAAATTTAATAAACAAACAAGAAATGCGAAAATAATTTCAATCAATTTTAGAGCAAAATCAATTTAAAGAGATTTGATTTGTTATCTTCACGATTTCCTATTTCGAAATTTTTATTTTTAAAATTAAAATAACGACACCTTGTTCGTTATTTGTAGATTTAAGTAATAATATCAGTGTAATTTTATGTACGTTATATTAAAATATATATTATGCATATCAAACATACATACATATAAATTCTTTTTGAAAATATATCTTTTATTTATTTTAGGTAGTAAAAATGATGATGGTTGTTGTATTAATATTTGGTGTATGCTGGCTTCCAACACACGTTTATTTCATCGTTACTTCCTATTATCCCAATATAACAAGATCATCATTTATTCAGGAGCTTTATTTAGCATTTTACTGGTTGGCTATGAGCAATTCAATGTACAATCCAATCATATATTGTTGGATGAATTCAAGGTAAAAGTTAATAAAAATAAAAAAAAAGCACAAAAAAAAGTAATATAAAAGAACAAATTGAAAAATCCTTTAAATTCACTTTTGATTCTTATGATTATTTTTACATTATTGGTTCGATAAACATAATAATATGAGATGTAGTATAACATAACGTGCGTATGAGCACATATTGATGTACTGTACATATGTAAATAATTTTGGAAATTAGGGTAATAAAATTTATTTAAGAATTTCTAGATTTGCAGTGAAAAATTCATAATATATAACACACCAAGGTAAGTGACACACTGTAATTGAATCATTTGACTATCGTCAGCTGATTTTTACTTTGGTCCATACGCTATTTTTGGATATTTTAAACTGTGAATGAGATCTATGGTAATAAAATGTTCTCTTTCAGAATCTGTAATCAGATTTTTAAAATTCCTAGAAGTTACGGAGATATTCAGTATCGAGTTTGTTCCATATCCACATTTTTAATAATTTCTCATTTCAATTTGGTCCATATCCAAAATGTTGGCGTATGGAACAAAAATCTCATAAATTTTATTAAATTTTTTTGCTCAGAATTAGTTTGGTTTGATAAAGCTCGAGGCAATCTCGACGGCGTCTGTACGGGGTATGATCTGATAAAAAAAAGTTAAATCATATGCAAATAATATAAGTAGGCAAACTCGACACCGTTCTACTGCGTTTGTTCGGCGAAGAAAATAAAACTTTAATCAAGTTTAACTTTTGCGGCGTTAAATGCCATTTAATAGTGCAAATGTAATTGATAGAATTAGTAAGTGCTTGGAAAATTAAATTAGTAAGTATTTGGAAAATAGAAATAAGTGTTTTGAATACGTGTTTTGAGACAATTAAAAGTTATATTAAAATATTTATTAAGTAAAAATTTTTTTTTAAATAAACTGTATAATTACTTTTATAAATATTTATCAAAATTTAATTTAAATAAAAAAAAAATTGCTACAGTCTACAATAAAGTCTTCTTGATCTGTTTGCTTCATGTAGCCAAAAATATGCTAAATATACAGTGCTAATGGTTATAAATGAAATTGTAACTACATTTTCATAGTCCATTAAGAAGCAATTGAAAATCCTCAAAAATATATAATTTTAGAACACAAAAATTTAAGCACAAAACCTTTATAAAAGTTTTAAAATAAACAATTTATTTGAAAAAGTCCAAAATATTTAATTTTACAACACAATTTAAACCACAAAATGTTTAGCAATGTTTAAAAAACTCAATTTAAAGCACAAAATGTTTATAAAACCCAATTTATTTAAAGAAATCCAAAAATTAAAAAAAAAGAATATTTAATTTTAGGAAGCGCACAAAAAGTTTTCACATTAAAGTAAAAAAATTACAATTGACAAAGGAGTCGTCCTAGGAGTTGTCGAGTTTCTACGACGTCGAGTTTGCCTCAAGCATAATACTGGTTTTTTTATTTATTCCGAACGTATTCTTTTTGTTCCATCTCCGAGTTGGAATAAACAGAATAAAATTACGGAATGACAGTTCACTTCTATCATTCTATACAGTAATAACAATTTGATTACCTATATTTTATTTTAATTTAAAAAATGGAAAATATTGGTTAATTAAAAATGTTTTTGAAAACAAATATAATATTATGAATAGTTGTATAAATATTAATGTTTATATAAAATTAGTAGTTGTATTTATTATTCAGAAAATAAAATGTTTTAAATGTTTTTATTGTTCTTTTTTTCAAGGAATGAGTCTATATAATAATTATAATAACTATTATAACTTATATTAACTAATTTACACAAATTAAAAAATAGTAAAAACTTTTGTTCACAAAAATTAATAAATAAATAAAAAAATAAACAAGGACAATTTCTGATGTTTATTCTTTTTGTTCTATTCTGTTCGGAATATTCTATCGAGACGTCATCAAGTATTCTATTCTTTCCATTCCTTCTTTAGAATGAATAAACGAAAACACCCACTATATAAAATAGGCAATAAAATTTTTTTCTTCAGTCGTGTGTAATATAAGTCGTCAAAGTAATAATAGTGTGTGGAAATGTCGTCGCTTACTTTAAGTTACCCGACGTTGTCCGGGTCGACCACAAAATGTACTGAATTTATTTCAATGAAGTTTGATTAATGAATCGAATTGAAAAAAGATTTTTTTAACAAAAATATTCTAATATTTTTTTTCACTACGATAAAAAAAAATATTAACAATACTACAACTTAAACTATACTTATATTAAAATTTTTTTTTTTCGACAAAACAACATATTTTGGTGGTCTTTTCTGATGAAGTATAAGCAAATACGTTCCTTGCTGTTGAGGTATTCTTGAAATAAAGATATATTCGCCTTTTCAACAATCAATTTGAATTTGTACTTAAATGAAATGAGGATGCCAAGTTCTTATTCTTAATCTAGTACTGTAGTTGTGACTTCTTCAAGTTTCGTTTAGTTTGGCTTCTTGAAGCTACTAATTTTAATTCCAATTGATGAGGAGGAACAACTTCATTTTCATCGATAACTGTATCGATTTGTACACATGGACCCCCTGGAACACTCTGCAGTATTTTCTGATTAATAAAGCGAATGGTCACATTTTTGTGGCTAATTCACATAGCCATGTAAAATTTATATACTGATTTCTAAATTCGACAATACTTTTTCAGGACAATACATATTTGTTTATTTTTCGTAGAGAGAAAATCGTAATGAGAAAAATAAATTTTCAAGTCTGCAACACAATCTTTTTTTGAAACATTCCTAATAGAGTATGTAAGTGTAAATTTCCATGCCTGTAACACAATTGGTTTTAAAATACTCCTGAGACGTCCTAGGAGTTGTAAGGCGGCAACCCAAACCAGTCCAAATTTTCAAAATCGGTAACTGTCGTATTTCTTTATTTCCGAAAGAGTATTTAAGTGTAAATTTTCATGTCTACAAAACAATTGGTTTTTGAAATATTCCTGAGACGTACGTGCTGGGCAGCAACCCGAACCAGTCCAAATTTTTGAAATCGGTAACAGTCGTATTTCTTTATTTGTGAAGAAAATCTAAATGTAAATGTTCATACCTGTTACACACATGGTTTTTATTCCTGAGTCTTGCTTGGAGTTGTACGGCAGCAACCCGAACCTGTCATCTGATGGCTTTGTAAAGTACCGCGTCCGGTCCCTTATTTGACCATGAATAACTGCGTAAAATTTCAGAACTCTATCCTTAAAACTGTGGGCGTGTATAGCGAACAAACAAACAAGCAAACAAACAAACAAACAAATTTTCCCTTTTATAAGTATAGATTACTATTTTATTTCTGTAATTAAAGCTGAGAAAAAAAGCTGTGAAATTAATCATTAATTTTTTATAATAAATATAAGAACTTATTAAATATTAAACTTTTTAATAACTTATTCAAAAAATTTTAAATACTTAATTTAATGAAAATGAATTGCGAATTATTTACTTTTATTTTAAATTTATTTATAAGATTTCAATATTATGTGCCTTAAATAAGATAATTATGATGTTTTTTTATTTTGTACTCGTATTATTTTTTCTTTACTTATAAAGTTGAAATGTGAATTTTTAATTTCTTTAAAAAAACTCAATAATAAATTAATGAAATTACTATTCTTTCACAAAATTCTTTTCGTCTAATATTTCTATATTTTAGGAATTGATTAACTAAATATATCATTTTGTTGAACAGAAGTTATAGACAGCTTTTGTTATTAAAAAAATCTCATTTTACACTTTATATTTCAAATGTTAATTTCGTAGTTGTTAATAGAATAAAAAAAGTTTATTCGAACTAGATTGTTCCACATATCTGTGAAACGGCTTCAATTTTTCTGTGAAACGGCACAATAATTTGATTTTTTGGTGCTCGATAATAAGATAAACGTAATTGCTTATTTTTCCAAACACATGCAATTTGGTAATATCATTTAAAAACTCCTTTAATTTCACATGACATGAAACGCGGCCCACCAACAAATGACGAGGGAAGTATAAATAAATTTCCGACTCTTATATTGTTGTCACTACTAAAGCTATTCATATGGTCTAAAAGTCCTTTATAAGAATCTACACGAAAAGATTTTTGATTAGAACGAATATACATTAAACGATTGGCTTCTACACGTGCATAAGCGTATACAATATACTGCTGAAATAGTTTTCCTCCATAGTGAAGGGGGTGAAAAATATTTGGTCTGACTGCTATTTTAAATGAGTAAAATTGGAGAGTGGTTATATTATTTCTTACAGCTGTAGACACAGTTCTATTATGGCATATATTTGTAGTCCATCTGATATCCCCATTAGAAAAAAAGCAACCTCATCCATCGAAGCAAAATCATTAGAATTGTTATATTGTCTAATAAATTCCCGAAAATTTTGACTTATTCGATCAGTATCAATATACAACCTTTTAATTTCGATTGGAAAATTCGGATTAAAAGTCAACAGATTGGACAATTTTCCTTGATGGCAACAATTCGATTTTAATTCAATTTTCAAATAAACTGCAGTACAATGAATACATAAGAACGGAAACGGTCCAAGATCATGTGTTTGACGATAAAAAATATTTCTAGATTCTAAAATAGCGGACTTATAACCAGTTTACGTAATTCAAGGTGAATTATATTTCGATTTTGACTAATTAAATTATTTCGTTGTTCAGAACGTCGTAAACGTTGTTGTTCCACTTTTTCCCTTCGTCTTTTCCTGTTATAAGTCATAAAATATTCTCGCCTATAGTCCATTTTTAATTTATTAAATTTAAAAATAAATAAAACCTAAAAATTTTTACTTTTACCGTTTTCTTTTTTTCCAGAAAATTTTATATAGTTTTACTTACTCAGTAAATTTTACCTACAATTTTTGTTACAAACAATCTTTTCTATTTACCTACAATCAATCTGCTACCAAGAAACTTTTTTCTATAATATTTTTTATTTATTTTTTATATTTTTTTTTATATTTTCTTTTTATTTTTTTTATATATTTATTTAATTTTAAATTAAAGAAATTTAGGTATCAATATAATTTTAATTACATACTTAATGTATGTAGGCACTACATTCAAAAAAATTTCCTGAATCACTAATTTTCTATATTCATATACTTAGGTAGGTACACAAATATTTTTTTATTTATTTGTTATTTAGGTATATTTTTTTACTTTTTCTTTAAATTTCTAACTAATAGATTTTAATTCTAGACTAATAAATATACCTATCACAATAGTTTTAATCACAAACTATATAAATATAGTATAATACATTAATAACTATGTTTAAATTTTTAATTTTTCAACATTAAAATTTATTCTGCTATTTATTTTGCTATCTACAAAAAATATTTATTCATTTACTTTTTACTATTTTTGTTTAAAAACAAATGATAATTCTTTCTTTATGAAATAACAAATAAGAACTACTAATAAGAACTCTGTAAGACTGTAACTACTCATAACTACTCTGTAATCTGTAACTATTTAGGTGCTCAAATTAAAAAAAAAAATTTCTACTAAAAAATGTTGCTCAGAATAGATATTTGATTACTAAGTTGTTCTAAACTGTTCTAAAAGACTTCAGTACAAAAAAGGTCAACTTCTTTTGGGCAAAAAAGTTCAATTAATGGAATACAATGGATACAAAAAAACTTACTTTCTCCAGATTGTTCAGAACTATATGAAACACGTTACTGAATAAACCTAATATTATACCAGATTCTACTGTTTTTCAATTGAAGTATGTATTTTAAATTTTAGTTTAGTTATTGACCGTCAGATGGTTTTTTATGTAGATTTTAATAAATATATAATATTATTCTTAGTTTTCTTTTAAAATAAAAGTTTTATTATAAAGTTATAATAATATACATATACAATGTATGAGAAATAAAAAGTTTATATTGTTTATTTAAATGAAAAAGGTACCTATTTAAAAATTAAACTAATTTTGCTAATAGAAAGGGGGGAATAAAACGAAAGGAAAAAAGTGATGAAAGTTGACCGTGTGGAAGTAGGCATTATTTTACTAAAAAAAAAAAAAAAAACATATAATGCCAAACCAAAGCTATTACCAAAATATAGTGTACTCTATATTATGCTGTGCAAATTATAAATATGTATTGGCTGTACACAGTATCCACACTTATATAGATACACTTATAGTTGGTATATGTATATCTAATTAGAATTTTATTTCCTGTTCTTTTTTATTCTCTTATCTGTTTTTCAATTCTTGCAAAAGTTTCGTTTGTACATTTTGGTTGAATTGAATGAAAAAGTGTGAATTGTTGAATGGTACATATAAAACAAATGTGCTAATTTCACAAAATATATTGTCTTGATATCTCGCCAACATTTTCATTAGAATATAAATTTTTTATAATGGTTATTATCTTATTGTTTTTGATAAATCTGACGTATTGATATATAGTACCATAGAGTAATCATATAAGTAGAGTATTCACGTAGAACAAAATTTGCTAGTCACTTTTTCAAATATCAAAATTCTGTGTTCATTCAAAATAATATTACTCAATTTTTAACTGCTTATAAGTTGAGCGCAATATATTTTGTACTCATAAATAAAAAAAATTTGTGTACCTATTACCCAACGAATTAGAATTAAATGGAAGTGGCTATCCATACAAAAAAGTGTCCAATGTTTTGGGTATATTCCTCTCTTTCTTTGGTATTTCCTATTGTCAAAAAACAGAAATAGACGAATATATTCGTTCAATATATTTTCTCTCTTTTTAATGGAAATTATTTTGATGGCTAGTGTTCGTACTTTTTGAAAATTTCATATATCCATATATTACACACTACTGCTATTTTTTCAATATTTCACAAACATGAATGATTTTTTTTTTTTCAAATAATTTAACAGCAATACTTTCCTGTGTAATAATAGAATACGGTAATAAAGTAAAAGAAAGTTTAAATTGAAAAAACATTGTTATTTTTATTAAGATTATATTTTGATACCTTTTATTTTATTCATACTCAAAGATTTTACTAATTTTCTATTTAAAAAAACTATTATGGCCTAACACTGAAAAAATTTTTTTTTTGACAATTGGAAACCCAAACAAACCAAACAGAAAGAGAAGTACTAAAAAAATATGGACAAAATGTTTGTATTTTTGTATGGGATAGTCACTTCCATTTAATTCTAATTCGTTGCTATTACCTATGAACATATTTATTTGTTATTATGCTGCCAACAGTGTCAACGATATAAAAGTTGTATGTATAAGTACTCAAAAATGTATATATGCGAATGTGCATGCTACTTATACTTCTTTATTTCGCTGCTCGCATTTCTACTTTACTCATGTGATAAAAATTAAAAATTACACAATGTGTATAAAAAAATATACATGCATTTAAAGTCCTTTCAATAGACCACAAATAATATTACAAATCAAAGTATTGAATTTTTTTTTAGAAATAGAAAGAATTCAAGATTATTGCTGTATTTGTTGTTATTTTGTTTTAATTTTAAAAATTTGAAGAATTAATATTTTTATTTGGACTTGGTCAATGTGATTTATGAAATTTGTGATTTCAAACTTTATAGAAGTAAAGTACAAAAAAAATTAATGTTCGTTTTGTAAAATTAAAAATAATTCAAATTGATTTCTATTGAAAAGTATACTGAAAAGTAGGTACCTACATGTATTTTTAAATTTTCAGCAATTTCGGTTTTGTTAATTTTGTCTGTTTCTTACCGTAGATAATAATATGAATAGTATATATATGAATACATAATATAATTATGAATACAAACAAACAAACAAGCTATCAAAATTTAAAAAAGTAAGTAAAAAAAAAAAAACTGGACATTTTATTCTTTATATGGATTGGTGGCTGTTTTTTTTTTCAGAAATTATTTCATCTGAAATAGAAATACGAGTTTTAACCAAGTTATGAGAAAACAAAAAAAAACGGTATTCCGTACAAAGTTCACGATTTGTTACGCATTACTAATAAATTTTATTCTTTTATTAGCATTATTTTTAAAAAAAAATTCTGGATTATGTGATGCTATCATTGACCTATTATTGTATGGATACAATTTCATTCATGAAATAACGATTAATTGTGTTTTTTTGTTAACCTTTTTCTATATACATATTTTTTTTGTATTCAATTAGATATGTAAATGTATGGTGAACACATATACGATATTACGATATACGCTCTTCATATAAATCAAAAGTACATACGTATGTAAATACTTTTCAAATTATCAAACAATGCCTCTATGCTCCTAGCCTAGTCACTGGGAGAGCAAAACTTTATACACAAAACTAAAACAAAACTTAAAACGAAATCGTAATTCGATAAAATTCCGAAAAAATCGTTTTGTGAATAGGCTACAAGTATAGAGGTATTGTATGAAATATTCTCCTCAATAAATAAAAATTTTTGAGTAAAAATAATTGAGTTTCGAAAATTATATTTGAGTGTTTTGGGGTATGAATGAAAATCGGACGGCATTTTCGTGTTTTAAGTAAAAATGGGACGGCATTTTTAGAAGAAAATGATTAACAAATATTGTTCTACGTGAATACTCTACTTATATGATTACTCTATGATAGTACCTCGATTCTTGGGTATATAATTAATTTACTATAAAAAATTTATTAATACACTACAGATCAAATTTTGTAATTTGTATTACATATTTATATTATTAATTATTATAAATTACTATTTATTTCATAAAAGCAGATATCAACTAATAGAATAATATTAATAAATAGTACCTACTACAATTTAAAACATTACTATTATTAAAGTCATTCAGTCGAAATAACTTCATATATCACGAGGATGACACATATCTAATTTCACTTCAGATTAATTCTGACTGTGAATATACTTTACTGGATGGTTGTAATTTAAATGGTCTTCAACAAATTTCTTCAGTGACTAATTGTATGGATAGGCAACTTGATCTTATTTTTGTAACATATTGGGCTAATTATACTTTTAGTGTTCCTATTATACCCTTAGTAAATGTTGATAATTTTCATCCTCCTATATTTCTTTCATATTGTTATAATAGCCCAGTATTACCTGCTTATGATCTATCTTATAATTATAATTTTGACAACGCTAATTTTTTAGCGCTGAATAATTTTCTTTTATCAATTGACTTTGATTTTATAGTTGAAGATGATGACATCAATAAGGCGGTTTCTAAATTCTACGAAATTCTATCTAAAGGTTTGGAATTGTATGTACCCTTGGCTCGTAATAGAGACCTTAATTCTAGTCCTCCTTGGTTTAATCATGAAGTAAAAAAATTAAGAAATAAAAAGAATAAAGCTTGGAATAAGTACTTAAAAGAGAAAACCAATAAAAACTATCATGAGTTTGTAATTTTGCTCAACTCCTACAAACTGACATTAGATTTCAGTTATAACAACTATTTAATAAATGTTAGCTCTCAGCTAAGGATTAATCCTAAATCCTTTTGGAAATTTGTTAACTCCAAACGTAAATCTGATCAATTTTCCGTCACCATGTCCTATAATGATGTTAGTGCTAACTCTCCGAAATCTATTGCACATCTCTTCAAGCTATTTTTCTGTAGTTCTTATTCAGAAAATCTCTTTGAAGTTGATGAAAATAATTTTAATCACATGATAAACCAACCTGAAAACCAAGTTATCTCAATAGATTTCTCTACTCAGAAAGTAAGGAGTTATTTGAATAATCTTAACAGTGATGTATTTCCTGGACCTGACAAAGTACCATCTTTAATCTTAAAAAACTGTTCTGAATCTTTTGCGTTACCATTATCCCTTTTATTCAATCGATCGTTTACTTCTGGAATATTTCCACAATATTGGAAAAATTCATTTATTCGCCTTGTTTATAAAAAAGGTGCTAAAAATATGGTCACAAATTACCGTCCAATAGCAAAACTTTCATGCATACCTAAACTTTTCGAATTAATAGTTTTTGATTCAATTTATGATATTTGTTCTAAACATTTATCAATTAATCACCATGGTTTTGTAAAGAAAAAATCTACGGTTACAAATTTAGTTGAGTCTTGCTCACACTTCCTGAGCACTATGGAGGTTGGCTTTGGGACTGATGTCATTTACACAGATTTGAGCAAGGCATTCGATTTACTGCCTCATAGTGTTATTTTATTTAAACTTAAAAAACTAGGATTTCCTAAATTCTTTATAATGTGGATTAAATCACTTTTATCCAATAGATCTTATAGTGTAATGTTTAGATCAGCTTTTTCTGAATCATTTTCTGCCACCTCTGGTGTACCACAAGGCAGCCATCTAGGTCCCTCACTATTCATTATCTCAATTAATGATGTCAACAATCTCATTAACAATAGTAACGTAATCATATATGCTGATGATATGAAAATTTATAAAAAAATATCTTCATTTAATGATTGTACTGTACTACAGAACGATCTTGATTCGTTTTTTAAGTGGTGCGGCTTTAATAATCTTCTCCTTAATATTGATAAATGCGCTGTTATTTCCTTTACTCGTAGATTCATTCCAATAATAACTGAATATACTTTTAATTCTAAACTAATCAACCGAGTTTCTCATTTTAAAGACCTTGGCGTACTTTTTGACGATAAACTCACATTTAAACTTCACTTTAATATCATAATTAACAAGGCAAATTCTATATTAGGTTTTATTAAAAGATGGTCTAAGGAATTTGATGATCCATACATTACTAAATCTTTATTCACTACTCTTGTTCGCCCCCACCTTGAGTACGCAAGCCCTGCCTGGTCACCTCACTATTCCACTCATATTAATAGAATTGAATCTATTCAAAAAAAATTTTTGCGATATGCTCTACGTAATCTTCCCTGGTCTAACCCAATAATCCTACCTCCATACATTAATCGTCTGAAGCTTCTTCAGATGAACACATTGCAATCAAGAAGGGTTGTTGCAGATATCTTACTCATATCCAAAGTATACAATGGTGAAATTGATTCCAAAATTATAAGAGATCAGATTAACTCATACATTAACACCAGTACGCGTTTTCGTATAGAACAACTTTTTAATCTTCCTTTCCATAGAACTAATTATGGTAAATTTGAGCTAATTAATAGAATGTTAATGGCAGTTAATCAATACAAAAACAGTGTTGACTTTTCTTTGAACAAAACCAGTTTAAAGAAAACCTTGTTTCACTTGCTCCCTTAGTCCTCCTAATTAATCTTGTTTTTCCGCTACTAATATTAACTAATTTGTAGTGTTATTATTAACTTTTAATACTTTTAATAACTTTTCATCTTCTCTATTTTTTCTGATGATAATTTATTTTATCTAATTTTGTTTTTTTTTTTTTTGGTTTTTTATAAAAACTATGTTGTATTAAATTTCAAAGTAATTTAAACTTTAAATCATAAATCTTAATTGATACATTGTGTTAATTCAAAATTTTAATAATTAATTTGTATTATATTTTGTAAACTGTTTGAAGTAAATAGTAAATAAATAAATAAATAAATAAATAAATAAATATAAATATGTAATACAAATTACAAAATTTGATCTGTAGTGTATTAATAAATTTTTTATAGTAAATTAAATATATACCCAAGAATCGAGGTACTATATCAAAACGTCAGATTTATCAAAAACAATAAGATAATAACCATTTTAAAAAATTTATATTCTATTGAAAATGTTGACCATTTATCAAGACAGTATATTTTGTGAAATTAGCACATTTATTTTATATCTACCTATACCTACATTCAACAATTCACACTTTTTTTTCAATTCAACCAAAATATAAAAAGGAAACTTTTACCAGAAGAATTGAAAAACAGATAATAAGATAATAAAAAAGAACAGAAAATAAAATTCTAATTAGATATACATATAACAACTATATATGTATGCATGCTGTGTACAGCTGACACATATTTGTAATTTGCACAGCATAATATAGAGTACACTATATTTTGGTAATAGAGCATTAGTTTGGCATATAATATATATTATAATATATGTTTTTTTTTTTAATTCTTGTTTCTTTAATTGTGTGTGCTTGTTAATGTTTTAATATGAAATAGTAAGATCGTAATGTCCCATCTCAACTCTAATCTTTATACGATCAAACTACTTTTGTGTACCTTTATATATTAACGGTCTTTGTATGTACTTTAAATTTTAGTTTGGTTATTGACCGTCAGATGGCTTTTTATGTAGATTTTAATAAATTTATCATTTTATTCTTAGTTTTCTTTTAAAATAAATTGTCAGTTTTATCATAAAGTTATAATAATATGCATATACAATGTATGCAAAATAAAAAGTTTATATTGTTTATTTAAACGAAAAAGTTACCTATTTAAAATTTTTTTTTTATTATTTACTTTTTAGTCATAAATTAAGAGATGTTTCTTTTTTATTTAAATTAAATATAAAATTCATAAAATAAATTTGAACAATGAAATGTTAACATAGGTTCGATAAATATAACATTTCACCAATATACTAATAAGACTTCCTAACCAAAATACATTTAAAAATATACAGCATACAGAAAAAAGTTTATTACAGAAGCATTATTTGAATTTAAAATTTAATAATTTAAAAAAATATTGTTTTTTGTTATTAATTATGTTATATTATAAAATTAATATTATAATACATAATAATAAAAAAAAAAAAATTTGAATTAATAGAGAATCGAACTCACAAAAATTTGTGATATCAAAGCCTCTATTAATAATATTAGCCTGCTAATTAATTTTTTCCTACTAAAAGTGCAAAAAACCAAATGCGATAAATAAAAAATAAATAAAAAGAATTTGAAGCACACGAAAAACCACGAAAAATGTTCCTTTAAAATCATGATCTTGTGTATTATAACATAGATAAAATAAAAATTGATTTTGATCGCCACAGCCTGCATCATCGCCGATAGATTGTATGAAAAAAAAAACGAAGCACACGAAGAACCACGAATATTGTGCCTTCACTAATCGTGCTCTTATGTATTATAATATTATAGATATAATAAATCATACACGTTTTGGCACGATAACAGAATAATAATATTGAAAAAAAAAACAACAACAAAGATAACATAAAAGAAATTAATTTCCTATAAATAGAATTGAAAACGCGTTATTAAGAATTTTGCTATTTGTATTTAAAATGTTTTTAATAAATTTGCAAATTCCTAGATTATCCTGGTAGGTATATCACAAAATGAATTATTTTATTGTATAATTCTGGAATTGAACACGTAGAGTTCTTAGATTATTTAGAAGTATTCGTAGTTATTTTTAAAAAAATCTTAAAAATTTAATAAATAATAATTTAGCCTCTTTCTTGTTGTGTAAACAATTGTTTTGTACTTTCTAAAGTGTTAAAAGACGTCAAATATTGTTTTGAAATTTTTATTGGAAAATTACGAAAATATTTCCCATTTAAATTCGGTTAAGAAGTTAATTTTGTGATATTATAGTCTTATACGGGAGGCCCAGATTTTCATTAAGTTTGTATATTTGTTACCAGCATAGTCTGTTTTTTTTTGTTTACAACTGCTTTTTAACTTCAACCAACTTAACCGCACCCAAAAGTTTAGCTAAAAACAAAAAGGTAGGTGCATAATTATTATAATCGAATAACTAACATTAAAATAATATTCATTTTGTTAATTTATTGTCAAGTTATACTTAATTTATAAAATTCGGTATTTTTAGTGAGATACTTATCGTTTACTTTTTTTTTTTGTTTTGGAAAATATATAAGAAAAAACTGAATTCAATCGGTTATATATAAAAAAAAACTTAACTAACTTATCCTAACTTGTTCTAAGGATTAACATAACTATACTAGACTTAAAACTAGAAGAGGAGAAAACTGGTTAAGCTTTCTAATTCGCTTACGTCTAAGGTCTAAGAAAAACAAATAGAAAAACCACCAATGCATAGTCTGTTGGCCACCTTAGTAGTATATTTTTGTTGAGCACACAATTTTGCCTTGAAAATAGATTTGCATTACGTTGTTCTGCTATTTACTAAAAATTAGTAAATTAGGAAAATTCAATATAAAACAGTCGCAATTTATTCACCTAATATCAAAACAGTAAGCAAATATTAATATTAATAGTTTATTTATAACAGGTTTTTAAAAAACACCAACCAACACAATAAAGACGTATTTTCCTGATATCTTTTCCATATTTTCCTGCCTTTAGGAAAAAAAAACAAAAACGATAAATGGGGTTCTTAGAATAAGATTTTGACTTACTATCTATTTTTGTTTTTATTTATTTTTAACAAAATTTGGCTGTTTGCCTTTTTTCCTGATAGAAGAAAATCATCAAAAGAGTCTTCTACTTCTGTCTTGTACCAGGGAAAGACGAAGTGAAGGACTGTGCCGACTTTAACGTACTAAAAACTCCCATCGTTTTGTTAAAATTAAAACTAGTCTTTAAGACTAACCATTAATACAATTTTGGCTCTATTACTTTAGATGTCTTTGATCAAAAAAAATCCATTAGGATTTATTGTAAAATAAAAGATTTGATCCTAATACAGTTCGAACGGTTTCGTCCGTTTAAGTCTTTTAACAAAGTTTTGACAGTCAGCTAAACGTGAAACTTCGAAATTGACATGTTGAGAGAGACGACTTTTACGGCGTACAGCCAATTTTTTATTTCGTCTTTTATGAGAGGAACACTGAGATCCCTATGAATATTAGCATTGCGAACAAACCATGGGGTATTGACAATTCGCAATACTTTGCTTTGGAACGTTTGGATATGTAGTTTTCAGAACAACCCCATATTTGAATACCGTATGCCTAGACAGGCTTTAATATCTGATTGTAGATCAAAACTTTGTTATACGTCGAAAGCGTAGATTTTCCACCAATTAGCCGATACAAATGTTTGTATTTTAGATCCAGTGTTAGTTTTTTTTCTTAACGTGTTCTTTCCATCTAAGCTTTGCGTCAAGCGTCATACCAAGATATTTTGCAGAATTTTGATATGTATAGTAAATATAGTATGGGACCCAGTATACTACCTTGTGGTACTCCTGCGTTAATATTTTGTAGAGGAGAGTAATCTTCTCCTTGTTTAATTTGAAATAATCGCTTTGATAAATATGACGAGATCAGTTCGACATATGTTTCAGGGAGCAAGCAACGTAGCATGTAGATAAGCCTTTTATGCCTTACTTTGTCAAAGGCTTGTGCAACATCAAGAAACTTGTGTATTTTATTTCAGGTTTAATTCAAACAGTTACAATATGTTCTTAATCTAAATAAAAATTTATATCTTTTGTATTTTGTACAAAGATTCAACTTTTTTTATTTACAATTTATACTAAATAAGTTTAAATTAACGATTACATAAAATTATTTATTACTTAAGTTTTACAATTAGTATTATTATTCATAAAACAAATGGTTTATTAATTAATATATAGTCTAAAAGAAAAAACAAAAACAAACAAAATAAAAGTATGTTAGTGGTAAATATATAAGAACTAGCTTTGTAACCCGTCATAAATGACGGATGCAAAATAAATCCCAGTTTCTTTTTTTCTTTCATTAGATTCTTTATACCGAAATTACAGTACTTATGTTTATATCACTTTTTATTTATTTTTATTTATGTTTATATTGGCCTAACACTAATCTTTTTTTTTTTTATATAACAGAAAAAGAAGTACCATACCAACAAATTTGTATAAAATGTTTGTATTTTTGTATGGTATACTCGTACTCACTTCCATTTAGTTATAATTCGTTAGTTGGGTTCCATTTAGTATAAATTATACCGTATTAGCGTTATTGTGGCCTCTGGGAGAGCAAATTTAAAAATGGGATCTTATTTTCATATAAATTTTGTCTTTTGTATAAAGTATAGGGATCTTATTTTGCTACATGAATAAACTGTTATTATGGTATTGTGTTATTTTTAAAAAAATATTCAAAATTTTGTATCTAAATTGGTAAAATTTACAAAAAATACAAAAGCATTTTCATCAATAATTTTCAATTTAAAAAAAACAATGTTTTATTATCCGGCGTAGAAGTAGAGTTAATTATCCTACTCTACTTCTATCAAGTTCTATTGATTGAACAGTGAACCTGAACAGTGAAGTGAAAAGTGAACACTTAACACTGAAAATAAAATAATATTTTTGGAATGGAGCATATAGAACATACAGAATACAGATACAGCAAATAATAAAAAAAAACAGAAAAAAACAAAAATAATTTTTTTTGAGTGAGGTGAATTACGCACACAATAATGACAAAAATAAAAGGTAGAAACAATAAAGTAGTATAATGTATAATATTATACAATTCAAATATGCTGATACACATGTATATTATTAATAGATGAACATATTCGTTCAATATATTTTCTCTCTTTTTAATGGAAATTATTTTGATTGCTAGTGTTAGTACTTTTTGAAAATTTCATATATTCATATATTACAAACTACTGCTACATTTTCAATATTTCAGAAAGATGAATAATTATTGTTTTTTTTTTTCAAATAATTTAACAACAATACTTTTCTGTGTAATAATAGAATACGGTAATAAAGTAAAAGAAAGTTTAAATTGAAAAAACATTGTTATTTTTATTAAGATTGATTTTGATTCCTTTTATTTTATTCATACACAAAGATTTTACTAATTTTCTATTTAAAAAAGCTATATTGGCCTAACACTAATCTTTTTTTTTTTATATAACAGAAAAAGAAGTACCATACCAAAAAATTTGTATGTCACTTCCATTTAGTTATAATTCGTTAGTTGGGTTCCATTTAGTATAAATTATACCGTATTAGCGTTATTGTGGCCTCTGGGAGAGCAAATTTAAAAATGGGATCTTATTTTCATATAAATTTTGTCTTTTGTATAATGTATAGGGATCTTATTTTGCTATATGAATAAACTGTTATTATGGTATTGTGTTATTTTTAAAAAAATATTCAAAATTTTGTATCTAAATTGGTAAAATTTACAAAAAAATACAAAAACATTTTCATCAATAATTTTCAATTTAAAAAAAAACAATGTTTTATTATCCGGCGTAGAAGTAGAGTTAATTATCCTACTCTACTTCTATTAAGTTCTATTGATTGAACAGTGAACCTGAACAGTGATAAAATAATATTTTTGGCATGGAGTATATAGAACATACAGAATACAGATACAGCAAATAATAAAAAAAAACAAAAAAAAACAAAAAAAAAACTTATTACTTATTACTTTTCTGTGTAATAATAGAATACGGTAATAAAGTAAAAGAAAGTTTAAATTGAAAAAACATTGTTATTTTTATTAAGATTGATTTTGATTCCTTTTATTTTATTCATACACAAAGATTTTACTAATTTTCTATTTAACAAAACTATATTGGCCTAACACTAATCTTTTTTTTTATATAACAGAAAAAGAAGTACCATACCAACAAATTTGTATAAAATGATTGTATTTTTGTATGGTATACTCGTACTCACTTCCATTTAGTTATAATTCGTTAGTTGGGTTCCATTTAGTATAAATTATACCGTATTAGCGTTATTGTGGCCTCTGGGAGAGCAAATTTAAAAATGGGATCTTATTATACATATATTATTCTGCATTTATCTGGATGTTTGTAAGTTCGACGGAACGCTCCAACACATATACAAATTGCATATTTATTCAAATGCATAAATATACAAATTGCTTTGGTGCTTTTTTTAAACCCTGTCTGCCATGCTGAACCTTTGCAGGAAAAATTGATTGCATGAACTATACTTTTTTAATTTAATGTTAGTCTTCTTCGCAAATAATAAGGAAAAATAATAAATAATAATAATAATATAAATAAAACAAACAATTTTTTTGATTTATAATAATAAGGACTAATAGAAATTTAATCAATATATGGTATAATAACCAAAAGGCAAACAGCATTTAACACAAAAAAAAAACATAATTCACTCGTTATTCTTATTACTTAAAATTATACATAATAATACACATGTGTATCAGCATATTTGTATTGTATAATATTATACATTATACTACTTTATTGCTTCTACCTTTTATTTTTGTCATTATTGTGTGCGTAATTCACCTCACTCAAAAAAAATTATTTTTGTTATTTTTTTGTTTTTTTTTATTATTTGCTGTATCTGTATTCTGTATGTTCTATATGCTCCATTCCAAAAATATTATTTTATTTTCAGTGTTAAGTGTTCACATTTCACTTCACTGTTCAGGTTCACTGTTCAATCAATAGAACTTGATAGAAGTAGAGTAGGATAATTAACTCTACTTCTACGCCGAATAATAAAACATTGTTTTTTTTAAATTGAAAATTATTGATGAAAATGTTTTTGTATTTTTTGTAAATTTTACCAATTTAGATACAAAATTTTGAATATTTTTTTAAAAATAACACAATACCATAATAACAGTTTATTCATATAGCAAAATAAGATCCCTATACATTATACAAAAGACAAAATTTATAAGAAAATAAAATCCCATTTTTAAATTTGCTCTCCCAGAGGCCACAATAACGCTAATACGGTATAATTTATACTAAATGGAACCCAACTAACGAATTATAACTAAATGGAAGTGAGTACGAGTATACCATACAAAAATAGAAACATTTTATACAAATTTTTTGGTATAGTACTTCTTTTTCTGTTATATAAAAAAAAAAAGATTAGTGTTAGGCCAATATGGTTTTTTTAAATAGAAAATTAGTAAAATCTTTGTGTATGAATAAAATAAAAGGAATCAAAATCAATCTTAATAAAAATAACAATGTTTTTTCAATTTAAACTTTCTTTTACTTTATTACCGTATTCTATTATTACACAGAAAAGTATTGTTGTTAAATTATTTGAAAAAAAAACAATAATTATTCATGTTTCTGATATATTGATAATGTAGCAGTAGTTTGTAATATATGAATATATGAAATATTCAAAAAGTACTAACACTAGCAATCAAAATAATTTCCATTAAAAAGAGAGTAATTATATTGAACGAATATGTTCATCTATTAATAATATACATGTGTATCAGCATATTTGAATTGTATAATATTATACATTATACGACTTTATTGCTTCTACCTTTTATTTTTGTCATTATTGTGTGCGTAATTCACTTCATGCAAAAAAAATTATTTTTGTTTTTTTTTTGTTTTTTTTTGTTTTTTTTTATTATTTGCTGTATCTGTATTCTGTATGTTCTATATGCTCCATTCCAAAAATATTATTTTATTTTCAGTGTTAAGTGTTCACTTTTCACTTCACTGTTCAGGTTCACTGTTCAATCAATAGAACTTGATAGAAGTAGAGTAGGATAATTAACTCTACTTCTACGCCGGATAATAAAACATTGTTTTTTTTTAAATTGAAAATTATTGATGAAAATGTTTTCGTATTTTTTGTAAATTTTACCAATTTAGATACAAAATTTTGAATATTTTTTTAAAAATAACACAATACCATAATAACAGTTTATTCATATAGCAAAATAAGATCCCTATACATTATACAAAAGACAAAATTTATATGAAAATAAGATCCCATTTTTAAATTTGCTCTCCCAGAGGCCACAATAACGCTAATACGGTATAATTTATACTAAATGGAACCCAACTAACGAATTATAACTAAATGGAAGTGAGTACGAGTATACCATACAAAAATAGAAACATTTTATACAAATTTTTTGGTATAGTACTTCTTTTTCTGTTATATAAAAAAAAAAAGATTAGTGTTAGGCCAATATGGTTTTTTTAAATAGAAAATTAGTAAAATCTTTGTGTATGAATAAAATAAAAGGAATCAAAATCAATCTTAATAAAAATAACAATGTTTTTTCAATTTAAACTTTCTTTTACTTTATTACCGTATTCTATTATTACACAGAAAAGTATTGTTGTTAAATTATTTGAAAAAAAAACAATAATTATTCATGTTTCTGAAATATTGATAATGTAGCAGTAGTTTGTAATATATGAATATATGAAATATTCAAAAAGTACTAACACTAGCAATCAAAATAATTTCCATTAAAAAGAGAGAAAATATATTGAACGAATATGTTCATCTATTACTAATATACATGTGTATCAGCATATTTGAATTGTATAATATTATACATTATACTACTTTATTGCTTCTACCTTTTATTTTTGTCATTATTGTGTGCGTAATTCACTTCATGCAAAAAAAATTATTTTTGTTTTTTTTTTGTTTTTTTTTGTTTTTTTTTATTATTTGCTGTATCTGTATTCTGTATGTTCTATATGCTCCATTCCAAAAATATTATTTTATTTTCAGTGTTAAGTGTTCACTTTTCACTTCACTGTTCAGGTTCACTGTTCAATCAATAGAACTTGATAGAAGTAGAGTAGGATAATTAACTCTACTTCTACGCCGGATAATAAAACATTGTTTTTTTTTAAATTGAAAATTATTGATGAAAATGTTTTCGTATTTTTTGTAAATTTTACCAATTTAGATACAAAATTTTGAATATTTTTTTAAAAATAACACAATACCATAATAACAGTTTATTCATATAGCAAAATAAGATCCCTATACATTATACAAAAGACAAAATTTATATGAAAATAAGATCCCATTTTTAAATTTGCTCTCCCAGAGGCCACAATAACGCTAATACGGTATAATTTATACTAAATGGAACCCAACTAACGAATTATAACTAAATGGAAGTGAGTACGAGTATACCATACAAAAATAGAAACATTTTATACAAATTTTTTGGTATAGTACTTCTTTTTCTGTTATATAAAAAAAAAAAGATTAGTGTTAGGCCAATATGGTTTTTTTAAATAGAAAATTAGTAAAATCTTTGTGTATGAATAAAATAAAAGGAATCAAAATCAATCTTAATAAAAATAACAATGTTTTTTCAATTTAAACTTTCTTTTACTTTATTACCGTATTCTATTATTACACAGAAAAGTATTGTTGTTAAATTATTTGAAAAAAAAACAATAATTATTCATGTTTCTGAAATATTGATAATGTAGCAGTAGTTTGTAATATATGAATATATGAAATATTCAAAAAGTACTAACACTAGCAATCAAAATAATTTCCATTAAAAAGAGAGAAAATATATTGAACGAATATGTTCATCTATTACTAATATACATGTGTATCAGCATATTTGAATTGTATAATATTATACATTATACTACTTTATTGCTTCTACCTTTTATTTTTGTCATTATTGTGTGCGTAATTCACCTCACTCAAAAAAAATTATTTTTGTTTTTTTTTGTTTTTTTTTTATTATTGGCTGTATCTATATTCTGTATGTTCTATATCCTCCATTCCAAAAATATTATTTTATTTTCAGTGTTAAGTGTTCACATTTTACTTCACTGTTCAGGTTCACTGTTTAATCAATAGAACTTGATAGAAGTAGAGTAGGATAATTAACTCTACTTCTACGCCGGATAATAAAACATTGTTTTTTTTAAATTGAAAATTATTGATGAAAATGTTTTTGTATTTTTTGTAAATTTTACCAATTTAGACACAAAATTTTGAATATTTTTTTAAAAATAACACAATACCATAATAACAGTTAATCATATAGCAAAAATAAGATCCCTATACATTATACAAAAGACAAAATTATATGAAAATAAGATCCCATTTTTAAATTTGCTCTCCCAGAGGCCACAATAACGCTAATACGGTATAATTTATACTAAATGGACCCAACTAACGAATTATAACTAAATGGAAATGAGTACGAGTATACCATACAAAAATACAAATATTTTATACAAATTTGTTGGTATGGTACTTCTTTTTCTGTTATATAAAAAAAAAACGATTAGTGTTAGGCCAATATAGTTTTTTTAAATAGAAAATTAGTAAAATCTTTGTGTATGAATAAAATAAAAGGAATCAAAATCAATCTTAATAAAAATAACAATGTTTTTTCAACTTAAACTTTCTTTTACTTTATTACCGTATTCTATTATTACACAGAAAAGTATTGTTGTTAAATTATTTGAAAAAAAAACAATAATTATTCATGTTTCTGAAATATTGAAAATGTAGCAGTAGTTTGTAATATATGAATATATGAAATTTTCAAAAAGTACTAACACTAGCAATCAAAATAATTTCCATTAAAAAGAGAGAAAATATATTGAACGAATATGTTCATCTAATAATAATATACATGTGTATCAGCATATTTGAATTGTATAATATTATACATTATACTACTTTATTGCTTCTACCTTTTATTTTTGTCATTATTGTGTGCGTAATTCAGCTCACTCAAAAAAAATTATTTTTGTTTTTTTTGGTTTTTTTTTATTATTTGCTGTATCTGTATTCTGTATGTTCTATATGCTCCATTCCAAAAATATTATTTTATTTTCAGTGTTAAGTGTTCACATTTCACTTCACTGTTCAGGTTCACTGTTCAATCAATAGAACTTGATAGAAGTAGAGTAGGATAATTAACTCTACTTCTACGCCGAATAATAAAACATTGTTTTTTTTAAATTGAAAATTATTGATGAAAATGTTTTTGTATTTTTTGTAAATTTTACCAATTTAGATACAAAATTTTGAATATTTTTTTAAAAATAACACAATACCATAATAACAGTTTATTCATATAGCAAAATAAGATCCCTATACATTATACAAAAGACAAAATTTATATGAAAATAAGATTCCATTTTTAAATTTGCTCTCCCGGAGGACTCAGTAACGCTAATACGGTATAATTTATACTAAATGGAACCCAACTAACGAATTATAACTAAATGGAAATGAGTACGAGTATACCATACAAATATTTTATACAAATTTGTTGGTATGGTACTTCTTTTTCTGTTATATAAAAAAAAAACGATTAGTGTTAGGCCAATATAGTTTTTTTAAATAGAAAATTAGTAAAATCTTTGTGTATGAATAAAATAAAAGGAATCAAAATCAATCTTAATAAAAATAACAATGTTTTTTCAACTTAAACTTTCTTTTACTTTATTACCGTATTCTATTATTACACAGAAAAGTATTGTTGTTAAATTATTTGAAAAAAAAACAATAATTATTCATGTTTCTGAAATATTGAAAATGTAGCAGTAGTTTGTAATATATGAATATATGAAATTTTCAAAAAGTACTAACACTAGCAATCAAAATAATTTCCATTAAAAAGAGAGAAAATATATTGAACGAATATGTTTATCTATTAATAATATACATGTGTATCAGCATATTTGAATTGTATAATATTATACATTATACTACTTTATTGCTTCTACCTTTTATTTTTGTCATTATTGTGTGCGTAATTCAGCTCACTCAAAAAAAATTATTTTTGTTTTTTTTTTGTTTTTTTTTGTTTTTTTTTTATTATTTGCTGTATCTGTATTCTGTATGTTCTATATGCTCCATTTCAAAAATATTATTTTATTTTCAGTGTGAAGTGTTCACTTTTCACTTCACTGTTCAGGTTCACTGTTCAATCAATAGAACTTGATAGAAGTAGAGTAGGATAATTAACTCTACTTCTACGCCGGATAATAAAACATTGTTTTTTTTAAATTGAAAATTATTGATGAAAATGTTTTTGTATTTTTGTAAATTTTACCAATTTAGATACAAAATTTTGAATATATAAATTATGAATATTTTTTAAAAATAACACAATACCATAATAACAGTTTATTCATATAGCAAAATAAGATCCCTATACATTATACAAAAGACAAAATTTATATGAAAATAAGATCCCATTTTTAAATTTGCTCTCCCGGAGGACTCAGTAACGCTAATACGGTATAATTTATACTAAATGGAACCCAACTAACGAATTATAACTAAATGGAAGTGAGTACGAGTATACCATACAAAAATACAAACATTTTATACAAATTTGTTGGTATGGTACTTCTTTTTCTGTTATATAAAAAAAAAAGATTAGTGTTAGGCCAATATAAAGATAAATAAAAATAAATAAAAAGTGATATAAACATAAGTACTGTAATTTCGGAATAAAGAATCTAATGAAAGAAAAAAAGAAACTAGGATTTATTTTGCTTCCGTCATTTATGACGGGTTACAAAGCTAGTATTTATATAAATAATGTATGTAGTTTTGGGCTTTGTGTTAAGTAATTCTATAGTTTTTTGTTATTGAATGCCACATTGTTTATTTTCAGCCATAATTTTGTTTTATGCAGTTTTGAAACAATTAATTTGTTAACAAATTTAAAAATTCAAAACATTTTGTTTTTTATTATTTATAAATAATTATAATAGAAAATTGTAATTGTGTTATTGAAAGCTTAAGAAAAAATCGTTTTCTGCTAAAAGTTTTGAGGAAAAATTATTAATTGTTAAGGATGGTAAACCAATGCTTGATCTACTAATAACAACAACAATAAAACGGTTTAATCAGCATTTTTCAATAAAATCTTATTATTCGTATACGTTGTATTTTCCAACATTAATATGGAAAATTCATATTCACACTTTTTTTACATTGTTTTCTTAAAATCAGAACTTAAATTAAAGTTATATTTTCAGATTAAAATTATGATAACAAAAACAGTATTTGCGAAATATTAACATTTTTAATTGAAACAGAATTACACAACTCTTTTAATGAATAGTCTAAGCTTTGTTAATTGATAATAACACTTCCTCTATAACAACTGTTTCAGTTGAGCGATCGTTTTTCTGCCTGACAGAATTAAAACTACTTTGAGAAATAGATGTGAACAGTTTTAACTGTCGAATTTAGCAAAAATTTCAATAGAAAAGGAAAGCCAAAGCAAACTGATGTTTCTTTTTATAGTGCTTCCCCAGTTGAAAATTCCACGCCCCGTCATACATATATAGGTATTACATGCAAACATCTACATGATACATCATAGTGTCAAAACTGTCAACTGTGAATACATTCCATGTATGGATAAGTAATAAAAAATAATTTGAATGCTAAGATTTATTTTAAACTAAACGGGTTCGAATTTTGTTGAAATAATTGAGAAGAGATTAAAAATTACTTTTTTTTTTATTAAAAAAATATTGTTTTTTGTTATTAATTATTATACTATAAAAATTGTTATATTGTTATAATAAAAAAAATTTGAATTAACAGAGAATAGAACTCACAAAAATTTGTGATATTTTTTTTTTTTTACACTCTACAGTAACTTAGATAGAATCACCTTTTCGTGCTTAATTGAGTACGGTACTGCAATTTTACACTACAATCTACAATATCTCGAGTATTTATTTAACAAATTACTGGCTTATCAACTCACTAAATGTGGAAAACTACTGCTATTGTCTCTATTAATGTTATTTGCATTAATAGAGAATCGAACTCACAAAAATTTGTGATATTAAAACCTATATATTAATAATATTATCCTACTAATTAATTTTTTTCCCTACTAAAAGTGCAAGAAACCAAATGCGATAAATAAAAAAAAAAATAAAAAATTTGACTTAAAAGAGAATCGACAAAAAAAATTGATTGATTAAAAAAAAACAAAACACACGAAAAACCACGAAAAACTGTGCCGTCAAAACTGTGCTCTTGTGTATTATAATATAGATAAAATAAAAATTGATTTTGATCGCCACGGCCTGCATCATCGCTGATTGATTGAATGAAAAAAACACGAAGCACACGAAAAATCACGAAAGGTGTGCCTTCACAATTTTTCTCTTGTGTATTATAATAATACACATATAATAGACATAAATAGACAGTGTTACCGCTCGACAAAAAAAAATGTATCCAATTCTAAAAAAAAAGTATCCAAAAGTATCCTTTTTTTTCTTTAATAAAACGCTGTCTAACATTTAATACTATAAATAACAAATTTTAAATTACATTTACATTACATATTATATAGAGATACAAATAGGAAAATAATAATAATATATTGCAGTTATTTCATTGCACATGGTAATTAAAATAAAAAATTAAATTATAAATTAATTTTGTTCAGTAATCATGTAACGTAATAATATTCATTTAATTGATTTTTTGTTCAATAGTCAAAATTATGTTCCGGACGTGGTGTGGTGTCCAAACTTCACTAGCCTTATTGAATCTTAAGGAGTTTCTTTCGGACAAAGATAACAATTTTTTTGCTGCCATCATTGAATCGATTGTTTCGAGTTGAAGTCTGTTGGTTTTTTTATTTTTGGTTAAAGATTTTTTTTCTTTTTTCCAGATAGTAGTAAATCATCGAAAGAGGCTTCAGGGACTACCTATTTGAAGGCAGTTTGAAGGACTGTGGGACTTTAACCCACTAAAAACTCCTATCATTATTGCAACATTAAAACTAGTCTTATAGACTAACCATTAATTTACATTTAATTCAAAGAAACATAGATACCTTTGATCTACCAAAATTCAATAAGGTTTTAATAGATAAAAGGTTTTAACCTAACTCAAGTGGTCTTGTTCGTTTTAGTCGCTTCACAAAGTTTTGATTGTCAATTAAGCTAGAAGCTTCGGTATTGACATGTTGTATCAGACGAGTTTTATGCCGTGCAGCGCATTTAATTATTTCGTCTTTTATAGATGAGATCTTCAGATCTCGATGAATATCGGCATTGCGAACATACCATGGAGCATTGACTATGTTGCGCAGTACCTTATTTTGGAACGTTTGGATAGTTTGAATATGGATTTGTTTAGCACATCCCCATATTTGAATACCGTATGCCCAGACTGGCTTCAATATTTGATTATAAATCAAAACCTTGTTATAGGTCGAGACCGTAGAATTCCGCCCAATCAGCCAATATATTTCTCTATATTTGAACTGGAGTTCTTGTTTTTTGATTTTCACATGCTCTTTCCATTTCAGTTTTGCATCCAAGGTCATGCCAAGATATTTAGCTTTATTCTCGTATGGAATCACGACATCATTAATTTTAACTGAGAGAGGAGTTACTATGTTTTTATAGGTGAAGTTTACATGACCAGATTTGGCTTCATTTAATTTAATTTTCCATTTTTTGCACCAGTTGGAAATTTCGTCATTAGCTTTTTGCAGTTTGTTTGTAGCTTCTTCTATAGTAGAACCAACTGCCATCAACGCTGTGTCATCTGCAAAGGTTGCTATTTTTATATTTTCTACATCGGGTATATCACAGGTGTATAACAAATATAAAATTGGACCCAGTATACTACCTTGCGGTACTCCAGCTCTATATCTCTTAGAGAGGTGTATTCATTCTAATTTTTAACTCGAAAAACTCTATTTCAGAGATATGATGAAAATAATTGAACATAATTTTTAGGGAGCAAACAACTTAGCTTTTCGATGAGTCCTTCATGCCAAACTTTATCAAAAGCTTGGGCTACATCTAGAAATACTGAAGAACAAATTTGTTTATTTTCCAGTGCCCTTTCTATAATGTCTGTTATTCGATGTACTTGATCTATTGTTGAGTGTTTTTGCCTAAACCCAAATTGGTGATTAGGTATTATATTCCTGTTTTCTATGAGGGGTTGAATCCTTCTCAATAGTAACTTTTCAAACAACTTCGATATTGTAGGGAGCAAACATATCGGCCTGTAGGATTTGGTGTCGTTAGCAGGCTTTCCTGGTTTTTGGATCATTATTATCTCGGCAATTTTCCATATACTAGGTACGTGTTTAAGCTTAATACAGGCATTCATTATATATACCAAGAGTGTGAGAACTTTGTTGGGTATATTTTTTAGCACATTTGAAGTTATTAAATCAAAACCTGGGGCTTTATTTAATTTTAGGTTTTTTATTTCTTTAATTACTTCTTTTCGACTTATTAAGGGAATATTTATATCTTCATGGTTATATATTTCAGTTAGATCAACAACAGTGTTCATTTCATTGGGCTTAAAAATTTCAGCGAGATGATCTGCAAAAGTGTCAGCTTTTTCTTTATCGCTTCTTGCCCATGAGCCATCATTTTTCTTCAGTGGTGCAGAATGCACAATAGACTTTTTCATTTTACTCGTAGCTTTCCATAAAGAATAATTTGTTTCTTTAGTAGCTGTTAAATTTTCTAGGTAATAATTCAGAGATCTATCATTTAATTTCTTTATTTCTCTCTTTAGCTCCTGACTTTTATTATTAAGATCCGTTTTGCTGGATGGGTCACGCGTTTGTTGCCACCTCCTTCTCGCTTTTCGTTTCTCTTTTACCATGTTAAGGATATACACCGGATATCTAGGGCTGATTTTTTTTGATTTTTTTGTCTTAGTACTACTCCAAGCTGCAAACTGGACAGCTTGCATAAGTTTTTCAGTAGCAGTTTCTAGTTGTTCCTCATTGTCTAATGTTACTCTTAAGTTAATTTTTTCTAGCAGAATCTTTTTGAAGCTTAACCAATCTGTAGATGAGTTGGTTAAAAATGGTTTACAAGATTTTTTCACTATTGTTGTATTTAATTTTAGGATGACAGCAGAATGGTCGGAATTGAGGTCATAGTTATATTCTATAGATGTGAAATTAGTTGATACTTTTTTCATTATAAAAAAGTCTAGCACATCAGGAGTTTTGTTTATATCTGCAGGCCAATATGTTGGTTTTCCTGTTGAAAGAAATAAACAACCTGTTTCTCTCAGCGCCTCTCTCAGTTCTTTACCTCGAGTAAGGGTCATCCTGGAGCCCAATTCTAGATGTTTAGCATTGTAGTCACCTCCAAGAATAAATCTTTCACCTAATTTCATTAATAAGCTCTTCAACATATGTTTTTTAATAGCGTGATTGGGCGGGCAGTACAGCGCTCCTACGTTGATATTTTGCTTTGTTCACCTTATTTGTACGGCTGTGAGTTGCATTTCTGTACTTTGTATGTTACAATGTTCATGATGAGTAATAAGATCATTTACTATGACCGCATTACCTCCTTTTGGTAGATTGTCAGGGTGCGTTGTATGATATACTTTGTATCCACGAATTACTAAATTGTGCCCCTTTGTTAGATGGGTTTCTGACACGAGACAGACATCTATGTTTCGTAAGTTTAGGAACATTTCCAATTTTTGTTTTTTGTTGTTAATGCCATTCGCATTCCAAGTACATATAGTGATTTTGTCCTTATTCATTATCTAATTGAGTTATATGGCATATCAGGATACTTAACAGTATACCTACTTTCCAAGTTATCTAATCTTAGTGAGATTCTATCTACCAGACTCATTAGTTTTTCCATTGTTTTTAATATAGTTCTGTGCTGTTCCTTTTCTGGAATCAATTTCGTATTTGTTGAACGAGCTCTTCTCGGAATTTGATTGTTTGACGAACGAGTTCTTCTCGGCGTTTGATTATTTGCATTTGATGAATAAGCTATTCTAGGTGTTTCATCAGCAGTGAAATCTCGATTTTTTTCATATTTTTATTGCTTTGGTAGACATTCTCATTGAGTTTGCCTTTTGCTATGGCAGAATAAGTTACTCCCTTTATTACTTTCTTTGATATAAATTTTCTTGGTTGTTGCCTTTGAACTAATTTTGGGTAAACAGAGTTTCTCCTTTTCTGAAGTTCTTTGGCAATAAGACATCCTCTGTAATTTGCTGGATGAGTCTCTTGGCAGTTGAAGCATTTTGGCTGTGAAGTTTTCAGCTTATCGCATTCTGCTGTTAAATGTTTACCAGCACATTTCACACATATAGGCTCCCTATTACAAAATTTTTGCGTATGATTATAACGCTGACATTTTTTGCACTGAGGAATATCTTTGCTTTTTCTCAGAGGTTCAATATAAACTATCATGTTTTGAATATGATTGATTTCGTAAATTTTTTTCATGTCTTCCTTACTATCAAAGGTAAGCATGAAAATTGGGAGTTTAACAGTTACCTGTTTATCATTTTCCTTGACTTTCTTTATCATATTTACTGCATTGATGATATTGAATTGCCTATTATGAAGCTCACTTATTATATCTTCTGGCATGCGAGATTGGTGCAAGCCGCGTGCCATGACTTTTATTGGTCTATTTATTTGCTTTCATAAGTATGCCATTCGTATTTGGTATCATTGAGATCTTTAGCTAGATTTCTATAATCCATTTCCGTCTCCAAATTTATTTTCAGCTGCTTATTGTTTAGCATTTTTATTTCATATTTCATATTTTTAGCTTGCAGCATTTTATTTAATGGTTTGAAATCATTTATGTTACTTATGATTAGAGGTGGAATTTTGGTTTTCCTTTTACTCACAAATTCAGTTGTTTTGGAGTTTTTTTCCTGATAGGTTTTTGTTAAACCAGATGGTGACGATTCAACTTCAGGTGAAGAAGTAGCTTTTCTTTTTTTATTTGATATTTTGTTTTTTTTAGCAGCCAGTCAGTTTCTCTGCTCAATTCATCTTCATCCGTGAAATATTCTTTTTGCTCGATGATTTCATTTGGTGCATAACGTTTTTCTCTTTTTTTCAAAGCTTCGTTTTCTGTTCTTAATGCCGAAACTTCTTTTTTTAGTGACATACATAATGCCTCTATTTCGCTTAGCCTCTTTTGGAGTATATGGTTTTCATTTGGTTCTTCATTATTTTGACTCCGTACATCAATTATTGGCTCGGTCATCCTTGATGGCGACCTTGGAACCCTCCACTCTTTTTAAAAGGGTTAACCAGCTTGTCTAAATTGTTGTTCCCCACTGGCGACTCTTCTGAAAGTCTAGTACATTCAGCCAAGCCCTCGCCGACAGCCGTGGTCTCTGCCGACACTTTGGTAGATATCCCTACCGAGTTTATTTTGTTATTTAGACTATACATTATTATTTGTTTTTATGTTGCATTTTATACCTCCTGCCAGGTGATTTTAACTGCCGCCCCTCTGGGATCAGCCGCAGACCAGGGAGCCGCCTATTTTAGGTCAAACGCTTCTGGATTTTTTTTTTTTTTTGTGTGTTTGTGCCGGCACTCACAATTTCAATTACCATAAATCGCGTCCGCGCACGTGCTAACCAAATCGATTTACTTAGATATTGCGCCAAGTGTTCGCATTCACCCGCTCTCGTTAGCCTTACAAGTTACCAGGTGGTACCCGGCAGATAACTATGTTACCTACCTTCGAGGAGGTGAGAGTCGGATTTGATGGCAGAGCTGTAGATGTTTTACCAGATGGCATTTCCTAGTTTTTATCGGAAACATAGGTTAGCATATGTTCCGTCTAGAGCCTTTACCACCCTTTTACCACCCTGGTTAAAGATAGATCGGAAAAAATCCGTTCGACGACGGCGGAACTATGCGGTAAACTCATCAGATTAATCATAAAATTAGATAATTTTCAAAAATTAGTTCATTTAAACAATTTTTTATTGAACCAAGCTTTGACCATAATTCTTTGATATTAGTTTTATCTAAAGCACTTAGGTGTTTTGAAATTTTTAGCAATCTGAACTGGTCCGTAATTTCATTTTTCTTGCTAGGGTCTCTTAATAGGTTTGAAAAATAATCCAAAGGTGGCGTAAGGGAGCTAATATTTACCGATAATAGATATTCCGGATTTATTAATGCGAAAGATTTGAAAATTTTGTTACTAAAATCAAATCGATTTTTGATTTGGTTAGCTAATTCAAGATATAAATATTGTGCATTCTTCAGTTTTATCTAAATATATTTCAACTGAGGAGCCTATACAGATTTCAGACAGGAGCAAATGATTTTCAACATTTTTAAAATTTATATCACAAATAATCAAAAAAACTGTACTCAATTTATCATAAGTGTTGACGCAATAGCATTTAAGCACAGAAAAAAATAATATACAATCCCATATAAAATTTTTGTATGAAGATAAAATTAACGATTTTATAAGAAAATCAACAGCTCCATTTCTCGGTCATTTACAAATCCACAAATACATGTGCAATGCATATGAATATGAAACGAAAAGATCAAAATTTGAGAGAAGAAATAAAGTACCTTTATTATTTATTTTCATTATCAGCTATTACTGATATTTTATAAGGGTAGGATATATGTCGGATAAAGTAACAACAATGTTTTTGTTGTTCTTTTTTTTTATTCAATTATTCAGTATTATATTTTATATATTTATTTATTTATTGACGAATGAAGACAAAAAGAAAACCAACAAAACAAAATTTTTTTTTTCTTATTATGATTTTAATTTTATGATTATCAATGCCTCTATATTTCAAAAGCCCCGAAATTAATTTTTGCTTCGTTAGAAAAAGATTTTATTTGTATAGAAAAAGGAAAATTTACGAAAACTTTCCTTGCAAATAAAATCTTTTTTTAACAAAGCAAAAATTAGTTTCGAGGCTTTTTAAGTATAGGGGCTTGTGTATATGAATATAAAAAAACAAGAACAAAACAAAATTTTGTTCTGATGCGTATTAAATTTTGTAATGTTGCCAAAATAAAAATACAGATCACAAGAACTCAGAAACAATTGAACTGAAATGGAATATATCATAGAAAAAATATGGACTATAGTTACCCCTGTGCAACTGCGCAGTATTGGGTTTTTGTTTAATTGTTAAGCACAAAAATTAAATTTTTCCAAGAGTCGTACCAATAGTTTGCAGTAAAACAAATATATTTTAATAAAGTAATAAACCTGCAAACACAGAAATGTTTATTTTACAGATATTTATATAATTTTAAATGGGTAACAGTTCAACAGTAATAAGTATTTTATTTATCAATGTTGAATTAACTATTTAAATTTTTATATCTGTAAAATAAATATTTATATTCAGTAAAAACTAATAATATATTTATTAATACTAACTACTAACATTATTATATTGCAATGTAGAATTTTTAAATAATACTCTTTAGGAAATATATAGTAGTTCTTAAAAGGGCAGTTTGTTTTATGAAGTCTGATTATAATATTCCTATTGTAAAATTTTATGGTTTTTTGAAACGAATGAGTTTTGATTTTTTTCTTTTAATTTGTATAGTGTCTTGTACAAATTTTTTTGCTTAAGTTTTAATTTTTAACTTTTTATTACTTCTTGTTTCTATTGCTACAGATTTTTTTTTTCTTGCGCTTTTTTTCTGATCGAACTCTTCTTTATTTAATATCTCGGTAAGCTATGTAAATTTTTTTCTTAATAAAACTAAAATTAAAAATTTCAGCATAATATGTACGAAGTACAAGAATTTGATTTGAAAAACATGTCAAAAATTTTAACATGATACGAACAAACCTATGAAAAATATTTTTGGTTTAAATGTTTATCACGAAGAATATAACAAAGAATTTTGAAATTATAACAAATTTCAAAAAATAATTCTGATGGTACTTGTAGTGCAAATTTTCCACTAGTTTTATTTTCTACTTTTTAGGGGGCTAGTTTTCTTTTGATAAAAGTATATTTTAAAATTTTTTATTTTTAAATTATTATTTTTTTCAAAAAATTTTAAATTTTCTCTCAATATCCAGTAAACAATTTTCTATAAAATAAAATATTTTCAAACAAAACGTTATCGTACAATGCGATTAATTGCAACGCTGTATTATTTTATTTACCTAAATTAAAATTTAAAGTGATATTCCTAAAAAAAACTGATATGCGTATCAATATGATATTGATGATGAATATTATGTAATAATAAAGTTAAAAACAAAAAAATATCAATTAACTAATAACTTTACCTCTTTTTACCAAATTTATCTTTTTTTTGTTTTGTTAAAAATTATTCTTACCTAAAATGTGGGAGGAGTGCATTATCTCGTTAATAGAAAGAATTCTTTGGTTAAGTTAAGAAAACTATAAAAAAAGAATAAAAATGAGCAGATAAACGTAAAATGAATAAAACAAAAAAAATTGAGAATCGCAAAAACATATAAGGTGGAGCCAAAGCCTTTAATATAAAAATATACACAAAAGTAGTTTGATCGTACAAAGATTAGAGTTGAGATGGTACATTTCTGCGATCTTACTATTTCATATTAAAACATAAACAAGCACACACCATTAAAGAAACAAGAACTAAAAAAAAAAAAACATTATAATATATAATTCGAAACCAATCTTATTACCAAAATATATTATATACTCTAGTCTATATAATGTATATGCTGTGCAAATTATAAATACATATTTACATTGGCTGTACACAGTATACAACTGGTGTTGATACATATATAGTTATATGTATATCTAATTAGAATTTTATTTTTATATTTTTCAATTCTCCTTGTAAAAGTTTCCTTTTTATATTTTGGTTGAATTAGAAAAAAAATGTGAATTGTTGAATGTAGGTATAGGTAGATATAAAATAAATGTGCTAATTTCACAAAATATACTGTCTAGATAAATGGCCAACATTTTCATTAGAATATAAATTTTTTATAATGGTTATTATCTTATTGTTTTTGATAAATCTGACGTTTTGATATAGTACCTCGATTCTTGGGTATATATTTAATTTACTATAAAAAATTATATATTTAAGTATTACTAAATTCTTTATTTGTTTATTTTACAAATATCGATATTTCGGCAACATCTTCAGTGTATTGGGCGTAATTAAATTTGATTAAGATCTATATTAATTATATATACTTGTTTTTTTTTTATGGGCAATAAAAATTACAAAATTTTAAATTTACTTACTGATAAAGAAAGGATTTATATTTTTATTTTCTTATTAATTTAAATAGCCACGTGTACCCATTACCGTGATCACTATTTAGAAGGGTACTTGGCGGTTGTTTTATGATTTCCAGACTTTCGCAAACATCTGGTTCTGGTGTCGTTAATTTCTTTGATTACCTCTAGGTCATCTATGTTGATGTCATGTCGATTGCGATGTATTCTGCTACAGTTGATTTGAAATTGGATATTTTACCTGCCTTCTTAGCAATTTTTGCTTCGTTTAGATGTTCTTGAAATCTTACTGTTGCTAATCTCTTTGTCTGTCCAATATATATTTTCTCACATTTGTTGCATGATATTTTGTAGATTCCGCTTTTCTCTGTTTTTATTTTTTTATCTTTCGCAGACCCTAGTAATGTTTACAATTGATCCTACTAGTACTTATGACGTCTATGTTGTGTTTTTTTAATTTTTTCCCTAATCATCATATGTGATGGAAATTCTTTTGGTGTCTTCTTTTATCCGTTCCTTTTGGAACAATGTGGTCATATCATCCCTTTTCATATACCTCCTTTTCTTGTTCAAGAATTAACTTCTTGTAATTGTATCCATTTTTTGTAGCTGTGTCGATAATATAATTTTTTTCTTCATTATATTTATTCTTTTCCATTGGAACTGTCACTAGTCTATGGATCATTGAATGAAATGGAGCCATCTTTTGTTGGAAGCTATGATTTTATGTACTTGGGGTTACTCTTTGGGTGTTCGTCGGCTTCCTGTAGATTGCGAATTTTATTTCAGTATCTCTCTTAGATACTAAAATATCTAAGAAAGGTAGTTGATGATTCTCTTCAATTTCTGCTGTGAGTTTTATGTTCTCGTGAATATTGTTCAGGTTGTTCAGGATCTTGTCTAATTCATTCCGGTTGATGATAGAGAACACGTCGTCTACATACCTTTTCCAATATTTTGGTAAGTTTCCTTCTTTGTGTAGTTTATGTTCTATTCTTCTATTTATGTAGTTTATCTCTTATTTTATTCTTCTATACTTATAAATGGAGACAGTGGATTCCCCATTGCGACTTCGGCTTTACCTTTATAAAACTTTCCTCTGAAAGTGAAGTAATCCTCTGTCATGCACAATCTTGTTAGTTTCATATATTGTTTTACTTTTTGGCTCCATTGTTGACTCTTGTTTAGATAGTCAAATTTCTAAGTCGATAAGTGCCTCATCAACTGGAATACTGGGGAATAAGGCTTTGACGTCGAATGAGACTAATACATCTGTTTCTTTGAAGTTTTTGAAACTTTGTACTCTTTTAATGAATTCCATGGAATTTTTGACTGATCTAGTATTCTCGTTTTCGCTCAATGCCTTGAATTCATTAAGAAGCCACTAAGCTAATTTATAGGTAGAGGAGGTGTTTGCAGCGACTATTTCGCACATCTCGTTACCCGTTTTGTGTATTTTAGGTAAACATTTAATCCTTGGGATAGACGGGGATTAGGCATGTGCAGCTCTCTAATTATTTTTCCTAACAACGAAGCACACTCCTTATATGTTTTTTCAACTCTTCGAATTGATTCTTGCAGAGGATCCTTGCTAAGCTCCTGATATTTGTCGCTGGTTATTTTCTTTAAAACCTGTGTGTCTGGTCTGTATTTTCCATTATAAGACTCATTAGATTGGGTCTTATTGGGCCTTCTACTTTTTACTTCTTGCGACGTCATCCCTCTTATTTCTTCTTTCTGCTGTTCCGGGAGATATTTTATTGATGCTTCAATGTCTATGATTATATCCTCTGTAGGAGAATTTTTAGGTTAAATTGCTTATTTAAAAGGTCTAGTTCTTCTGTAAACATGCTTGTCGATTTGTTATTTACGATTTTTTATAGCTATATTAGTTTACATTAGTTTTAATATTTAAGTGTTTTTTAATTTAAAAAAAAAATTAACAGTAGTTAATAATAATATTAGTGCAATATTACAGATAAATAATAAATGTACCTATGTAATATATGAATACTAGAAGAAATCCCCGGGTACATACCCGGCTGAACAAAAGAAAGAATTTTTTTGTGAAACGGCACAATAGATTTTTTTTAGATTAGATTAGATTTAATTTATTCCGAGAGGGATCCAGTCCCTACGTTATCGCAGCCACAAATGGGTTTTTTGTGATAACCTGGTTTTTATATCTCTGAGTCATGAAGAATACCTGATTTTGTTATTACACTCAGGATTTTCTTCAATGGTATGCTGGATAGCTCCCATTGTTTGGGGCCGCTGTTCCAAAGTGGCGAGGTCTGCTACGAGTGAGCCCTTCGCATTCACAGAGCAGATGTTCAATAGATTCTTCCTCTATTTCACAAATTCTGCATAGGTTATTTTCAATTAGACCCATTTTATAGAGGTGTTTCCTTGTTAGGCAGTGGCCTGTTATTAAATTATTATTTTTTTATTTCTCGAGGAAAGGTGAAAGCCTCGACAACTACTAAGCACACCGCGCACGTAGGTACTTAGCTATGTGGAACTCTAACCCACTAAAACCACCAAAACCTTTACCATAACTGATTTTATTAACCGATTAATTGATTGTTCGCGTTAATTGGAAAAACGTGTGTTGGAATATTATTAAAAAATAGATTCCGATAATTTTATTAAACCATTGATCATACCTATGGTTTAGTACCGTTTCCCAATTATTATGAGTTAGTTTTAAAATTCATCATATAGGAAACAATTGGATAAAATGAAGTATTGTATTCCTGGTATGCAACATTGTCATATTGTTAACCTCCTGGTATGCAACATTATCAATTACATTGTCGTTGTCAGTAGTTTTCCCCTGTCTTGGTCTTGCTAGAATTTTAATTTTTAGAGGAGTGGATTGTGTAGAACTGACCATGAGTTAAGGTAGGTTGAGGGAGATAAATTCTCTTAAAGACTCTTTGAAATGACATTTGTGATTTATTGATTGATATTGCATATGCAAGACTTACTGGAAATTGATATCTTGTAAATTCTTATAAAATAATTTTCATTCTGCATCTGATTTTTTATTTTTTTTATTTTATAAATAAAAGAGTTAATTTTATAAAGATTAACTTAAAACTTTGAGCAATTTTTATTTTTTTGTGGTTTGTATTGATATTATTATCCTATACCTTTTTTCAGATATTTTGAACATGTCAAATGTTCAAAATTTTCTTGTGCTCAAATTAAAAAAGATATACCTACAAAATTTTTGCACAAAAAGATTCGGAACAAAACAGATCAATTTAGAACTATTTTAAACAATCTTCTCAACAACGATCAGATCACTTTTGGGCAAAAAAGTTAAATTAGCGGAAACTACTGAACACAACAATTTTTTTTACTCTAGATCGTTCTTGAACAGTTTATTGAGTAAACCTAATATTTTACTGAAATATTAACAATTTAGCGAATAAATATATTTTATTTCTTTATTGAAGTACTTTAAATTTTAGTTTCCTATTTGCCGACAGATGGATTTTTGTGTAGATTTTAATAAATATTATATTTTTGTTCTCATAAGAAAAATAATTGTCACAAAATAATTTTCAAAAAAAAAAATGCAATCACTTCATTTTAGAAGGACTTTAAATTACTTCGAAATAATTTTAAATTGAAAAAGGAATATAACTAATGAAATTATGTATACCACAGATTTGCTATACGGTTTAATGGAAAATCAGCTTCATTATGAATTTTATCCATCATTTCAATTTATCCTTGGTAGGTAAATACGATATATTTTATTTTTGAATTGATTTTAACATAGAGTGATCATATAAGTAGAGTATTCACGTAGAATAATCCTTTTCTTCTAAAAATGCCGTCCCATTTTCACTCAATACCCCATAACACTCAAATATAATTTTCGAAACTCAATTATTTTTACTCAAAATTTTTTTTTTATTGAGAAGAATATTTCATACAATGCTTCTATACTTCTAGCCTATTCACAGAATGATTTTTGCGGCATTTTATCGAAATACGATTTCGTTTTAAGTTTTATTTTAGTTTTGTGTATAAAGTTTTGCTCTCCCAGTTACTAAGCTAGCAGTATAGAGGCATTGTTTGATAATTTGAAGAGTATACACATACGTCTGTACTTTTCATTTATATGATGAGTGTATATCGTATATGTGTTCACCATTTACATATGTAATTCAATATAAAAAATACTAGGGGCCCCTGTTGAGTAATTATATTTCAAGTTGAAGTCAAATTTAAAGTTTTTAAAAAAACAGTAATTTACGTACTGACATAGACTTCGCACGATATATCAGAAACCATTCGTGTTTAATAAAAAGTTGTGTGGTTAGTAAGTTTTATTTAGGACACATAAATACACGTCCCTCATATACTGCTTTGTTTCCGATATATTCCCTATTGTAAGAAGCATTTAGTGATAAAATTACTAAAAATAAAAAGTTTTGTTATTAAAGAGATACGTATATATATACCTACATAATACATAATTTTAATAAAAACTATATTTTTACTACAAATAACAAAAATTTAGAAAAATGAAGAATGCAAGTGACCTACTATATCAAAATGAAATACTCCAACTCTACTATATAAAAATAATTTTGCTCGTCATATGAACAATTCAACTGATTTTTTTTGTTTTTGCTTTTTTATATTTTTTATTTGAGATGAATTTGTTGCTTTGTTTTTTTTTGCATATGTACATAGATTCATTTGTAAGTACATAATATAAAATATAATAACTGATTTGTTTACTTTTGTTTATTATTTTCATAAGATCTCACTTATGCATAAAGTATTTGCTGAACAATAAAATCTTATGAGTTTAAAATTTTCAACTGTGTGCCCATTTTTGTTTTATATACAATCTTATATATTATATATATTAGAAATTCATTAAGGAGTAGGAGAATCGAAATAAAATAAAAAGGTGTCTACTGCACAGGACCTTAAATGCTTGTCAATTATAATTATAGATAGGTACTCTAACTCTACTATATGAAAATAAATTTGCTAGCCATATGAACAATTCAACTGATTTTTTTTGTTTTTGTTTTTTTATATTTTTTATTTGAGATGAATTTGTTTCTTTGTTTTTTTTTGGCATATGTACATAGATTCATTTGCAAGTACATAATATAAAATATAATAACTGATTTGTTTACTTTTGTTTATTATTTTCATAAGATCTCACTTAAATGCATAATGTATTTGCTGAACAATAAAATCATATGAGTACAAAATTTTCAACTGTGTGCCCATTTTTGTTTTATATGCAATCTTATCTTATATATAAAGAAGGATGTTTGTATGTGTGTATGTATGTATGTATATATATATGTATGTTTGTGTCAGAACTCCTCCGAGACGCATGGACCAATTTCAACAAAATTTTACAGGATGGTTTTTTACTACTTGGAATCGAACCCGTGATATGTTGTTTTCCAAAATTCTGACTGGTTCGGGTACCTGTCATACAACTCCGAGCACCTGACAAAAATATTTCAAAAACCAAAGGTGCTACAGAGTTGAAAATTTGCACACAGTTACTATCTCAAAAATAAATGAATATGACTTTCACATTTTTTCGAAATTTTAACTGGTTCGGGTAGCTGTCGTACAACTCCCAGCACCCGCAAAAAATATTTCAAAAACCAAAGGTGCTAGAGAGCTGAAAATTTGCACACAGGTACTCTTCCAAAGTTAAACAAATTGGACTTTCACATTTTTTCAAAGTTTTGACTGGTTCGGGTAGCTGTCATACAACTCTCAGTACCCGACAAAAATATTTCAAAAGTCAAAGGTCCTAGAGAGCTGAAAATTTGCACACAGGTACTCTTCCAAAAATAAACAAATTGGACTTTCACATTTTTTCGAAGTTTTGACTGGTTCGGGTAGCTGTCATACAACTTCCAGCACCCGACAAAAAGATTTCAAAAACCAAAGGTGCTAGAGAGCGGGAAATTTGCACACAGGTACTCTTCCAAAAATAAACAAATTGGACTTTCACATTTTTTCGAAATGTTGACTGGTTTGGGTAGCTGTCATACAACTCCCAGCACCCGACAAAAAGATTTCAAAAACCAAAGGTCCTAGAGAGCTGAAGATTTGCACACAGGTACTCTTCCAAAAATAAACAAATTGTACTTTCACATTTTTTCGAAATTTTGACTGGTTCGGGTAGCTGTCATACAAGTCCCAGCACCCGACAAAAAGATTTCAAAAACCAAAGGTCCTAGAGAGCTGAAGATTTGCACACAGGTACTCTTCCAAAAATAAACAAATTGTACTTTCACATTTTTTCGAAATTTTGACTGGTTCGGGTAGCTGTCATACAAGTCCCAGCACCCGACAAAAAGATTTCAAAAACCAAAGGTCCTCGAGAGCTGAAAATTTGCACACAGGTACTCTTCCAAAAATAAACAAATTGGACTTTTACATTTTTTCGAAATTATGACTGGTTCGGGTAGCTGTCATACAACTTCCAGCACCCGACAAAAAGATTTCAAAAACCAAAGGTGCTAGAGAGCGGGAAATTTGCACACAGGTACTCTTCCAAAAATAAACAAATATGACTTTCACATTTTTTCGAAATTTTGACTACTTCGGGTAACTGTCGTATAACTCCGCAGATCCCTCAAATTTTCTAATAAGAAAAATAGTTTTCATTGGAACTCAACATACATATGTGTATTAAATTGGAACCAAATCGGTCCAGTTTCTGAGATATGAATTTTTGTTCAAAAGAGCTCTGGCGGAAAGCAGGTTCAACAAATTTGGCAGAAACTGCCGTAGTCGGGATCCAAGGTAAAATGTCAAGTCCCTAACTTAACAGGAAGTGGGTCTAAAATGCCTGAATTTCATATGTTATGCAGGCCATATATAATTTTCTAATGGAGCTTGAATTTAGCTTATTTATTTGACCCTTTTTAGTGCAGTTAATATTGGTACGAAATATTGGTGATAGTCATTCAAAAAGGAAGTTTTTAAATTTTTTTTTATTTTATTATTTTTAGAGAGGAAGAGAAAAAGCGATGAAGAAAACAGCAAAACAAAATTCTCATTTTTATTTATTTCTATCTTTCAATGAAATAAAATAAAGAAAACAATTTTTTTTTTTAGAAATATTTGCCTTGAATTTAAGCGTACTAAAACTACAAAAAAAACTTTAGAATCGCAGCTTGATATAAGGTTTTCAAAGCAATACAGAAGAAAAGTCGGACAGCCCGTCCTCGGATATGCTGTGGTCAAGAGTGACGCCTTGAGTCGAGTGTATACTGTTCTGCCAAAGTCCGAAAATCCGATGTTACCAATCACGTTTGGTCCGTACATATTCAACAACGCATTAATTATTCTTGAAGATAAATTTGTGGCTATGAACGGTAAAACATTACTAACAAACTCGGTCTATCTTCACCAGTATGAAACCAACAAAATGAACTTTATACAGATTACATACGAGAAAAGAACTGCAACGTCGAAGAGCTGAAAGCGTAATATCGCGGAAAAAATACCACTTCTAAATCAAAATCAGAAAAAAGCATACAAAATTATCATGGATGAGGCAGAGAACCAACAAGGTGGTACCGTTTTTCTTGATGCTTCGGGGGGCAGAGATAAAACATTTTTAACCAACCTAATTCTAGCCGACTCAGAATTCAACCGAATTCAACCGAAATCAGAGCTCGAGGAGAAGTTGCTCTTGCCATTGCATCTTCAGGAATCACGGCAACATTAATGAAAGGAGGAAGAACAGCCCATTATGCACATAAGTTGCCACTAGACATCTTTAGACAGGAAAATCCTACCTGCAACATTAATAAAACAAGTGGTCGGGCTCAAGTGCTCAAGACATGCAAAATTATTGTATGGGATGAATGTAACATGGCTCACAAGAAAGCTCTCGAAGCCCTTGACGTGACTGTGAGAGATCTGAGAGGAAATAACAACCATATGGGAGGAGTTCTGGTACTTCTATGTGGAGACTTCCGTCAAACTTTATTCGTCATTCCAAAGTCAACACCAGCCTATGAAATTTACGCATGTTTAAAACATTCATCTTTGTGGAGACATGTACGAAAGATAAGTTTGAAACAAAACATGAGAGTACATCTGGGGTGACAGTGCTCACATTTTCGCCAACAAGCTACTTGAGATCGGAAAAGGTAGATTTGCAGTTGAGCCATCTGGAAAAATAAAATTGCCATCGATTTTTGTAATTTGGTGTCGTTTGTCGCAGAACTAATAGATAAAGTCTATCCGGATATTCAGCAAAACTATCATAATTTGAACTGGTTTCGAGAGAGGGCAATTCTTGCTGCTAAAAATGCTGATGTCAGCGAAATGAATAATCAAATACTTTCCATATTACTGGGCGTGGTAAATGAATACAAGTCCATTGATAACGTAGTAATGGTGATGAGGTAGTCAATTTTCCAACAGAGTTCCTAAATTCTCTTGATCCGGCTAGATTACCGCCTCATCGTCTTTTACTGAAACTGGGATCCCCAATTATTTGAATACGGAACCTCGACCCACCAAAACTTTGCAACGGTACAAGATTTTGTGTTAAAACATTGCTGGCAAATGTAATTGAAGCGACTATTTTTACAGGGAAGGGACAGGGTGAAGTCGTTTTCATTCCAAGGATACCACTTATTCCAAATGATCTCCCTTTTAACTTTAAGAGGTTGCAATTTCCAGTTAAACTTGCGTTCTCGATTACGATAAACAAGCCTATTAAGTACCGGTGTGGATTTAAATGTGAAGGCGAAACTAAAAACGTTGTTTATAATCAAGTTTTATTTTGAGAAAATTATTTAATCAGCCGTCAATTTAATTAGTTTATTATTTCGTATTTTTTCGTCTTTCCTTTTTTCTGTTCTTTTGGTTTTTCCTAATTGTCTTTGTCTTTTTTGGATTTCTAAATTTGGTTTTGTTTTCTTTATAACGTTTTGTACTTTTCTTTTTTAAACAATGAAAAAAACTGCTATATGGATAAGAATTGATTAATTAAATTAAGAGTACAAAAAATAAAATGTGAACTACTAACATCTAGGAACTTTAAATTTTCTCGGGCAACGCCGGGTAACTCCGCTAGTATATTATATATATTAGAAATTCATTAAGGAGTAGGAGAATCGAAATAAAATAAAAAGGTGTCTACTGCGCAGGACCTTAAATGCTTGTCAATTATAATTATAGATATATATAGAAAAATGTAAACAAAAAAACACAATTAAATCGCAAAGATAATGAAGGAAATTGTATATGTACATACAATAATAGGTCAATGATAGAATCACATAATCTACAAAAAAATTCTAAAAATAATACTAATAAAAGAATAAAATTTATTAGTTATGTATTACAAATCGTGAAAATCGAATACCGTTTTGTTTTCTTTTCTCAGAACTTGGTTAAAAATAGTATTTCTATTTCAGATGAAATAGTTTTTGAAGAAATAAAAACAGCCAACAATCCATATAAAGAATAAAATGTCCAGTTTTATTTTTTTTACTTACTTTTTTAAATTTGGATAGCTTGTTTGTTTGTTTGTATTCATAATTATATTATGTATTCATATATATACTATTCATATTATTATCTACGGTAAGAAACAGACAAAATTAACAAAATCAAAATTGCTGAAAATTTAAAAATAGATGTAGGTACCTAGTTTTCAATAAAATTTGAATTATTTTTAATTTTACAAAACCAACATTAATTTTTTTGTCCCTTTCCTCTATAAAGTTTGAAATCACAAATTTCATAAATCACATTGACCAAGTCCAAATAAAAATATTAATTCTTCAAATTTTAAAAATTAAAGCAAAATAACAATAAATACAGCAATAATCTTGAATTCTTTCAATTTCTAAAAAAAAATTTAATATGTTTTTTGATTTGTAATATTATTTGTGGTGAATACTTTACCTATTGAAAGGACTTTAAATGCATGCATAATTTTTTATACACACATTGTGTAATTTTTAATTTTTATCAAACAAAAATTAGAACAAAAATTATCATCACATAAGTAAAGTAGAAATGCGAACAGCGAAATAAAGAAGTATGTATATACCGTAGCATGGACATTCGATATATACAAGATTTGAGTACCTATGCATACACCTTTTATATCGTTGACACTGTTGGCAGCACATAATTACAAATAAATATTTTCATAGGTAGTAGGTACACAAATTTTTTTTATTTATGAGTACAAAATACATTGCGCTCAACTTATAAGCAGTTAAAAATTGAGTAATATTATTTTGAGTGAACACAGAATTTTGATATTTGAAAAAGTGACTAGCAAATTTTGTTCTACGTGAATACTCTATGATTTTACTTAGAAAATTGAAATTTCTATTGTTTTTGATAATCAGATTTGTTTTTAGTGATATGTTTAGATTTATGGAATAAAAGTCGAGTTTCCTTTCACTAATCATTTGTATTTATTTTGCAAATATCGATATTTCGGAAGCAACTTACTTCCTTCATCAGTGCTTTGCGACTAATTAATATTTACACTAATCCTTACATATAATTATATAATTTGAACCCTCAATAATATGCTCATTTTGTTAACAATAGTAATTCCTTAATAGTGCTACCTAATCTATAGTGTTTTATTTATTAAATTTTTTTTTTTTTTTTTTTTTTTTTGTATAATTATTATTTATTGCATTTAAACTAGTCTTACGCAATAACCCTTATTCCAGTATTTATGATCTTAATTCTACCTGAACCTGATTTTTAATTTTAAAGTAATCTAAATAATGGCGAGAATCCACTACCTACATCATTATTAAGTCTGTTGTTAACAGGTTCTCTAGATATTGCCAGGCTTTCGTACATATCTAGTTTATTATTTTTGTTTACCTCTTTTATTAATTTTAAACTATTCTTATTTATATGATGTTCTTCTTCAACTATATGTTGCGCTACAGCTGACCTAAAATTCGTGTAGTTTCTTTTCCTCGCCAATTGTGCTTCCCTCATATGTTCCTGGAATCTAACTGTAATTAACCTCTTGGATTGTCCTATGTAAGTTTTTGTGCAATCTTGGCATGATATTTTGTATATACCACTTACTTCTTCTATGCTTTTCTTATCTTTAGCAGATCCTAACAGATTACATAATTTGAGATTTCTGCTAGTAGTGACTACATTTAAGTTGTATTTCTTAAATATATTGCTAAATTTTTTTGTGTATGCGGAATGTGCTACACAGATTCGTTTTGGCTTCTCCATATTTTTGTTTTGTTCAAAAAATTATTACAAAACCACAAAAGGCACAGCTATGGGAAATCCACTATCCCCTATATTGAGCGAAATCTTCATGAATTTTATAGAAGAAAGGATAGTAGAAGAAGGAATTATGCCCAGGATCTGGATGCGATATGTAGATGATATTATCGCAGTAGGGGAAAAAACCAAAATGGAAAGTTTACTTGTTAAACTCAATAACATCCATAACAACATAACTTTCACAATGGAAAATGAGAAAAATGGCGAAATTCCGTTCCTAGATATCAAATTAATTAGAAGGGAAGGAAAAATAAATTTTGATATCTATAGGAAAATTACGACAACTAAAAGAACTATCACTTCCGATTCAAACCACCCCCATGGACAAAAGATGGCAGCATATCATACAATGATTAACAGACTACTGACCACACCTTTATCAGAAGAAAACTTCAAAAAGGAAAAATTATATATTGAGGACACAGCAGAAGTAAATGGATTTATGAAAGAAAATGTTGAGAAAATAATAAAGAAGAAGATCCATAGAACTGAAATGGAAAATCTCTCAACTTTATTCGAACAAAACAAAAATATGGAGAAGCCAAAACGAATCTGTGTAGCACATTCCGCATACACAAAAAAATTTAGCAATATATTTAAGAAATACAACTTAAATGTAGTCACTACTAGCAGAAATCTCAAATTATGTAATCTGTTAGGATCTGCTAAAGATAAGAAAAGCATAGAAGAAGTAAGTGGTATATACAAAATATCATGCCAAGATTGCACAAAAGCTTACATAGGACAATCCAAGAGGTTAATTACAGTTAGATTCCAGGAACATATGAGGGAAGCACAATTGGCGAGGAAAAGAAACTACACGAATTTTAGGTCAGCTGTAGCGCAACATATAGTTGAAGAAGAACATCATATAAATAAGAATAGTTTAAAATTAATAAAAGAGGTAAACAAAAATAATAAACTAGATATGTATGAAAGCCTGGCAATATCTAGAGAACCTGTTAACAACAGACTTAATAATGATGTAGGTAGTGGATTCTCGCCATTATTTAGATTACTTTAAAATTAAAAATCAGGTTCAGGTAGAATTAAGATCATAAATACTAGAATAAGGGTTATTGCGTAAGACTAGTTTAAATGCAATAAATAATAATTATACAAAAAAAAAAAAAAAAAAAAAAAAAATTTAATAAATAAAACACTATAGATTAGGTAGCACTATTAAGGAATTACTATTGTTAACAAAATGAGCATATTATTGAGGGTTCAAATTATATAATTATATGTAAGGATTAGTGTAAATATTAATTAGTCGCAAAGCACTGATGAAGGAAGTAAGTTGCTTCCGAAATATCGATATTTGCAAAATAAATACAAATGATTAGTGAAAGGCAACTCGACTTTTATTCCATAAATCTGAAATTTCTAATTAAAAATTAAAAAAATTTAAAAAAATATATTATTTTGCTTAGCCTTTTTTTAAATATTTATCATTTTAAAAAATAATAATGAAAGTCGGTTGTTAGATGGTTCCGATTTGAACCCTACGTTTTAAATGTATAAATTAAACATAAATGATGTATTTTCAAATGTTTTATTAAAGAAATTAATTCAACGGATGGCTATTCATATTCATATTGAACTACCTGGAACAGGTTACTGAATAAACCTAATTTATTTTAATTTGATTATTGGCCGTTAGATGGTCTTTTATGTAGATTTTAATAAATATATAATTATGCTCCTAGTTTTTTTTTAAAAGAAATTGTCAGTTTTATCATAAAGTTATAATAATATACATGTAAAATATATGTATGTAAGATATTTTAATAACTTTCTCAAAACTTTTTACATTTAAAAAATAATTTGAATATAAATACATATAATTAAATATAATTTAAATGAAATGAAAAGTTTATTTTATTGTTTACTTAAATAAAAAAGGTACAATTTTAAAAAAATTTTTTTATTATTTACTTTTTAGTCATAAATTAAGATATGTTTCTTTTTTATTAAAATTAAGGTGGTTTTTTTATTAAAATTAAGGTAAGTCCGTCGGAATGTCAAATTCCGTTTACATTCCGCATTTCGTATGCTGAGGTCCGTAAGTATTCCGCAGTCTGCAAATGTCATTATTTATCCGACATTTTAAAATTTATGTATGCTGTAGTTCGTCGGAACGGAAAATAATTTGAAAACTGTACGACAGAATTTCTCATTCGGAAGTATTAGAATGGTTCGGAAGTGAATTTCGGAAATGAATTATAAAGCATACAATTTTTGTAATTAGAATATTAGGGGAAGTAGAAAATGTAATAATAGTTTGTTTTTTAAATTTGTTTTTCATTTATGAAAAATATTTGTTTTATTTAGGAATAAAAAAGCTCTTCAAAAGAATAATATATTTTATTGTTTTTAATATTATAACATAATATGTATATACAGGGTGGTCCGGTTTAGAGCAAAAAGTTTTTCAGGGGTGCTTCCTTGGAGTATTTTAGGAAAAAAATTGTTCTAGAAGAGGGGTCTATCTTTAAATTTACCTGGGCTACAGAAGGTTAAAGAAAATCGGATTAGAAAAATTATGTCTAAAAAATATCAACTACATCTCAGAAGAACTGGAAACTAGAGCAACATCTTCTTCATGGATTTTTTTTAGAATTATGTGTTTCATTTATTATGTGTTTATAATGTAATTTAAACGTTAATTTATCATCGAAAACCACTCCTAAGTCTTTAATAGAATTAACTCTTAGTAATAATTCACCATTCAAAGAATAATTATAAGTGAATGGATTAGAACGGCGAGTATAACACATTAATGCGCACTTTTTGATGTTAAGAAGTAAGTTATTATTTGTACACCACAGAGAGAAATTATCAAGGTCATTTTGAAGTAAGGTCATGTCACTTTCGGACCTAATTTTTTTTTTAAATTTTCATATCATCCGCGTAAATTTGTAATCCACTATTTTTAATTACTGAAACAACATCATTAACAGAGATTATACACAAAAAAGGACCTAAGTGACTACCTTGGGGAACACCTGTGTTAGCTACAAAAGATGATGAAATAGATGACCTGAACAGAACACTATAAAGTCTGTTCACTAAATATGAGTTGATCCATTTTACAAAGATTAACGGAAAACCTAATTTTCGTAATTTAAGTAATATTACACTATGTGGTAAAATGTCAAAAGCTTTAATAAAATCAGTATAGACTACATCTGTTTGTATCTATTGTATACATCTTTTTCCATATTATTAATAAATGTTGATTCCACAAGATTTGTTATCACAGATTTATTTTTTATGAATTCATGCTGACTATGAGTGAGAAAAGGAGCACAATGACTATAAACAGAATTAAGAACAATTAATTCAAAAACTTTAGGTATCGATGATAACTTAGCAATAGGGCGAAAATTAAGTACTTCATCTTTAAGATTTTTTTTATGTATGAGTCGTACGTAAGACTTTTTCCAAATTGAGGGGAAAATTCCTGATTGAATAGATGCATTGAATAGCATACAAAGGGGAAGCAAGTGTTTTTGAGCACTTTTTCAAGATTAATTCAGGGACACCATCAGGACTGGGAGACATGTTACAACTAAGATTTACTAAATAGTCCTCTACGACACCTTCATCTATATTTATGTGTGTGAAAGATGTTTTAGGATATTCATTTAGGTGATTAAAATTATTTTCATTAACCGTGAAGACAGATGTAGAATAAGAAGTTGCAAAAAAGTTGCGGTAATATTCACATATGGTTTTTGTGTCACTACTAATCTCTCCGTAATATTTCATAAAAGTTGGGAATTGATCAGATTTTCTTTTTGAATTTACGTAGTTCCAAAATGCTTTTGGATTAGTTTTGATTTCAGACGATACACTACAAATATAATTATTGTATAGAGATTCAGATGTAAATTTGAATTCATCATATATATGCTTAAAATTGTTATAAGATTCATTATTGTTGTTATAAGATTCATATAGTTTTTTGAAATGATCATTAAACCATAGTGGACTAGAATTATATTCTTTAGTTTTCCTTAATGGGACATATTGTCTAAATTCTTCATCAGTGATTTCATAAAATTTACTGATCATTTCTTCAAGATCTTTGTTTGCAAGTATAAACTCAAAGTTGTAGGAAAAATAAAAATCATTTAATTCACCACATAAAATTGATTTTGAAATCACCACATAAAATAATTTCATCAGATGCATTAAGATTGGATGAAATAAAATCAATTGCTTTTATACAACTTCTGAATCAGAACAAGGAGGAATATAACAATTTATAATAAAGAGATTTTTAGAAGTAAATTGAATTTTAATGCCAATAATTTGTTGAATTGTTGAATTATTATATACTTTTCTCGTTTTTGTACGAAGGCCTCGAACGTTTTGATAATATAGGGAGAGATTTGTTGAACTCATGTAAGAAATATTTTTGGGATTATTTGACGTGTTACTTACGATCAGGTTATTTCTTTGATGAACTGGGTAAGGGACGAAAAAACTTGTCATGATTTTCCCTGACTTTTTGCAGGCAGATGGTTCTGTTTGACGAAATATGTGATGCGTATGATTCCTGGTCAGCTGACACGTTTTGTGGCGTGAGACTGAAATTGTGGTGGAAACAATCATCAATTTTTCTAAGTGCTGCTATATCTGTCGGTAATCCTTCCTGATTAATTAGCACCTTGAGTGTATTCGTTTTACCCGCTATACACACATTATCAGGTTTATTATGGAAATATGCCAAATATAGTCTTACATTTTCAAAGAGCTAATATGAAGCGTCCATTTTCTTCTTTCGATGATTGTTTTGTTAATTTCACTACTGGGGGTATTAATGGATCAAAGAGTGGTGGAACAAAAGAAGAGGTTGATGGTATGGATTGAGCATGTTGCGAAGGAACTTGATTTGATAAGTTAATTATTGACGAAATTGATGATGTCATATTGGGCGAAAATTCTGTCGGTGTATTAGATGCATCATTATTAAGATAATTTAAATGTAATACTTGTGACTCATTTGTCTCTGTAGTTAGTAAAAAATGTGGCCTTTTATTTGCTCTATATGGGTTTAAAGTTTCAGCTTTAATGAAAGTGGGATATAATTTATTGGATGTGTTTGTTTGTGTATCAGTATTTATTTGTTTCAGTGTATTGTTATAAGAAATATTTGTATTTGTATTAATATTACTGGTATTTTGTACAAGCTTATTCTTTAAATTTGGGTTGTACTTAGTATTAGCATAGTAATTAGATTTATGATTAAGGTTTAATGTGTTTTGGTTTGGTGTATTGTTTTGTAAATTTTTTGTATTTGTCATTGGTTTTACATTTGTAAAATTTTTATTGAATTTATTATTAGACTTATCATTATAATTAATATTACTTAAATTATGGTTAGTGCTTACATGATTAGAGGCGACACTTTTCTTTTTAATCTTATTTTTCCATAACGATATTTGCATTTGATCAATTAATAACAGGTTGTTGTTAATATTGTTCAATATGCATATCTGGTTGGTATTAACAATTTAAAACATTGGTACTTAGTTCTTCTGTTGATTTTTTTTGAAATTATAGGTTCACAGCTACAGCCGTTAATTGAAAATTTATTTTTGATAATATTGCATAAATAAGAAGATGATAATATATCCATTAATAAGAAGATGCACAGGAATAAAATTTTATAATTTGTCAATGGGTTGGTTACCATTTTTCTAGACGATTTCCAAAATTGTAAAAAATAGATAGTAATAAGAATTTAATTTGTGAGAGAGAGATAAAAATTCAAAACACAAAATGGGAAAAAAATCGAACGACTTTTTTTGTTTCAAAGAAATTTTGTTGTATATAATCTTAGTAACGGTATATGTTGTATGAGTATCAGATTTACCTAATTAACGGTATATCTTGTATGAGTATCAGATTTACTGTTTTTGAATAATAACTGCATTTTAAAAACTGAAAATTTTGTAAAAAACGTTCATTATCTCGAAAAAAAAATTTTTTTTATTGTGTTGATGCGCCACATCATCCCCTACAACTTTTTCATACACAATTTTCATATCAGACTTGCCATTTTTCACGTAAAGCCATATTCAATATTTGGGTAACCCGTGTTTTAGGAAGAAAAATAATAACTGAGAGTTGAATATTGTAATAATTTTATTTTTTAGTCAAAATTACTGAAATTAGTTTAGGTTACTGAAATTTTATATGACTTTATCTGAAAAACGGCAAGTCTGAAATGAAATGAAAATTGTGTACCGTTAAATGTTTGAAAAATATTCATGTGTGAAAAATATTCTTTCCTAGTGTTTGGGTAGCGTGTAAAAAAAAAAAAAAAAAAAATTGCACACTCAAGTTTTTGAAGTACATAGAACAAGATCATATTTTATATTCAATGTTGACCAATATAGTACAATACAGTGGATTAAGAAAAAAATATATGAAACATGTTCAATGCAATACAACAAAAATTAGAGGTTGGATATTGAATAAAACAGACAGCCAAATTATGTCGCTTTGAACAAAGTGATTCCCTACAACTTGAAAATGGGAAGAGCCAAACCAATTTTACTAAACGAAAGGGCATTCGAAAATTACCCTAGAAGCACTCCTAAGTCGATTTCCTGAAAAATGGTATATTGAACAAGATAATTCTCAGGTTTTTTTTTTTTTTTTTGCGTGGATTGGTGGGAATCTTCATAGACACAACGAGCCCCGTAGCTTCCATTGTGTACCAGATTTTTACTTGTCGCTTGCTCTTTGCAATTTAATTGTAGCCTCGTCAATATTTGATCCTACTGCCATCAACGCAGTATCGTCAGCGAATGTAGCTACAGTTATATTTTCCATTTCTGGTAAATCATTGGTGTAGAGCAAATACAGTATGGGACCCAGAATACTACCTTGAGGCACACCCGTTTTAATATCTCTAATAGTAGAATACTCTTCGTCTTGTTTTATTCTGAATAGTCTGTTTTCTAGATATGATGAGAGTATATCTACGTATTGTTTAGGTAACATATTGTTTAGTTTATTTATTAAGCCTCGATGCCATACTTTATCAAAAGCTTGGGCTACATCTAGAAATATGGTAGAACATACTTTCTTTTCATCTAAAGCTTTTTCTATTATGTCTGTTATTCTATGAATTTGATCGATTGTCGAGTGTTTAGATCTAAAGCCAAATTGATAATTTGGAATCAGATTACTATTTTCTATGATCGGTCTCATTCGAATCAATAATAGTTTTTCAAATAATTTTGATACTATTGGTAGTAATGATATTGGTCTGTAGGATTTGACCTCATTTATGGGCTTACCTGGCTTTGGTATCATAATTATCTCTGCTGTTTTCCACAGATTCGGCACATACCTTATTATTATAGCAGCATTTATAATGCGTGTTAGCATTCTTATAGCTTTTTTCGGAAGTTCTTTCAGGACTTCCGATGTAATTAGATCAAAACCTGGAGCTTTTTTATCTCTGAGTTTTTTAATTTGTTCAACTATTTCACTCTCTGAAAATGGTGATATAACATTTTCTTGCCAATTATTATTTTCTTCAGTGAGATCATCCGAATCTGTCTCGTCTGGACAAAAAATTTCTTCAAGATGATCTGCGAATGTTTCAGCTTTATTTTTATTATCTTTCGCCCATTCACCGCTTTTCATTCTGATTGGCGGGATTTGAGAGATCGAGTTTTTTGTACTCTTTGTTGCTTTCCACAACGAGTAGTTATTTTCTCTTTTAGCTGATAAATTTTTTATATATTTTTCAAAATTTTCATTTTTAAGATCTTTAATTTTTCTTTTAAGATTCTGAGTTAACCTATTTAGCACAGTTTGGTCTGCCGGATCACGCGATTGTTGCCATCTGCGTCTAGCTCTTCTTTTTATTTTTATCATATTTAATATTTCTCTAGGGTAGTTGAATCCTACCGATTTATATTCACAATTTTTTGTATTATTCCATCCAGCATTTTGAATAATTTTAATAAAATTTTCTACTTCAGAATCTATATCACATTTGGATCTTAGTTTTGTTTTTATGTTTATTTTGTTTTCTATTTCTTGTTTAAAGCTAGCCCAGCAGAGGTTTCGACTGTTTCTTAATAACCTTTTCATATAGATTTAGTATGACTGCAGAGTGATCTGAGTCCAAATCATGGTTATCTTCTAGCTTAGTATAATTGGGTGAAATTTTTTTGTTATAAAAAAATCAAGCAGATCAGGAGTTTTATTTCTATCAGTTGGCCAATAGGTTGGCTTACCGGTAGATTGGTAAATGCAGCCTTTTTCTTTTATAGCTTTTCTTAGCTCTCTTCCTCTCGTAGAGGTTACTCTAGACCCCCAATCTATGTGCTTGGCGTTGTAGTCAGCTCCCAGGATAAATCTTTCGCCAAGTAGTTTAAGAATTTCCTCAAACATGTTATTCTTTATGTTGTATTTGGGTGGACAGTATAATGCACCGACACAAAGGCTTTGTTTAACAGACATAATTCGTAGCACGATTAGTTGGAATTCATCTATTTCTAGACTAAGTTCCTCGTGGTGCTTAATATCTTTCTTTATTAAAATTGAGCTACCACCTCTGGGTGTATTACTCGGATGGTTTGCGCTGTAGCATGTATAGTCATTTATTTTAAGCGATGACTTATCTGTCATGTGTGTTTCTGTCAAGAGACATACATCAATATTTTGTGTTCTCAATAGAATTTCCAAATTATTTTTCTTGTTCAGAATACCATTGGCATTCCACGTGACTATACGAAGTGCGTTCTTAACCATGCCTTGCGGATTTATTTTTTGGTGTATACATATATATTTCATTATGTTTGTTTTCTAATGTGCATAGTCTTGTTGAGATTTCATTCATTGTTTTTATCATATTTTGCATCATCTGCATAATGGTATTTTCAGTCAATTTTTGTGTAGAAACTTTATTTTGTTCCTTCGGGTTTCTTTTTTGACTCAGGTGTTACCTGTGAATATGATAAGCCTTCTACGACTTTTTTCGACGTAAAAGTTTTAGGTATCTCTGGAGTTTCAATGCAATTCAGTTTCTGTGCACTAGGTTGCCTAGGTTTTGTCTTTTGTTTTGCTTGTCTATGTTGCATTTGTTTTGGGGCATTTTTTTGTAGCTTCTTTCTTTTTTGCAACTCTCTAGCCACCTGGCAACCACGGTAACTCGCTGGGTGTGCCTCAAGGCAATTAGCACATTTAGGCTTAATATTTTTTTTTTCTTTACAAGAAATTGTTAAGTGGGGACCAGCACATTTAACACACTGAGCTAGACGCTGGCAAAACTTTTGTGTATGACCAAATCTTTGGCATCTCTTACATTGAGAAATGGTAGTCGTTTTACGAATAGCCTCCATTTTAACCCTCATGTGCTGGATAAATTCAATTTTGAATATTTTGTTTATATCTTCGGAGTTTTCGAATGTTAGCATAAAGAGAGAAAGTCGTACCGTAGATTCTTTGTTATTTTCCTTTTTCTTTATTATTTTATTTGTGACTTCTAGAATTTTGAAGCCTCTACCTTTAAATTCATTTTTTATATCTTCAGGTTGGCATGACGGATGTAAGCCTGGTGCTCTTATTTTCATAAGTGTGCCATTCAATATTGGCTTCATTTATTGCCTTAGTCAACTCTCTATATTCTTTTTCTTCTTCAACATTAATTTTTAGTTGCTTATTGTTAAGCATATTAACTTTATATTTAATATTGCTTTCTTTTATTTTTTTGTTTATTTGAGGGTATTCCACTACATTACTAAGTATAACTGGAGGAGGTTTACCTTTTCTTTTACTTTTCGCAACTTCATTTATTTGTACATTTTTCTCTACTTTTTCCGCAACATTTTCTGGGCTTAAAGGTGATTTTTCTGCTTTTCTTTTTTTACAGATTCTTTTTGTTTTAAAGATCCAGTCGGTTTCTCGAGCTAGTTCTTCATCATCTGTATGAAATTCTTCAGCAGTTTTTAGTACTACTCTTTTAGTAGACATGTTTTGTGAATTTTTTAGTTTCACATTTTCTTCTTTAATTATGCAGAGTTCATTTTTCAATTCCCTGCATAAGATTTCTAATTCTGTAACTCTGGCATTAAGTTGATTATTTTTTGCCTCAAGTGCCTTTTCATTATTATTACCCTCGTCGGGTTTTCTATAGCTGTCTTTTTGGGACATGTTTTCGTAGATATTTTGAGACCCTGCTGGAGGTGTTCTCTGGACCCCAGATTTTCTTCTGAATGGGTCAATTAAAGCAGCTCTGCTTTCGTGGTTTTGCAATAAGTGGTCTCCCCCTGAATCCGTGAGACCTGCCTCGAAAGAGGGTGGATTTTCCAGAATATCTGGATTACCACCTGGCGTATACAATCTTTGAGTTTTATTCATTGCATACTTTTTTTTTTTTGTTTTAATTCGGAGTTCCATCTCCTAGCCTACGGATAATATTTCCCTTGTACAAGGTACCTTTTATTCCTGCCGTCCCTCTGGGATCAGTCGCAGACCAGAAAGCCGTCCATTCTGGGTCAGTCGCTTCTGGATTTTTCTAGGATTTTAGTGGACTTTTACCACAAGCTTGCCTTACTGCGGATATTTAGTACCCCAACCCGCCGGGGTAGATAATTCTCAAGTGACGATATGTAATTAAGAAAGTTATAACTTTTACTTTTAGTTTATGTATGCATATTGTATATATACATTATGTCATATACATTATCTATTAAAAATTTATAAATTTTACAAAATAAATAAAAAAAACTCAAACTGTGAAGGTATTTAAAATAAAAATGTTTGAAATGAATATGAAAAAAAAAAAAAATCTTCCGAAACATCTGGTTTTGATTTCTGTACAGACTTTGCAGTCGAATGAACTTCAGCATACCGATTTTTTCGTATTCGGATCGGAATTTTTTTTCGGAGAAATTCCGCTTCGGACTTCAGCATAACCACCTAAGTATAAATTGTTTTTCTTTTAATTTATGAAAAATATTTTTTTTATTTAGGAATTTATAAAAAGGCGTTTTAAAAGAATAATATATTTTATCATTTTTAATATTATAACATAATATGTATGTATTTTCAAAACGATACATATGTATATACATATTTTACTTTCTTTAGAGAATTTTAAATTTTTTCTAATGTAAAAAAAAATTACTATTAAATTTTAATTTGTATATATACATACTACATATGTAATTAAGAAAGTTATAACTTTTACTTTTAATTTATGTATGCATATATTAAAAAATATACATTATGTCATATACATTATTTATTACAAAACTTATAATTTTTTACAAAATAAATAAAAAAAACTCAAACTCAAAACGTCGCTTTTATTTAAAATAAAAAAGTTTAAAATAATATATATGAAAAAAAAAAAAAAAATCTTCCGAAACATCTGATTTTAATTTCTATACAGACTTTGCAGTCGAATGGATTTCAGCATACCGATTTTTTCGTATTCGGATCGGAATTTGTTTTCTGAGATATTCAGCTTCGGACCTCAGCATAATCACCTAAATATTATATAATCTGTAAAATAAATTTGAACAATAGATTTTTACATAGGTTCGATATACATAACATTTCACAATAATATACTAATAACACTTCCTAACCAAAATACAGTACAAATTAAATTATATTTATTGTACCTACATCTTAGCTGTTTGAATATACATATGTTTTTTTTTGTCTTTATTCTATACAACTATCTATATAAAATATAAAAGATATTGAGTATAATGTTGGAATTAAAATCCGTTCCATCAGGATGATTTGTGGAATATGTGGTGTAATTTTTTATGTTAAAATAACTTTTGTTTGTGAAATGAGTTTCAGAAATTAACAGGATGTCTATTTGGTGATCAGTAATAAAATGAAACAGTTCTTGTTGATGGTTTGACAGTCCCTTGGCATTCTAGACGACTATGTTGAGGAGTTTAGCTATTTTTATGTAAGTTCAGGAGAAGTGTATTAACGAGGTTAATCAAAGGCCCAACTTGTGACATTAATTCTTTCACCATGTTTTTTAATTCGAAAACTTCATTTGAATTGGTTGAAGAGTTGATAGTACAAGTTGCATTATTATTTGATATGAAAGCTGGTTGCTGTGGCGTATCCCTCTTGCTTTTTAATATTTCCGCATAGGATTTGTGAACAGTTTGAATATCACTTGTGCCTTTATCTTCCTCAGCGCTATGACTTTGTTGAGGTAGCTGTCTATTACGTAAACTGGGTAATTTTTTTTCTTTAATTTCTTTATACCGTTGACAACCCTTGTAATTAGCGGGATGATTTCCTAGACACAAAGTGCACTTTACATTAGACCCTGGGTATTTTTTTGGGATATTCTTTGTAATATGATCACCAAAGCACTTTACACATTTAGGCAACCTCTTACAGTATTGCCAAGTGTGCTCATAACGCTGGCATTTGGTACATTGAGGTATTTCCTTTTTCTTTATTGGAACTTCCACTGCTATACATGTATGTAACAGTTATCGTATTTTGTAAATATCTTTATTATTTTCGCTTTGGCTAAGATCTACGAAGAAAAGCGGTACTGCAAATATTTTCTCCTCTACGCTATTTGAGGTTGTAGATGTTAATTACTTCGTGATCTAATTTTTTAAGTTCATCTTTGATAAGGTTTAGTTCCACTCTCCACTCTAAAACTTTTGTCCTGTTTCAGTTGGTACGTATGGAATTGAATTTTAAACCTTTAACTGTTTCTCGGTAGTCATTGATGTCTGTCACTTGAATTTTCCCTTCATTTCCTTTAAGAACCTTCGTGAAGTATTCAGCTGAGCAAGTTTGACTTAAAAGGTTTATAAGAGGAAACATGTTCTGAACCCCAGACACATAAATCGGAGGAGGTTTTGACGATTTTGTTTCCTTGGTAGTTTCTTCAGGTTCAGCTGTATCGAGTTCGCTAAATCTATTGGTGAATTCTTTGGAGTTATTGAACTAGTAATCATTGATTCTGGTTTATTTTGGGTGAGGCAGTTTTTGAGGACTATCCTTCTTCCTTTTTTTTTTAAATTATAACTAGTTCGAAGTTGTTGTTACCATTTTTTTTTCGGCATTATCAGAAAAGGTCACAACTGGTACAACCTTTTCAGTAGTATGTTTTGAAAGAACTTTCTTTAACTGCTTTAGTTCTTCATTTTGCATTCGCAGCGACTGAAGCTCTTGTTGTAAATCATCATCTTTAACCGTTGAGTTATTACATGAGTTTGGAATGTTATTGATGTTTGAGGATGAGGAAGCTCGAGTTAGAGTTGATCCTGTAGATGTCGATGTCGAGGACGAATCTTTTTGATCAGATGAGAGCGGTGGAGTGCTGTTAATTATTATACAATTATATTTTATGTTATTTATGCTATATTAATAGTTGTATTTACAAGTTTAAAAAGGCATTCTAAAGTGTTAGAATATAATTGTTATGAATATACAGGTATATACATAAAATTACACTCAACACAAAAAATTACTGTTTAAACAAATCTAATATAGAATAATTAACATATATATATTTCAATTTAAAGCTTTTTTGTAATAAATTGAAAACAAATTGTATTGAAAACAAAACTATAAAAAATATTGACAATTTTTAAATTTTATTATTTATAATAAAACAGGATTTGAATGTTTGTAGAAATATTTGTTTTTGTTTTTCAGTATATAATTTTGAATTTGTTTGCATTGTTGTATCTTTCGTTTTAATATTTTTTCTTGGTTTTCAGTATCTAATTTTGAATCTTTCGTTTTATATAATTTTTTTTAGCTTGATGTTGATAACCGAATTTTTCTCCATATAAATTCTCAAATTCGGTCAAAGGTAACTTAAATTCTGATATTTTCTTTGCACTGATTTTATAATTGCGTTATTTTATAATTTGCGCTAAAAAAAAATTTATTATATAATAAAAAACAAATAAAATTCAGCTTATTCAAGGCATCTTAAATATACAGGCATGACACTTCGAACTTTTTTTTGGTTAAGATGGCGCTTTAAAGGCCACGGGAAAATGTAAACAAAATTTCTTATATGATATATTTAAAAAATGTATAAAAACTTGGTGCAATATTTTGAGGAATAATTATTGCAAAAATAAAAATAATGATAAAAGAATTCATCAAAAAATGTTGTCACAACAAATTCATCTAAATCCATTAAACACTTTAAATTAAACATTCATTTCTTAACTTTTCATATTTTTCATTTTTTTTCTATTAATCTAAGCATGAACAAATTTGTTTTTCTTATTAAAATTAAACATTGTAACTTTTGTACATAAATAACATTTTTTGCTATTAATATAAGCATAAAAAAATTGGGTTTTCTATTTAAAATATATTTTAAAATATAATATAGTCTTTTCAATATATGTATATTTAAATTATATATTTTTTATTTGTTTTTTTCTATTCTTCACCTACATTTTGATTTTATTTCTGTATGTTGATATATTTTTTGATTTAATAAAGTTAAAAGAAAATAAACCGGTGTTTTTTTATTTTTAAGAAGTAAATTATAGCATTGATTAATAATACTATAAAGATAGACATTTTCATACAACAGAAAATGTTCAGCTCAATTTTTCCAAATTCTCTTCATTATATATATTTTCTGGGGTATATTCAATGTGTTGGTGCATTTTCTATATTCAAATTGAATTTTTAAATTTTTGAGCGTTTTATACGACTTTATTCTCTAAATAATTTGTATGGGTTTAGTTTTTCATACTGTTCTTGAATATTATTGTTTTTAACTTTTTGTTATTTGAATTTGTATAGGTAATTTGAATTTTTTTTTAATTGATAGGTACAAAAATTTCAAATTGGATAGCATTTTTATCGAGTAGTCTTTTAAGAATATTTTTTTTTTATTTTTCTCTCAATATACATGTAACATTGTAATAAAAGGATTTTTATAATTGTTGATATTGTGCATGTATATTATTTGTAATAATAAATTATAAAATTATAATATAATTTTATAATGTTTAGGAAACGAAAATATTTTTCTTGTTTTAATTGAATAATTTTCAAAAATAAAACAATTTCAAAAAATTCAAATAATAGTGAACATTCATCCACGTAATGATTTCTAATATATATTCATACATACATATACGTATATGTATAAATTTACAAATAGAATCAAATTTTTATTTTTAAAAGGCTTTCTTTTTGGTTTTTTCAATATGTGGATATGTATGTACGCATGGATTTTAAAATTATAACAGAATTTAAAAATATTTGAAAAACTCATCATTAATTTTTGTAAAATTTATAAAAAATCTTAACGGTAGAGTAAATTGAAAGTATATTTAATATGCTTTTTTGTTGCAGTAAGCACACAATTTATTTTTAAGATAATTAAAGCTTGCAACGCACAATTTTACAATAGTATTTTTCAAATTCAGAATTTTCTACTTTGTCATTATTGTCATAACAAGAGCATTAAATATCAACATCCAAAAGCTTGTCATGATTTACTGCAGCTTTGAAAATATATTGTTGTTGTAAATAAAATTCATCAAATTCGTAATATATTTGTAAAAATCTTATTGTGCAGGTGGATTTGTTTAGAACTTTTAATTTTTTAAGATAATCTAACATTTTCTCTACGAACAAATATGGACTATTTTTAATAGTTGTTTGTACGTATTTTTAGTATAAATATTTGAAGAATTTAAAGAAAGACCAGCAGTGTACATATTACTCACAACAGCAGGTTTACTTTATTACTCATTATTATATGGAAAAATTAAAATTATAATTATTTTGTTTTCGTAGCTGCATATTTGCATATGTAATTAATTGAAAAGCTAAAACAGCTAAGATTTTTTGCAAAGTACTGGGACTGATATGAGTATTTCCAGTTTTGGGCAATATTTTTGATGAGCACTTTTCTCTTTGGAAACAATTTTCTTAATTATATCTCAGTTAATAATTTCATAAAATGTACCAGTTACCAAAATCATTTTTTATATAAATGAATATCTAAAGGAAATAATTTATAAAGAAAAAGAAACATCTTACAGTATAAAAAGGGATTGTATAGATATGGTGTGGAAGATTTAGATGGGGATAGAAAACAAAAACTAGCAACAGAAGCACATTTCTTTATGATTCAAAGTTTACATGAAAGTTATAAGTACGCATAGGGTTACAATTTATCCAAAAATAATTTGAAAAGAGTAACTTTAAAACCTTTCATTTTTTTATCAATTTACTACTAAAATATCTTAAGGAGCTAACAAAGATTGGTTCTAAAACTGTTGCACCTGCTTGTGACTAATGCAGTACAAATCGAAATACTTATGAATTACTTGGTGTCAATAAGGTAGACTCTTTTTTTATGATTGGAATGGAAATAAAATTTATGCTTAGTTTGATATGGCATCTTATAAAATCTGTCAGAAATTCTTTTACAAAACCCGATTTTGAAAACTGGAATAATGATATTATTAGCTTTCAACAATTTTACCTAAAGTTCGTAGCACCCATATTAATTCTAACACATTTGAAAAAATGTCAGTAAAATCAGCTTTTCAATTATTTAGTCATAGTACATATGCAGCCATAAAAGCAATAAATAACACTGATCGAATTTTTTTTAATTTATTGAGTAAATAAAGCCAATCTGACTGTTGATTTTGTTTTAAGAGTTAACTAGTTAATTGATTACTCAAATTCTTCAAATCTTAACACAAAAAATTAAAAATTTTGAATTCACAACCGTTAACAATTCTCCGTTTTTATTCTTAGAGGAAAGGCTAGAGGGAGGCTAAGGTTGATATAGGCCCTAGGCAGAGTGTACCCCTAACGTATAGCTCTGATAAAACCTAGGAAAAGCCTTCTGGTTTAACAACTACAGCTCTGTCAACAAATCCGACTGTCACCTCCCCGAAGGTAGGTAACATAGTTATCTGTCGGGTGCCTCCTGGAAACTTACTTTGTAAGGCGGACGAGAGCGGGTGAATGCGTGAACTTAGCGCAATAACTAAGTAAACCGGTTAGGCTGGATCAATCCGCGCAAACGAGGACGTATGTTTTCGACGGGCGCGAACAATCGGTTAGTTAGGCGGAGACGGAAACTCCGTCGTCAAATGACCTGGCCCTCCTGGTAGGGGGTTTGTGTGTAGTTTTATCTGCCCTACCACAATAAAATTAATGCAGTAATCAAAAATGTAATGGACAAAACAAAATATTCTATTACCCCAGGTGGCAGACCAGTTGCACTGGAAAATCCACCCTTTTCGGAGGTCGGTCCCACGGATTCTGGGGGGACCAACTATTACATACAAAAGGAAATTTCAACAGGAGTTCGTTAACATCAAGAACTCCCCCTAAATCAATAAACAAAGAGAGTAAAACAACAAGAACTCCTTTGAAAAACGTGCCAGTAGAAAAGCAAACAAGAGTCGAAAGCGTTGGCGATAACAAGATCCAACTAGACTCTGTAGGTGTAAATTTCTACAACGAATGGAAAAAAGAAGTAAAGGCACGGAAAGAAATGGAACAGATAGTGATCAGTCTACAGGATCACATTAAAGAAATAGAAAAAAAGGTTACCTTATTAGATAGAGGTAATTCACCAGCGCCAAGTAATTGCAACATCTCAATTACTTCACGGATGAAGAAGAACTCACGAGAGAAACGGGTTGGATTCTTAAAAAAACAAAAAGAACCATCCAAAAAAAGGAAAGCAGAGGGTAGCCCCGAAACTGCCCAACAGAAAAAAGAATCACCAAAAACAAAACAAGCAGCACTTGGAAACAATACTGCGGATAAAAAAGCTAAAAAAGAGGAACATAAACCACCACCTATTATGGTTCATGGGTTAGGTACCTTTGGTGAGCTAAATAATTTAATAAAGCAAACCACTAAAAATGAATGCAAGTACACATCTTACAATAATAACGTCTGGAAGATCAATGTTACTGATAGTGACACATACAGATGTATAACAAACGATTTAACATCGAAGAAAGTTCAGTGGCACTCCTATGAGGACAAATCTACCAGACCAACAAAAGTTATGGCCAGGGGATTACATCCTTCATGCGATGAAAATGAAATAGTTCAAGACCTGAGAGATAACGGTTTCCAGATACTAGAAGCCAAAAACATAATTATTAAAGATAAAATCGAAAAGAACGATGGTAGCTTTATCACTCAAAGAAGAGGATTACCATTGTTTATGTTAACATTCGATAATACAGAAAATATAGAAAAAATTTTTTCTATTAAAACAATAATGAAAATAGTCGTTAAAATTGAACCACTAAGAAAAAACAAAAAGTTAATCCCACAGTGCAAGAGATTCCAAGCTTTTGGGCATACACAAAGTTTTTGTAATAGAGACTGTGCTTGCGTTAAGTGTGGCGGTAAGCATTTCACAAAAAGCTGCATTTTAAAGTTGGGAGAAAAAGCCAAATGTATTAATTGTCGTGGTGATCATCCGGCAAACTACAGAGGATGCCCAATTGCAAAAGAACAGCAAGCCAGAAGAAACAAACAAGCAAAACTACCCCAAATTCAAAAGATTAATACTTTTAAAAATGAAAAATTTGTTGACACGAATAGAAAACCTACAGTAATAAATGCTGTACGTAATGTAAATGCTAAATCATATGCCCAAATTGTGAAAAACTCCCGTAAGGAAGATGATTACTCAGTCAAGGATATATTAAGTCTTATCCTACAGAGACTAACAAACCAAGACGAATTTATTAAAACATTATCTGACGAGATTACAACGATAAAAAACAATAGCAGAAAACCACCGCAGTCACATAAAAAATAAGCCACACCCTTAGAGTTGCTACATGGAACGCAAATGGACTCTTCCAACACATTTTAGAACTCGAAATTTTTCTGAAGGATCAAAACATAGATATATGTCTAATTTCTGAAACACACTTCACAAAGAAATTCAGTATTAAAATTCCTAATTATGTTTGTTATCATACTTCCCATCCAGATGACAAAGCAAGAGGAGGAACAGCAATACTGATAAAAGGTAACATTCAACACCATGAGGAGCAGAAAATAGAAAATGCAATGATGCAAGTTACAACAATTAACATTAAGGTCAAAAATAAGGACTTCAAAATCTCGGCTATCTATTGCCCACCAAGACACTCACCTACTAGAGTCGACTTCATAAATCTCTTTAAAATACTTGGAAACAATTTTATCATCGGAGGAGATTTCAATGCGAAACATACCCACTGGGGTTCAAGATTAACCACAACAAAAGGGAGAGAGCTATATCAAGCTGGAAGAAATCATAAGTGTGAATTTATTTCTTCCGGTGCCCCAACCTATTGGCCCACTGACCCAGCGAAAATACCTGATTTGATTGATTTCTTTATAACAAAGGGAATAAATAGAAACCACACATATGCCGTGAGCAATGATGACCTATCGTCTGACCATACTCCAGTGATCATGGTTCTAAGTGAAAAAGTTGAACACAAAAATTGCCTCCCAAGACTTACAAACAAGAAAACTGATTGGGATATGTTTAGAGAAAAACTTGAGCAATTCATTACTCTAGGATCCGTGAATTCAAGGAACCAAATTGATGCAGAAGTCGAGCAATTCATTGTAGACGTGCAGCAAGCAGCAAAGGAGAGCACGCCATGTTTTGACTCGAAACATCACTCGAGAGTGAGCTATCCTCCAGAAATAAGAGCACTGGTTATGGAGAAGAGAAGGGCACGACGAAAATGGCAATCAACGAGGTACCCAGGTGATAAAATTATATTCAATCGCTTAAATAATCAACTAAAACAGCAAATCAGAAATATAAAAAATAACTCATTTAATAAATTCTTAAACAATTTATCAGCCGATGCTTATACTGACTACTCGCTTTGGAAAGCAGCTAAACGAATAAATAGACCACAGGTGCAAGATCCACCTTTGAAAACACAGGCTGGTAGCTGGGTCGGTAACCCAAAAGAAAAAGCTAAGATTTTTGCTGACCACTTGGCAGAGGTCTTCACAGCACCAACACAAAATCTTGCAAATGAAAATATAACTCTCGAAGTTAAAATAGATGAAGCGGAAATTTCGCATGTCACTCTAAGAGAAATTAAACAAATATGCAGACACAACCTGAGTGTCAAAAAAGCACCAGGTTACGATCTCATCAATGGCCAAATCATGCGGGAACTACCAGATCTAGCTTTGTTAAAGCTACAACATATATTTAATGCATGTTTTAAGTTCACATATGTTCCGAGACAATGGAAAATTGCAGAAGTAATTGTAATACCGAAGCAAGGAAAACCGCCTTCAGAGGTAACATCATATCGACCAATATCGTTGTTACCTATTATATCAAAAATATTTGAGAAACTGCTCCTCAAAAGACTTGCCCCGATTATTGAAGAAAGAGATCTGATCCCGAACCATCAATTTGGATTCAGAAACAAACATTCTACAATTGATCAAGTGCATCGGATCACAAATATAGTGGAAAAAGCGTTCGAAGAAAAAAAAAGTCTGCTCAGCAATCTTCTTAGATGTTGCTCAGGCTTTCGACAAAGTGTGGCACCAAGGCCTTGAATTTAAACTACATCGTATTTACCAAGACAATTCTATGAAATATTAAAATCATATATGAATAATAGATGCTTTCGTGTACGTTATGCCAAAGAATATTCAGAAGTAAAAGAAATATCTGCTGGAGTCCCACAGGGAAGTGTTCTTGGTCCAATACTTTACCTGCTATATACAAGAGATATCCCACAAATTGACAACATTTTTATGGCTACCTTTGCAGACGACACTGCGATTCTTGCAGTTGACGTATCTGTCGAAAACTCCACAGCAAAACTTCAAAATGCAATGAATAAAATAAGATTATGGACCCAACGTTGGCGCATTAAACTTAATGAAAGCAAATCAACTCATATAAATTTAACATACAAAAAGATTGCAACCATTCCTATCTCAATCAATAACAAAATAGTACCATATGCCAATACAGCAAAGTATCTGGGAATGACACTGGATGCTAAGCTAAGATGGAAGGAACATATAAGAAAGAAAAAAGAAGAGCTAAACATTAGACTCAAAAAATTTTACTGGTTACTTGGGCGTGGTTCTGAGTTATCAGTACAGAACAAAATATTAATATATAAGCAAATATTAAAACCTGTGTGAACGTACGGTATCCAATTATGGGGCTGTGCAAAGAAAACCAACATTGAAATGTTGCAAAAATTTCAAAATAAAGTGCTCCGTGGTATAGTAAATGCACCATGGTACATACGTAACAAAGATCTTCACCGTGACTTGCGCATTGAAACAGTCACGGAAGAGATCAAGAAACATGCAGTCAAACACGAGCAGAGACTGCAAACTCATGTGAACTCGGAAATGACAGCAGTTCTTCATATCGACAGCAGTATCCGTCGACTCAAGAGAACGAAACCCCACGAGCTGGTCACGACCTAAAATGGAAAATTCTACGATAATAGTTTCCTTTACGGAAATTTTTATTTCAATAATTTTCCTTTGCGAAAAAATCTAAAAAATCTTCCCACGCGGAGCTATTGCTGTGACTATCTCCTTCACGGGAAATATCATAGTGATAAAGTTCCTACGCGGTAATTATTATGATGTTAGCGATCCTCCACGGAAACTATCACTATAATAATTTCCTAAAGACGCGACCGAAAATTTACGAAAAAAAAAGTCATTAGTCGATCTTACGTAGATTGGTTATAACGGAAAAAGATAGGTGGGCTTTAGTGGGTTCGATTTCTACACTATCAAGATGCACACGCGGCTGGAGCTCTTGATGTCCTTCGGGGATTACCTCCTATCTTTCGCAAAAAAAAAAAAAAAAAAAAAAAAAAAAAAGAGGAAAGGCTAGAATATCTTAAAAAATCAAAAATTAAAAGTACCAAAAAAAATGTTTCCATTAATGGAATGGCCCAAACAATAACTGCTGTATTATCTTTATCGAAAGATCAAATTGATAGAATATTAATTTCTTGATAACGCGCAGACGGAACCAAGATCCGTTAGAAAATATGTTTTCTCATATAAGATCTGGTGATTATTGTAGAAATCCATCTGCACAACAAATTGGGAATATTTTTGCTAAGACGAGGCGAGTATTTATAACGAAAATTTTTAACGAGTATTTATAACGAAGAATTAGCAATTAGATATTTTGCTGGATTTTGCACATAAAAAGTGTCAAATTGCCATACATGTGGAATATACTATTTTTAAAAAATTAACACAAAATTTGAAAACTAAATTTAAATAGCTATTCATAATGAAATATTAGAGATGAAATAATTGAACGTAGGTATATAAGTACGTATGTACCTAAAAACCGATTTGAATTGAATTTAAAATTTAGAATTGTATTTAAAACAACTTTAACAAAAATTTGATTCTATTTGTAAATTTATACATATATGTATATATATGTATGAATATATATTAGAAATCATTACGTGGATGAATGTTCACTATTATTTGAATTTTTTGAAATTGTTTTATTTTTGAAAATTATTCAATTAAAACAAGAAAACTATTTTCGTTTCCTAAACATTATAAAATTATATTATAATTTCATAATTTATTATTACAAATAATATACATGCACAATATCAACAATTATAAAAATCCTTTTATTAATGTACATATGGAGAGAAAAATTTAAAAAAAATTATTCTTAAAAGACTACTCGATAAAAATGTTATCCAATTTGAAATATTTGTACCTATCAATTCAAAAAAAATTCAAATTACCTATACAAATTCAAATAACAAAAAGTTAAAAACAATAATATTCAAGAACAGTATAGAAAAACTAAACACATACAAATTATTTAGAGAATAAAGTCGTATAAAACGCTCAAAAATTTAAATATTCAAATTGAATATAGAAAATGCACCAACACATTGAATATACCCCAGAAAATATATATAATGAAGAGAATTTAGAAAAATTGAGCTGAACATTTTCTGTTGTATGAAAATGTCTATCTTTATAGTATTATTAATCAATGGTATAATCTATTTTTCTCATTGATTTTTTTTTTACATATTTTATTTTAATTTGTTTAACTGCTGAATTTTTTCATTATTTTCATTTATATTTTACTATACAGAGTGGTCCGGTTTTGAGCAAAAAGTTTTTAAGGGGTGAACCCTTTACCTGAAAAACGGCAAGTCTGATATGAAAGTTGTGATGAAAAAATTGTAGGGGATGATGTAGCGCATCAACACAATAAAAAACGCTTTTAATCAACGCTTTTTACAAAATTTTCAGTTTTTAAAAGCAAAATTTTAAGTTTATGCAGTTATTATTCAAAAACGGTACTCATTCAACATATACCGAGTTGATACTCATTCAACATATACCGTTAATTAGGTGTATTAATTATAAAAAAAAGCTATGAAGAAGATGTTGCTCTAGTTTCAATTTCTTCTGAATTGTAGTGGATATTTTTAGACATAATTTTTCTAATCCGATTTTCTTTAACCCTCTGTAGCCCAGGTAAATTTAAAGATAGAACCCTCTTCTAGAACAATTTTTTTCCTAAAATACTCCAAGGAATCACCCCTTAAAAAGTTTTTGCTCTAAACCGGACCACCCTGTATACGCGTAATTTTTTCTTTATAATTATTCTATTTTGTTTTATTTTTAATTTTCCCCACTTTATTAAATATGTTATTTCTTTAAAAGGTAGTTTCGTCACTTATCTTTGGTTAACAAATTAACTTAACTTTTTCAACAACTACCTAGGCTAGTTTTAAATTTTTATTTTACTATATTTAATATTTTTTGTTTTTATAAATTTTTAAGATAAGTCTTCAATATTTAATGTAAATTAGCCTTTGGTTTAGATGAAATAAATTAAAAAAAAAAATTTATATACAATAAATAAATTTAAAAAAAAGACTTCGAATCATTCCAAAATTCTTATATGAACTGAAAAATGTTATATAAGAAATTTCTTTGTTTACATTTTCATGTGGTCTTTAAGACCCCATCTTGAAATGAATGTTGCAGCCTGTCTATTTAGGAGGCCTTGGCTTATTCCATTCACAAATATAAATCAACATTGAACATTCAATGAATAAACAATTTACTTTGACGTTTTATTTTGTCAAATATTATTGTCATAAAAAGGGAAATTTATAAATTTCACATAATATGTATAGAGAGAGATCCCGATAAAAAGTTGGATTAGCAATTTGTATGAAATTCAAAAAAGCGCAGTTGTATATTGTTATTATTATTATATATTATTAGTTAGTATATATATATATAATTATAATATATATTATTAGTTAGTTAGTTCAAAACAACGTGGCGAAGAAAGTTTTTCGGTGTTATTATTTTTGTTCTTTATTTTTTTTCTTATTTTTGTTTCTTAATTTAAGTTATTATATTTTTATCAATTCATGAATAAATTGCTTTGTTATTCATTAAATTATTTGTTTCTTAATTATTAAAATTTGATAAATGTTAAAAAAAATCAATAAGATTTTTTCATTGGAAAATGTGTTTCTTTTTATAATCATCCAGAAACAATTTAAATTAAAAACTTTGTGTTAGCTACAAGCAAAAAACATAGAAAGTAAGAAGTACCATCTAAATAATTTTTAAAATTTTCAACTATGGTAAATTCGGGCAACAACGAGGGTGCTGTGCTGGTTGAAAAGTAATTTTTACTTTATTGAGAGATATTTTTACAATTATCTTGTTTTATCTCTTTCTGAAGAACTCCAATCCTCCAATTCAATTTTGTTTATGCTATATTTTTGTTCTTATTTTATTGTATGTTTTTAATGCATGTATTATTGTTTTATTACAAAAGATTCAAAGCTGGTCAAAGTCTAGTTATGATAACGATATGAATATGATAAGTTTGAATATGAATTAAAGGCATTAATAAAACAAAAAAAATTTGGTTAACTTTCATATGCATTGGCAAAGAATATGAAGAATAAAAAGAAGATAGTCTGAAGAGAGTCAGAAGAATGATTTAAAGAATAAATAAGGTTTCTTAATTTTTGTTCTGTGGTTGACGTTGAAGAAATGTTTCTTTTTTAATTTTCATTTACCATTATTGATTTTACTCATTCATTTACCATACTTGATTTTATAGAAATGCGAAATTATTTAAAATGTTTTAATTGAAATTTATCAGGATTTGTTTATGTTTTATTTTTGCTTTTAGCTTATGCATATACCTAGGTATTGTTTTCATTTATTTTTTTTTAAATTTTTTATTAATTTATTTAGTTCATTTTGTAGTTACTATTTAAATAATTTTTGGTAATTCTAAAAAGTACTTTTGTTTTGTTATTTAAAAATTTTTTAATTTGTGAATTTTTGGAAAATCTATAAATTAGATTAAAAAAATTTATTGGAATTTTTTTTTTAAATTATATTTTTTCAAACATTATTATGAATAAAAAATAATGAGAACGACCACTGTTTGTACATTAAAAATATTTAAGTGGTAATTACTTGCAATTTTTTATTTTTTTTATACTTATCTATTTTTTCTATAGTCCAAGAACCAAAATGGTTTTGATTATCCACATTTGATTAAATTCTTTCGCAATACATAAATTAACTCCAGATGGGAAAGGTGATGGGAAAGGACAACTTATTTTTATTTTAGTTTTAAGATTTAATCAAAACCCAATTGAAAATGTATTCTCTTTGGTTAGATTGAGAATTTCAAATAAAAAGAATCCCTCTTTATATGAATTTAACAGTATCATTGCTAAAATTTTAACAATGAAGCTTTTAAATGATCATTCAGATTCAGATAATTGTGAAGAAGACTGTATTGATTTACTTTCAGCCGATCGATGTATAGCGCATTCAATCAGTTAAGACAAAAATGATTCAATACAGGAATCCATTATTATGTTTGACGATGATGATCTTAATTGTGACATACCTGTACCTGTAGATATTTCAAATAATATTATAATTGAAAAAAATTCCATGAAATACTATGGTGGATACATAATTTTTAAAAATTTAAATAAAATAAAATGCGAAAGTTGTAAGGCCATTTTAACCAAAGATAATCAAAATTATAATCTTAATTCAGATGGGTTCCCGGTCGTTATTAAAATGTATTTACTTTACTGCCGACTATTGGTATGACTATTGGAAAAATTTAATTTTTGCCATTGCACAGGGGTAACTAGTCAATGTTTTTTCTATAATAATTCCATTCCAATCCAATTATTTCTCAGTTCTTGTGATCTGTATTTTTATTTTGGCATCATTACAAAATTTAATACTTAATAGAACCACGCATCAGAACAAAATTTTATTTTGTTCTTTTTTTATATTCATAAGCACAACGCCTCTATATTTAAAAAGACTCGAGGCTAATTTTTGCTTCGTAAAAAAAGATTTTATTTGTATGGAAGGTCTTTGTAAATCTTCGTTTTTCCATATAAATAAAATCTTTTTTTAACGAATTAAAAATTAGTTTCCGGGTTTTTTAAATATAGAGGCATTGATAATAATTAATCAAAATCATAATGACAAAAAAAAATTTTGTTGGTTTTCTTTTTGTTTATATTCGTCAATTCATAATAATGAATAAAAAAAAAGAACAACACAACATATCAATCGTTGCTTTATCCGACATACATCCTCCTCTTATAAAACATCAGTAACAACTGATAATAAAAATAAAAGTATTTTTTTCTTCTCTCAAATTTTGTTTATTTTCAATCTTTCACTTCACCCATTTTTCTCTTCCTCTAGATAGGGTCTCAATATCAGGCGCGTAGTACAATTTTTTTTTTTTCAAAAATTTATGAGATGGGACTTCTTACTATTATATTTTTTTGCTATAAACAAAGATAATTTACTGTAAGATGTAGAAAACATGTATAAAATATAAACCTTAAAAATTCAAGCTCTTGAAAATTGAGTAAAAATTTAAAAGCTTTTTTTATTCTCATTAAAAAAAACAAAAACATTAAAAAAAACGTCAACAAAATTTTTATCTTCTCAGCTGCGTTAAAATCGTATATTATATTATATAATATCATATCATATCATATACATATCATTTTTGTTTTTGGTCTGAAGACATAGATACCGTACATGTTTCCTTAGTTACCATACACATTACCTACCATAATTACAGTACAGTTTGCATGTAAATTCATACCAACCGTATCATCAAATAAATTATTGTATAGTTTATGGAACTGTTACCTGAAGTAAATCCGAAAGAAATAAAGCCAAATGGCATTTTCTTACTTTATTTTATATGGGTGTTGAAATAAAGTCAAAATTAAAAAGAAATAAAATCAGTTTATATACTTTTTGGCTTTATTTCAATACCACGTTTGAAATAAAGCCGAAATCATGAACTTTTTACCATTTAAAATTAAAAATATTATTAACAGATGATAATGATTAATTTGAATTTTAATTATGTATTTTAGATTTGGATTACAGTCAGGGCATTCCATTTTCCAGAATATTTATTATATTTATATTGTATATGCGGTAACAACAAACGCGCCAGACTTCCCGCCACTGTCCTTTAACTTTTTAAAATAATAAAACCAATTATCTGCGGTGTTATAGTTCACTACCGATACACTAAAAGAGGGGTGAATGAGGAGAGATTTAAGACTTGGACTCAAAATCAGGGTATTCCACTTTTTTAGAATATTCATACGTATATGAGTTACACACAGAATTTGTTTTTATAAATATTTGACTTCTTATGTAAATATTTAAAATGGCTTTATTGGTTTTTTTTTACAAAAACTATATGATTTCGGTTATATTTCCTCCGGCTTTATTTAAAGTAGCCTATTTACAAAAAAAAAAAATATTTTTTAAAAATCCTCATCAAACGTAGGTTTTTTGTTCATAATTTTTTTGTAAAATTGTTTGGTATACAGTTCGATAACTCTGTAATCCAATCGAACTATAAAAGCTTATATTTAAATTTAGTTTTTTGTCTGTAGTAAAATTCTTAACTTAAAAAGAAAGAAAAAGGCATAATTCCTTTTATTTTACTAAAATATTTATTTGTCTATTTATTAATATGTTGCCTTTTTCAGTGTATTGGCGTAGTTAAATTTGATTAAGAGCTATATTAGTTATATATACTTTTTTTTTATGGGCAATAAAAATTACAAAATTAAATTAAATTTTAAATTTACTTATTTCTACCTGATAAAGAAAGGATTTACATTTTTATTTTTTTATGAATTTAAATAGCCACGTGTACCCATTACCGTGATCACCATTTAAAAGCGTACCTGACTTGGTTGTTTTATGATTTCCAGACTTTCGCAAACATCTAGTTTTCTGGTGTCGTTGGTTTCTTTGATTACCTTTAAGTCATCTATGTTAATGTCATTTTCCTCAATTGCGATGTGTTCTGCTACAGTTGATTTGAAATTGAATATTTTACCTGCCTTCTTAGCAATTTTTGCTTCGTTTAGATGTTCTTAAAATGCTGTTAATCACTTCTGTTGTTAATCACTTTGTCTGTCCAATATATATTTTCTCACATTTGTTGCATGATATTTTGTAGATTTCGCTTTTCTTTGTTTTTATTGTTTTATCTTTCGCAGAGCGTAGTAGTGTTTTCAATTGATGCCGCCTACTAATACTTATGTACGTCTATGTTGTGTTTTTTTAATTTTTTCCCTAATGACTTCGTTATTTCATCATCATATGTGATGGAAATTCTTTTGGTGTCTTCTTTTATCCGTTCCTATTGGAACAATGTGATCATATCATCCCTTTTCATACCTCCTTTTCTTGTTCAAGAATTAACTTCTTGTAATTGTATCCATTTTTTGTAGCTGTGTCGATAATATAATTTTTTTTCCTCATTATATTTATCCTTTTCCATTGGAAGTGTCACTAGTCTATGGATCATTGAATGAAATAGAGCCATCTTTTATTAGAAGCTATGTTTGATGTACTTGGGGTTATTCTTTGGGTGTTCGTCGGCTTCCTGTAGATTGCGAGCATTATTTCAGTATCTCTCTTACATACTAAAATATCTAAGAAAGATAGTTGACGATCTCTTCAATTTCTGCTGTGAATTTTATGTTCTCGTGAATATTGCTAAGGTTGTTCAGGATATTGTCTAATTTATTCCGGTTGATGATAGAGAACACGTCGTCTACATACCTTATCCAAGATTTTGGTAAATTTCCTTTATGTAGTTTATCTTCTATTTTTTGCATGAATATTTCACTTATAAATGGAGACAGTGGATTCCCCATTGCCACTCCGGTTTTACCTTTATAAAATTTTCCTCTCAAAGTAATCCTCTGTTATGCATAATCTTGTTAGTTTTGTATATTGTTAGACTTTTTGACTCCATTGCTGACTTGATTCTTGTTTAGATAGCCAAATTTCTAAGTCAAGAAGTGCCTCATCAACTGGAATACTTGGGAATAAGGCTTTGACGTCGAATGAGACTAATACATCTGTTTTTTTGAAGTTTTTGAAACTTTGTACTGTTTTAATGAATTCCATGGAATTTTTGACTGATCTCGTATTCTCTTCGTCTTCGCTCATTGTCTTGAATTCGTTAAGAAGCCATTTAGCTAATTTATAGGTAGAGGAGGTGTTTGCAGCGACTATTTTGCGCATCTCGTTACCCGTTTTGTGTATTTCAGGTAAACATTTAATCCTTGGGATAGACGGATTAGGCAAGCGCGCTCCCTAATTATTTTTCCTAACAACGAAGCACACTCCTTATGTAGTATATCGGTTTCTCCTTTAATTCTTTTAGGATTGAAAACTCATTAGATTGAGACAATTTTTAATTACAGAAATTTACAGATTTCAAGACAATTTTTAATTGTAGAAACCTGTTGCAGAGAGTCAGCATTACAGCCGCCTATTAACACAACTTCGGACTTTCTTCTGAAATCCATTCGATATTTGGGAGGTTAAAGTCACCGCAAACCACAATTTCGTCGAATGGATTCAATAGAGATAAAATAAAATCAATAGTACTAATAAAGCTAATATAATTTTCCAGAGGAGAATTTGGTGGTATATAACAAGAAATAATAAAAACTTACTAATAAACTTACTTTTGACATAAATAAAATTTCAGGAAAACACAACTGACACAAACAAGAATATTCTGAAAAATTTAATACCAAAAATTAGATACTAAACACAATTAAAGGTTTTGCTCAGATAAAACAAAATAAACAACAACAATTTACATGCTATTTTAATTTCGTCTCAAAAATTTTACTATATTCACCAATTTAATTTTCAGGTCAGTTTCAGTTTCAGTGTTCATTAGAACTTGATAGAAGTAAGTTACAGGACTCAAATAAATATGATGATGTCGTACATGAAAATTTCGAAATTCAATTTTTACCGCAATTAGTTCTAAATCCATATTGGGTGGAAGTACAAGAGCAGAACTATTTCCCCCTTTAGGGGTTATAAAATTATTAACAAAGGTATTGTATCTTTCTTTCCTATATACTGCATATGAGTTAACCAAGTTTCAGTTAAAACAAACCTATCAGAGTTCAAAATGTTTGAGTTTAAGTAAACATTTGACGTTTTAGTGCGTAACCCCCTTACGTTTTGATAATAAACAGATAATTTAAAGGGTAATATATTTTTTAAGGTTCTTTTTTTGGAAAATTCGCCAACTGTTTTAAATTAATTTCGTTAGGGACGATAGAGTCTATTACGGTTTTCCCGCGATCTTTGAAGATGTTTTACTCTATTACTTTCAACGTGACTGCGGTATGTTGCAAGATCTGCCATCAACTTTCTTTGCGATATTCCAAGGCCTTCATGATACCTGATAAATAATTTTTTTAAGTCGTTAGGTCTTGCTGGTAAACCTTGTTGATGAATTAAGTGGTCACTCTAATTTAAATACAATATCAATACAATAATTTTATATAGTTTTTGACAATTTTTAGCGAAAAACCGCCCGTCTTGTGTCTTCAACTGCAGTTTCTGTAATTTTCTCCAGTATGATGTAATATGTTTATGAGGGTCGATGCACGTCGTTTTAATTTTGAAAAAGTATAACATCTAATTAACACCTAATAACCAAAAATTTATGTATGAAAATACTTTTATTTTAAAAAATTTTCTTCTGAGTTTGCAAGATAAAACTCCAAATTTTCATTTTGTAAAAAAAAATATTATATATTTCATTAAAAATTGACTAAACGAATAGAGGACGGTACATTTTACGTTTTCCATACAAATTCGAAGAAAATATCAAAGCGAGGCTCTCCCTAGTCCCAAAGCGACTGCTTGAAAAATAACCTGCAGTGCTTCTCGTCAAGGTACACGATGATTTTTTTTGGAATATAACGAACTAGATTTTTTAAAATTTTGTTTTTGTTTTGTGTATAAATTTTTTTTGACATAAATAAAATTTCAGGAAAACACAACTGACACAAACAAGAATATTCTGAAAAATTTAATACCAAAAATTAGATACTAAACACAATTAAAGGTTTTGTTCAGATAAAACAAAATATACAACAACAATTTACATGCTATTTTAATTTCGTCTCAAAAATTTTACTATATTCACAAATTTAATTTTCAGGTCAGTTTCAGTTTCAGTGTTCATTAGAACTTGATAGAAGTAAGTTACAGGACTCAAATAAATATGATGATGTTGTACATGATGACGAAGAGAATTCCGAAGAATATAATTCGAATTTTGATGAACACGATTCAGATTATGTACCTGATGAAACAGTTAGTGATAATACCACAATAATTTCTCCTAGAAGAACCAGAAGAATTTGATGATGGATGGAATAAAGTATGTTTAAGAAAGGGGATATATGGGCTGAAGCAAGCTAGCAGCGTTTGGAATAAAAAACTAGATAAGGTATTGAAAAGTTTAGGTTTAAATCAAACAAAATTGAACCCATGCATAGACTATAAAGCAGATCAAAATATAACCTTAATAATAGCGGTATATGTAGAGGATCTAATAACTTTATGGAATAATCAAGGTTAAAAAAATGAAATTAAGGAAAAACTAAAGTCAGCCTTTAAGATGAAAGACGTTGGGGAGGTAACACATTGTCTTGGGATGCAAATTGTAAGAAACATAACGGAAAAATCAATTCCTTTCTCATAAAATATTTACATAAAAGAAATACTTGCCCGATTCAACATGGATGAATGTAATATAGTGGCTACACCAGTAGAAGTAAGTACAAAACTTTCAAAAGCGACGTCACCTAACAACAAAAACGAAGTTATGGAAATGTCAAAGATAAGTATTTATCTCAGTGTACTCAACCAGATATTGTGTATGCAATTAACAATGTTTCCAGATTTAATTCGAGTCCAGGAAAGCCTCATTGGGTCGCTGTAAAAAGGATTTTTAGATATCTCAAAGGAACCACCAATGCCGAAGTAAAATTTAGCAAGAACAAAAATAATAATCTTTTTGGGTTGACGCTGATTGGGCTAGTGATATAGATTTGAGGCTTTAATTTACAGGATATGTTTTCACTTTATGATATGTTTTCACAAGGTGGTGCTATCAGCTGGAACAGCAAAAGACAACCGACTGTAGCACTATCAACTACAGAAGCGGAATACATGCCCTTAGCGGCGGCAACCCAGGAGGCATTGTGGCTAAAACAACTTCAAAATGAAGTAGGGAATAGCAGTGAACTTCAAAATGTTGTAAGTTATTGCGACAACCATAGTTCCATACGACTCTCTAGTAATGAAGCTTTTCATCCACGCTCCAAATATATAGATGTCAGGCACCATTTTCTTAGAGAAAAAGTTGCAATGGGGGATATTAGAATTGTACCAGTATCATCTCATGACATGGTAGCTGATAATCTCACAAAAGGGGTGACAACGGATAAACATAAATACTGCAGTAAAGAAATGGGACTTTCGGTTTGATATATACGCATTTCTAAATAATTTTTTTAAACATTTATAAACAAATTTCAATACTATATAAGACATAATAATTTCATTTTAGTGGGGGTGTTAAAATAATAAAATGAACATGTAAACGTAGTTTAAAGTATTCTTATATATATGTCATTTATCAAACTATAAATTTGTACTAGATGAAAACTATTTATTGTATTGTTATATGTAATAATATGAAATAAATTTCTTTCTTCTCTTGCTGTACATCAAATTGAGTGGACGTGCTTTTATTTTAACATGGATAATAATTTTTTTTTTTTAAATTGAAAATTATGAAAGAAAATTTTTGTGTATTTTTTGTAAATTTTATCAATTTCAATAAAAAATATTGAATATTTTTTTAAAAATAACACTATATCATAATAACAGGCTATTCATATGTTAAAATAAAACCCCTATACAAAAGACCAAATTTATATGAAAATAAGATCCCATTTTTAAAGTTGCTCTTCCAGAGGCCAGTTAAAATATGTTGACAAAAATTTAACTTAGAAATGAAATATTTTGATTTTTAAAGCGACAACTTATATATATATATTTTTTTAAATATAAAGAAAACTTAATTTTATAAAAACAAGTCTGCTTTAAGGGTATCCGCCGAAAAGCCGTTTGGAAGTAATTAGCTGATTTACAATACAACACGTTACAATATAGATTTGATATATAAGTACTTACATACATAATGTGCATACCATCGGAGAATTTTTTTTCTTTTGATTTTACGTTCTTATATTTCTAACTAATTTATTTAGACCCTCCTAATTTATTTATCAAAACTTTTGTGAAAAAATCAATAAAGACTAATCCCTTACTATAGCAGGTATTTTGTCGGCAATACGGTGTAGAAGGCACGAAGTCGGCGCAGGCCTCTGGTTTTTAATAGAACTAAAAGGTTTTGTTAAATTGATAATCACTTAAAAATTCATAGTCGAGTACAAAACACTGAAGAAGTCTGCAAGTAGTAGACGAAATACGCGTATCTGTATGATAAACATATCAGTAAAATAAAAGGAAAATATTCGACTATTTTCACTGTTATTCATTGAATATTAGTTTTTAAATTATGTTGGAGTAGATAGATTATATGAAATTTATATTCTTTTATAGAAAAAAAATAATGTTTTGCAATGTTCAAAATTCAAGTTCAGTATAACATTATTTTAATAAAATATACTTGTATAGATGTAAATGTACCCGTATGCTATAACTTTCTCATTTGATAGAATACATTTTACAAATTCATTTTATTTTATAAAAATAGTAATATATAATATATTTTTTCCTCTTATTTTCATTTATTTATTTATTTATATTTTAAGTTCATATAAGTACCATTATTATTAGTAGTGACACAAAAACCATATGTGAATATTTTCGCAACTTTTTTGCAACTTCTTATTCTACATCTGTCTTCACGGTTAATGAAAATAATTTTAATCACCTGAATGAATATCCTAAAACATCTTTCACACACATAAATATAGATGAAAGTGTCGTAAAGAACTATTTAGTAAATCTTAGTAGTAACATGTCTCCCGGTCCTGATGGTGTCCCTGAATTAATCTTGAAAAAGTGCTCAAAAACACTTGGTCTTCCCGTTTGTATGCTATTCAATGCATCTATTCAATCAGGAATTTTCCCCTCAATTTGGAAAAAGTCTTACGTACGACTCATACATAAAAAAAACTCTTAAAGAGATGAAGTACTTAATTATCGCCCTATTGCTAAGTTATCATCGATACCTAAAGTTTTCGAATTAATTGTTCTTAATTCTGTTTATAGTCATTGTGCTCCTTTTCTCACTCATAGTCAGCATGAATTCATAAAAAATAAATCTGTGATAACAAATCTTGTGGAATCAACTTCAACATTTATTAATAATATGGAAAAAGGCTTACAAACTAGTAGTCTATACTGATTTTATTAAAGCTTTTGACATTTTACCACATAGTGTAATATTACTTAAATTACGAAAATTAGGTTTCCCGTTAATCTTTGTAAAATGGATCAACTCATATTTAGTGAACAGGCTTTATAGTGTTCTGTTCAGGTCATCTATTTCATTATCTTTTGTAGCTAGCTCAGGTGCTCCACAAGGTAGTCACTTAGGTCCTTTTTTGCTTATAATCTCTGTTAATGATGTTGTTTCAGTAATTAAAAATAGTGGATTACAAATTTACGCGGATGATATGAAAATTTAAAAAAAAAATTAAGTCCGAAAGTGACATGGCCTTACTTCAAAATGACCTTGATAATTTCTCTATGTGGTGTACAAATAATAACTTACTTCTTAATATCAAAAAAATGCGTATTAATGTGTTATACTCGCCGTTCTAATTCATTTACTTATAATTATTCTTTTAATGGTGAATTATTACTAAGAGTTAATTCTATTAAAGACTTAGGAGTGGTTTTCGATAATAAATTAACGTTTAAATTACGTTATAATCACTTAATAAATAAATCAAATTCCTTATTAGGATTTATAAAACGTTGGTCAAAGGAATTTTCTGATCCATATATTTTAAAGACTCTTTACACAACATTGCTCCGACCTAATTTGGAATATGCCAGCCAAGTATGGTCTCCATTTTATGATGTTCACATTCAAAGAATTGAAGCCATTCAAAAAAATTTTTTAAGGTTTACCTTTCGTAATCTTCCCTGGGAGGATCCTATTCGTCTGCCTCCTTATGAACATCGATTAAACTTAATTCACTTGGACACCCTACAGAAAATGAGGGAAATTGCTGATGTAACCTTTATTTGAAGTTGTTAAACGAAATATTATTTCTCCACTTATTTCTGACAAAATTGTTATTTAACACCAATTCTCGGCTTCGATCCGTTAATCTATTTACACTGGTGCATCATAGAACTAACTATGGTAGATTTTTTTTTTGTTTTATTCAAAAATACAATAAAGTGAAGCTTCACAATCATAGATCTATGTCTCAGTTAAAAAAATAAAATCTGGCTTATTCGACAATGAATTCAGATAAATAATAAACGCATCAAAATTAGCACGCATACCACGAATGTTTTGATTAATTAAAAAAAAAGCAATTAGTCAAAACCGGGTTTTGGAAAACACTTTCACAAAAATCATTACTAAATTTACAACAAGGTACACTATTATCAACAAACATAACATTACCATCCATCATGATTATTATTATAGCCAATTCTCCTTCTTTTAGAATCCAACCTATTATTGAAAACAGGGCAAAGATTATCAAAAGTGGTATGATTTTCATCTAGTCCTAGTTTTAATTTGGCATTAGCTTGCACACAGTTAACACATTTAATTAATTGTTCTTTAACACACTCCTTCGTGTGATGATCACCTAGACACTTGGAGCAAACTTCCACCTCTTTACAATCAGATGACTTATGGTTGAAACCTTTGCATTTGTAGCAACGAGTAACTTCAACACCGTCATACACCCTGCATCTTTCCCATCCAATACTCAATTTTTCAGCTAATAAAATTTTTGGGAAACATTCGCTATCAACTTCTAGTAAAGCATTAAAAAAACTGCTTTCAGTTTTTTTCACCTCATAATATTTTATTAATTTAAGGGAACAATCCCCTAACAGTGGATTTTGCTTTTTCAGCTTATCGATAATTTAATTTTCCTCGTGCTTGAATTTCATATTCACAAGTCGAAATTTCGGTTTAAGAGCACTAGGCACCTTAATTTCATATTTATCACCTGTATTTTTATTAATGGCTGCCATAATTTTATCTCTTTCCTTAATATTGTCACTTTCAATAAGTAAAACCCCATTGTTCCTGCTTTCAATGTTTCAAATTTTTAGACCAGCAGCGTTGGGTTTACAATTTAGATCATTTTTTGTAGTGTAATTTTTTTGTTTAACCTTCGGTTTCAATATGAGTGAAACATTTTTCCTTAATTCTGGAACTAGTACAGTGTCACGTTGAATGAATTTACCTTTAATTTTTAGAACATCAGAAAACGATAACTGAGCTGCATTAATAGTAGTAACATTGCTTCTTTTAACCAAATCATTAAGAACTTCCTCATTTTTTATACAGGTATTTTTTAACTCCATGGATAATTTGTTACATTGTAAATCAAACTTTTCCGTTAAATTACAAATCTTCCTAATTTCAATCTCTTGGGCACGCTTCATTGCATCAAGACGTTCCGTGTATCTTGTCTCGATTGCCTCTAAAAGTGATTTAAGCTCAAGTTCACTTTTTTTTAATAGACACTTCAAATTCATCTTTATACTCCCTGAGATACTCATTATTTTTTGTTACACTACCCTGCATTTCTTTTAATATTCAGTCAACATTTTGAATATAAGTAACACAATCATGGCACATAAAAACAATCCATTCATTAGAATCCATTGCATTGCATGTGTTCTGATCTGAACCAGAACATTTTGCAGCAGAATGAAATATTTTACCACACACTCCAGTACACCTTATACCTGTTTCCCCTCGAATGCAATTTTTGCATTTATTGCATTTTTTATTCTCGACCATGTTGTTTACATCAATACATACAGTGCAGACAATTTATATATATGTATAAGTATTATTATAGTATTAGAAATTAAATGTAGTGACATTAGTGGTATGGTAACAAAATAAAAGCAATAATTATTTTTATTAAAATATAGGAATTAGTATAAGTATTTTATCCATCTATTAGTAATTTTTTTAAATTTTTGATTTAAATTATTTATTGTTGTATTATTTGAAAATTTAATTGTAAAAGTATCTATAAAGTAATTCATAAAGTTTAATAAATAAAGTTTATAAAGTTTAAAGTTTGTAGATAGTTTATAAATTCTTACAAAAAGTTTATAAATTGTCAATAAATTGTCACTGATACCAATTCAATTCACTAATAGCACCAATTAAAAGCTTTGAAATTAAATTCAAATAAAAAGGTAAGCAAAACACGTCCTTCTTCTTTGAATTACCAACTAGAAGTGAATATTTATAAGTTATATATTTATATGTTTGTTTTTATTTATATAATTTATATTTTTTTTATTTTATATTTTTGTTTTATATTTTATATTAATGTATATCCACTGTTATTAAACATTAATTAATAGTTTGAGAACCACTGCTACTTATATTACAAGTTAATTGTTTGTTGGTAAATTCTTTGACATAATTAGACATAATTTAAATAATATTATAATCTTTCATTTTGACTTTTGAGTTAAAAAAATTTATTTGAAATTTTGATAAATAAGCACTTTTTCTATTTTTTTATTATTTAAAAGTGAATTTAATTTCTGTATATATACACCAATTTCAATTTGCAGTTTTAAAAATAAATAATTATGATTAATTTTAATTTATAGAATGAAATTTTTATATCAAATATTGCCAATGCAAATTGCATTCAATTTTTTTTTGTTATATCTTAATTTAATTTCAAAAATATTTTTTATTTTTATTTATTTTAATTTATTTTTCACTTATTTTTAATTTAAAACATGTTTAAATATCATGTGTTTGAATTTCTGTTAAAATCATATCTTTATTTTAACATTTCGTAAAATCTCATTTTTTTAACATGAATATTTTATTTTAAGAACAAATAATTTTTATTTTAAAAAATATATTTTTTATGACAAATATATGAAATTATAGTTGTTGAGAAGCAAAAAAATAATATTTTGTATGGCGGTAATAACTAATTTGTTGTTACTGTTCTTGGTTTTGTAATTGTTTTATTTTCTATTATTATTATTTTTTTGTTATTATTATGAAAAATATTGAAAAGAAAAATAAATTTTAATTAAAAATATTTATTTATAAATTTGAAAATAAATTGGAAAATTCATATTTTTTATAACATTATTATGTTTTTGTGTTATTTTAATACAGACAATAATACGTCTTTACTCTATGAATGACCGGTAACCACTGACCGGTCATTCATACAGTACCTATTAACTGAAACCTATTAACAGAATGTTAATGTTGGTAAATAACTACAAGGCCTTCATTGATTTCTCCCTCTCCAAGTCTGTTTTAAGAAACAACTACACTAATTAAACTAATTATACACCAACACACCCATTAGTATTAAGTATTAATAAATTTAATTGTATTTGATTTAATTTAATTTTCTTAACTGTAACTTTTATAGATGTAAGTAATGTGTAACTGCTTGATTTAAGCTTGAAATAAATAAATAAATAAAATTATTTTTTTGTTTTGCATAAAATTACAATTCTTTATTTCAGTATAGTAAACTTGAAATTACATAATGAAAAGTTAGTTAAACTTTTTTTTAGACTACATTGGTTGATTTTAATATTTGCTACCGTCTACTAGCTTTTTTTTTGTTAATTTTTTTGTTAATTAGTTCCATACTAAAATGTTATATAAAAATAAAAATTATTTATTATAAAATTCATTTGAAAGAAATTTTTTTTATATTATCGAAAAAAAGAAATATTAATTAAATTTTGTTTGAAGTTAGAGTGCACGTGAGGATTTTAACTTTTCAAATCTTTAAAATTTTTTAAAAAATTAAAAGACTCTTGTTAATTTCACATAATTCTTTTATTCCGACACGTGTTTCGACCTTTCGGTCATTACCATGGATCATAAATGGATACAAAACAAAATATTACAAGCATTAAATACAAAATTTTTTAATAAATTTAAGAAAAAAAAAAAATTTAAACAGGTAAAGATTTACATATTGAAATTCAAAATTTTAAATTTAAAGTGAACTTAGATTACAGGTAACAAATAATAAATTTCTTGATAATTCAAAATACAATTTAAATTATTAATTTATATTTGATTATTAACAATATTTTGTTTATTTTTTATTGCTTTCTTAATTTTTAAGCCTTCATAAAAATCTAATTTCTTTCCTTTACTGATTAAATGTAAAGGTTTTAAATTACTTGAACTGTTGTGGTTTTCGGATATACAATGTTCCCTTAATCTTGTTGTTGTTTTCCCTTGTTGTATACACATTCTATGTTCTTTTATCCTAGTATTAAAACTCCTACCTGTTTGACCTATGTAGATCGCGTCACAATTATCACAATGAATTTGGTAAACCCCACTATTTTGCAGTATTTGTTTATCTTCAATTTTGTTGTTAACTAATTTTCTGTGAAGATTATTATTATTAGATTCCATAACGAATATATCACGTTTTTTTTAATGTAGCACAAATTTTATTACTGACCTTCCCCATATAGTTAATCGAACAATAGTTTTTGTTTTCATCACACTTTCCGTTGTAAACAAGACTTCGCGTTTTTTGGTATAATTTTCGTCTTAGAATATTATTCACAATACATTCGTCTTAGCCATTGTTTATAGCGATAATTTTAATTGTTGACAATTCCTGCATAAAATCGTTCTCGACAAAGGAATATTAATTAAACAATCAACAAAACTATTAAAAGCCGCCAATTTTGTATAGTAAGATTGTTTAGAGTCTGTAGGAATAACTGTATCAGTAGTCATTGGCTTTCTATATATTTTGTATTTTAGACACACCTAAGATAAGGTCTAAAAAGAAAAGTTAGGGACATTTTGGTGTTGAATTTCCATTGTGAATTGAATATTGTATTGAATTTATTAAAATATGTTAAGAAATTTGATAATTGACGACTTGCATCTTTATAGATACAAAAAACATCCACATATCTGCACCAAAAAATTATATTTTTGATGAAGTGATTAATACTTTGAAACAATATTTCTTCAAAATCACTAATAAAAATTTCAGCCAACAAGAGGAATAATGTTATTGTGGTAATGAAACAGTATTGTCATTGCTACAGTTGCGTATACAAGCAATTAAAAGAAATGTATATTGACTTTCCAATACATTAATTACTGTTTAATGTTTAATTTTTAGTTTTCAATTTTTTTTATTTTAAAACAAAAATCAAAAATATAAATTCTTGTATTTAATAACTTTAATTTAATTCTATTCAAAAATATAATAATCAACTAAAGTGAAAACGAAATAATAGCAAAAAAAAATAAAATAAAAAACACCTGCTCAAAATATAATAATAAATACTTTATTCAAAATAGAATTGATCACACAGGCCGCCCTATATATACGATCTGATGTTGCTTACAATACTCTTCACAACTTCAAGAGCTCCAACCCACTGTTCCACTACATGTGTCCAATCTATGTTGGAAAGTACATCATTCACTTCTATTTTCAATATAGATCACCTCAATTAAGTGCCCCGAGACTATTGTGGAATTAGATAACCTATCTAACACAATCAACACGATTTTGGAAAACCATCCAGAATCTGAAATTGTGTAAGCCGAAGATCTTAACTTTCATAATATCAACTGACTCAAACATTCTAGTCGAAATACTCCCGAAGGTACGCAAGTTGAACTTTTTTCTAATTTATACAATCTTTCTCAATTTGTAAAAAGTCCAAGAAGAACTCCGAACCGGATTGGCGATAAAATGAATCTCTTAGACCTATTTCTGATCTCCTATCCCAAAAAATATTCCACCTTCGTTAATTCAGAACTTGGAAAATCTGACCATTGTCTTGTAAATGTCAGTTTCTTTACAAGCACATTGACCAACCAAAATGTTCATCCCAAAAGATTGATCTGGCGTTATAGTTTCTAAACAATTTTTTAACAAGTTTTGTTTGGTCCTTGAGTTTTCAACATAAAAATGTCGACTTTGCTACAGACGTTGTTAGCAAAACGATTAAGTTAGGTATGCAATTTTTTATTCCGAACTCGCTAAAAAGTGTAAAAAAATCATCCACGTCGTGTTTCAACGACGTCTGTAGGAAGGCTATTAAAGAAAATGATGTGTCATTTAGATATCTCGTGGCCAATGAGTCAGAGGAATCAAGGAAGAATTACAACAACGTCAGGAATAATTGTAAAAAGGTCATTACCCAGCAGAAGTCTTTACATACTCAAAGGTTGAGACAAGAAATCTTATATCTCCCTAACACTAGCAGAACCTTTTGGTCCTTTGCTAAAAACGTCATGCATAATTTTTGCGAATCTTTATTTCCGCCACTAATAGACCAGGACAAAATAATATCAGATTCGGTTGGAAAAGCAAATTTGTTTGCTTAATTGTTTTCTGCTAATTCCACACTTCCCCCAACGACTCAAAATACGCCATTTTCTTCGGGTGAAGCAAATTTTGTAGCTCTAGATATTTCTAAGGCTTTCGATCGAGTATGGTATAGTGCATTATTAGCAAAATGTCAAGCAGTAGGTCTGGGTCTCTCTTCTCTCAAATAGATTGAAAGTTTCCTTTCGAATTGTACGATTCAAGTCTTAGTTGTTGGAATTAAGTCCGATAAATTCCAAATAAAAGCTGGTGTTCCCCAAGGATGAGTTCTTTCACCTATCCTATTCCTTATATTTATAAATGATTTGCTCCAAATCACTTTAAATTCAATCCACAGCTTTCTAGTAGCCTCCTACGATTTTCATAAAAAATCTGATGCTACATCCATCGCTGTGTCAACCAAAAGAGATATTATGGCCAGTTCCCTGAGCCATGGTTTGGTCGCAATAGCTAATTGGAGCTTAAAAAATAGAGTCGAGTTTAACACTTCTAAAACTCAGAAATTTCCATTTTCGATCCTACTCTTTTGCTTCAGGAGGATAAGCTTCAGCGGTTTGAAAGCTTAAGTATATTAGGTATGCAGCTTAATCGAAAAATGAGCTGGAATGATCATATATTTGATAGTTTTCTTAGCCGCTGCAAGGCTTACTTCTCTCCCTGTGACCTCTTGAAAATCTATAAAGCTTTCATACGACCCAAATTGGGTCTTCAAACTGAAAATTCAGGTAAACCCAAATATTAAATATGACTTTATCTGAAAAACGGCAAGTCTGATATGAAAGTTGTGTATGAAAACTTAGCGAAGCGAATTTTATAGCGATTAATAGCGAATTTTTTCGAGATAATCAACGTTTTTACAAAAATTTCAGTTTTTAAAAGCAAAATTTTAAATTTATGCAGTTATTATTCAAAAACCGTAAGTCTGATACTCATTCAACATATACCGTTAATTAGGTGTATTAATTCCAAAAAAAAGCTTTGAAGAAAATGTTGTTCTAGTTTCATCTGAGCTTTGAGCTGTAGTGGATATTCTTTAGACATAATTTTTCTAATCCGATTTTCTTTAACCCTCTGTAGCCCAGATAAATTTAAAGATAGACCCCTAGACCCCTCTTCTAGAACAATTTTTTTCCTAAAATACTCCAAGGAATCACCACTTAAAAACTTTTGGCTCTAAACCGGACCACCCTATATACTAGCTGTAAAGTTCGTCTGAAGACGGTGTCCTAATTAGAAAAAAAATAACTGCTTGTGAAGCTGCACCAAAAAGTGAATTCTGAGAAATGTAATCAACTCTTAGGTGTATTACGCTAAGTCAGGTGCAAAAATCTTTTTTTTTGCTATAAAGGTCGAAATTTGAAATGCTAAACAATTCGATAAATTGAACAATTGTTTTTTAAAAAAGCAAATTTAGTTAAACAACAACACTTTTGTTATTGAAAATGTTTTTTCTTTTTTCTGCACCACCCAGGAGATAAAGAAAAAGGTTTATTTGTGGTTTCTTAATAAGCCTACTCAACACACCGACGCAAAACACCGTTGACAAGGCAATTTACCATTTTTTCTCTAATGATTAGATATCAAAACTTCTTTATATACAACATTTTATGTATATAGTTTCTAGGAATGTCGAAGTATAAGAATATTTTTTTTATCACAAAAATAAATCTGAACTCAATTCATATTTTTGTTTATTGATTTTGTTTATGTGCATTTGTGAATTTGCAACATGTCAAACATAAAAATTTTTTGATGAAAAAATCTCTTCACGACGCAATTAAAATGTCTCCATATAAACAATAGTTTTTAGAGAAGGGAACGAAATACAAAGAGAGAAATCGTGCAATGCATCATCGTCTAATTAGCCCCATGAATTTATTTATGCGAAATTTTAGTTCAAAAACTGATTTCAACTAATCTATAATTTTATTTCACTAAACATTAAATTAGGCATAAATTAACTAAATAAATATTGATTTAATGTTATGTAGTTATTCGATTGGAATAAGTATCTATTTGTTTTTAACTAAGCCATTTTAGAATATTAAATTAAGTTTGTGAATTATAATTTCAGCCTAAAATTATGCAATCTTTTTAACAAACATTTCACATGTAGTTATTTATGACGTAATAGGAGAGTGGTTTAACCTTTCGTAGAGAACGCACGTGATAATTCAATCCGGCCCTTAAAAAAAAATAAATTAAAAAACTAAACCTTTTGTGATAAAAATATATTTAAATATTAAATTAGGAGCTGCCCATATAAAGAGATTGCCTTATGCAATCAAAATTGGATAATAAATTAAAAAAACATATAAATGAAAAAGTAAAAAAAAATTCTATGCAGAAAAAAAAACATAAAGGCAAAAAATTAAAATAAAACAAAAAAGTTCAATATTAATTAAAATGTGAAATTACTAAATTAAAAAAAATAATTAACCAAATAACAGTAATAGTACAAATACTAATACACATATTAGTGAGAATGAGAATGCTCTCTTTGGAAGTAACGGAAACCAACACAAATCAAAACATTGATACCGATAAAGAAAATACAAGCAAGTCAGAATTCGAAGAATTCATTGAAGTGCTATCAAAAAAAATGAAGAAAAACAGAATAAGAAAAATATCGATTTAAATACTGTTGATGTTACAAGCGAGCAAAGCTATAAAAACTCTAATACTAATTGAAATAATATAGGAATTATAAATGACAATAACATATATAATAACTAGCTTTGTAACCCGCCATAAATGACGGAAGCAAAATAAATTCTAGCATTTCTTTTCTTCGTTAGAGTTTTCATTTCAAGTTTAAGAAAAATACGTATTTGCTTACGAATTTATTATACCTTTATTTTTGTATAACGCTTTTAATTACCATATAAACAGAATATTTGTAGTAAAGGTGCAAAATTTTTTATTCCCTAAGGGTCATTTACTCGATCATTTTAGCGACATCCCTTTTTGCCAACATAGAAAATTTATCGTATAATTCAGAATCAAGTTAATCCTGTTAACATTCAATAACATTCGCTGCGTAAGTTTAGCATCAAAGTTTATAGCGAAGAAATAATATTTTATAATGAGCCACAACTTTGAACGAAAACAATTTTAAAAACAAAAATAAATAAAATTGTAAATATAAAAAAACAATAATATTGTAGGTATATAATATTTATTTTGATGAATAAAATAAAAACTCGTGTTGGAGAAAAAATTAAAATAAAAAAATTTACTGCAAATAAATAGGTATTTACAAAATTGATCATAACTTGTGAACCATTGATCGGTTATTTAAAATTTCAAAAAATTAATTATCGAACTTTTCATGTTAAAATTCATACATAATTATTATTCATAACATACATTAAAAAGAAGAACAACAATCAATATGGTTTAACCGATACCTATATATACCTACCTACTATATTAAAAAAATTCATCACTCTCTACAACATACATTTCTACACACTTGAAGAAAACAAATATATCTAAAAATTATAAATTTACAAAGATAAGAAATAAAAAATAATAGTATAAAACTTCATTTAATTTCTTTAAAGATGTGTAGGTTGTTATTGTTTTTATGTGTAAATCAGCAGAATCAAAACCGAACCCCATAATATATACTAAATACGATCATAAATTTATATATCATTTAGATATATATATATATATATATATATAATATATATAATATTATATTAAAAAAAAAACAATAAACAAAAAAAATTAAAATAAATAACAATTTTAACTCTTCATCGCATCACATTTCTGGCTAGAGTATATATACCTATAGTACTATACAGGCTATGCATACGGTAGCAAAACTATGATCATTATCATAACAACAAAAAAAAAAAAACATTTTTTTATTTTTATTTTTTTGTTTTTTTCGTAGGTTGGTGGTGAAAACCTTTTATAGGTATCTTGAAGGGTCCGCACTTCAAGGGTATGTGAGACTCCCATGATCTTGTTCGGTTTACTCACCAAATACACCACCTACTTTTCCCACGGTGAATCAAACCCGGAACCGCTTTCGCATTACTTCAAGTTGGGCCGTGCTTGTTCCATTTTTTAATTTTCTTTTATGATTCTTCTTCTAGGTCCTCTAAATATTTGAGCTGTTTCTTCCTGCGTAATATTAATTCTATGTATTTAGCTATTGCATTCCATTTTTCTTGGTTTTTAAGCATTACAGAAATTATATTTTCTGATGTTAATTCTCCTACTGCTACTATTAAAGATTCTCTTTCTGTTTCTGCTAAATCACATTCAAAAAAAGTGTGATGCGCTGTGTTATGTGTTGCGCTGCAGTGACTGCATCCTGGATTGTTTTTGTTTGCCCATCTTGTAGAGGTAGGATCGAAAATATCCGAGGCCTGATAGGAACTGAGTGATGTAAAAATTTACTTCTCCATGGTGTCGGTTAAACCAGACTTCTACTTATGGGATTAATCTAGCCGTTCATCGCCCGTGCTGATCATTACTCCAGTGTTCTTGCCATCTTGTTATCGTGTACCTTTTTTCCTCTGCTACAATTACATCTCGGCTCGTTACTTGATCCCTTATATATATATTTCTTCGTTCTTGCGCTAGCAAATCAATCGGAATCACGCCCGCGATTACCATAACCGCCGAATGCGAAACTGTTCGATAGGAGCACGCTAAGTTTGCTTAGCTTGATTGTAGCTTCTGCTGCTTTATCTGCTACTTTTTGGATTTGTTGCCAAAATGTTAGCCTTGTATCAATAGTAACTCCTAAGTAATTTGCTGATTCTTTGGTCATTATTGTTTCTGAACCTACTTGCATTGGAATTATAGTTGGTATTCTTTTCTTAGTTAACATAACGATTTCTGTTTTTGCCGTTGCTAATTCTAATCTATGTTCCCTCATCCAACTATACACTTTTCTCATAACTTGATTCAGCCAAATCTGTGATTCTGCTATATCCCGTGCCATTATAATAGCTGCTATAACATAAGCATAACCTACTAGCTGTATATTTTCAGGCATTTCCATATATAATAGACTGTTGTACAGAACATTCCATAGTTCTGGTCCTAGTATTGATCCTTGGGTTGGTCCTAGTATTATGCTCTTTCCATCTAAAGTGTTGTATATCAATCTTCGCTCGCTTAAGTAATTTATTATAATTTTCAGAAGGTACGTAGGTATAGTAAACTTATTTTGTAATGCATAGATGCATGTCAGTCCATCTTGCCGAATTAAAGGCATTTTTGACATCCAAGGTAACAAGTAGAACTATTTGCCTCGAGTGATGTGTTTCCATTCGTGTGGCTTCCGCAGTTTCTGTTACCACCTTGATAGCGTCAACGGTCAACCTTCCCTTTCTGAATCCGAACTGTGTCTTCGCTAATCCACCAGCTGTATGAATTGCTGCTTGCAGTCTTGTTTTTATTAACCTTTCGAAGAGTTTTCCGGCCGTATCTAACATACATAGTGGCCTGTATGATGATGCTGCTCCTGTTGCTCCTTTACCTTTGTCAATTAAAACCAGTCTTGCCTCTTTCCACCTTTTGCTGAATACTCCTTCTTTTAGGCAGCAATTATACATATTCAGCATCATTTGTGGATTATTCGCAGCTACTAATTTGATGACCTCTGCTGGTATTCTATCATGTCCGGGGGCTTTCTTGTTTTTCATAGATCTTACTGCATCTTCTAGTTCTATTTGTGTAAAAATTGGGGCATATATAATCACATTAATAACAACAACAATAATAATATTGATAGTATTAATAAAATAGTACTCACAATAATAGTAATAATAATAACAACAATAGTAACATTAATAATCAAAAATCAGCAGACAAAAAAAAGTACCCCCAATTAATGTCTATAACACATAATTACATAAAAAAACCATATCCGTAACAAAAGAAGGCAACTGGGCTTTCATACATCGTGATTTGCAGGTGAGAACCATTAAGGAATAAGAAGTTTAACCGGAAAGCACCAGATAAGATTAGCTGAACATCCAAACAGACTGTCTTGTTGGCTGCAAGTGACGTAAGTCGCCTAAAATGTCCTAGCATCCTGCAGCAACGCAGTAGACAAAAGGAACAATCAAATGGGAATGTCAAGAAATACTGGATACTAATGGAGTATAAAGTTAACATCATGAATTGTTAACCACTGGGTCATCTCATCCGCTAGTCAGTGCAATTTACCTGCATAATAAAAAGGATGTTCACAACTAGATTTAGATAACAAAGACAACTACTATAACCTAGCAGGAGATTTAAATGCTAAACACCAACATTGGAGAAATGCAATATACAATAACAGAGGTAGGAACTTACTATCAAACGAGACGGAACGAAACAATCCCGTACGAGAGCGACGATAACTTTACGATAACTTAACTTGACGATAATTTTTAGCTGACTTCCAAAGAGAGTAATCAGTGCTTTTATCATTTGCTCATTTTTCTAAATATATATAATCAATTTGTTTTTCACTTCCTTAATTATTCTTCTTAGTTATGGCGTGAGATTATTTAGCTTAGTTTTATCTTATGGAGCTCTAGTTTGATGCCATTTTTTCCTTGCTCTGCGTTTTGTTGCTATAGTTCTATGATTTCTGGTGGATATTTATTTCCTTTTACCCTTTGTTTTAATACTGGAGTAGTTTCCCACACTGTTAGTTGTATATCTTTAATGTATTTCTCCACCTCTGCATTCAATTGTTCTTTGTATTGTAACTGTACAGCTAGTTGGATTTTTCCTTCCAGACACACTTTGAAGCTTTCCCAGTCAGTGTACTTATTGGCCAGAACCGGATTCCTCTTCTTTTGAATAGCGTCTTCACTTACAGTTAGTAGTATTGAAGAGTGGTCAGAGTCCATTTGCTGCCTATCTTCTGTCTGTATGATTTCTGTCCTATGTATTTCTTCTGTTTCAAATTTGGCTTCTTTAAATTGATGGATATTTTGTTTTATTATCACTGTTCTTCCCCTTCTAGAAGACTTACCCGGATGTATGCTATGATAAACTTTAAACCACGAAAGTTAATACGTGTTTCTGCTATAAGACAAATATCTATATTATTTATTTCAAGAACTGCTTGTAGCTCTTGTTGGTGTTGTTGCAGTCCATTGGCATTCGATGAAAGAATTTTCAGTTTATTTAAAATTTTTTCGGTTTCGAAGTAGATTTTTGGTACTGCTTTCTAGTGTTCCTATTCTACAATCCATATCGACCACAGAGCTTTCTATTTTGCTAACTTTAGATAATATAAGCAAGATGCTTTGTTTTAAATCATTTTCCTGCTCGTTATTATGAATATTTCTTTCCGCGTAAGAACTTGTGCATAAGTTTACTGTTTGTATTTGTTTGGAAATTTAACTTGCGACGTTTGCAGATAATTTGTAGTTTGTTTTTTTAGCGTATTGTGTAATATTTATATTCCGTTTTTGTGGATTTATGTTCATATTTTTTAATTTAATTTTTTGCATTTCTTTTGCGATCATGCAACCTCTATAATTAGTTGGATGTTGATCTCCACAATGTACACATTTTGGTAGTTAATTTTTAGGTTTTAAAAATTCTCTGGTATGGTAGGCGCACATTTCACACATCTTGGGATTTTTCCACAGTATTTTTGTGTATGACCATATGCCTGGATTTACATTATACTACAAGTTTATTTTGTTTTAATGGCTCAATATCCACAACACATTTTAAAATATTTTAAATCTTGTAAATTCTTTTAATGTCTTCTTCAGCTTTGAAAGTTAACATAAACATGTTTAATGGTTCTTTATTTTACTAGCTTCGTTTATTTATAGTTTCTATTATTTTGTATTCTCTGTTTTCAAGATCTTTAATTATTTCTTCTGTTTTGGACGAGTGTGGCAGGTTTTTCACCATTACTCTTATTGGTCTTTGCTGCTTACTTTCGTATGAAGTGAATCATTCAACTTCCTTTGTGGCTTCTGTTTTACTCTTATCCACTCAGTCGCTTTCGCTAACTCTTCCTCATCTATATTATTTTCTTACTGTTTTCTATATATTATAGAAAACTGATATATAGAATATCAGTTCGGTCTTAGACACAAAGTCCGGTCCGGTCCGGTCAAGACACCGTAAATGCTACATTTATTTTATTTGTAATAAACTCACTTTCGACATCTGTTGGAACATTAATAAAAAAAATTGTTGTAGGAGCCTGCCCGATCGATCTAGAAAAGGCCTTCAACAGTGTTCGCATAGATGTACATATATAAATTATTAAAACTAGGATTCCCAAATAATAAATTCTATAAAATTATAAAAATAATTTAATAAATTTAAAAAAAATTTTGCAATCAAAAACGGACTCCAACAGGGAACGGTTAATTCACCCATGCTTTCTCAATCTGGAGAAGTATTAGAATTATTAGACAGAATAAAAGGAATAAATTATACATTAGCCTTTGCAGATGATATATTTTCAGATGAAAATGTTCAACATAACCGTTGATTACTGCAAAATATTGCTTTTAGAAATGTATCTTATCTGGCACAATATCAGTAGTAGCCTAATGGAAAAATTACGCAAATTTGAGAGAAAATGCATTAGGGTTTGCATAAAAAGCTTTACTTTAAAAATGTTATTTTATTTAAAGATGTTAAATGTTAGATTTTATTTAAAGATTTAAAAATGTTATTATCATAATCAAGTGAAAAAGCTTTACTTTTTTTTTTAATTTTTTTCAGATAGTAGTAAATCATCGAAAGAGGCTTCAGGGACTACCTATTACCGGGGAAGGCAGTTTGAAGGACTGTGGGACTTTAACCCACCAAAAACTCCTATCATTATTGCAACATTAAAACAAGTCTTATAAACTAACCATTAATTTACATTTAACTCAAAGAAACTAAGATACCTTTGATCTACCAAAATCCAATAAGGTTTTAATAGATAAAAGGTTTTAACCTAACTCAAGTGGTCTTGTTCGTTTTAGTCGCTTCACAAAGTTTTTATTGTCAATTAAGCTAGAAGCTTCGGTATTGACATGTTGGATCAGACGAGTTTTATGCCGTGTAACGCATTCCATTATTTCGTCTTTTATAGATGAGATCTTCAGATCTCGATGAATATCGGAATTGCGAACATACCATGGAGCATTGACTATGTTGCGTAATACTTATTTTGGAACGTTTGGATAGTTTGAATATGGATTTGTTTAGCACGTCCCCATATTTGAATACCGTATGCCCAGACTGGCTTCAATATTTGATTATACATCCAAACTTTGTTATAGGTCGAGGTCGTAGAATTCCGCCCAATCAGCCAGTTCCGCCCAATCAGTCAGTATATTACTCTATATTTGAACTGGAATTCTTGTTTTTTGATTTTCACATGCTCTTTCCAATTCAGTTTTGCATCCAAGCTCATGCCAAAATATTTAGCTTTATTCTCGTATGGAATCACGACATCATTAATTTTAACTGAGAGAGGAGTTACTACGTTTTTATAGGTGATGTTTACATGACTAGATTTGGCTTCATTGAATTTAATTTTCCATTTTTTGCACCAGTTGGAAATTTTGTCATTAGCTTTTTGCAGTTTGTTTGTAGCTTCTTCTATAGTAGAACCAACTGCCATCAACGCTGTGTCATCTGCAAAGGTTGCTATTTTTATATTTTCTAATTCGGGTATATCACAGGTGTATAACAAATATAAAATTGGACCCAGTATCATACCTTGCGGTACTCCAGCTTTTATATCTCTTAGAGAGATTCTTATTCATTCTCATTTTTAACTCTAAAAACTCTATTTGAGAGATATGATGAAAATAATTCAACATAATTTTTAGGGAGCAAACAACTTAGCTTTTTGATGAGTCCTTCATGCCAAACTTTATCAAAAGCTTGGGCTACATCTAGAACTGAAGAACAAATTTGTTTATTTTCCAGTGCCCTTTCTATAATGTCTGTTATTCGATGTACTTGATCTATTGTTGAGTGTTTTTGCTTAAACCCAAATTGGTGATTAGGTATTATATTCCTGTTTTCTATGAGGGGTTGAATCCTTCTCAATAGTAATTTTTCAAACAACTTCGATATTGTAGGGAACAAAGATATCGGCATGTAGGATTTGGTGTCGTTATCAGGCTTTCCCGGTTTCTGGATCATTATTATCTCTGCAACTTTCCATATACTGGGTACGTGTTTAGCTTAATACAGTCATTCATTATATATACCAAGAGTGTGAGAGCTTGTTGGGTAAGTTTTTCAGCACATTTTAAGTTATTAAATAACAAAACCAAAACCTGGGGCTTTATTTAATTTTAGGTTTTTGATTACCTTAATTACTTCTTTTCGACTTATGAAGGGAATATTTATGTCTTCATGGTTATTTATTTCATTTAGATCAATAACAGTGTTCATTTCATTGGGCTTTAAAATTTCAGCGAGATGATCTGCAAAAGTGTCAGCTTTTTCTTTATCGCTCCTTGCCCATGAGCCATCATCTTTCCTCACAGGTGCTGAATGCACAATAGACTTCTTCATTTTACTCATAGCTTTCCATAAAAAATAATTTGTGTCTTTAGTAGCTGTTAAATTTTCTAGATAATAATTCAGAGATCTATCATTCAATTTCTTTATTTCTCTCTTTAACTCCTGACTTTTATTATTAAGATCCGTTTTGCTGGGTGGGTCACGCGTTTGTTGCCACCTTCTTCTCGCTTTTCGTTTCTCTTTTAACATGTTAAGAATATACACCGGATATCTAGGGCTGATTTTTTTTTAGATTTTTTTGTCTTAGTACTACTCAAAGCTGCAAACTGGATAGCTTGCATAAGTTTTTCAGGAGCAGTTTCTAGTTGTTCCTCATTGTCTATGGATTAGACTCTTGGTTGGAGCATTTTGAAAACTGGTGAAGTTTTCAGCTTATCGCATTCTGCTGTTAAATACCAGCACATTTCAAACGTATAGGCTCCCTATTACAAAATTTCTGCGTATGATTATAATGCTGACATCTTTTGCATTGAGGAATATCTTTGCTTTTTCTCAAAGGTTCAATATAAACTGTCATGTTTTGAATATGATTGATTTCGTAAATTTTTTTCATGTCTGCCTTACTATCAAAGGTAAGCATAAAAATTGGGAGTTTAACAGTTACCTGTTTATCATTTTCCTTGACTTTCTTTATCATATTTACTGCATTGATGATATTGAATTGCCTATTATGAAGCTCACTTATTATATCTTCTGGCATGCAAGATTGGTGCAAGCCGCGTGCCATGACTTTTATTGGTCTATTTATTTTGCTTTTATAAGTATACCCTTCGTATTTGGTATCATTGAGATCTTTAGCTAGGTTTCTATAATGCATTTCCGTCTCCAGATTTATTTTCAGCTGCTAATTGTTTAGCATTTTTATTTCATATTTCATATTTTTAGCTCGCAACATTTTATTTAATGGTTTGAAATCATTTATGTTACTTATGATTACAGGTGGAATTTTGGTTTTCCTTTTACTCACAAATTCAGTTGTTTTGGAGTTTTTTTCCTCACAGGTTTTTGTTAAACCATATGGTGAGGATTCAACTTCAGGTGAAGAAGTAGCTTTTCTTTTTTTGTTTGATCTTTTGTTTTTTTTGAGCAGCCAGTCAGTTTCTCTGCTCAATTCATCTTCATCCGTGAAATATTTTTTTTGCTCGATGATTTCATTTGGTGCATTACGTTTTCTCTTTTTTTCAAAGCTTCGTTTTCTGCTCTTACTGCCGAAATTTCTTTTTTTAGTGACATACATAACGCCTCCATTTCGCTTAGCTTCTTTTGGAATATATGGTTTTCATTTGGTTCTTTATTATTTTGATTCCGTCTATCAATTATTGGCTCGGTCATCCTCGTTGGCGACCTTGGAACCCTCGCACTCTTTTTAAAAGGGTTAATCAGCTTGTCTAGTACATTCAGCCAAGCCCTCGTCGGCAGCCGTGGTCTCTGCCGACACTTTGATAGATATCCCTACCGAGTTTATTTTGTTATTTAGACTATTCATTATTTGTTTTTATGTTGCATTTTATACCTCCAGTCAGGTTGTTTTAACTGCCGCCCCTCTTAGATCAGCCGCAGACCTGGGAGCCGCTCGGAGAACTTTATTATTAAATTTTAGATTCACAAAAAGAAATTAAATGCAATGAAATTAATTTCAACCGGCGTAAAAGATCTGTACACTACGAACGAATGATATAAACAGATCCAGCATATGAGGATTAAAATGGAGGATATTCGTAAAGTGACTACCATTCCTCAGTGTAAGAGATGCCAAAGATTTGGCCATATACAAAAGTTTTGCCAGTGTCTAGATCAGTGTGTTAAATATGCTGGTCCCCACTTAACAATTTCTTGTAAAGAAAGAAAAAATATTAAGCCTAAATATGATAAATGCCTTGAGGCCCACCCAGCGAGTTTCCGTGGTTGCCAGGAGTTCCAAAAAAGAAAGAAGCTACAAAAAAATTCTCCAAAATAGACGCTGCATAGACAAGAAAAACAAAAGACAAAACCTAGGCAATCTCGAATACAGAGACAGATTTGCATTGAAACTCCAGAGATACCTAAAACTTTTACGTCGAAGAAAGTCGTAGAAGGCTTATCACAAGTAATACGAAACAACCTAAGTCAAAAAAGAAACCCGAAAGAACCAAATAAAGCCGAAAGAATCAAAAAAAGTTGACTGAATATGCAGATGATGCAAAATATGATAAAAACAATGAATGAAATCTCATCAAGACTATGCACATTAGAAAACAAACAAACATAATGAAATATACATAACATATACACCTAAAAATATACACCTAAAAATAAACCCGCAAGGCATGCTGAAGAAAACACTTCGTATAGTCACGTGGAATGCCAATGGCATTCTAAACAAGAAAATAAATTTGGAAATTCTATTGAGAACACTTGCTGCTTATATAACACTATACTGCTTTAATTTTTCGTCTCTTTCGTCTCTTTCCATTCACAATAATTACTCTTATTTTATTTTTTTGTTATAATAAAATAATTAATTATATTTTGCAAGCTCATACTAAGAATTTGTGCTTTTATTATAATCTAAAAAATATGTAGTCATTACATACTATTTAACTTTTAAATTTACTTATATTGTATCTTAATTATTATTACTTATTTTGATTCTAATCGACTCATGGTAACTTATATTTATATTACTGTCAACATTTGCACTGATATTATATTGATCATTTACTATTGCATAATTAATTAAGGTTCTCGAGTTATTTGTTATTCTAGTACATTTAGAATTATTATCTTCACTAATTCCAGTTCAGAAAAATTATAACAGTATTTCATATAACACATGGATTCTCTTGATAATAATAACTTGGAAGAAATTATCAAAGTAAATTATTTTACTGAGGTTGACAACCTTTCATTGTGTGAAAAAAATTTAAACATCATATATTTTAATATACAAAGCCTACGTAATAAACTTTATAATCTAGAAGCACTCTTAGACTCACACTATTTCGAAATTCATATTGTGGTTTTAACAGAGATTTGGTTATGCGAACAAGAAAATCAATTTTATAATCTCACAGGAATTAATAGTTTCTTCTCTAACAGAGATAAAAGTTATGGAGATGTAGCTGTATACGTGGGGGAAAATATTCATAGTCAATTTGTTTTCAAAGAAGAATATATCAAATCCAATTTCTAAGTGATTAAACTACTCGAGTTAAACCTAAATATAATAGCCATTTATAAGTCACATGAAATTAAATTTGATGATTTTATTGTAAAAATTGAAGAATACATAAATAATTTTACCAATTCATATGTTGTCGGTGATTTTAATATTTATATCTTGAATTGAAATAATCCTACAGATATATAAAAATATTATGTATAATACTGACTACACTACAATTAATTCTGATATCTTAATTTACCACAAAGCCTGTAACTCAACCAAATCTGAGCAGGAGGTTGTTGAAATTTTTAAGGATCACTTTATTTATTCCTCTGAAAAACTGCAATTATACAATGAACTATTAGATTTTCAATATCTGAGCCAATTTTCCTGTAATATCTATTCTAATTTTGAAATCACTCCGACCAATAGAAGACATGACAGCTGTGGATTCCTTAAAAACAGACGCAGCAGTTGGTGCAGATAATATATCTACTAAATTTATTAAGAAGTTATCCAATAAACTTGCCCCTTCTTTAGTCGGATTTTTATATAACTCATTCGCTACCTCAATTTTTCCAGATTCATTAAAAACAAGTATAATCACTCCTATTCATAAAGGTGGAAGTAGTAATAACCTTGATAATTATCGTCCTATTGCCATTCTTCCAGCCTTCTTTTAAAATTTTTGAAATTCTTATTAAGCACCGTCTAAATAGCTTTCTGATATCAAATCAAATACTAAACAAGGAACAATACGGTTTTGAAAAAAGTTCCCATACCTCTGCGGCTTGCTTGAGCCTGACAGATCATATAACTAAGAATATGGATAAAAAAAAAATTCGTTGCATGTCTATTCTTAGATTTTAAAAAAGGATTTGACTGTGTAGATCACGATATACTTCTTTATAAGCTTTCAAAATTTAACTTTAGTAGTACACAGTAAACTTTCATTACGTTCTTAAAAAACCGCATGCAAAAAGAACGTTGTAATGATAAATATAGTTCTAAAATATGTAAGAAGGGAGTTCCACAAGGTTCTATCTTAGGACCAGATCTATTCAAAATATACATTGATGATATCTTCCAACTCAATACCAACGGGTCGGGTTTTAAAATATGCCAAAAATTCGGACCTGGACCTAAGAAATGCCATTGAATCTGAGATCCACGTTCTGCTAGAATGGCTAAGTAAGCATAAACTTTCATTGAACGTGAAAAAAAAACAAAATTATTGTTCTTTGATAATAAAGTGTTGTCAGACACAATTTTTGTTATAAATGTAGTTTCAATCGATGTAGTGAAAAAATATAATTATTTAGGCTTAATCATCAACAGTAAACTTAAATGGAATCTCCATATAGAATTTATTATAAAAAAATAACGCCGTGCCCTATTCTTTTTACTCGTCCTATGTTCTACCCAACTTACGATATCTTAATCCAATATGGAGTCGTGCATCACAAACTTTCATTAATAAACTAGAAATTTTAAACAAAAAATCAATTAAATATATCAATTTCTATCCAAGGTTACACCCAACAAGTTTATTATATTCCGGAAAGTATTTAAGTTTTTTTAACATTTACGAAGCCTATGGCTACGTTCTCACTTAAAACAAAATTTATAACACAAATTTAAATACATTTATAGAATTAAGCATAGCATTGCATTAATACTTTGAATTGTATATGAACTTTAAAATCACAAATAAAGAAAAAAAAAAAAAAATGTATTTGTTTAAATCCATGATCACAAATTATATAACTTAGAAGAGATTTGGATTTGTTATTTGTTAGCCAGTTTAGATTAAAATCTCCAGCAATTATTATTTTTTGTTTTATTTCCACAAATTCATCTAAATATATACTAAAATATTTATAAAAATTAAAATTTAAACCTAAATATTCCTATGTGGACGTTTTTCTTTTTTAAATTTAAAAATTAAAATTAAAAATTAACATGTTTCGACAACGTCAAAGAAGGATGTTTGTATGTATGTATCTATGTATGTATGTATGTATGGATGTATGTATGTATGTATGTATGTTTGTGTCAGAACTCCTCCGAGACGCATGGACCAATTTCAACAAAATTTTACAGGATGGTTTTTTACTACTTGGAATCGAACTACTTGGATTTCCAAAATTCTGACTGGTTCGGGTACCTGTCATACAACTCCGAGCACCTGATAAAAATATTTCAAAAACCAAAGGTGCTACAGAGTTGAAAATTTGCACACAGTTACTATCTCAAAAATAAATAAATATGACTTTCACATTTTTTCGAAATTTTGACTGGTTCGGGTAGCTGTCGTACAACTCCCAGCACCCGCAAAATATATTTCAAAAACCAAAGGTCCTAGAGAGCTGAAAATTTGCCCACAGGTACTCTTCCAAAAATAAACAAATTTGATTTTCACATTTTTTCGAAATTTTGATTGGTTCGGGTAGCTGTCATACAACTCCCAGCACCCGACAAAAAGATTTCAAAAACCAAAGGTGCTAGAGAGCTAAAAATTTGCACACGGGTACTGTTCCGGCATGGCGGCATGTTTCCAGCTCCAACCAACATCTAAAAAATAAAAACGAAAAGAATTCGCTTGGAGTATACTACATTAACGATAATAAAAGTAGAACACTTACCTAAAACTCATCAGCATCAACCAGCGATGTCATCAACATCAGTAGGTTATCATGTATTCTTGAATTTGAAAGAATTTATTATTATTAATCAATATTATTCATTTCAATGTGATTATTATTTAAATATTCAATATTTAAATAATCTAAATATTACTTACTTGTATCTGCTTGTTTACTTTTATTTCTATTAATTTGTCACTTTGACGTATTATATTTAAGTCTCCACTATAATTATATAATTTCGAATATCACAGTTTTTGAGTGATATTTAAGTTGAGTAATTATATCGAGTCAAGCTTTTATTGTATTTTGTTATACAAAAGATAACATATGTTCATTATGTATTTCATCGAATAAATTTTTATTTGAAGGTCAATAAACTATTTATGTATGCATTATGTATTATTGTATTCCATACATTAAAATTAGATTTGTTATATATTTAAGATCATTGAACTTAGATTTATAAGTTACGTTAGTAAATTGTAATTAGTATGAAAATTGAATTATATCATTATCTTCCATTTTAGAGTTCAAAGAAAGAAGTTGTAATTAAATAAATTAAATAAAGATCATATTTAGATATAGTGTTAATTTACAAAATATAGAATACAATTATTATATTTAAACTAATATATATAAACTATTAGATTTAACAAAGGAAATATAGTGTACATTTAAAGATAACGAATTATAAACTATATTAAGAAAAAATAATTATTAAACTACTATTTAAAGAATGTTTCATTTATAAGTTAAACAAATACAGTCCTTGTAAAAACAGGTACCCTTCCAAAAATAAACAAATATGACTTTCACATTTTTTTTCGAAATTTTGACTAATTCGGGTAGCTGTCATATAACTCCGAGCAGGTCCGCAGATCCCTCAAATTTTCTAATAAGAAAAATAGTTTTCATGGGAACTCAACATACATATGTGCATTAAATTGGAACCAAATCGGTCCAGTTTCTGAGATATGAATTTTCGTTCAAAAAAGCTCTGGCGGAAAGCAGGTTCAACAAATTTGGCAGAAACTGCCGTAATCGGGATCCAAGGTAAAATGTCAAGTCCCTAACTTAACAGGAAGTGGGTCTAAAATGCCTGAATTTCATATGTTATGCAGACCATATATAATTTTCTAATGGAGCTTGAATTTAGCTTATTTATTTGACCCTTTTTAGTGCAGTTAATATGGGTACGAAATATTGGTGATAGTCATTCAAAAAGCAAGTTTTTAAATTTTTTTTTATTTTATTATTTTTAGAGAGGAAGAGAAAAAGGGGTGAAGAAAAGAGCAAAACAAAATTCTCATTTTTATTTATTTCTATCTTTCAATGAAATAAAATAAAAAAAAAAACAATTTTTTTTTAGAAATATTTGCCTTGAATTTAAGCGTACTAAAACTACAAAAAAAACTTTAGAATCGCAGTTTGATATAAGGTTTTCAAAGCAATTCAGAAGAAAAGTCGGACAGCCTGTCCCCGGATATGATGTGGTCAAGAGCGACGCCTTGAGTCGAGTGTATACTGTTCTGCCAAAGTCCGGCGCGAAAATCCGATGTTACCAATCACGTTTGGTCCGTACATATTCAACAACACATTAATTATTCTTGAAGATAAATGTGTGGCTATGATCGGTAAAACATTACTGCAACTCGGTCTATCTTCACCAGTATGAAACCAACAAAATGAACTTTATACAGATTACATACGAGAAAAGAACTGCAACGTCGAAGAGCTGAAAGCGTAATATCGCGGACAAAATACCACTTCTAAATCAAGATCAGAAAAAAGCATACAAAATTATCATGGATCAGGAAGAGAACCAACAAGGTAGTACCGTTTTTCTTGATGCTTCGGGGGGCAGAGATAAAACATTTTTAACCTAATTCTAGCCGAAATCAGAGCTCGAGGAGAAGTTGCTCTTGCCATTGTATCTTCAGAAATTACGACAACATTAATGGAAGGAGGAAGAACAGCCCATTCTGCACTTAAGTTGCCACTAGACATCTCCAGACAGGAAAATCCTACATGCAACATTAGTAAAACAAGTGGTCGGTCGCAAGTACTCAAGACATGCAAAATTATTGCATGGGATGAATGTACCATGGCTCACAAGAAAGCTCTCGAAGCCCTTGACGTGACTGTGAGAGATCTGAGAGGAAATAACAACCTTATGGGAGGAGTTCTGTGTCAGCGAAATGAATAATCAAATACTTTCCATATTACCGGGCGTAGTAAATGAATACAAGTCCATTGATAACGTAGTAAATGCTGATGAGGTAGTCAATTTTCCAACAGAGTTCCTAAATTCTTTTAATCCGACTGGATTACCACCACATCGTCTTTTACTGAAACTGGGATCACCAATTATTTTAATACGGAACCTCGACCCACCAAAACTTTGCCACGGTACAAGACTTTGTGTTAAAAAATTGCTGGCAAATGTAATTGAAGCAACTATTTTAATAGGGAAGGGACAGGGTGAAGTCGTTTTCATCCCAAGGATACCACTTATTCCAAATGATCTCCCTTTTAACTTTAAGAGGTTGAAATTTCCAGTTAAACTTGCATTCTCGATTACGATAAACAAGGCACAGGGACAGCCTATTAAGTACTGCGGTGTGGATTTAAGTGTGAAGGCGAAACTAAAAACGTTGTTTATAATCAAGTTTTATCTTGAGAAAATTATTTAATCACCCGTCAATTTTATTAGTTTATTATTTTGTATTTTTTCGTCTTTCCTTTTTTCTGTTCTTTTGGTTTTTCCTAATTGTCTTGGTGTTTTTTGGATTACTATCTTTTTTTCTAAATTTGGTTTTGTTTTCTTTATAACATTTTGTACTTTTCTTTTTTGGACAATGAAAAAAACTGCTATATGGATAAGAATTGATTAATTAAATTAAGAGTAACAAAAATTAAAATGTGAACTACTAATATCTAGCATAAGTTTATGTAGCATTAGTTTTATACTGACATATAGAAATAAGTACTTAATGTTTGAATATTATAAAAATGAAAATGTTTATTATTAATGCCTAAAAAAAGATTTATACTAACATAAAAAACGGACCATAATTTAGTTTTCAAAAAATAATTCTAATTAAAACCCCAAAATTCTAATTGAAATTGAAATTGTAAAAAACGACTTATGTTTGCATTTTATTTTAAGTTGTAAGTACTATTTTTGTTCAAAACTGAAACTCATTTTAATTTTCGTTCATTTTTAATTTTTTTTTTGTATTTCATTTAAGTAGATAAGTACCTATAATAATTTTTAAAATTTTCACGAATTAGCTTATTAAATATTTAAAAACTTGCAGTGGTTTTAGTGGGGGTGGATCCCACACTATTACAAAGCACGGGCGTATTATTCTTTGTATTGGTTTTCAAACTTTCCACAAAAAAAAAAAAAACAATTACATATAAAAACATTTAACAGATAGTTTACTAACAGACAAACATCACATAATACTTCCCTTTTCAAACTAAAAACGCAGAAAAAATTCTAGGAACTTTAAATTTTCTCGGGCAACGCCGGTAACTCCGCTAGTATTTATATAAAAATTAAGATTACATTTCTAAACTAATTTGGGTCATTTTACCGCCTATTTTGTTGCTTTTATTGCAGTGTCATATAATACATTACTTTTGAACGTAAGTTTGTTATCCAAGATTTCGGAGTTGTTGTTCTTGCATATTTCATACTCTTCAAGAGTGCCCACTATTCTACCTTTTGGACATTTATGCAACGGTATGAAATTACTGTCAGAATCATCAGATTCGTGACCTTATTGTATTATGTGTGCTGCGTAATTTGATGTGCCAGATATTGATTTAAATTTATTTTCTATGGATAAAGTACTAGATAAAGGCTATAAATTATTTTCTGATGCAAATAAATGTGAGTTATTAAAAGATGGAAATATTGTTGCAGTGAGAGCTCGTGAAGCAAAATTGTTCAAAATGTTTTTCAAGGTGGTTATTGTAGACAAAAACAATATAGTTTTGGCAGATTTGGCTATAAAAGGGAAATCGCTAAAATTATGGCATGAACGTTTATGTCCTCAAAATATTAATTATGTCAAACATTTTTTGTCGCAACAGAATATAAATTTTTTAGGCGACATCGAAGATACACGATGTGAGGCATGCATCTTTGGTAAACATCATAGAACCAGTTCTAAAAAAGGTAAATGAAAATCTGATAGCTGTGGTCGAATAATTCATGCAGACGTTTGTGGTCCCATGCAGAAAATGACTGTTGGTGGATCTAGGTATTTTCTATTATTAAAAGATGATTTTTCTAAATTTCGTTTTGTATATTTTATGAAAAAGAAGTCTGAGGTAAAAAAACATATTAAAATTTTTTTAAAGGGTGTTGAAACTCAAACTGATTTTAAGATTAAAACCTTCAGGACAGATAATGGAACGGAGTTCGTCAACAATGGGGTTAAAGAATTATTAAATGATAAAGGAATTTGCCATCAGAAAACTGTTCCGTACACACCAGAGCAAAATGGTTCTGCTGAGCGTGAAATGAGAACTATAGTTGAAGCAGGACGAACTATGATCCATTCTCGAAATTTAGATTTGAAATTTTGGGCAGAAGCTGTAAATTCAGCAACTCATGTTCTCAATCTAACTGGTCCGAGTTATGTTTCGGGAAAAACTCCACATGAATTATGGTCGAACAAAAAATTAGTGTCTAATAGATAATCTAAAAGTATTTGTGTTTTATTCGTATTCCAAAAGAAAAGAGACGAAAGTGGGATCGAAAAGCTGATAAATGTGTATTTATTGGATATTCTGAAAATATAAAAGGATATAGAGTGTGGAATCAAGACAAGAATATGGTACAAGTTACTAGAGATATTATTTTTGATGAAAATAATAGAGATGCAAATGAAGGTATAATTAAAATCAATGATTTTGAGGAAAGTTTAAACGATTTTAATGAGCCAAAAACTGAAGTTCTGGGTCTGAAAATGTTAAAATTGGTCATATAACATCAAAAGTTATTTCAAAGTTAACTGATCTTACAAGTGAAAACATAATTTCTAGTCGTTTACGTCGTAGAAATCAATCAGAAAATAATATTTGTTTAAAGCAGAAACAAGCTCTTATAGTCAGGTGTGAGAAACCTTTAACATATGAGGATGTAGTTCACTCTGTTGAAAAGGGTGAATGGATACAAGCAATGAAAGAAGAATATGATTGATTAATTAAAAACGGAACATGAGAATTAGTCAGCTTACTAAAGGATAAAAAGGTTATAGATAACAGATGGATTTATAAAATAAAACGAAAACCTGATGGGTCTATGGACCGCTACAAAGCTCGATTGGTGATTAAAGGATTTACACAAGAGTATGGTATTGATTACCACGAAACTTTCATTCCAGTAGTCAAGTTTACATCGATTAGGACAATCTTATCGGTCGCTCCGAGTGAAAATTTAAAACTTAAGCAGTTTGATATCAAAACGGCCTTTTTAAATGGAGAACTAAATGAAGAGATTCATATGAAACAACCCGAAAGTTTTAACGACGAAAGTAAAAAGGTATGTAAACTTTCAAAAGGTTTTTATGGTCTTAAACAATCTTCTCGTTGCTGGAATACAAAATTTACAAGTGTCTTGGTAAAATTTGAATTCAAACTTTGATGAAAAAAAAATCATTTTTGGCAATATATGTTGATGATGGACTCATTGCAGCAAATAAAAACGAATTAATTGATCCATTACTTACCTATTTGAAGGAGGAATTTGAAGTGAAAGTTTTTGAAGCAGAATCTTTTCTTGGTGTACAAATAGTTCGTGAACCAGATGGTTCAAATTTTATTCATCAAGAAGATTATGTCAACAAGATATTGGATAGATTGAGAATGTTAGATTGCAATCCCGATGTCATACCAGCAGATCCAGGTCAATCTTTAGTAAAAGAGCAGGGTTCAAAAAATGTTGATTTTCTATACCATGAAGCCATCGGTTCCTTAATGTATTTAGCTGTAGCTACAAGACCAGACAAAGCCTATGAACTCAACAATGCTAGTGTTTTATGGAAAATCCTTCTGAATCACACACAAATGTAGTTAAAGGAATTTTGAAGTATCTAAAGGGCACAACAAAGCATGGTATTTTTTAGAAAAATGTTAAATTAAATTTCTATGGTTTTAGTGATGCTGACTTTGCTGGATATGTTGACACAAAGCGTTCTACTTCTGGTTATTTGTTCATGCTGGACTCTGGTGCTATTAGTTGGTGTTCAGGAAAGCAAAAATCGGTGTCACTTTCAACAACGGAATCTGAATATATTGCGGCTTCGCATGTGATAAAGAACTGATTTGGGTAAAAACGATTGTTTATCGAACTTTTCCCGAATCATAATCAAAAGCCTATCCTCTCTATGGACAATCAAAAGTGCTGTAAAGCTGATTAAAAATCCAGAGTTTCACAAAAGGACCAAGCACATACATAAAGTATCATTTCATACGTGAAAAAATTTAAAGAAGGAATGTTCCGTTTGGAATACATCTCAACAAATGATCAGGTGGGAGATATATTCACAAAAGCTATTCCTAAAGATAAGTTTCATCGTTTTGGGAAATTAATGGGTTTGAAATTTTTTGTATAATATAAATTTTTTTATAATATAAAGTTATTATAATTACTTAATATGATTATCTTATAATATTTGATTAAAAGTGGGATTGTTGAAATTGAATTGTTTTCAGTTTAATGAAATATTAAGTAGTTCACCTTGTATTTATATTTCTTAACTTTAAAACTAATTGTATATGCTCTCACTTTAATATTAGTTGTTGTTTGCTTACTTTGTTAATACTTTAATATCATTATATAATTTAATATCAGTTCTTGTAATTCTCTAATGCAATAAAGACGCGTTGAATAAAACTTGCTGTGTATTTTTTGCTCAACAGTTCAAGAGTAATGTATTATAGAAACTGCAATAAAAACAACAAAATTGGCTGTAAAATGACCCAAATTAGTTTAGAAATGTAATCTTAATTTGTATATAAATTTAAGTAATTATAATAACTTATCCACTGTTTACTGAAGATGACAACTTCAAAGTTGTCGAAACATGTCAATTTTTAATATTAATTTTTAAATTTAAAAAGAAAAACGTCCTCATAGACGGCCATTAAAAAAAAAGAAGAAAAAAAAGGAAAAATATTTAATATTCCTATTTAAAATATAAAAAAAAATTTGTATTTGTGGCGTGGAAAAAGAAAGTAGAAACTACTAAAATGTATTCTAAATATACCGGTCATCTATACAGTGCTGCTAAATAAAATGTTGTATTCTCATTATATGATTTAGCCACCAAATTTTTAAGTCAAATGCAATAGATTTTATAACTTTACATGACCAATTTTTTTTTACATAAATTAGAACGCCTCCTGTATGACGTGATGTGGATTTAGTCCTCACTATATTATAGTTATCAATTGTTATTAAGGTATCACTATCCAAATCAAATAAATAAGTTTCACTTAGAAAAATAAATTCGAAGTTATTATCTGGAACAATTTCTTCTAATTCACTAAAATTATTTACGATACCTTGAATATCTACCTAAATATTCAATAACTAGTAATTGCTAGTATATTATTTTGTTTTTTTCTTTACTCAATTTTTTATATGTAGGACAATCGACAATTTTGGTCTCATGATCAACCCTAATATTTTCAAGATTCAATTTAATTTTAGCTCTGCAACAATTTAGACATATAATTACATTTGCAGTACAATCAGTAGCTAAATGGTCTTTTTTGCACTTGTAACAACACGATCCAATAGTGCACTTGGAAGAATTGTAGTTATAGCTTATAATCCAAACATTTATGACATCTGAGTACACTTAAAAATTCATACACCTTATAGCGATCTATAAATTTTTATTTCTTGCATTTTCATCAATTTCAATTATTGCATTATAACTATACTGATATAATTTTTTTTGATTCATAAATTTTAAGACACTTAACAATTTTTATCTCTACATTATTTTGTGCCTTAATTGCATTAATAACTTCTGCTGAATTTAGTTTTTCACTCATATCAACCACTTCATCATTTTCACCAAATTGGTTTTTATTTCTGTTTTAATTTTTTCAGTTGATTGTTTATTTAAACAACTTATTGATATCGCACTATTTTTTTTAATTGATGAATATTGTTCACTTTCAGTGAAAGAGCAGATGGGTTTATTTTATCTGTTTTTTCTTGAAATGTTTTCGCACTATTCTGGTTTTTTTCTTTAAGGCTTAATAATAATCGGCAACTTTAGCATGATCGACGTAAACTACTACTTTTTGATTTTTTAGGTTTACTTTGCAAGGATTTAGTAAAAAAAATATGTATACAGAAAAAAAACGAAACATACATTATATACAACTGTTATTATAATTATAAAAATTATAATGCTTGGAACTTATTCAAACGTAAGGTTTGAATTCAATTCTTCTAAAAACAAAAAAAAAACGTTATTTTTATTCTTTTTTTTTATTTTTTTTTTACGCATAATGTCTTATTACATCTTATACATGTTATACAACTTTATCAATAATTATTAAATGCGGAAGAATAAATTGTTAAAACTTTTAGTTAAATAATAAATACCTATTCAAAATAGAATTTTGTAATAAAAGAATTTTTGATTTTACTTTTTTTAAGAAAAAATTTAACTTTTTATAAAACAAATATTTTGTTAAAGTTTTATAAAAATTTAAATATGAAATTTTGTCTTTATGTAATTTTCTCCCGACACCATTCAAAGATAGTTTTATGTGGAATCTTCTATTACTTCACGGTTTTATTTTTTCATTTCCATGAAAAAATCTTTCAATATTTGTTAGTTAAGAAAATTAATATACATTACACTATTCATTTATCTTTCATATTTAACAAAAATATATATTTTTTTTTTAAATTCTCCAATATAAAATTTATCGTACATTTAAAAAAAACTTTAATATTTTACAGGTTTCGCAGAGGATTTAAACAGTTTTTTCGCTGGTGCCCTTATGTACACCTTACCCCCGACAGATTACAACGAAGGGAGGTCCTTACATCGAGGTATTCCTGTTCGGGTTCGCCGGACCACAACCGAATTATAAGAAATGGTAAGTACATTAATGCGTGTTAATCAAATCGTTACAAATCAGTTAGTAGTAAGCTAAAGAGTTAAACATTTGAATAAATAGTGAATATTTCAATTTGATTGATGTAATATTTGAATAAAAATTTATGGTAAAATAAATTTTCGAATGTAGAAAATTTCGTTTTTAGTGTAAAACTAATATTTTCAATAGTCGTTTACAAAAAAATCTGAAGATAAGCTGTAAAGCTGTATCTTAAAATTTTAAAAAACCAATCATAATTTCAAAACAATCCTTTAAAATTCAATTGATTATTGTTAAAGGTATACAATAGCTGTTTCAGTAATAACCTACTAGATACCATAAATTGCTTAGGGGTTAGTTTAAGGTATATCAAAAAAGTTATAGGATAGGGTAAATTAACGAGAAACGAAATACTTCAATTTAATAAATCAGTAACAATAAAATGTGTCTCCCAATCACCACAGCACACCGGGTGTTTTCCGGGGTAATTTTTGACAAACGGATAAGCTTGGCTGGGAAACCAAATTCCGACATTGATTCATAAAGCACTGATCGATGTATGCTGTCATAGGCAGATTTAAAATCGATAAAAAGATGGTGCGTATCGATTTGAAATTCGAGGGCTTTCTCCATGATCTTCCTTAATACGAACACCTGGTCGGTGGTTGATTTACCAGGACGGAAGCCACACTGATAGTTTCATATCACAGGGTTACAAAGGGGTTTCAATCGTTCGAACAGAATTTTGGACACGCAACGTTTAATAGGGATATTTCTCTATAGTTGGCACAGGACATGGAATCGCCCTTTTTGAATATTGAAGATCTTGAACTTAAACTCCAGTTATCAGGCATGTTCTCCTCGATCCAGATTTGTTTGATGATTTAGTGCATGAATTCAATCATTACTTCATCTTCTGCCTTAAAGACTTAAGCTGGCAGACTATCTTGTCCAGCAGCTTTGTTGTTCTTTAATTTTGGATGGCTGCTTCTATTTCTGCAGGACTGGGTGTATCAAGCATGCTCCTCGATCCAGATTTGTTTGATGATTTGATGCATGAGTTTAATCATCACTTCACCTCCTGCCTTAAAGAGTTCAGCTGGCAGGCTATCTTGTGCAGCAGCTTTGTTGTTCTTTAATTTTTGGATGGCTGCCTCCATTTCTGCAGGACTTTGTGTATCTGTATGTTCTGAGTTGACTGGGTTAGAGCGTGGCGTATCTGTGTTTTTTGCTATGTTTGCGCCATTCAGCAGGTTCTTAAATAGCTGCTTCCATGTCTCTAATATCCCTTGCATATCGGTTACCAAATTTCCCGAATCTTTTCTCAGCGTGTGTGTACGGGACTTGAAACCAGCTGCGAGATGCTTGGCTTTTTTATAAAAGTTCCGTACATGCCTTTGTCTCGGCTTGATTCAATATCCAAAAGTTGAGACTTTTCGAATAAACGTTTTTTGCGCCTTATAATTTTCTTCTCGTCTCTTCTTTTTGCTTTATACTCTACTTGAGTTGTTCTTGTTTTACGTTGCAGCGCTTTTCTGTAGGCCTCATTTTTCTCTACCGTCTTTGCTAAAGATTCATCGTCGTACCATGGATTTCTCACGCGAGGCGTTTCAAAACCTTTTCAAAATCTACGGTATGTATAGCAGCCATCGTGATGATGTTTGCACATTGTTTCCATTTGTCGTGGGCGGAGAGATTGTGTTGTAGCTTATCACTTATTCGCTCCCTGTATGATAATTGGTGATCCCAGTTTCAGTAAAAGACGATGTGGCGGTAATCCAGTCGGATCAAGAGAATTTAAGAACTCTGTTGGAAAATTGACTACCTCATCAGCATTTACTACGTTATCAATGGACTTGTATTCATTTACTACGCCCGGTAATATGGAAAGTATTTGATTATTCATTTCGCTGATACAGAACTCCTCCCATAAGGTTGTTATTTCCTCTCAGATCTCTCACAGTCACATCAAGGGCTTCGAGAGCTTTCTTGTGAGCCATGGTACATTCATCCCATGCAATAATTTTGCATGTCTTGAGTACTTGCGACCGACCACTTGTTTTACTAATGTTGCATGTAGGATTTTCCTGTCTGGAGATGTCTAGTGGCAACTTAAGTGCAGAATGGGCTGTTCTTCCTCCTTCCATTAATGTTGTCGTAATTTCTGAAGATACAATGGCAAGAGCAACTTCTCCTCGAGCTCTGATTTCGGCTAGAATTAGGTTAAAAATGTTTTATCTCTGCCCCCGAAGCATCAAGAAAAACGGTACTACCTTGTTGGTTCTCTTCCTGATCCATGATAATTTTGTATGCTTTTTTCTGATCTTGATTTAGAAGTGGTATTTTTTCCGCGATATTACGCTTTCAGCTCTTCGACGTTGCAGTTCTTTTCTCGTATGTAATCTGTATAAAGTTCATTTTGTTGGTTTCATACTGGTGAAGATAGACCGAGTTGCAGTAATGTTTTACCGATCATAGCCACACATTTATCTTCAAGAATAATTAATGTGCTGTTGAATATGTACGGACCAAATGTGATTGGTAACATCGGATTTTCGCGCCGAAAAAATAGCTGTCATATAACACCTGCTCGGAGTTATATGACAGCTACCCGAATCAGTCAAAATTTCGAAAAAAATGTGAAAGTCATATTTGTTTATTTTTGGAAGGGTACCCGTGTGCAAATTTTCAGTTCTCTAGGACCTTTGGTTTTTCAAAAATATTTTTTGCGGGTGCTGGGGGTTGTATGACAGGTACCCGAACCAGTCAGAATTTTGGAAAACAACATATCACGGGTTCGATTCCAAGTAGTGAAAAACCATCCTGTAAAATTTTGTTGAAATTGGTCCATGCGTCTCGGAGGAGTTCTGACACAAACATACATACATACATACATACATACATACAAACATCCTTCTTTATAAGATTATTATGAAAGAGGATATTTTTCATGTTTGCAGTCTGCAAAATCAACGCTGCACAATAGCTTTCCTTTTTAATTTGGTTTTTTATTATTCTTATTTTGTGAAAGCTGGTTTTGTTTGTAGCGTAATAGTTGACTCATTTTTTTTGGCGAATCAAGAGATGTGTATATAATTACTTATCTGTGATGATACTGTACCACCTAAATGTGGTTTATGTATGCATAATATATGCATACAGAATCAACTTGATATAATAGTTTATACTCTTCTAACTTATGTATACTTATATAAAAAAAATTCAATTCCGATTTTAATTTTACACATTAGTCTATGGTTAGGAAGATTGCTTATATGGATCATAATTGTTTCGAGATTATAAGTAGGTTTTATATGTAGTAGGTTTTATATGTTTTTTTTAAATTCATTTTGGTCTATACATACTCTTCCTTTTATTATTTCAATTATTATAGGTTTGCCACTCGGGTCCAAGAATACCAAATACACTTTTTTATACAGCGCTATACTTTTTTTTAAAATTTTATTTTTCATAAATTTAATATTAAAATCAATGCTTTTTCAATATTCTAAAAAGATTTAAAGAAAATAATTTTTGTTCAAAAAATTTTCAAAAGTTGACATTTTTTTTTATATTTAAGTAGTGAAACTGAACTTCAAAAGAGTTGAAAAAAAATGCTCTACTAATTCAAAAAAACTATATCAAATTATATTCAAATATTTCTTTTTCTTCAGGTTACATTTTTTCAGAAATTTATATGAAGTTTTTGTTAAGTGGCAATCCTAAATCGACATATGATAAAAGAATAAAAACAGGTTAATATTATTTCTTTCACTTTATGTATTGCTTCATTACCCAGTGCCAGTATAAATGTGGTTTCTATATATATCTATAAATGTGAATATCGCATTAGTATATTATATAAATATATCGCATCAATATATAGCTATTTGCTGCAAACGGCGAATGAGAATTTAAAATTTTATTTGGTGTTGTTGTTGTTTTTTTTTTACACAATTTTTTTATTTATGAATTGTATAAGTATCTTTTATATATACTAATTTTGTTTTTGGTCTGAGGACATAGATACCCTTCATATTTCCTTAGTTACCAGACACGTTACCTACCGTACTTACCGTACAGTTTGCATTTAAATTCATACCAACCGTATCATCAAATAAAATATTGTATAGTTTATAAAACTGTTACCTGTAGTAAATCCGAAAGAAATAACACCAAATGACATTTTCTAACTTTATTTTATATGGGTGTTGAAATAAAGTCAAAATTATAGGAAAGGAAATAAGATTAAAAATCAGTTTATATATTTTTTGGTTTTATTTCAATACCACGTTTGAAATAAAGCCGAAATCATGAACTTTTTACCATTTAAAATTAAAAATATTATTAACAGATAATAATGATGAATTTTAATTATGTATTTTAGATTTAAATCAGGGAATTCCATTTTTCAGAATATTTATAAATCTCGCGCCAGGTGTCCTCCCACCAGTGCACCTTAACTTTTTAAGATAATAAAATCAATTATGTGCGGTGTTCAAAATCAGGGTATACCACCTATATAGGATATGAGTTACACACAGAATTTATTTTAATAAATATTTGAATACTTATGTAAATTTTTGAAATGGCTTTATTGGTTTTTTTAAAATAAAATAAAGACAAAAACAAAAATTATAGGTTTTATTATTATTTTATTATAAATTATTGAGTCAATAATTAAAGTAGTAATGTGTTAGACATATTACGTAATTAGTTATCTCTTAATTAAATAAACTTTTTATAAAAAGTTACTCTTAGATTAAAGAATCTAACTTTTGTTATATAATAATAGTAGGTATAAACCCTATTTCTCGAAATTACTTGAAGTTAGGTAGATATCTTATTTAACAATCTCAAGGTACTTATTTACAATAAGTTAAACTGCTTTATATAAATTTATTTTTATTTTTGTTTTTACCTCTTTTAAAAATATGTCTGAAGTAGGATTGAAACATTTTTGATTAGTACCTCTACAATACAAGGATGTATTCTTTTTAAACTGCACACAAACTTTACTACAGTTGGTTAGCAGTGGCATTATAATAGTTATTTTCAAAATATTTTGTTAGCTAAGCTATTAAGCTCCTTAATTTGATTCTCAAATTTTTTAAAACCAAATGGACAAAAATATTAGAATACTAGAAGAAACCCTCGGGTACATACCCGGCCGACCAAAAGAAAGGAATTTTTCTGTGAACCGGCACAATAAAATGATTTTTAATACAATTATACATTTGACACGTTGAAAGTATCTGACAACAATATATAGAATTTAAGTTAATTTTAAGTTAATATAAATTTTAAAATAAAATAAAAAAAATATCAGAAAGCATATAACTTTCTTTGTAAGATTTAATTTGTTTTTATTATTTTTTTATTTCTTGAGGGAAAGAGAAAGCCTCGAAAAATAGTAAGCAAACCGCGAAAGTAGGTACTTAGGTATGTGGAATTCTAACCCCCTAAAACCACCGAAACCCTTTACCATAACTGATATCATTAACCGATAAATGATTGTTCGCGTTAATTGGGAAAACGTGTGTTGGAATATTACTAAAAAATAGTTTACGATAATTTTATTAAACCATTAATCATACCTATGGGTTAGTACCGTTTCCCAATTATTATTTGTGAGTTTCAAAATTCATCATATAGGCAACAATTGGATAAAATGAAGTATTCTAAACCTGGTATGCAACATTGTCATATGGTCAACCTCCTGGTACACAACATTGTCAGTTACAGTGTCGTTGATAGTAGTTTTCCCTGTGTTGGTCTTGCTGCACTCTTAATTTTTAGAGCAGTGGATTGTGTAGAGCTGACCATGGGTGAAGGAAGGTCGAGGGAAATAAATTGCGACTCTTTGAAATGTTTGATCTTGTGATTTATTGATTGATACTGCATATGCAAGACTTACTGGAAATTGATGTCTAATAAATCCTTATAAAATAATTTTCGTTCTATATCTAATTTTTTATTTTTTTATTTTATAAATAAAAGAGTTAATTTAATAAAGGTTAACTCAAAACTTTGAGCAAGTTTTATTTTTTTGTGGATTGCTGTTAATATTATTATTCTATACATTGTTTTCAGATACTTTAAACATGTCGAATGCATCAAAATTCTCTTGACTTGACTATTCAGCTGCTGAAATTAAAAAAGATATACCTACAAAATTTTAGCACAAAAAAATTCGGAACAAAACAGATCAACTTAGAACTATTTTAAACAATCTGCTCAACAACGGTCAGAGATGTAACCTTTGGGCCAAAAAAGTTAAATTAACGGAAACTACTGAACATAACAAATTTTTTTCTCCATATCGTTCTAGATCGTTCTTGAACAGTTTACAGAATAAACCTAATATTTTACTGAAATATTAACAATTTTGCGAATGAATATATTTTATTTTTTTATTGTGGTACTTTAAATTTTAGTCTTTTATTTGCCGACAGATGGATTTTTATGTATATTTTAATAAATATTATATTTTTGTTCTTATAAAAAAAATAATTGTTAAATTTGTATATAATAATGTTTAAATAATTGTTTTAAAAAAATGCAATTATTCCATTTTAGAAGTACTTCAAATTACTTCGATATAATATTAAATTGAAAAAGAAATACAACTAATGAAATTATATATGTAGATATACCTCAAATTTGCTATACGGTTTAATGGAAAATCAGCTTCATTATGAATTGTATCCATCATTTCAATTTATCCTTGGTAGGTAAATACCATATTTTATTTTTGAACTAATTCTACTTAGAATTGTTATTCTATTCTACATACTTGTAGGTATGTTAAAATGTCTTACATGGTGTGCAAATTTAAATGGACATTTATAATTAAAAATTAAAAAAATTTAAAAAAATATATAATTTTGCTTAGTCTCCTTTTAAATATCTGTCATTTAAAAAAAAAATAAATGAGCATCGGTTGTTAGATGGTTCAGATTTGAACCGTACATTTTAAATCAATGCATTAAACATAAATGATGTATGTTATTAAAGAAATTATTCAGCGCATGACTATTCATATTTATATAGAAATATCTGGAATGGTTACTGAATTGATCTAATATCTTACTATTTTTCAATTGAAGTATGTACTTCAAAGTTTAGTTTGCTTATTGGCCGGCAGATGGTTTTTTATGTTGATTGTGAATAAATATATAATTTTTCTCTTAGTTCTTATTCAAAACTTTTTACATTTTAAAAACAAATTTAATATAAATATAATTAAATATAATTTATACGAAATGAAAAGTTTATTTTATTGTTTATTTAAATAAAAATAGGTACCTATTTAAAACTTTTTTTTCATTATTTACTTTTGAATCATAAATTGAAGTATGTCTCTTTTTTCGTAAATTAAATATTAGTGCCTGTCACGCAATTTCTTAAATTTAAGATTCGTATTATTTTGGTTCTTTTATATCGCTAGTTTGCTACACTTCATACTAAAAACCAAAAAAGTTTGCTACACTTTGATACAAAGCTTTATAAACGAACGGATGATAAAATACGAAATCGTAAATTTACGAAAGAAAAATAAGATGTCTCTGAGCTATTTAATTTTCATTTCGTATTTTCGTATCTTCGTATTGTTGACAGTTAATGTCAAATATTAATAATAAACAAAAATAAATACATCTATTAAAAAAAATTCATTTGTTGAAAAAAAATTGGTTGAAAAAAAATAAATTTAAATGTGTAAGTGAAATTTTTATAAAAAATAAAAAACAAATTAAAATAAACATTTGTATTTGCTTTTGAGGTGTTTTCTAGTCTAGCAGCATGGATTCTTTCGTCAAGGACCATATTTTTGTTACGCGTGTTATTTTATGTTGTTCCATATCACAAAAAATTACAAATTGAAATTAGTTACATTTAAATCACAAAAATTACCAATTAAAAATAATTAAATTCTAATAACAACACAACCATAATTAAAATTGGAAATCAAATTTAAACAGACATCAGATATCAGCTGTTATTACGAATTTACGAAATGAAAAATACAAAATTTACAAATTTACTCTTCACGCAAAGTTGACATTCGTAAAATTACGAAATACGAAGATACGAAATGCGTGACGAGCGCTATTATAAGATCTGTAAAATAAATTTGAACAATAAAATTTAACATAGGTTCGATATACATAACATTTCACCAATATACTAATAAGACTTCCTAACCAAAATACAGTACAAATTATATTATATTTATTGTACCTACATTTTAGCTGTTTGAGTATACAGATATAGGTAGGATAAATGCTAATCTATATATAATTCTTCGACGGTGTCAGCATGTACCGTTATAATTTTTTGTTTTAAAGAGAAATATTGTTTCGGTTTCATGCAAATTGGAAGACATTTTTTTCTTTCTTTCTTACACCTCATCAAGAATGCCTTCAATATAGGAGAAAAGTAATCAAACTTTACTCAAATTGATTTAAATGAAATCGGTACACATTTTTTGTTATTTTCTTTTGTTGTTTTTCTTCTTAAAACATCATAGTATAATAAGAAGATATGCACTGGGGTGGGGAATTAAGATATGTTTACTACTCCTTTTACAAAAAAACCTCATTAGTTAAAGAAGCAAAGAACTATTATTTTCGTTATGTAATCAGTTGTGAGAAAGAAAGAGTGCGAAAAAAATCAATTAAAAAACCACTTAATTTTTGCAATGTAATTTTAAATAGCCCACGGGAGAAGAGATTTTTCATGTGTATGGCCGTCTGAAATTTTGTGTTCGATTTTTAAAAAATGAACGTATTAAATTTATTAGGGTATGAGATAAGGAAATTTTGAATGATTGATTTTTTACAGGTACCTACATAACATAATATTGGTTCCAAAAACATGTTATTTCTTAAACATAATGTTATTTTCTTTTATTGTCTTATAAGGGAAGTAAAAATTTTTTTTTTTTCAATATATAAATTTTTTCAGGTATTGAGCCAGGTAGTTAAAAAAAATACCAAGAACCAATAATTTTTTTTATGAATTTCTTTCTGTTTCCTCCCCTTCTAAAACAAAATGGATTAAAATATTTAGAATATTGAAGCTATTGAATACATTCTTATATACAAAGCTATTGAATACATTCTTATATACTTGAGAAATATATTTTAAAATCATTTTTAGAATACATTGATTAACGTAAGTTATTATGTATTTTTTTATGAAAAATAATCAAAAAAAACTTTAATCAATTTTTATAATCAACTACATAAATGTTGACGCAATATCATTTAGGGCAACGTTTACATATCAGATTTTATTTGATAAAAGTTACTTATTTAATTATTTATTTAAGGTTTATTTAGCTCAAATAAAAAATATTGATTTTAAATATAGAAATTTAAAATTATAAACAAATATACAACAAAATCAAAAAAAAAATGCATAAATACAATTAAGAAAAAGTTGAAAATTTTAAAGTTTATTATCTACTAATTGTTATTATCAAGGTGGTAAAAGGGTGGTAAAGACTCTAGACGGAACATATGCTAACCAATGTTTCCCATAAAAACTAGGAAATGCCATCTGGTAAAACATCTACAGCTCTGCCATCAAATCCGACTCTCACCTCCTCGAAGGTAGGTAGCAAAGTTATATGCCGGGTACCACCTGGTAACTTGTAAGGCTAACGAGAGCGGGTAAATGCGAACACTTGGCGCAATAACTACTAGACTTTCGTATGAGTCGCCAGTGTGGAACAACAATTTAAACAAGCTGATTAACCCTTTTAAAAAGAGTGCGAGGGTTCCAAGGTCGTAAAGGATGACCGAGTCAATAATTGATATACGGAATCAAAATAATAAAGAAACAAATGAAAACCATATACACCAAAAGACGCTAAGCGAAATAGAGGCGTTATGTATGTCTCTACAAAAAGAAATTTTGGCATTAAGAGCAGAAAACGAAGCTTTGAAAAAAAAATAAAAACGTAATGCACCAAATGAAATCATCGAGCGAAAAGAATATTTCACGGATGAAGATGAATTGAGCAGAGAAACTGACTGGCTGCTCAAAAAAACAAAAGATCAAATAAAAAAAGAAAAGCTACTTCTCGTTCGAAGTTGAATCCTCACCATACGGTTTAACAAAAACCTGTGAGGAAAAAAACTCCAAAACAACTGAATTTGTGAGTAAAAGGAAAACCAAAATTCCACCTGTAATCATAAGTAACATAAATGATTTCAAACCTTTAAATAAAATGTTGCAAGCTAAAAATATGAAATATAAATATATAATGCTAAATAATAAGCAGCTGAATATAAATCTGGAGACGGAAATGGATTATAGAAACCTAGCTAAAGATCTCAATGATACCAAATACGAATGACATACTTATGAAAGCAAAATAAATAGACCAATAAAAGTCATGACACGCGGCTTGCACCAATCTTGCATGCCAGAAGATATAATAAGTGAGCTTCATAATAGGCAATTCAATATCATCAATGCAGTAAATATGATAAAGAAGGTCAAGGAAAATGATAAACAGGTAACTGTTAAACTCCCAATTTTCATGCTTACCTTTGATAGTAAGGAAGACATGAAAAAAATTTACGAAATCAATCATATTCAAAACATGATAGTTTATATTGAACCTTTGAGAAAAAGCAAAGATATTCCTCAGTGCAAAAGATGTCAGCGTTATAATCATACGCAGAAATTTTGTAATAGGGAGCCTATATGTGTGAAATGTGCTGGTAAGCATGTAACAGCAGAATGCGATAAGCTGAAAACTTCACAGCCAAAATGCTCCAATTGCCAAGAGTCTCATTCAGCAAATTACAGAGGATGTTTTATTGCCAAAGAACTTCAGAAAAGGAGAGACTCTGTTTACCCAAAATTAGTTCAAAGGCAACAACCAAGAAAATTTATAGCAAAGAAAGTAATAAAGGGAGTAACTTATTCCGCCATAGCAAAAGGCAAAAACAATGAGGATGTCTACCAAAGCAATAAAAATTTGAAAAAAAAATCGAGAAATCACTGTTGATGAAACACCTCGAATAGCTTATTCATCAAATGCAAATAATCAAACGCCGAGAAGAACTCGTTCATCAAACAATCAAATGCCGAGAAGAGCTCGTTCAACAAATACGAAATTGATTTCAGAAAAAGAACAGCACGGAACTATATTAAGAACAATGGAAAAACTAATACTTGGAAAGTAGGTATACTGTTAAGTATCTATCCTGATATGCCACATAACTCAATTAGATAATGTATAAAGACAAAATCACGATATGTACTTGGAATGCGAATGGCATTAACAACAAAAAACAAGAATTGGAAATGTTTCTAAACTTACGAAATATAGATGTCTGTCTCGTTTCAGAAACCCATCTAACAAAGGGGCACAATTTAGTAATTCGTGGATACAAAGTATATCATACAACGCACCCTGACAATCTAGAAAAAGGAGGTAGTGCGGTCTTAGTAAATGATCTTATTACTCATCATGAACATTGTAACATACAAAGTACAGAAATGCAACTCACAGTCGTACAAATAAGGTGCACAAAGCAAAATATCAACGTAGGAGCACTGTACTGCCCGCCCAATCACGCTATTAAAAAACATATGTTCAAGAGCTTATTAATGAAATTAGGTGAAAGATTTATTCTTGGAGGTGACTACAATGCCAAACATCTAGAATGGGGCTCTAGGATGACCCTTACTCGAGGTAAAGAACTGAGAGGGCGCTGAGAGAAACAGGTTGTTTATTACTTTCAACAGGAAAGCCAACATATTGGCCTGCAGATATAAACAAAACTCCTGATCTGTTAGACTTTTTTATAATGAAAAAATTATCAACTAATTTCACATCTATAGAAGATAATTATGACCTCAATTCCGACCATTCTGCTGTCATCCTAAAATTAAATACAACAATGAAGAAGGTGGCAACAAACGAGTGATCCATCCAGCAAAATGGATCTTAATAATAAAAGTCAGGAGCTAAAGAGAGAAATAAAGAAATTGAATGATAGATCTCTGAATTATTATCTAGAAAATTTAACAGCTACTAAAGACACAAATTATTCTTTATGGAAAGCTACGAGTAAAATGAAGAAGGCTATTGTGCATTTTGCACCACTGAGGAAAAATGATGGCTCATGGGCAAGGAGCGATAAAGAAAAAGCTGACACTTTTGCAGATCATCTCGCTGAAATTTTAAAGCTCAATGAAATGAACACTGTTATTGATCTAAATGAAATAAATAACCATGAAGACATAAATATTCCCTTAATAAGTCGAAAAAATTAATTAAGGAAATAAAAAACCTAAAATTAAATAAAGCCCCAGGTTTTGATTTAATAACTTCAAATGTGCTGACAAATATACCCAACAAACTTCTCACACTCTTGGTATATATAATGAATGCCTGTATTAAGCTTAAACACGTACATAGCATATGGAAAGTTGCCGAGATAATAATGATCCAAAAACCAGGAAAGCCTGTTAACGACACCAAATCCTACAGGCCGATATCTTTGCTCCCTACAATATCGAAGTTATTTGAAAAATTACTATTGAGAAGGATTCAACCCCTCATAGAAAACAGGAATATAATACCTAATCACCAATTTGGGTTTAGGCAAAAACACTCAACAATAGATCAAGTACATCGAATAACAGACATTATAGAAAGGGCACTGGAAAATAAATAAATTTGTTCTTCAGTTCTAGATGTAGCCCAAGCTTTTGATAAAGTTTGGCATGAAGGACTCATCAAAAAGCTAAGTTGTTTGCTCCTTAAAAATTATGTTGAATTGTTTTCATCATATCTCTCAAGTTCATCATTCTCTCGAGTTAAAAATGAGAATGAATACTCCTCTCTAAGAGATATAGAGCTGGAGTACCGCAAGGTAGTATACTGGGTCCAATTTTATATTTGTTATACACCTGTGATATACCCGAAGTAGAAAATATAAAAATAGCAACCTTTGCAGATGACACAGAGTTGATGGCAGTTGGTTCTACTATATAAGAAGCTACAAACAAACTGTAAAAAGCTAATAACGAAATTTCCAACTGGTGCAAGAAATGGAAAATTAAATTAAATGAAGTCAAATCTAGTCATGTAAACTTCACCTATAAAAACATAGTAACTCCTCTCTCAGTTAAAATTAATGATGTCGTGATTCCATACGAGAATAAAGCTTAATATCTTGGCATGACCTTGGATGCAAAACTGAAATGGAAAGAGCATGTGAAAATCAAAAAACAAGAACTCCAGTTCAAATACTGGCTGATTGGGCGGAATTCTACGGTCTCGACCTATAACAAAGTTTTGATGTATAATTAAATATTGAAGCCAGTCTGGGCATACGGTATTCAAATATGGGGATTTGCTAAACAAATCCATATTCAAACTATCCAAACGTTCCAAAATAAGGTACTGCGCAACATAGTCAATGCTCCATGGTATGTTCGCAATGCCTATATTCATCGAGATCTGAAGATCTCATCTATAAAAGACGAAATAATGAAATGCGCTGCACGGCATAAAACTCGTCTGATCCAACATTTCAATACCGAAGCTTCTAGCTTAATTGACAATCAAAACTTTGTGAAGCGACTAAAACGAACAAGACCACTTGAGTTAGGTTAAAACCTTTTATCTATTAAAACCTTATTGGATTTTGGTAGATCAAAGGTATCTTAGTTTCTTTGAGTTAAATGTAAATTAATGGTTAGTCTATAAGACTAGTTTTAATGTTGCAATAATGATAGGAGTTTTTAGTGGGTTAAAGTCCCACAGTCCTTCAAACTGCCTTCCCCGGTAATAGGTAGTCCCTGAAGCCTCTTTCGATGATTTACTACTATCTGGAAAAAAAAAAAAAAAAAAAATTTTTATTATCAATACTATTATTTATAACAATCAATAACAACAAAAATAGTCAAACACAACAAACATTAAACAAAAAGTTCAACAAATAACAAGAGTCGATTTCGGTTTAAGGGAAAAAATTAGTTTCCAGCATTTTGTGTTTCAAAAATGTTTGATATGATAATAGCATAATATTCTATTTTTTTCCTTAAACAAAGTCGGATGTCAAAATTTGTGGAACAACGTTTACAGGACAGTCAAACTTTCAATAGTACAAACTAAATCTTGATTTTAGCGGTTTTTTATTTGTAAATAAAAAACAATAGATATAGCAGAAACAATAGATATTAAGTTTATAAAAAACAATAGATACTAAGTTTACTTTATTTCTAATATTTTAGTGTTTTTTATTTAAAAAAAAAAAAAAAATAGTATAGATAAATAATAAATGTACCTATGTAATATATGAATATATCCTATATCTATTTATTGATATTTGATATTGTAGTCTTTTGTATTTTAAAATAAAAAAACATTAGTTTTTAATTTTTTGGTTTTCCTAATTTATAAAAAAAATAAACAGTAAGACGCCAGTTTCCCGTCCGAGCTGCCTTTGCAATGACCATCAACAAAGCGCAAGGTCAAACTCTCAATAAGGTTGGTATTTTACTTGATGCACCAGGTTTTTTAGATGGACAACTATATGTCGAGATTTCGCGCATTACTGGGAATATAAATCATTTGAAAATTGTCACCGAAGAGAATAGAACTGTTAGAAATATAGTTTTTAATGAAATATTACTTGATTACATATTTCAATCTATATCAATCCAATTATATAGTCTGTCTGCTAATCTACTAATTTAACTAAAGTATTACATATTACTAAAATATTGTTGATAGGGGAATTTTTGATTTTGATAATTTATAATGCAGTACAACCTAGAATGCTCTAATTTTGATTTTTCACTATATATAACGGTAGCAAAAAGTTACGTAGTAAACGGGTATTTAACTAGTTGGTATAATATATTATATTATATGCATACATCTACATGATACATCATAGTTTCAAAACTGTCAACTATGAATACATTCCATGTATAGATAAGTAATAAGTATATATAATTTGTATGCTTAGATTTATTTCAAACTAATCAGTTTAGTATTTTGTTGACATAATTGAGAAGAGAATAACAATTAAAAATTACTTTTTTTTTATTAAAAAAATATTGTTTTTTGTTATTAATTATATTATATTATAAAAATTAATATTATAATATATAATAATAAAAAAAAATAATAAAAAACAAAAAAAAAATTTGAATTAATAAAGAATCGAGCTCACAAAAATTTGTGATATTAAAACGAATAATAATAATATTATCCTACTAATTAATTTTTTTCCTACTAAAAGTGCGAAAAACCAAATGCGATAAATAGAAAAAAAAAAAAAAGCATTTGACTCATAAGAGAATCGACAAAAATTTCTGATATTAAATGATTTTTTAACCAACCATTAGCTTGGTCTTATAAAAATTACATTGTTTACCCAAAATATACACATAAAATAAAAATTGATTTTGATTGCCACGACCTGCATCATCACACGAAAAGTATTTTCAAAATCATGCTCTTGTGTATTATAACATAGATAAAATAAAAATTGATTTTGATCGCCAAAGCCTGCATTATCGCCGATTGATTGAATGAAAAAAAAAAACTAAGCACACGAAAAACCACGAAAAGTGTGCCTTCACTAATCGTGCTCTTGTGTATTATTTATAATATAGATAGGTACATAGTTTGAAAGAAAAATTAAATAAATTCCCTACTGGGCTGGTGTTGTTTCTTTTATTATTAATTTTACTCAAAGCAAAATTTTAAGTGGAGAAAATGATTGTTTTTAGTATGTACAGTAAGTAAATAGTAATTAGTATATTAATATAGTTATTATTGAGAGTGACAGTATTGACAATTCTAACGGTGTTTTAACGACGCGGCGAAACATCCATTATATTGTAAAGGAATGAAAGATTGAAAATTGCGAAAATAAACCAAATTCTATTTAATTTATAAAATATGCTGTAGGCTCTAGGTGAAACATTATAAAAATTTATGATGGTATACTATCCGAAATCGGTTAACAATATTTAATAAAATTGTGAAACATACCTAGAGTTTTAATATTTATTTAATTTCAAATTTTATTTCATTGGATTATGAAAGTAGCTGTATTATGTAGCATTATGATGACATATTCACTTTACATTGGGTTCGTTCAGTAGCATTAACCGGTAGATCTGGAATCCATTTTGGATCCATGTACCATATATCTGGCCACTGAAGGCAATTCACCACAAAAATTTATCGTAATACGAGCGCCATCACCGGAAAATATAATGAGTACTTTTAAAAATAAATAAAATATGAATGAAGTGATATTTATTATCATACATATAATTTATTTTTTATAACTCTGAATTTAAGTTTTATGTACGTAAATCTTCCTTAAGAATTTAAATTTTCACACTAAATCAAAAAATAATGGCGATTTGAATTTAACAACTTTCATAAAAAATATAAAAACTTAATTTTTCTTACAGTAGATGTCACAATACTCAATATAAAAATTGTTGTTGTTTTTGTTTTTACATATAAAAAGTCAGATCCATGATCCATTTCATTAACCGCGATACATTAACCGGTACATTTACCACACCGTTCAGTAAACAGATCCACGGATCTGTGAATTTCAGATCTATTGGTTAATTTCACTAAACGCTACCATTGTTGGTGGTGCTTTGAATCAATAATTAAAGTAGTAATGTGCGAGACATATTGCGTAATTAAGAGATAACGCAAAGTTACTCTTAGATTAAAGAATCTAACTTTTTGTTACATAATATAATAGTAGGTATAATACCCTCTTTCTCCAAATTACTTGAAGTTAGTTAGATTATCTTATTTAACAATCTCAAGGTACTTATTTACAATAAGTTAAACTGCTTTATATAAATTTATTTTTATTTTTGTTTTTGCAAGAAAAAATATGTTTTTAATAAAAAACACCAATTTTTAATTTTTATTTTATTCTCAATAATTTCAACAAAACACGAAAACGTTTAGAATAAATCCAAGCATACAAATTATGTATACATGTATATATACTAATATATATATATATTCGCGCCTTCTACATCATGATGCCGACAAAGCACCTGCTGTAGTAAGGCTACTCAGACCTATTTAATTTCTTTACAAAAGTTTTAATAAATAATTTACGAGGGTTAAAATTCCAATGCCTGGAACCTATTCGGGAGAAAACGCTTTAAGAAGAAGACAAAAATTTGACGTATAGGTATAGGACAAAAACCATTGCCGTTACTTAAAATTCTACAGTCAGAATTTTTATAAGAATTGAAGCAAAATATGTATCCCTTTCCAATTAAGAAAATTAATGTTTACTATTATTTACTACAGTTTAAAGTTCTAATAAATTATAATAAAAAACTTTCAACACAAAAATTAATGATATTAATATTTTTTTTAATTTAACAAAAATGTATATACATTATAAATATACATAATCTGTTATTTATTTCTACTACATTAATATTTTGAATTATTAGGTTAGTTCAATAAACTGTTCTAGAACGCTCTAAAACGATCTAGAGTAGAACACTTTTTTGTGCAAATACAGTTTGAAGAAGATTAGGCTTAGTGGCATTCTGGGATGGCAGCTTTATTTTCGAATTAAACTTTTGTTACAAAAAAAAACGTGCTGCCACCCCTGTATTGTGATAAGCGATAGTCACCTTTGATGCGATCACCCGGCTGTCACTGCGACAATGACGATATAGAATACCAATTATAAATACGCGCTTATAACTATGATATTTGGTTCACTATACTCAGTAAATCAAAATCCAGTCAAAAATTCAGATTTTAATTTTTCGCGAAAACAATGATTACACAGTGATACAGTTTAGTTTTAGGGGAAGTTTAGTTTTATTGTTATTAAGTTGCAAAATTTAAATATTAATCCATTTATTTTTGTTTTTATAGGGGGCTGCCACCCCCAAACCACTACTCCGTATTATTGAAATCCTGATTTTGCCGATGGCAGAGAGAATATTCTTTTATTGTCGGGGGCTGGCGAACCCCCAAACACCCGCTCCATATTATTAAAACCCGAATTTAGCTGACAACAGGAAAAAAAAAATTTTTAAACTATGTTGTAAAATCCGGACTAACTAATTTTATTTCATACATAAATACTTAAAATGAGGTATATAATATGTATAATATATATAAATGTATACACAATTGGTATACTTGGATTTATTTTTTTTTCTTTTTTTTTATTAAACCTTATTTTACCCATTGTACCCATTGTATAATTACTTAGTCCAAATAAAATTTACAAAAAATAGCTTTTGTGATATTATTATTAACATGTAAAGTAATAGTTTACTGTATTTAATACATATATGTATTTAATTACATATTCTTATTATTATTCTTATTATTTAGTTTTAATTTACTTAAGTTCTTATAAAAATCTATTGGAAAAAACCTGGGATGTAAAAACCAATATATTCTGGTATTATTTAAGATAAAATTTAACCTAACTAAACCTACTAACCTAACTAAAACTAACTAAACCTAACTAAAACTGCTTAAACATAGTTAAAACAAGAAAAAAAAACATATATTTGTAAAACTTAGTGCTAATTATACGTATTTTCCAACCACCAATAGTCTCTTTTTATAAATTCATCTTTGTCCGGTATAGACATGTCATATCTCAAATTTTCTCCATTAATGTTGCCCGGGTTATACTCTATAATTTTACATGTAGCCCGTCTACTATAGTGATATAGTGTAGGGACATGATTTTGGTTTTGAATATAACCATTTATCCAAAAAGATAGAGTGCTCAGGAGCTATAAAGCCTGTGAGCATAGTCTTTTTAATGTACTCCTTGTTGTGGTAGAATATATGCGATATTAAACCATTTTCTGGAGTTTTTTGTGCTCTGTCATATGTTTTCGAATCAATTTTATTAGAAAATTGTCGAATCTAATTATGTTTGCTTCCTTGTACAAGTATTTATTGGAATAGTAATGCTTATAGTCGGAATTAAGCTTTCTATAAATATTAGTACATACTCTTATACACTTTCTTTCAAATTTTCGTAGTTTTTCCATTAAGCTTGCATTGACGTTGTACTATATGGGTACACCATATGCAAGTGTTGGCCTTATTAATGTCTGATAACATATTATTTTTACTATAGACCTTACGTATTTGTTGAAAATAGTTTTTTTGCCATCATGAAGGACTTATTGCCTTTAAATATTGTGTATTTTATATGCTCAGAATAATTCAGATTACGGTGAAGAAAAATTCCGACATATTTCACAATTTTTTTGTTTGCTAGCGGTGAGTTATTTGGAGATTTTATAGAAAGAGATTTCCAATTTTTTTTTATGTCTAAGCTTGTTTTGTCCACCGTGTTACGGAATAGCACGGTTTCGCATTTTTTAAAGTTTACTTTTAGTATCCATATCTTGCAGTAGTCCAAAATAGTATTAAACATTTTTTGAACTTTGTATTGTATATTACTAACTTTGCTATCCGCAGAATAAACTATTATATCGTCCGCAAAGGCTAATGTAAAATTATTACCTATTACTCTATCTAATAAGTGGAGCAGATCTGTTATATAGATTGAAAAAATGATTGGTGCGTTAACAATTCCTTGCTGTAAACCGTTTTCGATAGGGAATACATTATCCGATGAATTTTGTTGATAGTAGATCTGAAATTTATTTCCATATAGCATGATTTGAATAAACGGAATTAAATGTAATGGGAATTCATATTTTATTAGTTTGAATATTAAGCCGTCCAACCATACCGAGTTGAAAGCCTTTTCCAAGTCGACCAACTGATGTTAGTTTGGTTATTGTATTAGTGGTTCCGTGCTTGTGCCCGAGCCCAAACTGATTTTCAGTTATGATATTTTTTGTCTCTAGGGAATTTGAAATTTTGTCGTTAATGAGTGTTTCGAACACTTTACTGATGTTAGGCATTAAACTTATTGGCCTCTAATTGCTAGAGTCAGTTGGGTCTTTGCCTGTTTTTTTTAGCAATATAGTTTCCGACACTTTCCATATTTTCGGAAAATACGAATTATTAATTGCGTTGTTAAACAAAATAACATATTTTGAAGTTTAGGACTACATTAGGTATATTATCGACACCAGAAGAAGTTTTATTTTTTAAAGTATTAAATTTCAACGAAAGCTCTTCTTTGTTCGTGTACTGGCTTTATTTACCTGTCGGTTGTGATGCTTTATTTGTGTGGGAGAAATTGCAGAGAGCAATGTTATTTCTTTTGTGTTGTTCGATATTTAATTTGAATTGACTAACTGTATTTCTAATGTTGGTGTGGCATCTATTCTTAATTGGTATATGTATTTTATGAGATTTTCTAGATATATTAGGATATTATTGTGAATTTGTGTTTGATCTTTTATAATAAATTTATTAGTATTGGTTTTTTCTAAGCTTGACGTTGTTTAGTAGGCTTTTATTATTATTTCCACTTAGTACATTTGCGAATGATCTGTTTGGCTGTATGAAATTCATTGGAATGTGTCTAGTTTCTATTCGTCTTTTGAGCAGTGTTCTATTTTCCTCGCGTTTTTTCCTGGTATTCAGGACAATTTCTGTATGATGCTGGATGACCATATTTTTTACACAGAGTACAAAACACCTTTTCTCTCGTATCTTCTGGTTTAATAGAGCATTGTCCAGGTATGTGGTTATCTCCACATTTGACACATCTGAAATCCATTCTACAATTTGATGCAGTGTCCAAAACATTGACAACGTGTGCATTGCATAATGTCGGGCTTGTGAATACATTCCCAGCGTAATATTCGATGATCGATAGCTTTTATTTTGAAAATATCATTTACTGAGCTGTTTGGTGATGCCTGCACTATAAAATGAGGCAGTGTTACTCCTTTTGCTGATGAAAATTTGGTGGTAAGTCTGGATACTCTTTCAACGTCCAAATCTCTTAAAAGCTATAATGAAACGGAAGAGCAACGTACAAATCTCTTAAAAGCTATGAGCGTTTCACAAAAGCACCGAATTTGAAATGAAACGGAAGAGTAACGTTCAAATCGCTTAAAAGCTATAATGAAACGAAAGAGCAACGTACAAATCGTTTAGAAGCCATTAGTGTTTCACAAAAGCATAGAATTTGAAATGAAACGGAAGAGCAACGTTAAAATCTCTTAAAAGCTATAATGAAACGGAAGAGCAACGTACAAATCGTTTAGAAGCCATTATTGTTTCACAAAAGCATAGAATTTTCAATAAAACGGAAGAGCCACGTTCAAATCTCTTAAAACCTATGAGCGTTTGACAAAACCACAGAATTTGAAATGAAACGGAAGAGCAACGTTCAACTCGTTTAGAAGCCATGAGTAATTCACAAAAGCAAAGAATTTGAAATGAAACGGAAGAGCAACGTCCAAATCTCTTAAAAGCTACAATGAAACGTAAGAGCAACGTACAAATCGTTTAGAAGCCATGAGTGTTTCACAAAAGCAAAGAATTTGAAATGAAACGGAAGAGCAACGTTCAAATCGCTTAAAAGCTATAATAAAACGGAAGAGCAACGTACAAATCGTTTAGAAGCCATTAGTGTTTCACAAAAGCATAGAATTTTAAATAAAACGGAAGAGCAACGTTCAAATCTCTTAAAAGCTATGAGCGTTTGACAAAAGTCAGAATTTGAAATGAAACGGAAGAGCAACGTTCAACTCGTTTAGAAGCCATGAGTAATTCACAAAAGCAAAGAATTTGAAATGAAACGGAAGAGCAACGTCCAACTCTCTTAAAAGCTACAATGAAACGGAAGAGCAACGTACAAATCGTTTAGAAGCCATGAGTGTTTCACAAAAGCATAGAATTTGAAATGAAACGGAAGAGCAACGTTAAAATCTCTTAAAAGCTATAATGAAACGGAAGAGCAACGTACAAATCGTTTAGAAGCCATTAGTATTTCACAAAAGCATAGAATTTTAAATAAAACGGAAGGGCAACGTTCAAATCTCTTAAAAGCTATGAGCGTTTGACAAAAGCACAGAATTTGAAATGAAACGGAAGAGCAACGTTCAACTCGTTTAGAAGCCATGAGTAATTCACAAAAGCAAAGAATTTGAAATGAAACGGAAGAGCAACGTCCAACTCTCTTAAAAGCTACAATGAAACGAAAGAGCAACGTACAAATCGTTTAGAAGCCATGAGTGTTTCACAAAAGCAAAGAAATTTAAATGAAACGGAAGAGCAACGTTGAAATCTCCAATTATATAGTCTGTCTGCTAATCTACTAATTTAACTAAAGTATTACATATTACTAAAATATTGTTGATAGGGGAATTTTTGATTTTGATAATTTATAATGCAGTACAACCTAGAATGCTCTAATTTTGATTTTTCACTATATATAACGGTAGCAAAAAGTTACGTAGTAAACGGGTATTTAACTAGTTGGTATAATATATTATATTATATGCATACATCTACATGATACATCATAGTTTCAAAACTGTCAACTATGAATACATTCCATGTATAGATAAGTAATAAGTATATATAATTTGTATGCTTAGATTTATTTCAAACTAATCAGTTTAGTATTTTGTTGACATAATTGAGAAGAGAATAACAATTAAAAATTACTTTTTTTTTATTAAAAAAATATTGTTTTTTGTTATTAATTATATTATATTATAAAAATTAATATTATAATATATTATAATAAAAAAAATATTTTTGTAATAAAAAACAAAAAAAAAATTTGAATTAATAAAGAATCGAGCTCACAAAAATTTGTGATATTAAAACGTATAATAATAATATTATCCTACTAATTAATTTTTTTCCTACTAAAAGTGCGAAAAACCAAATGCGATTTAGATAATAAATAGAAAAAAAATAAAAAGCATTTGACTCATAAGAGAATCGACAAAAATTTTTGATATTAAATGATTTTTTAACCAACCATTAGCTTGGTCTTATAAAAATTACATTGTTTACCCAAAATATACACATAAAATAAAAATTGATTTTGATTGCCACGACCTGCATCATCACACGAAAAGTGTTTTCAAAATCATGCTCTTGTGTATTATAACATAGATAAAATAAAAATTGATTTTGATCGCCAAAGCCTGCATTATCGCCGATTGATTGAATGAAAAAAAAACGAAGCACACGAAAAACCACGAAAAGTGTGCCTTCACTAATCGTGCTCTTGTGTATTATTTATAATATAGATAGGTACATAGTTTGAAAGAAAAATTAAATAAATTCCCTACTGGGCTGGTGTTGTTTCTTTTATTATTAATTTTACTCAAAGCAAAATTTTAAGTGGAGAAAATGATTGTTTTTAGTATGTACAGTAAGTAAATAGTAAGTAATTAGTATATTAATATAGTTATTATTGAGAGTGACAGTATTGACAATTCTAACGGTGTTTTAACGACGCGGCGAAACATCCATTATATTGTAAAGGAATGAAAGATTGAAAATTGCGAAAATAAACCAAATTCTATTTAATTTATAAAATATGCTGTAGGCTCTAGGTGAAACATTATAAAAATTTATGATGGTGTACTATCCGAAATCGGTTAACAATATTTAATAAAATTGTGAAACATACCTAGAGTTTTAATATTTATTTAATTTCAAATTTTATTTCATTGGATTATGAAAGTAGCTGTATTATGTAGCATTATGATGACATATTCACTTTACATTGGGTTCGTTCAGTAGCATTAACCGGTAGATCTGGAATCCATTTTGGATCCATGTACCATATATCTGGCCACTGAACGCAATTCACCACAAAAATTTATCGTAATACGAGCGCCATCACCGGAAAATATAATGAGTACTTTTAAAAATAAATAAAATTTGAATGAAGTGATATTTATTATCATACATATAATTTATTTTTTATAACTCTGAATTTAAGTTTTATGTACGTAAATCTTCCTTAAGAATTTAAATTTTCACACTAATTCAAAAAATAATGGCGATTTGAATTTAACAACTTTCATAAAAAATATAAACACTTAAGTTTTCTTACAGTAGATGTCACAATACTCAATATAAAAATTGTTGTTGTTTTTGTTTTTACATATAAAAAGTCAGATCCATGATCCATTTCATTAACCGCGATACATTAACCGGTACATTTACCACACCGTTCAGTAAACAGATCCACGGATCTGTGAATTTCAGATCTATTGGTTGATTTCACTAAACGCTACCATTGTTGGTGGTGCTTTGAGTCAATAATTAAAGTAGTAATGTGCGAGACATATTGCGTAATTAAGAGATAACGCAAAGTTACTCTTAGATTAAAGAATCTAACCTTTTGTTACATAGTATAATAGTAGGTATAATACCCTCTTTCTCAAAATTACTTGAAGTTAGTTAGATTATCTTATTTAACAATCTCAAGGTACTTATTTACAATAAGTTAAACTGCTTTATATAAATTTATTTTTATTTTTGTTTTTACCTCTCTTAAAAATATGTCTGAAGTAGGATTGAAACATTTTTGATTAGTACCTCTACAATACAAGGATGTATTCTTTTTAAACTGCACACAAACTTTACTACAGTTGATTAGCAGTGGCATTATACTAGTATTGTTATAACTGTATTCCAAAAAATAAATGTTGTTTTCTTTTTCTTCTTATCTGAGAGCCTAAACAAACCTATTTATTTGCAGATAAATGCTATTTTTTTTATAAACAAGAAAAAATATGTTTTTAATAAAAAAAAACAATTTTTAATTTTTATTCTATTCTCAATAATTTCAACAAAACACGAAAACGTTTAGAATAAATCCAAGCATACAAATTATGTATACATGTATATATACTAATATATATATATACTCGCGCCTTCTACATCATGATGCCGACAAAGCACCTGCTGTAGTAAGGCTACTCAGACCTATTTAATTTCTTTACAAAAGTTTTAATAAATAATTTACGAGGGTTAAAATTCCAATGCCTGGAACCTATTCGGGAGAAAACGCTTTAAGAAGAAGACAAAAATTTGACGTATAGGTATAGGACAAAAACCATTGCCGTTACTTAAAATTCTACAGTCAGAATTTTTATAAGAATTGAAGCAAAATATGTATCCCTTTCCAATTAGGAAAATTAATGTTTACTATTATTTACTACAGTTTAAAGTTCTAATAAATTATAATAAAAAACTTTCAACACAAAAATTAATGATTTTAATATTTTTTTTAATTTAACAAAAATGTATATACATTATAAATATACATAATCTGTTATTTATTTCTGCTACATTAATATTTTGAATTATTAGGTTAGTTCAATAAACTGTTCTAGAACGCTCTAAAACGCTCTAGAGTAGAACACTTTTTTGTGCAAATACAGTTTGAAGAAGATTAGGCTTAGTGGCATTCTGGGGTGGCAGCTTTATTTTCGAATTAAAACTTTGTTACAAAAAAAAAACGTGCTGCCACCCCTGTATTGTGATAAGCGATAGTCACCTTTGATGCGATCACCCGGGTGTCACTGCGACAATGACGATATAGAATACCAATTATAAATACGCGCTTATAACTATGATATATGGTTCACTATACTCAGTAAATCAAAATCCAGTCAAAAATTCAGATTTTAATTTTTCGCGAAAACAATGATTACACAGTGATACAGTTTAGTTTTAGGGGAAGTTTAGTTTTATTGTTATTAAGTTGCAAAATTTAAATATTAATCCATTTATTTTTGTTTTTATAGGGGGCTGCCATTCCCAAACCACTACTCCGTATTATTGAAATCCAGATTTTGCCGATGGCAGAGAGAATATTCTTTTATTGTCGGGGGCTGGCGAACCCCCAAACCCCCGCTCCATATTATTAAAACCCGAATTTAGCTGACAACAGGAAAAAAAATATTTTTAAACTATCTTGTAAAATCCGAACTAACTAATTTTATTTCATACATAAATACTTAAAATGAGGTATATAATATGTATAATATATATAAATGTATACACAATTTGTATACTTGGATTTATTTTTTTTTCTTTTTTTTATTAAACTTTATTTTACCCATTGTACCCATTGTATAATTACTTAGTCCAAATAAAATTTACAAAAAATAGCTTTTGTGATATTATTATTAACATGTAAAGTAATAGTTTACTGTATTTAATACATATAATGTATTTAATTACATATTCTTATTATTATTCTTATTATTTAGTTTTAATTTACTTAAGTTCTTATAAAAATCTATTGGAAAAAACCTGGGATGTAAAAACCAATATATTCTCGTATTATTTAAGATAAAATTTAACCTAACTAAACCTACTAACCTAACTAAAACTAACTAAACCTAACTAAAACTGCTTAAACATAGTTAAAACGAGAAAAAAAAACATATATTTGTAAAACTTAGTGCTAATTATACGTATTTTCCAACCACCAATAGTCTCTTTTTATAAATTCATCTTTGTCCGGTATAGACATGTCATATCTCAAATTTTCTCCATTAATGTTGCCCGGGTTATACTCTATAATTTTACATGTAGCCCGTCTACTATAGTGATATAGTATGGGGACATGATTTTGGTTTTGAATATAACCATTTTTATCCAAAAAGATAAAGTGCTCAGGAGCTATAAAGCCTTTGAGCATAGTCTGTTTAATGTACTCCTCGTTGTGGTAGAATATATGCGATATTAAACCATTTTCTGGAGTTTTTTGTGCTCTGTCATATGTTTTCGAATCAATTTTATTAGAAAATTGTCGAATCTAATTATGTTTGCTTCCTTGTACAAGTATTTATTGGAATAGTAATGCTTATAGTCGGAATTAAGCTTTCTAAAATATTAGTACATACTCTTATACACTTTCTTTCAAATTTTCGTAGTTTTTCCATTAAGCTTGCATTGACGTTGTACTATATGGGTACACCATATGCAAGTGTTGGCCTTATTAATGTCTGATAACATATTATTTTTACTATAGACCTTACGTATTTGTTGAAAATAGTTTTTTTGCCATCATGAAGGACTTATTGCCTTTAAATATTGTGTATTTTATATGCTCAGAATAATTCAGATTACGGTGAAGAAAAATTCCGAGATATTTCACAACTTTTTTGTTTGCTAGCCGTGAGTTATTTAGAGATTTTATAGAAAAAGATTTCCAATTTTTTTTTATGTCTAAACTTGTTTTGTCCACCATGTTACGTAATAGCACGGTTTCGCATTTTTTAAAGTTCACTTTTAGTATCCATATCTTGCAGTAGTCCAAAATAGTATTAAACATTTTTTGAACTTTGTATTGTATATTACTAACTTTGCTATCCGCAGAATAAACTATTATATCGTCCGCAAAGGCTAATGTAAAATTATTACCTATTACTCTATCTAATAAGTGGAGCAGATCTGTTATATAGATTGAAAAAATGATTGGTGCGTTAACAATTCCTTGCTGTAAACCGTTTTCGATAGGGAATACATTATCCGATGAATTTTGTTGATAGTAGATCTGAAATTTATTTCCATATAGCATGATTTGAATTAGCGGAATTAAATGTAATGGGAATTCATATTTTATTAGTTTGAATATTAAGCCGTCCAACCATACCGAGTTGAAAGCCTTTTCCAAGTCGACCAACTGATGTTAGTTTGGTTATTGTATTAGTGGTTCCGTGCTTGTGCCAAAGCCCAAACTGATTTTCAGTTATAATATTTTTTGTCTCTAGGAAATTTGAAATTTTGTCGTTAATGAGTGTTTCGAACACTTTACTGATGTTAGGCATTAAACTTATTGGCCTGTAATTGCTAGAGTCAGTTGGGTCTTTGCCTGTTTTTTTTAGCAATATAGTTTCCGACACTTTCCATATTTTCGGAAAATACGAATTATTAATTGCGTTGTTAAACAAAATAACATATTTTGAAGTTATTAGACTACTTAAATTTTTTAGGACTACATTAGGTATATTATCGACACCAGAAGAAGTTTTATTTTTTAAAGTATTAAATTTCAACGAAAGCTCTTCTTTGTTCGTGTACTGGCTTTATTCATCTGTCGGTTGTGATGCTTTATTTGTGTGGGAGAAATTTCAGAGAGCAATGTTATTTCTTTGTTGTTTGGCTGTATGAAATTCATTGGAATGTGTCTAGTTTCTATTCGTCTTTTGAGCAATGTTCTATTTTCCTCGCGTTTTTTTAATTTTTCCTGGTATTCAGGACAATTTCTGTATGATGCTGGATGACTATATTTTTTGCACAGAGTACAAAACAGCTTTTCTCTCGTATCTTCTGGTTTAATAGAGCATTGTCCAGGTATGTGGTTATCTCCACATTTGACACATCTGAAATCCATTCTACAATTTGATGCAGAGTGTCCAAAACATTGACAACGTGTGCATTGCATAATGTCGGGCTTGTGAATACATTCCCAGCGTAGTATTCGATGATCGATAGCTTCTATTTTGAAAATATCATTTACTGAGCTGTTTGGCGATGCCTGCACTATAAAATGAGGCAGTGTTACTCCTTTTACTGATGAAAATTTGGTGGTAAGTCTGGATACTCTTTCAAAATTAATAGAATCATTATCGAAATCTTTTACGCATGCCAAGATTTCCTCACATGTGTAACTATAACTCAACCCTTTCAGTACGAGTGAAATTTTTTTATCCTCCTTTGGTGTGAAGGTATAATAATTGATGCCGGATTTTTCGAGTAAACCACGTGCCTTTCTATCTTGAAAAAAAAATTTGCAAAAGAATTGCGTCTAATTTTAAGCCGAGCTTCTATGGTCTTAAGAAAGACGAAAACAAATTTTTATTGAATTCCAATGACCCGATTCGCCAGACCGGTTTAATAACTTTTTTTCATTTTTTCACTTTCAGAGGGTGCTATAACTTAAAAAAACTTGGTTATAAAAAACTTACCAAATTTGGTTAAATTCTGTTATTTCATTTTCGGTAGAGCTTCGGCGAGATGTTTTCTCTCAGATTTTCTGACAACCAAAATTTTTTTTGATCGAAGCCTAAGATGCGTGTATTCTATTTGAACCAAATTTCCATGTAGTTTCTGAGATACAAGTTCTAATTCAAATTAGGGCTTTAGCGAAAATCAGGTCCTCTAAACTTAGCTAAAGAATGTTGTTATCAGGAATCAACATGTGTACAAAATTTGAGCCAGTTGGCCCAGTAATTTCTGAGACAAAATATTTTGTCCAAAACAAAGCTCCTACAGGATGCACGTCCCCAAGATTTTCTAAAAAGAAAAACAGTTTTTATGGGAATCTAACAGTCCTAAGTTCAACCGAAATTGGTCAGTAATTTCTGACATATGAATTTTCGTTAAAATAATGGCTCCGCGGGAACAACAGATTTCGCCGAAAGCGCTGACATCAGGATTCAAAGTGTCTAAAATAGGATCCAAAGTTGGTCTAAAATGCCTGAATAATTCTGCACGTTGTGGCATAAGCCACGGTAAATTGATAAAAAGAAACTTTATTAACTATATACATTGTAAATATCAGTATTTTGTTGGTTAAAATATTTGTTTGTACATATTTCAAATCTTAACCTTCACTTGGGCAGGATTAACGTATGTTATTATTTACTTTTTTACTTTTGCATAAAAACTTCATTATTTGGCCGATCTTAATGAAATCAGAGATCAGTGCCTAATTTTTTGAGTAGATATTGAATATATAAAGAAAAGTTCAGAAAAAGGTGTCTATGCCCGATTTTTCGGCAATTTAATTTTTTTTCTTCGTTGTTGGGCAAGATTGACATAATATGTTAATATTTTTTTATTCATACAAAATGTAGGGTAATCTATCAAATTTTTGTAATTATTTCGATAAAAGTTGAAAAATAAGATAAAAGGTTCTGAAATATTTTAAATTGAAATAGAAATATACTAAAATTAACATATTTTAAAACATAAAGTTAATAGAGCACCAAAGGTTTTTTAAAAAAAAATTTTGTTTTGAATTTTATTTTTGGTGTGTTAGAAAAAAAAAATTCTCTTACGAACTTAAATTAAAAATTTATGTCAACCATTGATGTATTAAAAATTGCGGCGAATGTTTCACAATCAATTAAACTTTTTGTTGTTCTTTTACTTGTACTTTTGATTCATCATCTAGTGACTCATCCTCAGAATCATGACCATCACTTAGGTCTCAAATGCATTTTTTAAGCATCTGATTCTTCATTTTCATTTTGCGAAATCTTCATTTTCATCTTTGTCACCATTATCATCACTTTCGACTCATGAGGGACCGCCAACTGGTTCAAATACTATTTCTTCCAGTGGTCTTATATCAGCATATTCATCATCTGGCACATGTTATACAAATCTAGAGAAATATGCTTGTTCTTCCTCAAACGATAACCTGTTAAAAATAAGTTTTTTTTATATTTTTTGTGTGAATTTTTTTTTTGTTTTTGATTTTTTGGGTTTCTCATAGTAAAACTCAATGAAAAAAAAGTGTCATGTACCAAGATAATATCTTGATCTTGAAAACAGAGAATACAAAATAATAGAAGCTACAAACAAACGAAGCTGGAAAAATAAAGTACCCTTAAACATGTTTTTGCTAACTTTCAAAGCTGAAGAAGATATTAACAGAATTTGCAAGATTAAAAATATTTTAAAATGTGTGGTGGATATTGAGCCATTAAGAAAAAATAAACTTGTAGTACAATGTAAATCATGCCAGGAATATGGTCATACACAAAAATACTGTGGAAAAATCCCAAGATGTGTGAAATGTGCAGGTAGACACCATACAAGAGAATGTTCAAAACCTAAAAATGAATCACCAAAATGTGTACATTGCGGAGATCAACAGCCAGCTAATTATAGAGGTTGCATGATCGCAAAAGTAATGCAAAAAATTAAATTAAAAAATATGCACATAAATCCACAAAAACTGAATATAAATATTAGACAATACGCTAAAAAACAAACTAAAAATAATCTGCAAACGTCACAAGTTAAACCAGATTTCCAAACAAATACAATCAGTAAAACTTATGCACAAGTCCTTACGGGGAAAAGAAGTGTTCATAATAACGAGCAGGAAAATGATTTAAAATAAAGCATCTTGCTTATATTATCTAAAGTTATCAAAATAGAAAGCTCTATGGTCGATTTGGATTGTAGAATAAGAACACTAGAGGGCAGTACCAAAAATATGCTTCGAAACCCAAAAGATTTTAAATAAACTGAAAATTCTTTCATGGAATGGCAATGGACTGCAACAACACCAAGAAGAGCTACAAGCAGTCCTTGACACAAATAGTATAGATATTTTTCTTATAGCAGAAACACACTTTACCAAACAAACACATATTAACTTTCGTGGTTGTAAAGTTTACCATAGCATACATCCGGGTAACTCTGCTAGAGCGCGAAGTGCAGTGATTATAAAACAAAATATAAAACACTTTGAAGAAGCCAAATTTGAAACAGAAGAAATACTAACAATGCATTAGAGATATCCAACTAACAGTGTGGGAAAATACTCCAGTGTTAAAACAAAGAGTAAAAGGAAACAAATATTCACCAGAAATCTTAGAACTAATTGCAACAAAACGCAAAGCAACGAAAAAATGGCATCAAGCTAGAGCTCCACAAGATAAAACTAGGCAAAATAATCTCACCCAACAACTAAGAAGAATAATTAAAGAAGTGAAAAACAAATCGATTAATATATATTTAGAAAAATTAACAAATGATAAAAGCACTGATTACTCTCTTTGGAAGGCAGTGAAAAATCTGAAAAGACCTATTGAACAAATTAATCCAATTAAGACATTGGATGGAAATTGGGCGAGAGATAATAAAGAAAAGGCTAAATTATTTGCGGAACACTTAGAAAACATATTTCAAACAAAACAAAGGAAAAGAAGGTGAAGATCTAAATATAGAATCAGTTCAGGAAGAAGAAGAAAACGCATTAACAACCCCAGCTGAAGTGAAAAAGGAAATAAACAATACTAATTCTAAAAAAGCTCCGGGATATGATTTGATAACGGGGCAGATTCTAAAGCAACTTCCAGAAAAGGCAATAATTAAGATAACGAATCTTATAAATGCTGTATTTAGACTGAAATATGTGCCGAAATTGTGGAAACTCGCCGAAGTCATCACGATACCCAAAGCTGGAAAACCACCGAATGAAGTATCACCCTACAAACCAATTTCACTGCTGCCTATAATGTCAAAACTGTTCGAAAAAATTTATCTAAGAAGACTGAAACCTATTATTGAAAGAAAGAATTTAATCCCAATTCGGTTTTAGAGAAAAACATGCTACAATAGACCAGGTACACAGAATAACAAACACTATTGAAAAAGCTCTAGAGGAGAAGAAGGTCTGTTCAGCAATCTTTTTGGATGTGGCTCAGGCATTCGATAATGTGTGGCATAAGGGGTTGAATTGTAAAATGAAAACAATCCTTCCAAAAGAACATAAGGAAATCATAGCAAGCTACTTATCAGAGAGATACTTCTACATAAAACAGGAAGGAGCGTATTCCGATTTTAAGGAACTTAATGCCGGGGTTCCTCAAGGAAGTGTACTTGGCCCGGTACTGTACCTGCTGTACACTTGTGATATTCCTGTACTAGAAAATAATATTATTGCAACGTTTGCAGATGATACAGCGGTTCTGGCTGTTGGGGAAAATAATAAAGAATCCATAGAAAAGCTGCAGAGAGCTATAACAAAAATCCAAGATTATACAAAAAGATGGAGGCTAAAATTAAATGAAGCTAAGTCAGTACATGTGGATTTCACAAATAAAAAAATTGACCATAAACCAGTATATATAAATGGTCAAGAAATACCCCATTCAAATACTGCCAATATCTTGGTATAACGTCAGATGCGAAACTTCTCTGGAAAGCTCAAATAAAAAATAAGAAAGAAGAATTACAAATCCGCTATAGAAAAATTAACTGGCTCATAGGTAAGAATTCTACCTTAACAATACAAAACAAACTTCTGTTCTATAAACAAATACTGAAACCAGTATGGTCATATGGCACGAAAACAGGCTTCAGCACCATGTAAATGTGGAGGTAGTCGAGCTCCTGGATAATAGAAATATAGCCAGACGACTCAAAAGAGTAAAACCTTTTTAAGAACTTGCTTTTTGAACGAGTGCCCCAAATTTTTCGTAGCAATATTAACTGCACTAAAAAGGTGAACATAAATAAGCTAAAACGTCACCTCTACCTCAATCAGCTCGAAGAGAAACATAATGGCTAGCGCAGTTAACCATGACCTAGGAAAAATAGCCGATTGGGGTATCGTAAACAGAATTGAGTACAACACGTCCAAAACTCAAAGCTGTTTGATCTCTTGTAAAAGAGATCAACCCGTCCTCACCCTGCGATTTCAAGGAGAAAACTTACAAAGGTCAGAAAATATAAATATTTTAGGCATGCAGCTAAACCAAAAAATGCAGTGGAATGAGCATATTTTTGATACAGCTAAGAAGGCTGCCAAATGTTTGGGTTTTCTTTCTCGATGTAAAGCCTACTTTTCTCCAAGAGATTTGGTCAATATCTATAAAGCATATATTCGACCTAAGATGGAGTACAGTTCTCACATATGGCGCCTTCCTAACTTCACTAGGTTTCCTGGACAAAATCCAAAATCGCGTCTTACGCCTATTTGGCGACCCTATCGTCCAGTTAACCTTTACTCCTCTTAGCACTCGTCGAAATGTTGGAGCTCTCTCCCTTTTTAGATATCTTGTTGGAAATGACACTTGTTCTAATGAAATAAAATCACTAATGCCTCCCCTCAAACTATTCCGGCGTAACACTAGGGAGGCTTCAAGTACACATTTCTACACTGTGGAAATACCTAGGTGGTCTAAAACTGGTTTTGGAAATTCTTGTATTTGAAGAACTGCTAAAATGTCCCATCTCACGTGTTTCTTACCGACAAAAATGCTCCATTATACAATTTGCAACTTTTCAAAAAGAATCTCTTCAGGTTCGTCTCCTACTTACCTTCCAATTCTCCTCAATCATCCTTTTTCCCTCCAAATCCTTTTTTTCCTTACCCACACCTACAATAATTTTGTATAAAGGAATCCTTTCCTAGTGTTTGGGTAGCGTGTAAAAAAAAAAAAAAAATGCAAGCTACCTTAGAAAATTCTATATGGTCGGAACATCTAACCTAAAGCATCAAGAAAAGAACGTTAGTTAAAGAAGAAGTAGATTTTATAGTAAAAAAGGAAATAAGTGAACTTGGTATCTACACTCTACGCTTCTTAAAGATTAACCAGCATAAATAACGAAATATTTGCCATGCTACCAGCAACACTACAAATTAATCGATATACTATCAGTCAGTACGATATATCATATGTCGACGAAGTCACTATTTTTCCACCAGAGTTCTTAAGCTCACTCACTTGATACCCACCACATCGTTTTTTATTTAAAGTCGGATCACCAATTAGTTTACTACGTAAGTTCGACCCGCTAGAATTCTGCAACTGCACAAGGTTTTGTATTTAGAAGTTGTTGGCAAATGCAATTGAAGCGACCATTATAACAGGGACTTCGCTTTAAATGATTGCATTTTCCAGTAAAACTTGCGTTCTAAATTATGATCAACAAGATAAAGATACAGGGACAGTCTAATAAGTACTGTGGAGTGGATTTAAGATCGCCAAGTTTCCCCCCCATGGCCAACTTTATGTTTCTTGCTCAAGGGTGGGTTTAATCAATAATTTTCTTTTCCTCTACCCAATAATATTCTTGCTCCTGAAGGTGAAACTAAATATATTGTTTATAATCAAGTTTTATTTTAAGATACAATTAAAAGGAAATATTATTTTATCGTCCCTAATTTAATTGGTTTATCGTTTTGTTTTTTCGTCTTTCTGCTCTTTGTCTTTTAAGGTTTTCTTTGCACTTTTAACTTCTTACTAAATTACTTTCAATAAAATTTTGTATTGCTGTATAATGAAAAACGTATGAATAACTATTAATTAATTAAATAATTTACAGTAGCAAAATTTAAAATGTAACTATATACATCTAGCATAAGTTCTACACTAAGGCAAAATTAAGAATTTAATGTTTGAATATTAAGTAATAAAAGTTTTTATTACCAATACCTATAAAACAAATTTCATAATAACATAGAAATAAGCAATTCTGTAGTCACCAAAAATATTTCTTATTACAATTCCAACCCAAAAAGCGATTTTTATCTTCAGCGGTATCAATTCATATTCACTCGGTTTGTGTCTTTATAGCAAAAAAAAATACATAATATTAAAACATTAAGAAATGCTTGAATAAGCAATATTTTCTATTTCATCAGTTCAATTATTCACGCAACTAACTACAACAGCCAACCAATCACCAATGCTTCCTAAAAAAGAAGCATCAAATAATATTTTCCAAATTAAAAAGAAAGAAAGCTCCTAAGAAATTCCGAATATCTCGGGCAACGCCGGGTAACTCCGCTAGTATTCAATAAAATAAAATGAGTATCTATTCTACACCCAAATGGGATATACATACAATACATACTCACACAATCAGAGTATGTACTCCTAAAACGGGAATTGTATATATACCCAGCAGTGAAAGGAATGCTTCTATCATGCATGATGGTAGCATTCTTAGGAAGCAATATATACCTTCTCGCTTCATTCTTTTATTGTTTCTTTTTTCACACTGATGTCCGCAAAAAAAGCAATACGATCGGGGTTTACTTCGTAAAATTTTTTTTTTGGAGCATCTGCATGCATGACTGAATCAATGTTTAAGAATGCATGCAGAAGGCAACATTGAGAAGGAATGTACATTTTTATGTTTACTTTTTATTGATAATGAAACAATGTAATAAATAATTTGAAAATAATATAATCTTCAATCTCGGGCAACGCCGGGTAACTCCGCTATTATTCAATAAAATAAAATGAGTATCTATTCTACACCCAAATGGGATATGCGTACAATACATACACACACAATCAGAGTATGTACTCCTAAAAAGGGAATTGTATATATACCCAACGGCGAAAGGAATGAATGCTTCTATCATGCATGATGGTAGCATTCTTAGGAAGCAATATATACCTTCTCGCTCCATTCTTTTAATACTTCTTTTTTCATACTGATGTCAGCAAAAGAAGCAATAAGATCGGGTTTTACGCCGTAAAGTTCTTTTGGAGAGCATCTGTATGCATGACTGAGACAGCATGTAGAAGCAATGATAAGATAAGCAGGAGGCATGATTGAGAAGGCATGTAAATTTTTTTGTTTATTTTTTATTGATAATGAAACAATGGAATAAATAATTTGAAAATAATATAATCTTCAAAATATAAAACATTATTGGACATAAAATTAACAAACTAATTTCGAATAAACTAAATAAAACTTATTAAATAAAATAAAAATGATTACACATGTAGGATCCGAATAATTAGAAAATAGAAAAGTAGATAGTAATATTTGAGAAACACTGAAATTTAAATTTGGTTGAGAAATCACTGTTTTGTATATCTTTCAGGGTTTAAAAAACTTCGTAGTTATTTCAAACTTTTACTATTTTTTTACTATTTCTTTCTAACATCGATTCAGCAAAGGCATAGCAAAAGCTTTTTTTCGTAGTTGTTTTGCTTCCGCTTTACTGTGCATTTTTATTTCAAAAAGTAATATGCAGAAAAAGCTTTTTCATTCTTTTTTTAAAGAGCTACAGCAAAATGAGTTGAATGCAGCTAAACAGCATTTGCTGTTACTTTGAATTACTAATCAGCATTTATAGCACTTTTATTTTACTTAGAGTTACTGTGCTTTTTTGTTCCTTGTGACGGCTTATGTTTCTTTGAAAACTTTTATTGTTTAAAATTTAAATTTTAAATTTATAAGTGGACATGAAAAAAGTAAAGAAATCTTCGAGATGGTGACTGGTGGAAAGAGCCAAGTTCAAGAAATTGAGCAGCCTCAAGCTAAAAATTTTTTAAAAGTCATTCATAATAATTATTAATAACCTTTTTCCAGAAAAATAAAATTTAAACTGGTGATATAGAGTTTCGGCCCCAATTCCTAGGACCTCGGACCAATTTTCTTCATCACATTTAAGAATCATTGTACTGATGACAAAAACAAATTTAAAAAAAAAAATTTGAGGTTTCGGTCCCGACTCTTGGGACCGCTTGTATGCATCTATGAGCGACTTTTCTGAGGACAAGTTTAAAAAAAAAAAAAAATTTCGAAGGGTTTGTGAGGTGGAACCCGGACTTATTTTTTCTAGAGGCTGCTCAATTTCTTGAACTTGGCTCTTTCCACCAGTCACCACCTAGAAGATGTAGTTCATATGACACGGTCCCGTTGAATGCAGACACATTGGCTCTACTCTATTCAATAATAATTTGCATATTGAACAAACCTTTTGGACATATTTTTTTTCTTTTACTTCACTTTTTTCTTCGAAATAAAATTTCTTTCTAAAAAAATGGTGCTTTAACCAACCCAACTAAATCTTATAAAAATTGTTTACCCAAAATATACACATAAAATAAAAATTGATTTTGATCGCCACGACCTGCATCATCACTGATTGATTAATTAAAAACAAAAACGGAGCACACGAGAAAACACGAAAAGTGTGCCTTCAAAATCGTGCTCTTGTGTATTATAACATAGATAAAATAAAAATTGATTTTGAAATTGACAGCAAAGTCAGCACAGCAAAATCAGCACAGCAAATAGCTTTTTTTTACTTTCACTTAAAACATTAAAAAGCATTCAGCAAAATTCTACTGTTACTATTATGTTTTGAAAACCAAAAGCACATGCGTAGTATTTGTATGGGTAAAAAGCATAAAACTATTACTTCACTTCGGTAAAGTTATGACAGCAAAGCGCAGTAATAGTTTTTTTTTAATTTGAAATGTTGTGAGTCAGCAACAGCAATAATTTAAGTGCTTTTACTATTTCTGCTGTAGTTTTTTAAGCCCTGGCTATAAAGCTTTTAATATCGTTGGTTCTAATAAGAAATTTAGAGCATTAATTGTTAATTTTTTGGATTCTTTTTTCGCTTCTAAATAAAAAAAAGTTAAAATTAAATTAAAAGAAAGTAGTAATTAGTTGTGACTAATAATAGTTTTTGGATTTTGATAATAAAATTTAATTATAATAATAATGAAATAATAATACTTTTTTGAATTTTGATAATAAAATTAAATTTAGTTAAAACTTAAATCATTTTTTAATAACTGAATCCCACAAAATGGGGGCTCAACCGGGATTGAGATTCTGAAATATAATTAATAAAATAACATTAATTAAATATAAAGAACTAAAATTAAAAGGTGAATTATTTAAAAAGTGTGAAATTCAACTAATTGTAACGATTTACTAACTTAAAAGTGAAAATAAATTATTAGAAATGATTGGAAAATAGTTGTAATATAAAAAAAAAGAAAAAAAAAGTCTATATTATAATACATAAAGCACAATTAGCGAAGGCACACTTTTCGTGGTTTTTCGTGTGCTTCGTTTTTTTTCATTCAATCAATCGGCGATGATGCAGGCTGTGGCGATCAAAATCAATTTTTATTTTATCTATGTTATAATAGATAAAATAAAAAGCACGATTTTGAAGGCACACTTTCGTGTTTTCTCGTGTGCTCCGTTTTTTTTTTTTAATTAATCAATCAGTGATGATGCAGGTCGTGGCGATCAAAATCAATTTTTATTTTATGTGTATATTTTGGGTAAACAATTTTTATAAGATTTAGTTGGGTTGGTTAAAGCATCATTTTTTTTTTGTTTTTTATATTTATTTATTTATGTATTTATTTCGCCTTAATTATAATATGTCTTTTTTATAATATGTCTTAATTATAATATGTCTTTTTTGTTTTACAGAGTTTAATTTTAGTTAGAGCTTATACTATGTATTTACCCCTATGATTCTTTTTATTTAGCATAATTGCGATATTTTTATTTTTGTTTTTAATATTTAGTTTTAAGGAAAAAATGGCTAGAACAAAAACCTTCTTAAATTTATTTTCATATAAAACTTACTTAAATTTAACCTATAACTAACTAAAATTATCCTAACGTAACCTTCACTTGGGCAGGATTAACGTATGTTAATATTCACTTTTTTTCTTTTGCATAAAAACTTCATTTTCTGGACGATTTTAATGAAATCAGAGATCAGTTCCTAATTTTTTTAGAAGATATTGAATATATAAAGAAAAGTTCGGAAAAACGTGTCTATGCCCAATTTTTCGGCAATTTAATTTTTTTTCTTCGTTATTGGGCAAGATTAACATATGCAAGATTAGCATATTGATTCATACAAAATGTATGGTATTTTATAAATTCTTTGTAATTCTTTCGATAAGAGTTGAAAAATAAGATAAAAGGTTCTGAAATATTTTAAATTGAAATAGAAATATACTAAAATTAATATATTTTAAAACATAAAGCACCAAAGGTTTTTTGAAAAAAATTGTTTTGAATTTTATTTTTGGTATGTTAGAAAAAAGAAAAATTCTCTTACGAACTTAAATTAAAAATTTATGTCAACCATTGATTTATTGAAAATTGAGGCGAATGTTTCACAATCAATTAAAGTTTTTGTTAATGGATAGCGGATTTTTGTCGGAAAATATTTTGTTGCCTAGCCCTTTGATATGTTTGTGGAATTATATTGATTTGAATCAACAATCTGATTATTTTCTTCTTGTACTTTTGATTCATCATCTAGTGACTTATCCTCAGAATCAGGACCATCCCTTAGATCTAAGATGCATTCTTTGAGCATCTGGTTTTTCATTTTCATCTTTGTCATCATTATCATCACTTTCGACTCTTGAGAGACCGGCAACTGGTTCAAATACTATTTCTTCAGGTGGTCCTACATCAGCATGTTCATCATCTAGCACATGTTCCACGAATATAGAGCAATATGCTTGTTCTTCCACGAACGATAACCTGTAAAAATAAGTTTTTGAAACTTTTGTGTGCATTTTTTTTTTTTCTTTTTGATTTTTTGTGTTTTTTATAGTAAATCTCAATAGAAAAAAGTGTCATATACCTGTAACGGCATTTTTTTTAAAATTTCATCACAATTTTTTGTGTTTTTTGCACTTTTACTAAAAATTACAAAATTTACTTACCTGCCTATCTGAACGGCACATAAAATTTTAAACTCTTCCATATTATTCCAAATATTGAAAGTTTAATAAATAATCTTTCCAAAATATATATATTTTATTTAATTTTTTTTTTATTTCACTGAAATAGACACACTGTTGTTGTCGGAACTACTAACACTGTTATAAGTACCTTGTAACATAACAAACGGAGTCCCCAGTAGCACTTCCTTTTTCTAAAGTACCGGTATTTCCAAGAAAATATCTTAGAGGATGGATATGCGCAGGTAATAAAAGCAAACATAAAAGTAACAGTAATGCACATACAAAAATAATCAAAAAAACATAAAAACCACTTATTTTTGTGAAACAATTCTCCATACAAAATATATGGAAAAACCAAAAATATTAACATACGTTAATCTTGCCCGCTTACGTATATTTCATTTGCCGCCCAAGCGAAAGTTAATCTATAATCGCTGCAATAAATATTGCCAACTTTCCCGAAAAGCGGGTAGCATTTTATCAATATGTTCGCATAGAGTATTTACATTTGCTAATTCGTGTAGTTTTCTTGTAGAAAAATAAAAAGGTTTTGAAAGTATCATTTTTAAGATTGCATTTTGCTTTCTTGGCAGTATTACTAAATTTGTTTTGGCGGCCTGTGATTAGATGGGGTAGCCGTAATGGAGTGCGCCGCGAAAAATGGCATTTTTTTCATGATATGTGTCTTGAATAGCAATTTTTTATCTAATAGAATGTCGAAATAGGTAATAAATTAATTTTCCCAAACTATTTCAGAGTTGTTTATATTTATATTTCTGTTAGACAGAAAACATGGTTTTTTCTCGTGGTGAAGAAAATCGATTTTGTTTTCTCACCGTTAATTTTGATTTTCCACTTGTAATAAAAGTTTTGAATATGAGAAAAACCATTTTCAAGATTAGTTATTATCTGGTTTGGACATATTGAAGTGGACCATAGAGCAGTATCATCTGCATAAAGTGCTAAATCACAGTTTGGTAGCTTTGGTAAGTCTGAAATAAATATATTATACAACAAACGAGAAAGTGATGAACCCTGTGGAACTCCTGCTTTACTAACTGATTTCATGACCGATTTTGGCGAAGAAATATCTATTTCTTAGGAAGCTTTCTATTACTTTTGTTAAGTAGATGGGAATATGTAGATGGAGAACACGTCATAAGTTTGTGGATAAGGCCGTTATGCCAGAATGAGTCAAAAGCTTTTTCAATGTCGAGCGTTAGCATACCTACTGAATGTTTATCGTGTAAGTTTGGTTTGATCTGTTTTTTAAATCTACATACTTGATGAGAGGTTTAAAGCATCATTTAATATCAGAAATTTTTGTCTCTTTTAAGTCAAATTCTTTTTTTTTTTTTTTATTTATCGCATTTGGTTTCTTGCCCTTTTAGTAGGAATAAAATTAATTAGTTGCATAATATTATTAATATAGGTTTTAATATCACAAATTTTTGTGAGTTCAGTTCTCTATTAATTCAAATTTTTTTTTTTTTTTGTTAACAAAATATTATTTTTATTATGTATTAATAACAAAAAACAATTTTTTTTAATAAAAAAAAAAGTAATTTTTATGTATGTGTACTAAAACAGGTAAAATGTAGGTACAATAAATATAATATAATTTGTACTGTATTTTGGTTAGGAAATCTTATTAGTATATTGGTAAAATGTTATGTATATCGAACTTATGTTAAAATTTATGAATGAAAATGTTTTTGTATATTTTGTAAATTTTACCAATTTAGATAAAAAATATTTAAATTTTTTTTCAAAAATAACACTATATCATAATTACAGGTTATTCATATAGTAAAATAAGATCCCTATACAAAGGACAAAATTTATATGAAAATAAGATCCCATTTTTAAAGTTGCTCTCCCAGAGGCCAGGCTAGTAGAGATAGAAGCATTGTAAAAGTATATAATATATAAAATATATTCGTAATGAGGAAATATGTGTACATATATAAGATAAATAATCAGATAATATTAGAAGAAGTATTCTACTCTAATATTGTGTGTGTTGTGTAAACCAATGCATGCATGTTTTTTAAAAGCAATTTATTTAAATAGAATTAGACTAATACCATACCAACCAATTCATTCTATATCATATATTTACCTACTAATCGAAGATTTGAGGACGATGGCTGTCTCATTTTAAGTATGGATGAAATAAAATTAGTTAGTTCGGATTTTACAAAATAGTTTAACAACAATTTTTTTTTTTCTGTCGTCAGCTAAATTCGAATTTCAATAATATGGGAGCGAACAATAACAAAAAATGTAATAATTTTTAAAACTTTGTTTTTTCCTGCCATCTCGTCTTTACCTGCAAAGTCAGTATTTCAATAAAATGGAACGGGGATTTGGGGGAGGCAGCTCCTACAAAAATAAAAAAAATGGATTGATATATAAATTTTGGAACTTAATAACAATAAAACCAAGCTTCCTCTAAAACTAAACTGTATTACTGTGTAATCATTGTACGCAATGTTTAGAAATAAATCAAATTTTTAGCAACATAATTCACCACTTAGCAACATTAAAAAATTCAAGCAATAATTGAGAAAAAATTCAGATTTTAATTTTTCTAGAGCGTTCTAGAACATTTAATTGAACAAACATAATAATTGATGAAATACGTGTGATGCATAATATGTATAATGTACATACATTTTTGTTAAATTAAAAAAAATTATTAAAATCATAAAGTTTGTTATTATTTTTTATTAAAACTTTCAGTTATACTAAATAATCATTTTTTTAATTGGAAAGTCGTACAGATTTTGGTTGAATTCTTACAAGAGTTCTGACTATAGAATCTTAAATTAACGGCAATGGTTTTTCTCCTGAATTCGTTCCAGATTATTTATAAAAACTTTTGTAAAAAAATCAAATAGATCTCATTAGCCTTACTGCAGCAGGTAAAAGGTGCGAATGTGAAAGGCGCAAAATTAAAGTCGCGAAGGTGCCGCAGGTCTCTAGTTTAGTATAAATTGTAAAAATTGAATCTTTGTACAAAATACCAAATATATAAATTTGTATTTAGATTTAGAACATATTGTAACTGTAAAATAAATTATTTTTTGGTCATTTATTATATCCCAATGACAAAGGGTACTAGACTAGGTCGAAAAACCAATAAAGCATTTTTTTACTTCATCGGGAATCGAACCTGGGACCTTCCGGTTGAAAGGCAGGCGCTCTACCTACTGTGCCACTAAAAGTTTGTATTTGTTCTAAAAATTCTCTGTCTCATGTCACTTACTTATCACATGTCTGTTTTTAAGTCTATTATCTTTTATTCTATATTTAATATTATTCATCTAATTATTAGGTTTCTTCCCGAGGTAAAAATTAAACTTAATTCGATTAACTTATTATCGGATAATAAGGCTTACCTCATGAAGATGTGTTTTGTTGTTAAAATTATTATTTTGTTATTATTTGCAGAACAGCTGATTGTGAAAGTTTGATTGTTTGCATGAGTGTTTTATACTGATTTGAAATTTGAATAAAAAACCGAAAATAATAAATCTAATAATAATAGAATTTTTTAAAAATTTAATCATTAAAAAAGGAATAAATAAAACTTTAATTAAATATCATATTTTTAGTTTTTATAAAACTTATTTTCCAGCGTTAGAGTAAAATTTTGGTATAACAGTGAAAATAGTCGAATATTTTCCTTTTAATTTTACTGATATGCTTATCATACAGATACGCGTATTTCGTCTACTACTTGTAGACTTCTTCAGTGTTTTTTACTCGACTGAGGAAAGAAATATGAAATTGTCTTATTTATTTTATTCGTACAGGTAACAATTTGATGTTTCTCGCAGCTGCATGGTTGTTTATTACCCAATGAATTAGCACAGGTAGGAGGTTGAATAAAAATATTTTTATTTATTTTATTATTGGTATTTGAAATAATTTTTCCGACGTTAGAGTGACCGGTAGGGGTGGTGTTATTCGTTTTATTGTATTTCACTAAAAATTTAAATAAAGAAGAATACCCGTTGCCTTGGTCTTTATTTAGGAGTGAGTCATTTTTAGTTTTGTAAATTTCGATACTTTCAGCTGAATCTAGTTTCCTAGAATCTCTAATGTAATTTACCATTACAATGTCTTCTTTCGAAATGCTATGATTCTCCTGGATGACGTGTTCTGCTACTTTGGATCGGAACTCTGTTGAGTTCTTCTTTTTAGCCTACCTGTCACTCTAATGTCGGAAAAGTTATTTCAAATATAAAATAAAAAAAATATTTTTATTCAACCCCCTACCTGTGCTAATTGATTGGATAATAAACAACAAATCGCCCTTTTTGAATATGGGAAATATTGAACTTAAATTCTAGTCATCAGACATGCTCTCCTCGATCCAGATTTTTGGGTGTATCTGTATCTTTGGAGTTGAGTGGGTTAGGGCGCGGCGTATCTGTGTTTTCTATGTTTGCGTCATTCAGCAGGTTCTTAAAATGCTGTTTCCATGTCTCTAATATCCCTTGCGTACCAAATTTCCCTAATCATTCTTTAGCATGTGTGTACGGGGCTTGAAACCAGCTGCAAGCTGCTTGGCCTTTCTATAAAAGTTCCGTCCCCTCGCCTCTGTCTCGGCTTAATTCTATATCCAAAAGTTATATTTAATTCTATATCCAAAAGTTATATTTAATTCTATATCCAAAGAGACCTTTCGAATAAACGTTTTTTGCGCCTTATAACTTCCTTCTCGTCTCTTTTTTTTCGCATACTCTTCTTGAGCTGCTCTTGTTTTACGTTGCAGCGCTTTCCTGTAGGCCTAATTTTTCTCTACCGTCTTTGCTAAACATTCATCGTCGTACCATGGGTTTCTCACGCGAGGTGTTTCAAAACCCACGGTATGTGTAGCAGCCATCATGATTTTGCGCATTGTTTCCATTTTTCGTTGACAGAGAGATTGTGTTGTAGAGGTATGGTATTGAGTATGTCGCTTATTCGCTCCCTTTATGCTATGGCTATCTCAGGTGATTGAAGTCTTCCAATGTTAAACTTACTATTTTGGCTGGTGCGTCTTTTTTTGACATTGGATATACGTGCTCTGAACTGGGCTTATATGTAAAACAGTTCCCAGGGGTCACGTGGATGTGATGTAAGCACTTGAATAGGAACTCGACAGTAGCGCATCTGGGTCAGCGACCGATCTAATGTTTCCCTGTCGATCCCGAACCAGATCCCTCTGATCTAATTTATTGATGTGAATAACTTTTTAATTAGACATATAGCAATATACAAATATATATTATACCACTTTTTTTTAAAATTTCGTTAATCTGTTTCGGCACTACCGATTTTTCGTTTAACACATGGAAACGGCTAAGAACTGAGACCGATTGACTGCAAACCTTGTAGAAATATTGTTTTTTGACATAGAAGATCACTGGTTTGTTTGGGTTCCGATACATTAAATTTTAAGAGGAGCTTCTATGGTCTTAAAAAAGTCAAAAAGCAAATTTTCATTTAATTCCGTTAACCCATTTCGCCATGTCGGCGATAAGTTTTTTTCCTGTTTTATTGCCCTGTCTCAATGCCTTAATCGATGGTTTTCAAACACAGTAGAAATACGTTTACGGTAGGAACTTTCGTTCAAATAATAGCTCCGGCAGTAAGCAGTACAACAAATTTCGTAGAAAGTGTTGAAATCGGGATATAAGGTGCGTTAAAAATTTGAAGTCCCAAGCTCAACAGAAATTGGGTAAAAAATGGCTGAATAATTCTGATAATTAAACAAAATTTAAAAAAAAAAATTTAAAAACTTGCTTTTTGAACGGGTGTTACAAATTTTTCGTAACAATGTTAACTGAACTAAAGAAGTGAAAACAAATAAGCTAAATTCAAGCTCCCTTAGAAAATTTTATATGGTCATAACATTTAATATGGTCTTACTTGCCATTCTACCAGCAACAGTAAAATAATACAAGTCAAGAAAATGTTTAAAGAAGAAGATGTTTAACGACCATTTTAGCAGGAAAGGGACAAGATGAAACAGTTGTTATTCCACGAATACTATTCCGGCAAATTTGCATTTCCTTTTTAAATGATTGCAATTTCCAGTAAGACTTGCGTTCTCAATTACGATCAACAAGATACAGGGGGCAGTCTACTAAGTACTGTAAAGTGGATTTGAGATTGCTATGCTTCCCCCATGGACAATTTTATATTTCTTGCTTAAGGGTGCGTTTACACAATAATTTATTAATTCTAGCTCCTAAAGGCAAAACTAAAAATATTGTTAATAGTCAAGTTTTATTTTAAGATAACATTAAAACAAAATATTATTTCATCGTCCGTTAATTTAATTGGTTTATCATTTTGTCGTTTTGTCTTTTTCGTCTTTCTGCTTTTTGTCTATTTAAGTTTTGTATTGCACTTTTATCGTCTTACTAAATTTGTTGTTGGTTTCAATAAAATTTTGTACTGCTTTTTTTGAACAATAAAAATGTTTCATAAGAATTCTGAACATATTCATAAGAATTTATTAAATAAATAATTTAAAGTACCAAAAATGAAAATGTTACTACTCACATCTAGCCTAAGTTTTATACTAAGATAAAATTAAGACTTTAATTTTTGAATATTACAGAAATACAATTGTTTATTAATAATACCTAAAACAAATTTCATACCAACATAGAAATAAGCAATATTGCCAAAAATATTTCTTATTACAATTCCAACCAAAAAGCAATTTTTATCCTCAGCGATATCGATTCGTATTCCCTCGGTATGTACCTTTATCACAAAAAAAAAATTACATAATATTAAAACATTTAAAAGAAATGCTTGAATATATAGACAATATTTTGTTATTTCATCAGTTCAATTCACGCAACTACAATTGTTAGTTTACTAAAAAAGAAACATCAAATAATATTTTCCGTTCCAAATTAAAAGAATTTTCTAATATCCGGGCAACGCCGGGTAAGTCCGCTAGTAAATAATATAAAACAAGAAAAACACGTAACAAAAAGGGTGAGATTATTTACAAAAAATTCATCAGCATTCTCAACTAAAATTCTATTAATTTATTCTTCTTAATTTTTAATTCAAATTTTAAATTATTCAATTTTAGTTTTAAATTCTTTTATTTTTAAATTATGTGCAAACATTTTTAAATTATCTTTATAATCTTATGATTATTAGAAATTTAAACCTTTTATTTTAAAATCACACAAAAATTTTAATTTTAAACATGTAAACAGCTTGCTTATTTTTAAATATTACATATTACATCTGGCAGTTGTCAAATTAAAATAATTCAATTAACTGTAATTGAATTATTTGGAAACTAGCCCCAAGGCTTATTATTTTCAAATAATTCAATTATTGTGAAATAGCTATTTTATACTGCTTGCTTGAAAAGTGTAGCAAACTTGTACATGTAATTTTGGGTTTGGCACAAACGACGAATGCTTGAAACACAGTCTTATAAACGAACAAAATCTAACTGTCAAAAATAATAGGTTAATTGAATTACCTAAGTTTAATTTTTACCTTGTGAAGAGACCTATTATTTTATTTATTTATTTTATTTCTCTTTTTTCATCATATCATTTTCAGACACAGAACGTTCCTTCTTATATGCATCTTGTCCAGGATCAAGAAGTGGTAAGAAATTGTTTTGCTTTGTTGTGTTTATTGTACCTTCTCTATACTCTTTGTTCTTTTCATTTCTATTGTTCTTTTATTTTCATTTCAATTGTTTTCTTGTAAATCTTGTGTTATATATTATTATTTACTTTTTAATTTATTATAACAAAAGCTAAGGAAAGTCTTGTATATAATGTTTTTTATTATTATTTATTCATTTTGCTATATCACAGTTTATAAGATGACATTTTCAAGAAAATTAATGTTAAATGTGGAATAAATCTGATTCTGAATCATCTTTTTAAGATAATCTTTTTTTTGGGCAACAAGTCAGATGCCAACATTACCACACCCGAAACTTTAAGTAAAGATTTTTTTTTTCCTGGTAGCTCCCCAGATAAAGATCCACAAACAAGAACTTAAGAACTTTAGATGAACCTGGAGTGGCAGCACGTAACTTGTTCACGTTCGTCAAAAAGACGTATTAGCACTTTTGGTAGCATGTAAGCAACGTTGACGTTGAATTAATTCCGAAAACGTAAAGTATACATTTTTTCGGTAGCATGTAAGCAAGTTGACGTTCGTTGATTTTAACGTATACGTTTATTTTTAAACGTCAATGATTTTCTTACCGTGTACTAAAATTTATACGGGAAAGATAGTTTTTTTTAATAATTTTGTGTTATTTTAATAATAAAAATATAAAATTTAAATATTTATAATAAAATTTGAAATCTTAAGAACATTAAATTTTATATTTTTTAATAATTATAGTAATGTAATTTTTAATTCGTTTTGATAACATTTTATTAAGTATTTTTGTTTGCAATAAAAAATTATTTTTGCGATTTTTATATAACAATTTTGTTCTTCAAAATTGAAAATAATAAGGCGAACAAGAATTCAAAAAAAAAAGTCTAAAAAATTTAAATTCATTTCTTTTTATTTCAAACCTCCATTAAATTTGAAAAACATGTTTTTTGAAGTTTTAAATATGTTAGTTTGATTGTCAAAATAATTTTCGAACATTCGGAATATTTTTTCGAGTTTTCGGAATAAATTTTCAACGTGATGTTTTACATGCTTCCAAAAAAAATCTTTGACGTTAAAATACTTCACGTTGATTTTTGAACGTAAACGTTTTACGTGCTGCCACTCCTGATTTATTTCTATAATTTATAAATTTGTATATTAACGTTAATTATTTAATTTTCATATATCAGAATGAAAAATTATATATTTTCTAATAAATTTTTTTTACAACATTAAGACATAATTTCACAATGAAAGGTTAAGAGTTCGCAGGTTCAAATTGGAAATTCAATTTCATAGTGAACACTTAAACGAATAATTAAACGCAGACATCTACAAATCAAATTATTATTTTTGACAAAATTATTTTATCCTAAAAGGTCAAAAAGTGATAATATAGAAAAAGAACAAATAGAAAGGGGCGAAAAAATTTAACGACATCTCTAGGAAATTTTTCGGAAAATAACTTTTTAGTAGTGGTTCTAGCACAATATTAATAAAATAACATCACTAAAGCTTACGTAAAATTTTAACTCTTAAAGTCAATTTTAAAAATTTTTAGCTTCAGCTTCAACCGATCTTATCATCTAAACCACCGCTGGGAAATTTGCCATAAGTCACTAGTTCGAAAAAAAACTATTACAAAATATATTGTTATGCAGTAAGAAAATCTAGGAAATAATTTTTTTTTTTTTTTTTTTTTTTGCGTGGATTGGTGGGAATCTTCATAGACACAATGAGCCCCGTAGCTTCCATTGTGTGCCAGATTTTTACTGACTAAACCACACCCCTCCCATTAATACTAGTCCAACTAACTAACAATTAATTTATTGCTATTTTGATTTTCTTAAAGAAAAAGTTTACGAAATTCTATCGTATTAAATCTAGTGGCTTAGTTCTTTTAAGCCTTCTGACACCATTTTGATTATCAACGTTAACATGTCCCTCCAGACGAGCTATATGCTTTGTTGCATATCTTTTTATTTCATTTTCTATGCAAGGAATTTTTAGATCTCTGTGCAAATCACTGTTGCGAACATACCAGGGGGCATTTACCATGTTGCGCAAGACTTTATTTTGGAATTTTTGTATACAAAGTACATGTGTTTGTTTGGCACATCCCCATATTTGTATGCCGTAAAACCATATCGGTTTGAATATCTGATTATATAACAAAATTTTGTTATGTATAGGTAATTTAGAATTACGACCTAAGAGCCAGTACATTTCTCTATACTTATTTTCAAGCTCAAATTTTTTCTTTTTAATGTGCTCTTTCCATCTAAGTTTGACATCTAATGTCAATCCTAGGTATTTAGCATTGTTTTCTTGGGGTATATTGACCCCATTCAGATTTACCAATGGTGGTTGATTTTCTAATTTTTTATTTGTAAAATTTACATGTACTGATTTTAACTCATTGAGTTTAATTTTCCATTTCTTTGTCCAGAGGTATAGCTTATCGCTCTTTGCAATTTAATTGTAGCCTCGTCAATATTTGATCCTACTGCCATCAACGCAGTATCGTCAGCGAATGTAGCTACATTTATATTTTCCATTTCTGGTAAATCATTGGTGTAGAGCAAATACAGTATGGGACCCAGAGTACTACCTTGAGGCACACCCGTTTTAATATCTCTAATAGTAGAATACTCTTCGTCTTGTTTTATTCTGAATAGTCTGTTTTCTAGATATGATGAGAGAATATCTACGTATTGCTTAGGTAACATATTGTTTAGTTTATTTATTAAGCCTCGATGCCATACTTTATCAAAAGCTTGGGCTACATCTAGAAATATGGTAGAGCATACTTTATTTTCCTCTAAAGCTTTTTCTATTATGTCTGTTCTATGAATTTGATCGATTGTCGAGTGCTTAGATCTAAAGCCAAATTGATAATTTGGAATCAGATTGCCATTTTCTATGATCGGTCTCATTCGAATCAATAATAGTTTTTCAAATAATTTTGATACTATTGGTAGTAATGATATTGGTCTGTAGGATTTGACCTCATTTATGGGCTTACCTGGCTTTGGTATCATAATTATCTCTGCTATTTTCCACATATTCGGCACATACCTTATTCTTATAGCAGCGTTTATAATGCGTGTTAGCATTGTTATAGCTTTTTTCGGAAGTTTCCGAAACTTTTTTCAGGACTTCCGATGTAATTAGATCAAAACCTGGAGCTTTTTTATCTCTGAGTTTTTTAATTTGTTCAACTATTTCACTCTCTGAAAATGGTGATATAACATTTTCTTGCCAATTATTATTTTCTTCAGTGAGATCATCCGAATCTGTCTCGTCTGGACAAAAAATTTCTTCAAGATGATCTGCGAATGTTTCAGCTTTATTTTTATTATCTCCCGCCCATTCACCGCTTTTCATTCTGATTGGCGGGATTTGAGAGATCGAGGTTTTTGTACTCTTTGTTGCTTTCCACAACGAGTAGTTATTTTCTCTTTTAGCTGATAAATTTTTTATATATTTTTCAAAATTTTCATTTTTAAGATCTTTAATTTTTCTTTTAAGATTCTGAGTTAACCTATTTAGCACAGTTTTGTCTGCCGGATCACACGATTGTTGCCATCTGCGTCTAGCTCTTCTTTTTATTTTTATCATATTTAATATTTCTCTAGGGTAGTTGAATCCTACCGATTTATATTCACAATTTTTTGTATTATTCCATCCAGCATTTTGAATAATATTAATAAAATTTTCTACTTCAGAATCTATATCACATTTGGATCTTAGTTTTGTTTTTATGTTTATTTTGTTTTCTATTTCTTGTTTAAAGCTAGCCCAGTCAGTTGTCTTGTTCGTTAGCAGAGGTTTCGACTGTTTCTTAATAACCTTTTCATATAGACTTAGTATGACTGCAGAGTGATCTGAGTCCAAATCATGGTTATCTTCTAGCTTAATATAATTGGGTGAAATTTTTTTTGTTATATATAAAAATCAAGCAGATCAGGAGTTTTATTTCTATCAGTTGGCCAATAGGTAGGCTTACCGGTAGATTGGTAAATGCAGCCTTTTTCTTTTATAGCTTTTCTTAGCTCTCTTCCTCTCGTAGAGGTTACTCTCGACCCCCAATCTATGTGCTTGGCGTTGTAGTCACCTCCCAGGATAAATCTTTCGCCAAGTAGTTTAAGAATTTCTTCATACATGTTATTCTTTATGTTGTATTTGGGGGGACAGTATAATGCACCGACAGAAAGGCTTTGTTTAACAGACATAATTCGTAGCACGATTAGTTGGAATTCATCTATTTCTAGACTAAGTTCCTCGTGGTGCTTAATATCTTTTTTTATTAAAATTGAGCTACCACCTCTGGGTGTATTACTCGGATGGTTTGCGCTGTAGCATGTATAGTCATTTATTTTAAGCGATGACTTATCTGTCATATGTGTTTCTGTCAAGAGACATACATCAATATTTTGTGTTCTCAATAGAATTTCCAAATTATTTTTCTTGTTCAGAATACCATTGGCATTCCACGTGAATCTAGGAAATAATGTAATACGTCATTTTAACGTCTTCGTTAACAGTTACTCATACAAAATATTGAACTAAAAAATTTTCTTTTATGCATCAGGTTCAACTATGTAGATTCTACCTTTGAGAGAGAGAATCTTTAAAATGATTTTTATTGTTTTTGTTTTTTTTTCGTTTTTGCTTTTATAATATACACATAGTAGTAATGGCAACAAGGTAAAGTTGTGTATGTAGTGTATTTCAAATACATTTCATATATTTTTATTTCAATGAAAAAAGGCGGCGTTGACAGTTTGAGTTGTTTTATATTTATTTTGTAAAATGGTATAATTTTTTTAATAATTAATAATAATTTTTTGTTACATTAAAGAAAATTTAAAATTCTCTGAAGAAAGTTTCATATGTGTAAATTAAAACGATAAAATATATTATTCGTTTGAAGCGCTTTTTAATTTGACGTTCCGGAGGACTTCAGCATAACCACCTAATTCTTTTATTTCTGAAAAATATAAAACATAATCATATTTTGAATCCTAAAGATTTTGACAATTTCTTCCACATTTTATATTAAGTGATAAAAATTTAAACATTTAATTTTTTTAAATATGGAATTTTGTCTTATTAAATTTTGTCCATAATTATGTAATGCAAACAAAAGACAACTTACTTTAAATTGGAAATTCATAAAGAAAAGGGAAATAAAAATTTTAATATCTAAAATTATAATTGACAAGCATTTAAGGACCTGAGGAGTAGACATATTTTATTTCTCCTCTCTTTAATGAACTCCTAATATATACATAAGTTGTATATAAAACAATATTTTTTTTTTTTTGTTAATTTCAATTATAATATTATATTTTAAATTGTTTACAATTTCTTAAAATAAATTAAATTTATTGATCTAGCGATTGCTGTGTGATCAAATTATTAGGTTTACAAGAATTATTTATTACATTCATATTTATAGCCTGTTATTATTATTATTATTAATTTTTTTATTATTATTAAGTACAGTTATTACAATTATTGTTTATTATGGATTTAAAATATATTTTTTTGATTTGTTTTTTAAATATCCGAATTTCGTTTATTTCTTTGAGCGCGTTTGGTGAATCGTTAAATTGTTTGAGGCACCTATATAAACAATTATTATCTCTATTGTTCGTTCTAAATAATGATAAATAGAAATTACATTTATTACGTGTGCTATAACGGTGAACGTCAATCATTCTATTCAAAATAAAGTTGTGTTTTAAATAATTATTTATAATTTGGAATGCAGTGGTATATAGTTCTTTTGTACAAATATTATTTAAACTTAAATATTTCTCAGAATAAAGTAGATTGGTGGGATGTCTCACATGATAGAAATGGATTAGTTTGATGGCTTTTTTGTGTATAATATTTAGTTTCGAAATTAACTGCTGAGTGAGACCACTCCAAATTGGATTTAGATAGGTGATGTGGGATAAGATAAAAGAAGAATAAATTGCGTAAAGCGCCTCAGTTGAAATGAAATTTCTTAGGCGTCGTATTATAAATATGTATGGAGAAATTTTTTGGATTATTTTATGAATATGGATGGATGGAGCAATCCATTTCAATTTATTATCAATGACTAATCCTAAGTAATTATAGCTATTCACAATTTCTATATTTTTGGTATTAAAGTTAAATGGGTTGTTTGTATATTTTTTTTGACCTAGTAATAGGATCTTAGTTTTTTTTATATTTAGTTTCAGTTTATGAAGGTGGAGCCATTTCTCTATCAATTCCAATTCATGTTTTACTGATGATCTTAGTTCTGTCTCAGAATCTTCTGCGTATTCCAGAGCTGCATCATCTGCAAAAAGTTGTATTTTACCTTTAAGACTAAGTTTTAAAATATCCGAACCCAGAATAGATCCTTAAGGAATGCCTTTTAGTTGCTGGGATCTGTTGATTTGCCTTCTTTCAAAATAGGAGAAATGACAGAAGTTTTCATTGAGTCAGGATATGTGGAGGAAACAAACGAAAGATTTACGAGCTTAACAATTACAGGAACGAGCCGGGCCGAAAACTTTTTTAAAAATTTGCCTGAAATACCATTGTAACCTGTGGATGTAGATGACTTGATTAATTTGATGGCTTCCTTCACTTTTTCTTCATTTGTAGACCACAAGTCAAAGTTGTTATGAATGTTACCTCTAAATGAAGTGATGTAATCTATGTTAATAGGTTCTGTAGATATATCAATTTTTTTTGTAACATTAAGGAAAAATTCATTCATTTTATCTGCTATTTCTTTTTCTTCAGCCACGACTTTATCATTTACTTCTAATTGCATAATACTTTTATTGGGTGAGTTTTAATTTTTGTTGTACATTATTTTTTTATACAGGGCCCAAGCTTTTCGACTGTTTGATGGCTCATGCATGAGCTCGGTCGAATAATAATTCTTTTTAGATTGAAGCACCATCTGTTTAGTCTTCTCCTTATATTTATTATACAAATCAAGAACATGCACATCATTTTTATACTTTTTAGTAAACTTATAATAAAAGTACCTTATTTTAGTATGTCATTTGTCATCCACTCCTTTCTTAAATATTTTTTTTTTATACTTACCGTCTTAGTATGAGCATTAATTAATAAAGTTAAATCGCTAATCAGACTATTAAAATCTTCATAGCTATTAATACGGTTCCAAAAGTTATTTTGTTCAATTTTCTCGTAATATAGTACTGTTTTGAAATCAATCTTGTTTTTGTTATTTTTTGTAAGTTTATTATCCATACTAATAAAGAACCTCTGATGGTCCGAAACTGGGCAATCTCGTATTTGGAAAGTAAAGTGATATTTAACTAAGTCGGTCATAAAGTGGTCAATTATTGCTCTTGAGGAATTGCCTATTCTTGTTGCATATTCAAGCGTGATGTTGTTGTATATCCATTACTTATTAACGTATTTGTATAACCTTTAATTGAATCGTGATTGAAGTTAAGTAAATTAAGATTAAAGTCTCCTATTATAATTGAGTTTTTTTCGTTAGTTCATCCATTTTATTTATAAATTCATTTAGTGGAGTTTCATGTGCTCTGTACACTGAGATAATATTGCAATTGTAATTTAGAAGTTTTATAACTAATAAATTTGTTTTAAAAAATTGTTCTTTCGTGACTAGTATAGACTGTATGTTTTCTCGCACGTAAATGCCTACTCCTCCATACGATTCTTCCCTATTCGAGAAAAAACGTACAAAACCCGGTATATTAAAAAATTGATTTTCAGATATTATTAGAATTTATTTTTAAATTAAGGTTGTCATCCCCTGTTAAATGACAAACATTGATACCATCAAGAATATTTTCATTATCTTCTTGCATTTTGTGTTATTAATAAAAATTTAAGAGATGAATAGTATATAGATTGAGTGATACCGTTACAATTAGTAATAATAAAAAAAACACATGATGTTTTGTAATATTTTGAGTTGAGTTTTTATATTAAGAATTACTAGTTTTGATTTAATATGTTTGAATATCGAACGCGTGCTTGTGATAAGTTTAATTAATATGTAAATAGTAATTCGTGTTAATTTAATAATTTGTGGATAAATTTCTAGATAATGTAGAAACTTAAATTTAAATATAAGGATGATAAATAAATAAAAAATTAATATATAAAAGATTAAATATCTTATGATAAAATAATTAGAATTTAAAAATAAAATATTTAAAGTGAAATTAGTTTGGATTGCTTTGATATATAGCAATTATTTTAATCATTTGTGTAGTTATAGCAGTATATGTATACGAGAGGCATAGTATATTATATATATTGTGAATATTATGTACATTATATTGTGTAATATGTGTGTTATATTTATATATTATATTATTTATATACATTAATTCATATGAATGAAAATATAATAATATGTAATAGTTATTAAATATTGATTGGGTATATAATAAAATTATATATATATACGAATAAAGTAAATAAAATAGTTTGAAGTTAAAATTAAAATATTTAAAATAAAATAAATAATATAGTTTGAAATTGAAATTAAAGAAAAGACTTTGGAATGACAATGATTTCTTTCCCGCTTCTAATACGGTTTATCCTCTCCTTAAGGTGTGATCTCTGGTCTCCTTGTAGTACCTACTTCCATCTGCAACGGATGTATTGCTCGATCGGCTGGTACTCGATCGGAAGGCGCTATGATGCCTACTGGGGCTGGGTCTAGAGGTACGAAATCATGTCTCGTTCCTTGACCGTTATGTTGTCTACTGGTACAGGATTACCTTGTCCAGTACACAATATAGCGCTCATTTTGTATTGACGTACTAAGTTACCTACTGGTGCTGGGTTTAGGGTAACAGATCGCGCCTTGTTACCCTAAACCCGTAAAGTGTGCTGCTATATTGCCTACTGGTGCTGGGTCTTGGGGAACAAGATCGTGCCTCGTTTCTTGACCACTCCTTCGGTGTTGAGCTGACAGCTTCATTGCTAGATTTCGGCTTTGGAGAACGAAAGCGTGTCTCGTTTCCATACCCGGTTTTTCTTGTTACCTTTGCAGTAGGTTCCTGTTCTCTTTGATGCTATTCTTTCTTAACTCTGACTGATACCTTTGAGAAGTTAAGATACGGACTGAATTTGATTGTCTTTAGCTGTGCAAGAGAAGCATCGTGGAGAGCACAACTTGGTTCCCCTCTCTTTCTTCCCGGAAACTAATTAGTTTCTAGGAGGCAATCTTAAGTTCAGAATTCTGTTTGCCTAGTCTTGCGATAGATTTCTCTTTTACTATCTCTAGATCACCTCCCAAGATAAATCTATTTCCTAATTGTTGAAACATTTCTTTAGAGACTTGTTTCTTAATGACATAATTGGGCGGACAGTAAAGTGCTCCTACTTGTAGATCTTGTCTTGTAGATGTTATTTTTACCACACTAAGTTGTATTTCTTTGTTTTCTATTTTTCAAAACTCGTAATGTTTACTTTCATCTTTGATGACATTGCGTCATCAAAGGATTATCCGGATGCAGAGCATAATAAATTTTTTAACCCCGAATCTTCATTTGTTCGGCTTTCAGATATAAGGCAAATATCTATGTCCTTTAACTTTAATACACTTTCTAATTCTACTTTTATGTTGAGAATACCATTGGCATTCCAAGTTAAGATTTTTATACTCTTTGTGTTCTTAATTGTGTTTTTCTACACGGTGTTTATCCAATCTGTTAGTGATTTAGTCTAGCATCCCTAGTACTTTTTCCATTGTTTTCCAGACAATGTTGTTATTTTCAATATTTAATGGTTGGTTTTGTGCTGGAGTATTGTTTTTTTTTTTAGCACCTCTAAGCGGTGTTTGATGATTTATTGGTTTAAATTGGCTCGCCATGTTGGCATATTTGACACCTTTAACTACATTGCTTGATGTGCATTTTTTTGGTTGTAGATTTTCCTTAGGTTTCATCTCATTTCTTCATTTCTGTAATTCCTTGGCTACTATACATCCACGACAATTCGGTGGATGGGCTCCCCGCAGTTAGAACAATTCGGTGCAGTCGTTTTGGGCTTAGCGCAATCATGATTGCCAGCACATTTGACGCATAATGCTATTCGAAAGCAATATTTCGTGGTATGTTCATAGCGTTGACACTTCCGATATTGGGGAATGACTCTACCTTTTGTTGGAGATTCGATATTAACTCTTACATTTTGTTTAATATCATCAATTTTTTTCTTCTCTTCAATACAATCGAAAAAGAGCATGAACAGTGGAAGTGGTACTATGATATTCTCTTATTTTCCTTTGAATTTTTTTTAATATTATTCGCTGCGATAATGTTAAATCCCCTGTTTCTCACTTCTTCAACTATATCGTCAGGTAAACACGATGGATGCAAACCTCTCGCTATTACTTTGATTGGTCTAGATAGTTTATTCTCAAAAGTATGCCATTGAAACTTATCTACGTTGATTGCTTTGGTTAAGCTTCTGTAGTCTGCCTCATTAGATACATTTATTCTTAACTGCTTGTTTTTAAGCACTTTAGCTTCGTATTTGAAGTTTTTTTTCTATCAGTGTATTTCTGACTGGGTTGTAATCACTAATACTACTTAAGACTACCGGTGAAGGTTTACATTTTGTAATTCTCTCAGGCTGCGGGTATTTTATTATATTTAATTGAATATTTGATTTTTTCGAATCGATGTCAGTGACAGTGTTTTTTCCCCTTTTTTCTATTTACGGAGAGTTTTTGGCTTTTCATTTTTTACTGGGTTTCTTTTTTAAAATCCAGTCCGTTTCTCGAATTAATTCTTCTTCATTTGTATAATACTCCTGTTTATCTTGCAACTACATCTTCGACATTCAAATCTTTTTGAATAGATTTATCTTTTTTTACATTTTTATTGATTTGACTGGTTGAGAATCTGCGTTTGTTGATTCATCTGCCGTTTGTACAATATCTTCTCCTTTCTTATTTAGTTCTTTCTTGAGATATTGATTCTGTGTTTTTAGTTATTCTACTTGATTACTTAGCTGGTCTAGTAATTTTTCTATAATGTCTATCTTAACTCTTAGTTCTTCGTTTCCTCTTTTTAAATTAGAGTTGTTGTCTATTTTATCTATTGAGTATTTACCTGAATTGTTGCTCTTGTTGTTTACGTTATTGTGGGTTGTTGGATCCATAATTATTTCCCTCGTTGACGTTGTTAATGCTCTCCTTGCATTACTTCCTGATCCTGGTGATGATGACCTTTGTATTCTATCACTTCTGCTAAAAGGGTTATTTAGAAGCTTTGTTTTCTTGTTCTGTGTAGTTTCTCCTCATAATTTATTATATGTGTGATACGCGTGTAAAAAAAGAAAAAAGAGTATTTATAGAAAAACAATATGATATTTCAAGTTTATCATACCTTTATTTTTGTATTAGAATGCTTTTAATTACCATATAAACAGAATATTTGTAGTAAGGTGGAAAATTTTCTATTCCCTAAGGGAATAGAAAATTCGATCATTTTAGCGACATCCTTTTTGCCAACATTGAAAATTTATCGTATAATTCAGAATCAAGTTAATCTTGTTAACATTCAATAACATTTGCTGCGTAAGTTTAGCGTCAAAGTTTATAGCGAACAAAATAATAACATTTTATAATGAGCCACAACTTTGAACGAAAGCAATTTTAAAAACAAAAATAAATAAAATTGTAAGTATAAAAAAACAATAATATTGTAGGTACACATAATATTTATTTTGATGAATAAAATAAAAACTCGTGTTGGAGAAAAAATTCAAATAAAAAAATTTACTGTAAAAAAATAGGTATTTACAAAACTGTTCATAACTTGTGAGCCATTGATCGGTTATTTAAAATTTAATTTCATTTCAAAAAATTTTTTATCATCGAACAGTTCATGTTAAAATTCATACATTCATACAAGCTTTATGACTTATGAGAATGGTTTATTTCAAATTTGAACACGCAAATAGCCCTAGAACCAGGGGTGGAATTCTGTATTGTGATAATCACGCTGCGACTGTCGCATATAATTGGTATTCTATATGGTGATTGTCACAGTGATAGTCTCTTTTTTTTTGTGATTTTATGGTGACAGCTAATTTGGTGTCACTCATGATAAAAATAAATAAAAGTTTGGTTGTTTTTTAAGATTTAAGTTTTTTATGTTTTGGTTTTTTAAGATTTATTATGATGTAAATATTAAAAAATGCGAGTTTCAGAATTAGAAGTCGCTAAAATTGCAAATAATTTAAAAATAATGGAACCGAATAAAAAATGCTGTGACTATGTGTTAATTTTTTTTTTAATAAGTTTGAATTTTATTTTGTTTTCAATTACATATAATACAGATTTATATTAATTAGTTATAAGTTTGCAACTGAATTTTACTCAAATGTGAATATAATTTTCTTTTTTCACTTTAATTTTTTTTTTTATTATCTACGTCAGCAATAAATTTTGTTTTTTTTTTAAATATACATTTTATTAAATTAGTTGTTTGAAATTTACTTTTAAGTTTTTTCTCTTTTAATATATAATTTATTTTTTTTTTTATAATTTCACTTTATTGATTAATAAGTGTAATGCGCTAATAAAATTTACAACTTATTCTTCTTTTCTGTTGTTTTGACACTTTGAAATTTATAAATCACTTGTGCTGCCATTTCCGAATTGTATTTTTTAAGATTCTGCCGTTTTCTTAAATTATTTAAGTAATCGCAATACAGAATACCAAAAATTTTTAGTGTCATCTTTGACTATCGCAAGGGTGACATCGCTTATCACAATACAGAATACCACTCCAGAGCTCAATTTATATGCGTAATTTTATATTAGGAGAATATTACTCCATAATGCATTACAAATGAATACTCTTAATAATAAAAATGTGCAAGTAGAAGAAACAAAATTAAAATTTTGTATTGACTCAAGAAAAAAGAGAAACGTAAAATTAAAAGAAAAAAAAACTCTTTGTTGGTTTACTTTCTTACTCACTTTCGATGTGTTTAAGAATTTTATGAATTATTTATTGTGTATAGATTCAAAGCTAAAACAAAAGTGTAAACTGATTTTAGCGATCGAGTTGTACTTTGAAGAAAAGAAAAAGAAAAAATAAAAATAATAAGAAAAAAATCACCATTCATGAATTATGGTGACAAAATTTTTCTTAGCAAAGTTTATATACATACTCACTTAAATATTTTTATTTTTGTTTTGTAGATTTAAAAGTGAGTAGAAATGTATCATATTTATGTAACCTTAAGTTCACTCATTAATTTATTCAATTTACGCAACCGTTTATTACGATCAAATTTTGTACATTAAAATTCATTCTTATTAAATAATGAAATTATCCTACAATGCTAAAAAAAGAAAAACAAAAATGTGCACATATTCATATAACTCCAAATCATAAAACAGAAATCATTATAATGCAAAAGAATAGTGTTGACGCTAATGAGATTGCATAAACTGAATAAATGAATGAGTAAATTTAAGGTTATTTTCATTGATTGATTTTGATGATAGATTAATAGTAATGTTTTCGAAATTATACTAGGTGCTATTTATTAATATTTATTATATTACTATCTGCTGTTATGAAATAAATAAGAAGTAGTTCTCTTACACTCTAATTGGATAGTTGTGTTTTGTTGTTAATATATATTATTTATTTTTTTTTTCTTCTTAGTGAATAAAAAAAGTGAAAATAATAGGAAAAATATCTCTTATTTGTTTGTCTAATTAAATAATGCTTATTTTATTTTACAATTACTAATTTTTTATTGATGTAAATTTTTAATAATATAATTTTGTGTTTGTGAAACTAAATTTGTTCGATAATTAGTATAGTGTCAATTTTTATGTTTTTATTAGTTCAAATTTAACTATATAAATTTGGAAAAAAGTAAAATAAATGTAGAATGATTTGTTAATGATTGATCAAGTCATCAAGTGGTCAACTATTTTATAAATTCCGCTGATTTGTAAGTTTTTCATTAATTTTCTTACTAACATTAATATTTAATGGCGGTCATTTGAATTGTAAACAAATAATTTCCGTTTCTCGAATTAATTCTTCTTCATTTGTATAATACTCCTGTTTATCTTGCAACTACATCTTCGACATTCAAATCTTTTTGAATAGATTTATCTTTTTTTTACATTTTTATTGATTTGACTGGTTGAGAATCTGCGTTTGTTGATTCATCTGCCGTTTGTACAATATCTTCTCCTTTCTTATTTAGTTCTTTCTTGAGATATTGATTCTGTGTTTTTAGTTATTCTACTTGATTACTTAGCTGGTCTAGTAATTTTTCTATAATGTCTATCTTAACTCTTAGTTCTTCGTTTCCTCTTTTTAAATTAGAGTTGTTGTCTATTTTATCTATTGAGTATTTACCTGAATTGTTGCTCTTGTTGTTTACGTTATTGTGGGTTGTTGGATCCATAATTATTTCCCTCGTTGACGTTGTTAATGCTCTCCTTGCATTACTTCCTGATCCTGGTGATGATGACCTTTGTATTCTATCACTTCTGCTAAAAGGGTTATTTAGAAGCTTTGTTTTCTCCATTGCCATTAAATATTTTTGTATCCTCCTACCAGGAGAGCCGGGTCATTTGTTACCGAAGTTTACGTCTCCGCCCTACTAAAACGATTTTCAGTATCGATCACGCCCGTCGAAAACATTGTTTCGTCCCGCTACCGACATGTTGCTACTGACCTTCTAGGAGATGAGAATCGGATTTGTTAGCAGTGCTGAGTTGTTATACAGTAGGCATATCCTAGATTTTGTCAGAAACACACGTTACGGGATGTGTTCTGTCTAGGGCCTACCAACACTTGCCCCCCAAATTATAATTTATAAGACATATTATAATTTACGCTCTGGCGTATTTTGGCCTATGAAATATATTTTTTCTCTGGGGTTCTACGATAAAGTGAAATTTAAGAAATATTGAAAACATTTTTTTTGTTCTGTGTAGTTTCTCCTTATAATTTATTATATGTGTGATACGCGTGTAAAAAAAGAAAAAAGAGTATTTATAGAAAAACAATATGATATTTCAAGTTTATCATACCTTTATTTTTGTATTAGAATGCTTTTAATTACCATATAAACAGAATATTTGTAGTAAGGTGGAAAATTTTCTATTCCCTAAGGGAATAGAAAATTCGATCATTTTAGCGACATCCTTTTTGCCAACATTGAAAATTTATCGTATAATTCAGAATCAAGTTAATCTTGTTAACATTCAATAACATTTGCTGCGTAAGTTTAGCGTCAAAGTTTATAGCGAACAAAATAATAACATTTTATAACGAGCCACAACTTTGAACGAAAGCAATTTTAAAAACAAAAATAAATAAAATTGTAAGTATAAAAAAACAATAATATTGTAGGTACACATAATATTTATTTTGATGAATAAAATAAAAACTCGTGTTGGAGAAAAAATTCAAATAAAAAAATTTACTGTAAAAAAATAGGTATTTACAAAACTGTTCATAACTTGTGAGCCATTGATCGGTTATTTAAAATTTAATTTCATTTCAAAAAATTTTTTATCATCGAACAGTTCATGTTAAAATTCATACATTCATACAAGCTTTATGACTTATGAGAATGGTTTATTTCAAATTTGAACACGCAAATAGCCCTAGAACCAGGGGTGGAATTCTGTATTGTGATAATCACGCTGCGACTGTCGCATATAATTGGTATTCTATATGGTGATTGTCACAGTGATAGTCTCTTTTTTTTTGTGATTTTAGGGTGACAGCTAATTTGGTGTCACTCATGATAAAAATAAATAAAAGTTTGGTTGTTTTTTAAGATTTAAGTTTTTTATGTTTTGGTTTTTTAAGATTTATTATGATGTAAATATTAAAAATTGCGAGTTTCAGAATTAGAAGTCGCTAAAATTGCAAATAATTTAAAAATAATGGAACCGAATAAAAAATGCTGTGACTATGTGTTAATTTTTTTTTTAATAAGTTTGAATTTTATTTTGTTTTCAATTACATATAATACAGATTTATATTAATTAGTTATAAGTTTGCAATTGAATTTTACTCAAATGTGAATATAATTTTCTTTTTTCACTTTAATTTTTTTTTTTATTATCTACGTCAGCAATAAATTTTGTTTTTTTTTTTTAAATATACATTTTATTAAATTAGTTGTTTGAAATTTACTTTTAAGTTTTTTCTCTTTTAATATATAATTTATTTTTTTTTTTATAATTTCACTTTATTGATTAATAAGTGTAATGCGCTAATAAAATTTACAACTTATTCTTCTTTTCTGTTGTTTTGACACTATGAAATTTATAAATCACTTGTGCTGCCATTTCCGAATTGTAATTTTTAAGATTCTGCCGTTTTCTTAAATTATTTAAGTAATCGCAATACAGAATACCAAAAATTTTTAGTGTCATCTTTGACTATCGCAAGGGTGACATCGCTTGTCACAATACAGAATACCACTCCAGAGCTCAATTTATATGCGTAATTTTATATTAGGAGAATATTACTCCATAATGCATTACAAATGAATACTCTTAATAATAAAAATGTGCAAGTAGAAGAAACAAAATTAAAATTTTGTATTGACTCAAGAAAAAAGAGAAACGTAAAATTAAAAGAAAAAAAAACTCTTTGTTGGTTTACTTTCTTACTCACTTTCGATGTGTTTAAGAATTTTATGAATTATTTATTGTGTATAGATTCAAAGCTAAAACAAAAGTGTAAACTGATTTTAGCGATCGAGTTGTACTTTGAAGAAAAGAAAAAGAAAAAATAAAAATAATAAGAAAAAAATCACCATTCATGAATTATGGTGACAAAATTTTTCTTAGCAAAGTTTATATACATACTCACTTAAATATTTTTATTTTTGTTTTGTAGATTTAAAAGTGAGTAGAAATGTATCATATTTATGTAACCTTAAGTTCACTCATTAATTTATTCAATTTACGCAACCGTTTATTACGATCAAATTTTGTACATTAAAATTCATTCTTATTAAATAATGAAATTATCCTACAATGCTAAAAAAAGAAAAACAAAAATGTGCACATATTCATATAACTCCAAATCATAAAACAGAAATCATTATAATGCAAAAGAATAGTGTTGACGCTAATGAGATTGCATAAACTGAATAAATGAATGAGTAAATTTAAGGTTATTTTCATTGATTGATTTTGATGATAGATTAATAGTAATGTTTTCGAAATTATACTAGGTGCTATTTATTAATATTTATTATATTACTATCTGCTGTTATGAAATAAATAAGAAGTAGTTCTCTTACACTCTAATTGGATAGTTGTGTTTTGTTGTTAATATATATTATTTATTTTTTTTTTCTTCTTAGTGAATAAAAAAAGTGAAAATAATAGGAAAAATATCTCTTATTTGTTTGTCTAATTAAATAATGCTTATTTTATTTTACAATTACTAATTTTTTATTCATGTAAATTTTTAATAATATAATTTTGTGTTTGTGAAACTAAATTTGTTCGATAATTAGTATAGTGTCAATTTTTATGTTTTTATTAGTTCAAATTTAACTATATAAATTTGGAAAAAAGTAAAATAAATGTGGAATGATTTGTTAATGATTGATCAAGTCATCAAGTGGTCAACTATTTTATAAATTCCGCTGATTTGTAAGTTTTTCATTAATTTTCTTACTAACATTAATATTTAATGGCGGTCATTTGAATTGTAAACAAATAATTTATTTTCTTATTTTGATTTTGACTTAGAGTATTGTGTAGTTCTTAACTTTCCTATTTAATTGTAGAGGAAATGTAGGAAAAAGGGAAGAAAATTAATCTAAATTCTTTACTTTTTTTTTTTGTTTTAAAATTAAAAAAGGAAAAAGTTTAAAATATTTTTATTAATACTAATCTTATATTTTATTATGGTAGACATATTGTTTGTAGATACCACTCCACTATACCAGTAATAATCAACTTATTTACAAATCAATTATTATCATTAGTAGTGGCTTCACTTAATTTATTCTCTTTCTTTTCTGCCATACTTAAATTACTGTACTCTTCTCATTTTATAATTTTCGTTAAGTTCATTTTTCTTTTATATTACTTAATACATAATAACAAAAAGAAATTCTTACTGAAAATAATGAGCTATTTTCAAAAATGAATGATATGTTTGAAAAGCATAGAAATGATTTCAATAATAATTTTAATAAAATTTTCAGTAAGTTAGGATGTTTCGACCTGATCTGTAACGCAATTGACGACATCAATATTAAATTTGATAATATTGACGACAAAATTTCCAAAATCAATAAATCTTTGATTGACCATAACAAAGCTATCTCTGTTACGGATGATTTGTACAAGTCTTGTAATGAAAAATTTTCACAACTACACAGCGTTATAGATGGTAAAATTGACAGAGTTTTAGTTACACTGAAAAATAGTGATAAAACTATAAGCTCTATAAATGAATTCAGTCTAAACTTTAGAAATCTAAATCATAACGTCGATAATATTTCTAACAACCTAAAAAAATTAAATGAAGTACAAAAAACTTTGAGAGTCCCTTCTTCGACTTCAGTTCAAACAACTTCCTTACTTGAGGAATTACGTGAAGTTGATGCGGCACACCCAGTCGTAACTCAAGCTGCCGAGTTAATACCTCCTCTCCCACCCTCCTTTTTTAATCACGACACCTCTGTACACTCAAGTGAACCGAACTATAACAATAATAATACTTCTTCATTCCATATCCCATCGCTAATATCAGTCCCTCCATCACGAGTCGTATTTATCTCAAGGTTGCATCATGCCTCAACACCGCAACAAGTTATTGATTTTGCTAAAAACAAATTACTATCACACAACATTAGTGATAATTTAAACTTGATAAAATGCAAAAAAATTTCTAGGGCCAACAGTAGCGTCGCTTCTTTTAAAATGTATGTTCCTGATTCTATGTTTAACTTACTATTATCTCCATCAATATGGCCCAATAACACTTTTGTCTAAGAATTTGTCCAAAGGTCTAAAGCGAATACTGCAGTATTGCCGCCGATTGGAAGTCTTAATAACTCAAAAAACTGAAATGCTTGTCTCTTTATTATCAAAATGTAAGGGGACTTCGTTCTAAGGCTCCTGATGTATTTTTAAACTCTCAAAAACTACCTTTCGATATGTTTATCTTAACTGAAACCAATTTATGCAATAGCTTCTTGAGTACCGAGTACTTTTCCTCTGATTTTAATGTCTTTAGAAAGGATGTGGATTCCGTTTGTGATGCTGTGGGCCGTGGAGTTTTAATTGCAAGTCGAATTGACTACGATTGCTCCTTGTTTCAGATTCCAAATACAGATGATATAGATGTCATCTGTGTCAAAATGAGATTGGAACGTAAGAGTATCTACATTGTGTGCTTTTACGTCCGCCCCACCAGCCCCATTGATGTATATCAGCAGTTCCTAGACGCGGTCGATTATGTTAGTAATTCTGCAGATGGTCTCGACGACATTATTGTTTTTGGTGATTTCAATCTACCTGATTTACAGTGGACCCAATCAGAAGATGAAACACATTATATTGCGGGTAATGTGTCATCTTTAAAAGAAACTGTTTTTGTCGACAGACTTACTGCTTGTGGCCTCCATCAGATCAGTTGGGTAAAAAATAACTTAAATAGACAACTGGATCTGATTTTCTCAAGTAACGCAAACAACTGTCTGGTAGAGACTAGTGAACACACTCTTTCTAAAATCGATCTATACCATCCTCCTTTATCTCTGTTTTTTTCTTTTGAGATTGGTAATGATAATGTAGATTCTGAAAATACCTACAAATTCAATTTTTGAAGTGCCGATTTTGACAGACTAAACGAATTACTATCTGAAATTGATTTCAGTACATTGCTTTCAAATAATCTTGATTTAAATAGCTCAATTAGTAATTTTTACTCTATATTATTTAACTGCCTCACGCGGTGTGTTCCAATATCAATTCAAAAAAATTTGTCCTCGGCTCCACCCTGGTACAACAAACATCTTCGAACCCTACGCAATCGAAGAAATAAATTATGGAAAAAATTTCTATCGTCAAGAGATCCAATTGATTATAACCGATATTTTAGTGCGTTCTCCGAATTTTCTGAACTATGTACAAGTCTTTACGATGAGTACATAGTCAAAATGCAATTTGATTTAATATTAGATCCTAAGCGGTTTTGGCATTTTATTAACTCAAAAAAGAAATCGGATGGCTATCCCATGACTTTTAAACACGCAAATAATTCCGTTAACGATTCCAAGGTTATATCAAACCTATTTGCAAACTTCTTTAGTCAAGCCTTCACTGATAACAATTTCGTGCCCGACTCTGACTATATCAGTTATCTAAGTAACTCTCCTCAAATCACACTAATGTCTATCAATATCGATTATGAAGATGTTCATTACAAAATTAACAAATCAATGAATGATTACTCTTCCGGGCCTGATGGTTTACCTCCAATAGTTCTAAAAAAATGAATTGATACGCTAACACAACCATGCTTTTTCAAGTGTCCCTCTCTTCAGGAATTTTTCCGAGTATATGGAAAACTTCTTTCATAACTCCGATCCATAAGAAAGGAAGTAAGGCTGAAATAAATAACTATAGGCCCATTGCCAAATTATCTTGTATTCCTAAACTTTTCGAGAGTATTGTATACGACTCTCTCTTTAATTATTGTAAGCCATTATTATCCTGTTTTCAACATGGATTCCTCAAAGGGAAATCCACTACTACTAACCTAACCGAATTAGTCTCTTTTAGTCTCAACTCCATGGAAAAGGGGCTAGATGTGGATTCGATTGCTACCGACTCTAGTCAGGCTTTCGATAAATTGTCCCATAGTATCATTTTATTTAACCTTCGTGCTCTAGGATTTCCACCTCTCATTATAAATTGGATGAGTTCATACTTATGCAACAGAGTGTATCACGTCCGTTTTAGGTCTAATATTTCAGATCCCTTCACTGCTAAATCGGGTGTCCCACAAGGTAGCCATTTAGGCCCTCTGATCTTTATCTTAACCACAACCGATGTACATAATATTATAAAAAATTCTCACATTCTAGTGTACGCTGACGATATGAAAATATTTAAACAAATCTCATCTCCGCGTGAATCTCATCTTCTTCAGAGTGACGTTAATAATTTCGCTATTTGGTGTTGTAATAATAACCTAGCACTCAACGCTAGCAAATGCCAAAGCATCACCTTTTCCCGTAAAACGGCAATATCAGCGCGTTATTATAGTATTAACGGCGTTATTGTCTCTAATGTCACATCCACTAAAGACTTAGGTATTCTATTAGACACCGAGCTAAATTTCAGATCTCATGTAGATAATATTGTCAGTAGAGCTAATTCAGCTCTTGGGTTTATCAAAAGATGGTCAAAAGAATTTTCCGACCCATATGTCACCAGAGCTTTATATTTGACTATGGTAAGACCATTACTCGAATACGCGTCTCAGGGAATGTCACTTTCTCATCAAGTTCACATAGACAGGATTGAATCTGTTCAACGTAGATTCGTTCGTTTCGCTCTTCGTGGTCTTTCATGGACAGACCCATATAACTTACCCCCTTACAGAGACCGCCTTAAACTACTAGGTCTGCAAAGTCTCTTTAATCGTCGTGAAGTAGCTGATATTATATTTGTACACCAAATTCTCTCAGGTGCAGTTGACTCGGTTGGTATTTTAGAACACATTAACTTCAATATAAACTTTCGTTCTCTTAGGCATTCTGCCCTCTTTCGTTTAAAGTTTCATCGCACGGATTATGGAAAGAATGAGCCACTTACAAGAATGTTGCGTAACGTAAACAATAACTCTAATGTCTTCGATTTTCACATTAGTAAGTCCAAACTAAAGAATCTGCTTTATTCAAACAGGTAATAAGTTTTTGAAGGACATGTAATACATGTAGTATATGTAGTTGTTCACGTTGAATCAGTAGTACTTCATACTTTTAACATGTATACATAAGTGTGAATAAATTATGTTAATTTTTGTTAATTTTTATTATTATTCTTTTTATTTTTGTGTCTTTGACTAATTGCGTTTTGCATGTGTTGTATTTTTATATAAGTATTTATTTTTATTATTTTTTCTTTTTTTTAAATTTCTTTAGTTTATAACTAAATAAATTGACTAATGCTTCTTCGGCATAGTTTAAAATCGCGAAATTTTGATTTAGCCTATCTTGACATGTTGGAAGATAGTCTAAAACTATGACATAATTTTTATTTTTTTTTGATTGGAGATTTTAAATTGCTTCAACTTTTGACTTGTGAGCATATTGCTTATTGATTTTTGTTCTTTGATTTGCCTTGACATGTTGTTTGCGATTTATCAAGACAGTAAATTTTGAGAAATTAGCACATTTATTTTATATGTACATTCACAGGTTTTATTCTTCAATTCAACCAAAATATAAAAACGAAATTTTTACTAGAATTGAAAAGAACAAAATACAAAATTTAATTTCTATAAACCAGTGGTATTACTATATGTTAGGATATAGCGGCTATATTATATATCCATACATGTAATAACTATATGTATATGGATATTATATTTTGATATGATAATGTCAGAATATTATATTTACTGCATTGATATAATTCATTTCTACACAAATACCACTTTTAAATCTACAAAACAAAAATAAAAATATTTAAGTAAGTATGTGTATAAAATTTGCTAAGAAAAGTTTTGTCACCATAATTCATGAATGGTGATTTTTTTCTTATTATTTTTATGTTTTGTTTTTCTTTTCTTCTAAGTACAACTCGATCGCTAAAATCAGTTTACACTTTTGTTTTAGCTTTGACTCTATATATACAATATACTCAATTAATATACATACACAATAAATATGTCATAAAATTCTCAAACACATCGAAAGCGAACAGTGAGTAAGAAAGTAAACCAACAAAGAGTTTTTTTTCTTTTGATTTTACGTTTTTATTTTTCTTAAGTCAATACAAAATTTTAATTTTGTTTCTTCGACTTCCACGTTCTTATTATTATTAGTGTTCATTAGCATTACCTGGCATTACCAGAAATTACATATACATAGATAGTTCATCTCGAACAAGTTTTGTTAGACGTTTTCAATATGATGAGAACAACCCAAAGAAGAATTTTGCTCATACTATGAGAAAAAAAAAAACCATTTTAAATTCTCTCATCTCTGAAATCATCATCTCGCTTTGTATTTTTTATTTTTAATTTTGATTGAGTGCCAGACAGCGAATGAAATGGATGTGTGTCCGGTGATAACTTGTAATAAGCAAATTATATTATATACATACATTAAACATTACATATGTATGTATGTGTTTAGGATATATTATTATGTTATATTTATATAGCAATAGCATACTTATGAGTTTTTTTTTTCTTTGCTTTGCTTGCTACCTGTAAAATAAAGATTGGTTATGATGATTAGATTTACGATTTAAAGAAAATAAAATTTCGGAAAATAAATTTTTAAAATTTTTATATATTTTTAGTAAAGGGAAAAAGCCGAATTGAACTGTGAATATAAACAAACAACATAATTTCAAATCAATTCGGCGTAAAAAACCCTTTTTAAAAAAAAATAATTCATATTTCATTTTATATATATATGTATATAGAAAAAAAAAATAACTACTTATTTACAAATTCAAATTTCAAAAAAATTACAAAACATAAAATTTAACAAAAATAAAATTTAACGAATAATAACATTAACAATTAAAGAAAATAAAATTTGATATTTATGATAACCATCTATGCATGTACATATTATATCACAATTCAGTATTCACTCACAGCATGGCATTGGTTCACATGAAAAAAATAAACAAATTAATAAAAAAAAATCAAATACCTACTTATTAAAAAATGCAAATTGTTAGTATGAATATTTGTTAGTTCTTAATTAACTTTGAATAATATTTAGTTTATTATTTTCGGCTTTCTTTCTTTTTTCTCTTTTACCAATAGCTTCTATACTCAATAATTTTTCACACAACCACTTTCTTTTCTTAATAAAAGCAGAATTAAAAATTCTAGAAACTTTAATTTATGAGGCAAGCATTCGTTTTTTTCACAAAACCATTTCGAATATTTATTGGATTTATTTGTTTCATCCAAACAATATGAGATAATATTTTTAAGTAAATGCTTTTTATAGTAATTTTGTGCAAAATAATTATCAAATATTTGAATATGAAATTGTGTAATTTCAAAAATTTCTTCCGTTGGAGCTTTTAAGTGAAACATTTCTAAATCACTTTTATAATTTTTTTGATAAATAAATTGCTCCGAGTCTAATGATAAGAAAACATCAGATTTTTTTAAAAATAAAATTTTACATTTATCACAACTAATCCTTTTCATTGATTTAAAAATAACATAACCGCATATGTATCTCTCTGCATTGCATGAAATAATATTTTTTGTCATCAAAACATTATTCGTATTGGCTTCATCATAATCTATTATCATATTTGTGATTTCATTATCAGTTTCATCAAAAGTTTCATCAACATTTGATTCGGAATTATTATCTTCGACCGAATAATCTTGAAACTCTGCCTCATCCTCCTCACAATTAGAGTTTCCATATTCTAAAAACCTCGTAATTTCATCCAATATGGGATTATAGCTCAAATTTTTTCTAATTGCTATTTCATCAAAAACTAACACTGCCTCTCTTGAAAGTTCATTTATGTGAGAAAAAATAAAATTTAATTCATTAATGTTTTTTTCATTTAGACCTATGGTTAAAAATTTAAGAGGAATCCACCTATTCAGGGAACTAAAATGAGGCAACTTAAGCTCTATTGAATTTCTTAAAAATTTGTATCCCTTTGGTGAAGTGCAAGTTCAAAGCAATATTTTTTTCTTCCTCTGTCCAATTTTTTGTTGTCTTAAAATTCATTTCAAGAAAAGTTTTCGCATTACTTGGCAAATTTAACATTGATACAGAATCTTTTTTTTGTTCGATCAGCTTCTCTTTTAATTTTCTATTTTGTGATTTCAAATACGTAATTTTTTTTTTCAAATTTAAATTTTTACGTTCAGTAATGTTAAAAGCTCTTCGCGAAGCAGTATACTTTTTATTATAATATGTTTAATTTTTCTGGAATTTCAGACAATGTTCACAGAAAACAGTGTTAGTTATAGCATCAGATGATTCTTTGCCATTAAACGTTCTTGGGCTATTCTTACAGGATATACAAATTATTCCCGACTTGCGTTTATCCGAATTTAAATCCTTAAACATTTTATAGCGCACGTTTTTTCACTTTCACTAGAAATTATACACTACACATAAGTATATAATTTCCTCTTTGACAGATTTATCAATTAAAAAAGCGCCAAAACTAAAACAATCACCTCAAAAATTCTCCCTTAGTTTCTCATGTACTTATTTATTAGCAATGCAATGAGGGAGGATATATGAGCTTCAGCTTACTATATAATTTATGTACATATTTAAATTGTCTCATTCTATACATTATTATATTCTTACTCAATCCGTGCATATAAATTTTTTAAGAAAAAAAAAGTTATCATCGAACATGGAATAATATTTCTGCCTATTTCTTTTTCTATCAAAATAAAAATATGACTTGATTTTTACCAAACACCTTACCAAACAATTGCACATTCAATTTCACATATATTACATATGCATAATTCTTTTTTACTATTGTTATGCTGATAAGACAAGAAATTATTATATCCATCTCTATAGTCTATACGAAAATATTATATTTTGTTCTGGGGTGCTCTTGTCATATGAACATAATATTATTTTGGGTACATATATATTTTAATATATATACATGCATATAAATATAATTCCCCAAAAAGAAGAATTCTCAACGAATTTCTTAAATCATGGTATTTTTTGAAAAATAGAATTCTTCTTGAGATAATAATAAAATATTTATTATGCATGTATATGATCAATTTACTATGCATACAAAACATACCATCCGCTTATATTCTTGATGATGTTTACTGCTTGAAAATAATTTTAAAATGAAATTTCAAGAGAAAGAGAGAACATTTAATTTTATTTAGAGAGAGCAGAATTTTGATTTTATTTCTCTGGGGTGCTGTCGATTTCAAAAATTTTTAAGAAAAGTGAATTGAACCTTTTATATGGGAATGAACTATCTATGTATACATAATTTCTGGCATTACTCAAATAAGAAAGAAAATGTTTTTTTGTTAAATATTGCCTAAGTTTAGGCGGAAATCTTCATTATCAAAGTTATTAACAACCTAAAAAAGGTTAATGTAGGGAAAATCAAAAAGATTGCTTATTCTAATTGGATAACTCCCATTAAGCCAATATATTTTAATAATTTATTATAAGGTTAGTTAATTTCTGCTAAATTTAATGTTTAGTCAAATAAAATTATAGATTAATTGAAACCAGTTCTTAAACTAAAATTTCACATAAATACATGCAATTTCTACAAAATAATTATTATTTTATATTCATATCATAAATCATAATATTTTTTGTTCATGTGTCTTACTTGAAAAATAGAAAATGAATAGGTAGATAGCTACCTAAATATTATTTATTTTTTTCTGTCTTCATATTTTTGTTTAAAAATTTGTTGACAGATTCAATAATGACAATAATAAGGCTTTAATAATATTTAGTTAAATGCAATAAAAAATGTACATCTCTTAGATTATAACAAAAAAGCAAGAAATAAACTTCCTTTTTTGAAGTTTATGACAAATTTTTGGTAGCAAAATTAAGTGTACCAATAACAATAAAGGGATAATTAATTAACTTCAAGCTGTTTTAAAAAAACCACTGTTATGAAATGGCGCAAAATTAGAAGTGAAAATTGAATTAATATCATCGAAGCATCTATTATTAACTGTAAAATACAAGGGAGAAATTGTATTAATTCCAAGAATACCAATCATTCCATCAAATATTTCACTTCAATTTAAACGTATTTACTTTCCAATTCGTTTAGCATTTGCAATGACAATAAATAAATCGCAAGGGGAATTAACCCACAAAATGTGTGGGTTAAATCTTAAAAATTACTGTTTGTGACATGGTCAATTTTACGTACGATGTTCACGTGTTGGTGAACCTTCGGCATTATTTATATTTGCACACAAAGCAAAAACAAAATATATTGTTTACCAAAGAGCATTGCAATAGAAGTAACATATTTTATTATTTAAAACGTTGTAATCATTTAAAATTCAAAATAAAAAGTTATTATTATTTGTTTAAATAAAACACATTATAAATAATTTACACGATTTTTGATTTCACAAATAAATTTTATTTTCTACAGGTTTCACTGTGCTGCATGTAATACAAAAAATGGTTTCACCTGGGTGTAGCAAAGCACACCGGATATATATATATATATATATATATATATATAATTTTTTGCATTTATCTGGATTTTTGTAAGTCCGACGGAATACTCCAACACATATACAAATTGCAATATGTATACAAATTGCTTTGGTACTCTTTTTTCAACCCCTGTCTACCATGCTGAACCATTGCATGAAATATATTTTTTTAATTTAATGTTAATCTTCTTCGCAAATAATAAGGAAAAATCAAAAATAATAATAATAATATAAATAATACAAACAATTTTTTTGATTTATAATAATAAGGACTAATAGAAATTTTAGCAATAGTTCAATATGGTATAATAACCAAAAGGCAAATAGTATTTAACACAAAAAAAAAACATAATGCACTTATAGGTTATTCTTATTACTTAAAATTATACACAATATGCATATGTGTCTACATATTTTTTTTTGATTTTTTGTTGTTGTTGTGATAGTGATCATAATAGCATCATAGTTTTGCTACCGTATCCATAGCTATATATACTACAGGTATATATACTCTAGCCAGAATTGTGATGCGATGAAGAGTTAAAATTGTTATTTTTTTGTTTATTGTTTTTTTTAATATATATATGTATCTATATGATATATAAATTTATGATCGTATATAATATTTAGTATGTATTAAGGGTTTTGGTCCTGCTGATTTACACATAAAACAATAACAACCTTACATTTTTAAAGAAATTGAATGAAGTTTTGTACTATTATTTTTTATTTCTTATCTTTGTAAATTTATAATTTTTAGGTATATTTGTTTTCTTCAAGTATGTAGAAATGTATTTGTAGAGAGTGATGAATTTTTTTTAATGCAGTAGGTTGGTATATATAGGTATCGGTTAAACCATATTGATTGTTGTTCTTTTTTTTAATGTATGTTAAAATAATAATTATGTATGAATTTGAACATGAACGACACCAATGAATTTTTTGAAATGAAATAAAATTTTAAATAACCGATCAGTGGTTCACAAGTTATGAACGGTTTTGTAAATACCTATTTATTTGCAGTAAATTTTATTATTTGAATTTTTTCTCCAACACGAGTTTTTATTTTATTCATCAAAATAAATATTATGTGTACCTACAATATAATTGTTTTTTATATTTATAATTTTATTTATTTTTGTTTTTAAAATTGTTTTCGTTCAAATTTGTGGTTCATTATAAAATATTATTTGTGCGCTATAAACTTTGACGCTAAACTTACGCAGCCAATGTTACTGGATGTTAACAGGATTAACTTGATTCTGAATTATACGATAAATTTTCAATATTGGCAAAAAGGATGTCGCTAAAATGATCGAGTGAATGACCCTTAGGGAATAGAAAATTTTACACCTTATTATAAATATTCTGTTTATATGGTAATTAAAAGCGTTATAATACAAAAATAAGGGTATGATAAATTAGTAAGCAACTACGTATTTTTCTAAAACTTGAAATGAAAACTCTAATGAAGGAAAGAAATGCTAGAATTTATTTCTCTTTCGTCATTTATGGCGGGTTACAAAGCTAGAATTACTATATACCTCAATGAAAATGAGGAACTATACAAAAAAATTAATATACGGACAATTCTATAGACATTTTTAATAATGAACACCATGACAATAAAATTCCAATCGAAAAATGTTCAGAACATTTAAATAATTCAATATAGTAACAGCCCTTAAATTTATCTATTTGGGATGTCCCGAAAAAAGTGAGAGCTCTGCGAGCTATCTCTGTCTAAAACTGATAGCTCTCTGATAGCTCTCTCTGTCTTGGACTATCGTAATTTAAATGAACAAACGATAGACGACAAAATTTCCGATCCCCAAAACGGGAGAGAATAAATAATTGCCCTTTTTGATAAATACCATTTTGCCGCTGAATCTACGAATTTTCTGGGGCATATTATTATAAATGGCGGTATTAAACCTGATTTAACCAAAGTTGAAGCTATTCAGAAAATGAAACTTCCAAAAACTGTTAAACGAATAAAGCAATTTCTTGGTATTATCGGTTTTTACCGAAAATTTATTAAGGATTACGCTAAAGTGGCATATCCGATGAAAAAATTTTTGAAAAATAAAACAAAATAAATGTATTAGACCCAGAGTACAAAAATGCATTTAATAAATTGAAAATCCTCCTAACTAGCGATCCCGTAATCCTAACTAGCGATCGCTCAAGAGTTCAGCTTTCAACAAAACATTTGTTCTGACAATAGATGCTTCAAACCACGCCATAGGAGCAGTTTTCAGTCAAAATAATCACCCTATTTGCTACGTATCGCGAACACTAAACCATCATGAAACAAGCTACTTTTCTAATGAGAAAGAACTCTTAACAATTATCTAGCTGACGATTTCAGTAGGATTTTATATAAAAGTTTTCACGAAGATGAAAATATAACAAACTTAAATGTCTTTACTAATGATAATGGAAAGTTCGATAACGAGAACGTTGATAGTTAAATTTATTCTACTAAAACTACAATTCATAGTGGAGAAGAAGATGAAAATTTGTATATTAATATCACCGAAAAAGCTATAAATCTCTACAAAAATCAAATGTATTTAAGTCTGGGGAAAAAATTCTTTAAAAATTGCTAATAAAAAAATTCAAACATACAAACTTATTTTTAAAATTTCAAAATATTTATGTTAAAGATTACATCTACAACTACAATAGCAATTTAAAGTTGGTTAAATCCAACATCAAATTAATAGAAATCGCCAACAAGGAAAAAATGCTAAGCCTGTTTAAAAAAAGAACACCAAACAAATAACTATCGGAGTATAAATGAAGTATTTTATAACCTCAAACAAAAATATTATTTTCTAAAATTAATAAAACTAATAATGATCTATGTTAATAATTGGGAAGTTTGCATGTTAGCAAAACATGATCGACACCCTATTAAACTATCCCTGAAAATAACGATTTTCAGCTAAAGGATTTAATGAAATCGTTCGCATTGATATATGGCTTCCATGTAGAAACCAAATGTATCTTACGACATTAATAAATTCTCCAAATACGCAATAATTCACAAACTCAATGATGGAACATGGATTTCTATTCTAAGAGGTCTTAAAGACAGAATAAGATATTTAGGAAAGATGAATAAACTTGTTTTCGACAATGAAACATGTATTTTACATAATTCTGTAGAAATATTCCTCAAAGAAAAGGAAATTAAATCGCATGTCACCACAGTAGGTTGTAAAACAGGAAATGCTGATATCGAACACCTTCACGGCATACTTAACGAATACCTAAGACTGCTAGAATTAGACAAGTCTGAAAATAACGATTTAAATGAAAAAGTCCGCAACGCTGTAATTTTTTATAATAAAACACGACATATTACAAAGTAGTAGAAACATAGGTGAAGTAAAACCATAGGTAAAATAATAAAGTATAAAAAATTGAATCAATTTACAAAAGTTAATAATTACGTAATATATGCGAGCAATGAATTAAATACAAAGTACACATCGAATCAAAATAAAAGAAAATTTAGGTACCAAAACTTGTTGGATACTAATACTGAATTACAAACAAATATAAATAATTACCTTTTAGTCACTCATAGAAATCTTATTTATCATAAAATTTGGTTGTAAAAGTAAGAAGCCAATAAAAAAATATTGTAAAAATAAGAATAAACAATCAAACTGTAAAAACAAGAAAAAAAAAACAAAAATTTCAAAATATTGTAAAAAATTGTAAAATAAAAAGAAATAAAAATGAGAACAACGAATTTTTGCGAGACGGAAAAATCTTAGTGGGGGAAGAGTTATATACTTGAAATAACATATGGTACAGTCAGTCAATGGTAGGAACACTACCGGGTGACGCATGTGTTGCTACGTGGAACTTGGTTGATCAACGCAGTACTACATCTGGTAACCATATCCGGTTGCATATTTCCGCCATTGATTGACAAATACCATTATATGAACGGTGTCTTTTAGAAACTGAGTTTTTCTTTCCTTCTAAGACTATCAAAGAGTGTACAAGTACATTGTGCAACACAATCAAAACTTATAGGATTAGATTAGATTAAAAAATTAAAATTCCGTAAAATTTTCAATCATATTTATTTTAATAGGAAAATTGTAGTATATATTATGTATGTATACGGTATATGTAGAGGTCATTTGGATGTTATCCTAATCTACATTAAGAAACAAAAAAATACGTTTGATGAGGATTTTTAAAAGAAATTAGTTGGTAAATAGGTTACCTGAAATAAAAGCGAAATCATAAAATTTTTGTTTTCGTCTTTATTTTATTTAAAAAAAAAACAAATAAAGCTGTTTTAAATATTTATCTAAGTATTCAAATATTTATAAAAACAAATTCTGTATGTAACTCATATACGTGCATATAAATATTCTAGAAAAGTAGAATATCCTGATTTTGAGTCCAAGTCTTAAATCTCTCCTAATTCACCGTATCGGTAGCGAACCATAACACAGCAGATAATTAGTTTTATTATTTTAAAAAGTATTATTTTATTTATTATTATATGTATTTTATCCCAATGAGAAAGGATGCTGGACCATTTCGGTTGAAAAGCAGGCGTTCTATCTACTGCAGGCGTTCTATCTACCGAGCGTGTTTCAACCCCTATATAAAAAAAAGTATGGGCTCAAAGTCAAAAAAGTATAAGTCATTTGGCTTAATTTCTTTTGGATTTTTTTCAGGTAACAGTTTCATACACTATATAATCATCTATTTGATGATACGGTTGGTACGAATTTACATGCAAAACTTAGTACGGTAGGTAACGTGTATGGTAACTAAGGAAACATGTACGATATTTATGTCCTCAGACCAAAAACAAAAATAGTATATCTTATATGATAAAACGTAACAATCCTGCTGTCAACATGCAGTAGCAACCGTTGCTACAACAAAAGAAAAAAACAAACAATTTGTCTTCTCTGCTGCTTTGTTTAGGTATGTAATTTCATAATAATTGTACCGGCGATTATGTTCAAGACAAAATAATTCAGTTCCCTAGTTCAATAAATTGAATTCGTAAAAAAACAAATGTTATTTCTTCTACCGAAGTTGGTGTAAGTCCAGCTAAAAAAATAGAACTTCATACCTGAAATCCTGTTATAACTTCAATTGAAATTTGTGATATAATCAACACACAAATAAATATTAGATTTTTGAAGTAACGGATTCAAAACTGTTAATCTTAGAAAATCTCAAAACACAGTAACAATTTCCCTTCTGAACATGTAACAATTGTGGTAAAATATTAAACGTTTTTTTAATTTTGAGTTTTTAAAATGTGAGCTTTTTATTTATTTCAAAAGTAAACAAAACATTTCTGGAGATTCGTCAATTCCAAAAGGAAATGTGATGAGTTTCCTACTCATATGAATAGAATGGAATTTCTAGTAATGATTCAGAAATAATATTTAATTTATTTCGCGAATATTTTAGTTCACCGTACACTAACTAATTTTCGCACCAAATAATGATGATGCAAAAACAATAGAATAAACTAAAATAAAATGATAAACCAAAAAATATTTTCAATTTTGAGAATTTAAAAAACTTATTTTGAATTGTACAGAAAAATTTTTTTTTTTTAATTTTCATAAATCATTCCTACATACATTATTTAAATTTAATGGTTACATGACGAAATTTCATAAGACATTACATATTATTAGAGACAAAATTTCATATGGACAAAATTACATATGGATAAAATTTCATAAGACAAAAATTCATATTTAAAAAGCTACATATTTGAATTTTTATAAAAATATAAAATTATTATTTTGCAATGAAGGTACATTTTTTCTTAAAAAAAAGTAAGAATACTAATTTTTTTATTTGGTCAAACTTGCTATATTTTATAGTCTTATAATTTTAAATTTGTTATAAGATACCTACAAAGTTTTTTTATTTTCAATAACAAATTCTACTTTTTCATATTTAATTTTAATCTGGATGATTCGCAGAGGATAGGAGAAAAAAACAAAAACATTTTGAGCTCTATGTTGTTTTGTTATGCATGTGAAAATAAAAACAAGTTACTGCAAATAAAAAGGATGTGTTTTTACAAAACAATTCATAGCTTGGGAAGCTTTGATCGCCGTTTAGCTTTTCGAGGACTTTTTTAAAGAAAATTAAATTTTCTGAAAATAGTGAAATATTTTAGAACTTTCGCTGTTGAATTATAAATTTGGAAAAAAACATAAAATAGTAGTAAAAATTTTTTTTTTTCAATTTTGTGAATTGGGTTACTTGTTTTCTGCTGCTAGTTTATTCTTTTTCATGAATGTACGGTACAATATCAAACTATATATTTGCATTAAGATATGATGTGTATATATAATATACTTACTATACGTACATATATCATTTTAATTTCCACAATATTATCCTCGATTCCCAAAATTTTTTAATTAATTGTAATCAACTATAATATTTTCATTGCACTGCTTTTATATTTCGTGATCATATTATTTTTGAATTATTGAACCCCCTTAGCATTAACCTGTATTAATAACATAGAAAAAGGCATGTAACCGAATGTTATTTCTGAATTTGACAAAAATTTTGCCGTTTGCTTCATATATTTGTAGATACAACAAGAATATTAATTTTCCCAATATTATCAAAAAAATGGAGCATATCATATTAAAAAATCTTGAAATTTCAAATAACTGGCAAGGAAATATTTTACAAGCATACAAAGTATATTAATACGAAATATGTGATTAGAAAAAAATTGTCGTATTCTACATGTATGTACGTCTAATACCATTAACATGAGAATTGTCGCACACTTATTTAAACGGAGACCAAATGATAGGTCTAGAAAATAAAATGATTTATATTTTATAAGAAAGTAAAACTGAATACTGTGATGACTTCTAAAATGGTTTTATAAATTATTACAGACCTGTGGTACATTGGCGCCTTCTACATCATGATGCCGACAAAGCACCTGCTGTAGTAAAGCTACTCAGACCTATTTGATTTGTTTACAAAAGTTTTTATAAATAATTTAGGAGAGTCATAATTTTGATGCCTGGAACCTATTCGGGATAAAACATTTTAAGAAACAGACAAAAATTCGACTGAAAACCGTATAAGACAAAAACCATTGCTGTTAATTTAAAATTCTACAGTCAGAATTTTTGTAAGAATTTTTGTAAGTTAAATATGTATCACTTTCCAATTGAAAATTATTGTTTATACTATAGTTCTAATAAATAATAATAACAAACTTTCAACACAAAAATTAATGATTTTAATCTTTTTTTTTAATTTAATAAAAATTTACATAAATTATAAATATATATAATCTGTTATGTATTTCTGCTACATTAATACTTTGAATTATTAGGTTTGTTCAATAAACTGCTTGGCTGGCAGCTTTATTTTAGAATTAAAATTTTGTTACAAAAAATACGTGCTGCCATCCCTGTATTGTGATAAGCGATAGTCACCCTTGATGCGATAGTCAAAGATGTCTCTAAAAGTTTTTGTATTCTTTAACGCTTGAATAATTAGAAAACGGCAGCATTTACAAAAAATACAATGCGGAAATTTAACTAAAACTTAAATAAGAAAAAAATTACATAAACATTAAAAAATCTTAAAACTGCTTAAAACAACTTAAACTCTTCTTTATTTTTTCATGAGTGACACCAAATTAAATGTCACCCTAAAATCACAAATCGAATTTTTTCGAATTTTTTCGAGATAATCAACGTTTTTTATAAAATTTTCAGTTTTTAGAAGCAAAATTTTAAGTTTATGCAGTTATTATTCAAAAACGATACCGTTAATTAGGTGTATTAATTCTAAAAAAAGCTATGAAGAAGATGTTGCTCTAGTTTCAATTTCTTCTGAGCTGTAGTGGATATTCTTTAGACATAATTTTTCTAATCCGATTTTCTTTAACCCTCTGTAGCCCACGTAAATTTAAAGATAGACCCCTCTTCTAGAACAATTTTTTTCCTAAAATACTCCAAGGAATCACCCCTTAAAAACTTTTTGCTCCAAACCGGACCACCCTGTTAATATATATAATACTAGGGGCCCCTGTTGAGTAATTATAATTCAAGTTAAAGCCAAAGTTTTTAAAAGAACAAGGACTTGCGTTGACTGATATAGGCTTCTCATTACAAAGAAGAAAACACTCATGTTTTAATGAAAAGCTTTGAAATTAGTATGTTTTCGTTAAAAACATAAATACCTTTGTTTAGTACGCCTAATGATGAGTACGCCAATTGTGCCAATTGATGAAATTAAAACTTTTGATTAGTTGAAATTAAAACCTTTGATTTCACCTTTGAATATATATTTATTTTAATGTTTTTTATTCAATTACAATCAATTCTTATTTTAATTCGATTTAACTTGTAGTCTATTTCACTACACTTTCCCTTCTTTTGTTTATTTAATAATGATATTTGTTATCATTTTAATTTTAATAATGATTGTTCCTTATTTAACATATCACGTTTGTTGAACTATCAATTTTTTATCTATAACAACACCACTGTTTGAAAACTCTTTTAGAAGTGAGCGATTTCTAATCTAAAATCTTTTTTCTTAATTTTTTATCCAACGGTCTTCTTTTATGAATTCATTGTCTTTTTGTCCTTGAAAAGTTATTATGACTTTTAATGACCTATATAATCTTACTCGTAAAGTACCCAACAAACAAACTGAACGAAACTAGATTTTATTGTAAGTTAACTCTACGTTGCTAGCTTAACAAATGTGAATTGTCAAATTGACAATTAATCAAAAAAATGAAAAAGAATGAACAAAACAAATGTAAACAATAAGTTTGTTTTGTTCGCTAACAAGAGCAAAGGACATAAAGGTAAGTAATCATGTATGTTGGGTGACTTCATATATAGTCTTTCTAAATTTTTAAATCTTGTAAAAGCTGTTGATCTAGAACTCCCAAAACAGGGTTTAGATACTGTATATTTGAACGTGACGTAACGTCCATTTTGTAGTCGTTGAGTTGTGTTTTCATAAAATTCCTTACAATGCTTTTTCTCAATTGTAAAATGATTTTTGCAAGTGACTTATTCAATTTCTCAGAATTTTTGTAGTTCGTCCCTCAAAGCGAAATGATTATAGCGTGTAGATATGTCCGACTGCGAAATGGGAAGGTTTCTAATTATTTCTCCAGATAAGATCCATCCAAAAATAGTCTTCTGTGCTATAGATTTACCTGGCGCTCCAATTTTAATGCCATCTAAAATTAATCTACCATATGCATCTGCTCCTAATAACATGTCAATCTTTCCAGGTCGATAATATTGTGGATCGGCCAGATTTAGATATGTAATGTGCTCCCAAAACTGATCCGTGTTAAGTTTATTTGATGGCATGAGACCTGTTAATTTTTTTATAATGAGAGCATTTATTTTAATGGTTGTGCTGTTGTATATTGATGTTAATTCAGCTTCTACTTCGTGCATCGTGGTACCTGCCACTTTATCACCTAGGCCCACGACTTGCACATTGGTTGGATTTGGTTTCCACTTCAACCGGTTGATGGCTGCTTCCGTTATGAATGTCGATTGTGACCCCTGATCGATCAGTACTCGTATTGTATGTTCTTGACCATTTGCTGCTTTTACTCTAACTAATGCTGTGGCTAGTAATACTTGTTGGTCGTGGATTCCTTTTCCTGCATGGTAGGAAGCTGTTGAAGTGGTTTGGTTGTATATAAAATTGAAGGGTAACTAAGTTATTTCAAATAAACGTAAGAATGTAGGATTAAATAAAACAGTGAATAGTTTTTTCAAAATTCTCAAAATTGTCAAAATGTCTATATGTATTAAATTTAAATATGTAGCAATGATTTATGAAAATAAATAATTTTTCTTTAATATAAATAAATATTTGCTACGAATAAATTTTTGAAATTATCAAAATTACAGAATAGAAAATTCAAAACGTTGATGAACTGAATAACTGATAAAAAAATTGAAATGATAACATTTACGCGCGCATATGAAGATGCAATTGCAATTAATGACATGGTATAAACGCTAAGAGCTAGCTTTTGCAACCGATTTTGTTCAATGCAATTGCAATTCAATCAGAACACATCCAATTACCGCGCGATCTATTATCTCTTTTTTCTCTATGATAACCCAAGGAACCAGATTTAGAATCTGTGTACATAATGTGTGCACGCATTATAAATTTAAGCACACAATAATAGGTTACTTCTTGGTATTATATGTGTATAATGTGTGCACTTTTGGGGAATAATTGTGTGCAAAATGGCACACACACAGTGTGCATGCTATGCAACTGAAATGTGACGGTGCTCAATGATAATTATTACGGTGACAAAAAGGTTTAATTTTATGAAAATGTATACACAATTTACCGTCGCAATCACAACCAAATTGTACGTTAAAGAATACTTCGTAACTATTTTTTTAACCAAAAATTGTGCAAATAGTAAAATTAAAATTGAAAAACTATTAATAATATTTAATATTACAATAAATATTATTTACAATATCTCTTTTTATTTACAATAATAATATTTAATATTAAAACAAAATATGAAGTTATATAATAATGATAAATAAAAATTCATTATTTTTATAATTTGCGACATTATATTCATTTTTCTTATTTATTATATTTTTACTTCGAAAAAATTAATGGGCTTTCCAAATATTGTATATTATATTATAAAAATTAATTAAAAATTAAAAGAGATAGTACAATGTTATTTTTTTATAGCATCTTAAATTTTAAATATTTAATTTTTACATAAAAAAGATTACAAAACAATGAAATTTTGTGATTTAATTGAATTTAAATTTTGAAATTAAAAAATATTTCGATTTGTAAATTGAAAAATATTGAAATCAGAGAAGAATCACTATTTTTGTAATAATGAAAATGGCGAAATGGGGTAAATATACCTTTGTACGGTAAATTTAATATTACTCTCACCCGTGCCCAGATTAATTTGATAGCTGACATTTTAATTTAATAGATAAGACTAATAAATTATACTTTAAAATAAAAGGTGGAGTGATATGTATATGTATATGAATATGGATTTGAGTAAAATTTACCAGAATGAGCGCAGCCATCACACAGGCTTCGTGCAGAAATACTACTTTCAAAGTTGAAACATATGAAAACCAATACAAATGCCCAGAATGAAAGTAGTTAACGCAGCCATCACGGAGAAGATAAAAAAGTTTTAACTTTAACGCTCCCTTTCTATTAGGGATTAAGAAATAAATTTAGACACTCTATAATTTTCAACTTTCGTTGACAAAATATAACAATTTTTACTTGTTTTATTCTTCTCGCTATTGTAGGTGAACATTCTACTACCAACGATTTTTCGCCAGTACTGGAAATCATTTTAAAGTTTGCCATTTCCTATTAATTTAATGTTTTACTATTATTAAATGAAGTATATATATATATTCATTTTCGTTTTACTTACTTCTTAAATCTCGAAATAAAATTTGAACTAATTTTACAAAATATTTTTAAATACTAAAACTTATAGGTATATTAAAACTTAATCTTTAAGAATTAATTCAAAAAAATGGATGTAAAATTTTAAAAAACAATTTAAAAATTTTTTATTTGAATTTATTACAAAAATATTTGAAAAAAATGGACGTATAATCTTAAAAAACAATTTAAAAATTTTTGAATTTGAATTTAAATTTTTTTCGCAATACTTTTACCGAATATTTTGCGTCAGAATAATTTTCAAAACTAACTTTGACATTAAATTCCAATCATGATTGTGATTTTAATTCTGAGTGCAATCAGAAAATATCATTTTCAATGACGACTATTGAACAAAAAAAAATCAGTTTCAATCACAAATTTCCTCTCCAAATCTTGATTGAAAGTGACTGAAAAGTTATTGAACAAAAAAACATGATTGCAAGTGATTGCAATCGAAAACTATTTGCTATTGAATGAAGCTAATATAGATTTAGGTGTCAATACTTTTTCGATTTTATTTCTTTCCAATTTTCTCATTCCAATGATTTTATATTATTTTTTCCTATACACTTTACATATTTTTCTTTTTTTTTTAAACAAAAACAATTTCATGGTCCTTTTAAATCCGTTCAAATACTCCTCAACTAAAAATTTTTTGAATAAAAAAAATTTAAGCAAAATCTAATTTTTTAGGCAAACATAGCAAGAAACCTTAAAGGGCGTGAAAAAAATTGTTTTTACTCATTTAACGGAAATACCATTCACTAACAAACCATTTTATTTTCTTTTTTTATGGAAAAAAAAATATTGAAACGCTGATGCATAACGAAATTGTCGTTTTAATCCTATGTTTCATGACTTTGCATATTTTCATCATTAAATTGAGATCATTTTTAATTAAAATTATTTTTACGAGTGACGAAAATTACTAAAAAGTTACAACAAACAAAAAACCCAAAGAAAAACTAGAATGAAAAATACGTTTTGGTTTTGCTGCTGTTTTGTTTTTTTTGCTTTTATTTTTGGCGTCAAAAGCATTAATTTACGGTTCGGTTTTTCTGAAATATTGATATCTTTGGTGAAAAAAAGGATTAATTTAAAATTATATATATATATATACATATATATATACACGAATATTTAATGTAGGGGAGAGAGAAATACATGGAATGATATTTAAAAATTAGATTCTTGTTAAATTATTTGGAAATTTTAATGATGCTTAGAATCGTTTTGGTTTATTTTATTTTGTTTTTTAGTTTTAAATACGTTTTGTGACATTGATGCTGGCTTTAATTCATAACGGGAAATGGGATTTGTAATAACCGTTAACTTAATAATAATATGGTTTGATTTAATGTATTGTAAAAAAAAAACAGGTACTTCGAAAGAGAAATTGGAAATTTGAGGAAATTTGTTATTATAATTGGATGAATCAAAATGGTGAGGCAAATGTGAGTAAATGAGCATTACATATTTTGTTTTAATTTTTCATAAATTAATTATTTTCTTTACGTTGTTTTGAAAATTTTCGCGGGTATTGCATGAAGTATTTTCGGTTTTTTTTTTGGTTTCTTTTTTTCAATATTATTTTTATCTGTGTCATTTGTATCAGATAAATTTTCCAGTGCTGTGTTTCAAATTAAATAAAAAATGTCTTCAAAATAAAAAGTTTTTAAAATTAATAATTAAATTTCGATACAGATCCTTAATTTAAAAGATATCACATGATATTCATATGAACAAAAACATAAAATTCTAATGTACTTAGGCAGTATTTTAATACAATGTGGTATATTTTTATTTTTTGTACATATTATCCTTGAGATCTAAACGTAAACAGATATGTATGAAAAGTAAAATCATGAATATTTTGCTCTTTATTTGCTTGAACGGTTATCACTTCATGTTATCGATGGTAGCGTTTTTATTTTTTGATCTCTATTTTAGAATATACTTTTGAATAGATTTTAAAAATTTTAATAGTTTTTATAATTAAGTATATCAAGTATGCCGTTGATTCAAGATGACATTTTTAATTTAATAAAATCAAAACTTTAAATTTGTTTCATATTTTAATTTATATATCTTTACATGACATAATAATATAATAACTTAAATGGATAGAAATGTTTTGTGAAACACATCTTGAGTTTTAATTTTATTATTTTATAATTTTTTTATTTTCGTTATAGTATAATAATAATTTGTCAAATTGATTGTCAATCAATCGATCAATTTACATTACTGACAATCGTCATTCGGGCAACTGAATAATTGCAACTAAAATCATTTGATTTTAACGGACGCGTATGGATAGCCAACACAATTTTAAAATAAAAGTACACAAAAAAAAATTGATTCAAAAATAGTTTTTTTCTAAATATTTCAAATTATTTCATTAAGTTATACGATGAAGAAAATTGAAGGAAATTTAGCAATGAAATAATAGGAAAAAATAAAAGATTTTAAAAAAAAAATTAATGCTACCACAATATATTTTGAAATACCAAAAGTTCTAAACTATATGAAAATTGTTGAGCAATCTACTGAGTAATATAATTTCATTAAATAAATCAAGCAACCTTATTGGTTAGTCGTCTTCTTCCAACTGTGCCTTATTATAATTTCCTAATTATCACTTAGTCTAAAATTAACATCTAAATATTAATCATGCTTTGTTATGCATAGTTTTTTATGTTACATTATTAATATCTCTTATTACTAAGTATTTAATATGTAACGATTGATAAAAGCTCAAACAACATTCCTTTAAATTTGATATTACATTGTGTAATGTTGCTAGCAGTATTTTATTTAGAGACAAAGTAAGTTTAATAGCCTACCTAATTAGAATTTAAAAAATATTTAACACTAAAAAACAAAAATTAATTGATTAAGGAACTTATTCAAAGTATCAGAAATTGATTAGTTTACAATTTCCGATACTTTACATGCCTTACTTTCAAATTTCAAGAAATGTAAATAAACAAAATTGTATATTTTTTTATAATTTAAAATTCCAAACAACTTATTTTTTTCTTTTTTCATTCTTATGTGTTTTTTCTATTTTTAGTTTTTTATAAATTGTAATATTATTCGATCAAACGATTATATGTAGTTGACTTCAGATTTTAGTATACATAAAATTTTAAGGACACCGGATGGTACTATTCGAACTACTATTCACAATTCACACTTTTCCACTACATTTCCGCCCTCAATTAATTATGGGAATTGACGTTATTTTCCTTTGTGTGTGAATCATGTACCTACCATTTGTTCGCTCAATATCAGAAACGAAATACATACTAATTGTATAATGCCATAATACAAACAAAAGAAGAAAATCTTATCAATGTCAAATTTCAATATAATTATATTTTAAAGTGTTTTTTTCTAGTTTCGTGAAACTTTAAATAAAAATAACTGATTGTGAAATCAGAAACCACTCTTCGTATTCGAAGAACATATTGTAGAACATCGAAAACTAAATTGTATGGGAATAATTAATATTTCAAGTAGCTAGTTAATGATTTAAAATAAAAAAAAACCATTTGCAATTGATTTCCTTTATCACCAAAATAGATTTTTTCTATTTTTATGTAATTGATTTTTATTTTTAGAATGAGATACTTTTATGTTTTCGTTTGGAAGAAATTATAATAATATATTTTAATATTTTGTTTTTTAAAAAAAGAAAGAATGATACCCTAAAAATAAATAAGACATGTATGTTATAGATACACTTTCACAAATAAAGAAATAGGACTGTTACCAATTTCGAAAATTTGTACTGGTTCGGTTCGGTGTTATTGTTTTACAACTCCTAGAACTTCTCAGGAATATTTCTAAAACCAATTGTATTACAGGCATGAAAATTTACACTTATACACACTTTCACAAATAAAGAAATAGGACTGTTGCCAATTTCGAAAGTCTGTACTGCTTTGAGTCGGTGCCCTAAAACTCCTAGAACTTCTCAGGAATATTTCAAAAATCAATTTTTTTACAGACTTGAAAATTTATACTTAGGTACTCATAAAAAACAAACAAACACGTTTTTTCCTGAAAAAGATTTTCCGAATTTTAGGATCAGTATAAAAATTTTACATAGCTATGTGGAATGGCTATGTGAATTAGCTACAAAAAGATGTATATACAATGTGTATACAAATAGATAGATACAATTACGAATGAAAATAAGGCTGTTAACTACCGAACAGAATTTCTTTATCCGTTGGATTTGACACGGTTTCCTCCTCATCAATTGAACCAATTAAAATTAAAAGTAGCAGCTTTAATATTGCTTCTACGAAATTTGAAGGATCAAAAACTATGTAATTAGATTAATAATAAGAACATCCTCATTGATTGCATCCTCATTTCATTGAAGCATAAATTCTGACTGTAGAAAAGGCGAACATTTCTTTATTTCAAGAATTGTGCAATATCAAGGAACGTGTTTGTTTATACTCCATCAGAAAAAACTTGAAATATTGTTTACAAAGAAATAATTTTAAAATAAAATAAAGAAAAAAAATTTTTTTTTTAGAAATATTTGCCCTCAATTTAAGCGTACTAAAACTACAAAAATAAACTTTAGAATGGCAGCTTGATATAATGTTTTCATAGCAAGTTATGATTGTAATTACGAAAAAAGCAAATTAGCCGAAATTTTAGGAAGTCTTGAGATGAAATTAAAAGATTTGGTAAAAAGTTCGGCTAATTTGCTTTTTCCGTAATTACAATCATAACTTGCTATGAAAACATTATATCAAGCTGCCATTCTAAAGTTTATTTTTGTAGTTTTAGTACGCTTAAATTGAAGGCAAATATTTCTAAAAAAAAAAATTTTTTTTCTTCATTTTATTTTCGACTTTTTAGTAAAAATATTTTTTTAATGAAAAATAATATATTTTCAAAGAACAACACATATAATCAAATGGCACTAAAATTCACTCTAACGCAATTTGGTTATTATTTCTCATACTTCAAATGTGTAATTATATTTTATATTACTGTAACAAATTTTATAAAAATATGAAGTTTTGTAAAAAATTTTTGGAGATTTTTGATTAGATACCTTTGAATTTTTTAATTTACGTATTAAAGAATTTTCACCAATAATGTGTGCACTTTATAAAAAGAAATCCTGTTAAATACAAAAAGTATTTGACGTAAAATCGTAGATAAAATGTGAGAAAAAGTCTGAAATGTAAACACTCATCCGACTTTATCTACGATAAAATTCGATTTTGTCCGACGTGTAAACGCTGCCTAAGCATAAATTGGCATATAAAAGTATAATATATACATGCATAAATCGAAATTAAACTTTTTTTACATTCGAGAAGAGTCATTGCTAACTGAGTGATAGATAACTGATAGGTTCAAATTTCTTTTTCTTCCATAAATAATGCTTGCATTTTATTTTCAATTAAACTAAGCCATATGATTATGTATGTAACAAATGCAAGCTCTATATGACACATGTACGTACATTTACATATACTTAGTGAGAGAATGAGAAATAATAAAAGAAAGAGATTAATAAAAGAAACCAAATTAAAAATACAAAAAAAATATAATGAAAATGATCATTGAAAATAATTGAAATTGAATAATAATAGAAAATGATTGAAATATAATGATAATGATTTGTATTGCACACATTTATTTTGTATTCTTTTTTGTTTTTGTTTTTTTGCTTCTTTACACCATAGAAATGTCAATAAATATAGTGAATTTAAAGAGAAACCAAATTTTAACTTTATCAAATATCCATATTTCATTATTAGTACACACACATATGTAAATTTCACCTTAGTTGAATGCAAAGAATATCTATAATCTATATTAACAAGAATACACACTCCCATTTTACGACAACCTAATTTTTAAGAAATATCAAACCGAGCAAAATATCATTAGTTAAAAGAGTTAAAATTTACATTTACTTATCGTATACCAAATTTATTATGAGACAGAAAAGGTACAAAATAGATGTTTGCTGTTTGCTTTATATTCTAAAATAATTTTGCGTTCTCATTATTCTCGTTTGGATTTGTTTCCGTTCCCTCCTATTATTTATATGAGGCAGGGTGGCAAAAAATGTTAGTTCTAATTTAGTTTGTTCCCTTATACTATGATTAATTCTGATCTTTTATTATTTCAATATTTGCATTTTAAACATTATTATTTTCTTATATACCTATTACCTACCTATTAAAAATATTAAATTATAATTGCATTACAATAATATAAAATATTATTAATATTTTTGTCAGTAATAATTTGCAGTTACAAACATTATTATTTTTTATTAATTATATTAGTACACCTAAATATTTATTATATTGGTATACTATTATAAAATAATACTGAGGACAACATCTATTTACAAATCACAGAACTTAAAGAATATGATAACGCTGTTTTAGTTAGGTATCCTAAAAATCTTATGCATAGTTGATACAATTTAGAAAATAATATTGTTAAATATTTCAACGAAATTTTTGTCGAAAATATTTTTCAAAATTATAAACTTTATTTATTTAATTTCAGCCAATTTTTTTGTTACTCTCTTTTGTTTACTATATTTTTTCTTTTTCTTACACGTAAAATTCTTATTATCGTCTATGTCTGACAATGTTTATCAAATTTGCATATGAATTTGTGTGCAAACAAATGAATACATACATGAGTTCATACTCTTTTTATGGATATACTTTGGTTAAATGGTTATTGAAATGGGTATTTTGTTGAATTGAAGCAAATTGAAACAAACATATAAAGTCCAAGGCAAGTTAATTAAGGCAAATATAATAAGTAAAGTTTAAGTTGTAGTATTGTTGATTTTGTTGATATCAGAATATTTTTTCAGATAAAAGAAAATCATCAAACAGGCTTCTACTTCTGCACTATGTAACGTGGAAGAACGAAGTGAAGACTGTGCATACTTTAACGCACTAGAAACTCTCATCCTTTTGTTGAAATTAAAACTAGTCTTTAAGACTAACCACTAATACAATTTGGTTCTATTACTTCAGATATTTTTAGTCAAAAAAAATTTCATTAGGGGAGGGCATTAACAATGTTTCGCAATATTTTGTGTTGGAACGTTCTGATAGTTTTAATATGTAGTTGTTTAGCTCAGCCCTATATTTGAATACCGTATACCCGGACTGGCTTTAATATCTGATTTTAGACCAAAACTTAGGAAGTTATATCCAATCTTTCTGGACTTGCAAATTTTAGTGCTTTTCGATGCAGTATTCTGGATAGCCTCCACAATTTTTTCAGCAGATCCTTCCATATCTTCTTTGTTATTTATTGAAATATCCCGATCCATGTATTCTTCTTAGAATCTAAAACTGCACCAGTTTACCTGATTTTATCTAAAACTGCACCAGTTGCTTGATTTTCTCACCACAGAATAATATAAGCTTAAAAGTACTGCTGAGTGATCAGAATCCAAATCATAGTTTTCCTCGAAGGGCATGAATACTTACTTACTTACTTGTTGGGCGCTACAGACCTTGAAGGTCCTGGGCCTGGCGCAAAATTGTCCTCCACTGATTTCGGTCACGAGCGGAATCTCTCCAGTTGGTGATTTGTAGTTTTTTCACATCTGCCGATACTTCATCTCTCCAACGAAGGTGTGGCCTCCCTCGACGACGCGTTCCCTGGGGTTTGGATTCGAAGAGTTTCCTAGCCGGAGCATTTTCATCCATACGCTCTACATGGCCTAGCCAATGAAGCCGTCTTATTCTGACTTTTTTAGCTAGGTCCATGTCGTTGTACAGCTGGTATAGTTCGGCATTGTATCTTCTTCTCCAAACCCCTTCGTCAGACACAGGACCATAAATGCGACGAAGAATTTTCCTCTCAAAGATACCAAGTGCATGCTCGCTTGCTTTTGGTAATGTCCACGATTCAGAACCATATAGCAGCACCGGAAGGATGAGCGTTTTGTATAATTGTGCCTTGGTATTTTGGGATAGGAGCTTTGAACCCAGTTGTTTCGACAAACCGAAGTAGCAACGGTTTGCAAGGGTAATTCTTCGCCTTACTTCAACATCGATGTTATTGATGGAGTTGATGTTGGTTCCAAGGTAGATAAACTCCTGAACTACCTCAAAATTATATGAGCCTACAGTGATGTTGTGTCCTATATGATGTTGTGAGGACATTTTATTTGTCGACAGCATATATTTTGTTTTGTTCTCATTTATGAGAAGACCCGCTTTACCTGCTTCCTCTTCAATCTGTGTAAAGGCTTCGATGACTGCTCGTCGTGATGTTCCGATAATATCGACGTCATCAGCGAAACCCAGGAGCTGCACCGATTTGTAAAATATAGTGCCCTGCGTGTTCACACCGGAACGTCGCACTATATGCTCCAACACCAGATTAAAGAAATTACATGACAGCGCATCGCCTTGTCGAAATCCGGAGCACGTTCGAAATGAATCAGAAATGTGCCTCCCAATCACCACAGCACACCGGGTGTTTTCCAGGGTCATTTTTGACAAACGGATAAGCTTGGCTGGGAAACCAAATTCCGACATTGATTCGTAAAGCACTGATCGATGTATGCTGTCATAGGCAGATTTAAAATCGATAAAAAGATGGTGCGTATCGATTTGAAATTCGAGGGCCTTCTCCAGGATCTGCCTTAATGCGAACACCTGGTCGGTGGTTGATTTACCAGGACGGAAGCCGCACTGATAGTTTCCTATCACAGCGTTACAATGGGGCTTCAAACGTTCGCACAGAATATTGGAAAGGATCTTATACGCAACGTTTAATAGGGATATTCCTCTATAGTTGGCGCAGGACATGGAATCGCCCTTTTTGAATATAGGAGATATTGAACTTAAATTCCAGTCATCAGGCATGCTCTCCTCGATCCAGATTTGTTTGATGATTTGGTGCATGAATTCAATCATCACTTCACCTCCTGCCTTAAAAAGTTCAGCTGGCAGGTTATCTTGTCCAGCAGCTTTGTTGTTCTTTAATTTTCGGATGGCTGCTTCCACTTCTGCAGGACTGGGTGTATCTGTATCTTCGGAGTTGACTGGGTTAGGGCGAGGCGTATCTGTGTTTTCTATGTTTGCGCCATTCAGCAGGTTCTTAAAATGCTGTTTCCATGTCTCTAATATCCCTTGCGTATCGGTTACCAAATTTCCCGAATCATCCCTCAGCGCGTGTGTACGGGGCTTGAAACCAGCTGCAAGCTGCTTGGCTTTTTTATAAAAGCTCCGTACTTCGCCTCTGTCTCGGTTTGATTCTATATCCAAAAGTTGAGACTTTTCGAATAAATGTTTTTTGCGCCTTAAAATTTTCTTCTCGTCTCTTCTTTTCGCTCTATACTCTTCTTGAGCTGCTCTTGTTTTACGTTGCAGCGCTTTCCTGTAGGCCTCATTTTTCTCTACCGTCTTTGCTAAACATTCATCGTCGTACCATGGGTTTCTCACGCGAGGTGTTTCAAAACCCACGGTATGTGTAGCAGCCATCGTGATGATGTTTGCGCATTGTTTCCATTTTCCGTTGACGGAGAGATTATGTTGTAGAGGTGTGGTATTGAGTATATTACTTAATCGCTCCTTGTATGCTAAGGCTATCTCAGGTGTTTGGAGTCTTCCAATGTTAAACTTCCTATTATGGCTGGTGCGTCCTTTTTTAACATTGGAAATTCGTGCTCTGAACTGGGCGACAACTAGGAAGTGGTCAGAGTCGATGTTAGCTCCTCGATAGGTACGTACATCCGACACACTGGTAGCATGTCGGGCGTCAATCATAATGTGGTCAATTTGATTCGCTGTACGTCCATCCGGAGATAGCCAGGTAGCTTTGTGGATATTTTTATGGGGGAAATTTGTGCTACTTATAACCATATTACGAGCTGCTGCAAAATCGATTGTTCGGTATCCATTATCTGTGGTGGTGGTGTGAAGACTATGGTTACCAACAGTTTTGCCGAAAATTCCTTCCTTACCGATTTTAGCATTGAAGTCTCCAAGCACGATTTTCGCATCGTACTCAGGACAGGACCCATATGTTTTATCTAAGATGTCGTAGAATTCATCCTTCATTGAGTCCTCCGCTTCGTCGGTTGGTGCGTGCACACATATTAAGCTGATGTTGAAGAATTTGCCTTTGATACGGATGACGGCTAGACGTTCATTAACCGGTGTAAAATCAATGACGTTTCCTCTAAGCCGTTTTCCCACTACGAATCCGCATCCAAATATGTGATGTTTTTCGTGGCAGCTGTAATATATATCGCATGTTCGTTTTTTTAACATGCCAGATCCTTTCCATCGGATTTCCTGTATCGCAGTAATGTCTGATTTATACTGCGAGAGAATATTTTCAATTTTGTTAGATGCAGCTGGATGATAGAGTGTTCTTACATTCCAACTGCAAATTCTTAAATCGGAGTCCTTTAAACGTTTGCCGGGTCTGTTTCCAATAATTTCGATCGTATCCGAGGCTTCAATTGCGTCTCTCAAAACTATGTAATTTTTACGGGTAAGGGAGTCAGCCTTACGCCAACCTCAAAATTTGAGGATTTGCCCTGGAGGCTTTGCTTCACTGATGGTATTTTTACGACACTAAGTTGCATTTCATTATTTTCTATCTTACAAACCTCATAATGTTTCAAGTCATCTTGAATGATGACTGTGTTGGATTCTCCGGATTAAGTGCGGGGTATGTTTTATAGCCCCACATCTTTATTTCTTTACAGTTGCTGCATTCTGATATCAGCCAAATGTAAATGTTTTTAGCATCAATAGGGTTTCTAATTCCAATTTTTTATTAAGAATGCCATTGGCATTCCAAGTTAAGATTTTAATGCCATTTCCTATTATTTTGACGTAGTACGCGGTGCTACAGGATACTTTTCAGTATCTTTCTTTTTCTAAATTATCTAGTCTAGTTCTAATTTTTTCTATCATCACTAAGATGTTTTCCATTGCTTTCCAAACAACGTTATTTTCATTTGATGGAGTATAGTTTTTCCCAGAACACTTTTCCTTGGTTTTTGATGTGTTTAAGTTTTAAACTGATTGAATTGGTTTAATTGAATCGCCATATTAGCATATGTAACACCTTTAATTATGTTACTTGATTTGATTTTTTTGGCTTTTGTTTTTCCTTTTTTGATAGTTACTTAGCTAGTAATAATTATAATAATAATAATTTTTTTTTTGTTTTTTTCGTAGGTCGGTGGTGAAAACTTTTTATAGGTATCTTGAAGGGTCCGCACTTCAAGGGTGTGGGAGACTCCCATGATCTTGTTCGGTTTACTCACCAAATACACCACCTCCTTTTCCCACGGTAAAACCAACCATGTTTAACTTCAAGTTGGGCCGTACTTGCTCCATTTTAATTTTCTTTTATAATTCTTCTTCTAAGTCCTCTAAGTATCTGATCTGTTTCTTCCTGCGTAGTATTGATTCTATATATTTAGCTATTGCGTTCCATTTTTCTTGGTTTTCAAGCATTACAGAATTATATTTTCTGCTGTTAATTCTCCTATTGCTACTATTAAAGATTTTCTTTCTGTTTCTGCTAAATCACACGTGTTTAATCTGCTAAACCACATGTGCTAAATCGAATGCGTTGTGTCATGTGTTGCGCATCATACAATGACATCTCGGCTCGTTGCTTGATCCCTTATATATATATTTCTTCGTGCTTGCGCTAGCAGATCAATCGGAATCACGCTCGCAATTACAATGACCGCCGAATGCGAAACTGTTCGATAGGAACACGCGACTCGGAGAGTCCCTCTTCGTTGCACCGCTGTTATGCGTTTTTTAAAATACCTCTTGTCCATCGCATGTGCCCATATAGATGGATTGATTCTGCTGTTTGCATGATGATTTGTTTCTTTTCTGCTTTGGGTCCAACAATGTTTGCCATAAGTTTGCTTAGCTTGATTTTAGCTTCTGCTGCTTTATCTGGTACTTTTTGGATTTGTTGCCAAAATGTTAGCCTTGCATCAATAGTAACTCCTAAGTAATTTGCTGGTTCTTTAGTCATTATTGTATCTGGACCTACTTGCATTGGAATTATAGTTGGTATTCTTTTCTTAGTTAACATAAAAATCTATTTCTGTCGTTGCTAATTCTAATCTATGTTCTAAAAATTGGGTTTCTGGGTTTTCTCCAATTTGGTTTTTCTCTGGGAGGGAAAAGTGGGTTTACAATGCTTTCTATAACGTCCGCTTCTAGCTGATTATCTGATGCTGGTGCTTTGATTTTTTGCATCACAATTTTGTATCCAAGTCCCCAGGGATCATTGTTTATTTCTTCACACAAGGTTTTCCAATTTTTCATTTTGTTTTTTTATTATAGTTCGGAGTGTTTTTCTAGCTTTTCTATATTCCTCTAGCTCGCTTGTTTCTGCTTGTCTATTTCTTTGTCGCTCTGCTATGCTGCGAAGACGCAAACATTTCCTTCTCAATCCTGCTATTCCTTCCGTCCACCAATGTACTGGACATCTGTTCCTTTTTCCTAACTTCTTGGGCATTGATTCTTCACTAGTTCTTGCAATGATGTCCATAGTTACTTTCACCAATGCTTCTGCTAGATCTCTGCCTGTTTCGTGCTGTGACACTTGCATTACTCTTTCTAGGTTTCTCCTTATTACATTGGTCATTTTATCTTTATCAAGCTAATTGACGTTCCATGTACCTTCTCGCTGATTGTTGCGATTTCTTTCTCTCCTTCTCGTGCATATGTCGAATTGTATATACTGATGATCGCTGCCAGTATAATCCTCTAGAACCATCAAGTTTTCTATATTGTTAGCAAGCTCTACTGTTAATAGGAATATATCGTGTATAGTTTCGGTATACCCGGGTCTCCTGAATGTGCTGGTATTTCCCGAGCTTAATGGTAGCACTACAATTAAATTTTGTAGTGCTACCATTTCCAAAATTTGCCTTCTCCTGTTATCTGTAACTGGCAATCCCCACTCCTCTGATTTAGCATTGAAGTCACAGGCGACTACTACATTTCCTCCTAGTTCTATTATCATATCTTCTAATTGCTCCATTTGTCGATATTCCTATGATGTTTGATTTGGAGTTATGCAAAAGCGTATTATTGTTTCTCTGCCGTTTGTAATCCATCCAAACCCATTTCCGGTTCCATGGCTGTTAATTTATATTTTCCCTTGATTTACTACCCAGATGGTTGCTCTGCTTGTGACATCCGAGAACCAATTCTGATAATCCTTATTTTTGTACTGCTCGCTGATAATTACTACATCGATCTTCTTTTCTCGGACGAGTTGTACCAGTAGATCATCGGCCGTTTTTCTCCTGTGCAAATTAATTTGTAAGAGCTTAATTATTTTTATGCCTTTTACTCTCCTGAAGTGCAGTTCGAAATACTCTACAAAAACCGGATTCTGACACGTGCTCGAGATTTTCTGCTTTTATTTCCGCACACAAAAAACACCTTGCCTTTTGTTTGCAGTTTTTGACAGTGTGTCCTTTTTGTCCGCACTTGTAGCAGCAGTCTCTATCCTCATATTTACATTGCCTCCTTTAATGACCGAAGTTAAGGTGTTTGTAGCATCGCTTAACTTCTGTTCTCTCCCTAATTCTGCATCTGATCCATCCAACTTTTATTTTCGATGTTACCAGTAATTTTTGGGCATCGCTTTCTTCCATAACTACAACCGCAGCTATCTGTTCCCTGCCATTTGGTGCTGTCAAATGTATTTTGCATTCGACAGCTTCCCTTAACACCTTATTTATAGCCTTTTAAACTTCCTCAACGGTTGTTACACAATCCACGTCTTTAATCTCTATCGAAGTCTTTGATGTGAGATCCCTTACACAAGCCGATTAGGATTTCAGCGTAAGTCTTGCCGGAGTCTATGCCGGAGGGGTATCGTTTTGACCATACTCATCTGCATAGATCTCTCTGCCTCGTTTCTTTCCATTGCTACATTTTGCTCTCCTATGCTGGGGATTTCGCTCGTGTTTTTCGGTTGTTCCTTCCTTTGGGTTCTGCATTCGAAAATTACTTCTATCGCTTCCTGTAACTTTATTAGGCCATTTTTTGATGTCCATACTAATGTTCCTCTGCTTAGCAGCAGCTTGCAGCATGATTTCTGTCAGCTGTTGTATTTTCTGAAGTTGCTGTTTCTCCTTATCTTCAGGGATTTTCCTTGATCTTTCAATTTGGGAAGCTGATAATTGGTGTATTCCTTCCTTCGGCGTTCCTCCATTTACCGTCTTTTCTCGTGTGGTGATCAGTTTCTTACAGCATTTAGTGAATTCGGTTGATGCTCCTTTAACTGAAGAACGAACTATTTTGTTGCTTCTTTGAAATGGGAAACTTCCCATTTTTGGCTGCTGCTTTTGTTTCTTCTGTTCATCGGTAACATATTTAACACTTGGTATATTCTGTTCATCGGACATATTTAACACCCGCATACCTCTAGCCCCTCTAGTTTCTAGCCGGGCCATTTCGCACAGATTTATTTTTTAGCAATAAGCTATCCCCCCCAGAATCCGTGGGATCGGCGTCCTTGGAGGATGGATTCTCTAGCATAGCAAGATTACCCACTGGGGTATTTATATTTATTGTTTTATTCATTGTATATTAATAAAAACTGAGTCTTTATTGAGTTATTCATCTCCGTTCTTAATTCCGGCCGCTTCTAACATGGAGTACAGACGCCGACCAAGTCGCCGCTCGCTACAAGTACAGACGCCCTTGGATTTTCGAGCATTTCGCGCTTGTACGAGTAATACACGCTCGTCCTGCATCAACTTGTTTTATTTGGTTAGAGCGCCAAATATTCGCTTTTATCCTATCTCGTTAGCCATACTAAGTATGTTACCAGGAGGTCCCCGGCAGATAACTATGTTACCTACCTTCGAGGAGCTGATAATAATAATAATAATAATAAAAATAATAATAATAATAATAATAATAATAATAACAATAATAATAATAATAATAATAATAAGAATAAGAGTAATAATAATAATAATAATAATAATAATAATAATAATAATAATAATAATAATAATAATAATAATTATAATTAATTAATACTGAGTCTTTATATTATATTATATAATTTTTTTTTTATAACTTTATTTAAATGGCCTTTGAACACAATATAGGTTTTTTCAGACCAGATCTTTACATTATTTTTTTAATTTTTTTAATTTTTTTTTTTTATTATTTTCTAATTACATATTCTATTATTCATATAATACATTTTTAATTTTTTTTTTGTTTTGATTTTTATATAAAATAATTCAATAGTTAAATTTTTCTTATACATATATTAATTATATGAAGTTATTATAACTACATATTTTCTATTTTATCCGTTTTTTTTTTAACATTTAATATTTTTCATTTAACATATTTTTTTGATTTTATTTAATCTTTTGTTTTAAATTGTTTTGTATAGTTCAATAGCTTTTAGGAAATTTATTATTTTTCTATAATTGGTTTCATCATCACTCTTTAAAATATCTAGACTATTACTTTTTAAATATCTATCTCTATCTCTTGAATATCTAATACAAGTTTCGAACAGATGCCTAATAGTAAGGTTTGCTCCACAACCACAATTTGGTGGTGTTGTATTATCAAATATAAATTTGTGTGTTAAATTAGTGTGCCCTATTCTTATTCTAGTAATCACGGTCGACTCTCTTCTGTTAAGTAAATTGAAATTTTTCCAAGGTCTCGTATTTGTTTTGATATTTTTTAGTTTGTTACTATCGTCCGTTTTTATCCATTCTTGTTCTACACTTTGATATATTTTCTTATTTATTATAATTTTAGGATCTTTATAATATAAAAGGTGATGGTTATCGTATGGTTGGTTTACAGATCTTTTTGCTAGACTGTCAACTATCTCGTTATCATGGATGCCGATATGACTTGGAATCCACATAAATTGTATATTTTTTTGATTTTTATTTATCATTGCTTGTATTTTTTGTACTAAATGATGTACTGGATATAGTTTGAGAATAGCTTTTAAAGAACTCAAGGAGTCAGTACAAATTAAAAAGTTTTTTTCGTCCCTTTTCATAATATACTCGAGTGCTTTAAATATTGCGTATAGTTCAGCCGTAAATATAGTGGTATGCCTTTGAAGATGAAATTTGTGTTATTCTTGTTTGTGTTTGAATGCGCATCCTGCCTCTTGATCTTTGAAAGACCCATCAGTAAATATATGTTCATATTCACAGTATCTTGTCTTGGTTTTTTCTATGAATAATTCTCGAAACTGAATTTGGTTTGTACTACCTTTTCTATAATTTTCCAACTCGAAATCTATATTTGGGTCCGGAACAAGCCATGGAGGGCTACTTGAGAATTTTTGGGTCTCCATATTATTTTGGAAAGGTATATCATATTTTTCAAAAATTGTTCTTGCTCTTGTCAGAAGTGGTTGGGAGTGCGTATTCAACCTTTTCATTTTATTATGCATTTCATCATTTTTAAAAAAATTTGTTAAAGGATGATTTTCAAATGAAGGAATCTTCATTGCGTAATTCAAGATCTGCTTTTCTCGTCTTTTAATTAAATTTAATTGACCAGCATCTATCATTATACTTAGAGTGGGACTAGTTCGATAAGCTCCTATTGAGATTCGCGTGCCTAAGTTATTAATAGTATCAAGCATTTTCAAATTCTAATATTGGTAATACAACAGTATTCAAAATTCTAATAAGCGTCTTACGATCTGAGCCATATCGTGTATTACTTAAAATTTTTAGTATATTTAAACTTTTGTTGGCTTTGTTTTTAATTGTGTTTATGTGGTCTTTCCAATTTAATTTAGAGTCTAGTGTGAGACCTAAGAATTTATGTGTGTTAACATATTTTATACTGATGTTATTCAAGGTAAGTCTTGGTTGATACAAATTTTACCTTTTTCTATTAAAAAGCATTGCTACTGTTTTCTTCTCCGAGATTTTGAATGCGGTTTTTTTCACACCATATATAATTAATTATAATTATAATCAATTAATACTACTTATTATTATTAAAAGTTACTTATAAGTATACCGAGATTCCGGTATTACTGAAGAATATTAAAACCGACACTACCGAACCAAAAAAACCGGAATTTTAGTATTGACTAATAAATTTGTAAAGTTCTTGGAATTTTACACCAGACCATTCGTTAAAAAAAGTTTAATTTTCTACTTTTGTTGTGCACCAAAATTCAAAATATTTTGAATTTGAATTGCAGCAACCTATTTTTTTCAAATCAAAAGCATTGTATATTTTCATAACTATCTTTTTTAAAACAACTGTTAGAATATGTAGAAGATAATTATGAAACTGTTGATAATGATGACCCGGATTTTGATGATGATTATGATCAATTATATTTTCAAATTGGAGACGATTTTTGTGAAGAACAAGTTGACCTAAGTTTAAACGTGCATATTGAACCCTTAATTGTCCAAAGCAAGAAGAGTTGTAAAAATATTTCGGCAATTTCCTACAAAAAATGACTTATATTTAAAAAAAACTTGTTAAAGAAGAATATGGAAAAGAATTGAAGTTAATTTTAGATTGTAGAACCAGGTGGAGTTGTCGTTTGTTTAGGCTTGAACGGTTCTATAAATTGAAAATTTCTATTCAAAAAGCTTTAATTGATTTACAAATGGACATTGCGGTTTCAAAAGAAGAGTTTGACTTAATTTTTCGTAAATTTAATAAAGCCGACATTGCATTAGAGTTTATGTTTGATGAACTTTCTAAGCAACTAAATTCGTTCAGTAATGATCTTAAAATCGCCATACACGTAGAATTATAGAACGCCGCTTCAAATATGCAGATCTTTTCAGTTTCCTGCAGAATCCTAAAAATATTAACAATAAACGAGAAGATTGTGACACATTTAATTTAACTTCAAAAACAACGTTGCAGTCCCAAACAATTTTTCTATTGGAAAGATTGCGCACGCTTTCACCAGACTTAAAAGAATCAAATGCGGACGACGTTTAAGTGATCACTAATTCTTAAATTATAGTCGAGGAAGAAAGAAAACAGATGTTATTAAAAGAAGTTCTTCAGTAAAAATTAAAGGAAAGGTCGGAATGCAGGCAAAGTAATGTCAGCCAAAAAATAAAATCAAAACAAGACCTTCTAAAAGTTATTCGAGCAGAACTGAAATATTACGAAAAGGAGGTTGCAAGGGCAAGTATCTAAGTATAATTGAATGTTATTTAAAAACAGTGCGACCTACCAGTGTTGAAGCAGAAAGAGCCTTTTCAGTAGCAGGGCTGTTATTAATCAAAATTCGGTCGATGCTTGCAGATGACAGTATAAATAATTTATGCTTTTTAAAAGCCTATTTCTTAAAACAAAAATAATATTTAAATGATTTTTATTATTCTTAATTTTCTTATTTAATTTATAATTTCAGTTAATTTTTCGAAAAATGAAATAAAGAATGTTTTTTTTTAAATTATGTTTTTCTTATCGGTGACTTGAATAAAATAAGCTTTTTATGATTACCGAAAATAACAGTATTCGCGGTTTCGCTATTGACATCAGTACTGAAATACCGGTTTTAAAGAAACTTCGGTACTGGAAACTCTGATGAATATTCTAGAAAAGTAGAATACCCTGATTTTGAGTCTAAGTCTTAAATCTCTCCTAATTTACCCCTCTTCTACCGTATTGAGAGTGAACCATAACAACGCAGATAAATGGTTTTATTATTTTAAAAAGTTAAAGGGCACTAAATCCAAATCTAAAGTACATAATTATTTTTATTTATTTTATTTATTTATTTATTATGCTCCATAAATTATACAATCAATTCTTTTAAAACTATTTACTTAGATATAGATATATAATTATCTTTACTACAGTTGATTTGTATTGTTTTATTTTTATTTAGAAATTTTCGAGTTTACTAGTATAAATTTAAAAGAAAATTGGAGATGAAAAACCTTTTTAAACTTTTTTTTTTGTAAAACTTAACACTAACTTAAACAGTAAAACCTACCTACGAACTAAACTAGCCTAATTTTTTTAACTTAATTTAAATTTCTGATCAGAGGATTTTCTGACATAAACAGTTCGGAGTGGAACTTTACAGTTAAATAACTTATTTTTTCTAAAATAGTATTCATGCTGGCTTTATCATGCAGCTTTTTGGTTGAATACCATCTGGGAAGATTGAACACAAGTTTCAAAAGCTTATTTTGCGCAATTTGCAATTTTTTAATATGACTAGCTGCACAATCTCCCCAGACTGGTGCCGCATATAACATTATTGGTTGAAAAAATACTTTAATAGATATCAATTTGTTTTCTGTGGAAAAGATTGATTTTCTGTTAATAAGGGGATACAACACTCGAGTACATTTGCTAATTTTATCAATACTGAAAGAAGTTTGCTTTTGAAAGGTTAGCCTTTTATCTAAGGTAATGCCTAGGTATTTAATAGTATCGGCCCAGTTAATTTCGTGATTTTGCAGTTTTAATGGTATAGAAAGTAAAAGAGAGGCTTTCCTTTTTTCGTAAAATAAATTGATACTGTTTTGGAAGCATTAATTTTTACTCTCCATTTTGCATAATAACTAGAGAGCTTATTGAGTGAATTTTGTAGGTTTGTTAATATGTAATTGGGATTAGTGCCAGCAGAGTAAATTGCAGTGTCATCAGCAAATACTGATATTTTTGTAAACTCTAACCTAGGGATATCTGTAGTGTAAGTGTTATACAAAATTGGGCCAAGTACTAAGCCTTGTGGAGCTCCTGCTTTAATTTAATACAAATTGGAGTATGTATTATTCAATATCACACGAAATACTCTTTGATGAAGAAGATTTGTATGATTTTAATTAAATATATAGGAAATTTATACACTTCTAATTTATGAAGCAAACCAGAGTGCCACACTGTGTCAAAGGCAGAATTTATGTCAAGCACTACTAGGCCAATAGATTTGCGTTCTTCTAACTTGGATTTAATGTAATTTTTGACACGTAGAAGACGGTGAATGGTACTATGCTTTACCCTAAATCCAAACTGCTAGTTTTGAAGAATTTTTTTAGCTGAAATAAACTTTTCCAGTCTGATTTTTATGAGTTTTTCAAATATTTTTGAAAAACTGCATAGTAGGCTGATAGGTCGAAAACTACTTAACTCCTCCTTCGGTTTGAATAATATGAGCTTCTTTCCTTATATTCGGGAAATAACCTAGTTTTAAGCAAGAATTGTAAACCAAAATTAGATATCTTTTTGCGTTTAGTGATCATTTTTTTATACACAGATTAGATATGTGATCTGAACCTGCAGATTTTTTAGTTTTTAATTGGGCAAATATTTCATTGACAGATTTCAGTTCGATTTGTTCAAAGGATTCTATTTCAGCTTGATCAATTTTGCTTACAGATTCCTCCACCATAAGATTTGTATAATGGTCACTTATGTTGTTGTTCACGGCGTGTTTGTTATAAAAATTTTTAGCTAATGCACTTGCTTTATCAAAATTCGTGTAAAATATGTTACTGTCATCCTTTAGAGTACCTATAATTTTGTTTTTATTTTTTAAAACTTTTGAAATTTTCCAAAAAGGTTTTGACGATTTTTTCAAGTGTTTAAGGGTATTAGACCATTTCATATTCCGATACTCACTTATTTTATGTTTTAAAAAATTGTTGAAGTGTTATAATTGAGCATAAAAAATTACATTACGACTACGCATCCACTTTCTCCTAACAGTGTTTCTAAGCCTGATTATATTTATTATATAGTCAGGTAATTTTTCGGTGTATTGCTTGACTATTTTCATGGGTACAGCTATGGGTACTATTTTCCCCGGCGGGTTGGGGTACGAAATATCCGCAGTAAGGCATGCTTGTGGTAAAAGTCCACTAAAATCCTAGAAAAATCCAGAAGCGACTAACCCAGAATGGGCGGCTTTCTGGTCTGCGACTGATCCCAGAGGGACGGCCCGCCTTGTACAAGGGAAATATTATCCTTAGGCTAGGAGATGGAACTCCGAATTAAAACAAAAAAAAAAGTATGCAATGAATAAAACTCAAAGATTGTATACCCCAGGTGGTAATCCAGATCTTCTGGAAAATCCACCCTCTTTCGAGGCAGGTCTCACGAATTCTGGGGGAGACCACTTATTGCAAAACCACGAAAGCAGAGCTGCTTTAATTGACCCATTCAGCAGAGAATCTGGGGTCCAGAGAACACCTCCAGCAGGGTCTCAAAATATCTACGAAAACATGTCCCAAAAAGACAGCTATAGAAAACCCGACGAGGGTAATAATAACGAAAAGGCACTTGAGGCAAAAAATAATCAACTTAATGCCAGAGTTACAGAATTAGAAATCTTATGCAGGGAATTGAAAAATGAACTCTACATAATTAAAGAAGAAAATGTGAAACTAAAAAATTCACAAAACATGTCTACTAAAAGAGAAACCGACTGGATCTTTAAAACAAAAAGAATCTGTAAAAAAAGAAAAGCAGAAAAATCACCTACTTTAAGCCCAGAAAATGTTGCGGACAAAGTAGAGAAAAATGTGCAAATAAATGAAGTTGCGAAAAGTAAAAGAAAAGGTAAACCTCCTCCAGTTATACTTAGTAATGTAGTGGAATACCCTCAAATAAACAAAAAATTAAAAGAAAGCAATATTAAATATAAAGTTAATATGCTTAATAATAAACAACTAAAAATTAATGTTGAAGAAGAAAAAGAATATAGAGAGTTGACTAAGGCAATAAATGCAGCCAATATTGAATGGCACACTTATGAAAATAAGAGCACCAGGCCTATTAAAGTAATGGTTAGGTATTTACATCCGTCATGCCAACCTGAAGATATAAAAAATGAATTGAAAGATAGAGGCTTCAAAATTCTAGAAGTCACAAATAAAATAATAAAGAAAAAGGAAAATAACAAAGAATCTACGGTACGTCTTCCTCTCTTTATGCTAACATTCGAAAACTCCGAAGATATAAACAAAATATTCAAAATTGAATTTATCCAGCACATGAGGGTTAAAATGGAGGCTATTCGTAAAACGACTACCATTCCTCAATGTAAGAGATGTCAAAGATTTGGCCATACACAAAAGTTTTGCCAGCGTCTAGCTCAGTGTGTTAAATGTGCTGGTCCCCACTTAACAATTTCTTGTAAAGAAAAAAAAAAATATTAAGCCTAAATGTGCTAATTGCCTTGAGGCACACCCAGCGAGTTATCGTGGTTGCCAGGTGGCTAGAGAGTTGCAAAAAAGGAAGAAGCTACAAAAAAATGCCCCAAAACAAATGCAACATAGACAAGAAAAACAAAAGACAAAACCTAGGCAACCTAGTGCACAGAAACAGAATTGCATTGAAACTTCAGAGATACCTAAAACTTTTACGTCGAAAAAAGTCGTAGAAGGCTTATCATATTCACAGGTAACACAAAATAACCTAAGTCAAAAAAGAAACCCGAAAGAACAAAATAAAGTTTCTACACAAAAGTTGACTGAAAATACCATTATGCAGATGATGCAAAATATGATAAAAATAATGAATGAAATCTCGACAAGACTATGCACATTAGAAAACAAACATAATGAAATATATATGTATACACCAAAAAATAAATCCGCAAGGCATGGTTAAGAACGCACTTCGTATAGTCACGTGGAATGCCAATGGTATTCTGAACAAGAAAAATAATTTGGAAATTCTATTGAGAACACAAAATATTGATGTATGTCTCTTGACAGAAACACATATGACAGATAAGGACATCGCTTAAAATAAATGACTATACATGCTACAGCGCAAACCATCCGAGTAATACACCCTGAGGTGGTAGCTCAATTTTAATAAAGAAAGATATTAAGCACCACGTGGAAGTTAGTCTAGAAATAGATGAATTTCAACTAATCGTGCTACGAATTATGTCTGTTAAACAAAGCCTTTGTGTCGGTGCATTATACTGTCCACCCAAATACAACATAAAGAATAACATGTTTGAAGACATTCTTAAACTACTTGGCGAAAGATTTATCCTGGGAGGTGACTACAACGCCAAGCACATAGATTGGGGGTCTAGAGTAACCTCTACGAGAGGAAGAGAGCTAAGAAAAGCTATAAAAGAAAAAGGCTGCATTTACCAATCTACAGGTAAGCCTACCTATTGGCCAACTGATAGAAATAAAACTCCTGATCTGCTTGATTTTTATATAACAAAAAAATTTCACCCAATTATATTAAGCTAGAAGATAACCATGATTTGGACTCAGATCACTCTGCAGTCATATCAAGTCTATATGAAAAGGTTATTAAGAAACAGTCGAAACCTCTGCTAACGAACAAGATAACTGACTGGGCTAGCTTTAAACAAGAAATAGAAAACAAAATAAACATAAAAACAAAACTAAGATCCAAATGTGATATAGATTCTGAAGTAGAAAATTTTATTAAAATTATTCAAAATGCTGGATGGAATAATACAACAAATTGTGAATATAAATCGGTAGGATTCAACTACCCTAGAGAAATATTAAATATGATAAAAATAAAAAGAAGAGCTAGACGCAGATGGCAACAATCGCGTGATCCGGCAGTCAAAACTGTGCTAAATAGGTTAACTCAGAATCTTAAAAGAAAAATTAAAGATCTTAAAAATTAAAATTTTGAAAAATATATAAAAAATTTATCAGCTAAAAGAGAAAATAACTACTCGTTGTGGAAAGCAACAAAGAGTACAAAAACCTCGATCTCTCAAATCCCGCCAATCAGAATGAAAAGCGGTGAATGGGCGAGAGATAATAAAAATAAAGCTGAAACATTCGCAGATCATCTTGAAGAAATTTTTTGTCCAGACGAGACAGATTCGGATGATCTCACTGAAGAAAATAATAATTGGCAAGAAAATGTTATATCACCATTTTCAGAGAGTGAAATAGTTGAACAAATTAAAAAACTCAGAGATAAAAAAGCTCCAGGTTTTGATCTAATTACATCGGAAGTCCTGAAAGAACTTCCGAAAAAAGCTATAACAATGCTAACACGCATTATAAACGCTGCTATAAGAATAAGGTATGTGCCGAATATGTGGAAAATAGCAGAGATAATTATGATACCAAAGCCAGGTAAGCCCATAAATGAGGTCAAATCCTACAGACCAATATCATTACTACCAATAGTATCAAAATTATTTGAAAAACTATTATTGATTCGAATGAGACCGATCATAGAAAATAGTAATCTGATTCCAAATTATCAATTTGGCTTTAGATCTAAGCACTCGACAATCGATCAAATTCATAGAATAACAGACTATAGATAGCATAACAGAGAATAGAAAAAGCTTTAGAGGAAAAGAAAGTATGCTCTACCATATTTCTAGATGTAGCCCAAGCTTTTGATAAAGTATGGCATCGAGGCTTAATAAATAAACTAAACAATATGTTACCTAAACAATACGTAGATATACTCTCATCATATCTAGAAAACAGACTATTCAGAATAAAACAAGACGAAGAGTATTCTACTATTAGAGATATTAAAACGGGTGTGCCTCAAGGTAGTATTCTGGGTCCCATACTGTATTTGCTCTACACCAATGATTTACCAGAAATGGAAAATATAACTGTTGCTACATTCGCTGACGATACTGCGTTGATGGCAGTAGGATCAAATATTGACGAGGCTACAATTAAATTGCAAAGAGCAAGCGATAAGCTATACCTCTGGACAAAGAAATGGAAAATTAAACTCAATGAGTTAAAATCAGTACATGTAAATTTTACAAATAAAAAATTAGAAAATCAACCACCATTGGTAAATCTGAATGGGGTCAATATACCCCAAGAAAACAATACATTAGATGTCAAACTTAGATGGAAAGAGCACGTTAAAAAGAAAAAATTTGAGCTTGAAAATAAGTTTAGAGAAATGTACTGGCTCTTAGGTCGTAATTCTAAATTACCTATACATAACAAGATTTTGTTATATAATCAGATACTCAAACCGATATGGTTGTACGGCATACAAATATGGGGATGTGCCAAACAAACACATGTACTTTGTATACAAAAATTCCAAAATAAAGTCTTGCGCAACATGGTAAATGCCCCCTGGTTGGTAACAGTGATTTGCACAGAGATCTAAAAATTCCTTGCATAGAAAATGAAATAAAAAGATATGCAACAAAGCATATAGCTCGTCTGGAGGGACATGTTAACGTTGAGGCCACTCAATTGCTAGATAATCAAAATGATGTCAGAAGGCTTAAAAGAACTAAGCCACTAGATTTAATACGATAGAATTTCGTAAACTTTTTCTTTAAGAAAATCAAAATAGCAATAAATTAATGGTTAGTCCGTTGGACTAGTATTAATGGGAGGGGTGTGGTTTAGTCAGTAAAAATCTGGCACACAATGGAAGCTACGGGGCTCATTGTGTCTATGAAGATTCCCACCAATCCACGCAAAAAAAAAAAAAAAAAAAAAATGGGTACAGCCAATTCAGTTGCTCTTTTAATTTTCTTGTTTAAATTAGATATCATATTGTCTATTTGGTGACCATAGTTAACAGAATCATTATTATTGGTATTTAATTCCCTTTTCAGAAACTTCTGATACAGATACCAATTTGCATTGTTAAAATCCAAATAAGTACGATCATGTGATATAGTTTGTTTGCTAACCATTAAATAATAATACCTTTATTTTTGTGTTGAAAGTTTGTTATTATTATTTATTAGATAAGTTGTAGTAAATAATAATAAACAATCATTTTTTTTTAATTGGAAAGTAGTACACATTTTGCTTGAATTCTTACAAAAATTCTGACTGTAGAATCTTAAATTAACGGCAATGGTTTTTGTCCTGTACGGTTTTCAGCCAATTTTTTGTCCTCTTCTTAAACCTTTTTCTCCCGAACAGGTACCAGGGATCGAAATTTTGACCCTCCTAAATTATTTATAAAAATTTTTATGAAGAAAAATCAAAGAGATCTGAGTAACATTACTATAGCAGGTACTTTATCGGCATCACGACGTAGAAGGCGCGAAGGTGCCGGAAGTCTCTAGTATTCTATATAATTCAAGCTTCTGCAATTAGAAAATTAAATTTGTTCCAATCTACATTTATTAAATTAGATTAAACTTCTGGATTAAAAATTATAAGCAAAATTGATTATTTAATAGAAAATAATCCTTGTGATACTTAAGAATTTAATTTCATTACTTATAGTAAAATTAAAGTTCATTACACGGAATTGTTCCAAGCTATACTGAATACATTACCATAATGCGAAAAAAAACCATTAAAAATATTTCACTGTTATAGAAAAAATATAAATGTCATCTCTTCATCTCATTTTAATGATATTTTCTAATTAGCTAATTAATCTTTAAATATGTATTTTAAATTTGCATTTTCATCTAATTTTGAAAAAATATATAGTTTTTTTAATCGTATTTTCTTTCACAGGTTCAGTAAGAATTCCAATGCATTTAAGTGCTGTCGGTCATCATCATCATCATCATCATGGTTCTAATTCAACAACAGTTCATTTCAGTCAGGCAGCAGCAAATAATGGTAGTGGAAATGCAGTTGTTGTTGGTAGTATTGGTAGTAGTAGTAATAATGATAGTGGGCAAATGCAATCAATGAATTCATTTACAAATGATTATCAATTTGGACGAAGTAATACAACAACACAACGTTGGACAACAGCAAGAAGACAAACACCTTGACAGCAAATTGGTAATGGTAATGGATATCGTAGTGTGATGATGCATAATAATAATTCATTTAGTAAAAATAATTTAAATAATGAAATCAATTTATCATATTCAACAAAGGGAACAGAGAATGAATTAACAACTACAACTACAACATCGCCAACAACAACTACAATAGCAACAACAACATCTGCAATAACTAATCAAAATGTCTTATATCATCATCATAAACATCATCATCATAATCATAATGATAATGAAGATGAACATGGACCGAAACAACATAAAACTTGGATTTAAATATTTTTTTCTTTTTTAAGAGTTACAAGAAAATTATAAAAATAATTTAGCATTTTTAGTTCCTTTCTTGTATTAATTTTAATAAAAATTGATGTAAATTACAAATTGTACATTATATATTGAATGTTTGAAAGACAAAAGAAATCATTATAATTACAATGTAAATAATTACGATTTATGTATGTATATTCAAAATATATAATATATGTATAATTTGTTTTTCATTGATATAATAATATTTTGTAAATAAAATCTAAAATTCTGAAAAATTTTAAGAACTAAAAAAAATTTAAAGTATTTTATTTAATCCGAAAATTATATTTTTTATTTTTATAACAGATTTTTAAAGAAAAACTTTTTTCTCTCAAAAAATGTACAACTACTATTTAATATTTCTCATCTTTAAAATTTTAAAATTTCAATTTATAGGTTCTAGTCTCAAAAAATATAGTAAACCAACTATTTTTACACATTTTTGTACCCACCTACACAATCTCTTGTTAATAGGTAAAGGTAGATAGATACCCAGTTTAGAACCTATATATTTTCCGATAGGTGCTGCTTTTATACATAACTAATATTTTTTTCTATTAATCTAAGAATGAACAAATTTGTTTTTCTTCTTAAAATATACTTTGAAATATAATATTACTAGAAGAAACCCCCGGGTTCATACCCGACCGAGCAAAAGAAAGGAATTTTTCTGTGAAACGGCGCAATAAATTTATTTTTAATAAAAATTAAACATTGGACATGTTGAAAGTATCTGAAAACAATGTATAGAATAGTAATATTAATACCAAACCACAAAAAAATAAAAAAATTTTAAGCGAGTCTTTATAAAATAAAAAAAAAATATCAGATAGAATGAAACTGTTTTTATAAAATTGAATTTGTTTTTTTCTTTATTTTTCGAGGGAAGGTGGAAATGTCGAAAGATACTAAGAAGACCGCGCACGTAGCTACTTAGTTATGTGGGACTCTAACCCACTAAAACCACCGAAACCCTTTACCATAACCGATATTATTGACCGATTAATGGATTTTTCGCGTTAATTGGGAAAACGTGTGTTGGAACATTAAAAATTAATTTCCGAAAATTTTATTAAACTATTAATGATTACTATGGCGTACTATTACCGTTTTTCAATTATTATGAGCAAGTTTTAAAATTTATCATACAGGAAAAAAATTGTAAAAAGTAGACTATTCTAGAAAACCTCCTGGTATACAACATTGTCAGTTACAGTGTCCCTACTAGTAGTTTTTCCCTGTCTTGGTCCTTCTAGAATTTTAATTTTTAGAACAGTGGATTGTGTTGCTCTCGGCAATGGTGTATAGAGCTGACCATGTGTGAAGGCAGGTTCAGGGAGATAAATTCCGATTCTTTGAAATGTTTGACCTTGGGATTTATTGATTGATATTGCATATGCAAGACGTACTGGAAATTGATGTCTAATGAAGTTGAAAGGCAAGGCTGGATCGTTGAATGTATCTAGAGATATTCTTGGAATGAAGTGTGTGGTTCCCTTTTTTGTGCCGGTTACAATTAAAACTTTTAATACATTCTTTCGAAAATCTGTAACTACGAATCTTGTTCCATTACACAAACCGTTTTTAATGGACAGGTTTCGCATAAGCGTTACAATAGAACCTTTTTTTAAATTAAGATATGTGGAGGCCAGACGGATTGAACGTATTCAAAAATTCTATTGGACAATTCACATCCAAATTAGTGTTCTCAGTACCGTCCTCATTTTTAACAGAGTCTATTGAGCGAAAAAACACTTCTTCGACAATCAACTTTTTCAAAACTGCATCATTTATATGACGAATATCTTCATTTTTTGGACACAAAACCGCCCTTTGAGATATAAATTGTCCATTTGGATCATTTGGAATATTCAGTGAATGTTGAATTCAGTGAATTCAGACAATGATAAGACGGTTACCTCCACGGATAATAGGAAGAACTTGCCAAAAATCCCCGCCTAAAATAATAAGTTTTCTACCAAAAGGTAAGTTATTTTTCATTAAATCACGGAAAACTAAATCAATAATTTCTAAAGCAACCGCAGGTGCCATAGGTGCCTCATCCCATATAAGACAGTCAATTGATGTTAGGAACTCCTTCTTTTGCTTTGATAATTGAGGAAACCTAACGATCTCAAGGTTTAGAGGTAAGGCAAAAGCAGAATGGCAAGTCATGCGATGTGGTAGAAGATTTGCCGCAATTCCCGTCCAAACATAATGTTGTTTTATTAATAGTTTTTAATTTTTGAATTAAAGCTCGGTATAAAAATGTTTTTCCGCTACCTCCAGGACCATCTAGATAGAAATATTTATCTAAATTTGTTCTTTGGACGAAGGACCAAATGTTTGACCCCGCCGCAAGCTGTGCATCGTTCAGATCATCCCAAAGAGTTGGTTCATTGTTAGGAATAGAAATTGGAGGTATAGTAAGGTTTGAATAAATTTCTGAATTTGGTAATGGTAATATAGAAAAAAGATCAAAACCAACATCTTCGCACAAATCACGGAGTGCAATAATGCAATTTGTAAAAGCGTCATTTACATCAAAACAAGAATGAATAAAATCTTCCATCATAGAAGCCTTATGGTTCTCGAATAATTCTAATGGGTTTGCCGGGTTGCAATGACAAATAATTGTAATAAACAGAGACCGCAAGGATTTTGGAAGCATATAAATAGAAGCTTCCGAAAGCCAAAGATGCCACTCTGCAGAATCATTTATTAACCCTCTAGCTCGGGCAGCTTCTCTATAAGTTGAATAAGAAATATTATTGAAACATTTTAAAGTTTCAAAGGAAACTGCTTCTGCACCTTTAACCGATAGTAATAAGATTCGAAGATGGTAGCGTTCAATTTCTTTTGGTGAAACTGTTGTTAATCTCTCTATAGCTTTATAACCGTGACGTGAGTTTAAAGATCGCTTTTCCCATTTTTTATTTTTAAATACGTAATGCATTGGAATGTCTTGGTATAAATAATTATGTGCATTTGGATCATTTAATTTAAGGTCGAAAAACGACGTTAATGTCGTTACTGAAATAAATTCATGTCGCAAATCATTTTCAATATTATCCTCGTTGAAAAATATTGATTGTCCATCTTTCAAGTGCACTGATAGCATCACAATATTGTGGGATTGGCCATGAATTGGAATTTCTTGGAGATGCCAGGCGGCTTCTTGTGGACTAATGTAACGACAGTTGAGATACTGTGAAATTTCATGAAAATCGACAACAGATGTGGGATTAGTGGTACGATAAATTTTTATACCAATTCTAGCACAATCATATCCTTTGGTAATATATTTATGAATATATTTTACAACCTTAACTGTAGAGCAAAGCTCAACATTAATGTGAGCATTATAATTTAAAGTCAAAAATGGATTGTACGGTACTACGAAAAATATTTGGTGTGACTGCTATTTTAAACGAGTAAAATTGGAGAGTGGTTGTATTATTTCTTACAGCTGTAGACACAGTTCTATTATGGCACATATTTATAGTCCATCCGAAATCCCCATTAGGAAGAGAAAGAGGAAAAATCATTGAGGCTAAATGCTTAGATAGGAAATTAATTCGTTTAATGCTTCTACTATTAGTAGGATGAACTGCGAAATCGATTTGAGCAGGAATATTACCATCACGATTGGGTACATAAATTAACGCAACCTCGTCTGTATTTCTAGGTGCATTATACACTCTTTGGTCATCACCTAAATTTCTTGAAAAAATTAAGGATACTTGGTTTATTTGACAATAATTTTGTGTGGCATACGCTGATTCGGCTTCGAATGCTTCTCGAAGCTTACGATAACTTATAGCGTAAGGAGAAATTTTATGGAAAACATTACCGATTGTTGTCGTAATTTCTCTTAGATAACCTGAGTTATACGAATTATTCCATATTGACAGCGATATATGTAGCATAAAGAAATAATTCCGCATATGAAATACCGGTATCAACATGGGCTCTTTCCACATTCAAATTTAAGTCGATGGGATTTTTTCCCGCAGTTTGGTGATAAACTTCACCAGAAATCTTAAAACAATAAACAACACCAGGCATATTATGTACATTGGCTCCCATCGAAGCAAAACCATTAGAATTGTTATATTGTCTAATAAATTCCCGAAAATTTTGACTTAATCGATCAGTACCAATATACAACCTTTTAATTTCGATTGGAAAATTCGGATTAAAAGTCAACAGATTGGACAATTTTCCATGATGGCAAAAATTCGATTTTAATTCACTTTTAAAAAAAAGTGTATGTGCCGTTTATATTTGTTTCCCATCATTAGCATCCTATGAATTGGCTCAAACATCCCGTAATTCGTTCTATGAAAAGAAAGGGAAAAAAGATTGGTAAATCGAAAACGGGGATTATCAATAATAACGATTTCATTTGAAATTAAAGACGATGTTATATTTCCTTTTACTACTTCAGTGATAAAAATTACATCTCCAATTTCACTTCTTAGTTGCAATGAACACATTTGAAGAAGTTTAAGTCTATGTTCATAAGGGGGTAATAATAATAATGGGTCAGACCATGGAAGAAAACGTAAGGCAAACCTTAAGAAATTTCTTTGAATAGATTCAATTCTAAGTTTGTGTACCTCAATAAAAGGAGACCAAACTTGACTAGCGTATTCTAAATTTGGTCGTACGAGACAAGTATATAAAGATTTTATGATATACGGATCAGTAAATTCTTTCGACCATCGTTTAACAAAGCCTAACATTGAGTTGGCTTTATTGATGATATGTGTATAGTGAATTTTAAATGTCAACTTTTCATCACAAAATACACCTAAATCTTTGATGGATTGAACTGTTGTCAAGGATTCACCATTAAGTGCGTAGTTATACTTAAACGAATGAGAACGGCGAGTGTATGTAATTAGAGCACATTTATTAACGTTGAGTATAAGATTATTTCAAGTGCACCAAGCGAAAAAATTCTCGAGGTCTTTTTGAAACAAAACTGAATCATCTTTGTTTTTTATTTTTTTGAAAATTTTCATATTGTCTGCGTAAATTCATAATTCACTATTACTAATGATAGATGCTACATCGTTGATTGCAATAATGAACAAAAGTGGACCTAAATGGCTACCCTGAGGAACTCCAGAGTTAGCCATAAATGATTTAGACGTCTCAGATCTGAATATTACGCTATAACTTCTATTTGTCAGATATGAGTTAATCCATTTTAAAAAGAAAGGTGGAAAACCTAATTTTTTAAGTTTAAATAAAATGGTACTGTGAGGTAGAAGGTCAAAGGCTTTTCTGAAATCGGTGTATACCATATCAGTCTGGTAGCCTTCTTCCATATTTTTAATACAAACTGATATTGATTCAATGAGATTAGTTACCGTGGATTTCTCTTTCATAAAACCATGCTGGTTTAGGATTAGAAAGTCAGTACAATGTTTGTATGTAGAATCAAAATTAGTTCAAAGATTTTAGGAATTGCAGATAACTTGGCTATCGGCCGATAGTTAATGATATCATTTTTAGAATTTTTTTTATGAGTTGGCTCAAAGCAAACAAATGTTCCAATGGATCTTGTTGCAGCTTTGATGTTAACAAAAATTTAAATTCAGCAATTACTTGCTTACTTCTTGTAGTGCGTTTATGTCTTGAATTATTCTTGTATTAAAATGAAATATTTACATAACTATATTTAGAAAAATAGATGAATGACTTAGTTCACATATATACACAAGGTACAAAGGCGTTACAAACAAATTCCTTGTTTAATTTCAAAAAGATAAAATGAAAGTATGTAGAACGTTTGCCAGACCTTACAGGTAAAAGTAATGAATTATTTACATTTTTAGATTTAGTGGAAGATATGCTACTGGTTATTTTAAAATATAATGTAGATAGTCAACATATTCTGTTCAATAGAATTAAGAGTAAATTAGTAGGTAAAGCCAGAGAAATTATAGAAATTAATAATAATGTAAAATATTGGCCTGAAATTAAAACTGTTTTAATTGAAAATTTTGGTGATAAAAAACAGCATTACAAATTTTTAATGAATTGAGATTAGTTACGTTATCAACTAATAGTGTAGATTTATATAACAATGTTAAGTCTATTTTAAGACGTTTAAATAATTAAATAAGAAGTGATCCTCATGCGGATACGGCAACTGAAGCCAATATAAAGTCAGCATTAGAAATATTTATCAATGCTTTACCGGAACCAATGCAGGCAGGAAATTTAGCAGGAGCCCTACTACAATCGAGAAAAAGTCTTGATATTTTATATGAAGGAAATTATTCATATTATAATACATTCTTAAATAACAATAACAACAAAAATTTTATTAATAAAATAATAACACAAACTTTAATAAAAGCAATAATTATACTAACAATAAATATCCAAATTTTAACCCTAGTAGTAATAACAATAATTTTAAAACAAATTTAAATAATAGCAATAACAACAATTGTAACAATAATTATAATCCAAACAAAAATTATAACAACCATAATAATTATAATAACAACAATTATCAAAACAATTTTAGAAATAATAATCATTACAATAATAATTATCAACGAACACAAAATTTCCGAACAAATAACAACCAAAATCACAATTCAAATTTCCGAAACTCAGAACCAATGGAAGAAGAGTTCAGTTATACTTATATCAGTTAATTCTAGAGTTCATACCAACCAAATTGAAAATTTTTCCATTAACAAGGAAGGAAGACCTCTAAAATTCATTATTGATTCTGGTGCTACATTATTGATTCTGGTGCATCATAAATTCGGGAATTTGTAATCCCATATATTCAAATAAAATACCACCAATTTTGATAAAAACTTTAACAAATACTAGTACCCACAAAAATAACAATTGATTCATTTCTAGAATTCAATTCTAATGAAAAAAATGAGTTTTTAGAGATGCATATCTGAAAAATAATATATTTCATGCAATTGTATTTTTTCCTGCAAAGGTTCAGCATGGTAGACAGGGATTAATAAAAGAGCACCAAAGCAATTTGTATACATATTGCAATTTGTATATGTGTTGGAATATTCCGTCGGACGTACAAACATCCAGATAAATGCAGAAAATTATATATATATATATACAATAATTAAGATAGTTCGGTAAAGTAAATTGAAGTGTAAAGTTTAATTAAAATAAGAATAAAGTTTTATAAAAAACAAGTTAGTGTTTCATTTTTATTGTAAATTAAATTTTCTTTGAATATTAGAGAAAAAGAATCTTTTAAGTGGCGCAGTCGGTAGGATCCCAAAAACAACGGGATCACAGTGAAAAAAAAAAGAAATTATAATATAATATAATACAATACAAAAAAAACTTTAAAGTTGTGAAAGATAATAATAATAAACTTTACAAAATTTATTGAACTCGTAACATCAAAAGTTTTAATAATTAAATAATTAAATAAAACTGTATTTTTAATAAAGTTGAAGGGGAAATAATACCGCCTTTAATAATTTCGAAAATAAATAAAACATCAGCTACTTCCCGCCTTTTCCACAGAGACTTAAGATGGAGAAGGTTTAGCCTATGCTCATATGGAGGGAGTCTTGTATGATCATCCCAAGGCAAACGACGTAGTGCAAACCTTAAACATTTTTTTTTAACAGCTTCTATTCTTTGTATATGTGAATTATAAAATGGAGACCAGACCTGACATGCATATTCAAGATGGGGTCTAACGAGGCATATATACAATGATTTAAAAATGTAAGGATCGTTAAACTCCTTTGACCAACGTCTTATGAAGCCCAACATTGAACTAGCTTTATTAACGATGTTCTCGTAGTGGGGTTTAAATGATAGTTTATCATCGAAATAAACTCCTAGGTCCTTAATTGAATTAACCTTTTCTAAGGTTTCGTTGTTTAGAGTATATCTAAAGCTAAGTGGTTACGTTCGACGTGTGTAACACATGAGTGCACATTTACTAATGTTTAGTAAAAGATTGTTATTAATGCACCAAGTATAAAATTTATCTAGATCATCTTGAAGCATGTAAACGTCTTGCATCGACGTTATTTTTTTGAAAATCTTCATATCATCAGCGTAAATTTTCAAATCGCTATTACAAATTATAGAAGCCACATCATTGATAGCAATAATAAATAACAGTGGTCCTAAATGACTCCCCTTGGGAACTCCAGAATTTAATATGAATGGTGAGGAAAATGAGGAGCGGAATAAAACAGTATAGCTCCTATTAGTAAGATATGAGTTGACCCATTGTACAAATTTTGCAGGAAATTCTAGTTTTTTGAGTTTTAGTAAAATAATACTATGGGGTAAAATATCAAATGCTTTACTAAAATCGGTGTAAATTACATCGGTTTGGAATACCGCTTCTATATTGACTAAGAAGGTTGATGTCGATTCTACAAGGTTGGTCACTGTAGACTCTGTAGTATTATCTTTTTCAAAAAACCGTGTTGATGGGTCGTTAAAAAGTTAGTGCAATGATTGTAAATAGAATCAAAAATCATCAACTCAAAAATTTTAGGAATAGTGGAAAGTTTGGAAATTGGTCTATAATTATTTATCTCATTTTTTGCATTTTTTTTATGTGTAGGTTTAATAAAAGTTTTTTTCCAAATAGATGGAAACAGGCCACAGGTGATAGAAGTATTAAATATGATAGAAAGTGGAGCAGCCAAGGCATCTGAGCATTTCTTTAGAACTAGTTCAAGAACGCCATCAGGTCCAGGAAATATATTGTTCCCCAGGTTATTCAGATATTTCTTCACAAGACTTTCGTCAATAATAAGATATCTAAAAGTAGTTTTTGGATAGGCATCCACGTGGGAGAACTTTGTTTCATCAGCCATGAAAACTGTTTTAGGGTAAGAGGCAGAGAAAAATTCACAAAAGAATTAAGAAAATGTTTTAGCGTTATTACTTTGTTTCCCATAGAATTTCGTGAAAACTGGGTACTCATCGCTTTTCCTTTTTGAGTTAATAAATTTCCAGAAGGCTTTAGGATTGTTAATGAGTACCAAAGAAATGTTGTGAACATAGTTATTATAGCTTTGTTTAACAGATTGTTTGAACAGAAAGAAAAAATAGTTGAATGAATGGGAATCTGTTAGATTCTTGGTTTTCATGTATCTCTGCCATGCCTTGGTTTTTTTATTTCTTAACTTTCTAATATCCTTAGTGAACCAAGGCGGGCTTGAATTTGGATCTTTAATTTTAATAATAGGAATATAGAGTCAAAATGCCTCAAACATTAAATCGCAAAACTTTTTAGTCATATATTCAATTTCATTATTTCCAAATAAAGAAATGAAATCATAATTAATAAAAAAGTTATTGATATCATTAAAATTAGCCCTATTAAAGTCAAAACGAAAACTGTGTGCTTCCTCGGGATCAGGAGGAGCATTAGTACTTAGAGAGAAACATATAGGAGGATGATAAGAATCAATTTTGACTAGTGGAAAAGGATAATCCAACATCGTTACGTTATTCCAATCTGAGCTGAAGATCAGGTCGAGTTGTCTTTCTTGAAAATTACATATAGGAGAAACTTGTTGTACACAATTAATATTGAGAGAGTACATTCAAATGTACATTCAAATTCACTAACTAGATTAGTTGGAATCAAAAATGATTCTTCGTCGTGGGAAATCCATCTTATATTGGGTAGATTAAAATCACCTAAAATAAGTATTTCATCATCAGAATTATAACTGTTGGACACATCATCAAAAGCCTTATTGAATCTGTTATATACATCAATATTGGAGTTAGGAGGAATGTAACAATTAATTATATAGATATTTTTGAATTGAAACACTACTTTAACCACGACAATTTCAAGATCATCAAACTCTAAAAAAGAAATTTTACTTGCGCAGATATGTTTTTTTATTGCAATTAAAACACCACCTCCTTTTGGGGTATTACTATATATTGGGGTATATCTATTTGACTGTACCTATCTTTTCTAAAAACTGTAAAAGACGAGTCGAAAATTTCCAGATCATTAATGGATGGAGCAAGCCAAGTTTCAGTTAAGACGTAAATATCGTAGTCAAGTACAGTAGCATTAATATAAGTGTTTCTTGTTTTAGTTCTTAGACCTCGAACGTTTTGATAATAGATGGAAAAGGTTATTAAGTTTACATTGGGGGGGGGGGGGTCTTCAAGGACTTTATCATGGGATGATCCATTACCAAATGACATACACAAAAATGGGAAAATTTTAACGTTCAAATAGATAAACTTGAAAAACTGAAAATACCAAGATGGATTGGAACACAATCTGATAATAACATAGAACTAATCGGATTCTGCGACGCGTCTGAAGTGCCATACAGTGCTTTCATCTATACAAAAACCTTTGATGTAAACAAAGTTGCGATGGTAAAGTTACTGGTTGGTAAAAGTAAGGTAGCTCCGCTCAAAAAGTTAACAATACCCAGATTAGAGCTGTGTGGCGCAAATTTGTTAATGCAGTTATATTCATTTGTAAAAGTCTCATTACAGCTTTTTGAGATTACAATGATTGCGTTTACTGATTCATCTGTAGTATTATCTTGGCTCTCATCTCACCCAAACCAATGGAAGCCATACGTTGCAAATAGAGTGTCATCAATCTTCACAACGCTTCCCGCTTGCTTTTGGAGACATATTTCTTCAAAGGACAACCCTGCTGACTGTGCATCACGGGGAATATCACCAGAACAACTACTTCATCACAATCTATGGTGGCACGGACCAAGTTGGCTTATACAAAACTCTTCAGAATGGCCAAAAACAGTTCATAAATTGGACAAATTTAAAACAGAGTAAGAAGCAAGAAAACTTTTTGTTAAATCATTTCAATGCAGTAGTGTCAATGAAACGCTTAATCATTTATTTACAAAATTTTCATCTTTAACAAAAGTTAGTAGGATTATTAGTTTTTGTCGACGTGCAACGATCAAGTCATTAAAGGCATCTAAATATCTTCAAGCTTTTGAATTGGATAAATCTCTCAAAATTTGCATAAAGTGGGCTTAAATCAGTGAGTTTCAAAATGAAATCAAAATTATCAAAAACAATAAGCCAATCTCAAATAGAAGTTGTATAAAAATCTGAAACCCCAAGCAGACCTTTCTTAAGAACAGGGCTGGACTACGCAGGTCCCTTCACAATAAAAAGACACCGAGGTCGTAATTCACCAGTGATAAAATCGTATTTAGCTGTGTTTGTTTGTCTCAGCACCAAAGCAGCTCACTTAGAGCAAGTAGCGACATGACATCAGAAAGCTTTATAGCCGCATTACGAAGATTTATAGGGCGACGTGGGCTTCCTGCGGAGTTATTAAGTGACAACGGATCCAATTTTATTGGTGCGAAACGTCAATTACAAGAACTTCATAGTGCCGCATTTCATAGCAAACCATGTATTGCCGACTTTTGTTCAAACAATAATATTTCTTGGAATATGATTCCACCAGCTGCTCCACATATGGGTGGTCTATGGGAATCATGTGTGAAATCAGTAAAAGGTCTTAAAACGAGTAGTCAGCAATCATCCACTAACATATGAATGAAAAAGTCACATTATTTATCCAAATTGAAGCACAATTGAACTCTCGCCCACTGACACCATTGTACGAAAGTGAACCGGATAACCTGGACGTACTGACACCAGGACATTTTTTAATTGGCTCATCACTTTTCGCCATCGCAGAACCTGACATCACTCAACATGCCCTTCGATATCGGTGGTCATTGGTAACCAAAATGCAGCAAGATGTATGGAAGAGATGGCATCGTGACTATCTCAACATACTACAACAACGTAAGAAATAGCAAGATCAAGAACCAAACATTGAAATTGGTGACCTCGTGCTTATCAAAGATAACAACCTTCCACCAACTAACTGGGGACTTGGCGGAGTGAAATAGTGACATAGTCCATCCAGGAGCAGACGGACTGATAAGAGTGACTACACTTAAAACTATTAAATGAATTTTCAAGCGCCCTATAACCAAACTTGTAAAACTGAATGTCAACGACAACGGTTAAGGATGAACTCCTTAACGGTGGGGAGGATGTTCCCGCATCTGGCAACCCGGTTTTTATTCACCACAAATTACTTACTTTGCTTAAATTCATTTTTAATTAACTGTTAAATTTAAATTACTCATCTTTGATTTTTCTACTTATTCTTTATTATACATATGTATTTCTTTTATATTTTCTCTCTATTTAATAACATGTTCATATAAATACTACTTTAAGTACTTTTTTGTATTTAGTTTAATTTTATTGTATTTGTAACTTTTGCATTCTAAATAAGAAAATAAAAATTTAGAAGCCTTCTTCTTGATTCGTGCTTCAAGCTGAGAACGTTACATATAAAAACAATAACATCCAATACATTTTTAAAGAAATTAAATTGAATTTTGCGAAAGCGATTTTTTTTCACATAATTATAAAGATAATTTAATCAAACCAAAAAATAACCAAAAAATCCTCGAAAGGCTACTCCGAGCACAGAACTTCAAAAATTATGAAATTGTTAATTAATGCATGTCTTCTCAATTTGCTTTGATTTGCTTTGTTTAAAATTTTTGTTTCATATGGACGAAATTATTTTTGTTTTGCAAAATAAAAGAAAAAACAACAAACAATCAACATCAAAAACAAAAAACGTCAAAAGAAAAACATTGTGTATTGTTTTTTTATATTTACAATTTGATTTATTTTTGTTGTTTTTTTTTTCTATTGCAAAAGTTGCAAGTGGAAAATCAAATTACTAAACTGGATTGGTAACCAAACCGATTTGGTAACCGATTCCTATTCCTATATTAGGGACATGGAAACAGCAAACCTGGCGAATGGCGCAAACATAGAAAACACAGATACGCCGAGCACTAACCCAGTCAACTCCGAATATACAGATACACCCAGGCCTGCAGAAGTGGTAGCTGCCATCCAAAAATTAAAGAACAACAAAGCTGCTGGACAAGATAACCTGCCAGCTGAACTTTTTAAGGCAGGAGGTGAAGTGATGATTGAGTTCATGCACCAAATCATCAAACAAATCTGGATCGAGGAGAGCGTGCCTGACGACTGAAGCTTAAGTTCAATATGTCCAATATTCAAAAAGGGCGATTCCATGTCCTGTGCCAACTTAGAGGAATATTCCTATTAAACGCTGCGTATAAGATCCTTTCCTATATTCTGTGCGAACGATTGAAGCTCCATTGTAACTCTGTGATAGGAAACTATCAGTGCGGCTTCCGTCCTGATAAATCAACCACCGACCAGGTGTTCGCATTAAGGCAGATCCTGGAGAAGGCCCTCGAATTTCAAATCGATACGCACCATATTTTTACCGATTTAAAATCTGCCTATGACAGCATACATCGATCATTGCTTTACGAATCAATGTCGGAATTTGATTTCCCAGCCAAGCTTATCCGTTTGTCAAAAATGACCCTGGAAAACACCCGCTGTGCTGTGGTGATTGGGATGCAAATTTCTTATTCATTTCAAACGTGTTCCGGATTTCGGAAAACGAAGCGCTGTCATGGAATTTCTTTGATCTAGTGTTGGAGCATATAGTGCGATGTTCCAGTGTGAACACTATATTTTACAAATCGGTGCAGCTCCTGGGTTTCGCTGACGACGTCGATATTGTAGGAATATCACGACGAGCAGTCATCGAAGCCTTTACAACGGTTGAAGAGGAAGCAGGTAAAGCGGGTTTTCTCATAAATGAGAATAAAACAAAATATATGCTGTCGACAAATAAAATGTCCTCACCACATCATATTGGACACAACATCACTGTCGGTTCATAGAATTTTGAGGTAGTTCAGAAGTTTATTTACCTTTGAACCAACATCAACTCCACCAATAACATCGATGTTGAAGTAAGGCGAAGAATTACCCTTGCAAACCGTTGCTACTTCGGTTTGCCCAAACAACTGGGTTCAAAACTCCTATCCCAAAATAGCAAGGCACAATTATACTAAACGCTCATTCTTCCGGTGCTAAAGCGAGCATGCACGAGCATGCACTTAAACGCTCATTTCTTCCGAAATGCAAGCGAGCATGCACTTGGTGTCTTTGAGAGAAAAAATTTTCGTCGCATTTATGGTCCTGTGTCTGAAGAAGGGGTTTGGAGAAGAAGATACAATGCCAAACTATACCAGCTGTTCAACGACATAGACCTAGCTAAAAAAAAGTCAGAAAAAGACGGTTCATTGGCTAGGCCATGTAGAGCATATGGATGAAAATGCTCCGGCTAGGAAACTCTTCGAATCCAAGCCCCAAGGGCCGCGTCGTCTAGGGAGGCCACACCTTCGTTGGAGTGATGAAGTATCGGCAAATACGAAAAACCTTCAAATCACCAACTGGAGAGATCCGCTCATGACCGAAATCAGTGACAAAAAAAACAAATGATTCATTAATAAGATATCAAACATGACAAAAAACAAATGATGGTTTTTTTTTATTTTCAGTTTTTCAGCAAATGTAAAAATTTAAATTTGAAGTTGATGCGATAAATTGTAAACTAAAATTTGTCTAGTTAACATTTATAGAATAATTAAAAATATTAACTAAAACGATCGAATTTTAGTTTAAAATTTGTCATATGAATTTCAAATTTAAAACCCCATATTTGAAATAACAAATTTTTATATTTTGATAGATTTAAAAATATATGTATGTTAGGTAAGGAAAAAACAAACAAACTTGCTCTTTAAATTTGATTTAATACAAATATTAAGACCTGCTTACCTTGGACATTTGGGCAATTTTTTACAAAATTTTTACAAACTTAAACTTACCATTTATTTATTTATTTAGCAGTGGACCTGCAGATAAATCTGCAAGCCAACTTAAGGTCCCTTTCTCTTTAGGGATGTGGGCCTTTTTGAATTTTTTTTTTTTATTTAATTTACATTTACTGTGTCTTATCAATTAGCTTATTTACTAAAGTAATTATATAAACAAAAATCAATAAGGAATGGAAAACAAAAATAATCATTTCATTTATCTTACTATCTAATCTTATGTGCCATTATTGTCAAATGTTAAAAAATAGAAAGAAATTCATAATTCATAATTTAAAATTTATTTAATTCATTTGAACTAAGCTAAGTATAGTTTATTCTAATAATAACAAAGTCTACTTAAGCTACTTATAGTTTACTTATATCTAATTTACTTAAATTTAATTTGGTTTTTAATAAAAAAAAACGGGCAAATCCTGCCTTGAAAACATTTTTTATTTTATTATTTTAAAACTTAATTTTACTTCTACTTTTTATACATCTTAAGAAGGAAAAGAAAAGAAAATATGGAGCTAATTATAATAGGTTCGACAATGGATCAATGACCAAATTTTTTTTTTTTTTAAATATCTTCCCATATGTTGTGGTGTATGAGAAGCTCTTTTATTAAGGAGAGGGGTAAAGTTATATTTTGAAATTATGGTTGTATTGTGACTGCATTCTGTAATTATATGTTTTATTGTTAGTGTTTCGGAACAGTAGTTACATATTGGAGGTTGAGTGCTTGTGAAGAGGTGTTTATGAGTTGCGAGTGTGCATCCCAAGCGCACTCTTGTGATTTTGACCCCTAGGAATCTTGGGAAATTGTTTATTAAACCTAGGATGTTTGCGTTAGTGTTGTGTGATCTGGCAAAGCCATTGAATGAATTCCAGGTTGCCTGGCGAAGGTGGGCCGCGTAAGTAACTATTACCTTTTTGGCATGGGTGTATGACAGAATTGAACCTCTTGTTAGAAGGCCTGCCTCTAGGTCTGCTTTTGTATTCCCTTCTATACCTATATGTCCTGGTATCCATGCCAATCGCAGTTTGCCTTTTTTATGAGCTATGGAGTGGCGTATATATTTTGCCATATATTCGTGGTTGTACGGGTTTTTAATTGCTTTAATTGAACTGAGGCTATCCGTTATAATTATTACATCATTATGTTCATTTTCGGTAGCTTTGATCGCTCTGAAGATTGCTGTTAACTCGGGTATCAGAATAGAGCAATCTCCCGGCAGTGTTTCCGCCTTCCAAAGAGAGTTATTTTTTACTATCGCCCAGCCTACACCCTCGGTTTCCTTTGATCCATCTGTGTATATTTCTATACGGTTGTTTAGCGACTGTTTTAATTCTAAAAATAACTGTTTATATGATTCTTTAAGTGTTTTTTCTTTTGGATGTTTAGCTAAATGATCATGAATATATGTTTTCCCGTTGGCCATAGGTGTCCTTCACTAATTTTCTCTGGTGTGATGTTTATGTCTAGTTCCAATAGATCAACTAGATTTATCATTTTGGTTATTGTGGTTGTTTTATATAGTACTATTTTATCTTGTAATGCGCTTGAAATTAAATTATGTAATGGGTGTTTTGGATCAAAGTTTGCCCTGGCTATAAGCCTGTTTGACAGCACATTTCTTCTCTCTTCCAAGGAGGGGAAGTTTGCCTCTATCCCTAATGCTTCTGTTGGGTTGGTTGCAATGCGCCCAGAGCGATCCTAGCCGCCTGGTTGATGGCCACTTGGATCCTTTGGATATTATATTTTGTGGATATTTTGTTGTAAAGCCATACAATTTTAGACCATAATCGATCTTACCATATTGTATGGCCTTAGCAATACATACTGCTGTTTCTATAGGAAGGGCTGTTCTTTTTTCTATAAATGTATTTTAGGAGGTGATTGGATCTTTTTAGTTTGGTTAATAATGATTTTATGTGAATGTTGTTATTAGTTTTTGGCTAAAGTGTATGCCTAGGATTTTCATTTGTTCTTGAAGTTTTATTATTATGTTATTGTGGTTGATTGTGAATTTGTTGCATGAGTGTTTTCTGCCGAAATGTATTGCTTCCGTTTTATCTGGGACCAACCACGTTACCACCATTTGCTGCAGTCCAATTATCAATTTTTTGGAGGTAAGTTAAAAGTGTATGGCATTGTTAATATGTATTTTTTCTTGTGTATAGCATTTCTTGTGTTATCTGCATAGATTTGGTGTTTTAGATTGGGTATGTTTATTAGATTTGTACTGAGGTTGTTTATATAAGTGTTGAATATTACTACTGATAGAGGAAAGCCCTGAGAAATGCCTATTTTTAAATGTTTTGTGGACGAATGTTAACCATTGACTCTTATTTTGTATTTTCTGTTTACTAAAAAACTATTTATGTAATTGATTATGAACTTGCCCGATTTCCAAGCAATTAGTTCTTTTATAACCGTCTCCCTTGGTACTCTGCCAAAAGCTTTCTCCAGATCACAAGAGATAAGGTCACAACTCTTTTTATTGTCGAGTGCTTCACTTATATCGAATTCTATTTTGTGTAGTAGGGTGCTCGTGCTATGTAATCTTCTAAAACCTTGTACTTCTGGCGATAATTTTTCTTCAGTTGGCCAGTTTAGTCTTTTGGCTATTATTTTTTCCATGATTTGTACAATGAGATGTATCTGTAACTTGAATGACTTTGCGGATCCATTCACGGCTTTGCTATAGGTATAAGCTCCGCTGTCTTCCACTTTTGTGGAAGTTGGCCAGAGCCCGAGACGCTATTATAAAGCCGGCACAGTCTTTGGAGGAATTCTACCGGAGCATGTTTAACCATGCCATAGGTGACCCCGTCCAAACTTGGTGTGGTTCCCTCAAAGTGACTCAGTGTTTCTGTTATTTCATCTATTGTAATCTTTGCATCTAAAGTTGGATTATTTTGATTTGTAAAATTAGGGAAAAAATTTTGTTGTGGCACGGTCGTAATTGAATTATAATTATCAGCAAGATATTAGCATTCAGCTCATGCTCCGTCGCTAGTACGTCTCCCTGCCGTCCATGAGTCCTGGATATTTATTACCTTTAAGTATATAGTTGGCTTTGCGCCAAATTTCTGAGAGATTATCGCCGTTGAGGCTATTGGCAAATTCCGTCCATTTTTCCTTTTTAGAGATTTTTATATTTCGACGGAGTAGTCCGTTTTAGTGTTAATAATTTGTCCGTCGTGGGGAATCTTTTGTAGGATCTCCAAAGGTGGTCTCTTTCTTTTGTCAAATTCATTATCTCTGTGTTATACCAAGCTGGTGGCTTCTTATTTTTGTATTGAAACTTTTCTGGAATAGCTTTGGAGGCAGCTATTCTAAAAGACTTGGTTACAATTGCGTTTTCTTTATTGACATTTGTTGATATAGGATTGGCACTAAGGAATTCTGTCATATATTATTGGAAATAGGGCCTGTTAGCCTGTTTTTCATTATATTTGATTTTATATTTTTGTATCTTGGCTATTGTTTGTGTGTTATTGATGGATGTAAGAGTTGGGTGATGATCATAACCTTTTGGGTTATAGCCAACCTCCCAATTTAGTTTATATGATATTTGAATGTGTGCTATTGTTAGGTTAGGTGCCCTGTGGGTACCTCTGTGGATTATTTAATAGGCATAACTCAGGGCTATCATCCACTCAGTCTTCAAGCAGTTGCCCGCGTTCAGATGTTAGGTGATCACCACAGGTTTCGCTTCTTGCATTGAGATCACCCAGAATAATATATGGTGCAGTGAGTTGGTCTTTTATATCTTCTAGGTCACCTCTTTACAGCTCCAGATCATGCTCTAGATAGAGGCTTACTATGGTGATCTGTTTCTTTATACCTAGAAGTGTTGCCGCTATAGCAACTGCCTGAAGTGTCGTGTTTAGTACTATCTCTACAAATGTTAGCCCTCTGACAACAAGAAAACCCACCCCACCAATTCTATGAAGAGTAGGTGGTAGGAGGCACTCATATTTTCCGAGCGCTGTCTACTGATTGCGGTCCTTATGTACATTAGTTTCCTGCAACGCTATGATCATAGGGTTATATATATCTTTGAGGAGTGGTATATAGTGTTTATTGCAATGGAGCCCTTTGATGTTCCATTGTAAGATTTAATGCTGTTTTGCATAATTTTTTACTGAGCTATTGTAGGGTATGGGATTAGTTGGATTTTGATCCATTTATCTTACCTTTTATATTTTAGCTATATTTTTCTGACTCAGATTCCACTGAGTCCAGCTCCATAATTTCTTCTTCTAAAGTTTTCTTGGTTGTTTTTTTGTTTTTTAATTTTTTAAGTACCATCTTTAGTTTAATTTTTGGATCTGTGTCTGATGATTCTTCTGTTTGCTGTGACCAACTTACTGTGGAGTTGGTGTTTGTGTCTTCTATTTCTGTATTTTCTTTTGTTTGTTTTTGTGTAGTTTTTGTTGATTCTTGTTCTTGTTGTTTTGTTGCTTGTTGTGGTTGTTGTTTTTTTGGTGATATTTTTTATTTTAGTGTTTCTTGGTTTTGTTTCTGTTCCTGATTTTGTTCATGGTGTTGTTTTTTGTTTTCTGTTTGTATTTGTATTTGTATTTGTGTTTTGGGTTGAATTGTTTGTTGTTGATTCCGCTTTTTTGTTATTGTTGTTGGTTGTTGTTGAGTTGCTGCCATTGGTTGTTGTGGTTGTGTTTGTGTGTTTAGTTTGTTTGTTCCTGCTGTTGTTGCATATGTTGTTGCTGTGTTTGTTGGATTGATAGGGCTTTCTCTAATTTGTTCTTTGTAAATTTTTAGTGCTTCTCCTCTTGTTGTTTTTCTGTCTGTTCTGATTTGTACTAGTACTTTTTTCCTAACGTAAACTGGGCATGCTTTGTCATTTTATGGATGTTCTTTAGGCAATTTTTCGGTGTCACAGTTAATGCAGCATTTGACCGTGCATTGTTGTTTATGGGTTTCTTGTTCTTCTTCTTGATTTTCAATGTCACAATTAACACATCTAGGTTTTTCTGCTTTGCAGTACTTGCCTATATGGTTAATTTTTTGGCATCTGAAGAATCTCATAGGTGCTCTATAGTATTGTTTTACTTCTATTTTTAAGAATCCGATTTTGACCTCTTTGGGTGGTGTTGTTTGGTCAAAGGTGATGCATATAGCCCCCGAGTACCTTTGATTTGGTTATTGTTCTGTGGTTCTGGCCTTGTAACGGAATATTTTTATAACATTTTCATTTTTGGTCTTCAGGCCTTCTAGGATTTCCTTATCAGTTAGGTCGATTATGTCTCTACAATATATTAATCCCTGTGATTGGTTAAGACTGTGGAAGTATTCGGGCTCAATCTCTATTTCTCCTAGTTTTTTTTAGTTCTAAGTACTTTTCCGCTAATTGTAAAAAAAAATACTTCAAAGTTCTAAGTGTCGATAACACTTGCTAGGAATATCAAAAAAATCTTCGATTTAACAGATAATACGAATAATGTTAGTGTCTTACGATCGCCCACAAATGGGCTCAAATAAATGATATGAGTCTTTCAAGTGATAATGACGAAGAAGAAGGTTTCACTAAGTTAGTGCCTCCACCCCTCTCCGAAGTAGAAACCAAGACTTATACAAAAAATAAGTAAACCAAGACTTATACAACCAAAAATAGATAAATATTATTGGTTGTCTAATAATAGGTACGAGATGTTAGATGATAAGGAAACACCTCTTACAAATAAAACGTTTCCAACTTTTCTAATACTTAAGCCTCCGCCAATCTTCATACATGATGTGGAAAATATTTGGCACTTGCTGTCCGCAATAAAAAGGAACATCACTTTTTCCAATTCAAAGGGAGAAACCTTTCAAAGTTGTTTTGAAAAAGATACATCATCCTACCGATAAGTCAGACATAATAGAAGCTCTAAAGCAAGAAGGACATACTGTTACAAAAATCTCCGTAGTAAAGAACAATACGACAAAATTACAGATGTCAATGTTTTTCTTAAACATAGCTAAAAATGAAAATAATAAGGTAATTTACGATATTAGACGTTTATTAAATTGCATAGTTGAGTTTGAATCGCCAATAAACGAGAAATTCTCCAATGTTCCAACTGCCATGGGTTCAGACATACAAAATCTTATAGTCATCTCAAACCAAGATGTGTAAAGTGTACAGTGTTCCATAGTACAAAAGGTAGACACGATAAGGAAAATATGTACAATACGTCAATTGTAAAGGAAACCACCCAGCCAATTAGAGGGGATGTCAAACCTATAAAGAACTTAGAGCCAAATCCTTTCCTGCACTGCAACTTTCCTTGATCAAGCAACTTCACTTGCAAATTTGAAACCTGGTGTTAGCTTTGCAGATATACTCAAAAGCAACAAAACCAAATAATTAACGATTCATCAATATCTACCAACAAGTCCGAAGCTGATAAAGCAGATATTACTGAACTACATGATATGATGAAAAATCTCATGACTCAAATGTCAACAATGATAAATTTATTAGCAACTGTCATCTCCAAAATTGCAATATAATAAACAAATTTCTAAAAATCATAGCGTGAAATGCAAACGGCTTAAGTCAACACAAAAATGAAGTCAAACTTTTTCTAAAAAAATACGATGTTGATATTATGTTTGTTTCAGAAACACACTTCACAAATAACAGTTATCTAAAGATACCAAATCATAACATCTATACAACAAACCACCCTGAAAGTAGAGCCCGTGGAGGTACGGCCATTATCATTAAATCCTCAACAGATCACACTGAGAAAGTAAAATATTGCGAAAATAACTTACAAGCAACTGGAGTGGAAGCTAAAATCTGCATAGGAATGCTAATAATAACAGCGCTATATAGTCCTCCTCGATATAACAACAACAAAATTCTACATACGCTTTTTTAAAGATCTTGGCAAAAAATTTATAGTTGGTGGAGACTTTAATGCTAAGCATTCAAATATGGGGTCCAGGTTAATAAATCCAAAAGGGAGAGAATAATTCAGAGCAATAAGCGATTTAAAGCTGAACCACATCTCTACTGGGAAACCAACTTACTGACCTAGTGATAGAAGCAAGGTTCAAGACCTTATTGATTTTTTTGTTACCTTGGAGCTTATGCTCTACAGAAGCCGAACTTTCAGAAATAAACGAAATTGTTAGTTGTCCCTTTCTAATGGACTTACCAATAAAAAAATATTCAGCATCTGAGATAAGAAGAACCATTTAATCAGATATAAAAACAAATAAATCACCAAGTTTCGATCTAATTAATAGTAGGATACTACATGAATTATCACTTCAAGGACTCAAGTTGCTATCACTTATATACAACGCGCTACTAAGGCTTAGATACTTCCAAATTCAATGGAAAATGTCAGAGATAATAATGATTCTCAAGCCAGGTAAGAAGCCAGAAGACGTTTTTTCGTACAGACCAACAAGCTTGCTGCCAATTCTGGGAAAGTTATTCGAAAAGCTGCTGATAAAAAAATTTATCCCAATAATTGAAAATAAAAATCTAATTCCAAATCATAAATTTGGTTTTCGTCACAAACACTCAACAATTGAACAGGTGAATCGTATTGTTAACGAAATAAGTAATCCTTTGAAAAGAAAACTACTGTACTGCAGCATTTCTAGACATGAGTCAGGCCTTTGACAAAGTATACCACTTAGGTCTTTTTTATAAACTGAAGAAAGTGAGTTTTACGAAATTTGAAAAAGTTATTTGCAAAATAGATTCTTTTATGTTAAAATACAAAACGGTATTCTGAATTGCGGCCAATTCACTTTGAACTTCTAGGGCACCTCTTTACAGCTCCAGATCATGCTCTAGATAGAGGTTTACTATGGTGATCTGTTTCTTTATACCTAGAAGTGTTACCGCTATAGCAACTGCCTGAAGTGTCGTGTTTAGTACTATCTCTACAAATGTTAGCCCTCTGACAACAAGAAAACCCACCCCACCAACTCTATGAAGAGTAGGTGGTAGGAGGCACTCATATTTTCCGAGCGCTGTCTGCTGATTGCGGTCCTTATGTACATTAGTTTCCTGCAACGCTATGATCATAGGGTTATATATATCTTTGAGGAGTGGTATATAGTGTTTATTGCAATGGAGCCCTTTGATGTTCCATTGTAAGATTTAATGCTGTTTTGCATAATTTTTTACTGAGCTATTGTAGGGTATGGGATTAGTTGGATTTTGATCCATTTATCTTACCTTTTATATTTTAGCTATATTTTTCTGACTCAGATTCCACTGAGTCCAGCTCCATAATTTCTTCTTCTAAAGTTTTCTTGGTTGTTTTTTTGTTTTTTAATTTTTTAAGTACCATCTTTAGTTTAATTTTTGGATCTGTGTCTGATGATTCTTCTGTTTGCTGTGACCAACTTACTGTGGAGTTGGTGTTTGTGTCTTCTATTTCTGTATTTTCTTTTGTTTGTTTTTGTGTAGTTTTTGTTGATTCTTGTTCTTGTTGTTTTGTTGCTTGTTGTGGTTGTTGTTTTTTTGGTGATATTTTTTATTTTAGTGTTTCTTGGTTTTGTTTCTGTTCCTGATTTTGTTCATGGTGTTGTTTTTTGTTTTCTGTTTGTATTTGTATTTGTATTTGTGTTTTGGGTTGAATTGTTTGTTGTTGATTCCGCTTTTTTGTTATTGTTGTTGGTTGTTGTTGAGTTGAGGCCATTGGTTGTTGGGGTTGTGTTTGTGTGTTTAGTTTGTTTGTTCCTGCTGTTGTTGCATATGTTGTCGCTGTGTTTGTTGGATTGATAGGGCTTTCTCTAATTTGTTCTTTGTAAATTTTTAGTGCTTCTCCTCTTGTTGTTTTTCTGTCTGTTCTGATTTGTACTAGTACTTTTTTCCTAACGTAAACTGGGCATGCTTTGTCATTTTATGGATGTTCTTTAGGCAATTTTTCGGTGTCACAGTTAATGCAGCATTTGACCGTGCATTGTTGTTTATGGGTTTCTTGTTCTTCTTCTTGATTTTCAATGTCACAATTAACACATCTAGGTTTTTCTGCTTTGCAGTACTTGCCTATATGGTTAATTTTTTGGCATCTGAAGAATCTCATAGGTGCTCTATAGTATTGTTTTACTTCTATTTTTAAGAATCCGATTTTGACCTCTTTGGGTGGTGTTGTTTGGTCAAAGGTGATGCATATAGCCCCCGAGTACCTTTGATTTGGTTATTGTTCTGTGGTTCTGGCCTTGTAACGGAATATTTTTATAACATTCTCATTTTTGGTCTTCAGGCCTTCTAGGATTTCCTTATCAGTTAGGTCGATTATGTCTCTACAATATATTAATCCCTGTGATTGGTTAAGACTGTGGAAGTATTCGGGCTCAATCTCTATTTCTCCTAGTTTTTTTAGTTCTAAGTACTTTTCCGCTAATTGTAAAAAAAAATACTTCAAAGTTCTAAGTGTCGATAACACTTGCTAGGAATATCAAAAAAATCTTCGATTTAACAGATAATACGAATAATGTTAGTGTCTTACGATCGCCCACAAATGGGCTCAAATAAATGATTTAATGAGTCTTTCAAGTGATAATGACGAAGAAGAAGGTTTCACTAAGTTAGTGCCTCCACCCCTCTCCGAAGTAGAAACCAAGACTTATACAAAAAATAAGTAAACCAAGACTTATACAACCAAAAATAGATAAATATTATTGGTTGTCTAATAATAGGTACGAGATGTTAGATGATAAGGAAACACCTCTTACAAATAAAACGTTTCCAACTTTTCTAATACTTAAGCCTCCGCCAATCTTCATACATGATGTGGAAAATATTTGGCACTTGCTGTCCGCAATAAAAAGGAACCGAATATCACTTTTTCCAATTCAAAGGGAGAAACCTTTCAAAGTTGTTTTGAAAAAGATACATCATCCTACCGATAAGTCAGACATAATAGAAGCTCTAAAGCAAGAAGGACATACTGTTACAAAAATCTCCGTAGTAAAGAACAATACGACAAAATTACAGATGTCAATGTTTTTCTTAAACATAGCTAAAAATGAAAATAATAAGGTAATTTACGATATTAGACGTTTATTAAATTGCATAGTTGAGTTTGAATCGCCAATAAACGAGAAATTCTCCAATGTTCCAACTGCCATGGGTTCAGACATACAAAATCTTATAGTCATCTCAAACCAAGATGTGTAAAGTGTACAGGGTTCCATAGTACAAAAGGTAGACACGATAAGGAAAATATGTACAATACGTCAATTGTAAAGGAAACCACCCAGCCAATTAGAGGGGATGTCAAACCTATAAAGAACTTAGAGCCAAATCCTTTCCTGCACTGCAACTTTCCTTGATCAAGCAACTTCACTTGCAAATTTGAAACCTGGTGTTAGCTTTGCAGATATACTCAAAAGCAACAAAACCAAATAATTAACGATTCATCAATATCTACCAACAAGTCCGAAGCTGATAAAGCAGATATTACTGAACTACATGATATGATGAAAAATCTCATGACTCAAATGTCAACAATGTTAAATTTATTAGCAACTGTCATCTCCAAAATTGCAATATAATTATATAATAAACAAATTTCTAAAAATCATAGCATGAAATGCAAACGGCTTAAGTCAACACAAAAATTAAGTCAAACTTTTTCTAAAAAAATACGATGTTGATATTATGTTTGTTTCAGAAACACACTTCACAAATAACAGTTATCTAAAGATACCAAATCATAACATCTATACAACAAACCACCCTGAAAGTAGAGCCCGTGGAGGTACGGCCATTATCATTGAATCCTCAACAGATCACACTGAGAAAGTAAAATATTGCGAAAATAACTTACAAGCAACTGGAGTGGAAGCTAAAATCTGCATAGGAATGCTAATAATAACAGCGCTATATAGTCCTCCTCGATATAACAACAACAAAATTCTACATACGCTTTTTTAAAGATCTTGGCAAAAAATTTATAGTTGGTGGAGACTTTAATGCTAAGCATTCAAATATGGGGTCCAGGTTAATAAATCCAAAAGGGAGAGAATAATTCAGAGCAATAAGCGATTTAAAGCTGAACCACATCTCTACTGGGAAACAAACTTACTGGCCTAGTGATAGAAGCGAGGTTCAAGACCTTATTGATTTTTTTGTTACCAAAGGAATTGAAATTTAAAAATGCATTCGCCATTCGATCATTCGCCGATTTCACTAGAGTTCCAAACGGATATTGCTGTAGTAAATAGGCCTGCAACATTATCAAACAGATACACAATTTGGGATAATTTTCGTCATTCACTTGATCTGTTAATACATCGACTATTGAAATTAAAAATAGAAAACGACACTGAAATAACTGTTGAGTATTTCACGAAATCAATTCAAGAAGCCGCTTGGTCAGCCACTCCGACAAGAATCGATGAAAACCCAAATACTAGTGAACCAGCGCATATTAGAAACCTTATAGTAGAAAAACGCAAGCTAAGGAAGATATGGCAAAACAATCGCACTACTATTAACAAAAGAAACCTCAGAACAGAAGCACCAAGATGTTGAGCGGTTCAACAATATCTTTCAAATTTAACACCAAATCAATCAACAGAATATGACTTATGGAATGCTACAAAAAAATGAAAACAACCAACGTATACGAAAAACCCACTACGAAAACCTAACGGCGATGGGGTCCGCAGTTACCAAGAGATAGCTAACACACTTGCTGAGCATCTTTCCAAAGTATTTCAACCTTGGAGCTTATGCTCTACAGAAGCCGAACTTTCAGAAATAAACGAAATTGATAGTTGTCCCTTTCTAATGGACTTACCAATAAAAAAATATTCAGCATCTGAGATAAGAAGAACCATTTAATCAGATATAAAAACAAATAAATCACCAAGTTTCGATCTAATTAATAGTAGGATACTACATGAATTATCACTTCAAGGACTCAAGTTGCTATCACTTATATACAACGCGCTACTAAGGCTTAGATACTTCCAAATTCAATGGAAAATGTCAGAGATAATAATGATTCTCAAGCCAGGTAAAAAGCCAGAAGACGTTTTTTCGTACAGACCAACAAGCTTGCTGCCAATTCTGGGAAAGTTATTCGAAAAGCTGCTGATAAAAAAATTTATCCCAATAATTGAAAATAAAAATCTAATTCCAAATCATAAATTTGGTTTTCGTCACAAACACTCAACAATTGAACAGGTGAATCGTATTGTTAACGAAATAAGTAATCCTTTGAAAAGAAAACTACTGTACTGCAGCATTTCTAGACATGAGTCAGGCCTTTGACAAAGTATACCACTTAGGTCTTTTTTATAAACTGAAGAAAGTGAGTTTTACGAAATTTGAAAAAGTTATTTGCAAAATAGATTCTTTTATGTTAAAATACAAAACGGTATTCTGAATTGGGGCCAATTCACTTTGGAGTTCCTCAAGGTCCTTGGACCTATGTTGTATCTACTATACACAGCTGACTTGCTATATAACAATGAAGTTAAACTAGAACTTTTTGCGATTTTAGACGACACTGCGATTGTGGTTTTCCACAATGATCCATATTTAGCCAACCACATATTGCAGCAACATTTAAACTTACTACAAACATGGCTTGACAAATGTAAATTGAAAGCAAAAGAGCAAAAATCGACACTTCCACGTTAAGGAGAGGAATCAACGTTTTTTACAAAATTTTCAGTTTTTAAAAGCAAAATTTTAAGTTTATGCTTTTGAGATTCGGTCATAATTCAGTAATCTTTTATGATTGATTTAGATTATACGCGTTAATTAGTTTATATTATAAAATTTCATTTATTTGATTATATTTCAAGTTTAATCGATTAATTTAATTTCGTTTGTTTTAAGTTTATTTTATATTTTAAATTTCATATTTTAAGTTTATTTATAAGTTTATTTTATTACTAAAAATAAAATATATTTATTCGCTAAATTGTTAATATTTCAGTAAAATGTTAGGTAAAACTTTTCAAGAACGATCTAGAACAATCTAGAGTAAAAAAATTTTTGTGTTCAGTAGTTTCCGTTAATTTAACTTTTTTGTCCAAAAATGCTCTCATCGTTTGAGTAGATTTTTTAAAATAGTTCTAAATTGATCTGTTTTGTTCCGAATCTTTTTGTGAAAATTTTGTAAGAATTAAATTTTGAACATTTGACATGTACATATATATGATAAGTATCTGAAAACAATGTATAGAATATTAATAGTAAACCACAAAAAAATAAAAATTGCTCAAAGTTTTAAGTTAATCTTTATAAAATTAACTGTTTTATTTATAAAATAAAAAAAAAATATCAGACATAGAACGAAAATTATTTTATAACAATTTATTAGACATCAATTTCCAGTAAGTTTTACATATGCAATTCCCAATTAACGCGATAATCAATTAATCGGTTGATAATATCCGTTATGGTAAAGGGCTTCGGTGGTTTTAGTGGGTTAGTGTTCCACATAGCCAAGTGCGCGGTCTGCTTAGTATTTTTCGAGGCTTTCACCTTCTCTCGAGAAATAAAACAATAATAAAAACAAATTAAATCTTATAAAAAAAGTTTAATGCTATGTGATATTTTTTTATTTTATTTTAAAATTAATATTAACTTAAAATTTTGAAAATTTTTTATTTTATTGTGGTTTGCTATTAATATTACTATTCTATATTTTGTTGTCAGACACTTTCAACGTGTCAAATGTTTAATTTTATTGTACCGTTTCACAGAAAAATTCCTTTTTTTTGCTGGGCCGGGTATGTACGCGGAGGTTTCTTCTAGTATAATATATAGTTGAGTAATAATATACATAATAAAAGTTACTCAACAGAATAAACTCAGTAATATTATCGCTCAAAAAGTGAGACTCGAGTGAAATTTAGTCGTTGATAATTATACTGATGAAATGTCAAAGTGACAAATTGTTGAGATAGAAGAATAAAAAAAAGGTAAACAACGATGGATACACAAAAAATGTAAGTAAAATATTAAATATAAAATTACGATATTATTATACAATAATATTGAGTTTATAATTATTCTGATTAAAAATTATGTTGTTTCTTTTGCAGATTTAATTATTCAACTGATGACCGGCTGTTCTGGATATGGATGGTTCACAGGTAAATATTCATTGAAGAATTTTATTGTTTTTTCTTATGTTGTTTTCCTTTGTCGTTTTAGGACTTTTCAGGATTAAAATATAGGTGGATTGATGCTGCGCAGCTGCGGCCAGAACAATATTGTAATTTTTTTTTTCTGAAAAAAAAATAATAAATAAATAAAGAAATAATTTCCCCACGGATGGAGTTGCAGGACAATGATGGATGATAATTTTGGAAATTACGGAAGACTTCTCCGAACATTTCAAAACTTTAAGAGATAAAATTATTAAAAAAGAAAAACATAAAAAACAATTGTAAAGTTTTAGTAAAAAAATTAAAACTATAATATAATATATATAAAGGAAAACAATAAAATTTTTATGCATAAAATTAGAAGCCCCAAACCAAGAAAGGTTCCGTATATAATTAAAAGAGGTTTATCTAGCATCTTGCTCGATAGAAAAATTACTGAGATTGAAGAATTAAACGAATCTAAAGATTCAATTTTCTCATTTTCCGAAATTAATTTAGATCAAGAAATCCTTGGCTACTATTTGATTTCCTCGAAAACGTAGAGGAAATATTAGGATTAATCACGAGCGTAGATGGGTCGCCATACGGTAAAATTATATTAAGGGCAATTAGAAATAAAATCGAAGGCCAAGCAAACAAAATACTTAATATGTATGGTACACCTCTAGAATGGGAACAGATCAAAGAAAATTTGATCCTACATTATTCAGACCAGAGGAAAGAAACTTCTTTAATTAAAGATATACATAATCTTAAACAGAATGGGAAAACGGTAGAGAATCTCTATAGCGAAGTTATAGAGATTCAAGCTACCATTTCGAATCATATTTAAATACATGAGACTAATTATAATGTAATAAACGTAAAAAAGCATTAAATAGTGAAATGTGGTTAAATATATTTATCTCTTGATTTAGAGAGCCACTCCTGTCAGCGATCCGTGCAATGAGACCCGAAACTCTACCTGTTGCCTTCTCATATTGCGTGAAGGAAGAAAATATATTCTACGGAAAAAATAATGGTTTAACACCTTACATTAGAAACACCCCGAATAGCCAAAACTTGGGACGTAATGATAATAGACCATTTCAACAAAGATGGTAACAGACCATTCTCACAAAACTATAATAATAATAAACCAAACTTTTCAAATAATCAACACTTCAAACCAAATTATAATAAATACAACCATAATAACCATAATACTAGCAATAATAATAATAATTTGTAGCAATAATAATAACAATCGTAGCAATAATTTTTCCCAAAAACCAGAACCTATGGACACATCATCAGGACAAAGTAGGTTCAAGCAACAAACTAGGTACCCTAATCAAGGACTACCAGTAAACCCTTCCCAACAAAATAATTCATTCCCAAAATATATCAATGAGGAATTATTTAATGTAGAAAATCAAAGAATATATTATAACGATAATTTTAAACAGAATTTAGATAAATATTACGATCAACATCCGCAAAACAATCCCAAAAACAATAAACGATCTATTATAAATCCTAGACATGAGGTCGACGATTCAAATTTTCGACCAAGTGCCTGTCCGAACCAATCGGATACATAGATGTGAACCGACATGGACACATCCTACCATACGTAAATATATACTTCCTCCATACAAAAAACCTTTTAAATCTTTAATAGATAATGGTGTCTCCTCATTCTTCATCAATCCAAGCTTAATAGGTGAAAAATTGTCAGTTAGTACTAAGCCTACACTTACAGTTACAGCTTTTAAAAAACATGAAATTAATAAAGAAACATTTTTAAACACATTCAAAGAATTTAACCAACAAGGTAAACTAAGGTTCTTATTGTTTAAATTCTATAACTATTTCGACGGTCTACTTGGTCTAGACAATCTAACAGCTCTAGGTGCTAATGTAGACTTATCAAAAAATAAATTAATAACAAAAAACGCTGAACTAGAATTAAAATTTAAAACTAACTTCATGTCCGAAAAATATAGAATTCCACCTAAAACTAAAATAATTACAAAGCTTCCTGTAGATATCGAAAATGGTGATATATATATTCCTAATACCGAAATTTCATCAAATTTATTCATAGCCGAAGGTCTTTAAAACGCTAATAACTGGTATAGTTTAATTGAAGTAACCGACCAATCTGATCTCGAGCAAAATATATTTCTGGAACAATCTTTAAAGAATTAAGAAATTTTTTCCTTAATTCTTTAAGAAATAAGGAATTCAAAAATTTTCAGAAATTAATAACTCTCGAATAGAATGTAATCCAAACATCAGTGTTTCGCGAAACGAAATATTCGACTTAATTAGAACTTCTCATTTAAACAATGAAGAAAAGAGAAACCTCTTCTATATCTACAAAGAATATGAAGAAATATTTTTTAAAGAAGGACAAACTCGTACCTTCCTAAACAAATCAAACATCATATCGACACTATCGATGATACCCCTATATACACTAAATCTTATCGCTACCCCTACATTCATTAAGAAGAAATTCAAAAACAAATGAACGATATGTTAAATCAAGGAATCATCCAACATAGCTTATTCACCTTGGAGTTCCCCAGTTTGGATAGTACCAAAGAAAAAAGATGCCAGCGGTAAAAAAAAGTGGCGTTTATTAATTGACTACCGAAAACTCAACGAAAAAACTGTTAGTGATAAATACCCCATACCCAGGCAAATGTATGTACTTTTCCACGCTAGACCTCGCTAGCGCGTTTCACCAAATCGAAATTAGTAAAAACGATATTCAAAAGACAGCATTCTCCGTCGATGGAGGACACTATGAATACATAAGAATGCCTTTTGGTTTAAAAAACGCACCTTCGACAAACGCGTTATGGATAATGTCTTAAAAGACCTGGAGGGTAAGATTTGTCTAGTATATCTTGATGATATAATTATTTTTTCAACCTCGCTTCAAGAACACATCGAGAATTTAAAAAAAGTTGTTTGACCGACTACAATATGCTAACTTCAAAATCCAATTAGATAAATGCGAGTTTATGAAAAAAGAAATCGCCTTCTTAGGCCACGTAGTCACTACAAATGGAGTGAAACTCAATCCAGATAAAATTCAAGCAATAAAGAATTTTCTATTCCACGGACACAAAAAGAAATCAAATCATTCCTAGGTCTACTGGGATACTACCGGAAATTTGTTAAAGATTTTGCCAAATTACCTCTAACGGAATGTTTAAAAAAGGGAAGAAAAGTAGAGCTAACAGCAAATTACATTAAAACCTTTGAAATTTCTGAAGATCTCCTTATCAATGATCCTATACTTCAGTATCCAGTATTACAAAACCTTTTATAGTTACAACAGACGCAAACAATTATGCCATAGGCGGTGTTCTTTCCCAAGGAAATATAAGTAGTGATAAACCTATTTGCTATGCAAGCAGAACCTTATCTCAGAACCTCAGAACCTCAGAATTAAATTATTCCACTATTGAAAAAGAATTATTAGCCATTGTATGGGCAACAAAATATTTTCGTCCATACTTATTCGGCAATAAATTTACTATAGTTACAGACCATAAACCTCTCATATGGTTAATGAATCTTAAAGAACCAAATTCAAGATTAGTAAGGTGGAGGCTTAAATTAGAAGTGTTTGACTACGAAATAGTGTATAAAAAAGGAACATTAAATGCAAACGCTGATGCATTAAGTCGCATTAAACCGGAATGTAACCTACATGAAACAGAACTTAATACTTCACTTCATGGTACATGTGGATCAACTATATACTCCGCTATAGAAGATCTTAATGATGGTATCCCTATCTCAGAACGCCCGTTAAATGAATTCAACCTGCAAATAATTCTAGAAAAAACCAATAAGAACCCAACATTTCCGTAGAAACAATCTTTCGTAATAAACATCGGCGTACCTTCCGCAACATCTGCTTTAATGCAGATAATATTAGAAACATTTTTAAGGAATATTTAGCCCCTAACAAAGTTACAGCCATCTACACTGACGACGAAACTTTTAAAATAATTCAAACGGTATATTCCTTACACTTTTACAGTTTCAAATAATAAATTGTTCAAACTTATTAAATGCCCAGAGATATTAAACGATGTAGTAAATAGTGATGAACTATTTGTAAACGATATTTGAAACGATGTAGTAAAACTTGATAAACGAATATCACATAAAAAATAATCATAGAAGACTTAAATTTCAGGGCCATGGTCGTGACGGCACAACGGATAGGAATACAGGACCTAACAGACCACCAAATATTGACGATTTTGACCAATATAATATTGACCAATAATAACAGCTGACATACCAACATTTTTTACACATAGTTAGACTAGACAATTACGAGAAGACTATAGACAATATAGAAAATTCAATAAACAACCTTTACAGCCTTCATGAAGTACAAGATTCTACTACAACAGTACGAATCAAACTAATAGGATTAAGACAAAAGTTGGAAACATTAAAACCTAATATTAGAAATAAAAGAGGGTTAGTAGACGGACTACGAACGATAATAAAAAGCATAACAGGTAACATGGACGCTATGGACGCCAACCAAATAAACGAGGAAATAAAAAAATTATATTCTAATCAATCCAACATTAGTAACGGTATAAATAAACAAATTCTAATTAACAATCAAATGATTGCAAGGTTTGAAAACATAACAAACCATATAAATTCCCAACAAAACGTAATCCAAAAATAGTTAAAAAATCGACTAGAAACCGCTCGAAATAAGATTGATACAACTACAGATATTATTAGACAAGCTCAATTTTAAGCACAAATAAACTACAATATAGATTTACTTAACAGTCATTTAAGCAATTTAGCAGAGGCAATAGTTCTGCCAGACTAAATATAATTTCTAAACAAATCCTTAACGCTAAAGAATTAACCGAAATTTATTATAACTTAAAAAATCAGTCAATCACATTTCTAACAATTTCTAACGAACATATATACGAACTATTTGGTTTACAGGCTTACTACAGTAATAACAGTATAATATTTAACATTAAAGTACCCATATTTTCACAAAAAATATATTCTTTCTTTCACATTATTCCTTTACCTATTAACAAAACAAAATTAATCACTAACAAATCCTATATTATTCAAAATCAAAACTACATTCAATTCTTTGACGAAGCATGTCCTAAAGTCGAAGATATTTATATATGTAAAGAAACACCATATCAAGAGATTCCACGTAACACCATTACATTAGCGATATATTAAGAAACAAACCAGCAAAATGCGATTTCACAACATACGCACAAGCTTTAGAAATTACTTAACCAGAACCAAATCTCATCCTTCTAATTAACATGCCAGAAACATCAATACATTCTACTTGCGAACTAAATCACTTCAAAATAAAAAACACTCAATTAATTCATTTCGAAAATTGCACTATCGAAATTAACAATATAACGTATGAAGATAATCTAAAAACATACTGGCACGATATTCATATATATCCCTCAACATTCACCAAAGTCAACCCTTCAACAGTTATCGAAGATCCAAATTTACAGGAACTCAGAACATATCATTTTGACAATAAGAAAATAATAGAAATATTACAAGTCGAAGGAAACAAAAGAGATCTCATCACCTTAGGTCTTATTATAATTGCAGTCGTCATTCTATTAGCAAAATTAGCAAGTATCACAAAAACAAAGTTAAAAAGCCAAGGTGATACACTACCAATTACAAACGAAGAAAAATCCAACACTTCAAGCAACAAACTTTTCTGGCCCACACTTAATTCTTAGAGGGGAGGAGTTATGGAGTATATATAATATTCCAATGAACTTTACATATTAATGCATAATCATTTTCTCAGAATAAATTTATAATATTGCATAATTATTTTCCCATAAATTTAATGTAATATGATACTTTAATAATTTAAATAATTAAATAATAACTAATGCAATTTCCTGTTTTTCCAAATTATGAGCTTATTGTAAGCATTTTTTTAACTAATCAAAATTGTACTTAAGAAATGACAAAATAATAAATAACTAATTAATATTCTGACTTAGAAGTAAGACAGTGCAAATAAACTTGAATTATAAAATTAAACTTTTGTTTTTTTTTATGTTATCGTTCATGTCACGAACATAACTCCCGCTAGTGTCATTAAATAATAATAACATTCCTCAAAACACTAATGTCAAATACCTAGTACTTCACTTACATAAACGACTAAACTGGAGAAACCACATCAACTATAAAAGGAAGCAGCTCGGTATTAAGTGGAAAACCATGTACTCATAGGGAGAAAATCATAACTCTCTTTAGAAAATAATATATTATTTTACGATTCCATACTCAAACCAATCTGCACTCATGGCATTCAACTATGGGGAGTTCGGGCAAAAACAACGTGCAAATCATCAAACAATTTCAAAACAAAGTGATAAGACCTGTGGTTAATGCTGTATGGTTCGTGCCAAATCAAATAATCGACAATGATTTACGTATTCTTCAGTCTGCAATCAATTAATTAAATATAGCACCAACTACGACAACAAATTGGAACAACATCCAAATATTCTAACCCACACGCTGATGAACACGTCTGGAACTAGTAGACTCAAAAGAATGTTACTAGAGATATTTTAAGCTGAAATTAATTAAGTATGTCTCTGCACCATTGGGTGCACTACTTCAAGACAAAATCCTCAGACAAAAATATTTGCTTATTGTATTTTAGTATACAGATTGTAAATAAAATGAAGAAGTAAAAAAAAAATGAATCTGTGTATTAGTTGTGATAGATGGGATAGATGTATTAAAAGGTGGTCTAACGAATGACCAAAGTTTGCCAAATCTAATCGAAGTTGCTTCTAAACGGTCTAAATGTGTATAGATTTGCTAACTATTCAAAAAAGGCAATACTTTGCTTAAAAAATTCTGACGTTGATACAATATTAACAAACCAATTAAAAATCAAAAATTAAACATTTTGGAGGAAATGTAATAACTTATCTTAATACCGATCCCATTGATGATTGCGAAGAAAATAATGCAGGGAATTCTTCTAGAGTTTTTAAACGGCTGCTGTCCAAATGGAATGTCTCCACATAAACTTAATTTAAAAGTTGGTAGTATAATAATACTACTGAGAAACCTAAATACCAAACGCGACCTCTGTAATGGGACTCGATTAGCTATAAAAGCTCCAAAATTAAATTTAATAATCGGTGGAACTGTACATATTCTTAGAATAGACTTAGGTACAACGACCACAGAACTGCTATTTATTCTTAGAAGTTTGCAATTCCCTGTTAAATTGGCATTTTCTCTGACCATATATAAGTCGCAAGGTCAAACATTGGAAAAAGAAGGAGTTTATTTGCCTGAAACAGTATTTAGCCATTGGCAACTGACCATTACACTTACGTGACCAACAGACCATGTAGCTCCTGTGCCTAACTCATCAACGTCCTCCATTTTTGTCGACCATGGGTGGATTCTCTCTAGTTGAAGATGCCAAATTGTTCTAAATCCGCCGATACTTTGTCTCTCCAACGAAGGTTTAGTCTGCCCGACGTCTTGTAGCTTCGTATCTAAATTCGAAGATTTTTTTGGCAGGAGCATTTTCATTCATCCGCTCTAGGTTTCCGAACAACTGTAGGCTCTTGACTTTAATTTTCGTGACCACGTCCACCTCATTGTGCAGTTCATAGAGTTCGGCATTGTATCTTCTCCTTATTTGAAAAAGGAAGGGATAGTTAGAGGAAAGGAAAGAAAATGGAAGAAGAAAAGTTTTGTGGGAAAGAGCGAACAATGTTGTTAATATTCGTCTTAAACCTCTGTAAGTCATAAATAAAAAATCCTTCTCTCATTGGGAATGCTTTGACTGGGACGCGGTTCCACAATCGGGATGTTCTTACTATAAAAGAATTTCCATAGCCGGACTTAAACCATCTCGGAATTTCCACTGTGAAAGGGTGGGCACTTGATGCCTCTCGTGTTGTGCGATTGAATTGCTTAAGAGGAGGAAGAAGTGATTTTAATTCCTTTTTAATTCTGGAACAAGTGCCAACACCAAGCAGATATCTATAAAATAGAGTAAGTGCTCCAACAATACGACGATGACCAAGTGGTATAAGGAATGAGGTCACATTTATGTCGCCTATAAGACGAATGGCGCGGTTTTGAACTTTGTCCAAAAAATTTAAAGCAGTTTTTGGTGCACCTGCCCATAAATGTGAGTTATACTCGAGCTTGAGTCGTATATATGCTTTATAGATTTTTAAAAGGTCTCGAGATGAAAAATAAGTTTTGCAACGGCTCAAAAATCCTAAACATTTTGCGGCGCTTTTCGCAATATCGAAAATATGCTCATTCCAGTGCATATTTTGATTCACTCGCATTCCGAGAATGTTCAGATCTTTGAGTCGCTGGATACCTTCATTTTGAAGCCGGAGAATCGGTTCGAATGTTGTTAGCTTGTTACTAACAAAACAGTTTTGAAGTGTTAAACTCGACTCTGTTAGCTTTACCCCAGTCGACAATTTTGGCAAGGTCGTGATTGAGTGCGCCGGCCATCATTGTTCTTTTGGAGGTGACTGCGGAAGCTGTAGCATTAGTTTGTTTTAGAAAATCATATGATGCTACTAGAGTGCTGTCATCAGCAAAACTATGGATTGGATTGAAAGTTATTTTGAGAAGGTCATTAATGAAAATGAGAAATAGGGTGGGGGAAAGGACAGAGCCTTGTGGAACACCAGCATTGATTTGAAGTTGGTCGGAAAAAGAACCGTCAACTGAAACTATGATAGATCGATTTAAAAGAAAACTTTCAATCTATTTAGAAAAGGTTGAACCAAGAGCAGAATGGCAAATTTTTGCCAATTGCTTTTGTCACCTTTTTTAGGAATAGGATAAACTTGGGCAACTTTCCAATAGGACGGTTAAGTTCCTGAAGAAAAGGACAAATGGAATAAGTTGCGCAGAGGTTTAGAAATAGCGAAGGCAATGTGTCGCAGCACAATTGCAGGTATACCATCAGGACCGGTAGATTTTTTTATATCGAGATTCTTCAAGACTTTTGCTACAGCTCTTGTTCTAAAGTAGATCCTTCCGAAGGAATAATTTAGAACAGGGATTGATGAAGGATTTTGGGCTGTAGGAGGGAGTGTGGAATTAGCTGCAAATAATTTTGCGAAGAGATTAGCCTTTCCAACAGAATCTGATATAATTGTACTATTATCAATCATAGGTGGAAACGAAGACTTGCAAAAATTTTGCCCAACATTTTTAGCAAATGTCCAGAAAGACCTGCTGTTGTTGGGGAGATCAAAGATTTCTCGTCTCAATCTTTGGTTATGCAGGAATTTTTGCTGATTGATAATTTTTTTACATTTATTCCTAACCACTTTATAACTCTCATACGTATTGACTGTTTTATTGTTCTTGTATTTTTTGTAAGCTTCTTCTTTGGATTTCAGAGCTTTGCTGCAGAGGTCGTTGAACCAACCTGAGGGATTTCGTTTTATACTTCTAAGGCTATTTGGAATGAAAGTTTTCATTCCTAACAGAATCCTCTTGGTAATCACCTCTGCAGCAAAGTCGACATTATTATATTGGAAACACAACGACCAGTTCGATGCATTTAAAAAGTTGTTGAAGCCTTCCCAGTCAGCTTGGTGGTAATGCCAAACTAGTCTTTTGGGAGAATTAGAAGAACTGGTTGTTGTGCCTACTTCGAAGCTTGTGCTTACAAGACAGTGGTCGGAACCACCTAGCGGAGAGTTAACAGAGATTGAATATTTCTCTGGATGGGTAGTTAGGAATAAATCCAGGAGGTGTCCGTTCTGGTCGCGTCGGTCTGGTATCCTCGTAGGGCTTTTGACAAGTTGAGAAAGGTTGAAAAAATAGGAAAAAAGTTCAACTTGTTTGCCTTCGGGACTGTTGTGACTAGAAAAATTAAGCCAGTCTCTGTTATGAATATTGAAGTCTCCCGCCAGAATAATCTCAGACTCGGGATTGGTTTCCAGAATTGAGTTTATCTGGTTGGATAGTCTTTCTATAAGCATATCAGTTTCTAGCTGATTCGCTTGAGGCGATCTGTAAATAAAACAGAAGTGAATGATGTGCTTATCGGCGTGTATTTTCATCCAATTATATTGATAAATTGGATTGGAGCACTCAAAATTTTGAAGAGTCTTATAAGCTACATCATTTCGTATATACAAAGCAATCCCTCTATGGGGTATAAAAAGTGGCACAAGAAAAAGAAAAAGAAAGCCGGAAAAGAAAAACGAAAAAAAAAAAATTATTTTAATATGAATTGAATCATGATTTTATTATTGTCAACTAAGACGAACAGTTAACAACATTTTGAATAAAGGAGAGAAAAAAGAAAAAAATTGTTTTGGCTATTTTTAAGTTATGTATTATTTGATTTAATTATTAATCTCAAGTAAATTTTATTATTGACACTATTTTTAAATTGTTTTTATAATTTAAATTTTTATTATTTTAATTTTTTTTTTTTTTATGCACTCTGATTTTAGTTTATATCTGTTCATTAATCATTAATTGCTTATTTAAACGTTTATTTATTACACCGCACTTTTAATTCACATGTACCTAGGTTGAAGTACAGTGGCAAATTCTTTGATCCGAGATGTTTTGACAAACCGAAACAGCAACTGTTTACAAGGGTTACTCTTCACCGTACCTCCATATTGATGTCGTTTGTCAGATTAATGCTGGTTCAAAGGTAGGTAAGCTCCTGAACTACCTCGAAATTATATGTACTAACAGTGATTTTGGGACCAATATTTTGTTGGGAGGCCTTTCTATTTGTTGGCAACATATATTTTGTCTTTTCCGATTTGTTGGCGAATATATTTTGTCTAAATGCGAACATCTGGTCGATTATTAGTTTTCCAGGGTAAAAGCCGCTTTGATAACTGCCAATAACAGCGTCACAATAGGGCTTCAGACATTCGCACAAAATGTTAGATATTCTTCTATAGGTTTTATAGGACATTGGGTTGCTCTTTTTGTAAGTGGGTCATATAGAGCTGGTATTCTAGTCATTAGACATGCTTTCTTACTTCCAGATGTTGCCAATGATTTGGTGCATGCAGTTAACCAAAACATCGCCTCCAGCTTTGAATAGTTCAGTTGGGAGTCGATCAGGTTCACCATTGGCAACTATATGTTACAATTTCTAGAGTACGGCGGTCTGGTGATATTCAAATAAAAATTATTGAAGGAAGGGAGCAAGGCAAATTAATTCAACAAAAAATGTTGTATATAAAGAGGTTTTGACATCTAATCATTGGAGAAAAATGGTAAAACGCTGCCCTTGTTAACGGAGTTTTGCCTCGGAGTGTTGAGTAGTCCTATCGAGAAACCACAAAAATAGCATACCAGTTAAAGAAGCCATTATAAAACTAGATGGCTCAACAAAACAGATGATTCGAGGGAATGGAAACAAAAAACCAAATGCAACATAAAATTGGCAGCCCTTTGTATGAATGAAAACTATTTCATGTTTAGAGGGAAGTATTACAAAACCCCAAAAGGCACTAATAGGAAATCCACTATCCCCTATATTGAGCGAAATCTTCATGAATTTTATAGAAGAAAGGATAGTAGAAGAAGGAATTATGCCCAGGATCTGGAAGCGATATGTAGATGAATATTAACGCAGTAGCGGAGAAAACCAAAATGGAAATTTTACTTGTTAAACTCAATAACATCCATAACAACATAACTTTCACAATGGAAAATGAAAAAAATGGTGAAATCCCGTTGCTAGATATCAAATTAATTAGAAGGGAAGGAAAAATAAATTTTGATATCTATAGGAAAATTACGACAACTAAAAGAACTATCACTTCCGATTTAAACCACCCCCATGGACAAAAGATGGCAGCATATCATACAATGATTAACAGGCTACTGACCACACCTTTATCAGAAGAAAACTTCAAAAAGGAGAAATTATAAATTGAGGACACAGCAGAAGTTAATGGATTTATGGAAAAAAATGTTGAGAAAATAATAAAGAAGAACTGAACTGGAAAATCTCTCAACTTTATTCGAACAAAACAAAAATATGGAGAAGCCAAAACGAATTTGTGTAACACATTGCAGAGAGCAAATTTTCGGCAATTTGCAGAGAGCAAATTTTCGGCAGAACAATCGGTAAACATAGTCTCCATCAACACACCACCGATAATGGTTACCGATTGATCAGTTTTGCAGCGGCGCATAATACGGTTATAAGCAGCACCAAATTTCCCCAAAGAGATATTCATAAAGCCACCTGGCTATCTCCAGATGGCCGTACAACCAATCAAATTGATTACCTTATGATTGACGCACGCCATCAGAATATCTAATGTTAAAAAAGTGCAGTCACATCATAATCGCAAATTTAACATTGTAGCCTGCAGTCGCCCGAGATAGCCAGAAGCTTTAGAGAGCAAATTAGGCTAAATTTAACAGCTACAGCTCTTTCAAATCTTCGATTGATGATCAATGGAAAAACTGTGCCAGTATCATCAAAGAGGTAGCCGCAAACACAATTGGCTTCAAACCACGAAGCACCAGAAATCCATGGTATGACGAGGAATGTGCGTCAAAAACGTTGAAGAAGAACGAGGCGTATAAAAAAGCGCTGCAACGGAAAACAAGAGCAGCGAAGGAAGAATATAAGGCTAAAAGAAGAGATGATCAGAAACTCATCAGGCGGAAAAAACGGGACTACGAGAACTCTCAGCTCATATATATCGAATCTCATAGAAATAGAGGCGAAGTGCGGAACTTCTACAAAAAAGCCAAGCCACTGGCAGCTGGCTATAAGCCCGCTACACACACGCTAAGAGATAATATTGGAAATTTGGTTACCGAAACGCAAGTGATATTGGAGACATGGAAACAGCACTTTCAGCAGCTGCTAAATGCTAAAAAAACAACAACAACAAGAGCTAGCAACACCAGCACCAGTCATTACCAGCAACCCCCCGCCACCCACTGTAGAGGTTGTTGGCCAAGCCATCAGCAAGCTGAAAAACAACAAAACTGCTGGACCTGATGGACTCCCAGCTGAATTATTTAAAGCTAATAGTTTTGAAGAAAAACTTTTATATAAAGCAGCGTTTATACGTTTTTGAATTGTGTAAGTTGAAAAAGTGATTTTGCGAGAAAATGTATTTATAAACTCCTAATTGTGTTATGCCAATATATTGAAAGATATACATTAAAAAATACAAAAAATGTGTATTAAATATTATTATTATTTATCAATACAAATATTACTTGAATAATTGATTTACTATTTAAAAATTTATATTTGTGTCGTTAAAAATCAAAATGCGCCTTTTCCACCTTAAGTAGTTTCGAGAAAAACGTAAAAAAGTTATAAAATTGAAACTTGTCAATTTATAATAGAGATTTCGACCTTAATTTATTAGTCCACCAGCTAGAGTGCAATCATTAGCAATTTAAACATTTTGGCCCGTGAGGTTTGAAGATATTAAGCTACAAATTTTGGAAAAGGCGGTATTTGTGCATCACTCCTGGAAATGACCATTTTTGAAAACCAATGAATAGGGAAAGGCTGTTTTTGAATAAAAAAACGGATAAATATGCAGTATAATTCAGTCTCTTTGCAATTTATTTAAACTAAAATAAATCAGTAATATTATGTAGTTACTTACTTTAAAAAATTAACGGAAACATAAAAATTTCTCAAAACAAAACATAAAAAAATATTCACTCTATAAAACAAATTCACTCTAAAATATTCTCTCTATAAAACAAAACAAAACAAAATATAACTTTAGTAAAAAGAAAAATTATTTTTAAAGTAAAGCTAACAATATTTTTAAATTCTTAAATCCAAATCTTCTTCAAGACATGACTGACACATTTCTTCGGTTTCAGTATTACTACCATTTAAATCCACTGGATCACTGTTAATTACTTCTCTGTAATACAAAAGCTCTGGCCTTTCTCTCCTATCCCCAAAATGCTTAGTCAACAACTTGTCAACATCTTTAATTTTTTCTGGTTTAATTGACACACCACGAGGTAAAAGGACAGGTTGCATTGAAGAGATTTTCATTCCTTTTTTCAAAATACTTTTCTCTGAGCACAAGTCAGATTTATAAAAGGTCTCTCCGCGGATACGAAATCCAAATGTACTATTCCTTGTTAAAATGAACCGCTTTGTGGGATTAAATTTAAAGTGCCATGTACCTGGGGGTTTGATAACACGAGCACATTCTGATTTCCAATCAAGTACCGGACAAGTGCTGCTTCCAAGTTGTATTATATTTCCATGCTCTGAATAAATTTCATAGTATTCTTCTTTTTGTATTATAGTTTCTTTTGCACGAACCTTTTTTTCAATCAAGGCGAAAACCCTATCTGGAGGGATAAACGAATGTCCTGGTACAGGAAATATGACTTCGACACTCTTAATAGTTTTAGGGGCTTTCCTACATAACCAAAAGGCGATCATACTTAATAGGGTTGTATTTTTATTTTGCCCTCCGCAGCCATCACAAAAGAGGCGAAGAACTTGTTTATTTTCAAAATCAGTGTTACAAATTTGATAATACAGGGCAGACGATATTTCATTTGAACCCTTAGCAAAATCATTCTCGGCCCAAGAATACAAAAAGACATTATTTCTAGTAAGTTTATCATGTGAAGATCCAACTACTATGCCAAAAAGATAAAGATAAAGTTGTCTGCTGTAATACGATGACTGATCTGGTACTTTAGGCAGCACCATGTTTTTTTGGCAATCAAAAGACATGGTAAGTGTATTTTCTTTTTCTGCACCAAGTAATTTGAAAAAAGCGTTTCCTCTCTTCTTATGAACGTTGTACTGAGTCATGAGGTTGAGTTTTCGTTTATCATCTTTTGAGTTAATAATTTTAATTTGTTCCTTAAAATTTAAACATACTGAGCAAACATCTGTACAAGGCATTTTAAACCCAATATTGAAATTCCTATTAAAAATATTTCGAAAATAACTATTTTTTACTTGTAAATCAGATCTTTGGTTATTATAGTGCCGCCACATTTTATTTATACTGAGCTCGTTCGGTAAATATTGCCTTTTAGCTGTTTTATTACGGCAGTAGTGAATTTCAATTACCTTATAAGTTTTAATAAAATTTATAATATCTTGTTTTCTTCTTTCATTTTTTTGAAGTTTACGATCTCCTCCTCTATTTTCAATAGGTGCTTCGCCTGTTTCTAGATGTCGTTTGCAAAGTCGTTGAATTCTATCTTTTGATACATGAAGTGTACTTAAAAATAACTTGCGACATACTCTTATACATTTTCCAGATTCTTTTCGCATAAAATAATTTATGGAAATAATTTTTCTTGATCCTCCATTATTTCGATCGTGCCTTTTTGTCGGTTGTGGTAAACAATAACTTAGTAGAAATGAGTCTTGTCTTATCTTATATTTTTGATTGTAAAATTGTTTGAAAAATTTCCAAATCTCTCTTTTTGTGATGTTGTTGCATTTGAAAGAATTTCCCGTGTGACTGCACTTAATTATCTCTGGTAACTTTTTGGCACTGTATCTAAGAACCAACAATTAAATACAAAAATAGGTGATGATTAATATTTTATTAAGCTGAGTTAACATTTACTATTACCTCTTTTTCTTCTCATTAACTTTTTTGGTGTCATTTCTTAATCTTTTACGCGTTTTTCCGTTTAGGATAACTTCTGCATATTCTACGGATTCCATTTTTACTGAAAACTAGAAAAATAACACGGACGATCTTGACTTTAAGAGCTTCTTCTCATTACTAAATAAACTCATTTGTTTTTTTACTTTGGTTTAATTAAAATGTCATTTTTCCCGCCATTTTTGGAAATGACCAGTTTCGTAAAAAAGTAAGAGAATTTTGTATTGGAATAGGTCATTTTTGATGTAAAAATCAAATATGAGGGAAAAGGCCTGTTTTGATATTAAAGTCTATTGGAAAAGAGTGCGATTTGAAATAAATATTGATTTTTAGTATTGAATAAATTAGGGAAAAAACGTGTTTTGGGTATACTAAACATATATAAAAACACCTATTTTCTATAAAAAAGTGATTGGCATGAAAAATACAACAATTTTCTATTTTGGAAAAGGAGCACTTTGAAATTGATAGACACATTTCATAAATGTCCTGAAATTCCACTGAATATTTATATTTGTTTATAAGTATTTATTATTAGTACTCGTGCCGCATATTCGTATCTTCGTATTTCGCAAGTTTAGAAAGTGGATTTAGCATGAGGAAATACAGTATACTTAGCAACTTTTTTTGTTTATCTTTGAGATATGTAATTAAAACTTTTGAAATAAGATTTGATGTAATTGCAATAAAATTGTAAATGTAATAAAAATAAGTAAAACAAAACTTTCATGAAATAAAATGTGATGTCTAAACGCTTCCTAAGAAATACTATTAATAGAGACGTACATTTCAACAACATGTGGCGATCAGAGATATCGCTGGCAGTATAGATATGAAACTAAATGCATTTAAACTAAATACATACCACACCCACATTAAGAACACATTAAAATAGCCATAGATACGTTTTTGTGTTTTTTTTTATTATCATAATATCCCTAACTATTTCAAAACTCAAAATAAAAAAACAAAATATTTATTTATAGAATTTATATTTTTATTTTTCTTTTAAATTTTGGTTTGTTTTGGTATGATTAGGTATGACAATTATAGTAAAGGTTAAGATTGGTTACGACTTTGTTACATCATATCGAACATATAGGCCATTTAACGAAGTATTATATGACATCATATGACGCCTTATGACTATTATAGTTAGGGGTAAATCCAATAACTATGCTTTTTCTCTTATTCTTCAGTTTTTATTGTTATCCCGCTAGGGTCTCTGATGTAGGTAAGGGTAGTCTGGATATTTCTTTTTAAAGTTTATTTTAATTTTTATGTTTACTAAATTTGCCTTGTATTGAATTGGAACTGATAATAATGTTATAACATATTTTGTTTTTATTGCTCTTAGCAGATCGTAAATTTCGGTTTATCTCCATGTATTTCGGTTTTTATTCTCCATGTACAATATAATATTTACTCAATGCTATTGCGCATTTGAATTTATTCTTTTGAATTATTTGTTAATAAAATAAATAAATTTTAATTTGTGGATTTTGTGAACATGGTCTGGGTGAGGTAAAAAATATATTTTCTAAATTTACTATTTGTTTTACCGGTAAGTTTTTTTGCTGCAATATCGTAATATCGTAATATTTTAACAAAGCTATTATAATAATATTCTGATAATTCGGTTTTTGTCTTTGTTACTTTGTTTTTTTTTTTTTAAATTAATTCATATAATCAGATAGTCAATGCTATTGCTCAATAGGTGAATTGTTTTTAGGTTAATTTTAATTTGTTTTTGGTTTTATTTGGTTTTATCGTTTTGTGGTTTATGTCTTTAAATAAAATTTTTCACACTATCGTAATTCTTAATAGTTCTAATAAAGTTGTCTAATCTAGTTGAAAAAAGCTTCGTGTTGTAAAAACTTTGTGAAAAGTTTAACAGACGTTTAAGCGTATTAATATATAAGATTCTGATAATTCGGTTCTTGTCTTTGCTACTTTGTTTTTTTTTTTAAATTAACTCATATAATCAGATAGTCAATGCTATTGCTCAAAAGGTGAATTTATTTTTAGGTTAATTTTAATTTGTTTTTGGTTTTATTTGGTTTTATCGTTTTGTGGTTTATGTCTTTAAATAAAATTTTTCACACTATCGTAATTCTTAATAGTTCTAATAAAGTTGTCTAATCTAGTTGAATAAAGCTTCGTGTTGTAAAAACTTTGTGAAAAGTTTAACAGACGTTTAAGCGTATTAATATATAAGATACTAGAAAAAAACCCCGGGTACTTACCCGGCATGGAAAAGAAAGGAATTTTTCTGTGAAACAGCATATCTAACAACAATATATAGAATAGTAATAGTAAAAACTAAAAAATGTTCAAAATTTTAAGTTAAGATTAATTTTAAAATAAAATAAAAAAATATCAGATAGCATTAAACTTTTTTTGTAAGATTTAATTTGTTTTTATTTTATTTGTCTTTCTCGAGGGAAGGTGAAAACCTCGAAAAATACTAAGCAGAACGCGCCCGTAGGTACTTAGCTATGTGGAACACTAACCCAATAAAACCACCGAAACCCTTTACCATAACTAATATTATTAACCGATTAATTGATTGTCGCGTTAATTGGGAAAACGTGAGTCGGAATGTCATTAAAAAATAGTTTCCGATAATTTTATCAAATCATTAATTATACCTATGGGTTAGTACCATTTCCCAATTATTATATTCATATAGAACTATCTGGAACAGGTTACTGAATAAACCTAATATTTTACTATTTTTCTTGTATGTACTTTAAATTTTAGTTTGATTATTGGCCGTCAGATGTTTTTTAAGTGGATTTCAATAAATATATAATTTTGTTTCTAGTTTTTTTTTTTAAATAAATTGTCAGTTTTATCATAAAATTAGAATAATATAGATATACAATGTATGTATGTAAGATATTTTAATAACTTTTTCAAAACTTTTTAAATTTAAACAATAAAAATTTTAGTCATAAAATTAAGATATGTTTTTTTTTTTTATGAAAATTAAATATTATAAAATCTGTAAACTAAATTTGAACAATAAAATTTTAACATAGGTTCGATATACATAACATTGCACCAATGTACTAATAAGACTTCCTAACCAAAATACAGTACAAATTATATTAAATTTATTAGACCTATCTTTTAGCTGTTTGAGTATATAGGTAGGATAAATGCTAATTGGTATAATATATTGTAGTATATGCAAACACCTACATGAATACTTGATATGTCATAGTGTCAAAATTGTCAACTGTGAATACATTCCATGTATGGATAAGTAATAAGTTTGCATAATTTGCATGCTTAGATTTATTTTAAACTAAACGGTTTCGTATTTTGTTGAAATAATTAAGAAGAGAATAATAATTAAAAATGACGTTTTTTTTATTAAAAAAATCTTGTTTTTTGTTATTAATTATATTATATTATAAAAATTAATACATAATAATAAAAAAAAATATTTGTTTAATAACAAAAAACAAAAATTGAATTAAAAGAGAATCGAACTCACAAAAATTTGTGATATTAAAATCTATATTAATAATATTATCCTACTAACTAATTTTTTTTCCTACTAAAAGTGTCAAAAACCAAATGCGATAAATAAAAAAAAATAAGAAGAAAATAAAATAAGAATTTGACTCAAAAGAGAATCGATAAAAAAAAATTGGTTGAATGGAAAAAAAACGAAGCACACGAAAAACCACGAAAAGTTTGCTTCAAAATCGTGCTCTTGTGTATTATAATATAGATAAAATAAAAATTGATTTTGATCGCCACGACCTGCATCATCGCCGATTGATTAAATGAAAACGAAGCCCACGAAAAACCACGAAAAGTGTGCCTTCACTAATCGTACTCTTGTGTATTATAATAAAGACTAGGGGCCCCTGTTGAGTAATTATATTTCAATTTGAAGTCAAATTTAAAGTTTTTAAAAAAACAGTAATTTACGTACTGACATAGACTTCGCACAATATAGCAGAAACCACTCGTGTTTAATAAAAAGTTTTGTGGTTAGTAAGTTTTATTTAGGACACATAAATACACGTCCCTCACATACTGCCTCGTTTCCGATATATTCCCTATAGTAAGAAGCATTTAGTGATAAAATTACTAAAAATAAAAAGTTTTGTTATTAAAGAGGTACGTATATATATACTTACATAATACATAATTTTAATAAAAACTATATTATTACTACAAATAACAAAAATTTAGAAACAGTTACTTAAAAAGATAAAAATGAAGAATTCAAGTGACCTACTATATCAAAATGAAGTATTTTAACTCTACTATATAAAAATAAATTTGCTAGTCATATCAACAATTCAACTGATTTTTTTTGTTTTTGCTTTTTTATATTTTTTATTTGAAATGAATTTGTTTCTTTGTTTTTTTTTGGCATATGTACATAGATTCATTCGCAAGTACATAATATAAAATATAATAACTGATTTGTTTACTTTTGTTTATTATTTTCATAAGATCTCACTTATGCATGTATTTGCTGAACAATAAAATCATATGAGTACAAAATTTTCAACTGTGTGCGCATTTTTGTTTTATCTACAATCTTATATATTATATATATTAGAAATTCATTAAGGAGTAGGAGAATCGAAATAAAATAAAAAGGTGTCTACTGTGCAGGACCTTAAATGCTTGTTAATTATAATTATAGATAGGTACTCTAACTCTACTATATAAAAATAAATTTGCTAGTCATATGAACAATTCAACTGATTTTTTTTGTTTTTGCTTTTTTATATTTTTTATTTGAGATGAATTTGTTTCTTTGTTTTTTTTTTTGGCATATGTACATAGATTCATTTGCAAGTCCATATGTAAATTTTAATAACTGATTTGTTTGCTTTTGTTTATTATTTTCATAAGATCTCATTTATGCATAATGTATTTGCTGAACAATAAAATCATAAGAGTACAAAATTTTCAACTGTGTGCGCATTTTTGTTTTATATTCAATCTTATATATTATATATATTAGAAGTTCATTAAGGAGGAGGAGAATCGAAATAAAATAAAAAGGTGTCTACTGCGCAGGACCTTAAATGCTTGTCAATTATAATTATAGATGTAAGTATTAGTGTAAATATTAATTAGTCGCAAGCACTGATGAAGGAAGTAAGTTGCTTCCGAAATATCGATATTTGCAAAATAAATACAAATGATTAGTGAAAGGAAAGTCGACTTTTATTCCATAATTTAAATATATCACTAAAAACAAATCTGATTATCAAAAACAACAAAAATCAGAAATTTTTCGATTTCTATTAAGAAAGCAAAGATCAGAAACTGATACACTGATTTCAAAAATTTATTATACAGAAATGTAAATCAATTCAATTGATATACAGAAAATATATGGTTGTGTTCATCTTATATTATTAATATTATTTTTTTCTTGATTGTGTATATTTTGCAATAAGATGACGGATACATATATTGAATTGAAATATTTGTTTTCGTATTATTATAAGAAAAATATAACTTCTCTGTGGTATTACGCATACATACAGTACACAATAACGTATGGTACAACGAACTGTATGGTAACAAATTTTTTTGTTTTTATGGAAGCATAAGGAAAACAATGGTGAAGATAAAATTTTTATTTGTTATTATGGTAAAATAGGTTTCATTTAATATTTAGAAGAAAATATAATTTTTTTAAAAACTTACCTAATATGAGTATTTGTTGCTGTAAAATAATTAAACGATTATGTGATGTAGGCTTTTTGTTTATTAATTCAGTAGAATTTTTTGTGAGCCAGGAACAGTGTTTCCTTAATAAAACCGAAATAAGGAAATCTAAAAAAAATTTTCTTGTGATTATAACACTCATTTCTGTCTGTCTTCACCAGTTAGGATATAGTTCATTTGTTTTAGAAATGCATGCGTCGACTATTTGGTTCTTTAAATTTGTGAAATATAAATAATGTAAGTTACAAATTTTAAAAAAAATTATCAGTAGGTTCTTAAGAAATACTTTTTCGGTTGTGGTATCAAAGTTGTTATATTTTAATGACTGTTCTGAAGCTAAATTTACGGACGAATCAGCTTTAATCATTAGTTCGGGACATTTTGAACAACTAAAATTTTTGGACAATATCTTAAAGATTCCTTAACTAAAAAAATATATTTTCGCTGGCTCAGCTTCAAGTGTATTGAAACCGCTGGGGTCATTGTCGTCATGAATAAATTGGTTTATTGATTCCTCAACATCGGGTGATATTTGCATTTCATCAATAATACTAGAATCAACTTGACTATCAAGGGCAAATTGCCAATCTAGCACGATGTCTGTGTCGTTTTCACAATTTTTGTTCGTGTTCATGAATGTCACTATGCGCATTATTCGAGCAATTATACAATTGAATTCGGAAACAGGAGGATTTCTATTATTTCCTCCTTTTGAACGTACTTTGGCAAACAAATTTTAAAGTGGATCTTGATTTATTTTTGATGACAACAAAAACTTAATTTCTAAGCTATTGCAAGAGAAAAGATCTTCACATAAAATTAATATTCCATTAATTGTAAGGATTAATCCTGAGATACAAAAATTCTTTTTTCCTGAGGGAAGCTTTAATGATTTTAAATATATGACTACTTTAAGTTGTTGAATTTGCGCACCATCTTTTTGTAAAGGCTTTCTAAAGGGATGTTTTTTTTTTAAATTACTGGAGTTTAAGCAATGAAAAGTATTGTTCGTTGTATAAATAAATGTACTGGTATTTTTTGCGCTTGTCTGAACTTTATCTGAAAAGAAATTGTTAGCTATACACGTATCAATTGCAGCACCTGTACTCCTGCTTAATGCTTGAACTGCCAAAGACACATTCATTTTGTCAAAAGGTCCATATGTCTTTTTGTTATTTTGGACATATTTTAGTTTAATATATCCTAAAAACATAACACCTTCTGAAAAGTACATGTAATCAGAAATATATACAGATGGATCGAAAGGAAGGCGGAAATCATCCCGGAGGAATGCTCTATTCTGATAGTTTAGCTTACTGCCATATACAGAGCAATTCAAGCTGCTGAAACCCTGCATGAGAATACCATTGTATTTACGGATAGCCTCAGCTCAATTATGTCAATCAAAACCCCTTTCAACAGTGATTACATGTCTTCATACATTAAAAACACCATAGCACATAGCAATGGCAAGTTAAGATTGGCATGGATTCTAGGCCACGTTGGCATAGATGGCAACACCAAAGCTGATCCTGAAGCAAAAATAGCGACCAAAAGGCCTCTTACCAGAGGCTTAGTATTGTCCTATGCTCATGCTAAAAGGTTGTCATGCCAAACATCCTGAAATTCTTCCAATCGTTTTTCCAGATTACACAATCCCAATTCCAGGACTAATTAAAACTAGATCACGAGCCCTAGGTGTCAAACTTACTAGAGTACGCCTAGGGTATACCCTTCCTACACATAAACACTTATTTGACAGATCCACACCTCTGACATGTATTCACTGTTCAGAACCCCTAACCATAAAACACATCCTAACAGAATGCTCTTCAAATAACACAATTATATCTCAATTCACATTCACCCCACTCCAAGCTCTGCGATTCCATACCAATACACACTTAACACTTATAAAAAACCTTCTGCTACATCAAAACATCTGGGATGAAATATAATTTATCAATGCCGTTTTCATTGTTATACTACTATCATAACAATATTACTAATGTTACTTGGTAGGAATAAGTCCTATCAACCTTTTTATCTTTTCTTATAATTTTGTTTATCTACTATTTGCTAAAATCACTTTTTATTCTAGCGAATAGTAAGTATATTTACACTTTTTTTATTTAAGATTTTACACTTAATTATACTTGATTTTTTATAAATTTACACTTTGATTACCTACTATATACACCTCCTTTTTACATTACTTTACATTTTTCAATATTTAAGACTCTACACTTAAATACCTTTACTTTATTTTTTATAAGTGTACAATTAACATTGTTTCTATTTTGCCAAATTGATAATTTGTTAATTTGCTAAAATTTTGAATTTTGAATTTTAATTTCTGAATTGTTAATTTACTAATAATTTTGTTTTAAAATTTAATTTCTATTTTGTTAATTTGTTGAGTCTTTTCTTTTATACCATTTATTGTATTTCTTAGATGTTATATATTTTATTTTGTAAATTTACTTTTATATTTTAAAGGCCCACATCCCGTAGGCGTTTGAATCTTCTTATATGGGCGGTATTCAGCAGGTCAGCTGCCAGTTGGTTTGGATGGAGCTGCAATCTTTCATGGTATGTTTTGCTGGTCTTTGTCACCACCTCTTTCATGGAGCATATGTGGTGCATCCTTTCTTATATTTGAATTGCTGACGTACAAAGGGGCATTGACAATTGTACGAAGAGCTTTGGCTTGAAACCTTTCAAGGATTTCGATGTTAGAGTTGCTAGCTGTACCCCATAACTCAATTCCATATGTCCAGATGGGCTTTAGAATTGCCTTATATAGCAACACCTTGCTTTCCAATGAAACGCATAAACGACGTCCCATAAGCCAATGCATATTCCTGAACTTAGTTCTTAACTGCTTATTTTTATTGAGAATGTGCTTTTGCCACGTCAGTCTACGGTCCACATGCAAGCCTAAGTACCTTATCGAATCTTCCTGCTGTAAAACTTTGTTGTTTAAGGTTACTGGCGGACATGTGCTTCTTCTGGTGGTAAATGTAATATGCACCAATTTGAATTCGTTAGTTCTTATTCTCCAAATTTTTAGCCATTGTTGAACTTTGCTTAATCCCCTTTGAAGGTGCTGTGACGCCAGTTTTGGGTCTTTATTTGGTGACAATATTGCTGTATCATCTGCAAATGTGGCCATCATCGTGTCTTCGCTCGTAGGAATATCAGCAGTGTATAATAAATACATCATTGGACCAATCACCACTACCTTGTGGTACTCCTGAGTTTACATGAATTGGTAAACTATACGCTTCTCCATATTTGACTACAAATATTCTGTTCGCTAGGTAAGATTTTAGAATTAAGTAGTAATGGTGAGGTAAAAAGGTTTTTAATTTATGAAGATGTCCTTCGTGCCACACCTTATCGAACGCTTGTGTTACGTCGAGAAATGCAGCCGAGCAGTATCTTTTTTCCTCGAAGTCTTTATTGATTTTATCCACTATGCGATGAACTTGTTCTATTGTAGCATATGATTCTGCCTGAAACCAAATTGATGACATGGGATTAAATTTTTTGATAACAGGACTGGTTTGAGTCTGCTACCATGTTTGGATACTTCCCTGGTTTTGAGATTAGAATAATTTCGGCCATTTTCCATTGGTCAGGAAAAGAGCAGATTCTTAAGATTGCATTGTAAATGTAGGTGATGATTGCGTGTCCCTTATGAGATAATTCTTTAAGTAGCTTGCCGGTTATTCTGTAGTGGCCTGGGGACTTTTCTATGTTTAATTAATTTTTTATTATTTTGATCACTTCACAAATGGTAAATTTTTTTATTAGGACATCTAATTGCAGCGGCACGTCTAGAAATTTTACTATTTCATGATTTTCTTCTTCGGTAATTTCACATTCATATGGTTTGAAGGTTGCTTCAAGGTGTTCAGCAAAAGTCAGCGCTTTTTCTTTGTCCGATCTTGCCCAATCACCGTTATTTTTTTTAATTGGTGCAGTATGTTGTTTTGGGCGTTTCAGTTTTTTAGTAGATTTCCATAGAGAATAGTCTGTAGCTTCGGTTGGAGCTAAGTTTGCCAGATATTGCTGTATTTCATAATTTTTAGTATCGATCAGCATTACCTTTAACTCTTTTGTTGCTTTGTTAAGTTTTCTCTTGTCTGATGGTGCCCTAGATCTTTGACATATTTTACGTAGTTTTCGCTTTTCTTCAATTTTATTTTTGACTGCCAATGGACATCTTTGTTGATGTTTATTCTGATTTTGAGTTGGCGTAGTTTCGTATGCTGCTCTTGTTACTGCATTATCAAAATTATTTATTGCCCCGGAAATATCTTCCTTTGTTTTCAGTGGAACATTCAGCATGATGTCCACTAACTCCCGAAAACGATCCCAGTTTGTGTGTTTTGAGTGTATTCTTTGTTCAGGATGTTTGGCAATGGATTCAGTTATTATTATAGGAGAACGATCAGAAGAGAGATCAAGACATGAATCCGCATTCCAGTGTTTTTCATTAATTCCTTTTGTAATGCAAAAGTCAATTAAGTCAGGTTTTTTGCTGCGATCACTTGGCCAGTATGTTGGTTGACCCGTTGATATAACTAAGTTTATATTCCTTCATAGCCATATATAACTGCCTACCCTTATAGGTTATTAGTCTTGAGCCCCAAAAGGTGTGTTTTGCATTATAATCTCCACCTACGATAAATCTGGATCCCAACGTTTTAAAAAATTCTAAATATTGAATTTTTGTGATGCTATGTTTAGGTGGACTGTATATTACAGATATTGTAGTTGGTCCGGTCCAGTCTTCAACCACAATGCTAGTTGCTTGGATGTGATCTTTAGAGTAATTTTGAAGCTCGTGGTGTTTGATACATTTTTTAACGATAATAGCGGAACCTTCATGAGCGGAGCCGTCTGGATGTTTGGTGTCATAAGTTATGTAATTTCTTATTTAGCTACTTAGCTTCTATCTGTGAAGTGAGTTTCAGAGATAAGTATTATGTCTAATTTGTGTATTTTGATGAATGCTTCAAGTTCGCGAATATGCTGGACTAGGCCATTCGCGTTCCAAAGTGCAATTTTTAATAATTTGGCCATAATTATATTTTGGAGAAGAGTGTTGTTAGCAGATTTAACAATGGACTGATCTGCCCCATTAGGTCTCTCATCATCGCCATTAGCACGCCAACGTCGTTTTTCTGGTTTTGGTTTGCATGCTGGTGCTGCTGAGTACATCCTCCAGCCATGGCTGCATATGTGATGCTAGGTTGAGTTGGATTGTGAATTGGTACTGGTAACGAAAAAGACGGCTCAGAAGATGTTGCTGGAAGCGTTTTTTGTTGTTTTGTACGTAGTGCAGGATACTTCTTTTTTGTAGCTCTTTGTAGTGTTGACAACCTTTGAAATTAGCTGGATGATTACCAAGGCATAATACACATTTGACATTATTATCTCTGGTTGCTCTTTCGCAGTTTCTAGTTTCGTGCTCACCTGCACATTTGACGCACCTAGGATCTTTATTACAGAAATTATGAGTGTGTCCGTATCGCTGGCATTTTAAACATTGAGGTATGTCTCTTTTTTTGTGGAGTGCTTCGAAGTTTACTATTGCTTGCAGAATGCAATTTATATTGTAGATATCTTTGTTATTTTTATTTGGGAACAAATCTACATAAAATTAAGAAAGTGGACTTCCATCTGATATTTTTTTAATGTTGTATATGCTTGCTACCTTATGGTTTAGAGATTCTAACTCTGCTGTTATGTCAGAAGTTGCTGTTGATGGATGTAGACCTCGTAGTACAACTCTAAAATTTCTTTCTTGTTTGAGCTTATAAGTATGAAATTTGGTATTTTTCTCTGCCAGACTTTTCACTAATTGTCTATAGTCCTCAGGATCTGAAGTTTGGATTTTCACCTCATCCACACCTAGTGTTTTTGTATAGTGTTCTGCCTTACATACTTGTAGAAGTACTTGGTTCAATGGGTTGATATTTTGTACCCCTGAGACATAAATAGGTGGTGGTTTGATTGGCTTTACTATTTTAGTTTAGGCCTCCTCTTTATCACTTTCTACATTTTCAACATTTTCAAGCTCGCTGAATCTATTTGTTGAGTTTGTATCATTAAGCCAATAATCTTTTAGTTTTGATTGTTTCGATCTTGGTAATTGCTGCGGACTGAATCTTTTTCTTTTAGTATTTTTTGGATTTATAACATTGCTGTCATCGGAACTTCTAGCATTACTGTTTATGATATTTGTTTTCTTTTTATAAGTTACTTACTTAAACCCGCCTGAAGCAATATCCATTTATTCTTTTGGTTCATTACTTAGCGTTCTCACTGCTTTTATTTCAGATTGGTGGCTTTTAGCTTGATTGCGGGATACAAAAATTTCCTGTTGAGCTGCCTGATATTGTTTTTTTACATCTTCGGATTGAATTAATAAATGTTGAAATCTCTGGTGTATGTCTTCCTCGTTTGTCATTGATGTTTTTCTATTCATGATGACCGAATCTGAGGTCAACTCTTCAACGTTTTTTGTTGGAGTATTATTTTTTTTGGGATGATAAGAACATCTCACAAATTTGATGTTATGAATATTGTAAAAAGTTCTATGATTTTTTGTTGTACCTTGTACCGTATTTTCTTCTTCATTCAATTCTTCATTGGTAAAAAAAATTTCAATTAAATTTATTTCGTTTCTATCAGTATCTATTCTGCTAAGGAAATCAGCAACTTTATTTTCCTTACCTTTTATGTAACCTACATTCATGTCATATTCACCTAATTTTAATAACCAACGGTAAAGTCTCGGATTGACATCTTTACCTCTGGTCCTTGCAAATAGCCACTTAGGTGGTTAATGATCTGTCAAAAGATCAAATATACGCCGTAAATGTAAGATCCGAAATAGTTTACTGACCAAACAATTGCTAACAGTTCCTTTTCTGTTACAGAATAATTTCTTTCATGATCGTTTAAGGTTCTGCTGGCATAGCAAATTGGGTGGTTCTCTTGTTGGAGTTACTTTCCTATTGCAAATGCACTAGCATCGGTTACTAATTTAAACCTTTTTCAAAAATCTGGGTATTTCCAGATGGGGGTATCTGTTACGATTTTCTTTAATTTTTCAAATGCATTTATGTAATTGGAATCATTTAGGTCTATTTTTGCATGTTTTTTTTTCAAAAACAATGACTAAGGCTGAGCTACTTTAGCATAGTCCTTAACAAACTTTCTATAATAACCTGTAATGCCAAGAAACGATTTGATTTGTCACTGTGTTTTAGGTAGCTTAAGCTCTATTATATCCCTTATTTTTTTTGGATTAGGTCTAACTCCTTCAGGGGTTAGAATGTGCCCTAAATATTCGGTTCCTTTTGAAAAAAAATTACATTTATCGAATTGAACCTTTAAGTTGTGTTTACGTAGAGTATTGAAGATACTTCTTATACTATTAATGTGTTCATCTAAAGATGTACTAAATATAAGTATATCATCTAAGTAGACGACACATATTTTATTGATATAATCCTTAAGGATTGTGTGTTCATTAAACGTTGAAAAGTAGCCGGAGCATTTTTCAATCCAAATGGCATTCTAATATACTCATAATGGCCTAGGGGTGTAGAGAAAGCTGTCTTTGGACGATCCTTCTCTTTAACCAATATTTGGTGAAAACCTTTAGCTAGGTCTAGAGTTGTGAAGTACTGAGCCTTTCCTAGTTTATCTAGAATGGTATCTATGTTGGGTATAGGGAATTTGTCATTTACTGAAACTTCATTAGCTTACGGTAATCTATGACGATTCTCCATTTCCTTTTCCCAGAATTATCCATTTTCTTTTGAACTATCCATAATGACCTATTATACGGAGAGCTACTTTCTTTTATGATCCCTTGTTTTAACATGTCCGAGATTTGACTCGCTATTTCTTTTTCATGTATTTGAGGGTATCTATAAATTTTTGGGTATATAGGAGTATTAGTTGTTGTAATAATTTGACGTTGGACTTTGGTGGTGCTTGTTAGTTAGGCTGCTTCTTTATAGAAAAGATCCTTATTATACTTAAGTAATTTTTTTAGAGCATCTTCCTCTTCTGAGTTTAGATTTTTAAAAAGATATTGATATTCCATATTATTTATTTCAATAATTTCTAACTGGTTAATATCATTTTCAACATATGGACATTTAGAACTTTTATTTTGTTACCATTTATTTCGAGAGTTTCATTTTTTATGTAGCTTTATTTATATTATAGCTTTTAAAGGTTTAAGTAAATTTGGTCCAATTATACCGTCAAAAGTTTTATTAATAAAGTTGGTTAATTACCACCACATAAAAGCGTTCGTTAAATTCGTATGGTAGGTCAGTTTGAATTTCTTTACTAACTACTGTTTTCGAATTGAGTGTCATGAATTTTAAAGGATGTTTTAGGAATTTTTGAGGATGTTTTAGGTTAATGGGAAGTAATATTTGAGTTAAAGTTTCTAAAATTAAAAGAGTAAAAAAATAAAATTCTATTATTATTATTATTATTATTTCGAAACTGTTGGGAATGACTTGAATAATTATGATAATTATTATTTTGATTGCTCCTAAAATGTGAGAAATTGCCTGAATTCTGATTATTATATTTAAAGTTTTGAGTGAGGATTTATTCTGATAATTTGTGTTGTCATTCCTTGTTTTGGAAAAATTGTTTTTATTATTATATTTACTTTTGAAATTATGGGAATTATCTACTTTTTTTTCTCTAAATAATCCATAATTTTCTAGTGTATTATAAGCATCCCGAAGATTACTTATATTTTTATTAAAAATATCTGAGTCTAAATTAATATCTATGTTATTTAAAAATGTTCTAAGTATTACTGCCTCATTTATTTGTGGACTAAATTCTACAGGTTTAGTCTCGACAAACTCATATTTCTCATTTAATTTGTTTAACACATTTCTTAATTTATTAAAATATTCATTTACCGATGAGTTTCTTGCTGCGAACGCTTCTTGGTATAATTGATGATACGTTTCCTTCACTCCGAATGTCTTGACTAATACTGATTTCATACTTTCCCAGGTATCATTAGATCCAAGTGTCCGCATGACCTTTAATGCTGGTCCTTGAATTTTGTTTATGATGATTCTGTTATAAACGTAATTTTTAGCTTCATGATTGGAAAAGTAGGGTAGTATTGTATCGACTTCCCGTAGAAAAGACGTAAGGGCATAGCCGTCATCACCACTAAAATTGTGTAGCCTTTGGGCATCTTTTATCAGATCATTTAGTGAAAGAGCGTTGTTTATGGATGTTGTTTAGTACGCCAACTAATGAGTACGCCAATTGTTAAAATTAAAACTTTCAATTCCAATTTGAATTTATGGTTTTATTTATTAAAATCTTATATATATTTCTCTGTCTATTTATTTTATTTACAATCAGTTTAGCTTTAGCCTTATCTAACAATCACATTTGTTAAACTATTAAATTTTTTTTTTATAAGTTTAATTATAATCAATTTGAAATTATGGTTTTATTTATTAAAACCTTATATATAATTCTCTGTCTATTTAATTTTATTTATAATCAATTTAGACTTATCTAACAATCACATTTGTTAAACTATTAAAAATTTTTTTATATATTTAATTATAATCAATTTGAAATTATGGTTTTATTTATTAAAACCTTATATATAATTCTCTGTCTATTTAATTTTATTTATAATAAATTTAGACTTATCTAACAATCACATTTGTTAAACTATTAAACATTTTTTTTATATACAACACCACTGTTTGAAATCTCTTTTTGAAGTCACAGAATTTTCTTCTTAAAACCTTTTTCTAATTTTTTGCAACGGTCTTCTTTTATAAGTTCATTGTCTTTTTGTCCTTGAAATGTTATTATGACTTTTAATGACCTATATAATTTTACTCATAAGATACCCAACAAACAAACTGCGCGAAACACGGTTTTATTATAAGTTAACTCTACGTTGCTAGTTTAACAAATGTGATCATGTCAAATTGACAAATAATCAAAACAAGAAGTGAGAAGGAAAGAACAAAAACAAGTGCAATAAATGTGTTCGCTAAGAAAATTAAAGGAAATAAAGGTAAGTAACATCAAATTAATGAAATTATAAAAATAAGGAAAAAAAAATTTTTTCTTTTAGAAATATTTGCCTTCAATTTAAGCGTACTAAAACTACAAAAATAAACTTTAGAATCGCAGCTTGATATAATGTTTTCATAGCAAGTTATGATTGTAATTACGGAAAAAGCAGATTAGCCGAAATTCTAGGAAGTCTTGAGATCAGATTAAGAGATTTGGTAAAAAGTTCGGCTAATTTACTTTTTCCGTAATTACAATCATATTTTGCTATGAAAACATTATATCAAGCTGCGATTCTAAAGTTTATTTTTGTAGTTTTAGTACGCTTAAATTGAAGGCAAATATTTCTAAAAAAAAAATTTTTTTTTCCTTATTTTATTTTCGACTTTTTAGTGAAAATATTTTTTGAATGAAAAATAATATATTTTCAAAGAACAACACATATAATCAAATGGCACTAAAATTCACTCTAACGCAATTTGGTTATTATTGCTCATAGGTACTTCAAATGTGTAATTATATTTTATATTACTGTAACAAATTTTATAAAAATTATATTTTTAAAAATTTTTGGGAGATTTTTGATTAGATACCGATGAATTTTTTAATTTACGTATTAAAAACTTTTCACCAATAAAAAATTACGCACTTTATAAAAAGAAACCCTGTTAAATACAAAAAATATTTGACGTAAAATCGTAGATTAAATCTGAGAAAAAGTCTCAAATGTAAACACTCATCCGACTTTATCTACGATAAAATTCGATTTTGTCCGACGTGTAAACGCTGGCTAAGCATAAATTGGCATATAAAAGTATAATATATACATGCATAAATCGAAATTAAACTTTTTTTACATTCGAGAAGAGTAATTTCTAACTGAGTGATAGATAACTAATAGGTTCAAATTTTGTTTTCTTCCACAAATAATGTTTGCATTTAATTTTCAATTAAACTAAGCCATATGATTATGTGTGTAACAAATGCAAGCCCCATATGACACATGTACTTCCATTTACATATATTTAGTGAGAGAATGAGAAATAATAAAAGAAAGAGATTATTAAAAGAAACCAAATTAAAAACACAAAAAAAATATAATGAAAATGATGATTGAAAATAATTGAAATTGAATAATAATAGAAAATGATTGAAATATAATGATAATGATTTGTATTGCACACATTTATTTTGTATTCCTTTTTTGTTTTTTTTTTGCTTCTTTACACCAAAGAAATGTCAATAAATATAATGAATTTAAAGGGAAACCAAATTTTAACTTTATCAAATATCCATATTCCATTATTAGTACACACACATATGTAAATTTCACCTTAGTTGAATGCAAAGAATATCTATAATATATCTATATTAACAAGAATATGCACTCCCATTTTACGTAAACCTAATTTTAAAGAAATACCAAACGGAGCAAAATATCATTAGTTAAAAGAGATAAAATTTACATTTACTTATCGTATACCAAATTTATTATGAGAGAGAAAAGGAACAAAAAAGATGTTTGCCTTTTGCTTTATACTGTAAAATAATTTTGCGTTCTCATTATTCTTCTTTGGATTTGTTTACGTTTCCTCCCATTATTTATATGAGGCAGGGTGGCAAAAAATGTTAGTTCTAATTTAGTTTGTTCCCTTATACGAGGATTAATTCTGATCTTTTATTATTTTAATATTTTCGTTTTAAACATTATTATTTTCGTATATACCTATTAAAAATATTAAATTATAATTACATTACAATAATATAAAATCTTATGCATAGTTGATACAATTTAGAAAATAATATTGTTAAATATTTCAACGAAATTTTGGTCGAAAATTTTTTTCAAAATTATAAACTTTATTTATTTAATTTCAGCCAACTTTTTTTGTTACTCTCTTTTGTTTACTATATTTTTTCTTTTTCTTACACGTAAAATTCTTATTTTCGTCAATTTCCGACAATGTTTATCAAATTTGCATATGAATTTGTGTGCAAACAAATGAATACATACATGAGTTCATACTCTTTTTATGGATATACTTTGGTTAAATGGTTATTGAAATGGGTATTTTGTTGAATTGAAGCAAATTGAAACAAACATACAAAGTCCAAGGCAAGTTAATTAAGGCAAATATAATATAAATGATTATAATTATATATGATAAATTAACAATTTACTATTAAATTTATTTTAGAATTTGCATGCCCTGTTGACGCTGGAATTCCACTGGAATTACATTTTTATAGGTAAGTATTCTCTTGATTGTAAATTTGTTTTTTTTTGCTTTTTAGTTGATTTCAACGTTGGATTTGAAACAAACGCTGGATCTTGAACAGATGTGTTTTTACTGGTAGTTTGCAGTGTTGTAGAGTCATTAACTTTTTCACTTTCAAAATTTGCTTCACTTAAAATATGGTATGGTATGGTGTATAGTTCAAAGTTTTTTCGGTTTTTCTTATATTTTGGCATGAGGTATTCACATAAAGTAAAAAAAATGTTTTTTTTTTTTTCAGGCGGCAGTTCACTTTTTTTTTTACACTAAAAAATTATTTTTTTTTTTTTTTAATTTAAAAAAATATTTTTTTTTCAGGTAAGTTCAACATAGATGTTTTAGTTAACGGCTTGTATGTGATTTATAAACGAATTTTGATTCGAATCTTTGAATTGCTTATCTTCGGATAGCAATCGGATCCAATTATATTTAAAAATTAGAACACCAATTTGTATTTTCTTAATTCTTAAATTTTCTTTATTTTAAATTTATTACAACCTTAAGGTTTAACTTCATTCTTAAGAATAACTTTTTTAATATTAGAAAAAATTGATCTTATACTTTTTTTTATTTTCTTTTTTTCTTTTACTTTCCCTTTTTTTTATATTAAACAAGAAATCAATTATTAAAAAGGAAATGACAAAATTCATTATCGTATTTCATAAAATTAGTTATACATAAAAAAAATTAAAGTAGCTACATGATTATTATTATATTTCATAAACAAAACATTTCAAATACATAATTATTATTATATTTCGTAAGAACAAAAAATAGGTTTCTTATTTCAAAAAAAATATTAAAATAAAATTCGATAAGACAAAAAATGCATTGGGTAATTTATGCATTTTGTGTTTACGATTCTAAAAAAATAAAACATAATGTTCAAGTGGTTATTGACATTAAGTAAGAATAACGAAAGAGTTATTCTTGACCTTTAATAAATTATTTAATTTATGAATATGAAATCGGATATTATTTCAGATTTCGTAATTATGAAAAAACTTGTTTCCACTTGATAAGGATTGAGAAGAAATGTTTAAGTTTGTTGAGGTTGCCAACTTGGATGTAACTCGTGTTTAGGAAATTATTATAGTAATAGTTTCCGTAGAGGATCGGTATCATCATAATAATTACCGTGTAGGAACTTTATCACTATTTTTTTTTTTATAAAAACTTGTTTTACTATGATATTTCACGTGAAGCAGATAGCTATTATAGATAGATACGATAACTATTATCGTAGAATTTTCCATTTTAGGTAGGGACCAGTTCGTGGGGTTTCATTCTCTTGAGTCGAAGGACACTGTGTTCGATATCAAAAACTGACTCCATTTCTGAGGTCCCATGAGTTTGATCATCTATTACTGCTCATGTTTCTGTTATGTCCTCTTCTATGCTCTCCTGTCGAAGTCCTTTAATTTTAGTAGGTGCTGGATTGGATACCTTAAGTAGGTTGACTCCTATTCCATGTCGGCATTCCTTGATAGTGTTGTCTACTCGCTTGATAAACGGTTGAGGATCATTTCTTAATTTCCTGTAAGGTCCGTTCGTGATCTTCTCCTGCATCCTACTATCGTAATATTTTTTGTTTAAAATTACCAGTGCGTTGACTTTATCAGCCTTGACAAAGTATACTGGTTTCTGTCTCTGATAATTTCTTTCTAATTTCTGATAACCTTTTTATTATAGTCAATCGACATCTTTTCTTTAATAACTTTTGCTGTGGATAATAAACCATTCAGCTGCGAAAAACGTCAAATTGCTACCTTTGCAAATATAAAAAATAAGACGCTTTTAGATTTCTTTCCTCAGTCGAGTACAAAACACGGAAGAAGTCTGAAAGTAGTAGACGAAATACCCGTATCTGTATGATAAGCATATCAGTAAAATTAAAACGAAAATATTCGACTATTTTCAAGTTTTTATAAAATAACGCTAGAAAACAAGTTTTTATAAAAAAAAATTGTAGAATGTTTGTTTCTGAATGCAAATTGATTATTCGGGATCAGATCTCTTTCTTCAATAAACGGGACAAGTGTTTTAAGAAGCAGTTTCTCAAATATTTTTGATATAATAGGTAACAGCGATATTGGTCGATCTGATGTTACCTTTGAAGGCGGTTTTCCTTGATTCGGTATTAGTATTACTTCTGCAATTTTCCATTGTCTCGGAACATATGTGAATTTAAAACAAGCATAAAATATATGTTGTAGCCTTAACAAAGCTGAATCTGGTAGCTTCCACATGGTTTGTCCATTGATGAGATCGTAACCTGGTGGTCTTTTAACGATAAGGTTGTGTTTGCATATTTAATTAATTTCTCTTAGAGTGAAATATGAAATTTCCACTTCATCTATTTTAACTTCGAGAGTTATGCTTTCATTAGCAATTTTAAATTTTTTTTGGGTTTCCGATATGGTCAGACGATAGTTCATCATTGCTCGTCATATGTGTAGTTTCTATTTATTCCCTTTGTTATAAAAAAATCAATAAAATCAGGTATTTTTGCTGGGTCAGTGGCCAAGAGGTTAAGTCACCGGAAGAAATAAATTCACGGTTATGGCTTCTTCTAGCTTGATATAGCTCTCTCACTTTTGTTGTGGTTAATCTTAAGTCCCATTGAGCATGTTTCGCATTGAAATCTCCTCCGACGACAAAATTGTTTCCAAGTGTTTTAAATAGATTTATGTAGTCGACTCTAGTAGGTGAGTAATAGATAGCCCAGATTTTGAAGTCCTTATTTTCCCCTTTATGTTAATTGTTGTAAGTTGCATCATTGTATTTTATATTTTCTGCTCCTCATGGTGTTGAGCGTTGCGTTATATCAGAATTGCTGTTCCTCCTCCATCTTAATTCGAAGTACGATAACAAGCGTAATTAGGAATTTTTATACTAGATTTCTTGTGAAGTGGGTTTCACAAATTAGACATATTTCTATGTTTTGATGCTTCAAAAAGGAGTTCCAAAATGTGTTGAAAAAATCCATTTATGTTCCATGTAGGAACTCTAAGGGTGTAGCTTATATGACTGCGGTGGTTTTCTGTTATTGTTTTTTAACGTTGTAATATCGTCAGATAGTGTTTTTATAAAATCGTCTTGGTTTGTTTGTCTCTGTAGTATAAGGCTTAATATATCCTTGATTAAGCAATCATCTTCTCTATGAGAGTTTTTCACTATTTGGGCATACCATTTAGCATTTAAATCTCGTACAGCATTTGTAACTGTAGGTTTTCTATTTGTGCAATAAATTTTTAAATTTTTATAAGTATTATTCTTTTGAATTTAGGGAAGTATTGCTTGTTTGTTTCTTCGGGCTAGCTGTTTTGCAAATTGGGCGTCCCCTACAGTTTGCCGGATGATTACCACGACAATTAATACATTTGGCTTTTCTCCAACTTCAAAATGCAAATTTTTGTGAAATGCTTACCTCCACACTTAACGCAAGCATGGTTTCTATTCCAGTAACTTTGCGTACGCCCAGTATAAGCAAATATTTTGTCTATATTTTATCTATTATCGACTGTTAACATAAAGAATGGTAATCCTATGGCCCCAGGTAGCGAAGAGGAAGACTGTCAGATATGACAAATACCGGATTTCCGGGGCACACCAAAAAATCACAAAAAACATGCAATGAACAAAACTAATGTTTGTACCTTAGGTGGTGAGTTCGTTAATCTGACAAATCCACCCTCTACGGATTCTGAGGAGAGCAAACTATTGCATTCCTCTTATGTGCAACACATGTCTTCGTAGCCTCGACCCCGGTAAAATTTGGTAAATCAGATACCATAGCAAATGACTTATTATGTGTTTCTATGGATAACCTTCTTCTTGAGGACATTGAATCAATGACTGGCGTGTCCTTCAAAATACAGACTACTGGTTGGGGTTCGATCATCCAGGAAGGAGGTAAGAGGAAGAAAAGAACATCCGCAGTTCTGTAAAGAAAAGGCCGAAAGGGCTAAGCGTAAGGCGGCTATGAATCGTCCCCCGCAAAGTTATAAAGAAGCTGGTCTTTCAAACGGGCTAATTTAGGAAGAGAAAGGTGATGTAGAGAAGACTCTCATCAAAGACGGTCTCGGGAAGGCAAACCAAGACGTTGGTCTTCATGCTGCGACATCATAAACTTCGAATTCTGGAGGTAGAGGGCTCCCAAAAAATGGTACCCAGAAAATGAAAAGCCCAAAATCTTCGTCAAATTCTGGAGGTGGAAAAGTCCCGAAAAGGGTGCTCTCCCTTCGTTGAAAAGGGGAGCCAAAGAGGGAGAAGAATCCAAAGCGACCAAGAAAAGCTAGAGAAACGAACACGTCCTCTCGACAGGCTGTCAGCTACGCGCAGATTGCTAGAACAGAGTTTGATACTATCGTTCAGGTAGTCGATGAACGAACAAAATGAATTGATTCAACAAAAGTTGTTGCAGCTCATGCTCACCAGCAATGAGATATCTCTTAGCTTTGCAGGGGTCTCTTTGAAGGCAGGAAAATTATATTTTTCCTGTCAAGATGAGGGTTCGTCAAACAAGTTGAAATCTGCTGCGTCTATCTGCGTGGGAGGAAGCTAGGCTCTCAGCAATGAGAGTCAGCGAACTTTCAAAGACCAAGTTAGCAAAAATCTGCATCCCGAGCCATAGCGAATCTGAGACGGAAGTGATGAAGGCGCAGAAGATCGAAATGCCAAACTAAGTTTCAAATTTGGTCAGATAAATGTAAAAAATATCACTGTTAAAGGAGAAAACTAGGCTGGCTAATAGATGAATCTATTAAGGCCCGAGCTATAGCCAGTCTAGTAGTTAAGCAAATTAATTTGCATCATATTATAAATGGGTCATAAGCTCTAATGACCTCACTAACTAAGAAGTTACTGACAAAATTAATACTGATTCAAGAACCTTACATTATCAAAAGACGGTCTTTCACTGGAAAGCTGGCACACTTTGTGAATGCGGGTCTTGGAAAAGGCCAGGGATTAATTGTCGCGCATTGAATCGTTGACGTGCAGCTCGTAATACAACTGTCATCAGGAGATCTGACGGCAGTTGTCATAAAATGCAAGAGTCAGAGAGTACGATAACTTATTACTCGTGCGATAACAAATAAGCTCATGCAAGTGGTCAACTATGCCAAAAACAACAATTGTGACATAGTAATTGGCTGTGATACAAATGCTCATCATGAGAACTGGGGAAGTACTAATTCAAATAACAGAGACGAGGCGCTCCTAGAGTACCCTGCTACTACTGACATGGAAATTCTGAACACTTAAAACCAAAAAAAATTAATATACATAACATAATATGTATTCTGAACTGAGTTTATATTTAAATGTAGATTAAATACTCAATTTAGTCAAGGAAGGGTAAAAATTACATAGCGAAAAAATTAAGATTTCACAGAAATTTGAATTTCTTTGGGTTAGAAAAATCAAATTATACTTAGAAATAATAAGATTAACAAAGTTGATAAGATTTCCACTGCTAACGACATTCAGTTCATTAGAGGAACTTAGTAGTTCAGTTAAGAAACTTAGTAATTCATGATTTTAAGTTCCTTTTTGGAACTCTAAGTTCATGAAGTTCCTTTTTGGGACTTAAAATCATGAATTGATACTATTTTATTGATTTTTTTAATATTTAACTTCTGTATTTATACTTTAAAAATGCATTTTCAAATCACAAGTTTTATCTATCTTGTTAATATATACATACTTTAATATATCATTAATATTTATTTTCATTTTCTTAATTTATAACAAACTAATCATTAGAATTATTATAATTAATATAAAATCGATTTCTCATAAATTTTCTTTATTTTATAATCACTTAATTATTAAATTTTTAACTTAAAATAAAATTGAATTATACATTCATTTCTATGTCAAAAAAACCACAATCGAATTGGTATATATTAATTTTAGTTAACCACAACTCAAATTATTTACAAACTACCTACATACTAAACATCATTTCGAAAAAAAACTCAATGTTTTCATATATTCTTTGCATTTAAAATAAAATTTACTTATATACTATTATATTATATACTAAAAAATTTATACTAATTATATACTAAAAGTGAAATTTTAACCTGTAATGCATTTAAAAAATATTCTTTTCTATATAAAAGAAGAATAGTTTGTTTCTTTTTTTTTAGTTTTTAAATTTTTTTTTCTTTATTTTTCTATCTCTAACTATTTTTTTCAATTTATAATTTATGACACTACACTCTACTCTACACTATTCTTTTTTGTTTTGTTGTTTTATTAAAATTTATGTAATGGTTTGTAAAATTTTAATTTTAGTTAATTGTTTATTAAATTTTAATTCAATTTTTAATTATAATTTTGTTTTATAAACTGTTTGTATAAACTGCGAAGGAGTATAAATAAAAAAATAAATCAAAATAAACAGAAACACAACAACAAAAATTTAAACATATCTTTTTGACAACTGTCAGTTAAGTTTCGAAAATTTTCGAAAATGTTTTTATTCACACGTCTTCAATCATATCAAAATGTGAAGAAGGTGATAGTGATGATCGTTTCGTTTCGTTTTCCGTTTCGTTTTCAATCATAAGCTCCATTATAACTTTATGATAAAACTGACAATTTATTTAAAAAAAAAAAACTAGGAGCAAAATTATATATTTATTAAAATCTACATAAAAAACCATCTGACGGCCAATAATCAAACTAAAATTTAAAGTACATACAAGAAAAATAGTAAAATATTAGATTTATGCAGTAACCTGTTCGAGATAGTTCTATGTGAATACGAATAATCATACGTTTGATAATTTCTGTAATGTTATTGGTCACAGTCATTTGAAAATACATAACTTAAGTATGTTGAATTTATAGATTGAAAATGTACGGTTCAAATCTGATCCATCTAGCAACCGATTTTCATTGTTATTTTTTAAAATGATAGATATTTAAAAGCAGACTAAGCAATATTATATATGTTTTTAAATGTTTTTAAATTTTAATTAGAAATTAAGATACCTACAAAATTTTGTTTTTTTTAAATAAATTATTATTTACGTATACGGTTGTTTTCTAAGTAAAATCAATACAAAAATAAAATATAGTATTCACCTATCAAGGATAAATTGAAATGATGGTTACAATTCATAATGAAGCTGATTTTCTATTAAACCGTATAGCAAATCTGAAGTATATCTATATGATTTCATTAGTTGTATTCCTTTTTCAATTTAAAATTATTTCAAAGTAATTTGAAGTACATACCTACTTCGAAAATGGATTGATTGAATTTTTTGAAAACAATTATTTTGTGACAATTATTTTTTTTATAAGAACAAAAATATAATATTTATCAAAATCTACATAAAAATCCATATGTTGGCAAATAGCAAACTAAAATTTAAGGTACCTCAGTAAAAAAATAAAATATATTCATTCACTAAATTGTTAATATTTCAGTAAAATGTTACATTTATTCAATAAACTTTTCAAGAACAATCTAGAACGATCTACAGTAAAAAAATTTGTTGTGTTCAGTTGTTTCCGTTAATTTAAATTTTTTTCCCAAAAGTTCTCTGATCGTTGTTGAGTAGATTGTTTAAAATAGTTCTAAATTGATCTGTTTTGTTCCGAATTTTTTTGCACAAAAGTTTTGTACGTATATCTTTTTTAATTTGACCACTTGAAGAGTCAAGTCAAGAAAATTTTGAACATTTGACATGTTTAAAGTATCTGAAAACAATGTATAGAATAATAATATTAATAGCAAAGTACAAAAAAATAAAAATTGCTGACAGTTTTAAGTTAATCTTTATAAAGTTAACTCTTTTATTTATAAAATAATAAAAAAATATCAGGTATAGAATGAAAATTATTTTTTAAGAATTTATTAGACATCAATTTCCAGTAAGTCTTGCATAATCAATAAATCAAAAGGTTAAACATTTCAAAGAGTCGGAATTTATCTCCCTCAACCTTCCTTCATCCATGGTCAGCTTTACACAATCCACTGCTCTAAAAATTAAAATTCTAGCAGGACCAAGAGAGGGGAAAACTACTGCCAACGACACTGTAACTGACAATGTTGCATACCAGGAGGTTGACAATATGACAATGTTGCATACCAGGTCTAGAATACTTCATTTTATACAATTATTTTCTATATAATGAATTTTAAAACTCACTCATAATAATTGGGAAACGGTACTAACCCATATGATTAATACCATATTGGGTTTCTTCTAGTGCTATTTTAATTTCGTCTCAAAAATTTTACTGTATCCACACTATTCACCAGTTTTATTTTCAGTGCTCATTAGAACTTGATAGAAGTAAGTAAGGGGGTCTAATGGGGTGGTGATGCGTTTTATGATTGTTGTATCCAGCTTACGCCTTTTAGCCTCTCCGACCTCATTTTCCTACTCTCACCTTCACGTGATGACCCCTGTTAACCCTAGCAACCCATACGAACGATCGGGTTCCAACCCCGGTTTAGTAGGATGGGTAGGAGACAGAAGAGAGGGGTAGCATGGCGTGCATCGGACAACGGCGGAGGTAACAACCAAAGGCGGAAGATCCATGCCCGGAATTGAGCCACTTTCTCATTTTGAATTTAAGGGTCTTCTCCGTAACCATGTATGCAGCGTCTGCATATCCTAGTTGAAGCGGCTGCAAAAGGCGTCTGTACTCACACTGAGTGGCCTATAAGAAGATGTATCTGACCATCCAAGGGGCGGGCGTGCCTGTCAGGTTTGAGTTTATGGTTTTCTCACCCATATCTCAGAAAATGCCAAAGGGTCAACCAACTGATCACATTTCATGAAACATGGTAGGTCCCCAGGAACAACGAATGGTAGGTCCCCAAGAGGTAATCGCGATGAAATCACGGTGAATCCTCCTACAGCCTCGGTTGGCATATTTCATGTGGTGGTGTCGATCGGAACACCGAGATAACTGAATCGGAAGTAAATTATCGAAATCGTCTCGCACGCGCGGAAAATACCTTCGATTATAGGACACGATTGGAAATGTTATGTATAAGCGAAACCAAATGGAGAGGAAAAGGAGATTATATATCTCCCAGCAATTTAACATCTATGCTGTACTCTGGAGATGATGAAGCAGTTGGTGGTATAAGGAGAGGAGGTGTCGGCATTATGTTAAGTCGCAATGCTAGACGTAGTTTGATCTCCAGGGCCCCAGTATCCAAAAGACTTATCACTACCAGATTGAAATCTAGAGTACGAAATATTACCATCATCCAGTGCTATGCTCCAACTGAAGACGCAGATGAGGAAGAAAAATCCATTTTCTACACACAGCTAAATACGATTTATGACAATGCTCCAAAGGCTGACATTAAGATCATTCTGGGCGATCTTAACACCAAAGTTGGATGTGAAAATTCAGGTCTAGAGAGAGTAATGGGGAAACACGGAATAGGTGTACTAAATGGCAATGGAGAGCTGCTCGTGGATTTTTGTAACTCATGACAACTTACTATTGGTGGAACCCTATTCCCCCACAAAACCTGCCACAAGAAAACATGGATATCCCCGGATGGTCGTACAGAAAACCAGATTGACCATATAATCGTACAAAAGAAATGGAGGAAATCGCTTGCGACGTAAGAAACAAAAGGAGCGCGGATGTCGGTAGTGACCACCATTTGGTCTTCGTCAGGACGTCAGCTGTTAATCGACGTAGAATCGGACCGGAAAGGAGAGAAATATATCCGTCAATGTAGAAGCATTAAAAAATCCCACCATATGTCGTAATCTAGTAGCTAGCATCAACGACAAAGTAACAACAGGGATGGTTGAAAATGAGCAAGATGCATCTATAGATGTAATGTGGGATAATACGAAAAAAGTATTTATAGAATACGGTTCCGAAACAGTACCTTCGCTATCTACCCAAAGAGATCCGTGGATATCACAAACCTCATGGCATAAAATTGCTGAACGTAATTCCTTAAAGAGGAAAATCAATGCTGAATCCAATCAGCAAAAAAAAGAAGAACTACGTTTGCAGTATAGATTAGCACATAAGGCTGCACAGAGGAGTGTAAGAGGTGACAAACGGAAAAATATAGAAGATCTTGCAAAGGAAGCTGAGAGCGCTGTTACCAGAGGAGACTTCAAAACTCTTGACAAGATTACGAACCAAATTACCAAACGTAAAAGTAAAGAGCATCAAACAATCTTGGACGAGAGTGGAAAGCTGTTGGTATCTATGGATGATCAACTGCAAAGATGGCAGGAGCATTTCTGCAGATTGTTAAACGAGCAATTCGTAGAACAAAATGTATCCACAAGCTCTCCTATGTCAACCATGCGCAGATCATTTAGGGGTATCGATGTGGGAGCCCCAAGTATAAGCGAGATAAAATCAGCAATTCTCCTTTTAAAAAACAATAAAGCGGCAGGAGTAGATGAGATATCCGCCGAATTCTTAAAAGCTGATCCAGATGTATCAGCCGATATTTTGTTACCTTTGTTCCAGGCTATATGGAAACAAGAAAAATATCCAAGCGAATGGAAGGAAGTCAAAATACCAAAGAAAGGTAACCTAAATCATTGCAATAACTGGCGAGGTACCACTCTACTCTCAGTTTTCTCGAAATTAATGGCTAGAATAATACTCGAAAGGATTAAAGGCTTAAAAAAATTAAAGGATTAGAAGCCATTCGTGTCTGGATCACATCAACACATTACGAATAATTCTTGAACAATCCACTGAATTTAAAGCACCGCTGAATCTCATGTTTGTAGACTTTGAGAAAGCCTTTGATAGAGTAAACCGAGAGTATATTTGGGAATCGCTTAGTAGGAGAGGCATTCCAGAAAAAATTATAGCTATAATTAAGGAATCCTACAAAGATGTCACGTTTTACATCGAGGACAGCTGACAAATTGCTCGAGGACGAGGACAGCTGACAAATTCGACGTGTGTCAGGGAGTTAAAAAGAATATCAAGCGGTTTTTTTTTATGAATAATCCGATGCCTTTTTAGTTTCTGAAAAATTAAATTGTCTATGTCTAATAATTATCAATGAACTAATAATACATATTATATTATATGTAATATAATGCATTTAGGTACCCGTTAATTTTATAAATAGGTAACAAAGTTGAATATTAATAATATGAACATTTGAATAAGTAATATTTTTTATTGATATGCATTTTTTAAAAAAATTTGTATATAAGAAAGTACTTAGAAAAAAAAGGCAGATTATATATGAAAATTAAGCAGTGTGTGTTATATTTAAAAATAAATCAACTCTAACGCTTAAAAAAAGTTTTTATAAAAACTATTCTATACACAATTTTTTAAAAATGTTTCGAAATTGAAAAAACATCATCTTGTTAAGTGTTTGGTGTGCGGTGGTGAAACAAATTTTAATATGGAATTAAAGTAGCTAACTAAAAATAAAGACAATATTTCTTTCATACAAAAAAATTGTTATTTCACTTTTTTTCCACTTTGTATTTTGAATTTTTATCTATTTATTTCTTACAATATTGGAAATCGACTGGAAAAATGGTGACCAACCCATTGACAAATTATAAATTTTTTTTCCAGTGAACCTTCTTATTATGGATATTCTTTGGTAGTAGTGGCAATGAGGTAAGGTTGTGTATGTCGTATCAAATATACACTTGGGTAAAGGTAGAGCATACCAATAATATAAGATGCATGGTGTCGGGACAAAATTTCAAAGACTCAATTACATATTTAAAAAAATTAAATCCCAATTTAAGCTTTTATAAAAAATTTGAAATTATTTGGTTTTGTAAGGAAGGTACTTTTTTTTTAAAAAAAAAGGAAGAATACTAGTGGTTATGCTGAAGTCCGAAGCTGAATATCCCCGAAAAAAATTTCCGATCCGAATACGAAAAAATCGGTATTCTGAAACCCATTCGACTGCCAAGTCTGTGCACAAATCAAAATCAAATGTTTCGGAATTTTTTTTTTATTTACAAAAAAAAAGGCGGCGTTGACAGTTTGAGTTTGCTTTCATTTATTTTGTAAAAAGTTATAAATTTTTTAATAATTACATAACGTATATAAATAAATTAAAAGTAAAAGTTATAAACTTTTAATTACATATGTATATACAAATTAATATTTAATAGAAATTTTTTTTACACATTACATTTTGTTACATTAAAAACGATAAAATATATTATTCTAACAATATATTAAAAATATTGTTTGAAGCGCTTTTTTAAATTGACATTCCGACGGATTTTAGCATAACCACTTAATTTTTTTATTTCTTAAAAATACAAAACAAAATCATATTTTGAAAGAAACTACTAATCACCTAAAGATTTTGACAATTCTTCCACATTTTATATTAGTTGATAAAAACTTAAACATTTAATTTTTTTAAATATGAAATTTTGTCCTATAAAATTTTGTACTTATGAAATTTTGTTTTATATAACTTTGTCATATAACCAAATATATTTACATACATTTTTTTTATTTTTAATACAAACAAAAAAAGATAAACAAATTAGTAATTGAAAACATAAATAAATTATTTATTTTTTCTAATATTATAATATTGTTAATACTAGTAATATTATAATAAATTTAAGAATTTTTTTTTATTTATTTTTTCATTTTCATTTTTATATTGAAGTTATTTATTTTTATTACATTCAAAGTGTTTATTATTTTATTATACTTCAATTCGGCTTTTTCTCTTTGTTTAAAATATATTTCACAACATAGGTACATATTATTTGTACATTTGTGAAATTTTTATTTAAAGAATTTTAATTTTAGAGCCACAAATTCTAAAACATAAGTACTTTTTTTTTCCAAAACCTGTCTAAGTGGTGCCTATGAAATGTTATTTTTCAACGCATAAAAAAGTAATTTAAATAGAATTTTACATTTTATTTGAAATTAAAACAAAACTCCAATTCAATCAAAAAATTAGAAATTATAAAAACAGTTTAGACGCTTCCATCAGTGTTATTTTTTATTTTGATGAACAAAAGAAAAAACAACAAAACAAAGTTAAATATTTTATAAATTTTCATTTTTTGAAATGTTCAACATTATTGTACGATACTGTACGAGGTACAAATTAATTAAAATATTTGTTATTTATATTATGCTTAGGCGAATCCTTTTCTCTTGTATTTGTTTAGTAATGATTATTTTTATTTATAAACAATCAGTTTTACTGTTCGCATATAGAACTTTATTTACAGTTTCTAATGCTAATTCTACCAGATCGCTTTCGTCACTAACAAATATTGAAGATCCTGAATAGCCACATCCTCAAAACCTTCACCTTGTTGCATGTACATAAATAAAAACTTGTAACCGTGTGGTTAGAGGTACGTAGCATGTTATAAGAGGATAATTCACAAATTTCTGGACGTGATGGAGAAGGATTACATGTACATTTAAAATATTTATTAGTTTTTTATTAAACTTCAATTCCGGAAAAGGCATTCCAGAAAAAATTATAGCTATAATTAAGGAATCCTACAAAGATGTCACGTTTTACATCGAGGACAGCTGACAAATTGCTCGAGGACGAGGACAGCTGACAAATTCGACGTGTGTCAGGGAGTTAAAAAGAATATCAAGCGGTTTTTTTTTATGAATAATCCGATGCCTTTTTAGTTTCTGAAAAATTAAATTGTCTATGTCTAATAATTATCAATGAACTAATAATACATATTATATTATATGTAATATAATGCATTTAGGTACCCGTTAATTTTATAAATAGGTAACAAAGTTGAATATTAATAATATGAACATTTGAATAAGTAATATTTTTTATTGATATGCATTTTTTAAAAAAATTTGTATATAAGAAAGTACTTAGAAAAAAAAGGCAGATTATATATGAAAATTAAGCAGTGTGTGTTATATTTAAAAATAAATCAACTCTAACGCTTAAAAAAAGTTTTTATAAAAACTATTCTATACACAATTTTTTAAAAATGTTTCGAAATTGAAAAAACATCATCTTGTTAAGTGTTTGGTGTGCGGTGGTGAAACAAATTTTAATATGGAATTAAAGTAGCTAACTAAAAATAAAGACAATATTTCTTTCATACAAAAAAATTGTTATTTCACTTTTTTTCCACTTTGTATTTTGAATTTTTATCTATTTATTTCTTACAATATTGGAAATCGACTGGAAAAATGGTGACCAACCCATTGACAAATTATAAATTTTTTTTCCAGTGAACCTTCTTATTATGGATATTCTTTGGTAGTAGTGGCAATGAGGTAAGGTTGTGTATGTCGTATCAAATATACACTTGGGTAAAGGTAGAGCATACCAATAATATAAGATGCATGGTGTCGGGACAAAATTTCAAAGACTCAATTACATATTTAAAAAAATTAAATCCCAATTTAAGCTTTTATAAAAAATTTGAAATTATTTGGTTTTGTAAGGAAGGTACTTTTTTTTTAAAAAAAAAGGAAGAATACTAGTGGTTATGCTGAAGTCCGAAGCTGAATATCCCCGAAAAAAATTTCCGATCCGAATACGAAAAAATCGGTATTCTGAAACCCATTCGACTGCCAAGTCTGTGCACAAATCAAAATCAAATGTTTCGGAATTTTTTTTTTATTTACAAAAAAAAAGGCGGCGTTGACAGTTTGAGTTTGCTTTCATTTATTTTGTAAAAAGTTATAAATTTTTTAATAATTACATAACGTATATAAATAAATTAAAAGTAAAAGTTATAAACTTTTAATTACATATGTATATACAAATTAATATTTAATAGAAATTTTTTTTACACATTACATTTTGTTACATTAAAAACGATAAAATATATTATTCTAACAATATATTAAAAATATTGTTTGAAGCGCTTTTTTAAATTGACATTCCGACGGATTTTAGCATAACCACTTAATTTTTTTATTTCTTAAAAATACAAAACAAAATCATATTTTGAAAGAAACTACTAATCACCTAAAGATTTTGACAATTCTTCCACATTTTATATTAGTTGATAAAAACTTAAACATTTAATTTTTTTAAATATGAAATTTTGTCCTATAAAATTTTGTACTTATGAAATTTTGTTTTATATAACTTTGTCATATAACCAAATATATTTACATACATTTTTTTTATTTTTAATACAAACAAAAAAAGATAAACAAATTAGTAATTGAAAACATAAATAAATTATTTATTTTTTCTAATATTATAATATTGTTAATACTAGTAATATTATAATAAATCTAAGAATTTTTTTTTATTTATTTTTTCATTTTCATTTTTATATTGAAGTTATTTATTTTTATTACATTCAAAGTGTTTATTATTTTATTATACTTCAATTCGGCTTTTTCTCTTTGTTTAAAATATATTTCACAACATAGGTACATATTATTTGTACATTTGTGAAATTTTTATTTAAAGAATTTTAATTTTAGAGCCACAAATTCTAAAACATAAGTACTTTTTTTTTCCAAAACCTGTCTAAGTGGTGCCTATGAAATGTTATTTTTCAACGCATAAAAAAGTAATTTAAATAGAATTTTACATTTTATTTGAAATTAAAACAAAACTCCAATTCAATCAAAAAATTAGAAATTATAAAAACAGTTTAGACGCTTCCATCAGTGTTATTTTTTATTTTGATGAACAAAAGAAAAAACAACAAAACAAAGTTAAATATTTTATAAATTTTCATTTTTTGAAATGTTCAACATTATTGTACGATACTGTACGAGGTACAAATTAATTAAAATATTTGTTATTTATATTATGCTTAGGCGAATCCTTTTCTCTTGTATTTGTTTAGTAATGATTATTTTTATTTATAAACAATCAGTTTTACTGTTCGCATATAGAACTTTATTTACAGTTTCTAATGCTAATTCTACCAGATCGCTTTCGTCACTAACAAATATTGAAGATCCTGAATAGCCACATCCTCAAAACCTTCACCTTGTTGCATGTACATAAATAAAAACTTGTAACCGTGTGGTTAGAGGTACGTAGCATGTTATAAGAGGATAATTCACAAATTTCTGGACGTGATGGAGAAGGATTACATGTACATTTAAAATATTTATTAGTTTTTTATTAAACTTCAATTCCGCTTTTATTTTTAAATATTCATATATCTACCTATTGCAAAATATATATGTACATACACATTTGTGAAATTTTTATTTTAAGAATTTTAATTTTTCAATTCATACCTTTATTTCTTTTTTTATTTTTCAAAACCTATCTAAGTTACCTATGATACTTATGAAATGCCCCTTCAAGACAATAGTACAAAAATAATTTTTCATTTTATTTTAAAATTGAAATTAATAAAAAATACAAATTCAGTCCAAAAACAAAATCAAAAAATTAAAACTTACAAAAACAATTTACACACGGCATTGTTGCAGGTGTTCTTTTGTTTTGGCCAAACACAAAAAATTAAAAATTAAATCATTGTATGTGTGCATAGATATAAACAAAACATATTACATTTTTTCTATGGACCTTACTACCTTATTTTTTTTCGCACACATATCACACGACACACATATTTAAATTATAAGGAAGGAATTGCGAATTGCGATATTTTATCAAGATAATTGAATACGTATGCGATTGCGATATACAAAATCAAGAGAAAGATTATAATATCTAAGATATATTATAATTTACGCTCTGGGGTATTTTGGCCTATAAAATATATTTTTTCTCTGGGGTTCTACGGTAAAGTAAAATTTAAGAAATATTGAAAAAAAATTTTTTGTTCCGCGTAGTTTCTCTATATTATACTTCCTTTATGGTATATACATTTTTTAAGAAAGAGTGAAAATATTTTTTTTAACTTACAAGGATATTTATACAGCATATTTTTCAAACAGACAAAACTTCTATGGAAGTGTGGCAATTTGTATAAAAGTGGGAATTAGTAGTATACAAGTTATGGAAGAAAAATTCATCAAGTCAAACTTTCTAGTTATAAAATTACTAAAGCAAGGCATAAATATAATCTCAGTTTACAGATCTCATGAAACTCATAATGAAGATTTCGTCAATAAATTAGATGAATACACAACTAAATTTACAAACTCATTTATTCTGGGTTATTTTAATATTAATCTTTTAAATGAAAACAATATTGATATAAGACATTATAGTAACACTTTACTTAGTAATGGATTTATTATTTATAACAAAATATTCTCAAAATTAGCTACGAGAATAAACCTGTTTTTGCCGACGGCAAGTAAACGCATACGACACAGTAATTTTTTTAAATATGAAATTTTGTCCATGTGTAATTTTGTCCATATGTTATTTTGTCCATATGTGATTTTGACTCTGTGTAATTTTGTCCATGTGTAATTTTGTCTTATGTAATTTTGTCCTATGTAATTTTGTTTTGTGTAATTTTATCATGTAACCATATTATACATAAAAAATCAAGCAAAATAACAAGACATCGTACACTTCTGTTATGTAACGAAAGATATATGAGTCTCCATGATATCTGTAAATATAATATATGACATATTTTAAAATTATTAACAACTTTATGAAACACAATTTTATTCTAAATAGAATGATAATATCCATAGTTACAATACAAGGAACATATCCAACTTCAATATCATGAATACACAACTAAATTTACAAACTCATTTATTCTGGGTTATTTTAATATTAATCTTTTAAATGAAAACAATATTGATATAAGACATTATAGTAACACTTTACTTAGTAATGGATTTATTATTTATAACAAAATATTCTCAAAATTAGCTACGAGAATAGCAAAAACATTAAAAACTATAATTGATCAATTTATTACTAACATCCTAAAAAAATGAATACTTTTTCCACATTTTAGATACTGCTATGTCAGATCATCAATATTTCCTTATAAGTATGAATCTGCGGCCTTCGATAGAAAACCTAATTAATTAATGATAATGGAAAAAGATATGATATTTGGTCTAAATTAAATTATTATAGTAATATTAGCGATATTGTTATTGATTTCCAGAATTTAATCAGTAATAATACAAAAAAAATATTGAAAAAAACTAAAACAAGGAAACATGATTGGATAACGGATGAAATACTATAAAAAATGAAAACCATATGGGACTCATACAATAAATTTAGAAAAAAATATTGTAATGATATTCACATTGAAACATTATATAAGGATTCTAAAAAAGAGATTAAACTTTAATTATTGAAGCAAAAAGTGAAGTATTTGAAGAAGTTGATCGAACATGAAGAAGAACGAGAAGAAATCGACATAGCTCAATGCATGCATAATTTTTTTGTTAATGTAACCAAAGAGTAAATTGTACTTCTGTATTATCCCTTCAATATTTAACAGTCGAACGAAACAAAAAATTAAACAAAAAATTCATCTTCTTATAAACCACTTTGGCAGAAATTAGAATATAAAATAAAATAATATAACAGTAAATACATATTATACACATATATATATATATAATTTTCGATTTTGCTTTTATATTGAATTTACAAATACTAGTACATCATAAATACGTAAAAATGTTTTTAACAATTTTATATAAAATTTTTAATCATTGGTTTGGTAGGCATAGGTATACTTTTTTTTACTTTAACAAAAATAATAAAGTGGTGTTGTTATTGTATATGAAATAGAATGAGAATTGTTGATGAAATACAGTTGCATATGAAATAGAATGAGAATTGTTGATGAAATACAAAAGGTGGTGCGCGAAATTCAATTTTGATTTGACTTTCAACTAAAATCGAAATATTTGAATTGTCGCTTTCGGGTATATCAATTTTTGTGAATTTTTTCAACTTTTTTTGATTTTGAAATTCAACTAAATTTTTTTAGTTGAATTTTGAATTTCGTTTTGATTTGTTGTGGTTTGTTGTGATAAATTTATTTTAATAATGGATAATTTATAAATGAGGAGTTGAATTTCAATAGATGTTATTTCCATGGATCAAAAAAGTATAAGATGTATTAATTTAAATTTCATTTCAAAGCAAACTATTTCTTGAACATTTTGTAAGAAATTTAATAATTTACTCACAAAACGTATTTCCAGCTATTATACAATGTCTTGATTTTCTTACATCTGAAGGTGCTTTAGAAAAATAGAAAATAACAAAATATTTAATTCCTTTTTTAGTTCAAAAACAAATTCTACGAATAGAACGAAATGTAACTACTTAAGTATATATATTTATTTTACGTACTATATAAATAGCTATAGCGCCTATAATTACTAAAAGAAACAGTAATTATATTATTGAAATAATATTAACTTTTAAAACACACAAACCACATTATGGATTTGCATTGTGAAAGTTAATATAAATAATAAAGGAAGTAAAAAAAAGAAAAATGTTGGCCAAACAAACTAGAATGAGTTAAAAATTAAATATTATTGATATAACCATGATTTAAATAACTTTTCAACGTCTTTTTAAGTTCAACTCCTCAAATAAAGTAAGAAAATTTCACTAAACAAAAAGTAACACTAAAATTAAATATGAAAAAAGTCCCAAATAGAGCCCACAAATCAACAAGTATAAAAAGAAATGAAAAATTTAAAAAGAACCTACAACCACCAAACTAACTACAACTAATATTTTGGGTATATCAAACAAAATTTTTGATTTGAAATGTCAAAAATTGAAACTTGAATCAACTAGTTGAACTTAATTCAAATAGTTGAAAATTGATTCTCCCGACACCGTGAATTTTTTTAGTTGAATTGAAAAATATCAATTCAAATAAATTGAATTGATTTTCGCGACACCACCTAAAGCCTCTCTGCATGTAATTTCATAATTCATATGGAATGAAAATGTTTAGATACAATGTTGCTGAAACACAAATATTCAGACACATGTTCCTCTACCTACCAATGGTTGAAGAGCCCAAAAAAACAGTGTGACATTTTTTTATATGAAGTGAAACATCTTATAGTAATTATATAATTTTTGGCTTAACGCACTTTATTTCCACAAACATTGATGAAGGGAATTATGTCGCGTGTGTTTTTTTTATTTTCAAAAACCTTTCGATTGTGTAGACCATGAAATTCTTCTATATAAACTTGCAAAAATGAATTTTAGTACAAATCAAATACACTTTTTTAGATCATACCTAAACAATAGACAGCAAAAAGTATGTATTAATGGGGTTTTCAGCAAATTTAACGCTGGGTGGCGCAGTAGGTAGAGCGCCCGCCTTTCAACCGAAAGGTCTCAGGTTCGATTCCCGACGAAGGCAAAAAAACAAAAAAAAATGTTTTCTGGATTTTTCGACCTGGTCCAGTACCCTTTATCATTGGGATAAAATAAATGATAAATAGTTGAGAGTTTGGGTTATCACTTAAAATAAAAAAAATGGAACTATGCTATTATGAAGGGGGTCTGGTTTGGGATCGACAGGGAAACATTTGATCGGTCGCTGACCCAGATGCGCAACTGTCGAGTTCCTATTCAAGTGCTTACACTACCTCCACGTGGTGACCCCTGGGAACTGTTTTACATAGCATCCGCTAGTAAGCAGGCCAAAATTGTAAGTGCGCCCAAATCCTCAAATTTTGAGGTTGGCGTAAGGCTGACTCCCTTACCCGTAAAAATTACATAGTTTTGAGAGACGCAATTGAAGCCTCGGATACGATCGAAATTATTGGAAACAGACCCGGCAAACGTTTAAAGGACTCCGATTTAAGAATTTGCAGTTGGAATGTAAGAACACTCTATCATCCAGCTGCATCTAACAAAATTGAAAATATTCTCTCGCAGTATAAATCAGACATTACTGCGATACAGGAAATCCGATGGAAAGGATCTGGCATGTTAAAAAAACGAACATGCGATATATATTACAGCTGCCACGAAAAACATCACATATTTGGATGCGGATTCGTAGTGGGAAAACGGCTTAGAGGAAACGTCATTGATTTTACACCGGTTAATGAACGTCTAGCCGTCATCCGTATCAAAGGCAAATTCTTCAACATCAGCTTAATATGTGTGCACGCACCAACCGACGAAGCGGAGGACTCAATGAAGGATGAATTCTACGACATCTTAGATAAAACATATGGGTCCTGTCCTGAGTACGATGCGAAAATCGTGCTTGGAGACTTCAATGCTAAAATCGGTAAGGAAGGAATTTTCGGCAAAACTGTTGGTAACCATAGTCTTCACCCCACCACCACAGATAATGGATACCGAACAATCGATTTTGCAGCAGCTCGTAATATGGTTATAAGTAGCACAAATTTCCCCCATAAAAATATCCACAAAGCTACCTGGCTATCTCCGGATGGACGTACAGCGAATCAAATTGACCACATTATGATTGACGCCCGACATGCTACCAGTGTGTCGGATGTACGTACCTATCGAGGAGCTAACATCGACTCTGACCACTTCCTAGTTGTCGCCCAGTTCAGAGCACGAATTTCCAATGTTAAAAAAGGACGCACCAGCCATAATAGGAAGTTTAACATTGGAAGACTCCAAACACCTGAGATAGCCTTAGCATACAAGGAGCGATTAAGTAATATACTCAATACCACACCTCTACAACATAATCTCTCCGTCAACGGAAAATGGAAACAATGCGCAAACATCATCACGATGGCTGCTACACATACCGTGGGTTTTGAAACACCTCGCGTGAGAAACCCATGGTACGACGATGAATGTTTAGCAAAGACGGTAGAGAAAAATGAGGCCTACAGGAAAGCGCTGCAACGTAAAACAAGAGCAGCTCAAGAAGAGTATAGAGCGAAAAGAAGAGACGAGAAGAAAATTTTAAGGCGCAAAAAACGTTTATTCGAAAAGTCTCAACTTTTGGATATAGAATCAAACCGAGACAGAGGCGAAGTACGGAGCTTTTATAAAAAAGCCAAGCAGCTTGCAGCTGGTTTCAAGCCCCGTACACACGCGCTGAGGGATGATTCGGGAAATTTGGTAACCGATACGCAAGGGATATTAGAGACATGGAAACAGCATTTTAAGAACCTGCTGAATGGCGCAAACATAGAAAACACAGATACGCCTCGCCCTAACCCAGTCAACTCCGAAGATACAGATACACCCAGTCCTGCAGAAGTGGAAGCAGCCATCCGAAAATTAAAGAACAACAAAGCTGCTGGACAAGATAACCTGCCAGCTGAACTTTTTAAGGCAGGAGGTGAAGTGATGATTGAATTCATGCACCAAATCATCAAACAAATCTGGATCGAGGAGAGCATGCCTGATGACTGGAATTTAAGTTCAATATCTCCTATATTCAAAAAGGGCGATTCCATGTCCTGCGCCAACTATAGAGGAATATCCCTATTAAACGTTGCGTATAAGATCCTTTCCAATATTCTGTGCGAACGTTTGAAGCCCCATTGTAACGCTGTGATAGGAAACTATCAGTGCGGCTTCCGTCCTGGTAAATCAACCACCGACCAGGTGTTCGCATTAAGGCAGATCCTGGAGAAGGCCCTCGAATTTCAAATCGATACGCACCATCTTTTTATCGATTTTAAATCTGCCTATGACAGCATACATCGATCAGTGCTTTACGAATCAATGTCGGAATTTGGTTTCCCAGCCAAGCTTATCCGTTTGTCAAAAATGACCCTGGAAAACACCCGGTGTGCTGTGGTGATTGGGAGGCACATTTCTGATTCATTTCGAACGTGCTCCGGATTTCGACAAGGCGATGCGCTGTCATGTAATTTCTTTAATCTGGTGTTGGAGCATATAGTGCGACGTTCCGGTGTGAACACGCAGGGCACTATATTTTACAAATCGGTACAGCTCCTGGGTTTCGCTGATGACGTCGATATTATCGGAACATCACGACGAGCAGTCATCGAAGCCTTTACACAGATTGAAGAGGAAGCAGGTAAAGCGGGTCTTCTCATAAATGAGAACAAAACAAAATATATGCTGTCGACAAATAAAATGTCCTCACAACATCATATAGGACACAACATCACTGTAGGCTCATATAATTTTGAGGTAGTTCAGGAGTTTATCTACCTTGGAACCAACATCAACTCCATCAATAACATCGATGTTGAAGTAAGGCGAAGAATTACCCTTGCAAACCGTTGCTACTTCGGTTTGTCGAAACAACTGGGTTCAAAGCTCCTATCCCAAAATACCAAGGCACAATTATACAAAACGCTCATCCTTCCGGTGCTGCTATATGGTTCTGAATCGTGGACATTACCAAAAGCAAGCGAGCATGCACTTGGTATCTTTGAGAGGAAAATTCTTCGTCGCATTTATGGTCCTGTGTCTGACGAAGGGGTTTGGAGAAGAAGATACAATGCCGAACTATACCAGCTGTACAACGACATGGACCTAGCTAAAAAAGTCAGAATAAGACGGCTTCATTGGCTAGGCCATGTAGAGCGTATGGATGAAAATGCTCCGGCTAGGAAACTCTTCGAATCCAAACCCCAGGGAACGCGTCGTCGAGGGAGGCCACACCTTCGTTGGAGAGATGAAGTATCGGCAGATGTGAAAAAACTACAAATCACCAACTGGAGAGATTCCGCTCGTGACCGAAATCAGTGGAGGACAATTTTGCGCCAGGCCCAGGACCTTCAAGGTCTGTAGCGCCCAACAAGAAGAAGAAGATGCTATTATGAAGGCGAAGTACTCTACAGTAGATATAGTTTTCCACATTTAAATTTACCATACCATAAAAATTCTACAGAAAAAAGCTATTGTATGTAATTGTGTATTCCAAATCTCTGTGTAAAAGCAGTTAGGGTGTTCATCCCATAGACTTGGAATTATAAAAAAAATAAAAATAAATAAAAAAGGAGTATCGCAGGGTTCAATCCTTGGACCAGACCTATTCAAAATTTATATAAATGAAATGGCGTGCTTAAATCTCCAAGGTCAAATAGAACAAATCTAGGATTGGTTCGACGGTCCAAAAGTCGGAATCAAAGACCTTGATCAAAAAAATTGTCCAAAATGTCAATGAAAAATTTCAAGGTCTTCGGTCCCGACACTTGGGACGCCGGATCTCTTGTTTTTATAGTCGGGGCTGCCGCCCCCAAACCACCGCTACTCATTTATTGGAAACCTGTTTTTGCCGACGGCAAGTAAACGCATACGACACAGTAATTTTTTTAAATATGAAATTTTGTCCATGTGTAATTTTGTCCATATGTTATTTTGTCCATATGTGATTTTGACTCTGTGTAATTTTGTCCATGTGTAATTTTGTCTTATGTAATTTTGTCCTATGTAATTTTGTTTTGTGTAATTTTATCATGTAACCATATTATACATAAAAAAATCAAGCAAAATAACAAGACATCGTACACTTCTGTTATATAACGAAAGATATATGAGTCTCCATGATATCTGTAAATATAATATATGACATATTTTAAAATTATTAACAACTTTATGAAACACAATTTTATTCTAAATAGAATGATAATATCCATAGTTACAATACAAGGAACATATCCAACTTCTATTTAAACTTATTCAAAAAAAAACAATCAAAGGAATAATTGCTTGTATAATTGTTTAAAATTCCCAATAAGATCTCGGTCCTTAGAGATATTAAAAGAACCAACTGGCAAGAGTTTCAGGATCTGCTGGCTTAGGGTGCAGATTCAATCAGGATCTCGAAAAACTCTGCAATAGACAAGTGGGTTGAAAAACTGACAAATCTATTAACAGAGGCTTAACAGAAGCTTCTCAAGAAGATGATTGGAAATCCTATAGAGGAAAGCAAAATATACACCCCTACTAGCTTCAGATTAGTCTCTCTTCGTGTTTGCTAAAATGCCTAGAAAAACTGATGTACAGGTATATTACGGATGTTTGATTAGGGTACCCCTGAACCGTAAACAACAATTCTTCAAGAAGTAGTTTCGTAGTTTGATAAGGCAACTTTTAAGCTACTTCTAGATGAAGCAAAAAAGCACGGTGTAAACAACACACCACTGAGATGGATGGAAAAGTTGTTGGAACAGGGGCATCTGTTCATCCAGGTAGATGAAACTACTAAAGTTCAGGGAAGACGAATAGAGGATGCCCACAAGGAGGTGCTCTATCGCCTTTACTATGAAAGATGTTGGTGGATGAACTCCTAAGTATACTGAACGAGGAAGATTTTAACACACACGGAGGAATGAATTAACCATAAATCCTAGCAAGACACATTTAGTAGTATGTGCCAATAGAAGGTGACTGAACAACTATGTTCTTCCCTCCATTGGGGGAAATAATCTAGAACTTCGAGACGGAGTGAGATATTCAGGGATCACATTTGATAAAAAGCTCAACTGGTTGAAACATATCGAGATGAAATGTGCTAATGCTGTGAAAGCCCTTAGGCAGTGCAGAAGACCCTTGCCAACAATTGGGGCCTAACAGCGGAAATAACTTTAAGACTACACAAAGTGTGCATCAGGCCTATTGTTAGCTATGGGTTCCGAGAGCATTCATAACAAATGCTAAAAAAAACTAGAAGCAGTACAAAGATTTGCGTGTCTCTGCAACAATTGCTTTTAGAACCACACCTACAGCAGCTATGCAAATATTTTTTGGGCTTCCACCCTTGCATCCTTATGTCAATATGGAGGCCCTCAAAGTTGTAAGAAGGGCTACGTTCTCGAACACCTCGGACATTTTCACTGACGGGTGAAGGCGCGGGATCTGGAGCGTTCTTTGAAAAAGAACATCTTGAACTGCAGTTTCCTCTTGGCAAATACTGCACAGTCTTCCAAGCTGAAGTCTTTGCCATAAACGCAGCAGTGAAAATAATAAAATAGCAAAGATTGTGACTTAAAAAATGGAATCTTTAGTGACAGTCGGGCTGCCTTAAAATCTCTTGAAAGGAACCTCATCAAATCTAGATTGGTGGAAGAATGTTCGGAAGCCTTAGTGTCGACTAAGTTCAGGATGGAGGATGGAGAAGGGCATAAAAAGCTAACAACCACATGCCAGCCCTGACATATTAGGGCCACCTCCATGAAAAATGGAACAAAAAGAAATTCTAATCCTGTATCTTCTAATGTTAAAAAGAATTTAAATTCATTTGAAAATTGAAGAAATTAATTTATTTCTTAGTTATTTTGACAAAATATTTTTAAGTTACAAGTCAAAATATATATAGCTTATGTTACAAAAAGTCACATTATTAGGGTACATATAAAAATCTACACACACAGAAAATTATAACTATTTAAAAAGAAAAAAATTAATACATACTTTAATTTTACAAATGACATATCGCATTTTACAGGTAAATAATTATCACAATATTTTTTTTTTTTCAAATGAGATTATCCAAAATAACTGAATGTCATTTTCACTAAATATTTTAACAATTCTTGTCAATTTCTTGTTTTATTTAAACTTTAATAATTGATGATATTCTAAAAGTAGTTCATAAGATGTTCATAAGTCTTATGAACATAAATATGTTCATAAGTCTTATTTACTGATGACGAATAAAGTAAGTAAAGATTTTGAGAATGTAAATCAGTGGTTTGGCGGTAATAAACTTAAATTAAATGCAGAAAAAACCAAAGCTATCATAAATGGTTCATTAAATTCTAGTAGCTATAATATTAGATAACACTTATTATAGAAGTAGTTACTGAAATAAAATATTTAGGGTTTACAATTACTGATATTGAACTTAATTTCAAAAATCATATTGATTGTTTATGTAAAAAAAATTCTAGAAAATTAATATTTTTTTCTAAGGTTAATTAATAGCGCAATTAGCATTTTTAATACGATGATTGCCTGATTTTGAATTTCCTTCATAAATAATAGCTTTTTAGAATGCAAAAAATTATTAAATCGAGGAATGTGAATTATACTAAAATATAAATGACTTAATGCAATTTTGGGGAGGCTTAATTCTTTAAAATGTTGGTTAACCAAAGATTAAAATTTAATATTTTAATGTTTGTTTTTAAAATTAAAAATAATTTAGCACCAAGTTATTTAAATGATAGATTGGTTTATGTTGTGGATGTTTAAATCTATTTGTGAAGTAATCTATTTTTTTAAGGAATATTTTTAACTTTCGTTTAAATTTGTTGAGAAATGAAAGTGCTAAAAATATATTAATATTGAAAACACAATGACGACGAATGACGAATGACGATTGACCAAAATTCGCCCTTAGAGCCACAATCACGACGAACTATTCGCGACGAACAAATTTTTGTGTTTTTGAAATTTCAAAATTTGTTTATAAAAAAGATGGAGGAAAATTTTTAAAAATTAATTTTAAAAATTTCTTATTTGAATTTGAATTTTAAAAATGTTTTATTAAAACAATTTTGACCAATTTATGTTGGTATCAATGAATGTCATTCGCATTCGTTGACGAGTAAAATAGAAATAGATATATTTTTTGAACGCGAAATTTTGATTATTCGTCATTGGTCACGATTTACATATAATCTCATGCATTTGAAAGCGAAAAATTCGTCATTCGTCGTGATTGTGTTTTCAGCGTAATGTATGCAAGTTTCAAGTTATTTAATTAACTACTTTTGTTGCAATATGTAAAAATAAAATTTGATTGAAATATCCTTTGTACAATTAGTTTGTTTAATGTTTGTACAACTTTTCAATTATATCTGTGCTTATTGTTTATATACTTTAGTACTAGGGGCCCATGTTGAGTAATTATATTTCAAGTTGAAGTCAAATTTAAAGTTTTTAAAAAAACAGTAATTTACGTACTGACATAGACTTCGCACGATATAGCAGAAACCACTCGTGTTTAATAAAAAGTTTTCTGGTTAGTAAGTTTTATTTAGGACACATAAATACACGTCCCTCATATACTGTTTCGTTTTCGATATATTCCCTATAGTAAGTGGCATTTGGTGATAAAATTACTAAAAATAAAAAGTTTTGTTATTAAACAGGTACATACCTACATAATACATAATTTTCATAAAAACTATATTATTACTACAAATAACCAAAATTTAGAAACAGTTACTTAAAAAGATAAAAATGAAGAATTCAAGTGATTTGTTTTTTTGTTGTTTTTATATTTTTATTTTAGATGAATTTGTTTTTTTTTGTTTTTTTTTGGCATATGTACATAGATTCATTTGCAAGTCCATATGTAAATTTTAATAACTGATTTGTTTGCTTTTGTTTATTATTTTAATAAGTTCTCACATATGCACAATGTATTTGTTGAATAATAAAATCATATGAGTACAAAATTTTCAACTGTATGCGCATTTTTGTTTTATATACAATCTTATATATTATATATATTAGAAGTTCATTAAGGAGTAGGAGAATCGAAATAAAATAAAAAGGTGTCTACTGCGCAGGACCTTAAATGCTTGTCAATTATAATTATAAATATTTGTTTTTAAGCCTTTAGTATAAGACCTCCATGCAGGCCATACTTTATCGAAGTCTTAAGATGTATCGAGGAACATTGCGATGCAGTATTGTTTTTCTTCGAATAGTTTGCTAATTTGATTGAATGTTCGATGTGTTTTTTCTGAAATTAAAAGTTCTTCTCTGAAGCCAAATTGATATCTAGGTTTATTCCGAATGTTTGTTGTAGTTTTTTTATTAATAATTTTCCAAATAACTTAGAGAGTTGGTAACCAACCGATAGGTCTGTATGAAGCTACCTTCGTGATGACCTTTCCTGGTTTTGGTATCATCGTGATCTTCGGCAGCTTCCATCGGATGGGGTATTGACCCGTGCAAAGAATCGCATTGAATTTATGCAAAAGGTATGTGACAGCGTTAATGGTTATATTATTATTCTTATTCCAATTCGATCGTGCCCCCGGGGCTTTGTTATATTTAGTTTTTTTTAATTGTATCTGTAATGTCTATCATTTTGAAGTTAAACGGTTGATCTATCCGTATTTTGGTAAATGTATCTGTGGAAGGTTGGGAATTTACCGTTACTTCGTTTGTTTCGATTTAAACATTTAAATAATAGAGATTAGGAGCTAAGAAAGCTCTGATATTTTAAAATGCATAGATTACATTTCTCAAGTATTACTAACTTTAAATTAGTTGACAAAACCATTCTTGCCCTTTAAATAGGCTTTAAATTTTGAAACATTTAAATTCTAAAGAAAGAAAATTATATATTATTTAGTATGTATCTTTATTATCAAATGTGAAGTGTAAAAATGTAAATTGTTCAAAAGAAAAGTAAAATGTGATACCCAATAGAGCATTCGTTATTTTGTATATACATATATATATATTATGTTTTTATTCTTTCTATTTTTGTTTTTGTTTTCCAGATATGTTCAATCTCATATAATACTATGAACCAATAAACTCCCTTTCGTTGTAATTTTGCTTTTATTTTTTCTTTTATTTTGTTATGTATAAATACATTAAAAAATCAATTTTCTAAAGAAAAAAACACATTTTTAACTGATAAATCGATTTCACATGAAAATTCCTTAATAAAAGGGGACAACAAAAATAGCAAAAAAAAGTTTTAATAAAAAAAATTTCTTTTTTGCCAAAATTCTTTTCTGATACATTTATGAATTTATAGATACATGCAAAAATTATTTTGAATTAAATTAAATTATGTTTTTGTTAGAGATTATTGGGCAAAAAAATTTTTTTTTTACACAACATTGAAATATTTTACATAATGATCTTTAAATATATAATACCATACATTATACTATATAATAGAAATAATACAAAATACCCTATTATCCTTTTTATGAATATGAATAATAGTTTTCGGGTGAAATTTTTTTTTAACTTTTTGTATTTTCTTTTTATATTTTCTGTAAAGTTTTGAATATTTTTATATTTGTCGTAGCCAATCTATATATTATATCTTTGGGACTTTAAAGAGGGGATGTATACGTATACTCCTCTTTTAGATTGTTTCCTTTATCTTGATATATATTAACTTAATTGATATATCATATAAGTGAAATTTAAGAATTATTATAACAGTTAAAAGAAGCTTATGACCATTTTGATAATATTGTATACTGATGTACTAGTATCATGAGGTGCCCGCAGGTCTTTAGTAAAAAGATAAAATAAATTACATTAGCTTAATTATTAATATTTCAATAAAATATTAGGTTTATTCAGCAAACTGTTCAAGAACGATCTAGAGTAAAAAAAAAGATATTGTTGAACTGCTCATTGTTTTCTTTTTTTAGCTCATATTTTAGTTCCTTAATTATACGATTTAACTGTCTTTTGATGTTCCTTTTTTTCTGGGATTCTTGTGTTTTTCCATTGTTTCCTTAGAACGCGCTTATTTTATTCTCAAATCTTAATGAATATGAATCAAACAAATACAATAAAAGAATAATTTTTTTTTTAAAAGATAGAAAATTCTTTTGTATTTGATTCTTTTTTCAACTCCAGCATATGAAATTGAAAAAGCATTTCAACAAGTGTACAATATTTAATTTAATATTGTTTTCCGATAATTTTATTTATTTTATTTTTAGCAAAAAAAAAACAACACAAATTTCAGTTATATAGAGTTCATTTAATTTAATTTTTTAAACAAAAAAATGTCTTCTAAGTTCTTTTCTATTCTTTAATATCACGACTTAAGGTGGATTTCCTCTTAATGGACGAACGTCCGGACAAATTTTTTAACCAATCAAAAAATTTTATTTTACCAACACATACACAAAAAATCCTCTTCGGGCATTTTCTTCATCCAATTTCTTAAGGTTATAAAATATTTTTAACTTTCGGCTGATGCTTAGTTAAGTGATTCAGAACATTTTGTTCCGAACAATTTTGTTAAAAGAGAATTCTTATGATTGCGATTCATTGCTTCAGAACATTGTGTTTCGAACAAAAAAAATTTAAACAGCAGACATTAACATTTGAATTTGATTTGAATTAATTTTAAATTTTTTGTTTATTTTAAGCTCAATATATCAAATCATTGTTATTCAAATAAATAAAATTATTAAATAATATACAATAATTTTTAATATAAAATAATTGTTAATATATAAAATAAATACAAAATTGTGTAGAAGTGTTATAAATATTGGTTTTTCAATATTTTTATGAATTGTTTGTTTTTTTTTTTGTTTATTCTTTGTAAATTGTAATGTGAGGAAATGTCAAAAAAATTAAAAATGACAGCAAAAAAAATTGTTCCGAACACAAAGTTAAAGTTAAATCAACTTTGGTTCCGGAGAGAAAAAAATGTTCCGAACAGAGACAGAATTCAAATTTTTATACAAAAAATATGCGCGCGCATGCTTTCGGAACATACGTTCTGTATCAGTGAATCAGGCATAAAGGAAAAGGATAGAGATGAAAAGAAAAGGATAGATATATTATTATTTGATAAATATTTATTGCTATTTCGATTTATGAATGAACACATTCACATATAGAATTTCAAATGTTTTTTAAGAAAAAGATATGAAGTGTAATTTTTTTGTTTTTTAGTATAAGATTATTATGTTTCTAACAAATTATTTATATTTTAAGATAAAAGCAAAGCGTTATATTTTATTTTTTTCGAATATTACAATGTTATTATCCATTGTTACTCTTAACAAAATTTTAAATTTTTTTAATAAAAGTAATATCAAAGTAATATAGCACGTAAACATTTTCAAACGTCAACGTTTTTTGACGACATAACAAATCGTCGCTACGGAATTGGTTTGCCGCATACGCCAAACGCCAAATTGACAATTTTGAGTTAGAAGTTGCTTCTTAGGTTTTAAGTGCCTGAGATTGCAATGCTGCTTTCAGTATTTGACTATCTCAACTAGTTTCGGAGATAGATAGTGTAACTTTTGCCGCATATCCAAAATTTTAAAAATTTATTAGAATGGGGATCACTTCATACATTTGTAAAATTTGTATGCATATACAGGAGAATATTCATACAAAATTTTTAAGTTTTTTTAAGTTTTAAGTTTGTGTTATTTTGCTGCAAATCAAATAGCGACGTGCGGCAAATAAGCTTAGTTTTTATTTCGATATTGTTTTGCCGCATAGTTAATATTGTATACAACGTGAAGCAAATAAATTTTGTTTTAGTTTTGGTATTGTTTTGCCGCAAGAGTATGTACATATTCATTATTGCATAAGTATTGTATTTTTATATATATTACTCTATATCCATAAAAGAGAGGTGGGTTGGTATTTTAATTAATAAATATAATTCAAAAGCTAGAGGAGTTTAACCAGTTTGCAGAATTTTCTTTCTTAATACTTTAGATGTGGATCAAAAACGAATTTATTATTATTTCAAAAATAGGCTCAATAATTCTAATGGTGTTTTACTACCAAGATGAAAAGGCAAAAATTGTAAGAAAAAATTTGGGGAAGAGCAGTTACATGAAGTTCGCCAACACATAGAATATTTTCCCACAATAGATTACTGTATAGACTACTGTAGATCTACTTCTCAACCTAAATATTTAGATCCCAATCTTAGTGTCAGAAAAATGATTGAGCTATATAAGTCACAACAACTAATGCAGTATCCAGCGATTATTATCGAAATGTTTTTAACTTTCAATATACTTTATCGTTTTACAAGCCTAAAAAGTATCAATGCATCAATCGATGTGTCAAATTCGAAAACACAAAACATCCTTCTCAAATTGAAGTTGTAGATAATGAATTTCACACCAAAGAACGGAAGGCTCTTAAAGTAGAAAGAGATATTGATCGTTATAGTACAGATCCTACACACGTCGTTACTTCCTTCGATTTGCAATCAGTGTTTTCCTTACCAAAATGATTTGCGTCCATATTTTACAGTAAAAGAAAAATAAATACTTACAGCAAGTGCATGCTTTTCGAATGGTACCCAGCATATTTACTGCGTTTTATGGGATGAAAAAAAAATCGGTCGATCAGCAAACCATTTGGCTAGTGCAGTTTTGATTATGCTTAAAAAAATAATTGATAATCATCATGAAATTACAAGTATAACTATCATGAAATTACAATGATTCGTGTGTACCCCAAAATAAAAATCAGATAATGGCAACTGCTCTTAAATACTTTTTACACCAAAATCCCAAAATTAATCGAGTTATTCAAAAATTTTCTGAGCCAGGCTTAGCTTATTCAAAATGTTGATTGTATACATAGCAAAATTGACATATATAAGTTAACACATTCAAATTATCATACTGAAATTAGTATAAACTGTTGCATCAGCATAATTTGTCAGTTATGCTGTTTTTATGTAAAACTGTTGCATTAGCATAATTTGTCAGTTATGCTGTTTTTTATGTAAAAAGCTTTTAAATCCCACGCTGCAGGGTCAGCATAAAATTGTATAATTGTTTGAATGAATACAATAAGAAAATATGTAAGAATCAGTCTTGTTACGATCTTGAATAAAATCACTTGTAAAAAAATATTAATTGAAATCTTTTATTTTAAAATATAATCATTAAAATAATTAACTTGTTGTCAAAGGTTATAAACCTAATTTAAAAGAACAAAACAAAAAAATAAAAGTTCTTTTACTTTTTAAAAAAAACATAATTATTAAAATAATTAACTGACGCCCGAGCAGAGACCGGCTTAGAAGGAAGAAAAAATATCCAGAAGGAACCTGTGAGACCTGTGAGAGAGACGTTCCAGTAGTAGGCTGTTGGCAACGAAACCGTGAACACTAGTGGTTAAAAAGGGTATCAACGGCTCCCTTCAGGAAAAAAGGAAATTTGAACGGATAACCTTCACTAGTCGGTAGAAGATTGACAACTTTAACAAGACTCATGGGCAAAAACCAGGACAAGTGTGCCCATTCAACAATAAAAGTCCTTCTTGCGTTACTGTAAGTACAAATCAAATTTTTCTTATCTGTGAAGTAAAAAAATTAAAAGTGGCAGATCTTACCTGCAAATAAAAAAGGAAAATTAACAATAAAAAATATTCTAAAATAAAATTAAATTTAAGAAAAATTATAAAAAAATTGACAAAAAGAAATAATTTTTTTTTTTTTTTTTTTTTTTTTTTTTTTTTTTTTTGCGTGGATTGGTGGGAATCTTCATAGACACAATGAGCCCCGTAGCTTCCATTGTGTGCCAGATTTTTACTGACTAAACCACACCCCTCCCATTAATACTAGTCCAACGGACTAACCATTAATTTATTGCTATTTTGATTTTCTTAAAGAAAGAGTTTACGAAATTCTATCGTATTAAATCTAGTGGCTTAGTTCTTTTAAGCCTTCTGACATCATTTTGATTATCTAGCAGTTGAGTGGCCTCCAGACGAGCTATATGCTTTGTTGCATATCTTTTTATTTCATTTTCTATACAAGGAATTTTTAGATCTCTGTGCAAATCACTGTTGCGAACATACCAGGGGGCATTTACCATGTTGCGCAAGACTTTATTTTGGAATTTTTGTATACAAAGTACATGTGTTTGCTTGGCACATCCCCATATTTGTATGCCATACAACCATATCGGCTTGAGTATCTGATTATATAACAAAATCTTGTTATGTATAGGTAATTTAGAATTACAACCTAAGAGCCAGTACATTTCTCTATACTTATTTTCAAGCTCAAATTTTTTCTTTTTAACGTGCTCTTTCCATCTAAGTTTGACATCTAATGTCATTCCTAGGTATTTAGCATTAGGAAATAATAAAAAAAAAAAGGAAATAATAAAAAAAAAAATATTTTAAAATAAAATTAAATTTAAGAGAAATTATAATTAAGAATAAAATTCACAAAAAGTAACATTAAACAAAGAAAAATTTAAAACAAAAAAGTTTAAAACAAAAAAGAACACGTATTAATTAAGAATAAAAAGGAAGTACCATACTTTTAAAATTATTTAATTTGTAAAATAATCTAATTTACATTTGGTGAATTATTGACTTAAACAAAAAATTTGTAATATAAAAATTAATATAAGTAGTGGACCAAAGGTCTCAAAAACTTTTATTAGCAACTGAGAATTTACTGCAGCGAATCACATTTAATCTGGTAAAAGTTGCAAAAATAAATTTAATAAAATATAAGCTGAATTGAGCAAATTAAATTAATAAAACCGAAAGTTTTAAGAAAATAGTAGGAATTTCTGAGTTTTAGGAATAGATGAGATAAAGGAAGCGTTAAAACAACTAGAAGGGGCAATTAACGCCCAAATTGCCATCACAAAAAGATTGGCCACGCGACTTTCTAATGTGGAGGTCAAAACCCGATTTTAACAGAATTGCACAATAGACTTTTTAATTTGGAAACTTAAAATACTGTTCGAGTCCAGTCAGAGCGACTTCTTGTAGGCCCAAGAAATGAATCAGAATTAAAGGACTTAAGTAGGCTACCAGATTGCGTTAAAGATCTGCAGGCCTTTGATGGAAATACAACTCAGTACGTCTCGTGGGTCCATTCTGCGGAAGCTATACTACAGGACTATGGATTAGAGCATGACAAACCAATTTATCGTGCCATTTTGCAATGCATCAGGGGAAAAATTAGAGGGCCTGCCGATGCCGCTCTCATATCATATCATATTTTCAGCAGCGATTGGGATACGATGAAAACGTGTCTGTCCTTACACTACGCGGACAAAAGGGACATTAGGATACTTGAATACCAACTAAGCACCTTCGTACAAGGAAGATAAACAGTGGATGAATTCTACTCAAAAATTAATCACCAATTCTCGTTAATCATTAATAAAATAAAAACCGAGACACATTCCGAGGAAACGATGAATGCATTAGCAGCAAGCCATAGGAACAGAGCCTTGGATGTATTCATATGTGATGTTACAACGTCCCAGGAGCCTGCCGGAAGCTTATTCAGTATGCCTAGAGATGCAGAATTACGACCATAGAAATGCGACTTTTAATGACAACCACTCAGCGTTTCACAATCCCAGAAAAGTCAACACCAATCCGATTTTAGTCAGAAATCCACCAACCCATCAAAGAAACTTGACACACAACATCACACCGCAGAGATACACTATGCCACCTACCAACGGAGCCTATAGTTCTCAGCAAAAGAAAATGGACAACCCTCCACCAAGGCCAAGCCACCCAAAGCCTCCTGAAAAAATGGATGTGGACAGGTCTATCCACACTCGTCAGGTGAATTATGTCAACAGACCCTCTTTTAGGAAGAGCTTCGAAACGAATCAGCAACCAACGCATTACACCAAACATCAAATAGTCAACCATTTGAAAATTCCACAAACCGATGAAACCTCGGATGACCGGTATACAGAGGAAAGTATGGTCGATGCAGTGGAAGATGTAATCACAGAGTTCAGAAGACGAAATAACTGAGGTAAATTTTATGACAGATGCCTCTCCAGCATCCCATATATAGAATATATCACGAAGGATAATAAGGTTTTGAAGTTCCTTATTGATACCGGAGCCAACAAAAACTTCTTAAAACCCCAGCTAGCGACAATAACGAAGTCCACCAAAAAACCCTTCAAGGTAAAATCAGCAGGTGGTATAATAGAAATAAAGGAAAAAATTGGAGGAAGATTCTTTAAGAACATAGGAATTTGTGTCTACACGGAATTCTTTATCCTCCCAGGTCTTACATCCTTTGACGGAATCATAGGCGATGATACGCTGAAGGAAGTTGAGGCTGTTATAGATCGGAAAGAAAACATACTGAGGATTAAGCCCAATATCGAAATCCCTTTGAGGGAGAGAATCTCAACCCAGGTAAACTGTATAGAGTTCAGGAAAGGCTACCTACCTGAAGAAACGAGAAACGGAATCCAATCTATTTTCGATAAACACCGAAAGATATTCGGCCCACTAAACGACGGTGAAATGATAGAAACCAGCGTAGAAGCTGAAATCAAGACAACCACCGAGGAACCAGTTTATACGAAGTCCTATCCGTATCCAATTAACATGCGACAAGAGGTAGAAGAACAGGTACGGAAATTGTTGAAGGACGACATAATACGTCCATCTAAGAGTCCTTACAACTCACCGGTATGGATAGTGAAGAAAAAGGCCGATGCCTCGGGAAACGAGAAGTACAGGATGGTAATTGACTATAAAAGATTAAATACCGTGACAGAAACTGATGCCTACGCGATCCCAGATATTTCCAACACCCTAGCAAGTCTGGGCAAAGCAAAATACTTCACGACGATCGACTTGACATCTGGATTTCATCAAATTCGGATGAAGGAAAGCGATATAAAGAAAACGGCCTTCTCTACAATGAACGGCAAATTCGAATTTCTCAGACTGGCGTTTGGACTAAAAAACGGACCTGCGATATTCCAACGCATGATCGATGATGTCCTGAGATAATTCAGTGGCAGGATATGTTACGTCTACATAGACGACATAATTATTTTCGGAACAACAGCAGAAGAACACTTGCAGAACATTGAGCTGATTTTCTCCAAACTGGACGCTGCTAATTTAAAAGTGAACTTAGATAAAACGTCCTTTTTCAGGACTGAAACAGAGTTTTTGGGATACCTGGTCACGGGTGAGGGCATCAAACCAGATCCGAAAAAGGTTGAAGCGATTCATAAAATCAGACCAACCGAGAACTTAAAGGATCTGAAATCATTCCTTGGACTGACGTCTTATTATCGGCGTTTCATTCGCGACTTCGCTAAGGTGGCAAAGCCATTAACCAATTTAACGCGTGCAGGAAATGCCCAAATCAAGGCAAGTCAATCAAAAAAGGTGAAGATTAGTATGGGCAAGGATGAACTGAAGGCTTTTACCAACCTGAAGGAGCTGTTAACTTCCTCCGAAATTCTTATTTTCCCGGACTTCGAGAAACCTTTCGTAATGACAACGGATGCCTCTTCGCATTCGATTGGGGCAGTACTCTCTCAAGGAGAGATAGGAAGGGATAAACCAGTCACATTCATTTCTCGATTCCTCAATAGAACGGAGGAGAACTATGCTGCCAACGAGAAAGAGATGCTAGCGATTGTGTGGGCCCTGGACAATTTGAGGAACTACCTCTACGGAGCTAGGAAGATAAAAATTCTAACAGACCACCAACCGCTGACGTTCGCCTCAAGCAATCGGAACAACAATGCCAAACTTAAACGATGGAAGGCAAGAATCGAAGAATACAACTACGAACTTGTCTATAAACCAGGACGTACTAACGTCGTCGCTGACGCGCTGTCACGACTAAAATTGGAAGCTAATACATTGACCTCCGTCTCTTCTACAACAGAAACGGCCCACAGCGCAGAAGAGGACAATTCAAATCTTATTCCTCACTATGAGGGTCCTATAAACGTGTTTCGAAACCAAATTATTATCCAAGAGGTCAAGGAACTTACGGTACACGAAGAGCCTCAAATGGGTTACCACAGACACTTCATAACTCAACAACAAATCCAATGATAAGTTCGAACAAGCAGTTTTCAACAAACTAGGCATTCTCAAGGAGGAGATCAAGGAGCTGACATTAGCAGAACAATTGGCGAAAAAAGGAATTGTCAACTCTAACATCCTAGACAAGGAAGAAATCAGCCGCATAGTGGCACAACTGGAAAGCCTACTTTATGAAAACGAATTGGAAGCTATCGAATATGCAGAGCCTATGATAATTGTAAAAGGAACAGTCTACTTGTATATCGTATCAATACCCAAAATCAGGAGAGGAGAATATAACCACATCTCTATACGAGCTACTACAAGAACCAACAAGCGAGTCTATTTGAAATATAAGGAACTGCTAGTTAACCAAGACGAACAATATGGAATCATGGAAAAATGCAGCAGTAGGAAAAATTTTACAATATGCAGTACCGAACAGTTAGACAAATTAACCGCCGACGACTGCATAACTCAACTAATAACGGGAACAGAAGCTAAATGCGACTACCAGTACAATAAAAATGAGGAAATTGAAATTGTTAAGGAAGGCACACTATTCCTAGCGGTGGTGAAATAAATATTGATAACAGTACAAAACATCTAAATGGAAGCTACATAGTTAAGCTTTATAATGAAACCATCAAAGTTGGTAATCTGGAATTTATAAATGGACAAATGGAAAGCATACAAGTAGTACCGCAAATATTCCGGTCCAATATAACGGAACAGAATTTAAGGATCGACCTCGACTATCTCCACGAATTACATTTGAAAAACACCAAAGAGCTGGAGTTGCTCTCATCAGGCGGTCAACTGTTACATTTAACTAATTCTAGTACCATGGTACTTGTACTCGTTCAATCATCAATCATCAAGAACAAGACATCAAGAAATCGCTGCAATCATCAAGAACAAGACAAAGAAGGGGGAATACATCATACCTACCATTCAAGAAAACACCGCTATACCACAGACACTGGAGGTTCAACCACTATCACTTAATATCTAGCAAGCGAGCCGCATGCTTTTAAAGAGGGAGGGTTAACACATTCAAATTATCATGCTGAAATTAGAATAAACTGTTGCATCAGCATAATTTGTCAGTTATGCTGTTTTTTATGTAAAACTGTTGCATTAGCATAATTTGTCATTTATGCTGTTTTTTATGTAAAAAGCTTTTAAATCCCACGCTGCAGGGTCAGCATAAAACTGTATAATTGTTTGAATGAATACAATAAGAAAATATGTAAGAATCAGTCTTGTTACGATCTTCAATAAAATCACTTGTAAAAAAATATTAATTGAAATCTTTTATTTTAAAATATAATCATTAAAATAATTAACTTGTTGTCAAAGGTTATAAACCTAATTTAAAAGAACAAAACAAAAAAATAAAAGTTCTTTTACTTTTTAAAAAAAACATAATTATTAAAATAATTAACTTATATATAAAAAATGTGGAAATATATAGTTTGGTTTCACTTATCAAACTTTCAAAATTAGTTAAAATAAAAAGCGAAAATCTGAAAGTGGTACAAATGACGGATAAACATTTTCTTTCATTTAGTAAAAAGTCATGTTTTTAAAACTAAAAATTTTATTCTACAAGAACGATCAGGAATTTGCTTTGCAGTACAAAGTATCTGCTACTCATATAGAATTTAAAAACGCGTACATTTTACTCAAAGCTACCAGAAAAAGTTTGGCAACACCTAAAAATATATACCTATAAAGGGCAATTTATTTTGTAATATCAAGAAGGTGACGATATTTTTAATACATAAGAAACTTTAATATTAATTTCATAGTTATTAAGCAAACATTTTGAGAGCCAAGAAGGCAATTTATTTTGTGATAGCCAAGAGGGTCTATTTATTTTGCGATAATTAATAAATTTTTATAATAAATTAAATATAGAAAAATATATAGAAAAATTGTTTTTTTTTTTGTTCATTTTACAGAAAATTTATATGTTAAAATTACAATTTACATTTGAATTATTAACACTAAATTTATGTAAATTTTTTAACTATTTTTCACACCAACTTCAGTGCGCTATAGTTCACTTTGCCGCATGTCGCTAAAAATATATGGGAAAAAAAATAATCGAAATTGTTGGTTTGTTGCATGTGAAAATTGAGCCGTCTTTCAGCTATTTTATAAAAAAAATTTACATTATCACTTGATATTATACATTTTATTAAAACGACATAAAAGAAGCTACGTTATGTGAAATTAAAAAAAGAATTTTATCGGACAGTTTTCGATAAAGAAAGGTCCAAACTTCACTTACGTTTTACTGAAAACTAACATTTGGCGTATGCGGCAAAACAATTCCATAGCGACGAAATGTCAGTCCATCGCGCATTGAGATGAAATCAAAATTTTCTTTAATGGTATTTGTGTTTCAAATATTGTGTTAAATAAAATTGTCCGGACGTTCGTCCATGAAGAGAAAATCCACCATAACGATTCTGTTAAAAGTACGACTTACTTGTCCAACGTTCAAAATAAGAAGAACGAAAATTTAATTATATGAAACTTAAGAAATCAAAAATTAATAATGAGAGAAAAGTTAACAGTTATAATTATTAAAATTAATCAAATGAATAATATCAGTGGCTCCAAACATTTTAGAAGTCATCTTCAAATTTAACAAATAAAATTAAAAATAATCAAAATAAAGAACAACTAATTAAATTGTAATATTAAAGTAAAAATTATCCATACCGGCCCTTTGGATGCATCTACGTTAAGAAGAGGCATTCAAAAGTTCTGAATCGGTAGAGGTGATAGAGAATGAATTTGACGACGTAGAATTTTTCCTTTAGGTTTGACATCTGCTACACTAACTTTGTTATGGAGCACCCTGTCCATATTAATAAATAACAAACAATTCTAATTCTTAAGAAATTGTTAATTATTACTTTTCTTTCAAAAAACAAATATTATATTTTCAATATTGTCAAGTGCACATAAATTACGCACTTGACAATACCTCACATATTACACAATTTCCTTTATTTAAACAAAAACACATAATCCAAAAATAAAACACGAATGCATTATTTTGTATGCATTCAAATTACACAATACCACACACGATACACAATTTCTTTATTTCATAAAAAAAAAAAAACAATAAGAATAAGAATGCATATGTTCGCATTCATATTGCCTAATATTTAAAAGAAAAAATGAATACATGTGGTGACGATCAAATTACGAGTATTTGACCAATAGCGTTACCAAATGTATTCATTGAATTGGTTCGATCTGCGTGGAAGAAAATAATAACTTTCATTCTGGAATCAAACTCAAAGTTGTGCGGTTGTTATAATAATAAAATAATAAAAATATATTAATAATAATAATATTATATAAACAAAAACAATTGTTTTAATTTGAGTTATAAAATAATTAATATTTTTGCATAACAAAATTGGTGGCAGCGGTGGGATAAGTTAAGTAAAGCATCTGCTTAACTATACAAAATTAAAAAAAAAAAACAATAAAAAATTATTTTATAATAAAAGTGATAACAAAATAAAAAAAAAATAATAAAAAAAACACAGTAATCCCGAAACAACATAAGTACGAGTATAGCAGCAGAATCAGCGCAAATCAACCAATCAACAACAGCAGCAGCAAACCCGGCAGCATAAAAAAAAGGGGGAACAAACAGGACAATCCAGTAAATGAAAACGTAAGTCATATTATTTTTATAACTAAAAAAAAAAGGAGAATTTTGTAAACAAAAAAAAAAAATTATTATAAAATATTTAGAATTATAGACAAAAAACAAAATAAAATAAAAATAAAATATAAGTTTGAATAACAATTATTTTCGTACTGTGAAACAAGCCTACTCTTTGTACTTAAGGTGAGGCTGCCTTAGGCATAGTACGAATTAAAAAAAAAAAAAATTATATATATATATTATTCTGCATTTATCTGGATGTGTGTAAGTTCGACGGAACGCTCCAACACATATAAAAATTGCATATGCATACAAATGCATATATATACAAATTGCTTTGGTGCTTTTTTTTAACCTCTGTCTACCATGCTGAACCTTTGCATGAACTATATTTTTTTAATTTAATGTTAGTCTTCTTCGCAAATAATAAGGAAAAATAATAAATAATAATAATAATATAAATAAAACAAACAATTTTTTTGATTTATAATAATAAGGACTAATAGAAATTTAATCAATAGTTTAATATGGTATAATAACCAAAAGGCAAGCAGCATTTAACACAAAAAAAACATAATTCACTCAAAGGTTATTCTTATTACTTAAAATTATACATAATAATACACATGTGTATCAGCATATTTGTATTGTATAATATTATACATTATACTACTTTATTGCTTCTACCTTTTATTTTTGTCATTATTATGTGCGTAACTCACTTCACTCAAAAAAAATTATTTTTGTTTTTTTTTTGTTTTTTTTTTTTTTTTCCTGTATCTGTATTCTGTATGTTCTATATGCTCCATTCCAAAAATATTATTTTATTTTCAGTGTTAAGTGTTCACTTTTCACTTCACTGTTCAGGTTCACTGTTCAATCAATAGAACTTGATAGAAGTAGAGTAAGATAATTAAATTTACTTCTACGCCGGATAATAAAACATTGTTTTTTTTAAATTGAAAATTATTGATGAAAATGTTTTTGTATTTTTTGTAAATTTTACCAATTTAGATACAAAATTTTGAATATTTTTTTAAAAATAACACAATACCATAATAACAGTTTATTCATATAGCAAAATAAGATCCCTATACATTATACAAAAGACAAAATTTATATGAAAATAAGATCCCATTTTTAAATTTGCTCTCCCAGAGGCCACAATAACGCTAATACGGTATAATTTATACTAAATGGAACCCAACTAACGAATTATAACTAAATGGAAGTGAGTACGAGTATACCATACAAAAATGCAAACATTTTATACAAATTTGTTGGTATGGTACTTCTTTTTCTGTTATATAAAAAAAAAAAAGATTAGTGTTAGGCCAATATAGTTTTTTTTAATAGAAAATTAGTAAAATCTTTGTCTATGAATAAAATAAAAGGAATCAAAATCAATCTTAATAAAAATAACAATGTTTTTTCAATTTAAGCTTTCTTTTACTTTATTACCGTATTCTATTATTACACAGAAAAGTATTGTTGTTAAATTATTTGAAAAAAAAAGAATAATTATTCATGTTTCTGAAATATTGAAAATGTAGCAGTAGTTTGTAATATATGAATATATGAAATTTTCAAAAAGTACTAACACTAGCAATCAAAATAATTTCCATTAAAGAGAGAAAATATATTGAACGAATATGTTCATCTATTAATAATATACATGTGTATCAGCATATTTGAATTGTATAATATTATACATTATGCTACTTTATTGCTTCTACCTTTTATTTTTGTCATTATTGTGTGCGTAACTCACTTCACTCAAAAAAAATTATTTTTGTTTTTTTTTTGAGTAGGATAATTAACTCTACTTCTACCCGGATAATAAAACATTGTTTTTTTTAAATTGAAAATTATTGATGAAAATGTTTTTGTATTTTTTGTAAATTTTACCAATTTAGATACAAAATTTTGAATATATATAAATTATGAATATTTTTTAAAAATAACACAATTTACCATAATAACAGTTTATTCATATAGCAAAATAAGATCCCTATACATTATACAAAAGACAAAATTTATATGAAAATAAGATCCCATTTTTAAATTTGCTCTCCCGGAGGCCTCAATAACGCTAATACGGTATAGTTTATACTAAATGGAACCCAACTAACGAATTATAACTAAATTGAAGTGAGTACGAGTATACCATACAAAAATACAAACATTTTATACAAATTTGTTGGTATGGTACTTCTTTTTCTGTTATATAAAAAAAAAGATTAGTGTTAGGCCGATATAAACATAAATAAAAATAAATAAAAAGTGATATAAATATAAGTACTGTAATTTCGGAATAAAGAATCTAATGAAAGAAAAAAAGAAACTAGGATTTATTTTGCTTCCGTCATTTATGACGGGTTACAAAGCTAGTATATATATATAAATATAAAAAGAAATTTTATTGTAAATTTAAAATTAAAAAAAAAAAAAATATTAAAAGATGTCTTTATGCAAATGATGGGAAGTATTATTGCGTAAACAAAAAAAAAATAATAAGAACAAAAAAAAAAAAAAAAAAATTTTTTGGTTTTTCACTACTAAATTAGTTACTATTTTAAAAAAGAAAAAATTTCAAAGTTATTTTGGTGAATTGCTTATTAAAAAAAATAATATATTTGAATAATTTTTGTTTAGACAGAAAATCTAAATATTTATGTCAGGCATCGACATAAACCTCAGTCTCAGAGGTAGAAAAATAAAGAAAGCTGAATCTCTGCCTACTCCTGCTCCGACATTAATGTTTTCAGAAGATAATTTAGTTGAAGGAATAAAAAAGGAAACACATTTATTGGACATAAACGAGGATAGTGAAACGGATTTATATACGGAAATAGAAAATCCTTTCCAAAACTCTCAGTCAATTGCTCGTTCCCCTCCAAAACTAATTTCTAACCACAAAAACTTAAAGAAAACACACAAAGCAAGTGAAATCAGTACTTTCACACCTAGCACCTCCGACGACGCAAATCTAGCCCAATATTCTCGTATCGATACGGACGAGAGTTCTAATAGTGAGCATTTTGAACATTCGCGTTCCATAAATTCTTACAAAAAACCAATCAATTACGAAACAAGAAACATGGACAAGTTCGATATGACCCAAGCCATGTAAATGATACCGGAGTATAGTGGTGACTCAGTAGCACTGCATAGGTTTTTGCAGCTAGCTGAGATCCAATTCAAAAGAGTGAAGAGCGCAGAGGAAGAATCAGCTTTCCTAGACGTAATCGCGTCCAAACTGACTGGGAGGGCTTATAATGTTTTATTACGATATCATACGTATGAGAAATGGGATAGTTTAAAAAAATCCATTACCACGAATTTCTCCAAACAACGTGCACCACAATTAATATCGGCTGACATATATAGTCTCTCACAAGGAAGTAGAGAGACTGTGAGACAGTATGCTGCTAGAGCAGAGAGTTTGTTCGATGAGTTGAACATGTAAACTACTTCGGCTCTCGAAACTGATTCAACAGAGGTTCGAAAACTAAACGAAATGAACGTTTTAGGCAGTTTCGTGAATGGTCTACGCGATTCGTTGAGGCTTATACTCCGTGCTGCTAGGCTTAATACACTCATGGCCCTAATCGATTTAGCTTGAGAAGAAAAAAAGTTAAACACTTTACAAGAAAAGTCCGAATCAAGTAATAGTAAGTTATATTGTTCTTTCTGCAGACCAAATACTCACAATACCCAAAAATTTCGCAGAAGAAACAACAATACCGTTAATACGAACTACAATAATAATAAAAATTTTAACAAATCTAACTATAATAACTATAATAACAGGAATTCAAATAATTTAAGAAACACAAATTTTGGGCATTTTTCTGCCCAAATAGATTTCCGAATCATAACCAAACACACCCAAGGTCACAAGTGGCCGTAGTAAATACGAAAAAATACTGCCGATATTGCAAACACAAGGACCATGAGCTAAGCGAGTGTAGGACAACAAAACAGGAAAACTCCAAGGAGCTAGTATCAACAGGCATCCGATACGAGGCTCAAGATTTGATCTCAGATGCTCAATAAATAAAAAAAATTTAAGTTTGGAATTGGAAGAAAAAATAAAATCCCAATCCAACCCTCAAACAAATAAAAAAAATTTAAGTTTGGAATTGGAAGAAAAAATAAAATCCCAATCCAACCCTCAAATAAATAAAAAAAATTCAAATCTAAAACAAGAGGAAAATTTAGAACCTCATTGCAAACCATTTTCTGAAATTTTTCTAAGTAAAGCAGGAACTCAAATTTTTCGTAGTACTGTGTCTTTAAATCTCACGGGCACGAAAAACAAAACAAATAAATTCTTAATAGATTCAGGGGCAAGTGTCTGTCTAATCAAATTAAACGTTCTCAAAGCAAACACGGAAGTGCAAATTTCTTCCATCAAAATAAATGGAATCAGCACAGAAACTATTAAAACTTTAGGTACCACAGTTTTAAATATACAGGTACCTAATGCAAAAAGGACTATATATCCCACACTATTCCACATAGTAGAATCAAATTTTCCCATTATGCAAGATGGCATAATCGGGGAAAACTTTTTAAATGAAACAAGAGCAATGATAAATTTTGACAAGCATCAAATCGATTTCCATTTTCACAACAAACGCGTACCAATGTATTTCGAAACCAGAGAAAATCGGATTGCTATTCCAGGCAGATCCGAAATTTTTTTTAAATATGGACCAGTGTCCTTTACAGAAGAAGCTTTGGTCCTAACAAATCCACAAAAGGAAAATACTGGTTTAATAGTTTCCAACACTTTGGTATACCCACAAAACGGTTATGTATGTCTGAGTATGTTAAATACTAATGACAAAACTATAGAAATAGGAGATGATTTCAGAGTCGAGTTCGAGTCCACAAGGAACTACGATATTTTCAAAATAAGTCAAGCAACAAACCAGAATGTGATGGAAAATAGACTCAGTAAACTAACCGAGAATATGATTTTAGATCATTTAAACATAGAGGAACAGACATCAATAATAGAAATATGTAGGGAATACAATCATATGTTTTTCTTAAAAGGAGACAAGCTATCTACCACCGCAGCTACAACACACGAAATACCAACAGACCCTACAAAACGCCCTATAAATACTCGTCCCTATAGATTAGCCCAAATTCATAACTCTGAGATTAACACCCAAGTGGAGGAAATGCTCAAGGATGGAGTGATACGACCAAGCTGCAGTCCTTGGAATTCCCTACTATTAGTTGTACCTAAAAAGTCAGGATTAGATGGAAAAAAGAAGTGAGAAGTGGCGGGTAGTTGTCGATTTTCGCAAGCTAAATGAAATCACAATACCTGACGCTTATCCTCTCCCGAATATCGAAGATATTTTAGGGAAACTAGGTGATTCAAGGTACTTCAGTACGTTAGACCTGGCCAGCGGCTTTCACCAAATAGAGGTGCATGAAGCCGACAAGCCTAAAACAGCGTTCAGTACCAGCCATGGTCATTTCGAGTTTAATCGAATGCCTTTTGGACTACGAAATGCACCACCCACTTTTCAGAGGCTTATGAATATAGTGCTCACCGGGTTACAGGGAATAAAATGTCTAGTATATTTGGATGACATAGTCATTTATGCCAAAAGCTTACAAGACCATAATAAAAAACTCGTAGAAGTTTTAGAAGCTTTACACCACTTTAACCTAAAGTTACAACCAGAGAAATGTAAGTTTTTGCTCAAAGAAGTCATGTACTTCGGTCATATAATTTACGAAAATGGCACCAAGCTGGACCCTAATAAAATAAAAGCGGTAAAAAGCATACTACCACCGAAAACGGCTAAACAACTTAAGTCATTTTTAGGATTGGTGGGCTACTACCGAAAATTTATTAAAAATTTCGCAAAGTACGCAAGTCCACTTAACAAACTGTTAAGAAAAGACGCCGAATTCGATTGGAATGCTTTCTGTGATGAATCTTTCAACTTGTTGAAAAATGCTATCACAGAACATCCAATTTTACAATATCCCAATTTCGAGAGGCCTTTCTACATTACTACCGATGCTAGTAATGAAGCAATAGGCGCAGTACTCTCACAAAAGTGTAATTCAGAGCAACAAGAGTTGCCGATTTCATATGCTAGTAAGGTATTGAATAAACCAGAAAAGAACTATTCAACAACGGAAAAGGAAGCTCTCGCTGTAGTTTGGGCCGTTACTCATTTCCGTCCGTATATCTTTGGTCGGAAATTTACAATAGTAACAGACCATAAATTTTTGTTATGGATTTTCAATGTAAAAGATCCCTCCTCGAGAATTATGCGTTGGCGTATAAAACTCGAAGAATATGATTTCATAGTGATTCATAAATCGGGACATTTAAATTCTAATGCAGATGCGTTATCGCTCTTGGAAACTAACCAAGTTAACGTGGTTACCAGAAGCAAAGCGAAGCGTTCTGACAGTCCGGAAACTGGAACCACTCACATACCTAATTCAAATTTATCTAACTCAAACCAACATTTAAATTTATACTCTGAATCTAACCCTAACATAAATATTACACCAAATTCGAATATCATAGAGTTAACAGACCCAAACGAAATTAAGCAAATTATTTACGAGTATCATAATGCACCTTTAGGAGGTCACCAAGGAATAAAAAGAACTTTCAAAAGAATAAAATCAAAATATAAATGGAAAGGCATGTATGGAAATATAGAAAAGTATATTAAGGCTTGCGAATCCTGTCAGAAGAATAAAACGTATAATAAAACAAAAATGCCAATGGTAATAACCACTACGTCAAAAAGACCATTCGAAAGAATTTCTCTGGATATAGTTGGCCCCTTGCCAATTTCCGAGAATAACAATAAATATCTGCTGACCTTTCAAGATGATTTGACTCGGTTTATCCAGGCAATACCTATTCCAAATCAAGAAGCGGAGACAATAGCAGAGTGCGTAAAATAATCTGTGTTTTTGGAATCCCTAAATTTATACTAACTACTGATCAAGGTTCAAATTTTCCAAGCAACCTATTCAAAAATGTGTGCAAGTTGTTAAAAATTAAGAAAATTCAAACTAGTCCATATCATCCACAAAGCAACGGTGCTCTGGAGCGATCACACCTTACATTAGGAGATTACCTTCGTAGCTATGCCAGCAACGATCCAGATAACTGGGATACATGGATAGACTATGCAGTATTCTGTTATAACACAACTCCGCACACCTCAACAAATTTAACTCCATATGAAATACTTTTCGGTTTCAAACCAGAGCTGTCCTCTTCGCTAACGAGATCCATAGAGCCACTCTATAATTACGATGATTATGCTCTGGAACTCAAAGCCAGGTTACAAAATGGTTATGACCGTACGCGGAAAATCCATTTAGAAGCTAAAGAAAAATCAAAATTACGATATGATATAAACTCAAACCCTGCAACTTTTCAGGTAGGCGATAAAGTTCTTCTTGAAATCAAAAACCGAACAAATAAAAAATTCACTCCATCATATCAGTGTCCATACGAAATAATAGAGATAAAATCACCGGTAAATTCTTTAATAAAATCAGGTAGAAAAACAAAAGTTGTACATAACAATCTTTTAAAGCTATTTTTTACATAAACTTTTTAAACTCTGTCGCTAATACACTCACACCTTTTTGCCCTTCGTTACAGAATCATATTAATCATCCTTCAACTTATTAGCTGTCATTCGGAAATGCTACCACTGCACTCACCTGGAATATATACAGAAAAAATTGATAACCTGCAAAAATCAACTACAAATTGGAAATTTTTGTTTAATTTGAATAATATAAGTTTTTTCGATGACACCTAATAATAGAGGAAGATTTCGACGCACTTACTAAACTATGCGTAACTATCAAAGAAAATTCACCTTTAGACGATTGTAAAATCAACGTCGACTTATTACATAATTACATCTTAGAAATTCAAAGAAACAATGTAATTATAAGCCAGCTGTTAATAAACCACGTGAGAAAAGGCAAAAACGAGAAGTTTTAGGTTCTCGCAAAGGATTAATAAACGGTATAGGTAAAATTCAAAGTATTCTGTTCGGAACTATGGATTCCGAAGATGCAGAACAAATTGACAATGCTCTAGAAACAGTAAATAAAAACCAATTAAATATGTTTCATATGCAAGAAACACAAGCAACTATCATTACCGAACTGATACACAGTTTTAACATTACAGAACAAAAACTGAATACAAATTTCAGAACAATACGCGATCAGATAAACAAGTTAATATATCAAATAGACAATGTAACCCAGTTAAATAGAATATTACATAGTTTCGATGAAATATCGGTAACCCTAATTGCTTTTTCCAATACATTAATCTCAAACCAAGATCAAATAATTAATCTTGTACAAGAATCCAAATTGGGAAAGCTTAGCAATAAATTTTTAAACTCAAATACTTTCATAGAAGCCCTTCGGCAGATACAAGTAGAACAGCCCACTAATACAAAATTCCCATTTAACGTAAATCGATTGAACTTGCGTATGTTAAACTCGATTGTTTCAGTGCAACCTTTGTACACAAACAAACACTTGCTAATGGAAGTAAAAATTCCGTTAATTTCTGACGTTTTCGAAATCTATAAGACTACAAGTTTACCAATACGTTACAAAGCAGATTGGTTCTATTACATCAAAATAAATAGCGACTATATCGCAATCAACGAAGATCTCCAGCGCTATATTTTTCTCAGCGGGGCAGATCTGAAGCAATGTACAAATTTTCAAGAAAATATCTATATTTGCTACAAAAATCTAATTTGTCATAGTGTAATGGTACAAAACTGTGAAATAAAACTATTATCTGGCGAAGCAAATCCAGAAAATTGTTAAATCAAAGTTTTTAAACTTCAACATGAGCTTTGGTTCAATCTTCACGAACCAAATGCTTGGCTATATGTACTTCCTAAACCCATTTCTATTAAAGTAACATGTGATGGATTTCTTTCAACAACAAAGTTAAAAGACAGTGGCATTTTTAGATTAAAACCAAATTGTAAGGCAGCCACACAGCAAATTAACATCCAAGCACGGATTCCGGACCTACAAGTTAGTAAACTTATCATCTATTCATTCGAAGGTTCATTACCCAACATGACGGTTAGTGGTAATCACAACATAACCGTTGTCTCTCCACACATAAACCATTTAGTGTTGACTTTAAAACATTACAACACGGAACATTGGAACAATATAATATAAGCCACAGTCCCCATTTTATCCTTATAACATCCATAATTATAGTCACCGTAATAATCATTTTATTATTCATACTATACAAAAAGTTTATTAAAATAAAATGCAATAAAGCAATTCATTCAAAAAACCAAACCCAAGAGTAATGAACTATATTATACAAATAAAGAAAAAAAAAAAGAATATAATATGTATATATGTATATGAATAAATATAAAATGTTACTTAAATGATTTTTTTTTATATCACAAAATGCATACTAAGCATATAATCCACCTTGAAAAAAAAAAAAAAATAATAATACTGACCTATCCTAATTTGTCATTTTACAAAAATTTTATAATAAAAAAATAATTTTTATAAAAAACAAAAAAAATTTTATTTTATTTTACGTTAAATCTTGTATCAAATTTCATATTATTAATAAGCTTAAAAAAAAATAAATAAATTTTTGCATAATATGAGATTGTAAATTTTAAATTTTTATTTTGTATAATTGACCTATAAAATAATAAAAAAAAAAAAACGAATGGCAGAACTTTTGGAAGTAAAATGGGTGTTTTGCGCATACGGTAAATCAGCTTGATTCAAACGACCACCAACCTTCAAAAGCTCCACCCCTTCGTTATTATCTAAAAAAGGATTGAGACATATTACTTTTAGATGAAATTTTATTATGAATCTTTAAAATTCCAATATCTTCAGTAAAATAATGCCTTTGTAATAACAAAATTATTTTTAATAATGCTTCCTCTCGTTCATCTGGCGAACAAATGCTAATATTAGGAGGCTTATGATAGTTTGAACAACGAAGAGTTTTTCTTTGTAATCGACAATTTTTTATAAATCTTAATACGAAAGCGACTACTCCAATAATCTTATTATAACTACTAAATTTTTCAATATGATCAAGTAAACTGTCATTTAGTTTAATGTTTAATGGTTGTTAATACAATTTGATTTTTAGAACGCAATTCTGGTATATTTGTTTTTAGATTGATTGGCTTTATGAGTGGCCAAAATTCTTCATATTTATGTAAAAATTCAGGACCATTATACCAGTTTGAATTTGTCAGTTCCTCAACTGTAGATCTTCTAGATAGGATGTCAGCAGCATTTGATGAAGAATTAACATTTTTCCATTTGATTCCTTCGATTAATTCAGAGCCAATTTTCGAATTTTTATCAGCTAAATAAGTCAAAGCTTTGGTTGCTAAAAAGGATGCAGAAGCAGGCCCATACGTTAAGGTTAAGTTAAAGTTTTAACCTGTATGTTCTTATTTTTTCATGCGAATTTTTTCTCTACAAAATGCACTGATAATACGAGTCATTTTCATGAACATACACCTGTCGGTACATTTTACAAATATCTGCCTTTAATGCGTATTTATGAGTTCGAAATCTTAAGATAATTGACAAAAAGTCATCCTGAATAGTAGGTCCATTCATCAGAACATCGTTTAAAGACAGATTAGAACTTGATTAACAGCTTCCATAAAAAAAAACACGAATTTTAGTAGATGAAGAATCTGACTTAATGTGATGTGGAAGGTAGTATTTAACAAGATTTTGCAATTGTTGCGGAGCTAGTTCCATATGATTCAAAGATTCATAATCCTCCAAAAACTTTCCATACTTATCTTTAAGACAAGTATTCTTTTTCAACCTTCTTTCTAAATTGAGAAATCTTTTTTCAGCAGCTTTAAAAGATTCTCCTAATTGAGAAACAGATACCTTGAAAGGGAGCTTCGTCCAAATGCGGCCAGATGAAATATGAGTAGATGAAAGAAATAAATCCTCACAATATTGCTCTTCCTTAGAGAATTTACAGATGTTATTTTCGAAACTTTCCATTTTCTAAAACTGCTGACATAACTGATTAAGATTGAGATCACAAATATTTTGATCTGTTATACGTTCGGATTCAACAACTGATGAAACTAAACTATACTGATTTGCTGATTTTGATGCACATGGACCATATTTTCCAGATATGATCCACCTTAAAAGTGTTTTTTGTAGAGTTGGAAGGTTTGGTACTAATTTAATGTGGCCTACAGATAAAATTTCAAAAAATAATTCAGCTCCAAGATATAAGTCAACCCTTTGTTGTTTGTAAAATAATGGATCGGCTAGTTTTAAGTTTTTAGGTAAATTCCAATTTTCGAATGATAAGTAAAAATTCCAGCAATAGATGGTAATACACAAAATTCAAGGTTTTAATTTAAATTCCTTGTGGCAAGACTGAATAATTGAATTTGTGGCGAAACAAACCTTTGATTTCGTATTTCCAATACCAACTATATTTTTATTTAGTTTTCACCAAATTGATGCTTGATGTTAACAATTGCTGTGGCCAAGATGGCGTTATTTTGTTCAGATGAAGTTTGATCGAAAGAAGTTTGATAGGACGTTTGATAAGAAGAAGCCAAATATGAGGATGACTGATCTCTTTCATCCAAGTTAACAGCACACGAATTATTAGTACTATTTCGTTGTAGTAGAATCGACGATTTAGAGTAACGATGAAGTAATGAGTGATGAGGGCATGAACAAACTCTGCACTTCGAAGAGGTGCAGCCTTTTACTGAATGCCCTTTTGGAGACAGTTAATACAAAAAGATGCATCCTGCACTTAATTAAAACGCTCGATCACTGGTAGTTCGATAAATTTGCTGCATTTGTAAATGTTGTGGCCTTTATCACGGCAAAATGAACATGAATCTCGAGATGTTTGCGAAACCGTTAAGGTGGTAGAGTTTTGTGAACGAAAATACGAGTTTTTAGAATTTGATTGATTTTTATCTTGGAGTAATGTTAAAATTCCAAATTTTATCGAAATATATAATTCTTCGTACGCGGAGTGCGTAGAAGAACCATCACCCTTATATGAATTCTCATATTGAGTTTGTAAAACTATAAGATGTTTAAAATATGATTCCAAAATACCAAGTCTGCACTCCAAATCATCAAGATTCAAGGTATAACCCTTTGAATCGATCAAAGTTTTGATTCTAGTTATAGAGTCCTTAACGGTACTTTTTTTGTGTTTTTAATTCATCAAGGTTGGTTTCTGGCATGATATATTATAATATGTTGTATGTGGATAAATAGCCAGTCGAATATAAAATATATCGAATATAAAATGTAGCACGAAAATTGGAGTAAATTATAATAAGGTATTAATAAACTAAGAAAACGAAAAAGCAGCAACAACGATGAACGATCTTACGAACGAGTGATAATAGTGTACAATGAATGCAAGAAACGAAATAGCAGCAACAACGATGAACGATCTTACGATTTTACGAACGAGTGATAATAGTAATAATGATTGCAAGAACGAAATAGCAGCAACAACGATTAACGATCTTACGAACGAGTGATAATAGTAATAATGATTGCAAGCAACAACGATGAACGATCTTACGATCTTACGAACTAGTGATAATCTATATATAATTCTTCGACGGTGTCTGCATGTACCGTTATAATTTTTTGTTTCAAAGAAGAAAAATATTGTTTCTGTTTCATGCATACATTTCGTTTTTAACACAAATGAAGAAGAGAATTTGCAAACAAATTGGAATATATTTTTTTCTTTCTTTTTTAAACCTCATCAAGAATGCCTTTAATATAGGAGAAAAAAAATCAAACTTTACTCAAATTGATTTAAATGAAATCGGTACACATTCTTCTAAAACATCATAGTAGGAAAGAATATTCATTAATAAAAAGATATGCACTGGGGTGGAGAATCAAGATATTTTTACTACTCCTTTTACAAAAAAACCTCATTAGTTAAAGAAACAAAGAACTATTACTATATGTTTATTTCTTTTATTGTCTTATAAGGGAAGTACAAATTTTTTTTATTTCAAACAGATTATAAGTGATGTATATTAAGTGATGGTAGTTAAAAAAAATACCAAGAACCAATAATTTTTTTTTATGAATGACTCGATGCATTTTTATTTCCTTCAAAATTAAATTTTGCCATTTCATAATCAATGATAATTTATTAATTACTAATATTATTAGAATTTATAAATAGGAAGAAATTTTTATTGCTATGCATTTTTAAGTGTAACACATCCTTAATTATTGATAACTAAGAATAAATACAACAATATTTCTTTGAGACAAAAAAAGTCGTTCGATAATTTTTTCCTACTTTGTCTTTTGAATTTTTATCTCTCTCTCACAAATGAAATTCTTATTACTATCTATTTCATACAATTTTGGAAATCAATTATAGAAAAATGGTAACCAAAAATTAACAAATTACAAAAATTCATTCCAGTGCACTTTCTTATTAACGGATATCCTGTGTGCGGCCTTACATTATATAATAATTTATGTACATAACCTTTCACCTTTTTATTTCAATCTACTGAGAATTATTTTTCTTAAAGAGAAATTGTTTTTCTTTTATGGATACATTCATACATTTCTTTAACTCAAACGAAAGAGAAAAGAAAAAATAACAACAAAAAAAAAAATAAATGTCGAATGAGCACGTCATTCTTTCTGTTTCCTCCACTTCTAAAACAAAATGGATTCAAAATATTTAGAATAATAATTTCAAAGCTATTGAATGCATTCTTATACACTTGAGAAATATATCTTAAAATCATTTTTAGAACACATTGATTAGCGTAAGTTATTATATATTTTTTTATGAAAAATAATTAAAAAAACTTTAATCTATAATTATAATTGACAAGCATTTAGGGTCCTGCGCAATAGACACCTTTTCATTTTATTTCGATTCTCCTACTCCTTAATGAACTTCTAATATATGTAATATATAACTTGTATATAAAACAAAAATGCGCACACAGTTGAAAATTTTGTACTCATATGATTTTATTATTCAGCAAATACATTATGCATAAGAGAGATCTTATGAAAATAATAAACAAAAGCAAACAAATCAGTTACTAAAATTTACATATGGACTTGCAAATGAATCTATGTACATATGCCAAAAAAAAAAACAAATTCATCTAAAATAAAAAATATAAAAACAAAAAAAACAAATCACTTGAATTCTTCATTTTTATCTTTTTAAGTAACTGTTTCTAAATTTTGATTATTTGTAGTAATAATATAGTTTTTATTAAAATTATGTATTATGTAGGTATATATAAACGTACCTCTTTAATAACAAAACTTTTTATTTTTAGTATTTCTATAGGGAATATATCGGAAACGAAACGGTATATGAGAGACGTGTATTTATGTGTCCTAAATAAAACTTACTAACCAGAAAACTTTTTATTAAACACAAGTGGTTTCTGCTATATCGTGCGAAGTCTATATCAGTACGTAAATTACTGTTTTTTTAAAAACTTTAAATTTGACTTCAACTTGAAATATCATTACTCAACAGGGGCCCCTAGTCAAGTTATATAATTAACTACATAAATGTTGACGCAATAGTATTTAGGGCAACGTTTACATATCAGATTTTATTTGATAAAAGTTACTTATTTATTTATTTAAGGTTTATTTAGCTCAAATAAAAAACATTGATTTTAAATATAGAAATTTAAAATTATAAACAAATAAAATAAAAATAAAAAATACAAAATTTAAAAAAAAAATGCAAAAATACAATTAAGAAAAAGTTGAAAAAGTCTTACAAATGTAGGTAGTTTATTAACTACTAATTGTTATTATCAATACTATTATTTATAACAATCAATAACAACAAAAATAATCAAACACAACCAAAATAATCAAACACAACAAATATTAAACAAAAAGTTCAACAAATGACAAGAGTCGATTTCGATTTAAAGGAAAAAATTAGTTTCCAACATTTTTTGTTTCAAAAATGTTTGATGATAATAGGATAATATTCTATTTTTTTCATTAAGCAAAGTCGGATGTCAAAATTTGTGGAACAACGTTTACAGGACAGACAAACTTTCAATTGTACAAACTAAATCTTGATGTCTAAACGTTACCTAATCGTTAGTACCTAATTTTAGCGGTTTTTTTTTTGTAAATATAAAACAATAGCTATATTAAGTTTACTTTATTTCTAATATTTTAGTGTTTTTTATTTAAAAAACAAAAATAAACAGTATAGATAAATAATAAATGTACCTATGTAATATATGAATATATCCTATATCTATTTATTGATATTTGATATTGTAGTCTTTTGTATTTTAAAATAAAAAAAACAGTAGTTTTTAATTTTTTGGTTTTCCTAATTTATAAAAAAAAAATAAACAGTAAGACGCCAGTTTCCCGTCCGAGCTGCCTTTGCAATGACCATCAACAGAGCGCAAGGTCAAACTCTCAATAAAGTTGGTATTTTACTTGATGCACCAGGTTTTTCACATGAACATGTCGGGATTTCGCGCACTACTGGGAATATAAATCATTTGAAAATTGTCACCAAAGAGAATAAAACTGTTAGAAATATAGTTTTTAATGAAATATTAGTTGATTTCAATCTATCAATCCAATTACATAGTCTGTCAATCTACTAATTTAACTAAAGTATTACATAATTATTACTAAAATATTGTTGATAGAGGAATTTTTGATTTTGATAATTTATAATGCAGTACAACCTAGAATGCTCCAATTTTGATTGTTCACTATATATAACGGTAGCAAAAAGTTACGTAGTAACGGGTATTTAACTAGTAGCAATAATAATTGCAAGCAAACGAAATAGCAGCAACAACGATGAACGATCTTACGATCTTACGAACGAGTAGTAATAGTAATAATGAGTGCAAGCAACGAAATAGCAGCAACAACGAAAGGCAACAATCGATAATTCGTAATGTCGACAAATAATATGTCTGTAATACAAGTCAAATAATTTTCAATTTTATTTTTTATATTTTACAGTGTTGTTTTTTGTTATTTGTATTTTGATATATTTTATGAACTTCATTTGTTATTTAACTGTTTGTTTTTTTTGTTTAAGGTAATTATCATGTATTTTAATAAAAAACAAATGAAATTAGTTTATTTAATTATTTTAAATATTTAAATTGCATTTAAATTTATTTAATGTAAAGTCCCAAAAAATGTCCAAATAATAAAAACCACGTGCGAGAACAACTTCAATATAAAAAAACACACAAATTCACTATCACATTGGGGTCACCAATTTTTATGTAAAATATTTAATTTGATATTGTTTTTCAATAATTTTATTTAATTTATTTTTAGCAAAAAAAGAACAACACAAATTTCAGTTATATAGATTTTATTTAATTTAATTTTTTAAGCAAAAAAATGTCTTCTAAGCTCTTTTCTATTCTTTAATATTACGACTTACTATTCGAAAAGTACCACTTACTTGTTCAACGTTCAAAATGAGAAGAACGAAAATTTAATTATATGAAACTTAAGAAATCAAAAATTAATAATGAGAGAAAAGTTAACAGTTATTATTAAAATTAATCAAATAAATAATATCAGTGGCTCCAAATATTTTAGAAGTGATCTTCAAATTTATCAAATAAAATTAAAATTAATCAAAATAAAGAAAAACTAGTTAAATTGTAATATTAAAGTAAAAATTATCTTACAAGTTTAACCATTTTTATTTGTGTTGTACCAACCAAATACCAATACCATACCAACACAGTTGTACGCAAAAGTAATTTCAGTTCTTATGTTTCAGTTCTTTGCAAAGAAATATCCAATAAAACATAGACAATTCACCACATTGACAATAGAAAATAAAAATAGAATAATAGATACGCATGGGCTATTGAATTTATTTTTACTTTCGTTTTAGTTGCTGCAAAATAATGAAGAAGAGTATGCGTCTGATGATTTAATATAATTGAATTTTTAAATTCATATTTACATTTACAAAAATTCCCTTTTTTTTAACTGAAAAATTCAGGATATAATTATTTATCTATGGTATTAGCTTATTATTAATGTTTAAAAATTTTATTTAAAAAACTAAACTTTTTTTTGTAAATATCTAAATAAAATACTTATAAAAATAAATAAATGAAAAAATACGAAAGCCAAAAATTAAATTTTTATGTGTGTTTATTTTCTGTAATAAGTTCTTATGTGTGCTCTGCCGACATGCGCAAAGCAATCTTGTATTTTATAAATATGTCAAAAAGTCAGGCTTTTTTTTTGCTGGGCAAATTATGTCAAGACACTTCATTCGAAATAAAACAGTGCAAAAGAAGACACATAATGGGAAAATGAATAAAAAACTAAAACCGCAGTTCTCACGTTAAATGCATTTTGTTTATATAAAAATAAATTTAATTACAAAGTTAAAAGTTATTACTTAATAAACTAACAAAACAAAAATCAGTTCTAACACTAATTATTCACTTTTTTATTTATGTTTTACATTTACACCAAATATCAATCACCTCAAGGAAATTTACATAACAGTCACAAATAATTAATAAAAAATACATAAAAGTGTATGTTTTCTTAAACTGACACTTAAAATGTCAAAAAAGTCTCTAACTATATATTTGTGTTAAGACATTTTGTTAGACTTTTCTGTCTTGATGTCAAAAGTGTCTCGTTTTCACCTGTTCCGACTAGACATAGACTTATTATTCATAGACTGGTAATATAGCAAAATTTTCAGCCAAAAATGAAGAACAGCTGAGTGTACCATGCATGTGTATTAGTAATAGTTTCTTCAACCACAATTGCGGGAAAATATGAAAGTTGGTGGAAATTTTTTCTGTTTAGTGTATAGAGTAGTTAACGAAAAAATTTTCAAAATTTATTAAAAATATATTAAATACGATGATATACCTTTATATGCAATCAGTCCTGTAATTGATGCCGCTGTTATATATATTGCAGGATGCATTCAAAGAAAAATACTTTTTAAACAAATAAATTGGCATTTTTGTGTTTGTGCTATTGAAGAAGCCGGTATAGATTATAGAACAATCGCGATTGATTGACCTAAAAGATTGAGGTGGATTAATTAAACCTAACAAGGATATTGTCTATATTTGCCGCATTTGGGTTTTGAAAACAACACTCAACTGTTGAACAAGTCCATCGAATAACTGACATGCTAGAATTTTTTCAGATCCATTTTTATTAACCGCGATACATTATCCGGTACACTTACCACACCGTTCAGTAAACAGATCCATGGATCTGTGGATTTCTGATCCATTGGTGAATTTTACTGAAAGGCCTCTTAAATAGACAGGCCGCAACATTCAATTCAAGATGGCGTTTTAAAGGTCACAAGAAAATGTAAACAAAGAAATTTCTTATGTGACATTTTTCAGTTCATATCAGATTTTTGGAGTAATTTAGAGTTATTAAATGTAGTTTTTTTTTTTAAATTTATTAATATATAATGATATAATAAAAAAGACGTTATTTTATCAAAACCAAAAGCTAATTTACATTCAATATAACTTAACTTAATAAGTGATTCAACAAATTATGTAATGAAAATTCTATTAGATCATTTAGGCTCAACTGAAAACTAGTTCAGTTGGAAAACGTTGTACCGTTTCAGTTAACAATTTAATAAATTCAATAATTAAAATTACATCTTTGAACTCTTTAGTTGAAATATCTCTAAAATTTAAAATTAATTACATACAATATTTATATTAATGTTTTTGAACATATGTGTTATATAAAAATAAATCTTTTTTGTTTGTTTTTCTCCTGTAATTGTAATAAAATTAATACAACTTTAAACTAAGTTTCTGTTGAAATAAACTAGTTCTGTAGTTATGTTAGAACTAAATTTTTATACAAAGAAGAACAAAACTTGATATTCTCTGAATTTTTCATAATATCTTCATTAAGAAATAATGATCGAAAAGTCAAATAAGGTAGAATAATATCTTCTTTTAAAATATTAACATCATATTCTGAAGCATTTTTTAAAAAAAAAATAATTTTTTCAGATAATGTTAATATAATGTTCTCAACTTCATTGTTTATCTAAAATATATTTTCAAAATATTTTCAGATTTTTAATAAAAATTGATTTGATTTAGTTATTACCAAAGAATATTTAATTAATGATTCACCAATAGCAGAAACTGCTACACAATTATTAATTAGTTCACATAGTTTAAATAACATAACAAATGTTGTCAAAACTGGTTAAAGTAGATTTCTCTAAATCTGAAAAATGCAACAAAATGTTTGATTTTTCATACAAATCTGATGTTAAATTAATTGTAGTATTCTTTTCATTATTTTTCTTCAAATGTTCCATTGAAATATAGATCAGCTTTGTTAATGTATCAGAAATATTAACTAATTCTTCCATTGATAATTCATAATTGTTTTTCAACTTATTTTCAATAATTATTTTACACTCGTTCAAAAGTAAATCGTCTAACGATATATCTTCGCATGATAAAGCATCTTGCCAACAAGTTGTTATTTCCCAAGTGAATCTTTAGAAAGATTATCATTAACAAAAGAATTGATACTAAACTTAAATAATTCCATAAAAATTTTATATCGGAATATTTTTGTTGCATTATCATTTACACATAAAACTGGGATAACTTGAGCAACAAAACTACATGTATCTATCATATTTTCTTTTCCTAAAGTAAATAATGGTTAAATAACACTATTTATAATACATTCAACAACTTCTTGATTTATTAAAATTTCACCAGCATCATTCTGAAAGAAACATTTATGCAACAAATTAAACTTTTCAGTTGAGTTTTCATTAACAGCTTCTTGTGAAACACGCAAAATTATTTCTTTAATACTATTTTCTGCTAAAATATTTCTAATTTCAGGAACACAACACAATTATGACATTATTTCCTATTTCCTATAATTTATTTATTTTTTAAACAGTAAATTATGAACTGAAAAATATCATTTAAGAAATTTCTTTGTTTACATTTTCTCGTGACCTTTAAAGCGCCATCTTAACTAAAAAAGTATGAAGTGTCATCAGTGTTACCAGAAGTGACGGTTTTCCTTTAAAATTAAAGTTTTTCCAACGAATTAGAATTAAATGGAAGTGGCTATCCATACAAAAAAAGTGTCCAATGTTTTGGGTATATTCCTCTCTTTCTTTGGTATTTCTTATTGTCAAAAAAACAGAAATAGACGAATATATTCGTTCAATATATTTTATCTCTTTTAAAAATTCAAAAGATGTAAAATATAATACTTACATATGTAAAGACACGTAATTTTCTATTTCCAAATGAGACTTACAGCCTGGAATGATACAAATCTTCTTTTTACGTTCCATTTTTCCTTAAAATTTGTAATTTTTTAACAATTTATAATAAAAATCAAAAATTTTATTGACTTTTTCTAATATTTATTTGACAATAACAAATTTTATTTTTGCCTACTTCATTGCTAGTATTCGTACTTTTTGAAAATTTCATATATCCATATATTACAATCTACTGCTACATTTTCAATATTTCAGCAACATGAATGATTTTTTTTTTTCAAATAATTTAACAGCAATACTTTTTTGTGTAATAACAGAATACGGTAATAAAGTAAAAGAAAGATTAAATTGAAAAAACATTGTTATTTTTATTAAAATTATATTTTGATACCTTTTATTTTATTCATACTCAAAGATTTTACTAATTTTCTATTTAAAAAAACTATATTGGCCTAACACTGAAAAAAATTGTTTTTTGACAAAAGGAAACCCAAACAAACCAAACAGAAAGAGAAGTACTAAAAAAATATGGACAAAATGTATGTATTTTTGTATGGGATAGTCACTTCCATTTAATTCTAATTCGTTGGGTTTTTCAATGACTCTTTGGAAAAAAACCTTCAGTTTAAGGTTTTATAAATTTACAAAGATTCACGAGCAAAAAACCTTAAAAAATAAAGTTTTTAATTGTTTTTTTTATTTCACCTTTTTCTAACTGAAATTTTTTTATTTGTTTCAATAGCAACTGAATTTCTTCCCTAAAAATTTTTGTATTAATTTTTATTCATTTTATATAAATTTTTTTTATAAATGTTAAGTCAAGGAGACATAAAATTTATATTTTTATAAAATATAAAAACTAACAAAAAGTTAAGGTTTTTTGTATTGAAATCTTCATTTGAAGATTTTAAAAAAGCACTAAGGTTTTTAATTTTCAAAAACCTTAAATTGAAGTTTTTTTTTTCGCCATAACAACCTGGCATCACTGAGTGTCATGCCTGTATATTTAGGATGCCTTGACTGAACGCTACCATTGGTAGCGTTCAGTGAAATTAACCATTGGATCTGAAATCCACAGATCCATGTGGATTTCCTAAAGTAAATAAACCATTGGATCTTTTCATAAAGTAAATAATGGTTCAATAACACTATTTATAATACATTCAACAACTTCTTGATTTATTAAAATTTCACCAGCATCATTCTGAAAGAAATATTTATGCAACAAATTAAACTTTTCAGTTGAGTTTTCATTAACAGCTTTTTGTGAAACACGCAAAATTATTTCTTTAATACTATTTTCTGCTAAAATATTTCTAATTTCAGGAACACAACACAATTATGGCATTATTTCCTATTTCCTATAATTTATTTATTTTTTAAACAGTAAATTATGAACTGAAAAATATCATTTAAGAAATTTCTTTGTTTACATTTTCTCGTGACCTTTAAAGCGCCATCTTAACTAAAAAAGTATGAAGTGTCATCAGTGTTACCAGAAGTGACGGTTTTCCTTTAAAATTAAGGTTTTTCCAACGAATTAGAATTAAATGGAAGTGGCTATCCATACAAAAAAGTGTCCAATGTTTTGGGTATATTCCTCTCTTTCTTTGGTATTTCTTATTGTCAAAAAAACAGAAATAAACGAATATATTCGTTCAATATATTTTATCTCTTTTAAAAATTCAAAAGATGTAAAATATAATACTTACATATGTAAAGACACGTAATTTTCTATTTCCAAATGAGACTTACAGCCTGGAATGATACAAATCTTCTTTTTACGTTCCATTTTTCCTTAAAATTTGTAATTTTTTAACAATTTATAATAAAAATCAAAAATTTTATTGACTTTTTTTAATATTTATTTGACAATAACAAATTTTATTTTTGCCTACTTCATTGCTAGTATTCGTACTTTTTGAAAATTTCATATATCCATATATTACAATCTACTGCTACATTTTCAATATTTCAGAAACATGAATGATTTTCTTTTTCAAATAATTTAACAGCAATACTTTTCTGTGTAATAATAGAATACGGTAATAAAGTAAAAGAAACTTTAAATTGAAAAAACATTGTTATTTTTATTAAGATTATATTTTGATACCTTTTATTTTATTCACACTCAAAAATTTTACTAACTTTCTATTTAAAAAAACTATATTGGCCTAACACTAAAAAATTTTTTTTTTGACATAAAGAAACCCAAAGAAACCAAACAGAAAGAGAAGTACTAAAAAAATATGGACAAAATGTTTGTATTTTTGTATGGGATACTCACTTCCATTTAATTCTAATTCGTTGATTTAGGATGCCTTGACTGAACGCTACCATTGGTAGCGTTCAGTGAAATTAACCATTGGATCTGAAATCCACAGATCCATGTGGATTTCCTAAAGTAAATAAACCATTGGATCTTTTCCTAAAGTAAATAATGGTTCAATAACACTATTTATAATACATTCAACAACTTCTTGATTTATTAAAATTTCACCAGCATCATTCTTAAAGAAATATTTATGCAACAAATTAAACTTTTCAGTTGAGTTTTAATTAACAGCTTCTTGTGAAACACGCAAAATTATTTCTTTAATACTATTTTCTGCTAAAATATATTCTAATTTCAGGAACACAACACAATTATGGCATTATTTCCTATTTCCTATAATTTATTTATTTTTTAAACAGTAAATTATGACTGACACCCAATTACGTTTTTGAATTAAAAGTTTTAAAAAAAACTTCTAATTCCTCCAAAATTCTTATATGAACTGAAAAATATCATTTAAGAAATTTCTTTGTTTACATTTTCTCGTGACCTTTAAACCGCCATCTTAACTAAAAAAGCATGAAGTGTCATCAGTGTTACCAGAAGTGAAGGTTTTCCTTCAAAATTAAGGTTTTTCAATGTCTCTTTTGAAAAAAACCTTCAGTTTAAGGTTTTATAAATATACAAAGATTCACGAGCAAAAAACCTTAAAAAATAAAGTTTTTAATTGTTTTTTTTATTTCACCTTTTGCTAACTGAAATTTTTTTATTTGTTTCAATAGCAACTGAATTTCTTCCCTAAAAATTTTTACGTTGAAAAGGCTCAGAAATTTTTCGAATTCTCAATTTCTTATAGATGTCTCCGTCTGCTAAATATTGTCAATTGTGTTGTGTTATTATGACATTTCTTTTAAAAAACACTTTTGTTTGTCAATGTCAAAATGGCACAATAGTTTTTTTATTGTTGCCATTATAAAGTTTATTTTTATTATAAAAATTTTCAAAATTTATTAAAAATATATTAAATACGATGATATACCTTTATATGCAATCAGTCCTGTAATTGATGCCGGTGTTATATATATTGCAGGATGCAGTCAAAGAAAAGTACTTAAAGAAATAAATTGGCATTTTTGTGTTTGTGCTATTGCAGAAGCCGGTATAGATTATAGAACAATCGCGATTGATTGACCTAAAAGATTGAGGTGGATTAATTAAACCTAACAAGGATATTGTCTATATTTGCCGCATTTGGGTTTTGAAAACAACACTCAACTGTTGAACAAGTCCATCGAATAACTGATGTGCTAGAGTTTTTTCAGATCCATTTTCATTAACCGCGATACATTATCCGGTACACTTACCACACCGTTCAGTAAACAGATCCATGGATCTGTGGATTTCTGATCCATTGGTGTATTTTACTGAAAGGCCTCCTAAATAGACAGGCCGCAACATTCAATTCAAGATGGCGTTTTAAAGGTCACAAGAAAATGTAAACAAAGAAATTTCTTATGTGACATTTTTCAGTTCATATCAGATTTTTGGAGTAATTTAGATTTATTAAATTTAGTTTTTTTTTTTTAAATTTATTAATATATAATAATATAATAAAAAAGACTTTATTTTATCAAAACCAAAAGCTAATTTACATTCAATATAACTTAACTTAATAAGTGATTCAACAAATTATGTAATGAAAATTCTATTAGATCATTTAGGTTCAACTGAAAACTAGTTCAGTTGGAAAATGTTGTACCGTTTCAGTTAACAATTTAATAAATTCAATAATTAAAATTACATCTTTGAACTCTTTAGTTGAAATATCTCTAAAATTTAAAATTAATTACATACAATATATATATTAAAGTTTTTGAACATACGTGTTATATAAAAATAAATCTTTTTTGTTTGTTTTTCTCCTGTAATTGTAATAAAATTAATACAACTTTAAACTAAGTTTCTGTTGAAATAAACTAGTTCTGTAGTTATGTTAGAACTAAATTTTTATACAAAGAAGAACAAAACTTGATATTCTCTTAATTTTTCATAATATCTTCATTAAGAAGTAATGATCGAAAAGTCAAATAAGGTAGAATAATATCTTCTTTTAAAATATTAACATCATATTCTGAAGCATTTTTTAAAAAAAAAATAATTTTTCCAGATAATGTTAATATAATGTTCTCAACTTCATTGTTTATCTAAAATATATTTTCAAAATATTTTCAGATTTTTAATAAAAATTGATTTGATTTAGTTATTACCAAAGAATATTTAATTAATGATTCACCAATAGCAGAAACTGCTACACAATTATTAATTAGTTCACATAGTTTAAATAACATAACAAATGTTGTCAAAACTGGTTAAAGTAGATTTCTCTAAATCTGAAAAATGCAACAAAATGTTTGATTTTTCATACAAATCTGATGTTAAATTAATTGTAGTATTCTTTTCATTATTTTTCTTCAAATGTTCCATTGAAATATAGATCAGCTTTGTTAATGTATCAGAAATATTAACTAATTCTTCCATTGATAATTCATAATTGTTTTTCAACTTATTTTCAATAATTATTTTACACTCGTTCAAAAGTAAATCGTCTAACGATATATCTTCGCATGATAAATCATCTTGCCAACAAGTTGTTATTTCCCAAGTGAATCTTTAGAAAGATTATCATTAACAAAAGAATTGATACTAAACTTAAATAATTCCATAAAAATTTTATATCGGAATATTTTTGTTGCATTATCATTTACACATAAAACCGGGATAACTTGAGCAACAAAACTACATGTATCTATCATATTTTCTTTTCCTAAAGTAAATAATGGTTAAATAACACTATTTATAATACATTCAACAACTTCTTGATTTATTAAAATTTCACCAGCATCATTCTGAAAGAAACATTTATGCAACAAATTAAACTTTTCAGTTGAGTTTTCATTAACAGCTTTTTGTGAAACACGCAAAATTATTTCTTTAATACTATTTTCTGCTAAAATATTTCTAATTTCAGGAACACAACACAATTATGGCATTATTTCCTATTTCCTATAATTTATTTATTTTTTAAACAGTAAATTATGAACTGAAAAATATCATTTAAGAAATTTCTTTGTTTACATTTTCTCGTGACCTTTAAAGCGCCATCTTAACTAAAAAAGTATGAAGTGTCATCAGTGTTACCAGAAGTGACGGTTTTCCTTTAAAATTAAGGTTTTTCCAACGAATTAGAATTAAATGGAAGTGGCTATCCATACAAAAAAGTGTCCAATGTTTTGGGTATATTCCTCTCTTTCTTTGGTATTTCTTATTGTTAAAAAAACAGAAATAGACGAATATATTCGTTCAATATATTTTATCTCTTTTAAAAATTCAAAAGATGTAAAATATAATACTTACATATGTAAAGACACGTAATTTTCTATTTCCAAATGAGACTTACAGCCTGGAATGATACAAATCTTCTTTTTACGTTCCATTTTTCCTTAAAATTTGTAATTTTTTAACAATTTATAATAAAAATCAAAAATTTTATTGACTTTTTTTAATATTTATTTGACAATAACAAATTTTATTTTTGCCTACTTCATTGCTAGTATTCGTACTTTTTGAAAATTTCATATATCCATATATTACAATCTACTGCTACATTTTCAATATTTCAGAAACATGAATGATTTTTTTTTTTCAAATAATTTAACAGCAATACTTTTCTGTGTAATAACAGAATACGGTAATAAAGTAAAAGAAAGATTAAATTGAAAAAACATTGTTATTTTTATTAAAATTATATTTTGATACCTTTTATTTTATTCATACTCAAAGATTTTACTAATTTTCTATTTAAAAAAACTATATTGGCCTAACACTGAAAAAAATTGTTTTTTGACAAAAGGAAACCCAAACAAACCAAACAGAAAGAGAAGTACTAAAAAAATATGGACAACATGTATGTATTTTTGTATGGGATAGTCACTTCCATTTAATTCTAATTCGTTGGGTTTTTCAATGACTCTTTGGAAAAAAACCTTCAGTTTAAGGTTTTATAAATTTACAAAGATTCACGAGCAAAAAACCTTAAAAAATAAAGTCTTTAATTGTTTTTTTTATTTCACCTTTTTCTAACTGAAATTTTTTTATTTGTTTCAATAGCAACTGAATTTCTTCCCTAAAAATTTTTGTATTAATTTTTATTAATTTTATATAAATTTTTTTTATAAATGTTAAGTCAAGGAGACATAAAATTTATATTTTTATAAAATATAAAAACTAACAAAAAGTTAAGGTTTTTTGTATTGAAATCTTCATTTGAAGATTTTAAAAAAGCACTAAGGTTTTTAATTTTCAAAAACCTTAAATTGAAGTTTTTTTTTTCGCCATAACAACCTGGCATCACTGAGTGTCATGCCTGTATATTTAGGATGCCTTGACTGAACGCTACCATTGGTAGCGTTCAGTGAAATTAACCATTGGATCTGAAATCCACAGATCCATGTGGATTTCCTAAAGTAAATAAACCATTGGATCTTTTCCTAAAGTAAATAATGGTTCAATAACACTATTTATAATACATTCAACAACTTCTTGATTTATTAAAATTTCACCAGCATCATTCTGAAAGAAATATTTACGCAACAAATTAAACTTTTCAGTTGAGTTTTCATTAACAGCTTCTTGTGAAACACGCAAAATTATTTCTTTAATACTATTTTCTGCTAAAATATTTCTAATTTCAGGAACACAACACAATTATGGCATTATTTCCTATCTCCTATAATTTATTTATTTTTTAAACAGTAATAGTACGTTTTCAAGCTCATGTTTATGGATAAACAACTAGCTCATAAACCAGTCAAATGTCAAGTGTTCACAAGCTTTTTTGGAAAACCACCAGCTGTTTATTGTTTATATAAAACTATACTACTGTTTATATAATTTTTTTTTGTATTATCTTTGAGTAGAACTTAAGCTGTTATAATTGGTCATACGATAAATGAATAAAATAAAACAAAATATGGAGGATTTAAAAAAAATTATAATATCAGAGAAACAAATAAAATAATTCACATTTTAGTTTATTACCATACCCACTTTACTCGCTTCAACATTTAGTTCTGAGAATCTTTCAAAAACGAAATACAAAAATATTCAATTTACAATTACAAAAAATAATCATCATTCTAATTTATTATGCCTTTTTCCATTTGAATTTTTTACTTATATATAAAGCCTTATTATTTATACATTTTTAATATATAAAACTGATTAAATTAAGTGAATTAAAAATAAAAATGCATCTTTTACAATATCCTTTGTTTTAATTCTTCTGTTAACTTTCCATGTAAGTCTTGTAATTTCTCAATCATTTCTATAACTCCATAGAATTTTTCTTCACTTTTTTCTATTAAAGTTATACAAGATTGTCCAATTAATCGTGCTGATGATAATTGAGAATTTATACTTGATTTTTCGTTTTTTGATGATCATTAATTGAAGCTAAACTAATTTCACACAAATTCACATAATTTCATCTATTCTTGGTATTTTGATTTCTTTTTCTTTATTTTTTTTTTTTTTTTGACAAATGACAAAATGAATTTATGACAAAAAAATCAAGGGTCATGCAAAAACAAATTTAAAATCGACAAAAAATCGAAATTCCATGGATGGGTTACATGTTTTTGAAGTGGTTTATGATATAAACACCTCGCTACTTGTTTATGATTTTCAGCAAATTTGTATGGGAAAACCACTACGTAAACAACCAGTTTATCATAAACAACATGTTTATCCATAAACATGAGCTTGAAAACATACTATAAATTATGAACTGAAAAATATCATTTAAGAAATTTCTTTGTTTACATTTTCTCGTGACCTTTAAAGCGCCATCTTAACTAAAAAAGTATGAAGTGTCATCAGTGTTACCAGAAGTGACGGTTTTCCTTTAAAATTAAGGTTTTTCCAACGAATTAGAATTAAATGGAAGTGGCTATCCATACAAAAAAGTGTCCAATGTTTTGGGTATATTCCTCTCTTTCTTTGGTATTTCTTATTGTCAAAAAAACAGAAATAAACGAATATATTCGTTCAATATATTTTATCTCTTTTAAAAATTCAAAAGATGTAAAATATAATACTTACATATGTAAAGACACGTAATTTTCTATTTCCAAATGAGACTTACAGCCTGGAATGATACAAATCTTCTTTTTACGTTCCATTTTTCCTTAAAATTTGTAATTTTTTAACAATTTATAATAAAAATCAAAAATTTTATTGACTTTTTTTAATATTTATTTGACAATAACAAATTTTATTTTTGCCTACTTCATTGCTAGTATTCGTACTTTTTGAAAATTTCATATATCCATATATTACAATCTACTGCTACATTTTCAATATTTCAGAAACATGAATGATTTTCTTTTTCAAATAATTTAACAGCAATACTTTTCTGTGTAATAATAGTATACGGTAATAAAGTAAAAGAAACTTTAAATTGAAAAAACATTGTTATTTTTATTAAGATTATATTTTGATACCTTTTATTTTATTCACACTCAAAAATTTTACTAATTTTCTATTTAAAAAAACTATATTGGCCTAACACTAAAAAATTTTTTTTTTGACATAAAGAAACCCAAAGAAACCAAACAGAAAGAGAAGTACTAAAAAAATATGGACAAAATGTTTGTATTTTTGTATGGGATACTCACTTCCATTTAATTCTAATTCGTTGATTTAGGATGCCTTGACTGAACGCTACCATTGGTAGCGTTCAGTGAAATTAACCATTGGATCTGAAATCCACAGATCCATGTGGATTTCCTAAAGTAAATAAACCATTGGATCTTTTCCTAAAGTAAATAATGGTTCAATAACACTATTTATAATACATTCAACAACTTCTTGATTTATTAAAATTTCACCAGCATCATTCTTAAAGAAATATTTATGCAACAAATTAAACTTTTCAGTTGAGATTTCATTAACAGCTTCTTGTGAAACACGCAAAATTATTTCTTTAATACTATTTTCTGCTAAAATATATTCTAATTTCAGGAACACAACACAATTATGGCATCATTTCCTATTTCCTATAATTTATTTATTTTTTAAACAGTAAATTATGACTGACACCCAATTACGTTTTTGAATTAAAAGTTTTAAAAAAAACTTCTAATTCCTCCAAAATTCTTATAAGAACTGAAAAATATCATTTAAGAAATTTCTTTGTTTACATTTTCTCGTGACCTTTAAACCGCCATCTTAACTAAAAAAGCATGAAGTGTCATCAGTGTTACCAGAAGTGAAGGTTTTCCTTCAAAATTAAGGTTTTTCAATGTCTCTTTTGAAAAAAACCTTCAGTTTAAGGTTTTATAAATATACAAAGATTCACGAGCAAAAAACCTTAAAAAATAAAGTTTTTAATTGTTTTTTTTATTTCACCTTTTTCTAACTGAAATTTTTTTATTTGTTTCAATAGCAACTGAATTTCTTCCCTAAAAATTTTTACGTTGAAAAGGCTCAGAAATTTTTCGAAAAAATTCTCAATTTCTTATAGATGTCTCTGTCTGCTAAATATTGTCAATTGTGTTGTGTTATTATGACATTTCTTTTAAAAAACACTTTTGTTTGTCAATGTCAAAATGGCACAATAGTTTTTTTGTTGTTGCCATTATAAAGTTTATTTATATTATAAAAATTTTCAAAATTTATTAAAAATATATTAAATACGATGATATACCTTTATATGCAATCAGTCCTGTAATTGATGCCGGTGTTATATATATTGCAGGATGCATTCAAAGAAAAGTACTTAAAGAAATAAATTGGCATTTTTGTGTTTGTGCTATTGCAGAAGCCGGTATAGATTATAGAACAATCGCGATTGATTGACCTAAAAGATTGAGGTGGATTAATTAAACCTAACAAGGATATTGTCTATATTTGCCGCATTTGGGTTTTGAAAACAACACTCAACTGTTGAACAAGTCCATCGAATAACTGATGTGCTAGAATTTTTTCAGATCCATTTTCATTAACCGCGATACATTATCCGGTACAATTACCACACCGTTCAGTAAACAGATCCATGGATCTGTGGATTTCTGATCCATTGGTGTATTTTACTGAAAGGCATCCTAAATAGACAGGCCGCAACATTCAATTCAAGATGGCGTTTTAAAGGTCACAAGAAAATGTAAACAAAGAAATTTCTTATGTGACATTTTTCAGTTCATATCAGATTTTTGGAGTAATTTAGATTTATTAAATTTAGTTTTTTTTTTAAATTTATTAATATATAATAATATAATAAAAAAGACTTTATTTTATCAAAACCAAAAGCTAATTTACATTCAATATAACTTAACTTAATAAGTGATTCAACAAATTATGTAATGAAAATTCTATTAGATCATTTAGGTTCAACTGAAAACTAGTTCAGTTGGAAAATGTTGTACCGTTTCAGTTAACAATTTAATAAATTCAATAATTAAAATTACATCTTTGAACTCTTTAGTTGAAATATCTCTAAAATTTAAAATTAATTACATACAATATATATATTAAAGTTTTTGAACATACGTGTTATATAAAAATAAATCTTTTTTGTTTGTTTTTCTCCTGTAATTGTAATAAAATTAATACAACTTTAAACTAAGTTTCTGTTGAAATAAACTAGTTCTGTAGTTATGTTAGAACTAAATTTTTATACAAAGAAGAACAAAACTTGATATTCTCTTAATTTTTCATAATATCTTCATTAAGAAGTAATGATCGAAAAGTCAAATAAGGTAGAATAATATCTTCTTTTAAAATATTAACATCATATTCTGAAGCATTTTTTAAAAAAAAAATAATTTTTTCAGATAATGTTAATATAATGTTCTCAACTTCATTGTTTATCTAAAATATATTTTCAAAATATTTTCAGATTTTTAATAAAAATTGATTTGATTTAGTTATTACCAAAGAATATTTAATTAATGATTCACCAATAGCAGAAACTGCTACACAATTATTAATTAGTTCACATAGTTTAAATAACATAACAAATGTTGTCAAAACTGGTTAAAGTAGATTTCTCTAAATCTGAAAAATGCAACAAAATGTTTGATTTTTCATACAAATCTGATGTTAAATTAATTGTAGTATTCTTTTCATTATTTTTCTTCAAATGTTCCATTGAAATATAGATCAGCTTTGTTAATGTATCAGAAATATTAACTACTTCTTCCATTGATAATTCATAATTGTTTTTCAACTTATTTTCAATAATTATTTTACACTCGTTCAAAAGTAAATCGTCTAACGATATATCTTCGCATGATAAAGCATCTTGCCAACAAGTTGTTATTTCCCAAGTGAATCTTTAGAAAGATTATCATTAACAAAAGAATTGATACTAAACTTAAATAATTCCATAAAAATTTTATATCGGAATATTTTTGTTGCATTATCATTTACACATAAAACTGGGATAACTTGAGCAACAAAACTACATGTATCTATCATATTTTCTTTTCCTAAAGTAAATAATGGTTAAATAACACTATTTATAATACATTCAACAACTTCTTGATTTATTAAAATTTCACCAGCATCATTCTGAAAGAAACATTTATGCAACAAATTAAACTTTTCAGTTGAGTTTTCATTAACAGCTTCTTGTGAAACACGCAAAATTATTTCTTTAATACTATTTTCTTCTAAAATATTTCTAATTTCAGGAACACAACACAATTATGGCATTATTTCCTATTTCCTATAATTTATTTATTTTTTAAACAGTAAATTATGAACTGAAAAATATCATTTAAGAAATTTCTTTGTTTACATTTTCTCGTGACCTTTAAAGCGCCATCTTAACTAAAAAAGTATGAAGTGTCATCAGTGTTACCAGAAGTGACGGTTTTCCTTTAAAATTAAGGTTTTTCCAACGAATTAGAATTAAATGGAAGTGGCTATCCATACAAAAAAGTGTCCAATGTTTTGGGTATTTTCCTCACTTTCTTCGGTATTTCTTATTGTCAAAAAAACAGAAATAGACGAATATATTCGTTCAATATATTTTATCTCTTTTAAAAATTCAAAAGATGTAAAATATAATACTTACATATGTAAAGACACGTAATTTTCTATTTCCAAATGAGACTTACAGCCTGGAATGATACAAATCTTCTTTTTACGTTTCATTTTTCCTTAAAATTTGTAATTTTTTAACAATTTATAATAAAAATCAAAAATTTTATTGACTTTTTTAATATTTATTTGACAATAACAAATTTTATTTTTGCCTACTTCATTGCTAGTATTCGTACTTTTTGAAAATTTCATATATCCATATATTACAATCTACTGCTACATTTTCAATATTTCAGAAACATGAATGATTTTTTTTTTTTCAAATAATTTAACAGCAATACTTTTCTGTGTAATAACAGAATACGGTAATAAAGTAAAAGAAAGATTAAATTGAAAAAACATTGTTATTTTTATTAAAATTATATTTTGATACCTTTTATTTTATTCATACTCAAAGATTTTACTAATTTTCTATTTAAAAAAACTATATTGGCCTAACACTGAAAAAAATTGTTTTTTGACAAAAGGAAACCCAAACAAACCAAACAGAAAGAGAAGTACTAAAAAAATATGGACGAAATGTATGTATTTTTGTATGGGATAGTCACTTCCATTTAATTCTAATTCGTTGGGTTTTTCAATGACTCTTTGGAAAAAAACCTTCAGTTTAAGGTTTTATAAATTTACAAAGATTCACGAGCAAAAAACCTTAAAAAATAAAGTTTTTAATTGTTTTTTTTATTTCACCTTTTTCTAACTGAAATTTTTTTATTTGTTTCAATAGCAACTGAATTTCTTCCCTAAAAATTTTTGTATTAATTTTTATTAATTTTATATAAATTTTTTTTATAAATGTTATTTCAAGGAGACATAAAATTTATATTTTTATAAAATATAAAAACTAACAAAAAGTTAAGGTTTTTTGTATTGAAATCTTCATTTGAAGATTTTAAAAAAGCACTAAGGTTTTTAATTTTCAAAAACCTTAAATTGAAGTTTTTTTTTTTCGCCATAACAACCTGGCATCACTGAGTGTCATGCCAGTATATTTAGGATGCCTTGACTGAACGCTACCATTGGTAGCGTTCAGTGAAATTAACCATTGGATCTGAAATCCACAGATCCATGTGGATTTCCTAAAGTAAATAAACCATTGGATCTTTTCCTAAAGTAAATAATGGTTCAATAACACTATTTATAATACATTCAACAACTTCTTGATTTATTAAAATTTCACCAGCATCATTCTGAAAGAAATATTTATGCAACAAATTAAACTTTTCAGTTGAGTTTTCATTAACAGCTTCTTGTGAAACACGCAAAATTATTTCTTTAATACTATTTTCTGCTAAAATATTTCTAATTTCAGGAACAAAACACAATTATGGCATTATTTCCTATCTCCTATAATTTATTTATTTTTTAAACAGTAAATTATGAACTGAAAAATATCATTTAAGAAATTTCTTTGTTTACATTTTCTCGTGACCTTTAAAGCGCCATCTTAACTAAAAAAGTATGAAGTGTCATCAGTGTTACCAGAAGTGACGGTTTTCCTTTAAAATTAAGGTTTTTCCAACGAATTAGAATTAAATGGAAGTGGCTATCCATACAAAAAAGTGTCCAATGTTTTGGGTATATTCCTCTCTTTCTTTGGTATTTCTTATTGTCAAAAAAACAGAAATAAACGAATATATTCGTTCAATATATTTTATCTCTTTTAAAAATTCAAAAGATGTAAAATATAATACTTACATATGTAAAGACACGTAATTTTCTATTTCCAAATGAGACTTACAGCCTGGAATGATACAAATCTTCTTTTTACGTTCCATTTTTCCTTAAAATTTGTAATTTTTTAACAATTTATAATAAAAATCAAAAATTTTATTGACTTTTTTTAATATTTATTTGACAATAACAAATTTTATTTTTGCCTACTTCATTGCTAGTATTCGTACTTTTTGAAAATTTCATATATCCATATATTACAATCTACTGCTACATTTTCAATATTTCAGAAACATGAATGATTTTCTTTTTCAAATAATTTAACAGCAATACTTTTCTGTGTAATAATAGAATACGGTAATAAAGTAAAAGAAACTTTAAATTGAAAAAACATTGTTATTTTTATTAAGATTATATTTTGATACCTTTTATTTTATTCACACTCAAAAATTTTACTAATTTTCTATTTAAAAAAACTATATTGGCCTAACACTAAAAAATTTTTTTTTTGACATAAAGAAACCCAAAGAAACCAAACAGAAAGAGAAGTACTAAAAAAATATGGACAAAATGTTTGTATTTTTGTATGGGATACTCACTTCCATTTAATTCTAATTCGTTGATTTAGGATGCCTTGACTGAACGCTACCATTGGTAGCGTTCAGTGAAATTAACCATTGGATCTGAAATCCACAGATCCATGTGGATTTCCTGAAGTAAATAAACCATTGGATCTTTTCCTAAAGTAAATAATGGTTCAATAACACTATTTATAATACATTCAACAACTTCTTGATTTATTAAAATTTCACCAGCATCATTCTTAAAGAAATATTTATGCAACAAATTAAACTTTTCAGTTGAGTTTTCATTAACAGCTTCTTGTGAAACACGCAAAATTATTTCTTTAATACTATTTTCTGCTAAAATATATTCTAATTTCAGGAACACAACATAATTATGGCATTATTTCCTATTTCCTATAATTTATTTATTTTTTAAACAGTAAATTATGACTGACACCCAATTACGTTTTTGAATTAAAAGTTTTAAAAAAAACTTCTAATTCCTCCAAAATTCTTATATGAACTGAAAAATATCATTTAAGAAATTTCTTTGTTTACATTTTCTCGTGACCTTTAAACCGCCATCTTAACTAAAAAAGCATGAAGTGTCATCGGTGTTACCAGAAGTGAAGGTTTTCCTTCAAAATTAAGGTTTTTCAATGTCTCTTTTGAAAAAAACCTTCAGTTTAAGGTTTTATAAATATACAAAGATTCACGAGCAAAAAACCTTAAAAAATAAAGTTTTTAATTGTTTTATTTATTTCACCTTTTTCTAACTGAAATTTTTTTATTTGTTTCAATAGCAACTGAATTTCTTCCCTAAAAATTTTTACGTTGAAAAGGCTCAGAAATTTTTCGAAAAAATTCTCAATTTCTTATAGATGTCTCTGTCTGCTAAATATTGTCAATTGTGTTGTGTTATTATGACATTTCTTTTAAAAAACACTTTTGTTTGTCAATGTCAAAATGGCACAATAGTTTTTTTGTTGTTGCCATTATAAAGTTTATTTTTATTATAAAAATTTTCAAAATTTATTAAAAATATATTAAATACGATGATATACCTTTATATGCAATCAGTCCTGTAATTGATGCCGGTGTTATATATATTGCAGGATGCATTCAAAGAAAAGTACTTAAAGAAATAAATTGGCATTTTTGTGTTTGTGCTATTGCAGAAGCCGGTATAGATTATAGAACAATCGCGATTGATTGACCTAAAAGATTGAGGTGGATTAATTAAACCTAACAAGGATATTGTCTATATTTGCCGCATTTGGGTTTTGAAAACAACACTCAACTGTTGAACAAGTCCATCGAATAACTGATGTGCTAGAATTTTTTCAGATCCATTTTCATTAACCGCGATACATTATCCGGTACACTTACCACACCGTTCAGTAAACAGATCCATGGATCTGTGGATTTCTGATCCATTGGTGTATTTTACTGAAAGGCCTCCTAAATAGACAGGCCGCAACATTCAATTCAAGATGGCGTTTTAAAGGTCACAAGAAAATGTAAACAAAGAAATTTCTTATGTGACATTTTTCAGTTCATATCAGATTTTTGGAGTAATTTAGATTTATTAAATTTAGTTTTTTTTTTTTAAATTTATTAATATATAATAATATAATAAAAAAGACTTTATTTTATCAAAACCAAAAGCTAATTTACATTCAATATAACTTAACTTAATAAGTGATTCAACAAATTATGTAATGAAAATTCTATTAGATCATTTAGGTTCAACTGAAAACTAGTTCAGTTGGAAAATGTTGTACCGTTTCAGTTAACAATTTAATAAATTCAATAATTAAAATTACATCTTTGAACTCTTTAGTTGAAATATCTCTAAAATTTAAAATTAATTACATACAATATATATATTAAAGTTTTTGAACATACGTGTTATATAAAAATAAATCTTTTTTGTTTGTTTTTCTCCTGTAATTGTAATAAAATTAATACAACTTTAAACTAAGTTTCTGTTGAAATAAACTAGTTCTGTAGTTATGTTAGAACTAAATTTTTATACAAAGAAGAACAAAACTTGATATTCTCTTAATTTTTCATAATATCTTCATTAAGAAGTAATGATCGAAAAGTCAAATAAGGTAGAATAATATCTTCTTTTAAATTATTAACATCATATTCTGAAGCATTTTTTAAAAAAAATATAATTTTTTCAGATAATGTTAATATAATGTTCTCAACTTCATTGTTTATCTAAAATATATTTTCAAAATATTTTCAGATTTTTAATAAAAATTGATTTGATTTAGTTATTACCAAAGAATGTTTAATTAATGATTCACCAATAGCAGAAACTGCTACACAATTATTAATTAGTTCACATAGTTTAAATAACATAACAAATGTTGTCAAAACTGGTTAAAGTAGATTTCTCTAAATCTGAAAAATGCAACAAAATGTTTGATTTTTCATACAAATCTGATGTTAAATTAATTGTAGTATTCTTTTCATTATTTTTCTTCAAATGTTCCATTGAAATATAGATCAGCTTTGTTAATGTATCAGAAATATTAACTAATTCTTCCATTGATAATTCATAATTGTTTTTCAACTTATTTTCAATAATTATTTTACACTCGTTCAAAAGTAAATCGTCTAACGATATATCTTCGCATGATAAAGCATCTTGCCAACAAGTTGTTATTTCCCAAGTGAATCTTTAGAAAGATTATCATTAACAAAAGAATTGATACTAAACTTAAATAATTCCATAAAAATTTTATATCGGAATTTTTTTGTTGCATTATCATTTACACATAAAACTGGGATAACTTGAGCAACAAAACTACATGTATCTATCATATTTTCTTTTCCTAAAGTAAATAATGGTTAAATAACACTATTTATAATACATTCAACAACTTCTTGATTTATTAAAATTTCACCAGCATCATTCTGAAAGAAATATTTATGCAACAAATTAAACTTTTCAGTTGAGTTTTCATTAACAGCTTCTTGTGAAACACGCAAAATTATTTCTTTAATACTATTTTCTGCTAAAATATTTCTAATTTCAGGAACACAACACAATTATGGCATTATTTCCTATTTCCTATAATTTATTTATTTTTTAAACAGTAAATTATGAACTGAAAAATATCATTTAAGAAATTTCTTTGTTTAAATTTTCTCGTGACCTTTAAAGCGCCATCTTAACTAAAAAAGTATGAAGTGTCATCAGTGTTACCAGAAGTGACGGTTTTCCTTTAAAATTAAGGTTTTTCCAACGAATTAGAATTAAATGGAAGTGGCTATCCATACAAAAAAGTGTCCAATGTTTTGGGTATATTCCTCTCTTTCTTTGGTATTTCTTATTGTCAAAAAAACAGAAATAGACGAATATATTCGTTCAATATATTTTATCTCTTTTAAAAATTCAAAAGATGTAAAATATAATACTTACATATGTAAAGACACGTAATTTTCTATTTCCAAATGAGACTTACAGCCTGGAATGATACAAATCTTCTTTTTACGTTCCATTTTTCCTTAAAATTTGTAATTTTTTAACAATTTATAATAAAAATCAAAAATTTTATTGACTTTTTTTAATATTTATTTGACAATAACAAATTTTATTTTTGCCTACTTCATTGCTAGTATTCGTACTTTTTGAAAATTTCATAGATCCATATATTACAATCTACTGCTACATTTTCAATATTTCAGAAACATGAATGATTTTTTTTTTTTTTCAAATAATTTAACAGCAATACTTTTCTGTGTAATAACAGAATACGGTAATAAAGTAAAAGAAAGATTAAATTGAAAAAACATTGTTATTTTTATTAAAATTATATTTTGATACCTTTTATTTTATTCATACTCAAAGATTTTACTAATTTTCTATTTAAAAAAACTATATTGGCCTAACACTGAAAAAAATTGTTTTTTGACAAAAGGAAACCCAAACAAACCAAACAGAAAGAGAAGTACTAAAAAAATATGGACAAGTGTATGTATTTTTGTATGGGATAGTCACTTTCATTTAATTCTAATTCGTTGGGTTTTTCAATGACTCTTTGGAAAAAAACCTTCAGTTTAAGGTTTTATAAATTTACAAAGATTCACGAGCAAAAAACCTTAAAAAATAAAGTTTTTAATTGTTTTTTTTATTTCACCTTTTTCTAACTGAAATTTTTTTATTTGTTTCAATAGCAACTGAATTTCTTCCCTAAAAATTTTTGTATTAATTTTTATTAATTTTATATAAATTTTTTTTATAAATGTTAAGTCAAGGAGACATAAAATTTATATTTTTATAAAATATAAAAACTAACAAAAAGTTAAGGTTTTTTGTATTGAAATCTTCATTTGAAGATTTTAAAAAACCACTAAGGTTTTTAATTTTCAAAAACCTTAAATTGAAGTTTTTTTTTCGCCATAACAACCTAGCATCACTGAGTGTCATGCCTGTATATTTAGGATGCCTTGACTGAACGCTACCATTGGTAGCGTTCAGTGAAATTAACCATTGGATCTGAAATCCACAGATCCATGTGGATTTCCTAAAGTAAATAAACCATTGGATCTTTTCCTAAAGTAAATAATGGTTCAATAACACTATTTATAATACATTCAACAACTTCTTGATTTATTAAAATTTCACCAGCATCATTCTGAAAGAAATATTTATGCAACAAATTAAACTTTTCAGTTGAGTTTTCATTAACAGCTTCTTGTGAAACACGCAAAATTATTTCTTTAATACTATTTTCTGCTAAAATATTTCTAATTTCAGGAACACAACACAATTATGGCATTATTTCCTATTTCCTATAACTTATTTATTTTTTAAACAGTAAATTATCACTGACACCCAATTACGTTTTTGAATTAAAAGTTTTAAAAAATATTTCTAATTCCTCTAAAATTCTTATATGAACTGAAAAATATCATTTAAGAAATTTCTTTGTTTACATTTTCTCGTGACCTTTAAACCGCCATCTTAACTAAAAAAGCATGGAGTGTCATCAGTGTTACCAGAAGTGAAGGTTTTCCTTCAAAATTAAGGTTTTTCAATGTCTCTTTTGAAAAAAACCTTCAGTTTAAGGTTTTATAAATATACAAAGATTCACGAGCAAAAAACCTTAAAAAATAAAGTTTTTAATTGTTTTTTTTATTTCACCTTTTGCTAACTGAAATTTTTTTATTTGTATCAATAGCAACTGAATTTCTTCCCTAAAAATTTTTACGTTGAAAAGGCTCAGAAATTTTTCGAAAAAATTCTCAATTTCTTATAGATGTCTCTGTCTGCTAAATATTGTCAATTGTGTTGTGTTATTATGGCATTTCTTGTAAAAAACACTTTTGTTTGTCAATGTCAAAATGGCACCATAGTTTTTTTGTTGTTGCCATTATAAAGTTTATTTTTATTATTGCTGTTAAAGTTTGTTAAATTCAAAATTTTAGACAAATGAAAAAATATTTTGCAGTTTTTGATAAAAGTAAGTGTTTAAATTAAATGAAAATAATTACTTTTTAATACTTTTTTAATTATGTACTTTAATATAAGTTATTAGTAAATAGTTATATACTTTGTTAAATTTGTTTATTATGTATCAATTTTTATTAATTTTATATAAATTTTTTTTATAAATGTTAAGTCAAGAAGACATAAAATTTATATTTTTATAAAATATAAAAACTAACAAAAAGTTAAGGTTTTTTGTATTGAAATCTTCATTTGAAGATTTTAAAAAAGGACTAAGGTTTTTAATTTTCAAAAACCTTAAATTGAAGTTTTTTTTTTCTTAATTTTGAAGGTTTTTCGCCATAACAACCTGGCATCACTGAGTGTCATTCCTGTATATTTAGGATGTCTTGACTGAACGCTACCATTGGTAGCGTTCAGTGAAATTAACCATTGGATCTGAAATCCACAGATCCATGTTGATTTCCTAAAGTAAATAAACCATTGGATCTTTTCCTAAAGTAAATAATGGTTCAATAACACTATTTATAATACATTCAACAACTTCTTGATTTATTAAAATTTCACCAGCATCATTCTGAAAGAAATATTTATGCAACAAATTAAACTTTTCAGTTGAGTTTTCATTAACAGCTTCGTGTGAAACACGCAAAATTATTTCTTTAATACTATTTTCTGCTAAAATATTTCTAATTTCAGGAACACACAATTATGACATTATTTCCTATTTCCTATAATTTATTTATTTTTTAAACAGTAAATTATGACTGACACCCAATTACGTTTTTGAATTAAAAGTTTTAAAAAAAACTTCTAATTCCTCCAAAATTCTTATATGAACTGAAAAATATCATTTAAGAAATTTCTTTGTTTACATTTTCTCGTGACCTTTAAACCGCCATCTTAACTAAAAAAGCATGAAGTGTCATCAGTGTTACCAGAAGTGAAGGTTTTCCTTCAAAATTAAGGTTTTTCAATGTCTCTTTTGAAAAAAACCTTCAGTTTAAGGTTTTATAAATATACAAAGATTCACGAGCAAAAAACCTTAAAAAATAAAGTTTTTAATTGTTTTTTTTATTTCACCTTTTTCTAACTGAAATTTTTTTATTTGTTTCAATAGCAACTGAATTTCTTCCCTAAAAATTTTTACGTTGAAAAGGCTCAGAAATTTTTCGAAAAAATTCTCAATTTCTTATAGATGTCTCTGTCTGCTAAATATTGTCAATTGTGTTGTGTTATTATGACATTTCTTTTAAAAAACACTTTTGTTTGTCAATGTCAAAATGGCACAATAGTTTTTTTGTTGTTGCCATTATAAAGTTTATTTTTATTATAAAAATTTTCAAAATTTATTAAAAATATATTAAATACGATGATATACCTTATCAGTCCTGTAATTGATGCCGGTGTTATATATATTGCAGGATGCATTCAAAGAAAAGTACTTAAAGAAATAAATTGGCATTTTTGTGTTTGTGCTATTGCAGAAGCCGGTATAGATTATAGAACAATCGCGATTGATTGACCTAAAAGATTGAGGTGGATTAATTAAACCTAACAAGGATATTGTCTATATTTGCCGCATTTGGGTTTTGAAAACAACACTCAACTGTTGAACAAGTCCATCGAATAACTGATGTGCTAGAATTTTTTCAGATCCATTTTCATTAACCGCGATACATTATCCGGTACACTTACCACACCGTTCAGTAAACAGATCCATGGATCTGTGGATTTCTGATCCATTGGTGAATTTTACTGAAAGGCCTCCTAAATAGACAGGCCGCAACATTCAATTCAAGATGGCGTTTTAAAGGTCACAAGAAAATGTAAACAAAGAAATTTCTTATGTGACATTTTTCAGTTCATATCAGATTTTTGGAGTAATTTAGATTTATTAAATTTAGTTTTTTTTTTTTAAATTTATTAATATATAATAATATAATAAAAAAGACTTTATTTTATCAAAACCAAAAGCTAATTTACATTCAATATAACTTAACTTAATAAGTGATTCAACAAATTATGTAATGAAAATTCTATTAGATCATTTAGGTTCAACTGAAAACTAGTTCAGTTGGAAAACGTTGTACCGTTTCAGTTAACAATTTAATAAATTCAATAATTAAAATTACATCTTTGAACTCTTTAGTTGAAATATCTCTAAAATTTAAAATTAATTACATACAATATTTATATTAATGTTTTTGAACATACGTGTTATATAAAAATAAATCTTTTTTGTTTGTTTTTCTCCTGTAATTGTAATAAAATTAATACAACTTTAAACTAAGTTTCTGTTGAAATAAACTAGTTCTGTAGTTATGTTAGAACTAAATTTTTATACAAAGAAGAACAAAACTTGATATTCTCTGAATTTTTCATAATATCTTCATTAAGAAGTAATGATCGAAAAGTCAAATAAGGTAGAATAATATCTTCTTTTAAAATATTAACATCATATTCTGAAGCATTTTTTAAAAAAAAATTAATTTTTTCAGATAATGTTAATATAATGTTCTCAACTTCATTGTTTATCTAAAATATATTTTCAAAATATTTTCAGATTTTTAATAAAAATTGATTTGATTTAGTTATTACCAAAGAATGTTTAATTAATGATTCACCAATAGCAGAAACTGCTACACAATTATTAATTAGTTCACATACACCCACTTTCTGTTACTCGCCTCTCTGAAGAGAATGAAAACTTATTCTCCTCTCCTCTAATTGAATTTGTGTTTCTGTTAAACCCGCGACAAAATTTTTGTATGCAATGGTAGCACTTAAAATTTTTGAAATGTCAAAATAAAAATAATATGAATTTTTTGTTTATTTTGTGTGAAGTTGTGAACAAGCGGGAAAAAAATTTAAAAATTTACTAAATTTGAATAGATATTTATTAAAAAACAAAAAAAAAAAATATGAGTGCATTTATGTTGGATTCATCAGAACATTTCAAATTGCTTCTGATTAGTCTTTTTGATTTTTGTCCTTAAAAAAAATGTATTAGAATTCGGAATTTTCTTTATAAAAATAATTAAATTAAAAAAGAATATTTTTTGTACTTACTTTTCCATTTTTTTTTAAATAATTCTTTTAAATTTTCAAAAACATAAAAAAAACCGAGGCGCGAGTTCCTTTTCTCTTCAAATTTTCAAGTGATTTAAAATGGCTGTCGCTTCTCATGAAGAGTTTAACAGAAACACAAAAGCGCCTACTTTGACAGTTTGACTCGCGTCAATATGGCGATGGGTTTAACAGAAATACAAATACTCTCTGCGGAGAATCAACTCACGTTTAGAGTGTAATAGAAAGAGGGCGATAGTTTAAAAAACATAACAAATGTTGTCAAAACTGGTTTGAGTAGATTTCTCTAAATCTGAAAAATGCAACAAAATGTTTGATTTTTCATACAAATCTGATGTTAAATTAATTGTAGTATTCTTTTCATTATTTTTCTTCAAATGTTCCATTGAAATATAGATCAGCTTTGTTAATGTATCAGAAATATTATCTAATTCTTCCATTGATAATTCATAATTGTTTTTCAACTTATTTTCAATAATTATTTTACACTCGTTCAAAAGTGAATCGTCAAACGATATATCTTCGCATGATAAAGCATCTTGCCAACAAGTTGTTATTTCCCAAGTGAATCTTTTGAAAGATTATCATTAACAAAAGAATTGATACTAAACTTAAATAATTCCATAAAAATTTTATATCGAAATTTTTTTGCTGCATTATCATTTACACATAAAACTGGGATAACTTGAGCAACAAAACTACATGTATCTATCATATTTTCAAATAAAGTTTTTAATTGTTTTTTTTATTTCACCTTTTGCTAACTGAAATTTTTTTATTTGTATCAATAGCAACTGAATTTCTTCCCTAAAAATTTTTACGTTGAAAAGGCTCAGAAATTTTTCGAAAAAATTCTCAATTTCTTATAGATGTCTCTGTCTGCTAAATATTGTCAATTGTGTTGTGTTATTATGGCATTTCTTGTAAAAAACACTTTTGTTTGTCAATGTCAAAATGGCACCATAGTTTTTTTGTTGTTGCCATTATAAAGTTTATTTTTATTATTGCTGTTAAAGTTTGTTAAATTCAAAATTTTAGACAAATGAAAAAATATTTTGCAGTTTTTGATAAAAGTAAGTGTTTAAATTAAATGAAAATAATTACTTTTTAATACTTTTTTAATTATGTACTTTAATATAAGTTATTAGTAAATAGTTATATACTTTGTTAAATTTGTTTATTATGTATCAATTTTTATTAATTTTATATAAATTTTTTTTATAAATGTTAAGTCAAGAAGACATAAAATTTATATTTTTATAAAATATAAAAACTAACAAAAAGTTAAGGTTTTTTGTATTGAAATCTTCATTTGAAGATTTTAAAAAAGGACTAAGGTTTTTAATTTTCAAAAACCTTAAATTGAAGTTTTTTTTTTCTTAATTTTGAAGGTTTTTCGCCATAACAACCTGGCATCACTGAGTGTCATGCCTGTATATTTAGGATGTCTTGACTGAACGCTACCATTGGTAGCGTTCAGTGAAATTAACCATTGGATCTGAAATCCACAGATCCATGTTGATTTCCTAAAGTAAATAAACCATTGGATCTTTTCCTAAAGTAAATAATGGTTCAATAACAATATTTATAATACATTCAACAACTTCTTGATTTATTAAAATTTCACCAGCATCATTCTGAAAGAAATATTTATGCAACAAATTAAACTTTTCAGTTGAGTTTTCATTAACAGCTTCGTGTGAAACACGCAAAATTATTTCTTTAATACTATTTTCTGCTAAAATATTTCTAATTTCAGGAACACACAATTATGACATTATTTCCTATTTCCTATAATTTATTTATTTTTTAAACAGTAAATTATGACTGACACCCAATTACGTTTTTGAATTAAAAGTTTTAAAAAAAACTTCTAATTCCTCCAAAATTCTTATATGAACTGAAAAATATCATTTAAGAAATTTCTTTGTTTACTACCCTTATCATGATTCTCGAATCGAACGTACAAGTAGGCGAATTCGCCGTCATGCGATCATGATTAGCGAAGCGAACTTAATACGTTCGACAATTTGTCGAATGAAAAATTTAAGTGACAACCGTAAAACAAAAATAAAAAAAAATATTTTATTGTTTTTCAAGTAAAAATGGAGGGGAGTATAAATTTTGAAAAAAATGTGAGAATATTATTTACAAAATTTATGAATAATATAATAATATGATATTATTTGCAGCTATAAAAAAAAAGTTTGATAAGCTGGTGCAATTGAGAGAATAATGATTAGCCTTGTGAGAACAGCAAATTGGAATAAAAGTGCATTAAAAGTGTTGTGGAATCGATTTGCAACCGAATTAATTGTATTAGGATCTTCAAAACGTGAATTCAAAGAGTGGAATAAATCATTGTTTATTTGTTTATTCGTCTATGTACTGTGCATGTTGATAATAATATGATTACAGGTATTGCAAAAAAAATATATATATAAAAATAACAGGCGTAGGAACAAGCTGTCGATGCTCTGTTGAGCAAAGAACAAAATCCAGAGCATCCAAATTAATCTAGAGAGCCGTTCTAAGTGTTGTTACAAATTCAAATACACTTGAAGAAACCTAAAATGAAAAATAGCAGTAAATATATCCGAAACAATCGAAACTCTGAATTATTGCCAGTGATAATTTCATTCATCATATTGCACAGACTAATGTTACTATTGGTAATATATTTCATTTGTTCTAATTTAAGGCTTCGATTTATGTTTCACTGAATTTAAAATATAATCATCTTTATGCAACTGAAAGTTTTTTATTAATCTAAATATACTTGTCAAAATATTTAATTTTCAAGTGTTAGGTTAGCAACGACTTTTCCACAGCGAATAAATTTATTCGCGAATCATGATCACATTTACGCGAACGTTCGACTAGCATATTCGCTTCGACTCATATTCGATTCGAGAATCATGATAAGGGCATACAATTTCTCGTGACCTTTAAACCGCCATCGTAACTAAAAAAGCATGAAGTGTCATCAGTGTTACCAGAAGTGAAGGTTTTCCTTCAAAATTAAGGTTTTTCAATGTCTCTTTTGAAAAAAACCTTCAGTTTAAGGTTTTATAAATATACAAAGATTCACGAGCAAAAAACCTTAAAAAATAAAGTTTTTAATTGTTTTTTTTATTTCACCTTTTTTTAACTGAAATTTTTTTATTTGTTTCAATAGCAAGTGAATTTCTTCCCTAAAAATTTTTGTATTAATTTTTATTAATTTTATATAAATTTTTTTTATAAATGTTAAGTCAAGGAGACATAAAATTTATATTTTTATAAAATATAAAAACTAACAAAAAGTTAAGGTTTTTTGTATTGAAATCTTCATTTGAAGATTTTAAAAAAGCACTAAGGTTTTTAATTTTCAAAAACCTTAAATTGAAGTTTTTTTTTTCTTAATTTTGAAGGTTTTTCGCCATAACAACCTGGCATCACTGAGTGTCATGCCTGTATATTTAGGATGCCTTGACTGAACGCTACCATTGGTAGCGTTCAGTGAAATTAACCATTGGATCTGAAATCCACAGATCCATGTGGATTTCCTAAAGTAAATAAACCATTGGATCTTTTCCTAAAGTAAATAATGGTTCAATAACACTATTTATAATACATTCAACAACTTCTTGATTTATTAAAATTTCACCAGCATCATTCTGAAAGAAACATTTATGCAACAAATTAAACTTTTCAGTTGAGTTTTCATTAACAGCTTCTTGTGAAACACGCAAAATTATTTCTTTAATACTATTTTCTGCTAAAATATTTCTAATTTCAGGAACACAACACAATTATGGCATTATTTCCTATTTCCTATAATTTATTTATTTTTTAAACAGTAAATTATGAACTGAAAAATATCATTTAAGAAATTTCTTTGTTTACATTTTCTCGTGACCTTTAAAGCGCCATCTTAACTAAAAAAGTATGAAGTGTCATCAGTGTTACCAGAAGTGAAGGTTTTCCTTCAAAATTAAGGTTTTTCAATGTCTCTTTTGAAAAAAACCTTCAGTTTAAGGTTTTATAAATATACAAAGATTCACGAGCAAAAAACCTTAAAAAATAAAGTTTTTAATTGTTTTTTTTATTTCACCTTTTTCTAACTGAAATTTTTTTATTTGTTTCAATAGCAACTGAATTTCTTCCCTAAAAATTTTTGTATTAATTTTTATTAATTTTATATAAATTTTTTTTATAAATGTTAAGTCAAGGAGACATAAAATTTATATTTTTATAAAATATAAAAACTAACAAAAAGTTAAGGTTTTTTGTATTGAAATCTTCATTTGAAGATTTTAAAAAAGCACTAAGGTTTTTAATTTTCAAAAACCTTAAATTAAAGTTTTTTTTTTCTTAATTTTGAAGGTTTTTCGCCATAACAACCTGGCATCACTGAGTGTCATGCCTGTATATTTAGGATGTCTTGACTGAACGCTACCATTGGTAGCGTTCAGTGAAATTAACCATTGGATCTGAAATCCACAGATCCATGTTGATTTCCTAAAGTAAATAAACCATTGGATCTTTTCCTAAAGTAAATAATGGTTCAATAACACTATTTATAATACATTCAACAACTTCTTGATTTATTAAAATTTCACCAGCATCATTCTGAAAGAAATATTTATGCAACAAATTAAACTTTTCAGTTGAGTTTTCATTAACAGCTTCGTGTGAAACACGCAAAATTATTTCTTTAATACTATTTTCTGCTAAAATATTTCTAATTTCAGGAACACACAATTATGACATTATTTCCTATTTCCTATAATTTATTTATTTTTTAAACAGTAAATTATGACTGACACCCAATTACGTTTTTGAATTAAAAGTTTTAAAAAAAACTTCTAATTCCTCCAAAATTCTTATATGAACTGAAAAATATCATTTAAGAAATTTCTTTGTTTACAATTTCTCGTGACCTTTAAACCGCCATCGTAACTAAAAAAGCATGAAGTGTCATCAGTGTTACCAGAAGTGAAGGTTTTCCTTCAAAATTAAGGTTTTTCAATGTCTCTTTTGAAAAAAACCTTCAGTTTAAGGTTTTATAAATATACAAAGATTCACGAGCAAAAAACCTTAAAAAATAAAGTTTTTAATTGTTTTTTTTATTTCACCTTTTTTTAACTGAAATTTTTTTATTTGTTTCAATAGCAAGTGAATTTCTTCCCTAAAAATTTTTGTATTAATTTTTATTAATTTTATATAAATTTTTTTTATAAATGTTAAGTCAAGGAGACATAAAATTTATATTTTTATAAAATATAAAAACTAACAAAAAGTTAAGGTTTTTTGTATTGAAATCTTCATTTGAAGATTTTAAAAAAGCACTAAGGTTTTTAATTTTCAAAAACCTTAAATTAAAGTTTTTTTTTTCTTAATTTTGAAGGTTTTTCGCCATAACAACCTGGCATCACTGAGTGTCATGCCTGTATATTTAGGATGCCTTGACTGAACGCTACCATTGGTAGCGTTCAGTGAAATTAACCATTGGATCTGAAATCCACAGATCCATGTTGATTTCCTAAAGTAAATAAACCATTGTATCTTTTCCTAAAGTAAATAATGGTTCAATAACACTATTTATAATACATTCAACAACTTCTTGATTTATTAAAATTTCACCAGCATCATTCTGAAAGAAACATTTATGCAACAAATTAAACTTTTCAGTTGAGTTTTCATTAACAGCTTCTTGTGAAACACGCAAAATTATTTCTTTAATACTATTTTCTGCTAAAATATTTCTAATTTCAGGAACACAACACAATTATGGCATTATTTCCTATAATTTATTTATTTTTTATAAATATACAAAGATTCACGAGCAAAAAACCTTAAAAAATAAAGTTTTTAATTGTTTTTTTTATTTCACCTTTTTCTAACTGAAATTTTTTTATTTGTTTCAATAGCAACTGAATTTCTTCCCTAAAAATTTTGGTATTAATTTTTATTAATTTTATATAAATTTTTTTTATAAATGTTAAGTCAAGGAGACATAAAATTTATATTTTTATAAAATATAAAAACTAACAAAAAGTTAAGGTTTTTTGTATTGAAATCTTCATTTGAAGATTTTAAAAAAGCACTAAGGTTTTTAATTTTCAAAAACCTTAAATTGAAGTTTTTTTTTTCTTAATTTTGAAGGTTTTTCGCCATAACAACCTGGTATCACTGAGTGTCATGGCTGTATATTTAGGACAACGAATTAGAATTAAATGGAAGTGGCTATCCATACAAAAAAGTGTCCAATGTTTTGGTTATATTCCGCTCTTTCTTTGGTATTTTTTATTGTCAAAAAACAGAAATAGACGAATATATTCGTTCAATACAACGAATTAGAATTAAATGGAAGTGACTATCCCATACAAAAATACAAACATTTTGTTCATATTATTTTAGTACTTCTCTTTTTGTTTGGTTAGTTTGGGTTTCCTTTTGTCAAAAAAAAATGTTTTTCAGTGTTAGGCCAATATAGTTTTTTTAAATAGAAAATTAGTAAAATCTTTGAGTATGAATAAAATAAAAGATAATATGAGTATGAATAAAATAAAAGAAAATATATCCATATATTACATACTACTGCTACATTTTCAATATTTCAGAAACATGAATGATTTTTTTTTTCAAATAATTTAACAGCAATACTTTTCTGTGTAATAATAGAATACGGTAATAAAGTAAAAGAAACTTTAAATTGAAAAAACATTGTTATTTTTATTAAGATTATATTTTGATAAGTAAAATTTCATATATCCATATATTACATACTACTGCTACATTTTCAATATTTCAGAAACATGAAGGATTTTTTTTTTTTCAAATAATATAACAGCAATACTTTTCTGTGTAATAATAGAATACGGTAATAAAGTAAAAGAAACTTTAAATTGAAAAAACATTGTTATTTTTATTAAGATTATATTTTGATACCTTTTATTTATATTTTATTCACACTCAAAAATTTTACTAATTTTCTATTTAAAAAAACTATATTGGCCTAACACTAAAAAATTTTTTTTTTGACATAAAGAAACCCAAAGAAACCAAACAGAAAGAGAAGTACTAAAAAAATATGGACAAAATGTTTGTATTTTTGTATGGGATACTCACTTCCATTTAATTCTAATTCGTTGATTTAGGATGACTTGACTGAACGCTACCATTGGTAGCGTTCAGTGAAATTAACCATTGGATCTGAAATCCACAGATCCATGTGGATTTCCTAAAGTAAATAAACCATTGGATCTTTTCCTAAAGTAAATAATGGTTCAATAACACTATTTATAATACATTCAACAACTTCTTGATTTATTAAAATTTCACCAGCATCATTCTGAAAGAAATATTTATGCAACAAATTAAACTTTTCAGTTGAGTTTTCATTAACAGCTTCGTGTGAAACACGCAAAATTATTTCTTCAATACTATTTTCTGCTAAAATATTTCTAATTTCAGGAACACACAATTATGGCATTATTTCCTATTTCCTATAATTTATTTATTTTTTAAACAGTAAATTATGACTGACACCCAATTACGTTTTTGAATTAAAAGTTTTAAAAAAAACTTCTAATTCCTCCAAAATTCTTATATGAACTGAAAAATATCATTTAAGAAATTTCTTTGTTTACATTTTCTCGTGTCCTTTAAACCGCCATCTTAACTAAAAAAGCATGAAGTGTCATCAGTGTTACCAGAAGTGAAGGTTTTCCTTCAAAATTAAGGTTTTTCAATGTCTCTTTCGAAAAAAACCTTCAGTTTAAGGTTTTATAAATATACAAAGATTCACGAGGAAAAAACCTTAAAAAATAAAGTTTTTAATTGTTTTTTTTATTTCACCTTTTTCTAACTGAAATTTTTTTATTTGTTTCAATAGCAACTGAATTTCTTCCCTAAAAATTTTTACGTTGAAAAGGCTCAGAAATTTTTCGAAAAAATTCTCAATTTCTTATAGATGTCTCTGTCTGCTAAATATTGTCAATTGTGTTGTGTTATTATGGCATTTCTTTTAAAAAACACTTTTGTTTGTCAATGTCAGAATGGCACAATAGTTTTTTTGTTGTTGCCATTATAAAGTTTATTTTTATTATAAAAATTTTCAAAATTTATTAAAAATATATTAAGTACGATGATATACCTTTATATGCAATCAGTCCTGTAATTGATGCCGCTGTTATATATATTGCAGGATGCATTCAAAGAAAAGTACTTAAACAAATAAATTGGCATTTTTGTGTTTGTGCTATTGAAGAAGCCGGTATAGATTATAGAACAATCGCGATTGATTGACCTAAAAGATTGAGGTGGATTAATTAAACCTAACAAGGATATTGTCTATATTTGCCGCATTTGGGTTTTGAAAACAACACTCAACTGTTGAACAAGTCCATCGAAAAATTGATGTGCTAGAATTTTTTCAGATCCATTTTCATTAACCTCGATACATTATCCGGTACATTTACCACACCGTTCAGTAAACAGATCCATGGATCTGTGGATTTCTGATCCATTGGTGAATTTTACTGAAAGGCCTCCTAAATAGACAGGCCGCAACATTCAATTCAAGATGGCGTTTTAAAGGTCACAAGAAAATGTAAACAAAGAAATTTCTTATGTGACATTTTTCAGTTCATATCAGATTTTTGGAGTAATTTAGAGTTATTAAATGTAGTTTTTTTTTTTTAAATTTATTAATATATAATAATATAATAAAAAAGACTTTATTTTATCAAAACCAAAAGCTAATTTACATTCAATATAACTTAACTTAATAAGTGATTCAACAAATTATGTAATGAAAATTCTATTAGATCATTTAGGTTCAACTGAAAACTAGTTCAGTTGGAAAACGTTGTACCGTTTCAGTTAACAATTTAATAAATTCAATAATTAAAATTACATCTTTGAACTCTTTAGTTGAAATATCTCTAAAATTTAAAACTAATTACATACAATATTTATATTAATGTTTTTGAACATACGTGTTATATAAAAATAAATCTTTTTTGTTTGTTTTTCTCCTGTAATTGTAATAAAATTAATACAACTTTAAACTAAGTTTCTGTTGAAATAAACTAGTTCTGTAGTTATGTTAGAACTAAATTTTTATACAAAGAAGAACAAAACTTGATATTCTCTGAATTTTTCATAATATCTTCATTAAGAAGTAATGATCGAAAAGTCAAATAAGGTAGAATAATATCTTCTCTTAAAATATTAACATCATATTCTGAAGCATTTTTTAAAAAAAAATTATTTTTTTAAGATAATGTTAATATAATGTTCTCAACTTCATTGTTTATCTAAAATATATTTTCAAAATATTTTCAGATTTTTAATAAAAATTGATTTGATTTAGTTATTACCAAAGAATGTTTAATGAATGATTCACCAATAGCAGAAACTGCTACACAATTATTAATTAGTTCACATAGTTTAAAAAACATAACAAATGTTGTCAAAACTGGTTAAAGTAGATTTCTCTAAATCTGAAAAATGCAACAAAATGTTTGATTTTTCATACAAATCTGATGTTAAATTAATTGTAGTATTCTTTTCATTATTTTTCTTCAAATGTTCCATTGAAATATAGATCAGCTTTGTTAATGTATCAGAAATATTATCTAATTCTTCCATTGATAATTCATAATTGTTTTTCAACTTATTTTCAATAATTATTTTACACTCGTTCAAAAGTGAATCGTCAAACGATATATCTTCGCATGATAAAGCATCTTGCCAACAAGTTGTTATTTCCCAAGTGAATCTTTTGAAAGATTATCATTAACAAAAGAATTAATACTAAACTTAAATAATTCCATAAAAATTTTATATCGGAATTTTTTTGGTGCATTATCATTTACACATAAAACTGGGATAACTTGAGCAACAAAACTACATGTATCTATCATATTTTCTTTTCCTAAAGTAAATAATGGTTAAATAACACTATTTATAATACATTCAACAACTTCTTGATTTATTAAAATTTCACCAGCATCATTCTGAAAGAAACATTTATGCAACAAATTAAACTTTTCAGTTGAGTTTTCATTAACAGCTTCTTGTGAAACACGCAAAATTATTTCTTTAATACTATTTTCTGCTAAAATATTTCTAATTTCAGGAACACAACACAATTATGGCATTATTTCCTATTTCCTATAATTTATTTATTTTTTAAACAGTAAATTATGAACTGAAAAATATCATTTAAGAAATATCTTTGTTTACATTTTCTCGTGACCTTTAAAGCGCCATCTTAACTAAAAAAGTATGAAGTGTCATCAGTGTTACCAGAAGTGAAGGTTTTCCTTCAAAATTAAGGTTTTTCAATGTCTCTTTTGAAAAAAACCTTCAGTTTAAGGTTTTATAAATATACAAAGATTCACGAGCAAAAAACCTTAAAAAATAAAGTTTTTAATTGTTTTTTTTATTTCACCTTTTCTAACTGAAATTTTTTTATTTGTTTCAATAGCAACTGAATTTCTTCCCTAAAAATTTTTGTATAAATTTTTATTAATTTTATATAAATTTTTTTTATAAATGTTAAGTCAAGGAGACATAAAATTTATATTTTTATAACATATAAAAACTAACAAAAAGTTAAGGTTTTTTGTATTGAAATCTTCATTTGAAGATTTTAAGAAAGCACTAAGGTTTTTAATTTTCAAAAACCTTAAATTGAAGTTTTTTTTTTCTTATTTTTGAATGTTTTTCGCCATAACAACCTGGCATCACTGAGTGTCATGCCTGTATATTTAGGATGCCTTGACTGAACGCTACCATTGGTAGCGTTCAGTGAAATTAACCATTGGATCTGAAATCCACAGATCCATGTGGATTTCCTAAAGTAAATAAACCATTGGATCTTTTCCTAAAGTAAATAATGGTTCAATAACACTATTTATAATACATTCAACAACTTCTTGATTTATTAAAATTTCACCAGCATCATTCTGAAAGAAATATTTATGCAACAAATTAAACTTTTCAGTTGAGTTTTCATTAACAGCTTCGTGTGAAACACGCAAAATTATTTCTTTAATACTATTTTCTGCTAAAATATTTCTAATTTCAGGAACACACAATTATGGCATTATTTCCTATTTCCTATAATTTATTTATTTTTTAAACAGTAAATTATGACTGACACCCAATTACGTTTTTGAATTAAAAGTTTTAAAAAAAACTTCTAATTCCTCCAAAATTCTTATATGAACTGAAAAATATCATTTAAGAAATTTCTTTGTTTACATTTTCTCGTGACCTTTAAACCGCCATCTTAACTAAAAAAGCATGAAGTGTCATCAGTGTTACCAGAAGTGAAGGTTTTCCTTCAAAATTAAGGTTTTTCAATGTCTCTTTTGAAAAAAACCTTCAGTTTAAGGTTTTATAAATATACAAAGATTCACGAGGAAAAAACCTTAAAAAATAAAGTTTTTAATTGTTTTTTTTTATTTCACCTTTTTCTAACTGAAATTTTTTTATTTGTTTCAATAGCAACTGAAATTCTTCCCTAAAAATTTTTACGTTGAAAAGGCTCAGAAATTTTTCGAAAAAATTCTCAATTTCTTATAGATGTCTCTGTCTGCTAAATATTGTCAATTGTGTTGTGTTATTATGGCATTTCTTTTAAAAAACACTTTTGTTTGTCAATGTCAAAATGGCACAATAATTTTTTTGTTGTTGCCATTATAAAGTTTATTTTTATTATAAAAATTTTCAAAATTTATTAAAAATATATTAAATACGATGATATACCTTTATATGCAATCAGTCCTGTAATTGATGCCGCTGTTATATATATTGCAGGATGCATTCAAAGAAAAGTACTTAAAGAAATAAATTGGCATTTTTGTGTTTGTGCTATTGAAGAAGCCGGTATAGATTATAGAACAATCGCGATTGATTGACCTAAAAGATTGAGGTGGATTAATTAAACCTAACAAGGATATTGTCTATATTTGCCGCATTTGGGTTTTGAAAACAACACTCAACTGTTGAACAAGTCCATCGAATAACTGATGTGCTAGAATTTTTTCAGATCCATTTTCATTAACCGCGATACATTATCCGGTACACTTACCACACCGTTCAGTAAACAGATCCATGGATCTGTGGATTTCTGATCCATTGGTGAATTTTACTGAAAGGCCTCCTAAATAGACAGGCCGCAACATTCAATTCAAGATGGCGTTTTAAAGGTCACAAGAAAATGTAAACAAAGAAATTTCTTATGTGACATTTTTCAGTTCATATCAGATTTTTGGAGTAATTTAGATTTATTAAATTTAGTTTTTTTTTTTAAATTTATTAATATATAATAATATAATAAAAAAGACTTTATTTTATCAAAACCAAAAGCTAATTTACATTCAATATAACTTAACTTAATAAGTGATTCAACAAATTATGTAATGAAAATTCTATTAGATCATTTAGGTTCAACTGAAAACTAGTTCAGTTGGAAAATGTTGTACCGTTTCAGTTAACAATTTAATAAATTCAATAATTAAAATTACATCTTTGAACTCTTTAGTTGAAATATCTCTAAAATTTAAAATTAATTACATACAATATTTATATTAATGTTTTTGAACATACGTGTTATATAAAAATAAATCTTTTTTGTTTGTTTTTCTCCTGTAATTGTAATAAAATTAATACAACTTTAAACTAAATTTCTGTTGAAATAAACTAGTTCTGTAGTTATGTTAGAGATAAATTTTTATACAAAGAAGAACAAAACTTGATATTCTCTGAATTTTTCATAATATCTTCATTAAGAAGTAATGATCGAAAAGTCAAATAAGGTAGAATAATATCTTCTTTTAAAATATTAACATCATATTCTGAAGCATTTTTTAAAAAAAAATTATTTTTTTAAGATAATGTTAATATAATGTTCTCAACTTCATTGTTTATCTAAAATATATTTTCAAAATATTTTCAGATTTTTAATAAAAATTGATTTGATTTAGTTATTACCAAAGAATGTTTAATGAATGATTCACCAATAGCAGAAACTGCTACACAATTATTAATTAGTTCACATAGTTTAAAAAACATAACAAATGTTGTCAAAACTGGTTAAAGTAGATTTCTCTAAATCTGAAAAATGCAACAAAATGTTTGATTTTTCATACAAATCTGATGTTAAATTAATTGTAGTATTCTTTTCATTATTTTTCTTCAAATGTTCCATTGAAATATAGATCAGCTTTGTTAATGTATCAGAAATATTATCTAATTCTTCCATTGATAATTCATAATTGTTTTTCAACTTATTTTCAATAATTATTTTACACTCGTTCAAAAGTGAATCGTCAAACGATATATCTTCGCATGATAAAGCATCTTGCCAACAAGTTGTTATTTCCCAAGTGAATCTTTTGAAAGATTATCATTAACAAAAGAATTAATACTAAACTTAAATAATTCCATAAAAATTTTATATCGGAATTTTTTTGCTGCATTATCATTTACACATAAAACTGGGATAACTTGAGCAACAAAACTACATGTATCTATCATATTTTCTTTTCCTAAAGTAAATAATGGTTAAATAACACTATTTACAATACATTCAACAACTTCTTGATTTATTAAAATTTCACCAGCATCATTCTGAAAGAAACATTTATGCAACAAATTAAACTTTTCAGTTGAGTTTTCATTAACAGCTTCTTGTGAAACACGCAAAATTATTTCTTTAATACTATTTTCTGCTAAAATATTTCTAATTTCAGGAACACAACACAATTATGGCATTATTTCCTATTTCCTATAATTTATTTATTTTTTAAACAGTAAATTATGAACTGAAAAATATCATTTAAGAAATATCTTTGTTTACATTTTCTCGTGACCTTTAAGCGCCATCTTAACTAAAAAAGTATGAAGTGTCATCAGTGTTACCAGAAGTGAAGGTTTTCCTTCAAAATTAAGGTTTTTCAATGTCTCTTTTGAAAAAAACCTTCAGTTTAAGGTTTTATAAATATACAAAGATTCACGAGCAAAAAACCTTAAAAAATAAAGTTTTTAATTGTTTTTTTTATTTCACCTTTTCTAACTGAAATTTTTTTATTTGTTTCAATAGCAACTGAATTTCTTCCCTAAAAATTTTTGTATAAATTTTTATTAATTTTATATAAATTTTTTTTATAAATGTTAAGTCAAGGAGACATAAAATTTATATTTTTATAACATATAAAAACTAACAAAAAGTTAAGGTTTTTTGTATTGAAATCTTCATTTGAAGATTTTAAAAAAGCACTAAGGTTTTTAATTTTCAAAAACCTTAAATTGAAGTTTTTTTTTTCTTATTTTTGAATGTTTTTCGCCATAACAACCTGGCATCACTGAGTGTCATGCCTGTATATTTAGGATGCCTTGACTGAACGCTACCATTGGTAGCGTTCAGTGAAATTAACCATTGGATCTGAAATCCACAGATCCATGTGGATTTCCTAAAGTAAATAAACCATTGGATCTTTTCCTAAAGTAAATAATGGTTCAATAACACTATTTATAATACATTCAACAACTTCTTGATTTATTAAAATTTCACCAGCATCATTCTGAAAGAAACATTTATGCAACAAATTAAACTTTTCAGTTGAGTTTTCATTAACAGCTTCGTGTGAAACACGCAAAATTATTTCTTTAATACTATTTTCTGCTAAAATATTTCTAATTTCAGGAACACACGATTATGGCATTATTTCCTATAATTTATTTATTTTTTAAACAGTAAATTATGACTGACACCCAATTACGTTTTTGAATTAAAAGTTTTAAAAAAAACTTCTAATTCCTCCAAAATTCTTATATGAACTGAAAAATATCATTTAAGAAATTTCTTTGTTTACATTTTCTCGTGACCTTTAAACCGCCATTTTAACTAAAAAAGCATGAAGTGTCATCAGTGTTACCAGAAGTGAAGGTTTTCCTTCAAAATTAAGGTTTTTCAATGTCTCTTTTGAAAAAAACCTTCAGTTTAAGGTTTTATAAATATACAAAGATTCACGAGGAAAAAACCTTAAAAAATAAAGTTTTTAATTGTTTTTTTTATTTCACCTTTTTTTAACTGAAATTTTTTTATTTGTTTCAATAGCAACTGAATTTCTTCCCTAAAAATTTTTACGTTGAAAAGGCTCAGAAATTTTTCGAAAAAATTCTCAATTTCTTATAGATGTCTCTGTCTGCTAAATATTGTCAATTGTGTTGTGTTATTATGGCATTTCTTTTAAAAAACACTTTTGTTTGTCAATGTCAAAATGGCACAATAGTTTTTTTGTTGTTGCCATTATAAAGTTTATTTTTATTATAAAAATTTTCAAAATTTATTAAAAATATATTAAGTACGATGATATACCTTTATATGCAATCAGTCCTGTAATTGATGCCGCTGTTATATATATTGCAGGATGCATTCAAAGAAAAGTACTTAAACAAATAAATTGGCATTTTTGTGTTTGTGCTATTGAAGAAGCCGGTATAGATTATAGAACAATCGCGATTGATTGACCTAAAAGATTGAGGTGGATTAATTAAACCTAACAAGGATATTGTCTATATTTGCCGCATTTGGGTTTTGAAAACAACACTCAACTGTTGAACAAGTCCATCGAATAACTGATGTGCTAGAATTTTTTCAGATCCATTTTCATTAACCGCGATACATTATCCGGTACACTTACCACACCGTTCAGTAAACAGATCCATGGATCTGTGGATTTCTGATCCATTGGTGAATTTTACTGAAAGGCCTCCTAAATAGACAGGCCGCAACATTCAATTCAAGATGGCGTTTTAAAGGTCACAAGAAAATGTAAACAAAGAAATTTCTTATGTGACATTTTTCAGTTCATATCAGATTTTTGGAGTAATTTAGATTTATTAAATTTAGTTTTTTTTTTTAAATTTATTAATATATAATAATATAATAAAAAAGACTTTATTTTATCAAAACCAAAAGCTAATTTACATTCAATATAACTTAACTTAATAAGTGATTCAACAAATTATGTAATGAAAATTCTATTAGATCATTTAGGTTCAACTGAAAACTAGTTCAGTTGGAAAATGTTGTACCGTTTCAGTTAACAATTTAATAAATTCAATAATTAAAATTACATCTTTGAACTCTTTAGTTGAAATATCTCTAAAATTTAAAATTAATTACATACAATATTTATATTAATGTTTTTGAACATACGTGTTATATAAAAATAAATCTTTTTTGTTTGTTTTTCTCCTGTAATTGTAATAAAATTAATACAACTTTAAACTAAATTTCTGTTGAAATAAACTAGTTCTGTAGTTATGTTAGAGATAAATTTTTATACAAAGAAGAACAAAACTTGATATTCTCTGAATTTTTCATAATATCTTCATTAAGAAGTAATGATCGAAAAGTCAAATAAGGTAGAATAATATCTTCTTTTAAAATATTAACATCATATTCTGAAGCATTTTTTAAAAAAAAATTAATTTTTTCAGATAATGTTAATATAATGTTCTCAACTTCATTGTTTATCTAAAATATATTTTCAAAATATTTTCAGATTTTTAATAAAAATTGATTTGATTTAGTTATTACCAAAGAATGTTTAATTAATGATTCACCAATAGCAGAAACTGCTACACAATTATTAATTAGTTCACATAGTTTAAAAAACATAACAAATTTTGTCAAAACTGGTTAAAGTAGATTTCTCTAAATCTGAAAAATGCAACAAAATGTTTGATTTTTCATACAAATCTGATGTTAAATTAATTGTAGTATTCTTTTCATTATTTTTCTTCAAATGTTCCATTGAAATATAGATCAGCTTTGTTAATGTATCAGAAATATTATCTAATTCTTCCATTGATAATTCATAATTGTTTTTCAACTTATTTTCAATAATTATTTTACACTCGTTCAAAAGTGAATCGTCAAACGATATATCTTCGCATGATAAAGCATCTTGCCAACAAGTTGTTATTTCCCAAGTGAATCTTTTGAAAGATTATCATTAACAAAAGAATTAATACTAAACTTAAATAATTCCATAAAAATTTTATATCGGAATATTTTTGGTGCATTATCATTTACACATAAAACTGGGATAACTTGAGCAACAAAACTACATGTATCTATCATATTTTCTTTTCCTAAAGTAAATAATGGTTAAATAACACTATTTATAATACATTCAACAACTTCTTGATTTATTAAAATTTCACCAGCATCATTCTGAAAGAAACATTTATGCAACAAATTAAACTTTTCAGTTGAGTTTTCATTAACAGCTTCTTGTGAAACACGCAAAATTATTTCTTTAATACTATTTTCTGCTAAAATATTTCTAATTTCAGGAACACAACACAATTATGGCATTATTTCCTATTTCCTATAATTTATTTATTTTTTAAACAGTAAATTATGAACTGAAAAATATCATTTAAGAAATTTCTTTGTTTACATTTTCTAGTGACCTTTAAAGCGCCATCTTAACTAAAAAAGTATGAAGTGTCATCAGTGTTACCAGAAGTGAAGGTTTTCCTTCAAAATTAAGGTTTTTCAATGTCTCTTTTGAAAAAAACCTTCAGTTTAAGGTTTTATAAATATACAAAGATTCACGAGCAAAAAACCTTAAAAAATAAAGTTTTTAATTATTTTTTTTATTTCACCTTTTCTAACTGAAATTTTTTTATTTGTTTCAATAGCAACTGAATTTCTTCCCTAAAAATTTTTGTATAAATTTTTATTAATTTTATATAAATTTTTTTTATAAATGTTAAGTCAAGGAGACATAAAATTTATATTTTTATAACATATAAAAACTAACAAAAAGTTAAGGTTTTTTGTATTGAAATCTTCATTTGAAGATTTTAAAAAAGCACTAAGGTTTTTAATTTTCAAAAACCTTAAATTGAAGTTTTTTTTTTCTTATTTTTGAATGTTTTTCGCCATAACAACCTGGCATCACTGAGTGTCATGCCTGTATATTTAGGATGCCTTGACTGAACGCTACCATTGGTAGCGTTCAGTGAAATTAACCATTGGATCTGAAATCCACAGATCCATGTGGATTTCCTAAAGTAAATAAACCATTGGATCTTTTCCTAAAGTAAATAATGGTTCAATAACACTATTTATAATACATTCAACAACTTCTTGATTTATTAAAATTTCACCAGCATCATTCTGAAAGAAACATTTATGCAACAAATTAAACTTTTCAGTTGAGTTTTCATTAACAGCTTCGTGTGAAACACGCAAAATTATTTCTTTAATACTATTTTCTGCTAAAATATTTCTAATTTCAGGAACACACGATTATGGCATTATTTCCTATAATTTATTTATTTTTTAAACAGTAAATTATGACTGACACCCAATTACGTTTTTGAATTAAAAGTTTTAAAAAAAACTTCTAATTCCTCCAAAATTCTTATATGAACTGAAAAATATCATTTAAGAAATTTCTTTGTTTACATTTTCTCGTGACCTTTAAACCGCCATTTTAACTAAAAAAGCATGAAGTGTCATCAGTGTTACCAGAAGTGAAGGTTTTCCTTCAAAATTAAGGTTTTTCAATGTCTCTTTTGAAAAAAACCTTCAGTTTAAGGTTTTATAAATATACAAAGATTCACGAGGAAAAAACCTTAAAAAATAAAGTTTTTAATTGTTTTTTTTATTTCACCTTTTTTTAACTGAAATTTTTTTATTTGTTTCAATAGCAACTGAATTTCTTCCCTAAAAATTTTTACGTTGAAAAGGCTCAGAAATTTTTCGAAAAAATTCTCAATTTCTTATAGATGTCTCTGTCTGCTAAATATTGTCAATTGTGTTGTGTTATTATGGCATTTCTTTTAAAAAACACTTTTGTTTGTCAATGTCAAAATGGCACAATAGTTTTTTTGTTGTTGCCATTATAAAGTTTATTTTTATTATAAAAATTTTCAAAATTTATTAAAAATATATTAAGTACGATGATATACCTTTATATGCAATCAGTCCTGTAATTGATGCCGCTGTTATATATATTGCAGGATGCATTCAAAGAAAAGTACTTAAACAAATAAATTGGCATTTTTGTGTTTGTGCTATTGAAGAAGCCGGTATAGATTATAGAACAATCGCGATTGATTGACCTAAAAGATTGAGGTGGATTAATTAAACCTAACAAGGATATTGTCTATATTTGCCGCATTTGGGTTTTGAAAACAACACTCAACTGTTGAACAAGTCCATCGAATAACTGATGTGCTAGAATTTTTTCAGATCCATTTTCATTAACCGCGATACATTATCCGGTACACTTACCACACCGTTCAGTAAACAGATCCATGGATCTGTGGATTTCTGATCCATTGGTGAATTTTACTGAAAGGCCTCCTAAATAGACAGGCCGCAACATTCAATTCAAGATGGCGTTTTAAAGGTCACAAGAAAATGTAAACAAAGAAATTTCTTATGTGACATTTTTCAGTTCATATCAGATTTTTGGAGTAATTTAGATTTATTAAATTTAGTTTTTTTTTTTAAATTTATTAATATATAATAATATAATAAAAAAGACTTTATTTTATCAAAACCAAAAGCTAATTTACATTCAATATAACTTAACTTAATAAGTGATTCAACAAATTATGTAATGAAAATTCTATTAGATCATTTAGGTTCAACTGAAAACTAGTTCAGTTGGAAAATGTTGTACCGTTTCAGTTAACAATTTAATAAATTCAATAATTAAAATTACATCTTTGAACTCTTTAGTTGAAATATCTCTAAAATTTAAAATTAATTACATACAATATTTATATTAATGTTTTTGAACATACGTGTTATATAAAAATAAATCTTTTTTGTTTGTTTTTCTCCTGTAATTGTAATAAAATTAATACAACTTTAAACTAAATTTCTGTTGAAATAAACTAGTTCTGTAGTTATGTTAGAGATAAATTTTTATACAAAGAAGAACAAAACTTGATATTCTCTGAATTTTTCATAATATCTTCATTAAGAAGTAATGATCGAAAAGTCAAATAAGGTAGAATAATATCTTCTTTTAAAATATTAACATCATATTCTGAAGCATTTTTTAAAAAAAAATTAATTTTTTCAGATAATGTTAATATAATGTTCTCAACTTCATTGTTTATCTAAAATATATTTTCAAAATATTTTCAGATTTTTAATAAAAATTGATTTGATTTAGTTATTACCAAAGAATGTTTAATTAATGATTCACCAATAGCAGAAACTGCTACACAATTATTAATTAGTTCACATAGTTTAAAAAACATAACAAATTTTGTCAAAACTGGTTAAAGTAGATTTCTCTAAATCTGAAAAATGCAACAAAATGTTTGATTTTTCATACAAATCTGATGTTAAATTAATTGTAGTATTCTTTTCATTATTTTTCTTCAAATGTTCCATTGAAATATAGATCAGCTTTGTTAATGTATCAGAAATATTATCTAATTCTTCCATTGATAATTCATAATTGTTTTTCAACTTATTTTCAATAATTATTTTACACTCGTTCAAAAGTGAATCGTCAAACGATATATCTTCGCATGATAAAGCATCTTGCCAACAAGTTGTTATTTCCCAAGTGAATCTTTTGAAAGATTATCATTAACAAAAGAATTAATACTAAACTTAACACATTCGCCTTCACCTAATTTTTATGAAGTCTGCTGAAAAAATCACTTATTTTTCCATACAAAAATTTTTGACGGCGATTCCCGCAATTTTTCTCTCATATAGGTACATGTCTTTAATAAATTAATGACGGGAATTCACGCTTGACGGGAATCGCAGCAATTATCAACATATGTTCTTTATTTTGTTATAAAATAAGAATTGCGGCAATTCCTGTTAGTAATAAATATTTAAAAAAAATTTAATTAGCTTTGTATTATTTTTTTAATTGCTTAATAAATTATAATATAATATATTTTTTAAAAAATTAGGAACATTTCAAATTTTTAAATAATACAACTTAACTTAAAATTACTTCACAATAAAATAAATATCATAACAAACTATAATAGAACTTAAAATCACTTCAATTAAATAACAAATTAAAAATATGATAGGTATAAAAAAAGAATTAGTTCAATTATCATATATAAAATAATAAAAATTTATAAAAAAAATTAAATTGATTCAAATATTTCTTCAGGGTCGTTTTGCAAATGATAGCTCTCGAAACATCCGGCTGGACATAATGCCGGTTTATTTGCACAGTGTTTACATTGAAAAGCAGTCTCTTTTCTTATATTGTGTCTGTAACACTGTGTACATCTCCTAAAAAAGCTTTTATTATTGCTGGATCCTTGGTATCCTTTAGGAAACGGTATTTTTTCTGGGAAATGATGGATACTTAAATCTATGGGTTGGTCTTTCTTATTTTGTATTTTCCGACCTTTAGTTGTCACTAATTCAACTAAGTTTTTACCTTCAATTATATTTGGTGGCAAATTTATAAGATCCAAAATAAGTTGATCTCTGAAATCTAAAAAAGAGCACTTCGAATGTAACTTTTTTTATATATAATAAGCATTCCACACAGCCAAATCCAAAAAGTGGAATAATACTTTTTTATACCAACGTATTGTTTTACGAGGACTGGAGTAATATGATATGAGCTGATCGGCGCGATCAATCCCTGACATATGTTCATTATAGCACAAAACGTTATTTGGTTTTATAATTTTTTGTTTTCTCTTATTTTCCATTTCTATAAGCTTAGGATGATGTTGTGTACTTATTAATAAAACATCACGCTTGTCCTTCCATTTGGTGACATAAACATTTTGCTTTCTTCTCCAAATCATTTCGCCTTTTTTAAGTTTTTTCGATGTTACAACTTTTGGATTTTTCTTACGATTAGATCGTAATGTTCCTGTGGTGTGAGTTTTATATTTTAATAATAAAGTAGATAGCTCAACACTATTGTAGTAATTATCCATGTATAATGAATGTCCACGATTAAGGAATGAATCCATTAAATTTAAAACTATTTCCTGGGTCTTAGTACCAGTCGCGTATTGCTCTTCTTTTCCAGCATAAATTTTAATATTTAAAATATATCCATCACTAGTCGTTAGCTCAAAAAACTTAATACCGTATTTTGCTTTTTTGTTTTTTATGTACTGTCTAAAGGACAATCTTCCTCTAAACAATAAAAGAGATTCATCTAGAGAAAGCTCTTTTCCCGGTGAAAACACTTTGTTAAAATTTAGCATAAGTAAATGTGATAAAGGTTGTATTTTTTTTAGCCTGTCTGATGAAACATTACCATGCTTATCACTGGAATGACAAGAAAAACATCTTAATATTTCAGAAAAACGTCTTCCTGACATTACTGAGCCAAAAACAGGTTGGTAATACAAAACATGTTTTGAAAATATTTTTTGAATGGACGGTTTTTTAATTTGTCCTTGCAAAAGACACAATCCGAGAAACTGCAACATCTCCTCATTAGACACTTCTTCAAATAATTTCTTCGGACGTTTTCTTGTACTTGGTGTAATATTTTTATTATTTAACTTTGTTCCATAATCATTTGTTGAAGAAATTATTAACCCCAAAACATCTTTATCAAAAAAATAATTAAAAATTTCTATTGGAGACGACTTAATATTAATTGGTACGCGAATACCACTACCACTCTCATCAAACACGAATTTTGGTATTGGTTTAGTATCTTCGTACCATTCATCATCGTTTTCATCGCTTTCATCAGAAAAAATTAAATTCTCATAGGAACCATTTGAATCATTTAAATTTTTATCTTTTTCATTGCTGTTTTGATACTTTTCAATCTCCCTTTTATTTTGAATTTCATTACTTTCAGCCTCACTTTCTGTTTCAGAATAGCTATCGTGCCAAGCTAAGTTGTCGAAATCTTCGCTAGATGACTCTTCTCCTTCTGAAGAAAAAAGTATATCATCTACCAATCTTTGTAGTTTTTCATCAGAATTCATAGTTCTAATATAATGATAATTTTTTATTAAAATTATTTATTATAAATTTTATATGTACCTGCAACGCAGCTAAATTAAAAAAATAATTATTTGACGTCCACTCACAACAAAGTTTTTAGGTCATCTAATAGAAGCAATAAATTTTGTTCCTATCAAAATATATGTTAATTTTGCGGGAATTCCCGTAATTAATTTTTGAGAAGCATATAATCATACATTATCTAAGTATTGTACCACAGTCAAAAATTCGTTATTTTTTGAAATTGTGTCATATATTTTAGTACTTTTGAGTTAAATTTAAAAAACATTGCTCAATATAAAAGAAAACTTATTTTTTAGTACTTTTATACCACTCGGTGACTACTAAATTAAATTATGAAAAAGTGCGGGAATCGCCGTCATTACAATTTTAGTGGAAAAAAAAATGACGGGAATTGCCGCAATTAAGGCGAAAGTGTTAAATAATTCCATAAAAATTTTATATCGGAATTTTTTTGGTGCATTATCATTTACACATAAAACTGGGATAACTTGAGCAACAAAACTACATGTATCTATCATCTTTTCTTTTCCTAAAGTAAATAATGGTTAAATAACACTATTTATAATACATTCAACAACTTCTTGATTTATTAAAATTTCACCAGCATCATTCTGAAAGAAACATTTATGCAACAAATTAAACTTTTCAGTTGAGTTTTCATTAACAGCTTCTTGTGAAACACGCAAAATTATTTCTTTAATACTATTTTCTGCTAAAATATTTCTAATTTCAGGAACACAACACAATTATGGCATTATTTCCTATTTCCTATAATTTATTTATTTTTTAAACAGTAAATTATGAACTGAAAAATATCATTTAAGAAATATCTTTGTTTACATTTTCTAGTGACCTTTAAAGCGCCATCTTAACTAAAAAAGTATGAAGTGTCATCAGTGTTACCAGAAGTGAAGGTTTTCCTTCAAAATTAAGGTTTTTCAATGTCTCTTTTGAAAAAAACCTTCAGTTTAAGGTTTTATAAATATACAAAGATTCACGAGCAAAAAACCTTAAAAAATAAAGTTTTTAATTATTTTTTTTATTTCACCTTTTCTAACTGAAATTTTTTTATTTGTTTCAATAGCAACTGAATTTCTTCCCTAAAAATTTTTGTATAAATTTTTATTAATTTTATATAAATTTTTTTTATAAATGTTAAGTCAAGGAGACATAAAATTTATATTTTTATAACATATAAAAACTAACAAAAAGTTAAGGTTTTTTGTATTGAAATCTTCATTTGAAGATTTTAAAAAAGCACTAAGGTTTTTAATTTTCAAAAACCTTAAATTGAAGTTTTTTTTTTCTTATTTTTGAATGTTTTTCGCCATAACAACCTGGCATCACTGAGTGTCATGCCTGTATATTTAGGATGTCTTGACTGAACGCTACCATTGGTAGCGTTCAGTGAAATTAACCATTGGATCTGAAATCCACAGATCCATGTGGATTTCCTAAAGTAAATAAACCATTGGATCTTTTCCTAAAGTAAATAATGGTTCAATAACACTATTTATAATACATTCAACAACTTCTTGATTTATTAAAATTTCACCAGCATCATTCTGAAAGAAATATTTATGCAACAAATTAAACTTTTCAGTTGAGTTTTCATTAACAGCTTCGTGTGAAACACGCAAAATTATTTCTTTAATACTATTTTCTGCTAAAATATTTGTAATTTCATGAACACACGATTATGGCATTATTTCCTATAAGTTATTTATTTTTTAAACAGTAAATTATGACTGACACCCAATTACGTTTTTGAATTAAAAGTTTTAAAAAAAACTTCTAATTCCTCCAAAATTCTTATATGAACTGAAAAATATCATTTAAGAAATTTCTTTGTTTACATTTTCTCGTGACCTTTACCTCTTGAACAGAATGAACGCAGCCATCACGCAACCAACAAAGGTTCTAAATGCCAAAAACGCAGCAATCTAACTTCGTGGTTTGTGCACAGAATGCAAAACGTTGAAAGCGTTAACTGACATTGTTTTGTTTACTTTTTCTTATAAAATAAACTTTCAAGAAAATTAATAAATGTTAAATATATGTTATAAACTTATAAATTTATTTGACTATATTATACCTGAGCTCTGCCGCTTAATTTTTTTTATTTTAAAATTGATTTTATGATTTGATTACATGTTATGGAAATTAATATAAAAAAAACAATTCAATTTGTATTAATGTGTTGTACTACAGTCACACAAAAATTTGACTTTTACATACCCATTCAAATAAAAAATATTTTTATTAGTTGTCAACGTAGAATTCCTGCGTTGAAGTTAAAAATTTTTCTACTTCTGCGGATGGCTGCGTTGACAACTTTTCATTCTGTGCATTTGCATATGTTTTCATATGTTTCAACTTTCAAAGTAGTATTTCTGTGCGATGACTGCGTGATGGCTGCGCTCATTCTGTTCAAGGTATTAAACCGCCATTTTAACTAAAAAAGCATGAAGTGTCATCAGTGTTACCAGAAGTGAAGGTTTTCCTTCAAAATTAAGGTTTTTCAATGTCTCTTTTGAAAAAAACCTTCAGTTTAAGGTTTTATAAATATACAAAGATTCACGAGGAAAAAACCTTAAAAAATAAAGTTTTTAATTGTTTTTTTTATTTCACCTTTTTTTAACTGAAATTTTTTTATTTGTTTCAATAGCAACTGAATTTCTTCCCTAAAAATTTTTACGTTGAAAAGGCTCAGAAATTTTTCGAAAAAATTCTCAATTTCTTATAGATGTCTCTGTCTGCTAAATATTGTCAATTGTGTTGTGTTATTATGGCATTTCTTTTAAAAAACACTTTTGTTTGTCAATGTCAAAATGGCACAATAGTTTTTTTGTTGTTGCCATTATAAAGTTTATTTTTATTATAAAAATTTTTAAAATTTATTAAAAATATATTAAGTACGATGATATACCTTTATATGCAATCAGTCCTGTAATTGATGCCGCTGTTATATATATTGCAGGATGCATTCAAAGAAAAGTACTTAAACAAATAAATTGGCATTTTTGTGTTTGTGCTATTGAAGAAGCCGGTATAGATTATAGAACAATCGCGATTGATTGACCTAAAAGATTGAGGTGGATTAATTAAACCTAACAAGGATATTGTCTATATTTGCCGCATTTGGGTTTTGAAAACAACACTCAACTGTTGAACAAGTCCATCGAATAACTGATGTGCTAGAATTTTTTCATATCCATTTTCATTAACCTCGATACATTATCCGGTACATTTACCACACCGTTCAGTAAACAGATCCATGGATCTGTGGATTTCTGATCCATTGGAGAATTTTACTGAAAGGCCTCCTAAATAGACAGGCCGCAACATTCAATTCAAGATGGCGTTTTAAAGGTCACAAGAAAATGTAAACAAAGAAATTTCTTATGTGACATTTTTCAGTTCATATCAGATTTTTGGAGTAATTTAGAGTTATTAAATGTAGTTTTTTTTTTTTAAATTTATTAATATATAATAATATAATAAAAAAGACTTTATTTTATCAAAACCAAAAGCTAATTTACATTCAATATAACTTAACTTAATAAGTGATTCAACAAATTATGTAATGAAAATTCTATTAGATCATTTAGGTTCAACTGAAAACTAGTTCAGTTGGAAAACGTTGTACCGTTTCAGTTAACAATTTAATAAATTCAATAATTAAAATTACATCTTTGAACTCTTTAGTTGAAATATCTCTAAAATTTAAAATTAATTACATACAATATTTATATTAATGTTTTTGAACATACGTGTTATATAAAAATAAATCTTTTTTGTTTGTTTTTCTCCTGTAATTGTAATAAAATTAATATAACTTTAAACTAAATTTCTGTTGAAATAAACTAGTTCTGTAGTTATGTTAGAACTAAATTTTTATACAAAGAAGAACAAAACTTGATATTCTCTGAATTTTTCATAATATCTTCATTAAGAAGTAATGATCGAAAAGTCAAATAAGGTAGAATAATATCTTCTTTTAAAATATTAACATCATATTCTGAAGCATTTTTTTAAAAAAAATTATTTTTTTCAGATAATGTTAATATAATGTTCTCAACTTCATTGTTTATCTAAAATATATTTTCAAAATATTTTCAGATTTTTAATAAAAATTGATTTGATTTAGTTATTACCAAAGAATGTTTAATTAATGATTCACCAATAGCAGAAACTGCTACACAATTATTAATTAGTTCACATAGTTTAAATAACATAACAAATGTTGTCAAAACTGGTTAAAGTAGATTTCTCTAAATCTGAAAAATGCAACAAAATGTTTGATTTTTCATACAAATCTGATGTTAAATTAATTGTAGTATTCTTTTCATTATTTTTCTTCAAATGTTCCATTGAAATATAGATCAGCTTTGTTAATGTATCAGAAATATTAACTAATTCTTCCATTGATAATTCATAATTGTTTTTCAACTTTTTTTCAATAATTATTTTACACTCGTTCAAAAGTAAATCGTCTAACGATATATCTTCGCATGATAAAGCATCTTGCCAACAAGTTGTTATTTCCCAAGTGAATCTTTAGAAAGATTATCATTAACAAAAGAATTGATACTAAACTTAAATAATTCCATAAAAATTTTATATCGGAATTTTTTTGTTGCATTATCATTTACACATAAAACTGGGATAACTTGAGCAACAAAACTACATGTATCTATCATCTTTTCTTTTCCTAAAGTAAATAATGGTTAAATAACACTATTTATAATACATTCAACAACTTCTTGATTTATTAAAATTTCACCAGCATCATTCTGAAAGAAACATTTATGCAACAAATTAAACTTTTCAGTTGAGTTTTCATTAACAGCTTCGTGTGAAACACGCAAAATTATTTCTTTAATACTATTTTCTGCTAAAATATTTCTAATTTCAGGAACACACGATTATGGCATTATTTCCTATAATTTATTTATTTTTTAAACAGTAAATTATGACTGACACCCAATTACGTTTTTGAATTAAAAGTTTTAAAAAAAACTTCTAATTCCTCCAAAATTCTTATATGAACTGAAAAATATCGTTTAAGAAATTTCTTTGTTTACATTTTCTCGTGACCTTTAAACCGCCATTTTAACTAAAAAAGCATGAAGTGTCATCAGTGTTACCAGAAGTGAAGGTTTTCCTTCAAAATTAAGGTTTTTCAATGTCTCTTTTGAAAAAAACCTTCAGTTTAAGGTTTTATAAATATACAAAGATTCACGAGGAAAAAACCTTAAAAAATAAAGTTTTTAATTGTTTTTTTTATTTCACCTTTTTTTAACTGAAATTTTTTTATTTGTTTCAATAGCAACTGAATTTCTTCCCTAAAAATTTTTACGTTGAAAAGGCTCAGAAATTTTTCGAAAAAATTCTCAATTTCTTATAGATGTCTCTGTCTGCTAAATATTGTCAATTGTGTTGTGTTATTATGGCATTTCTTTTAAAAAACACTTTTGTTTGTCAATGTCAAAATGGCACAATAGTTTTTTTGTTGCCATTATAAAGTTTATTTTTATTATAAAAATTTTCAAAATTTATTAAAAATATATTAAGTACGATGATATACCTTTATATGCAATCAGTCCTGTAATTGATGCCGCTGTTATATATATTGCAGGATGCATTCAAAGAAAAGTACTTAAACAAATAAATTGGCATTTTTGTGTTTGTGCTATTGAAGAAGCCGGTATAGATTATAGAACAATCGCGATTGATTGACCTAAAAGATTGAGGTGGATTAATTAAACCTAACAAGGATATTGTCTATATTTGCCGCATTTGGGTTTTGAAAACAACACTCAACTGTTGAACAAGTCCATCGAATAACTGATGTGCTAGAATTTTTTCATATCCATTTTCATTAACCTCGATACATTATCCGGTACATTTACCACACCGTTCAGTAAACAGATCCATGGATCTGTGGATTTCTGATCCATTGGAGAATTTTACTGAAAGGCCTCCTAAATAGACAGGCCGCAACATTCAATTCAAGATGGCGTTTTAAAGGTCACAAGAAAATGTAAACAAAGAAATTTCTTATGTGACATTTTTCAGTTCATATCAGATTTTTGGAGTAATTTAGAGTTATTAAATGTAGTTTTTTTTTTTAAAATTTATTAATATATAATAATATAATAAAAAAGACTTTATTTTATCAAAACCAAAAGCTAATTTACATTCAATATAACTTAACTTAATAAGTGATTCAACAAATTATGTAATGAAAATTCTATTAGATCATTTAGGTTCAACTGAAAACTAGTTCAGTTGGAAAACGTTGTACCGTTTCAGTTAACAATTTAATAAATTCAATAATTAAAATTACATCTTTGAACTCTTTAGTTGAAATATCTCTAAAATTTAAAATTAATTACATACAATATTTATATTAATGTTTTTGAACATACGTGTTATATAAAAATAAATCTTTTTTGTTTGTTTTTCTCCTGTAATTGTAATAAAATTAATACAACTTTAAACTAAGTTTCTGTTGAAATAAACTAGTTCTGTAGTTATGTTAGAACTAAATTTTTATACAAAGAAGAACAAAACTTGATATTCTCTGAATTTTTCATAATATCTTCATTAAGAAGTAATGATCGAAAAGTCAAATAAGGTAGAATAATATCTTCTTTTAAAATATTAACATCATATTCTGAAGCATTTTTTAAAAAAAAATTATTTTTTTCAGATAATGTTAATATAATGTTCTCAACTTCATTGTTTATCTAAAATATATTTTCAAAATATTTTCAGATTTTTAATAAAAATTGATTTGATTTAGTTATTACCAAAGAATGTTTAATTAATGATTCACCAATAGCAGAAACTGCTACACAATTATTAATTAGTTCACATAGTTTAAATAACATAACAAATGTTGTCAAAACTGGTTAAAGTAGATTTCTCTAAATCTGAAAAATGCAACAAAATGTTTGATTTTTCATACAAATCTGATGTTAAATTAATTGTAGTATTCTTTTCATTATTTTTCTTCAAATGTTCCATTGAAATATAGATCAGCTTTGTTAATGTATCAGAAATATTAACTAATTCTTCCATTGATAATTCATAATTGTTTTTCAACTTTTTTTCAATAATTATTTTACACTCGTTCAAAAGTAAATCGTCTAACGATATATCTTCGCATGATAAAGCATTTTGCCAACAAGTTGTTATTTCCCAAGTGAATCTTTAGAAAGATTATCATTAACAAAAGAATTGATACTAAACTTAAATAATTCCATAAAAATTTTATATCGGAATTTTTTTGTTGCATTATCATTTACACATAAAACTGGGATAACTTGAGCAACAAAACTACATGTATCTATCATCTTTTCTTTTCCTAAAGTAAATAATGGTTAAATAACACTATTTATAATACATTCAACAACTTCTTGCTTTATTAAAATTTCACCAGCATCATTCTGAAAGAAACATTTATGCAACAAATTAAACTTTTCAGTTGAGTTTTCATTAACAGCTTCTTGTGAAACACGCAAAATTATTTCTTTAATACTATTTTCTGCTAAAATATTTCTAATTTCAGGAACACAACACAATTATGGCATTATTTCCTATTTCCTATAATTTATTCATTTTTTAAACAGTAAATTATGAACTGAAAAATATCATTTAAGAAATTTCTTTGTTTACATTTTCTCGTGACCTTTAAAGCGCCATCTTAACTAAAAAAGTATGAAGTGTCATCAGTGTTACCAGAAGTGAAGGTTTTCCTTCAAAATTAAGGTTTTTCAATGTCTCTTTTGAAAAAAACCTTCAGTTTAAGGTTTTATAAATATACAAAGATTCACGAGCAAAAAACCTTAAAAAATAAAGTTTTTAATTATTTTTTTTATTTCACCTTTTTCTAACTGAAATTTTTTTATTTGTTTCAATAGCACCTGAATTTCTTCCCTAAAAATTTTTGTATTAATTTTTATTAATTTTATATAAATTTTTTTTATAAATGTTAAGTCAAGGAGACATAAAATTTATATTTTTATAAAATATAAAAACTAACAAAAAGTTAAGGTTTTTTGTATTGAAATCTTCATTTGAAGATTTTAAAAAAGCACTAAGGTTTTTAATTTTCAAAAACCTTAAATTGAAGTTTTTTTTTTCTTAATTTTGAAGGTTTTTCGCCATAACAACCTGGAATCACTGAGTGTCATGCCTGTATATTTAGGATGCCTTGACTGAACGCTAACATTGGTAGCGTTCAGTGAAATAAACCATTGGATCTGAAATCCACAGATCCATGTTGATTTCCTAAAGTAAATAAACCATTGGATCTTTTCCTAAAGTAAATAATGGTTCAATAACACTATTTATAATACATTCAACAACTTCTTGATTTATTAAAATTTCACCAGCATCATTCTGAAAGAAACATTTATGCAACAAATTAAACTTTTCAGTTGAGTTTTCATTAACAGCTTCGTGTGAAACACGCAAAATTATTTCTTTAATACTATTTTCTGCTAAAATATTTCTAATTTCAGGAACACACAATTATGGCATTATTTCCTATAATTTATTTATTTTTTAAACAGTAAATTATGACTGACACCCAATTACGTTTTTGAATTAAAAGTTTTAAAAAAAACTTCTAATTCCTCCAAAACTCTTATATGAACTGAAAAATATCGTTTAAGAAATTTCTTTGTTTACATTTTCTCGTGACCTTTAAACCGCCATTTTAACTAAAAAAGCATGAAGTGTCATCAGTGTTACCAGAAGTGAAGGTTTTCCTTCAAAATTAAGGTTTTTCAATGTCTCTTTTGAAAAAAACCTTCAGTTTAAGGTTTTATAAATATACAAAGATTCACGAGGAAAAAACCTTAAAAAATAAAGTTTTTAATTGTTTTTTTTATTTCACCTTTTTTTAACTGAAGTTTTTTTATTTGTTTCAATAGCAACTGAATTTCTTCCCTAAAAATTTTTACGTTGAAAAGGCTCAGAAATTTTTCGAAAAAATTCTCAATTTCTTATAGATGTCTCTGTCTGCTAAATATTGTCAATTGTGTTGTGTTATTATGGCATTTCTTTTAAAAAACACTTTTGTTTGTCAATGTCAAAATGGCACAATAGTTTTTTTGTTGCCATTATAAAGTTTATTTTTATTATAAAAATTTTCAAAATTTATTAAAAATATATTAAGTACGATAATATACCTTTATATGCAATCAGTCCTGTAATTGATGCCGCTGTTATATATATTGCAGGATGCATTCAAAGAAAAGTACTTAAACAAATAAATTGGCATTTTTGTGTTTGTGCTATTGAAGAAGCCGGTATAGATTATAGAACAATCGCGATTGATTGACCTAAAAGATTGAGGTGGATTAATTAAACCTAACAAGGATATTGTCTATATTTGCCGCATTTGGGTTTTGAAAACAACACTCAACTGTTGAACAAGTCCATCGAATAACTGATGTGCTAGAATTTTTTCATATCCATTTTCATTAACCTCGATACATTATCCGGTACATTTACCACACCGTTCAGTAAACAGATCCATGGATCTGTGGATTTCTGATCCATTGGAGAATTTTACTGAAAGGCCTCCTAAATAGACAGGCCGCAACATTCAATTCAAGATGGCGTTTTAAAGGTCACAAGAAAATGTAAACAAAGAAATTTCTTATGTGACATTTTTCAGTTCATATCAGATTTTTGGAGTAATTTAGAGTTATTAAATGTAGTTTTTTTTTTTAAAATTTATTAATATATAATAATATAATAAAAAAGACTTTATTTTATCAAAACCAAAAGCTAATTTACATTCAATATAACTTAACTTAATAAGTGATTCAACAAATTATGTAATGAAAATTCTATTAGATCATTTAGGTTCAACTGAAAACTAGTTCAGTTGGAAAACGTTGTACCGTTTCAGTTAACAATTTAATAAATTCAATAATTAAAATTACATCTTTGAACTCTTTAGTTGAAATATCTCTAAAATTTAAAATTAATTACATACAATATTTATATTAATGTTTTTGAACATACGTGTTATATAAAAATAAATCTTTTTTGTTTGTTTTTCTCCTGTAATTGTAATAAAATTAATACAACTTTAAACTAAGTTTCTGTTGAAATAAACTAGTTCTGTAGTTATGTTAGAACTAAATTTTTATACAAAGAAGAACAAAACTTGATATTCTCTGAATTTTTCATAATATCTTCATTAAGAAGTAATGATCGAAAAGTCAAATAAGGTAGAATAATATCTTCTTTTAAAATATTAACATCATATTCTGAAGCATTTTTTTAAAAAAAATTATTTTTTTCAGATAATGTTAATATAATGTTCTCAACTTCATTGTTTATCTAAAATATATTTTCAAAATATTTTCAGATTTTTAATAAAAATTGATTTGATTTAGTTATTACCAAAGAATGTTTAATTAATGATTCACCAATAGCAGAAACTGCTACACAATTATTAATTAGTTCACATAGTTTAAATAACATAACAAATGTTGTCAAAACTGGTTAAAGTAGATTTCTCTAAATCTGAAAAATGCAACAAAATGTTTGATTTTTCATACAAATCTGATGTTAAATTAATTGTAGTATTCTTTTCATTATTTTTCTTCAAACGTTCCATTGAAATATAGATCAGCTTTGTTAATGTATCAGAAATATTAACTAATTCTTCCATTGATAATTCATAATTGTTTTTCAACTTTTTTTCAATAATTATTTTACACTCGTTCAAAAGTAAATCGTCTAACGATATATCTTCGCATGATAAAGCATCTTGCCAACAAGTTGTTATTTCCCAAGTGAATCTTTAGAAAGATTATCATTAACAAAAGAATTGATACTAAACTTAAATAATTCCATAAAAATTTTATATCGGAATTTTTTTGTTGCATTATCATTTACACATAAAACTGGGATAACTTGAGCAACAAAACTACATGTATCTATCATCTTTTCTTTTCCTAAAGTAAATAATGGTTAAATAACACTATTTATAATACATTCAACAACTTCTTGATTTATTAAAATTTCACCAGCATCATTCTGAAAGAAACATTTATGCAACAAATTAAACTTTTCAGTTGAGTTTTCATTAACAGCTTCTTGTGAAACACGCAAAATTATTTCTTTAATACTATTTTCTGCTAAAATATTTCTAATTTCAGGAACACAACACAATTATGGCATTATTTCCTATTTCCTATAATTTATTCATTTTTTAAACAGTAAATTATGAACTGAAAAATATCATTTAAGAAATTTCTTTGTTTACATTTTCTCGTGACCTTTAAAGCGCCATCTTAACTAAAAAAGTATGAAGTGTCATCAGTGTTACCAGAAGTGAAGGTTTTCCTTCAAAATTAAGGTTTTTCAATGTCTCTTTTGAAAAAAACCTTCAGTTTAAGGTTTTATAAATATACAAAGATTCACGAGCAAAAAACCTTAAAAAATAAAGTTTTTAATTATTTTTTTTATTTCACCTTTTTCTAACTGAAATTTTTTTATTTGTTTCAATAGCACCTGAATTTCTTCCCTAAAAATTTTTGTATTAATTTTTATTAATTTTATATAAATTTTTTTTATAAATGTTAAGTCAAGGAGACATAAAATTTATATTTTTATAAAATATAAAAACTAACAAAAAGTTAAGGTTTTTTGTATTGAAATCTTCATTTGAAGATTTTAAAAAAGCACTAAGGTTTTTAATTTTCAAAAACCTTAAATTGAAGTTTTTTTTTTCTTAATTTTGAAGGTTTTTCGCCATAACAACCTGGAATCACTGAGTGTCATGCCTGTATATTTAGGATGCCTTGACTGAACGCTAACATTGGTAGCGTTCAGTGAAATCAACCATTGGATCTGAAATCCACAGATCCATGTTGATTTCCTAAAGTAAATAAACCATTGGATCTTTTCCTAAAGTAAATAATGGTTCAATAACACTATTTATAATACATTCAACAACTTCTTGATTTATTAAAATTTCACCAGCATCATTCTGAAAGAAACATTTATGCAACAAATTAAACTTTTCAGTTGAGTTTTCATTAACAGCTTCTTGTGAAACACGCAAAATTATTTCTTTAATACTATTTTCTGCTAAAATATTTCTAATTTCAGGAACACAACACAATTATGGCATTATTTCCTATTTCCTATAATTTATTTATTTTTTAAACAGTAAATTATGAACTGAAAAATATCATTTAAGAAATTTCTTTGTTTACATTTTCTCGTGACCTTTAAAGCGCCATCTTAACTAAAAAAGTATGAAGTGTCATCAGTGTTACCAGAAGTGACGGTTTTCCTTCAAAATTAAGGTTTTTCAATGACTCTTTTGAAAAAAACCTTCAGTTTAAGGTTTTATAAATATACAAAGATTCACGAGCAAAAAACCTTAAAAAATAAAGTTTTTAATTGTTTTTTTTATTTCACCTTTTTCTAACTGAAATTTTTTTATTTGTTTCAATAGCAACTGAATTTCTTCCCTAAAAACTTTTGTATTAATTTTTATTAATTTTATATAATTTTTTTTTATAAATGTTAAGTCAAGGAGACATAAAATTTATATTTTTATAAAATATAAAAACTAACAAAAAGTTAAGGTTTTTTGTATTGAAATCTTCATTTGAAGATTTTAAAAAAGCACTAAGCTTTTTAATTTTCAAAAACCTTAAATTGAAGTTTTTTTTTTCTTAATTTTGAAGGTTTTTCGCCATAACAACCTGGCATCACTGAGTGTCATGCCTGTATATTTAGGATGCCTTGACTGAACGCTACCATTGGTAGCGTTCAGTGAAATTAACCATTGGATCTGAAATCCACAGATCCATGTGGATTTCCTAAAGTAAATAAACCATTGGATCTTTTCCTAAAGTAAATAATGGTTCAATAACACTATTTATAATACATTCAACAACTTCTTGATTTATTAAAATTTCACCAGCATCATTCTGAAAGAAATATTTATGCAACAAATTAGGTGGTTATGATGAAGTTCGTCGGAATGTGAAATTCCGAATACATTCCGAATTTGGTATGCTGAAGTCCGAAAGTATTCCGCAGTCTGCAAATGTCATTATTTATCCGAAATTTTAAAATTTATGTATGATGAAGTTCGTCGGAACGGAAACTAATTTGAAAATTGTACGACAGAATTTCTCATTCGGAAGTATTAGAATGGTTCGGAAATGAATTATAAAGCATACAATTTTTGTATTTAGAATATTAGGAGAAGTAGAAAATGTAATAATAGTTTTTTTTTTCAATTTGTTTTTCATTTATGAAAAATATTTTTTTTATTTAAGAATAAAAAAACGCTTCAAAAGAATAATATATTTTATTGTTTTTAATATTATAACATAATATGTATATATATTAAAAACGATACATATATATTTTACATTCTTTAGAGAATTTTAAATTTTCTCTGATGTAACAAAAAATTACTATTATTTTAATTTGTATATATATACATACTACATATGTAATTAAGAAAGTTGTAACTTTTACTTTTAATTTATGTATGCATATTGTATATATACATTATATCATATACATTATCTATTAAAAATTTTTTACAAAATAATAAAAAAAAATTGAAAATAAAAAAGAAATGAATATGAAAACAAAAGAAAAATCTTCCGAAACATATGATTTTGATTTCTGCACAGACTTTGCAGTCGAAGGGACTTCAGCATACCAATTCTTTCGTATTCGGATCGGAATTTTTTTTCGGAGAAATTCCGCTTCGGACTTCATCATAACCACCTTAAACTTTTCAGTTGAGTATTCATTAACAGCTTCGTGTGAAACACGCAAAATTATTTCTTTAATACTATTTTCTGCTAAAATATTTCTAATTTCAGGAACACAACACAATTATGGCATTATTTCCTATTTCCTATAATTTATTTATTTTTTAAACAGTAAATTTAAATTCATTTCTTTTTATTTCAAACCTCCATTAAATTTGAAAAACATATGTTTTTTGAAGTTTTAAATAGGTTAGTTTGATTGTCAAAATAATTTTCGAACATTCGGAATATTTTTTCGAATTTTCGGAATAAATTTTCAACGTGATGTTTTACATGCTACCAAAAAAAATCTTTGACGTTAAAATACTTCACGTTGATTTTTGAACGTAAACGTTTGACGTGCTGCCACTCCAGTGTTACCAGAAGTGAAGGTTTTCCTTCAAAATTAAGGTTTTTCAATGTCTCTTTTGAAAAAAACCTTCAGTTTAAGGTTTTATAAATATACAAAGATTCACGAGCAAAAAACCTTAAAAAATAAAGTTTTTAATTGTTTTTTTTATTTCACCTTTTTCTAACTGAAATTTTTTTATTTGTTTCAATAGCAACTGAATTTCTTCCCTAAAAATTTTTGTATTATTTTTATTAATTTTATATAAATTTTTTTTATAAATGTTAAGTCAAGGAGACATAAAATTTATATTTTTATAAAATATAAAAACTAACAAAAAGTTAAGGGTTTTTGTATTGAAATCTTCATTTGAAGATTTTAAAAAAGCACTAAGGTTTTTAATTTTCAAAAACCTTAAGTTGAAGTTTTTTTTTTCTTAATTTTGAAGGTTTTTCGCCATGTATATTTAGGATGCCTTGACTGAACGCTACCATTGGTAGCGTTCGGTGAAATTAACCATTGGATCTGAAATCCACAGATCCATGTGGATTTCCTAAAGTAAATAAACCATTGGATCATTTCCTAAAGTAAATAATGGTTCAATAACACTATTTATAATACATTCAACAACTTCTTGATTTATTAAAATTTCACCAGCATCATTCTGAAAGAAACATTTATGCAACAAATTAAACTTTTCAGTTGAGTTTTCATTAACAGCTTCTTGTGAAACACGCAAAATTATTTCTTTAATACTATTTTCTGCTAAAATATTTCTAATTTCAGGAACACAACACAATTATGGCATTATTTCCTATTTCCTATAATTTATTTATTTTTTAAACAGTAAATTATGACTGACACCCAATTACGTTTTTGAATTAAAAGTTTTAAAAAAAACTTCTAATTCCTCCAAAATTCTTATATGAACTGAAAAATATCATTTAAGAAATTTCTTGTTTACATTTTCTCGTGACCTTTAAACCGCCATCTTAACTAAAAAAGCATGTCAAAATTTCAAAATGGCACCATAGTTTTTTTGTTGTTGCCATTATAAAGTTTATTTTTATTATTGCTGTTAAAGTTTGTTAAATTCAAAATTTTAGACAAATGAAAAAATATTTTGCAGTTTTTGATAAAAGTAAGTGTTTAAATTAAATGAAAATAATCACTTTTTAATACTTTTTTAATTATGTACTTTAATATAAGTTATTAGTAAATAGTTATATACTTTGTTAAATTTGTTCATTATGTATTAATTTTTATTAATTTTATATAAATTTTTTCATAAAAATATGGACAAAATGTTTGTATTTTTGTATGGGATACTCACTTCCATTTAATTCTAATTCGTTGATTTAGGATGCCTTGACTGAACGCTACCATTGGTAGCATTCAGTGAAATTAACCATTGGATCTGAAATCCACAGATCCATGGATCTGTTTACTGAACGGTGTGGTAAATGGTACCGGTTAATGTATCGCGGTTAATGAAAATGGATCTGAAAAAATTCTAAATACATTTCATGGATCTGACTTTTTATATTTAAAAACAACAACAACAATTTTTATGTTGAGTGTTGTGACATCTACCGTAAGAAAAATTAAATGTTTATATTTTTTATGAAAGTTTTTAAATTTAATCGCCATTATTTTTTGAATTAGTGTGAAAATTTAAATTCTTAAGGAAGATTTATGTACATAAAATTAAATTAAGAGTTATAAAAAATAGATTATATGTATGATAATAAATATTATTTCATTTAAATTTAATTTATTTTTAAAAGTACTCATTATATTTTCCGGTGACGGCGCTAGTATTGCGGTAAATTTTTGTGGTGAATTGCGTTCAGTGGCCAGATATATGGTACATGAATCCAAAATGGATTCCAGATCTACCAGTTAATGCTATTGAACGAACCCATTGACAACTGAAAGTTTTTGTTTTCTGAAGTTGTCAATAACTGTCAAAGTGTAAAAAATTATATAGATTAGATATTCCGTTTTTTCTTTTCGTAAAATAAAAATGAAAATTTTTAAAAATTAATCGTAATCATATCTTAGTAATTTGAAGAAATAAATTTAGTTAATATAGACTATTAGTTAGGATATAAAAGAAAATAAGAAAAAAAAATTAATAAATTTAAAATTTAAATACCAAATGAACGGTTTAAGGTAAATTGAAGTTTATTAGAAAGTTTTATGTTTGTAGAGAATTTCTTTGTCAAGTGAACAACTACTGCAAACTGGCTGATATGAAAAAAATTGATATGTAATTAATTAAAAAAGAAGTTTACATATTTTATTAAATTTTTTGTTTATATTGAATTGAATTGACTTTGTATTTTTTTTTTAGTTTAAGTGAATTATGTTGTATGTTTTGCTGTCCACCATGTCCAGGTCCAATAGCAGCAAAATTAGCTTTCCAACCTCCAGAACCAACATATAAGCTGACGTCTGCGGATGATACGAATACAAAGGTAATTTTTTGTTATATTTTTTTTTTATAATTTTGTTATCTTTGATATTTTATGATTCATTATTGGTTTATTATGTATGTACTTAACTGAAAAAAAAAATTATAATCATAATCTTAATCCTTTTGTATATTGAGTGTAATCTATATACATATATATATGTTTGTTATAGTTTAATCTTCATTTAACTGAAAGAGCTGAATGGCAATATTCTGAACGTGATAAGGGAAAGGTTGAAGGATTTTTTACAAGAACTTCACGTGGCAATTTAATAACATGTATCTATGTTAAATGTAGTAAAAATGCAAAATACACATTATTATTTTCACATGGTAATGCCGTTGATTTAGGTCAAATGAGTAGTTTTTATTTAGGATTAGGTGCACGTATCAATTGCAATATATTTAGTTATGATTATTCAGGATATGGCATGAGTGGTGGCAAACCATCTGAAAAAAACTTATATGCTGATATTGAAGCTGCTTGGCAAGCTCTAAAATCTAGGTATATGTACATATAATTTAAAGTTTAATACATATAACTATAATGTATTAATTATTTTATTTAAGGTTTAATATCAGTCCAGAGAATATAATATTATATGGTCAAAGTATAGGAACAGTTCCAACCGTTGATTTGGCAACAAAGCATGAAGTTGGAGCTGTAATTTTACATTCACCTTTGATGTCTGGTATGAGAGTTGTCTTTAGAAAAACCAAACGTACGTGGTTTTTTGACGCATTTCCTAGGTTTGTTTAAATTATATTTATTTTTAAATTAACTATATTTTATTACTTTTAATCTTTGATGCATAATTTATTTTTCACCACTTGTTAAAATGTATACTTATTTCTAAACGGTAAAAAGGAAAATGAAAACGAAATCGTAATAAATAAAGTATTTAAAATTTATTTTTCTGATATGATAAAAGTTTCATATTAATATGTTTTTTATCATATGAAATGTTTATGATATACATATAAATAATTTTTTAAAATATCGTCAATCCTGTTTTAATTTAATATTTTTATGGATTTTTTTATCTTTCAAAATACTACCAATACATAAGTAAACTGGCTTTTTTAGAATATGTGATATGAATATCAAAAAAAAATTTTAAAACAACAAAAAATTTATTGGAATGGTTATTAATTTTATGTTATAAATAAAATGCTTTATTATTGAAAAGATTCATATATATTTTCGATTAAACTGCAAAGTTATGATTTGAGTTTAAACAGTTTTTCATCTAAAAAAGCCAAGACTTAATTTTAAATTTATTTTTAGTATTGATAAGGCATCAAAGGTGAAATCTCCTGTTCTTGTAATACACGGAACAGATGATGAAGTGATAGATTTCTCACATGGCATTGGAATTTATGAAAAATGTCCTAAAGCAGTAGAGCCACTTTGGGTCGAAGTAAGCTAAATTAATTGAGAAATTATAAATAACGTCAAATATCTAAATTTAAATATATTTAGGGAGCTGGGCATAATGATGTTGAATTACACAGTCAGTACTTTGATCGGTTAAAGAAATTTTTAACAGTTGAATTAGTTAAATGACAATTAAAATCTCAGCCCAATGCCGAAAAGAATAATGCAGAAAAAGACCCAAATGATGGTAAGTACATAAAACAAAATTTGCTTAATTAATTTTATAATAATAAAATTTTAATAACTTTAAAATAATTTTAAATATATATATTGTATATTGTAATTCCTATTATTATTTTTTTTAGCTTCAACGTCGAGCTCAGTTTCAACGAAAGCATTGGCTGAAAAATTACTCTAGCATAAGGGGACTGGCTCTTATACTGGAGCATCGCATTCAAATTATTATAAATTATTAAGCGAAACAAATGCCTCATTAACACGTAAACTAGGTGCACCAACTATTTCTGAAGCGTATAATGCTGCAACCAGATTAGAAAAAGCTTCAACAGAGAGTCAATCCGGTCAACGTTTGTCTTCATATGCATTTAATTCCTTATTATCAATAGGAACAACAACTTTACAAAAACCAAATCATTCACAATCACCGAAAACCCCAAAAAAATCTCCAATATTACCAACGAAGGAGAATTCAATATCATCATCATTGTCATCACCAAATAAAAATAGTAATGCAAGTAACTTTATATATTCCAATAATTTAAAACCACCATCACATATGGATTGTTTATTAAAATGTACATGTCTAAAAACTCACAATTTAAAATCATTACAACATCCAATATTAACAAAACAACAAAATATTTTGGAAATTCAAGGATCTGATGCAAAATATTTAAATTGTAAATCCGTAAGTGATGCTAATACAAGTCCAGGCTTACGTTGTATTCGTAGTCCAAAATCTGATCAGAAAACTTTGAATACGGGTGAAGAAAATTTGCTCAAGGATTTAAATAAAAGTATAAATGACAATAAAGAACAGAGATATCATATTAAACCAAATCCAAGTCCAAGACGTTTAATATCAACTAGAAATGCAGCTACAAGTCCACATTTAGATATGAGAAAAGTTCAAAGAAACGAATTAAAAACAAAAGGTGTTCGAACAGAAAAATTGGTTGAAATGATAGATCTTAACTCAACATCATCAAATCGTGCTTCATTAGAAAAATCAAACTCCCTGGGTGAGTCTAAACCAAATCGACAGTTAAGAACAACCAGAAGTTTATCACCCAGACCACCAGTTCGACATCAACATGCAATTATGGTTTCAGATGAAAACGATATAGTTTCTGTTAAGGTTTCACCAAATGATGATTATGAGATGTCATTAAATAATAACCATAATAACAATCAAAATAATAACGTTAATTTTAATAATAATAATATTGCTACAACATCAAATACTCTAATAAATAAAAAATCATTTTCGAATCGTACAGTAGAAAAAATTGAAATAAAAAGAAGACATAAAGCTAAAAGTGAACAAACATCACCAAATATATCCGATTTTGATGGTATATTTACATATGAGTGCAAACCAAATAATAAAAGCACAGGTTGTTTAATGTATGTACCATCAGATCCATGGCTAAAAATGCCTGATTCTGAAAATAGTAATAATATAATTGTGTCATCATTGCGTAAAGCAAAACATACAACAAAATTATCAAAAGAATCACGTTCATTAAGTCGAGGTAATATTGATACAACCGATCCATGGGTTTGGAGAAAAGATTCTGAAACTAGTTATATATCAAATAGTAACAATAATATTAAACGCTCACCAAAACAAGATGGTTATCGTCAATCAAAATCATTTTCGGTAACCAAATTTTCTGAATTTTCTCTTCCTGATAATAATATTAACAGTATTAATAACAGACCAAAATTACAACGTTGTAAATCACCATTTTTTACTGAAGATGAGTTCAAAAAAGCTCTTAATAATAAAATACCACCTCCACCTACATCACCAACATTTTTGATTGCTCCACCATCAGTTGATAATCAATATTCATCTAAATCAAGTTCTAATTATCGATCATCAATACAACTACAGCAACAACAAACACAAAAACCATCATCTCCTCCAGCAATTTATAAAACTAATCGTACGATTATATCAGCTAATTGTTCACCCCGTAAAGATTCATCATTAGTATTTCAATTTCAACAACAACAAATACAACATCAACAATCACAACAAATAAATAAAAGTTTATTAAATGTTCTTAATCCAAATGTGATGCAAGCTAGACACAGCTTTTCATCTGGTTCAACAACTTCGTCCCAAAAAGATGATGAATTACAATTAAATATTCGACGTTTAAGTGAACAAATTAAACATAATCCAAGTGGTAGTAATAGTGGTATTGGAACAATTAGTAATATTAATGTTGGTGGTGGTGCTGACTTCTCTGATTATTTAAAACAATTTCGTTGTAGTGAAGCAAAAAAAGCTGCCGCTGAATTAGCTTCATTGCAAGAGACTTCTATAAATTCAAATAATATAATTGCTGTAAAACAAACTAGTACATCACCTTCATCATTAACACATGACCAATCTGTATTAAAATCACCAAGAAATACATCGAAAAATTCTGATCGGGTATTAGAGACAACATGTTAAAAGAATTTTTTAATTCCCTTATAATTTTTATTTTTAATTAATTAAATTTTAAATTAATTAAATTTTAAATTAATTAATAAGACAAAAAATAAAGAATTTAAATAAGAAAAAATAGACGTAATCAAGACGTTAATAAGATGTTATCTCTTAAAAGTATATATTTGAGGATGTGAGAACATTGACTGTAAGTTAATTATTTAAGTTTATAATTTTAATTTTTTTAGGCAATTTAAAAAACATTTTTTTTAATTATACATATACTTATACATTTGTAGTGAAAGTATCAATTATTGATTATAAATAGATAAAAAGAAAAAATACTAGAAATTTATGTTTTATTTTTATGTTGCATATTAAAAAAAAAATATTTGATAACTTTAAAAATTTTAAAAATGTTTATTATTTTTATTATTACAAATTTACACAAGTAAATATAAGTTATAAAATATGTACGCTATACATTCAAGTATATTTTCAATTTTTTTATATTTTAAAATTCTTTTCATTTAATTATTTGTGCCAACTTTAAGCCGATTTAATCAATTATGTAACTATAATATAACAAATAAATAAAATTAATTGAAAAATTAAAAAATATACTAAATTCAAATAAAATAAAAAAAATAATTTAAATTATGTAAAGCTATTTAAAATACAGATTTTAAGCATATATTATATTCAATACTGCATCTTTCTTATTTAATGTTTATATATACCTAAAAATATATATATACATATTCCTAATACATGTATGTATTTGAAATTGAAATACAAAAACAACAAAAAAAAATAAATTCAAAATCAGTGTCACATATTTTAAATAAATTTCACATTCTATAATTTTTTGTATTCGTTAAAATATTGGAATTTTGAAAATTCGAAAAAGAAAAAATAAAGAAAATATAAAAAAACAATTAAACATAAATAAAATTTAAATGTTATATACATAACAAGAATTTTGTATTTCTATCGCAAACTTTGATTTCATCAAAATGGAGTGAGAATAATTTTTGGGAAGCACAAGTATTACGAAATTCGTTATCCATAAAAATTTAAAAATCCATAAATATTAAATCCGTAAAAATCAAAATACAAATTTCAAAATCTATAAATCACAAATGCCGTAAAGTAACTAAAATACGACAACAAATGGCAGTGAATATTTAATATTAAATTTTCAGCACTTTTACGTAATTTGTAAATGGTATGCCTGTTTCTGACATATTTTGGGATTTTCTCGGTTTTGAAGGCAACAATATGTGTCATATTTTGTAAACGAAAGATAGTGTCGTTACTTCCCTTTAAATAAAGCGAACCGTAAACTGAAAGTGAACTCAATTCTTCATATAAGCTTTCGCAAACGTTATGCTTTTGCGAAGCGAAAGCGGTTTCACAAAAGCACAGAATTTTAAATTAAACGGAAGAGCAACGTTCAAATCGCTTAGAAGCTATGAGTGTTTCACAAAACCGAAGAATTTTAAATGAAACGGAAGAGCAACGTACAAATCGTTTGGAAGCTGTGGGTGTTTCAATAAAGGACAGAATTTTAAATGAAACGGAGGAGCAACGTTAAAGTCGCTTAGAAACTATGAGTGTTTCACAAAAGCAAAGAATTTTAAATGAAACCGGAGAGCAACGTACAAATCGCTTAGAAACTATGAGTGTTTTACAAAAGCACAGAATTTTAAATGAAACGGAAGACCAACGTAAAAATCGTATAGAAGCTATGAGTGTTTCACAAAAACAAGGAATTTTAAATGAAACGGATGAGCAACGTTCAAATCGCTTAAAAACTACGAGTGTTTCACAAAAGCACAGAATTTTAAATGAAACGGAAGAGCAACGTACAAATCGTTTAGAAGCTATGATTGTTTCACAAAGCAAAGAATTTTAAATGAAACGGAAGAGCAACGTACAAATCGTTTAGAAGATATGAGCGTTTTACAAAAGCAAAGAATTTAAATGAAACGGAAGAGCAACGTTCAAATCGCTTAGAAACTATGAGTGTTTTACAAAAGCACAGAATTTTAAATGAAACGGAAGACCAACGTAAAAATCGTATAGAAGCTATGAGTGTTTCACAAAAACAAGGAATTTTAAATGAAACGGATGAGCAACGTTCAAATCGTTTAGAAGCTATGAGTGTGTCACAAAAGCAAAGAATTTTAAATGAAACGGAAGAGCAACGTACAAATTGTTTAGAAGCTATGAGTGTTTCACAAAAGCAAAGAATTTTAAATGAAACGGAAGAGCAACGTACAAATCGTTTAGAAGATATGAGTGTTTTACAAAAGCACAGAATTTTAAATGAAACGGAAGAGCAACGTACAAATCGTTTAGAAGCTATGAGTGTTTCACAAAAGCAAAGAATTTTTAATGGAACGGAAGAGTAACGTACAAATTGTTTAGAAGCTATGAGTGTTTCACAAAAGCAAAGAATTTTAAATGAAACGGAAGAGCAACGTACAAATCGTTTAGAAGATATGAGTGTCTTACAAAAGCACAGAATTTTAAATGAAACGGAAGAGCAACGTACAAATCGTTTAGAAGCCATGAGTGTTTTACAAAAGCAAAGCATTTTAAATGAAACGGAAAAGCAACGTTCAAATCGCTTAGAAACTATGAGTGTTTCACAAAAGAACAGAATTTTAAATGAAACGGAAGAGCAACGTACTTTCGTTTCATTATAGCTTTTAAGAGATTTGGACGTTGCTCTTCCGTTTCATTTAAAATTCTTTGCTTTTGTAAAACACTCATGGCTTCTAAACGATTTGTACGTTGCTCTTCCGTTTCGTTATAGCTTTTAAGAGATTTGGACGTTGCTCTTCCGTTTCATTTAAAATTCTTTGCTTTTGTGATACACTCATGGCTTCTAAACGATTTGTACGTTGCTCTTCCGTTTCATTATAGCTTTTAAGCGATTTGAACGTTGCTCTTCCGTTTCATTTCAAATTCTGTGCTTTTGTGAAACGCTCATAGCTTTTAAGAGATTTGAACGTTGCTCTTCCGTTTCATTTAAAATTCTTTGCTTTTGTGAAACACTCATGGCTTCTAAACGATTTGTACGTTGCTCTTCCCTTTCATTATAGATTTTAAGAGATTTGGACGTTGCTCTTCCGTTTCATTAAAACTTTTAAGAGATTTGGGTCTTCCGTTTCATTTAAAATTCTTTGCTTTTGTGATACACTCATGGCTTCTAAACGATTTGTACGTTGCTCTTCCGTTTCATTATAGCTTTTAATCGATTTGAACGTTGCTCTTCCGTTTCATTTCAAATTCTTTGCTTTTGTGAAACACTCATGGCTTCTAAACGATTTGGACGTTGCTCTTCCGTTTCATTATAGCTTTTAAGAGATTTGGACGTTGCTCTTCCGTTTCATTAAAACTTTTAAGAGATTTGGACTTTGCTCTTCCATTTGATTTAAAATTCTTTGCTTTTGTAAAACACTCTTGGTTTCTAAACGATTTGTACGTTGCTCTTCCGTTTCGTTATAGCTTTTAAGAGATTTGGACGTTGCTCTTCCGTTTCATTTCAAATTCTGTGCTTTTGTGAAACGCTCATAGCTTTTAAGAGATTTGAACGTTGCTCTTCCGTTTCATTTCAAATTCTATGCTTTTGTGAAACACTAATGGCTTCTAAATGATTTGTACGTTGCTCTTCCGTTTCATTATAGATTTTAAGAGATTTGCACGTTGCTCTTCCGTTTCATTTAAAATTCTTTGCTTTTGTGAAACATTAATGGCTTCTAAACGATTTGTATTTTGCTCTTCCGTTTCATTATAGCTTTTAAGAGATTTGGACGGTGCTCTTCCGTTTCATTAAAACTTTTAAGAGATTTGGACGTTGCTCTTCCGTTTCATTAAAATTTTTAGAGATTTGGACCTTGGTCTTCCGTTTCATTTAAAATTGTTTGCTTTTGTAAAACACTCATGGCTTCTATACGATTTGTACGTTGCTCTTCGTTTCATTATAGCTTTTAAGAGATTTGGACGGTGCTCTTCCGTTTCATTAAAACTTTTAAGAGATTTGGACCTTGCTCTTCCGTTTCATTATACCTTTTAAGAGATTTGGACGTTGCTCTTCCGTTTCATTTAAAATTCTTTGCTTTTGTGAAACACTCATGGCTTCTAAACGATTTGTACGTTGCTCTTCGTTTCATTATAGCTTTTAAGAGATTTGGACGGTGCTCTTCCGTTTCATTAAAACTTTTAAGAGATTTGGACGTTGCTCTTCCGTTTCATTAAAACTTTTAAGAGATTTGGGTCTTCCGTTTCATTTAAAATTCTTTGCTTTTGTAAAACACTCATGGCTTCTAAACGATTTGTACTTTGCTCTGCCGTTTCATTATAGCTTTTAAGAGATTTGGACGGTGCTCTTCTGTTTCAATAAAACTTTTAAGAGATTTGGACGTTGCTCTTCCGTTTCATTAAAACTTTTAAGAGATTTGGACGTTGGTCTTCCGTTTCATTTAAAATTCTTTGCTTTTGTAAAACACTCATGGCTTCTAAACGATTTGTAAGTTGCTCTTCCGTTTCGTTATAGCTTTTAAGAGATTTGGACGGTGCTCTTCTGTTTCATTAAAACTTTTAAGAGATTTGGACGTTGCTCTTCCGTTTCATTAAAACTTTTAAGAGATTTGGACGTTGCTCTTCCGTTTCATTAAAATTTTTAGAGATTTGGACGTTGGTCTTCCGTTTCATTTAAAATTCTTTGCTTTTGTAAAACACTCATGGCTTCTAAACGATTTGCACGTTTCATTATAGCTTTTAAGAAATTTGGACGGTGCTCTTCCGTTTCATTAAAACTTTTAAGAGATTTGGACGTTGCTCTTCCGTTTCATTTAAAATTCTTTGCTTTTGTAAAACACTCATGGCTTCTAAACGATTTGTACGTTGCTCTTCCGGTTCGTTATAGCTTTTAAGAGATTTGGACGTTGCTCTGTCGTTTCATTTAAAATTCTTTGCTTTTGTAAAACACTCATGGCTTCTAAACGATTTGTACGTTCCTCTTCCGTTTCGTTATAGCTTTTAAGAGATTTGGACGTTGCTCTGTCGTTTCATTTAAAATTCTTTGCTTTTGTAAAACACTCATGGCGTCTAAACGATTTGTACGTTCCTCTTCCGTTTCGTTATAGCTTTTAAGAGATTTGGACGTTGCTCTTCCGTTTCGTTTAAAATTCTTTGCTTTTGTGAAATACTCATGGCTTCTAAACGATTTGTACGTTGCTCTTCGTTTCGTTATAGCTTTTAAGAGATTTGGACGTTGCTCTTCCGTTTCATTTAAAATTCATTCCTTTTGTAAAACACTCATGGCTGCTAAAAGATTTGTATTTTGCTCTTCGGTTTCATTATAGCTTTAAAGAGATTTGGACGGTGCTCTTCCGTTTCGTTATAGCTTTTAAGAGATTTGGACGTTGCTCTTCCGTTTGATTTAAAATTCTTTGCTTTTGTAAAACACTCATGGCTTCTAAACGATTTGTACGTTGCTCTTCCATTTCGTTATAGCTTTTAAGAGATTTGGACGTTGCTCTGTCGTTTCATTTAAAATTCTTTGCTTTTGTAAAACACTCATGGCTTCTAAACGATTTGTACGTTCCTCTTCCGTTTCGTTATAGCTTTTAAGAGATTTGGACGTTGCTCTTCCGTTTCGTTTAAAATTCTTTGCTTTTGTGAAACACTCATGGCTTCTAAACGATTTGTACGTTGCTCTTCGTTTCATTATAGCTTTTAAGAGATTTGGACGGTGCTCTTCCGTTTCATTAAAACTTTTAAGAGATTTGGACCTTGCTCTTCCGTTTCATTAAAACTTTTAAGAGATTTGGACGTTGGAGATTTGGACGTTGCTCTTCCGTTTCATTTAAAATTATTTGCTTTTGTAAAACACTCATGGCTTCTAAACGATTTGTACGTTGCTCTTCCCTTTCATTATAGATTTTAAGAGATTTGGACGTTGCTCTTCCGTTTCATTCAAAATTATTTGCTTTTGTAAAACACTCATGGCTTCTAAACGATTTGTACGTTGCTCTTCCCTTTCATTATAGATTTTAAGAGATTTGGACGTTGCTCTTCCGTTTCATTTAAAATTCTTTGCTTTTGTAAAACGCTCATGGCTTCTAAACGATTTGTACGTTGGTTTTCCGTTTCGTTATAGCTTTTAAGAGATTTGGACGTTGCTCTTCCGTTTCATTTAAAATTCTTTGCTTTTGTGATACACTCATGGCTTCTAAACGATATGTACGTTGCTCTTCCCTTTCATTATAGATTTTAAGAGATTTGGACGTTGCTCTTCCGTTTCATTTAAAATTCTTTGCTTTTGTGAAACACTCATGGCTTCTAAACGATTTGTACGTTGCTCTTCCCTTTCATTATAGATTTTAAGAGATTTGGACGTTGCTCTTCCGTTTCATTAAAATTTTTTGCTTTTGTGAAACACTCATGGCTTCTAAACAATTTGTACGTTGCTCTTCCGTTTCATTATAGCTTTTAAGAGATTTGGACGTTGCTTTTCCGTTTCATTTAAAATTCTATGCTTTTGTAAAACACTCATGGCTTCTAAACGATTTGTACGTTGCTTTTCCGTTTCATTAAAACTTTTAAGAGATTTGGGTCTTCCCTTTCATTTAAAATTCTTTGCTTTTGTAAAACACTCATGGCTTTTAAACGATTTGTAATTTGCTCTTCGTTTCATTATAGTTTTTAAGAGATTTGGACGTTGCTCTTCTGTTTCATTAAAACTTTTAAGAGATTTGGACGTTGGTCTTCCGTTTCATTTAAAATTCTTTGCTTTTGTGAAACACTCATGGCTTCTAAACGATTTGTACGTTGCTCTTCCCTTTCATTATAGATTTTAAGAGATTTGGACGTTGCTCTTCCGTTTCATTTAAAATTCTATGCTTTTGTAAAACACTCATGGCTTCTAAACGATTTGTACGTTGCTTTTCCGTTTCGTTATAGCTTTTAAGAGATTTGGACGTTGCTCTTTCATTTCATTATAGCTTTTAAGAGATTTAGACGTTGTTTTTCCGTTTCATTTAAAATTCTTTGCTTTTGTAAAACACTCATGGCTTCTAAACGATTTGTACGTTGCTTTTCCCTTTCATTATATATTTTAAGAGATTTGAACTTTGCCCTTCCGTTTCATTAAAATTTTTTGCTTTTGTGAAACACTCATGGCTTCTAAACAATTTGTACGTTGCTCTTCCGTTTCATTATAGCTTTTAAGAGATTTGGACGTTGCTTTTCCGTTTCATTTAAAATTCTATGCTTTTGTAAAACACTCGTGGCTTCTAAACGATTTGTACGTTGGTTTTCCGTTTCGTTATAGCTTTTAAGAGATTTGGACGTTGCTCTTCCGTTTCATTTAAAATTCTTTGCTTTTGTGATACACTCATGGCTTCTAAACGATATGTACGTTGCTCTTCCCTTTGATTATAGATTTTAAGAGATTTGGACGTTGCTCTTCCGTTTCATTTAAAATTCTTTGCTTTTGTGAAACACTCATGGCTTCTAAACGATTTGTACGTTGCTCTTCCCTTTCATTATAGATTTTAAGAGATTTGGACGTTGCTCTTCCGTTTCATTTAAAATTCTTTGCTTTTGTGAAACACTCATGGCTTCTAAACGATTTGTACGTTGCTCTTCCCTTTCATTATAGATTTTAAGAGATTTGGACGTTGCTCTTCCGTTTCATTTAAAATTATTTGCTTTTGTAAAACACTCATGGCTTCTAAACGATTTGTACGTTGCTCTTCCCTTTCATTATAGATTTTAAGAGATTTGGACGTTGCTCTTCCGTTTCATTTAAAATTCTTTGCTTTTGTAAAACACTCATGGCTTCTAAACGATTTGTACGTTGCTTTTCCCTTTCATTATATATTTTAAGAGATTTGAACTTTGCTCTTCCGTTTCATTAAAATTTTTTGCTTTTGTGAAACACTCATGGCTTCTAAACAATTTGTACGTTGCTCTTCCGTTTCATTATAGCTTTTAAGAGATTTGGACGTTGCTTTTCCGTTTCATTTAAAATTCTATGCTTTTGTAAAACACTCATGGCTTCTAAACGATTTGTACGTTGCTTTTCCGTTTCGTTATAGCTTTTAAGAGATTTGGACGTTGCTCTTTCATTTCATTATAGCTTTTAAGAGACTTGGACGTTGCTCTTCCGTTTCATTAAAACTTTTAAGAGATTTGGACGTTGGTCTTCCGTTTCATTTAAAATTCTTTGCTTTTGTAAAACACTCATGGCTTCTAAACGATTTGTACGTTGCTTTTCCGTTTCGTTATAGCTTTTAAGAGATTTGGACGTTACTCTTCCGTTTCATTTAAAATTCTTTGCTTTTGTGAAACACTCATGGCTTCTAAACGATTTGTACGTTGCTCTTCCCTTTCATTATAGATTTTAAGAGATTTGGACGTTGCTCTTCCGTTTCATTTAAAATTCTATGCTTTTGTAAAACACTCATGGCTTCTAAACAATTTATACGTTGCTTTTCCGTTTCGTTATAGCTTTTAAGAGATTTGGACGTTGCTCTTTCATTTCATTATAGCTTTTAAGAGATTTAGACGTTGTTTTTCCGTTTCATTTAAAATTCTTTGCTTTTGTGAAACACTCATGGCTTCTAAACGATTTGTACGTTGCTCTTCCCTTTCATTATAGATTTTAAGAGATTTGGACGTTGCTCTTCCGTTTCATTTAAAATTCTTTGCTTTTGTAAAACACTCATGGCTTCTAAACGATTTGTACGTTGCTTTTCCCTTTCATTATATATTTTAAGAGATTTGAACTTTGCTCTTCCGTTTCATTAAAATTTTTTGCTTTTGTGAAACACTCATGGCTTCTAAACAATTTGTACGTTGCTCTTCCGTTTCATTATAGCTTTTAAGAGATTTGGACGTTGCTCTTCCCTTTCATCATAGATTTTAAGAGATTTGGACGTTCCTCTTCGGTTTCATTTAAAATTTTTTGCTTTTGTGAAACACTCATGGCTTCTAAACAATTTGTACGTTGCTCTTCCGTTTCATTATAGCTTTTAAGAGATTTGGACGTTGCTCTTCCGTTTCATTTAAAATTATTTGCTTTTGTAAAACACTCATGGCTTCTAAACGATTTGTACGTTGCTCTTCCCTTTCATCATAGATTTTAAGAGATTTGGACGTTCCTCTTCCGTTTCATTTAAAATTCTATGCTTTTGTAAAACACTCATGGCTTCTAAACGATTTGTACGTTGCTTTTCCGTTTCGTTATATCTTTTAAGAGATTTGGACGTTGCTCTTTCATTTCATGATAGCTTTTAAGAGATTTAGACGTTGTTTTTCCGTTTCATTTAAAATTCTTTGCTTTTGTGAAACACTCATGGCTTCTAAACGATTTGTACGTTGCTCTTCCCTTTCATTATAGATTTTAAGAGATTTGGACGTTGCTCTTCCGTTTCATTTAAAATTCTTTGCTTTTGTAAAACGCTCATGGCTTCTAAACGATTTGTACGTTGGTTTTCCGTTTCGTTATAGCTTTTAAGAGATTTGGACGTTGCTCTTCCGTTTCATTTAAAATTCATTGCTTTTGTGATACACTCATGGCTTCTAAACGATATGTACGTTGCTCTTCCCTTTCATTATAGATTTTAAGAGATTTGGACGTTGCTCTTCCGTTTCATTTAAAATTCTTTGCTTTTGTGAAACACTCATGGCTTCTAAACGATTTGTACGTTGCTCTTCCCTTTCATTATAGATTTTAAGAGATTTGGACGTTGCTCTTCCGTTTCATTTAAAATTATTTGCTTTTGTAAAACACTCATGGCTTCTAAACGATTTGTACGTTGCTCTTCCCTTTCATTATAGATTTTAAGAGATTTGGACGTTGCTCTTCCGTTTCATTTAAAATTATTTGCTTTTGTAAAACACTCATGGCTTCTAAACGATTTGTACGTTGCTCTTCCCTTTCATCATAGATTTTAAGAGATTTGGACGTTCCTCTTCGGTTTCATTTAAAATTCATTGCTTTTGTGAAACACTCATGGCTTCTAAACGATTTGTACGTTGCTTTTCCGTTTCGTTATAGCTTTTAAGAGATTTGGACGTTGCCTTTCATTTCGTTATAGCTTTTAAGAGATTTGGACGTTGCTCTTCCGTTTCATTTAAAATTCTTTACTTTTGTGATACACTCATGGCTTCTAAACGATTTGTACGTTGCTCTTCCGTTTCATTTAAAATTCTTTGCTTTCGTAAAACACTCATGGCTTCTAAACGATTTGTACGTTGCTTTTCCGTTTCGTTATAGCTTTTAAGAGATTTGGACGTTACTCTTCCGTTTCATTTAAAATTCTTTGCTTTTGTAAAACACTCATGGCTTCTAAATGATTTGTACGTTGCTTTTCCGTTTCGTTATAGCTTTTAAGAGATTTGGACATTGCTCTTTCATTTCATTATAGCTTTTAAGAGATTTAGACGTTGTTTTTCCGTTTCATTTAAAATTCTTTGCTTTTGTGAAACACTCATGGCTTCTAAACGATTTGTACGTTGCTCTTCCCTTTCATTATAGATTTTAAGAGATTTGGACGTTGCTCTTCCGTTTCATTTAAAATTCTATGCTTTTGTAAAACACTCATGGCTTCTAAACGATTTGTACGTTGCTTTTCCGTTTCGTTATAGCTTTTAAGAGATTTGGACGTTGCTCTTTCATTTCATTATAGCTTTTAAGAGATTTAGACGTTCTTTTTCCGTTTCATTTAAAATTCTTTGCTTTTGTGAAACACTCATGGCTTCTAAACGATTTGTACGTTGCTCTTCCCTTTCATTATAGATTTTAAGAGATTTGGACGTTGCTCTTCCGTTTCATTTAAAATTCTTTGCTTTTGTAAAACACTCATGGCTTCTAAACGATTTGTACGTTGCTTTTCCCTTTCATTATATATTCTAAGAGATTTGAACTTTGCTCTTCCGTTTCATTAAAATTTTTTGCTTTTGTGAAACACTCATGGCTTCTAAACAATTTGTACGTTGCTCTTCCGTTTCATTATAGCTTTTAAGAGATTTGGACGTTGCTTTTCCGTTTCATTTAAAATTCTATGCTTTTGTAAAACACTCGTGGCTTCTAAACGATTTGTACGTTGCTTTTCCGTTTCGTTATAGCTTTTAAGAGATTTGGACGTTGCTCTTCCCTTTCATTATAGATTTTAAGAGATTTGGACGTTGCTCTTCCGTTTCATTTAAAACTATTTGATTTTGTAAAACACTCATGGCTTCTAAACGATTTGTACGTTGCTCTTCCCTTTCATCATAGATTTTAAAAGATTTGGACGTTCCTCTTCCGTTTCATTTAAAATGCTTTGCTTTTGTGAAACACTCATGGCTTCTAAACGATTTGTACGTTGCTTTTCCGTTTCGTTATAGCTTTTAAGAGATTTGGACGTTGCCTTTCATTTCGTTATAGCTTTTAAGAGATTTGGACGTTGCTCTTCCGTTTCATTAAAAATTCTTTGCTTTTGTGAAACACTCATGGCTTCTAAACGATTTGTACGTTGCTCTTCCGTTTCATTTAAAATTCTTTGCTTTTGTAAAACACTCATGGCTTCTAAACGATTTGTACGTTGCTTTTCCGTTTCGTTATAGCTTTTAAGAGATTTGGACGTTGCTTTTCCGTTTCATTTAAAATTCTATACTTTTGTAAAACACTCATGGCTTCTAAACGATTTGTACGTTGCTTTTCCGTTTCGTTATAGCTTTTAAGAGATTTGGACGTTGCTCTTCCCTTTCATTATAGATTTTAAGAGATTTGGACGTTGCTCTTCCGTTTCATTTAAAATTATTTGCTTTTGTAAAACACTCATGGCTTCTAAACGATTTGTACGTTGCTCTTCCCTTTCATCATAGATTTTAAAAGATTTGGACGTTCCTCTTCCGTTTCATTTAAAATGCTTTGCTTTTGTGAAACACTCATGGCTTCTAAACGATTTGTACGTTGCTTTTCCGTTTCGTTATAGCTTTTAAGAGATTTGGACGTTGCTCTTTCATTTCATTATAGCTTTTAAGAGACTTGGACGTTGCTCTTCCGTTTCATTAAAACTTTTAAGAGATTTGGACGTTGGTCTTCCGTTTCATTTAAAATTTTTTGCTTTTGTGAAACACTCATGGCTTCTAAACGATTTGTACGTTGCTCTTCCCTTTCATTATAGATTTTAAGAGATTTGGACGTTGCTCTTCCGTTTCATTTAAAATTCTTTGCTTTTGTAAAACACTCATGGCTTCTAAACGATTTGTACGTTGCTTTTCCCTTTCATTATATATTTTAAGAGATTTGAACTTTGCTCTTCCGTTTCATTAAAATTTTTTGCTTTTGTGAAACACTCATGGCTTCTAAACAATTTGTACGTTGCTCTTCCGTTTTATTATAGCTTTTAAGAGATTTGGACGTTGCTCTTTCATTTCATTATAGCTTTTAAGAGATTTAGACGTTGTTTTTCCGTTTCATTTAAAATTCTTTGCTTTTGTGAAACACTCATGGCTTCTAAACGATTTGTACGTTGCTCTTCCCTTTCATTATAGATTTTAAGAGATTTGGACGTTGCTCTTCCGTTTCATTTAAAATTCTTTGCTTTTGTAAAACACTCATGGCTTCTAAACGATTTGTACGTTGCTTTTCCCTTTCATTATATATTTTAAGAGATTTGAACTTTGCTCTTCCGTTTCATTAAAATTTTTTGCTTTTGTGAAACACTCATGGCTTCTAAACAATTTGTACGTTGCTCTTCCGTTTCATTATAGCTTTTAAGAGATTTGGACGTTGCTTTTCCGTTTCATTTAAAATTCTATGCTTTTGTAAAACACTCATGGCTTCTAAACGATTTGTACGTTGCTTTTCCGTTTCGTTATAGCTTTTAAGAGATTTGGACGTTGCTCTTTCATTTCATTATAGCTTTTAAGAGACTTGGACGTTGCTCTTCCGTTTCATTAAAACTTTTAAGAGATTTGGACGTTGGTCTTCCGTTTCATTTAAAATTTTTTGCTTTTGTGAAACACTCATGGCTTCTAAACGATTTGTACGTTGCTCTTCCCTTTCATTATAGATTTTAAGAGATTTGGACGTTGCTCTTCCGTTTCATTTAAAATTCTTTGCTTTTGTAAAACACTCATGGCTTCTAAACGATTTGTACGTTGCTTTTCCCTTTCATTATATATTTTAAGAGATTTGAACTTTGCTCTTCCGTTTCATTAAAATTTTTTGCTTTGTGAAACACTCATGGCTTCTAAACAATTTGTACGTTGCTCTTCCGTTTCATTATAGCTTTTAAGAGATTTGGACGTTGCTTTTCCGTTTCATTTAAAATTCTATGCTTTTGTAAAACACTCATGGCTTCTAAACGATTTGTACGTTGCTTTTCCGTTTCGTTATAGCTTTTAAGAGATTTGGACGTTGCTCTTTCCTTTCATTATAGCTTTTAAGAGATTTAGACGTTGTTTTTCCGTTTCATTTAAAATTCTTTGCTTTTGTGAAACACTCATCGCTTCTAAACGATTTGTACGTTGCTCTTCCCTTTCATTATAGATTTTAAGAGATTTGGACGTTGCTCTTCCGTTTCATTTAAAATTCTTTGCTTTTGTAAAACACTCATGGCTTCTAAACGATTTGTACGTTGCTTTTCCCTTTCATTATATATTTTAAGAGATTTGAACTTTGCTCTTCCGTTTCATTAAAATTTTTTGCTTTTGTGAAACACTCATGGCTTCTAAACGATATGTACGTTGCTCTTCCCTTTCATTATAGATTTTAAGAGATTTGGACGTTGCTCTTCCGTTTCATTTAAAATTCTTTGCTTTTGTGAAACACTCATGGCTTCTAAACGATTTGTACGTTGCTCTTCCCTTTCATTATAGATTTTAAGAGATTTGGACGTTGCTCTTCCGTTTCATTTAAAATTATTTGCTTTTGTGATACTCTCATGGCTTTTCAACGATTTGTACGTTGCTCTTTCATTTCATTATAGCTTTATTAAGAGATTTGGACGTTGCTCTTTCATTTCATTATAGCTTTTAAGAGACTTGGACGTTGCTCTTCCGTTTCATTAAAACTTTTAAGAGATTTGGACGTTGGTCTTCCGTTTCATTTAAAATTTTTTGCTTTTGTGAAACACTCATGGCTTCTAAACAGTTTGTACGTTGCTCTTCCGTTTCAGTATAGCTTTTAAGAGATTTGGACGTTGCTTTTCCGTTTCATTTAAAATTCTATGCTTTTGTAAAACACTCATGGCTTCTAAACGATTTGTACGTTGCTTTTCCGTTTCGTTATAGCTTTTAAGAGATTTGGACGTTGCTCTTTCATTTCATTATAGCTTTTAAGAGATTTAGACGTTGTTTTTCCGTTTCATTTAAAATTATTTGCTTTTGTGAAACACTCATGGCTTCTAAACGATTTGTACGTTGCTCTTCCCTTTCATTATAGATTTTAAGAGATTTGGACGTTGCTCTTCCGTTTCATTTAAAATTCTTTGCTTTTGTAAAACACTCATGGCTTCTAAACGATTTGTACGTTGCTTTTCCCTTTCATTATATATTTTAAGAGATTTGGACGTTGCTCTTCCGTTTCATTTAAAATTCTTTGCTTTTGTGATACACTCATGGCTTCTAAACGATATGTACGTTGCTCTTCCCTTTCATTATAGATTTTAAGAGATTTGGACGTTGCTCTTCCGTTTCATTTAAAATTCTTTGCTTTTGTGAAACACTCATGGCTTCTAAACGATTTGTACGTTGCTCTTCCCTTTCATTATAGATTTTAAGAGATTTGGACGTTGCTCTTCCGTTTCATTTAAAATTATTTGCTTTTGTGATACTCTCATGGCTTTTCAACGATTTGTACGTTGCTCTTTCATTTCATTATAGCTTTATTAAGAGATTTGGACGTTGCTCTTCCATTTCATTATAGCTTTTAAGAGATTTGGACGTTGCTCTTCCGTTTCATTTAAAATTCTTTGTGAAACTCTCATGGCTTCTCAACGATATGTACGTTGCTTTTTCATTTCATTATAGCTTTTAAGAGATTTGTACGTTGCTGTTCCGTTTCGTTATAGTTTTTAAGAGATGTGGACGTTGCTGTTCCATTATATTTAAAATTCTTTGCTTTTGTGAAACACTCATGGCTTCTAAACGATTTGTACGTTGCTCTTCCGTTTCATTATAGCTTTTAAGAGATTTGGACGTTGCTCTTCCATTTCCTTATAGCTTTTAAGAGATTTGGACGTTGCTCTTCCGTTTCATTTAAAATTCTTTACTTTTGTGAAACTCTCATGGCTTCTAAACGATTTGCATGTTGCTCTTCCGTTTCGTTATAGTTTTTAAGAGATTTGGACGTTGCTCTTCCATTTCATTATAGCTTTTAAGAGATTTGGACGTTGCTCTTCCGTTTCATTTAAAATTCTTTGCTTTTGTGAAACACTCATGGCTTCTAAACGATTTGTACGTTGCTTTTTCGTTTCATTATAGCTTTTAAGAGATTTGGACGTTGCTCTTCCGTTTCATTTAAAATTCTTTGCTTTTGTGAAACTCTCATGTTTCTAAACGATTTGTATGTTGCTCTTCCGTTTCGTTATAGTTTTTAAGAGATTTGGACGTTGCTCTTCCGTTTCATTTAAAATTCTTTGCTTTTGTGAAACTCTCATGGCTGCTAAACGATTTGTATGTTGCTCTTCCGTTTCGTTATAGTTTTTAAGAGATTTGGACGTTGCTCTTCCATTTCATTATAGCTTTTAAGAGATTTGCACGTTGCTCTTCCGTTTCATTTAAAATTCTTTGCTTTTGTGAAACACTCATGGCTTCTAAACGATTTGTACGTTGCTCTTCCGTTTCATTATAGCTTTTAAGAGATTTGGACGTTGCTCTTCCGTTTCATTTAAATTCTTTGCTTTTGTGAAACTCTCATGGCTTCTAAACGATTTGTACGTTGCTCTTTCATTTCATTATAGATTTTAAGAGATTTGAACGTTGCTCTTCCATTTCTTATAGCTTTTAAGAGATTTGCACGTTGCTCTTCCGTTTCATTTAAAATTCTTTGCTTTTGTGAAACACTCATGGCTTCTAAACGATTTGTACGTTGCTCTTCCGTTTCATTTAAATTCTTTGCTTTTGTGAAACTCTCATGGCTTCTAAACGATTTGTACGTTGCTCTTCCATTTCATTATAGCTTTTAAGAGATTTGGACGTTGCTCTTCCGTTTCATTTAAAATTCTTTGCTTTTGTCAAACTCTCATGGCTTCTAAACGATTTGTTCGTTGCTCTTTCATTTTATTATAGCTTTTAAGAGATTTGGACGTTGCTCTTCCATTTCATTATAGCTTTTAAGAGATTTGGACGTTGCTCTTCCATTTCATTATAGCTTTTAAGAGATTTGGACGTTGCTCTTCCGTTTCATTTAAAATTCTTTACTTTTGTGAAACTCTCATGGCTTCTAAACGATTTGCATGTTGCTCTTCCGTTTCGTTTTAGTTTTTAAGAGATTTGGACGTTGCTCTTCCGTTTCATTTAAAATTCTTTGCTTTTGTGAAACACTCATGGCTTCTAAACGATTTGTACGTTGCTTTTTCGTTTCATTATAGCTTTTAAGAGATTTGGACGTTGCTCTTCCGTTTCATTTAAAATTTATTGCTTTTGTCAAACTCTCATGGCTTCTAAACGATTTGTATGTTGCTCTTCCGTTTCGTTATAGTTTTTAAGAGATTTGGACGTTGCTCTTCCATTTCATTATAGCTTTTAAGAGATTTGCACGTTGCTTTTCCGTTTCATTTAAAATTCTTTGCTTTTGTGAAACACTCATGGCTTCTAAACGATTTGTACGTTGCTCTTCCGTTTCATTATAGCTTTTAAGAGATTTATACGTTGCTCTTCCGTTTCATTTAAATTCTTTGCTTTTGTGAAACACTCATGGCTTCTAAACGATTTGTACGTTGCTTTTTCGTTTCATTATAGCTTTTAAGAGATTTGGACGTTGCTCTTCCGTTTCATTTAAAATTCTTTGGTTTTGTCAAACTCTCATGGCTTCTAAACGATTTGTATGTTGCTCTTCCGTTTCGTTATAGTTTTTAAGAGATTTGGACGTTGCTCTTCCGTTTCATTTAAAATTCTTTGCTTTTGTGAAACTCTCATGGCTTCTAAACGATTTGTACGTTGCTCTTTCATTTCATTATAGATTTTAAGAGATTTGAACGTAGCTCTTCCATTTCATTATAGCTTTTAAGAGATTTGCTCGTTGCTCTTCCGTTTCATTTAAAATTCTTTGCTTTTGTGAAACACTCATGGCTTCTAAACGATTTGTACGTTGCTCTTCCGTTTCATTATAGCTTTTAAGAGATTTGGACGTTGCTCTTCCATTTCATTTAAATTCCTTGCTTTTGTGAAACTCTCATGGCTTCTAAACGATTTGTACGTTGCTCTTTCATTTTATTATAGATTTTAAGAGATTTGAACGTTGCTCTTCCATTTCATTATAGCTTTTAAGAGATTTGCACGTTGCTCTTCCGTTTCATTTAAAATTCTTTGCTTTTGTGAGACACTCATGGCTTCTAAACAATTTGTACGTTGCTCTTCCGTTTCATTATAGCTTTTAAGAGATTTGGACGTTGCTCTTCCGTTTCAATTAAAATTCTTTGCTTTTGTGAAACACTCATGGCTTCTAAACGATTTGTATATTGCTCTTCCGTTTCGTTATAGTTTTTAAGAGATTTGGACGTTGCTCTTACATTATATTTAAAATTCTTTGCTTTTGTGAAACTCTCATGGCTTCTAAACGATTTGTATGTTGCTCTTCCGTTTCGTTATAGCTTTTAAGAGATTTGGACGTTGCTCTTCCGTTTCATTTAAATTCTTTGCTTTTGTGAAACTCTAATGGCTTCTCAACGATTTGTACATTGCTCTTTCATTTTATTATAGATTTTAAGAGATTTGAACGTTGCTCTTCCATTTCATTATAGCTTTTAAGAGATTTGGACGTTGCTCTTCCGTTTCAATTAAAATTCTTTGCTTTTGTGAAACACTCATGGCTTCTAAACGATTTGTACGTTGCTCTTCCGTTTCATTATAGCTTTTAAGAGATTTGGACGTTGCTCTTCCGTTTCAATTAAAATTCTTTGCTTTTGTGAAACACTCATGGCTTCTAAACGATTTGTACGTTGCTCTTCCGTTTCATTATAGCTTTTAAGAGATTTGGACGTTGCTCTTCCGTTTCATTTAAATTCTTTGCTTTTGTGAAACTCTCATGGCTTCTCAACGATTTGTACGTTGCTCTTTCATTTCATTATAGATTTTAAGAGATTTGAACGTTGCTCTTCCATTTCATTATAGCTTTTAAGAGATTTGCACGTTGCTCTTCCGTTTCATTTAAAATTCTTTGCTTTTGTCAAACTCTCATGGCTTCTAAACGATTTGTATGTTGGTCTTCCGTTTCGTTATAGTTTTTAAGAGATTTGGACGTTGCTCTTCCGTTTCATTTAAAATTCTTTGCTTTTGTGAAACTCTCATGGCTTCTAAACGATTTGTACGTTGCTCTTTCATTTCATTATAGATTTTAAGAGATTTGAACGTTGCTCTTCCATTTCATTATAGCTTTTAAGAGATTTATACGTTGCTCTTCCGTTTCATTTAAATTCTTTGCTTTTGTGAAACACTCATGGCTTCTAAACGATTTGTACGTTGCTTTTTCGTTTCATTATAGCTTTTAAGAGATTTGGACGTTGCTCTTCCGTTTCATTATAGCTTTTAGGAGATTTGGACGTTGCTCTTCCGTTTCATTTAAAATTCTTTGCTTTTGTGAAACTCTCATGGCTTCTAAACGATTTGTATGTTGCTCTTCCGTTTCGTTATAGTTTTTAAGAGATTTGGACGTTGCTCTTCCATTATATTTAAAATTCTTTGCTTTTGTGAAACACTCATGGCTTCTAAACGATTTGTACGTTGCTCTTCCGTTTCCTTTTGTGAAACACTCATGGCTTCTAAATGATTTGTACGTTGCTCTTCCATTTCATTATAGCTTTTAAGAGATTTGGACGTTGCTCTTCCGTTTCATTTAAAATTCTTTGCTTTTGTCAAACTCTCATGGCTTCTAAACGATTTGTATGTTGCTCTTCCGTTTCGTTATAGCTTTTAAGAGATTTGGACGTTGCTCTTCCATTTCATTATAGCTTTTAAGAGATTTGGACGTTGCTCTTCCGTTTCATTTAAAATTCTTTGCTTTTGTGAAACTCTCATGGCTTCTAAACGATTTGTATGTTGCTCTTCCGTTTCGTTATAGTTTTTAAGAGATTTGGACGTTGCTCTTCCATTATATTTAAAATTCTTTGCTTTTGTGAAACACTCATGGCTTCTAAACGATTTGTACGTTGCTCTTCCGTTTCCTTTTGTGAAACACTCATGGCTTCTAAATGATTTGTACGATGCTCTTCCATTTCATTATAGCTTTTAAGAGATTTGGACGTTGCTCTTCCGTTTCATTTAAAATTCTTTGCTTTTGTCAAACTCTCATGGCTTCTAAACGATTTGTATGTTGCTCTTCCGTTTCGTTATAGTTTTTAAGAGATTTGGACGTTGCTCTTCCGTTTCATTTAAAATTCTTTGCTTTTGTGAAACTCTCATGGCTGCTAAACGATTTGTATGTTGCTCTTCCGTTTCGTTATAGTTTTTAAGAGATTTGGACGTTGCTCTTCCATTTCATTATAGCTTTTAAGAGATTTGCACGTTGCTTTTCCGTTTCATTTAAAATTCTTTGCTTTTGTGAAACACTCATGGCTTCTAAACGATTTGTACGTTGCTCTTCCGTTTCCTTTTGTGAAACACTAATGGCTTCTAAATGATTTGTACGTTGCTCTTCCATTTCATTATAGCTTTTAAGAGATTTGGACGTTGCTCTTCCGTTTCATTTAAAATTCTTTGCTTTTGTCAAACTCTCATGGCTTCTAAACGATTTGTATGTTGCTCTTCCGTTTCGTTATAGTTTTGGACGTTGCTCTTCCGTTTCATTTAAAATTCTTTGCTTTTGTGAAACTCTCATGGCTTCTAAACGATTTGTACGTTGCTCTTTCATTTCATTATAGATTTTAAGAGATTTGAACGTTGCTCTTCCATTTCATTATAGCTTTTAAGAGATTTGCACGTTGCTCTCCGTTTCATTTAAAATTCTTTGCTTTTGTGAAACACTCATGGCTTCTAAACGATTTGTACGTTGCTCTTCCGTTTCATTATAGCTTTTAAGAGATTTGGACGTTGCTCTTCCGTTTCATTTAAATTCCTTGCTTTTGTGAAACTCTCATGGCTTCTAAACGATTTGTACGTTGCTCTTTCATTTTATTATAGATTTTAAGAGATTTGAACGTTGCTCTTCCATTTCATTATAGCTTTTAAGAGATTTGCACGTTGCTCTTCCGTTTCATTATAGCTTTTAAGAGATTTGGACGTTGCTCTTCCGTTTCAATTAAAATTCTTTGCTTTTGTGAAACACTCATGGCTTCTAAACGATTTGTATATTGCTCTTCCGTTTCGTTATAGTTTTTAAGAGATTTGGACGTTGCTCTTACATTATATTTAAAATTCTTTGCTTTTGTGAAACTCTCATGGCTTCTAAACGATTTGTATGTTGCTCTTCCGTTTCGTTATAGCTTTTAAGAGATTTGGACGTTGCTCTTCCGTTTCATTTAAATTCTTTGCTTTTGTGAAACTCTCATGGCTTCTCAACGATTTGTACGTTGCTCTTTCATTTCATTATAGATTTTAAGAGATTTGAACGTTGCTCTTCCATTTCATTATAGCTTTTAAGAGATTTGGACGTTGCTCTTCCGTTTCAATTAAAATTCTTTGCTTTTGTGAAACACTCATGGCTTCTAAACGATTTGTACGTTGCTCTTCCGTTTCATTATAGCTTTTAAGAGATTTGGACGTTGCTCTTCCGTTTCAATTAAAATTCTTTGCTTTTGTGAAACACTCATGGCTTCTAAACGATTTGTACGTTGCTCTTCCGTTTCATTATAGCTTTTAAGAGATTTGGACGTTGCTCTTCCGTTTCATTTAAATTCTTTGCTTTTGTGAAACTCTCATGGCTTCTCAACGATTTGTACGTTGCTCTTTCATTTCATTATAGATTTTAAGAGATTTGAACGTTGCTCTTCCATTTCATTATAGCTTTTAAGAGATTTGCACGTTGCTCTTCCGTTTCTGTTAAAATTCTTTGCTTTTGTGAAACACTCATGGCTTCTAAACGATTTGTACGTTGCTCTTCCGTTTCATTATAGCTTTTAAGAGATTTGCACGTTGCTCTTCCGTTTCATTTAAAATTCTTTGCTTTTGTGAAACACTCATGGTTTCTAAACGATTTATACGTTGCTCTTCCGTTTCATTTAAATTCTTTGCTTTTGTGAAACACTCATGGCTTCTAAACGATTTGTACGTTGCTTTTTCGTTTCATTATAGCTTTTAAGAGATTTGGACGTTGCTCTTCCGTTTCATTTAAAATTCTTTGCTTTTGTCAAACTCTCATGGCTTCTAAACGATTTGTATGTTGCTCTTCCGTTTCGTTATAGTTTTTAAGAGATTTGGACGTTGCTCTTCCGTTTCATTTAAAATTCTTTGCTTTTGTGAAACTCTCATGGCTTCTAAACGATTTGTACGTTGCTCTTTCATTCATTATAGATTTTAAGAGATTTGGACGTTGCTCTTCCGTTTCATTTAAATTCTTTGCTTTTGTAAAACTCTCATGGCTTCTAAACGATTTGTACGTTGCTTTTTCGTTTCATTATAGCTTTTAAGAGATTTGGACGTTGCTCTTCCGTTTCATTTAAAATTCTTTGCTTTTGTCAAACTCTCATGGCTTCTAAACGATTTGTATGTTGCTCTTCCGTTTCGTTATAGTTTTTAAGAGATTTGGACGTTGCTCTTCCGTTTCATTTAAAATTCTTTGCTTTTGTGAAACTCTCATGGCTTCTAAACGATTTGTACGTTGCTCTTTCATTTCATTATAGATTTTAAGAGATTTGAACGTTGCTCTTCCATTTCATTATAGCTTTTAAGAGATTTATACGTTGCTCTTCCGTTTCATTTAAATTCTTTGCTTTTGTGAAACACTCATGGCTTCTAAACGATTTGTACGTTGCTTTTTCGTTTCATTATAGCTTTTAAGAGATTTGGACGTTGCTCTTCCGTTTCATTATAGCTTTTAAGAGATTTGGACGTTGCTCTTCCGTTTCATTTAAAATTCTTTGCTTTTGTGAAACTCTCATGGCTTCTAAACGATTTGTATGTTGCTCTTCCGTTTCGTTATAGTTTTTAAGAGATTTGGACGTTGCTCTTCCATTATATTTAAAATTCTTTGCTTTTGTGAAACACTCATGGCTTCTAAACGATTTGTACGTTGCTCTTCCGTTTCCTTTTGTGAAACACTCATGGCTTCTAAATGATTTGTACGTTGCTCTTCCATTTCATTATAGCTTTTAAGAGATTTGGACGTTGCTCTTCCGTTTCATTTAAAATTCTTTGCTTTTGTCAAACTCTCATGGCTTCTAAACGATTTGTATGTTGCTTTTCCGTTTCGTTATAGCTTTTAAGAGATTTGGACGTTGCTCTTCCATTTCATTATAGCTTTTAAGAGATTTGGACGTTGCTCTTCCGTTTCATTTAAAATTCTTTGCTTTTGTGAAACTCTCATGGCTTCTAAACGATTTGTATGTTGCTCTTCCGTTTCGTTATAGTTTTTAAGAGATTTGGACGTTGCTCTTCCATTTCATTATAGCTTTTAAGAGATTTGCACGTTGCTCTTCCGTTTCTGTTAAAATTCTTTGCTTTTGTGAAACACTCATGGCTTCTAAACGATTTGTACGTTGCTCTTCCGTTTCATTATAGCTTTTAAGAGATTTGCACGTTGCTCTTCCGTTTCATTTAAAATTCTTTGCTTTTGTGAAACACTCATGGTTTCTAAACGATTTATACGTTGCTCTTCCGTTTCATTTAAATTCTTTGCTTTTGTGAAACACTCATGGCTTCTAAACGATTTGTAAGTTGCTTTTTCGTTTCATTATAGCTTTTAAGAGATTTGGACGTTGCTCTTCCGTTTCATTTAAAATTCTTTGCTTTTGTCAAACTCTCATGGCTTCTAAACGATTTGTATGTTGCTCTTCCGTTTCGTTATAGTTTTTAAGAGATTTGGACGTTGCTCTTCCGTTTCATTTAAAATTCTTTGCTTTTGTGAAACTCTCATGGCTTCTAAACGATTTGTACGTTGCTCTTTCATTCATTATAGATTTTAAGAGATTTGGACGTTGCTCTTCCGTTTCATTTAAATTCTTTGCTTTTGTAAAACTCTCATGGCTTCTAAACGATTTGTACGTTGCTTTTTCGTTTCATTATAGCTTTTAAGAGATTTGGACGTTGCTCTTCCGTTTCATTATAGCTTTTAAGAGATTTGGACGTTGCTCTTCCGTTTCATTTAAAATTCTTTGCTTTTGTGAAACTCTCATGGCTTCTAAACGATTTGTATGTTGCTCTTCCGTTTCGTTATAGTTTTTAAGAGATTTGGACGTTGCTCTTCCATTATATTTAAAATTCTTTGCTTTTGTGAAACACTCATGGCTTCTAAACGATTTGTACGTTGCTCTTCCGTTTCCTTTTGTGAAACACTCATGGCTTCTAAATGATTTGTACGTTGCTCTTCCATTTCATTATAGCTTTTAAGAGATTTGGACGTTGCTCTTCCGTTTCATTTAAAATTCTTTGCTTTTGTCAAACTCTCATGGCTTCTAAATGATTTGTATGTTGCTTTTCCGTTTCGTTATAGCTTTTAAGAGATTTGGACGTTGCTCTTCCATTTCATTATAGCTTTTAAGAGATTTGGACGTTGCTCTTCCGTTTCATTTAAAATTCTTTGCTTTTGTGAAACTCTCATGGCTTCTAAACGATTTGTATGTTGCTCTTCCGTTTCGTTATAGTTTTTAAGAGATTTGGACGTTGCTCTTCCATTATATTTAAAATTCTTTGCTTTTGTGAAACACTCATGGCTTGTAAACGATTTGTACGTTGCTCTTCCGTTTCCTTTTGTGAAACACTCATGGCTTCTAAATGATTTGTACGTTGCTCTTCCATTTCATTATAGCTTTTAAGAGATTTGGACGTTGCTCTTCCGTTTCATTTAAAATTCTTTGCTTTTGTCAAACTCTCATGGCTTCTAAACGATTTGTATGTTGCTGAAACGGAAGAGCAACGTCCCAATCTCTTAAAAGCTATAATGAAACGGAAGAGCAACGTACAAATCGTTTAGAAGCCATGAGTGTTTCACAAAAGCAAAGAATTTTAAATGAAACGGAAGAGCAACGTGCAAATCTCTTAAAAGCTATAATGAAATGGAAGAGCAACGTTCAAATCTCTTAAAATCTATAATGAAATGAAAGAGCAACGTACAAATCGTTTAGAAGCCATGAGAGTTTCACAAAAGCAAAGAATTTTAAATGAAACGGAAGAGCAACGTCCAAATCTCTTAAAAACTATAACGAAACGGAAGAGCAACATACAAATCGTTTAGAAGCCATGAGAGTTTCACAAAAGCAAAGAATTTTAAATGAAACGGAAAAGCAACGTGCAAATCTCTTAAAAGCTATAATGAAATGGAAGAGCAACGTCCAAATCTCTTAAAAACTATAACGAAACGGAAGAGCAACATACAAATCGTTTAGAAGCCATGAGAGTTTGACAAAAGCAAAGAATTTTAAATGAAACGGAAGAGCAACGTCCAAATCTCTTAAAAGCTATAATGAAATGGAAGAATGTTGCTCTTCCGTTTCGTTATAGTTTTTAAGAGATTTGGACGTTGCTCTTCCATTATATTTAAAATTCTTTGCTTTTGTGAAACTCTCATGGCTTCTAAACGATTTGTATGTTGCTCTTCCGTTTCGTTATAGCATTTAAGAGATTTGGACGTTGCTCTTCCGTTTCAATTAAAATTCTTTGCTTTTGTGAAACACTCATGGCTTCTAAACGATTTGTACGTTGCTCTTCCGTTTCATTATAGCTTTTAATAGATTTGGACGTTGCTCTTCCGTTTCATTTAAATTCTTTGCTTTTGTGAAACTCTCATGGCTTCTCAACGATTTGTACGTTGCTCTTTCATTTCATTATAGATTTTAAGAGATTTGAACGTTGCTCTTCCATTTCATTATAGGTTTTAAGAGATTTGCACGTTGCTCTTCCGTTTCATTTAAAATTCTTTGCTTTTGTGAAACACTCATGGCTTCTAAACGATTTGTACGTTGCTCTTCCGTTTCATTATAGCTTTTAAGAGATTTGGACGTTGCTCTTCCGTTTCATTTAAATTCTTTGCTTTTGTAAAACTCTCATGGCTTCTAAACGATTTGTACGTTGCTCTTTCATTTCATTATAGCTTTTAAGAGATTTGGACGTTGCTCTTCCATTTCATTATAGCTTTTAAGAGATTTGGACGTTGCTCTTCCGTTTCATTTAAAATTCTTTGCTTTTGTGAAACTCTCATGGCTTCTAAACGATTTGTATGTTGCTCTTCCGTTTCGTTATAGTTTTTAAGAGATTTGGACGTTGCTCTTCCATTTCATTATAGCTTTTAAGAAATTTGGACGTTGCTCTTCCGTTTCATTTAAAATTCTTTGCTTTTGTGAAACACTCATGGCTTCTAAACGATTTGTACGTTGCTCGTCCATTTCATTTAAAATTCTTTGCTTTTGTGAAACTCTCATGGCTTCTAAACGATTTGTATGTTGCTCTTCCGTTTCGTTATAGTTTTTAAGAGATTTGGACGTTGCTCTTCCATTTCATTATAGCTTTTAAGAGATTTGGACGTTGCTCTGCCGTTTCATTTAAATTTCTTTGCTTTTGTGAACCATTCATGGCTTCTAAAGATTTGTACGTTGCTCGTCCATTTCATTATAGCTTTTAAAAGATTTGGACGTTGCTCTTCCGTTTCATTTAAAATTCTTTGCTTTTGTGAAACACTCATGGCTTCTAAACGATTTGTACGTTGCTCTTCCGTTTCATTATAGCTTTTAAGAGATTTGGACGTTGCTCTTTCGTTTCATTTAAAATTCTTTGCTTTTGTGAAACTCTCATGGCTTCTAAACGATTTGTACGTTGCTTCTCCGTTTCATTATAGCTTTTAAGAGATTTGGACGTTGCTCTTCCGTTTCATTTAAAATTCTTTGCTTTTGTGAAACTATCATGGCTTCTAAACGATTTGTATGTTGCTCTTCCGTTTCGTTATAGTTTTTAAGAGATTTGTACGTTGCTCTTCCATTTCATTATAGCTTTTAAGAGATTTGGACGTTGCTCTTCCGTTTCATTTAAAATTCTTTGCTTTTGTGAAACTCTTATGGCTTCTAAACGATTTGTACGTTGCTCTTCCGTTTCATTATAGCTTTTAAGAGATTTGTACGTTGCTCTTCCATTTCATTATAGCTTTTAAGAGATTTGGACGTTGCTCTTCCGTTTCATTTAAAATTCTTTGCTTTTGTGAAACTCTCATGGCTTCTAAACGATTTGTACGTTGCTCTTCCGTTTCATTATAGCTTTTAAGAGATTTGTACGTTGCTCTTTCATTTCATTATAGCTTTTAAGAGATTTGGACGTTGCTCTTCCGTTTTATTTAAAATTCTTTGCTTTTGTGAAACACTCATGGCTTCTAAACGATTTGTATGTTGCTCTTCCGTTTCGTTATAGTTTTTAAGAGATTTGTACGTTGCTCTTCCATTTCATTATAGCTTTTAAGAGATTTGGACGTTGCTCTTCCGTTTCATTTAAAATTCTTTGCTTTTGTGAAACTCTCATGGCTTCTAAACGATTTGTATGTTGCTCTTCCGTTTCGTTATAGTTTTTAAGAGATTTGTACGTTGCTCTTCCATTTCATTATAGCTTTTAAGAGATTTGGACGTTGCTCTTCCGTTTTATTTAAAATTCTTTGCTTTTGTGAAACACTCATGGCTTCTAAACGATTTGTAACGTTGCTCTTCCGTTTCATTATAGCTTTTAAGAGATTTGGACGTTGCTCTTCCATTTTATTTAAAATTCTTTGCTTTTCTGAAACACTCATGGCTTCTAAACGATTTGTACGTTGCTCTTCCGTTTCATTATAGCTTTTAAGAGATTTGGACGTTGCTCTTCCGTTTCATTTAAAATTCTTTGCTTTTGTGAAACACTCATGGCTTCTAAACGATTTGTACGTTGCTCCTCCGTTTCATTATAGCTTTTAAGAGATTTGGACGTTGCTCTTCCGTTTCATTTAAATTCCTTGCTTTTGTGAAACTCTCATGGCTTCTAAACGATTTGTACGTTGCTCTTTCATTTTATTATAGATTTTAAGAGATTTGAACGTTGCTCTTCCATTTCATTATAGCTTTTAAGAGATTTGCACGTTGCTCTTCCGTTTCATTTAAAATTCTTTGCTTTTGTGAGACACTCATGGCTTCTAAACGATTTGTACGTTGCTCTTCCGTTTCATTATAGCTTTTAAGAGATTTGGACGTTGCTCTTCCGTTTCAATTAAAATTCTTTGCTTTTGTGAAACACTCATGGCTTCTAAACGATTTGTATATTGCTCTTCCGTTTCGTTATAGTTTTTAAGAGATTTGGACGTTGCTCTTCCATTATATTTAAAATTCTTTGCTTTTGTGAAACACTCATGGTTTCTAAACGATTTGTACGTTGCTCTTCCGTTTCGTTATAGCTTTTAAGAGATTTGGACGTTGCTCTTCCGTTTCATTTAAATTCTTTGCTTTTGTGAAACTCTCATGGCTTCTCAACGATTTGTACGTTTCTCTTCCGTTTCGTTATAGTTTTTAAGAGATTTGGACGTTGCTCTTCCATTATATTTAAAATTCTTTGCTTTTGTGAAACTCTCATGGCTTCTAAACGATTTGTATGTTGCTCTTCCGTTTCGTTATAGCTTTTAAGAGATTTGGACGTTGCTCTTCCGTTTCATTTAAATTCTTTGCTTTTGTGAAACTCTCATGGCTTCTCAACGATTTGTACGTTGCTCTTTCATTTCATTATAGATTTTAAGAGATTTGAACGTTGCTCTTCCATTTCATTATAGCTTTTAAGAGATTTGCACGTTGCTCTTCCGTTTCATTTAAAATTCTTTGCTTTTGTGAAACACTCATGGCTTCTAAACGATTTGTATATTGCTCTGCCGTTTCATTATAGCTTTTAAGAGATTTGGACGTTGCTCTTCCGTTTCAATTAAAATTCTTTGCTTTTGTGAAACACTCATGGCTTCTAAACGATTTGTACGTTGCTCTTCCGTTTCATTATAGCTTTTAAGAGATTTGGACGTTGCTCTTCCGTTTCAATTAAAATTCTTTGCTTTTGTGAAACACTCATGGCTTCTAAACGATTTGTACGTTGCTCTTCCGTTTCATTATAGCTTTTAAGAGATTTGGACGTTGCTCTTCCGTTTCATTTAAATTCTTTGCTTTTGTGAAACTCTCATGGCTTCTCAACGATTTGTACGTTGCTCTTTCATTTCATTATAGATTTTAAGAGATTTGAACGTTGCTCTTCCATTTCATTATAGCTTTTAAGAGATTTGCACGTTGCTCTTCCGTTTCATTTAAAATTCTTTGCTTTTGTGAAACACTCATGGCTTCTAAACGATTTGTACGTTGCTCTTCCGTTTCATTATAGCTTTTAAGAGATTTGGACGTTGTTCTTCCGTTTCATTTAAATTCTTTGCTTTTGTAAAACTCTCATGGCTTCTAAACGATTTGTACGTTGCTCTTTCATTTCATTATAGCTTTTAAGAGATTTGGACGTTGCTCTTCCATTACATTATAGCTTTTAAGAGATTTGGACGTTGCTCTTCCGTTTCATTTAAAATTCTTTGCTTTTGTGAAACTCTCATGGCTTCTAAACGATTTGTATGTTGCTCTTCCGTTTCGTTATAGTTTTTAAGAGATTTGGACGTTGCTCTTCCATTTCATTATAGCTTTTAAGAAATTTGGACGTTGCTCTTCCGTTTCATTTAAAATTCTTTGCTTTTGTGAACCATTCATGGCTTCTAAAGATTTGTACGTTGCTCGTCCATTTCATTATAGCTTTTAAAAGATTTGGACGTTGCTCTTCCGTTTCATTTAAAATTCTTTGCTTTTGTGAGACACTCATGGCTTCTAAACGATTTGTATGTTGCTCTTCCGTTTCGTTATAGTTTTTAAGAGATTTGGACGTTGCTCTTCCATTTCATTATAGCTTTTAAGAAATTTGGACGTTGCTCTTCCGTTTCATTTAAAATTCTTTGCTTTTGTGAACCATTCATGGCTTCTAAAGATTTGTACGTTGCTCGTCCATTTCATTATAGCTTCTAAACGATTTGTACGTTGCTCGTCCATTTCATTTAAAATTCTTTGCTTTTGTGAAACTCTCATGGCTTCTAAACGATTTGTATGTTGCTCTTCCGTTTCGTTATAGTTTTTAAGAGATTTGGACGTTGCTCTTCCATTTCATTATAGCTTTTAAGAGATTTGGACGTTGCTCTTCCGTTTCATTTAAATTTCTTTGCTTTTGTGAACCATTCATGGCTTCTAAAGATTTGTACGTTGCTCGTCCATTTCATTATAGCTTTTAAAAGATTTGGACGTTGCTCTTCCGTTTCATTTAAAATTCTTTGCTTTTGTGAGACACTCATGGTTTCTAAACGATTTGTAAATTGCACTTCCGTTTCATTATAGCTTTTAAGAGATTTGGCCGTTGCTCTTTCGTTTCATTTAAAATTCTTTGCTTTTGTGAAACTCTCATGGCTTCTAAACGATTTGTATGTTGCTCTTCCGTTTCGTTATAGTTATTAAGAGATTTGGACGTTGCTCTCCATTTCATTATAGCTTTTAAGAGATTTGGACATTGCTCTTCCCTTTCATTTAAAATTCTTTGCTTTTGTGAAACACTCATGGCTTCTAAACGATTTGTACGTTGCTCTTCCGTTTCATTATAGCTTTTAAGAGATTTGGACATTGCTCTTTCGTTTCATTTAAAATTCTTTGCTTTTGTGAAACTCTCATGGCTTCTAAACGATTTGTACGTTGCTCCTCCGTTTCATTATAGCTTTTAAGAGATTTGGACGTTGCTCTTCCGTTTCATTTAAAATTCTTTGCTTTTGTGAAACTATCATGGCTTCTAAACGATTTGTATGTTGCTCTTCCGTTTCGTTATAGTTTTTAAGAGATTTGTACGTTGCTCTTCCATTTCATTATAACTTTTAAGAGATTTGGACGTTGCTCTTCCGTTTCATTTAAAATTCTTTGCTTTTGTGAAACTCTTATGGCTTCTAAACGATTTGTACGTTGCTCTTCCGTTTCATTATAGCTTTTAAGAGATTTGTACGTTGCTCTTCCATTTCATTATAGCTTTTAAGAGATTTGGACGTTGCTCTTCCGTTTCATTTAAAATTCTTTGCTTTTGTGAAACTCTCATGGCTTCTAAACGATTTGTACGTTGCTCTTCCGTTTCATTATAGCTTTTAAGAGATTTGTACGTTGCTCTTCCATTTCATTATAGCTTTTAAGAGATTTGGACATTGCTCTTCCGTTTTATTTAAAATTCTTTGCTTTTGTGAAACACTCATGGCTTCTAAACGATTTGTATGTTGCTCTTCCGTTTCGTTATAGTTTTTAAGAGATTTGTACGTTGCTCTTCCATTTCATTATAGCTTTTAAGAGATTTGGACGTTGCTCTTCCGTTTCATTTAAAATTCTTTGCTTTTGTGAAACTCTCATGGCTTCTAAACGATTTGTATGTTGCTCTTCCGTTTCGTTATAGTTTTTAAGAGATTTGTACGTTGCTCTTCCATTTCATTATAGCTTTTAAGAGATTTGGACGTTGCTCTTCCGTTTTATTTAAAATTCTTTGCTTTTCTGAAACACTCATGGCTTCTAAACGATTTGTAACATTGCTCTTCCGTTTCATTATAGCTTTTAAGAGATTTGGACGTTGCTCTTCTGTTTCAATTAAAATTCTTTGCTTTTGTGAAACACTCATGGCTTCTAAACGATTTGTACGTTGCTCTTCTGTTTCATTATAGCTTTTAAGAGATTTGGACGTTGCTCTTCCGTTTCATTTAAAATTCTTTGCTTTTGTGAAACTATCATGGCTTCTAAACGATTTGTATGTTGCTCTTCCGTTTCGTTATAGTTTTTAAGAGATTTGTACGTTGCTCTTCCATTTCATTATAGCTTTTAAGAGATTTGGACGTTGCTCTTCCGTTTCATTTAAAATTCTTTGCTTTTGTGAAACTCTCATGGCTTCTAAACGATTTGTACGTTGCTCTTCCGTTTTATTTAAAATTCTCTGCTTTTGTGAAACACTCATGGCTTCTAAACGATTTGTAATATTGCTCTTCCATTTCATTATAGCTTTTAAGAGATTTGGACGTTGCACTTCCGTTTCAATTAAAATTCTTTGCTTTTGTGAAACACTCATGGCTTCTAAACGATTTGTACGTTGCTCTTCTGTTTCATTATAGCTTTTAAGAGATTTGGACGTTGCTCTTCCGTTTTATTTAAAATTCTTTGCTTTTGTGAAACACTCATGGCTCTAAACGATTTGTAACGTTGCTCTTCCGTTTCATTATAGCTTTTAAGAGATTTGGACGTTGCTCTTCCGTTTCAATTAGAATTCTTTGCTTTTGTGAAACACTCATGGCTTCTAAACGATTTGTACGTTGCTCTTCCGTTTCATTATAGCTTTTAAGAGATTTGGACGTTGCTCTTCCGTTTTATTTAAAATTCTTTGCTTTTGTGAAACACTCATGGCTTCTAAACGATTTGTAACGTTGCTCTTCCGTTTCATTATAGCTTTTAAGAGATTTGGACGTTGCTCTTCCGTTTCATTTAAAATTCTTTGCTTTTCTGAAACACTCATGGCTTCTAAACGATTTGTACGTTGCTCTTCCATTTCATTATAGCTTTTAAGAGATTTGGACGTTGCACATCCGTTTCATTATAGCTTTTAAGAGATTTGGACGTTGCTCTTTCGTTTCATTTAAAATTCTTTGCTTTTGTGAAACTCTCATGGCTTCTAAACGATTTGTATGTTGCTCTTCCGTTTCGTTATAGTTATTAAGAGATTTGGACGTTGCTCTCCATTTCATTATAGCTTTTAAGAGATTTGGACGTTGCTCTTCCCTTTCATATAAAATTCTTTGCTTTTGTGAAACACTCATGGCTTCTAAACGATTTGTACGTTGCTCTTCCGTTTCATTATAGCTTTTAAGAGATTTGGACGTTGCTCTTCCGTTTCATTTAAAATTCTTTGCTTTTGTGAAACACTCATGGCTTCTAAACGATTTGTACGTTGCTCTTCCGTTTCATTATAGCTTTTAAGAGATTTGGACGTTGCTCTTCCGTTTCATTTAAAATTCTTTGCTTTTCTGAAACACTCATGGCTTCTAAACGATTTGTACGTTGCTCTTCCATTTCATTATAGCTTTTAAGAGATTTGGACGTTGCTCTTCCATTTCATTATAGCTTTTAAGAGATTTGGACGTTGCTCTTCCGTTTCATTTAAAATTCTTTGCTTTTGTGAAACTCTCATGGCTTCTAAACGATTTGTACGTTGCTCCTCCGTTTTATTATAGCTTTTAAAAGATTTGGACGTTGCTCTTCCGTTTTATTTAAAATTCTTTGCTTTTGTGAAACTCTCATGGCTTCTAAACGATTTGTACGTTGCTCCTCCGTTTCATTATACTCAACGATGTGAAACACTCATGGCTTCTAAACGATTTGTATGTTGCTCTTCCGTTTCGTTATAGTTTTTAAGAGATTTGGACGTTGCTCTTCCATTTCATTATAGCTTTTAAGAGATTTGGACGTTGCTCTTCCGTTTCATTTAAAATGCTTTGCCTATGTGAAACTCTCATGGCTTCTAAACGATTTGTACGTTGCTCCTCCGTTTCATTATAGCTTTTAAGAGATTTGGACGTTGCTCTTCTGTTTTATTTAAAATTCTTTGTTTTTGTGAAACACTCATGGCTTCTAAACGATTTGTAACGTTGCTCTTCCGTTTCATTATAGCTTTTAAGAGATTTGGACGTTGCTCTTCCGTTTCATTTAAAATTCTTTGCTTTTCTGAAACACTCATGGCTTCTAAACGATTTTTACGTTGCTCTTCCATTTCATTATAGCTTTTAAGAGATTTGGACGTTGCTCTTCCATTTCATTATAGCTTTTAAGAGATTTGGACGTTGCTCTTCCGTTTCATTTAAAATTCTTTGCTTTTGTGAAACTATCATGGCTTCTAAACGATTTGTAACGTTGCTCTTCCGTTTCATTATAGCTTTTAAGAGATTTGGACGTTGCTCTTCCGTTTCATTTAAAATTCTTTGCTTTTGTGAAACTATCATGGCTTCTAAACGATTTGTATGTTGCTCTTCCGTTTCGTTATAGTTTTTAAGAGATTTGGACGTTGCTCTTCCATTTCATTATAGCTTTTAAAAGATTTGGACGTTGCTCTTCCGTTTTATTTAAAATTCTTTGCTTTTGTGAAACTCTCATGGCTTCTAAACGATTTGTACGTTGCTCCTCCGTTTCATTATAGCTTTTAAGAGATTTGGACGTTGCTCTTCCGTTTCATTTAAAATTCTTTGCTTTTGTGAAACTATCATGGCTTCTAAACGATTTGTAACGTTGCTCTTCCGTTTCATTATAGCTTTTAAGAGATTTGGACGTTGCTCTTCCATTTCTTTATAGCTTTTAAGAGATTTGGATGTTGCTCTTTCGTTTCATTTAAAATTCTTTGCTTTTGTGAAACTCTCATGGCTTCTAAACGATTTGTACGTTGCTCCTCCGTTTCATTATAGCTTTTAAGAGATTTGGACGTTGCTCTTCCGTTTCATTTAAAATTCTTTGCTTTTGTGAAACTATCATGGCTTCTAAACGATTTGTATGTTGCTCTTCCGTTTCGTTATAGTTTTTAAGAGATTTGTACGTTGCTCTTCCATTTCATTATAGCTTTTAAGAGATTTGGACGTTGCTCTTCCGTTTCATTTAAAATTCTTTGCTTTTCTTAAACACTCATGGCTTCTAAACGATTTGTAACGTTGCTCTTCCGTTTCATTATAGCTTTTAAGAGATTTGGTCGTTGCTCTTCCATTTTATTTAAAATTCTTTGCTTTTGTGAAACACTCATGGCTTCTAAACGATTTGTAACGTTGCTCTTTCGTTTCCTTATAGCTTTTAAGAGATTTGGACGTTGCTCTTCCGTTTCAATTAAAATTCTTTGCTTTTGTGAAACACTCATGGCTTCTAAACGATTTGTACGTTGTTCTTCCGTTTCATTATAGCTTTTAAGAGATTTGGACGTTGCTCTTCCGTTTTATTTAAAATTCTTTGCTTTTGTGAAACACTCATGGCTTCTAAACGATTTGTACGTTGCTCTTCCGTTTCATTATAGCTTTTAAGAGATTTGGACGTTGCTCTTCCGTTTCAATTAAAATTCTTTGCTTTTGTGAAACACTCATGGCTTCTAAACGATTTGTACGTTGTTCTTCCGTTTCATTATAGCTTTTAAGAGATTTGGACGTTGCTCTTCCGTTTTATTTAAAATTCTTTGCTTTTGTGAAACACTCATGGCTTCTAAACGATTTGTATATTGCTCTTCCGTTTCGTTATAGTTTTTAAGAGATTTGGACGTTGCTCTCCATTTCATTATAGCTTTTAAGAGATTTGGACGTTGCTCTTCCCTCTCATTTAAAATTCTTTGCTTTTCTGAAACACTCATGGCTTCTAAACGATTTGTACGTTACTCTTCCGTTTCATTATAGCTTTTAAGAGATTTGTACGTTGCTCTTCCGTTTCATTTAAAATTCTTTGCTTTTGTGAAACACTCATGGCTTCTAAACGATTTGTACGTTGCTCTTCCGTTTTATTATAGCTTTTAAGAGATTTGAACGTTGCTCTTCCATTTCATTATAGCTTTTAAGAGATTTGCACGTTGCTCTTCCGTTTCATTTAAAATTCTTTGCTTTTGTGAAACACTCATGGCTTCTAAACGATTTGTACGTTGCTTTTCCGTTTCATTATAGCTTTTAAGAGATTTGGACGTTGCTCTTCCGTTTCATTTAAATTCCTTTGCTTTTGTGAAACTCTCATGGCTTCTAAACGATTTGTACGTTGCTCTTTCATTTCATTATAGCTTTTAAGAGATTTGGACGTTGCTCTTCCATTTCATTATAGCTTTTAAGAGATTTGGACGTTGCTCTTCCGTTTCATTTAAAATTCTTTGCTTTTGTGAAACTCTCATGGCTTCTAAACGATTTGTATGTTGCTCTTCCGTTTCGTTATAGTTTTTAAGAGATTTGGACGTTGCTCTTCCATTTCATTATAGCTTTTAAGAGATTTGGACGTTGCTCTTCCGTTTCATTTAAAATTCTTTGCTTTTGTGAAACACTCATGGCTTCTAAACGATTTGTACGTTGCTCGTCCATTTCATTTAAAATTCTTTGCTTTTGTGAAAATCTCATGGCTTTTAAACGATTTGTATGTTGCTCTTCCGTTTCGTTATAGTTTTTAAGAGATTTGGACGTTGCTCTTCCATTTCATTATAGCTTTTAAGAGATTTGGACGTTGCTCTTCCGTTTCATTTAAAATTCTTTGCTTTTGTGAAACACTCATGGCTTCTAAACGATTTGTACGTTGCTCGTCCATTTCATTTAAAATTCTTTGCTTTTGTGAAACTCTCATGGCTTCTAAACGATTTGTATGTTGCTCTTCCGTTTTGTTATAGTTTTTAAGAGATTTGGACGTTGCTCTTCCATTTCATTATAGCTTTTAAGAGATTTGGACGTTGCTCTTCCGTTTCATTTAAAATTCTTTGCTTTTGTGAACCACTCATGGCTTCTAAACGATTTGTACGTTGCTCGTCCATTTCATTATAGCTTTTAAGAGATTTGGACGTTGCTCTTCCGTTTCATTTAAAATTCTTTCCTTTTGTGAGACAGTCATGGCTTCTAAATGATTTGTAAATTGCACTTCCGTTTCATTATAGCTTTTAAGAGATTTGGACGTTGCTCTTCCGTTTCATTTAAAATTCTTTGCTTTTGTGAAACTCTCATGGCTTCTAAACGATTTGTATGTTGCTCTTCCGTTTCGTTATAGTTATTAAGAGATTTGGACGTTGCTCTCCATTTCATTATAGCTTTTAAGAGATTTGGACGTTGCTCTTCCCTTTCATTTAAAATTCTTTGCTTTTGTGAAACACTCATGGCTTCTAAACGATTTGTACGTTGCTCTTCCGTTTCATTATAGCTTTTAAGAGATTTGGACGTTGCTCTTCCGTTTCATTTAAAATTCTTTGTGAAACTCTCATGGCTTCTCAACGATTTGTACGTTGCTCTTTCATTTCAATATAGCTTTTAAGAGATTTGGACGTTGCTCTTCCGTTTCATTTAAAATTCTTTGTGAAACTCTCATGGCTTCTCAACGATTTGTACGTTGCTCTTTCATTTCAATATAGCTTTTAAGAGATTTGGACGTTGCTCTTCCGTTTCATTTAAAATTCTTTGTGAAACTCTCATGGCATCTCAACGATTTGTACGTTGCTCTTTCATTTCAATATAGCTTTTAAGAGATTTGGACGTTGCTCTTCCGTTTCATTTAAAATTCTTTGCTTTTGTGAAACTCTCATTGCTTCTAAACGATTTGTACGTTGCTGTTCCGTTTCGTTATAGTTTTTAAGAGATTTGGACGTTGCTCTTCCATTTCGTTATAGCTTTTAAGAGATTTGGACGTTGCTCTTCCGTTTCATTTAAAATTCTTTGCTTTTGTGAAACTCTCATGGCTTCTAAACAATTTGTATGTTGCTCTTCCGTTTCGTTATAGTTTTTAAGAGATTTGGACGTTGCTCTTCCATTTCATTATAGCTTTTAAGAGATTTGGACGTTGCTCTTCCGTTTCATTTAAAATTCTTTGCTTTTGTGAAACACTCATGGCTTCTAAACGATTTGTACGTTGCTCGTCCATTTCATTTAAAATTCTTTGCTTTTGTGAAACTCTCATGGCTTCTAAACGATTTGTATGTTGCTCTTCCGTTTCGTTATAGTTTTTAAGAGATTTGGACGTTGCTCTTCCATTTCATTATAGCTTTTAAGAGATTTGGACGTTGCTCTTCCGTTTCATTTAAAATTCTTTCCTTTTGTGAAACACTCATGGCTTCTAAACGATTTGTACGTTGCTCTTCCGTTTCATTTTGTGAAACACTCATGGTTTCTAAATGATTTGTACGTTGCTCTTCCATTTCATTATAGCTTTTAAGAGAGTTGGACGTTGCTCTTCCGTTTCATTTAAAATTCTTTGCTTTTGTGAAACTCTCATGGCTTATAAACGATTTGTACGTTGCTCTTCCGTTTCATTATAGCTTTTAAGAGATTTGGACGTTGCTCTTCCGTTTCATTTAAAATTCTTTGCTTTTGTGAAACTCTCATGACTTCTAAACGATTTGTATGTTGCTCTTCCGTTTCGTTATAGTTATTAAGAGATTTGGACGTTGCTCTCCATTTCATTATAGCTTTTAAGAGATTTGGACGTTGCTCTTCCCTTTCATATAAAATTCTTTGCTTTTGTGAAACACTCATGGCTTCTAAACGATTTGTACGTTGCTCTTCCGTTTCATTATAGCTTTTAAGAGATTTGGACGTTGCTCTTCCGTTTCATTTAAAATTCTTTGCTTTTGTGAAACACTCATGGCTTCTAAACGATTTGTACGTTGCTCTTCCGTTTCATTATAGCTTTTAAGAGATTTGGACGTTGCTCTTCCGTTTCATTTAAAATTCTTTGCTTTTCTGAAACACTCATGGCTTCTAAACGATTTGTACGTTGCTCTTCCATTTCATTATAGCTTTTAAGAGATTTGGACGTTGCTCTTCCATTTCATTATAGCTTTTAAGAGATTTGGACGTTGCTCTTCCGTTTCATTTAAAATTCTTTGCTTTTGTGAAACTCTCATGGCTTCTAAACGATTTGTACGTTGCTCCTCCGTTTTATTATAGCTTTTAAAAGATTTGGACGTTGCTCTTCCGTTTTATTTAAAATTCTTTGCTTTTGTGAAACTCTCATGGCTTCTAAACGATTTGTACGTTGCTCCTCCGTTTCATTATACTCAACGATGTGAAACACTCATGGCTTCTAAACGATTTGTATGTTGCTCTTCCGTTTCGTTATAGTTTTTAAGAGATTTGGACGTTGCTCTTCCATTTCATTATAGCTTTTAAGAGATTTGGACGTTGCTCTTCCGTTTCATTTAAAATGCTTTGCCTATGTGAAACTCTCATGGCTTCTAAACGATTTGTACGTTGCTCCTCCGTTTCATTATAGCTTTTAAGAGATTTGGACGTTGCTCTTCTGTTTTATTTAAAATTCTTTGTTTTTGTGAAACACTCATGGCTTCTAAACGATTTGTAACGTTGCTCTTCCGTTTCATTATAGCTTTTAAGAGATTTGGACGTTGCTCTTCCGTTTCATTTAAAATTCTTTGCTTTTCTGAAACACTCATGGCTTCTAAACGATTTGTACGTTGCTCTTCCATTTCATTATAGCTTTTAAGAGATTTGGACGTTGCTCTTCCATTTCATTATAGCTTTTAAGAGATTTGGACGTTGCTCTTCCGTTTCATTTAAAATTCTTTGCTTTTGTGAAACTATCATGGCTTCTAAACGATTTGTAACGTTGCTCTTCCGTTTCATTATAGCTTTTAAGAGATTTGGACGTTGCTCTTCCGTTTCATTTAAAATTCTTTGCTTTTGTGAAACTATCATGGCTTCTAAACGATTTGTATGTTGCTCTTCCGTTTCGTTATAGTTTTTAAGAGATTTGGACGTTGCTCTTCCATTTCATTATAGCTTTTAAAAGATTTGGACGTTGCTCTTCCGTTTTATTTAAAATTCTTTGCTTTTGTGAAACTCTCATGGCTTCTAAACGATTTGTACGTTGCTCCTCCGTTTCATTATAGCTTTTAAGAGATTTGGACGTTGCTCTTCCGTTTCATTTAAAATTCTTTGCTTTTGTGAAACTATCATGGCTTCTAAACGATTTGTAACGTTGCTCTTCCGTTTCATTATAGCTTTTAAGAGATTTGGACGTTGCTCTTCCATTTCTTTATAGCTTTTAAGAGATTTGGATGTTGCTCTTTCGTTTCATTTAAAATTCTTTGCTTTTGTGAAACTCTCATGGCTTCTAAACGATTTGTACGTTGCTCCTCCGTTTCATTATAGCTTTTAAGAGATTTGGACGTTGCTCTTCCGTTTCATTTAAAATTCTTTGCTTTTGTGAAACTATCATGGCTTCTAAACGATTTGTATGTTGCTCTTCCGTTTCGTTATAGTTTTTAAGAGATTTGTACGTTGCTCTTCCATTTCATTATAGCTTTTAAGAGATTTGGACGTTGCTCTTCCGTTTCATTTAAAATTCTTTGCTTTTCTTAAACACTCATGGCTTCTAAACGATTTGTAACGTTGCTCTTCCGTTTCATTATAGCTTTTAAGAGATTTGGTCGTTGCTCTTCCATTTTATTTAAAATTCTTTGCTTTTGTGAAACACTCATGGCTTCTAAACGATTTGTAACGTTGCTCTTTCGTTTCCTTATAGCTTTTAAGAGATTTGGACGTTGCTCTTCCGTTTCAATTAAAATTCTTTGCTTTTGTGAAACACTCATGGCTTCTAAACGATTTGTACGTTGTTCTTCCGTTTCATTATAGCTTTTAAGAGATTTGGACGTTGCTCTTCCGTTTTATTTAAAATTCTTTGCTTTTGTGAAACACTCATGGCTTCTAAACGATTTGTACGTTGCTCTTCCGTTTCATTATAGCTTTTAAGAGATTTGGACGTTGCTCTTCCGTTTCAATTAAAATTCTTTGCTTTTGTGAAACACTCATGGCTTCTAAACGATTTGTATATTGCTCTTCCGTTTCGTTATAGTTTTTAAGAGATTTGGACGTTGCTCTCCATTTCATTATAGCTTTTAAGAGATTTGGACGTTGCTCTTCCCTCTCATTTAAAATTCTTTGCTTTTCTGAAACAGTCATGGCTTCTAAACGATTTGTACGTTACTCTTCCGTTTCATTATAGCTTTTAAGAGATTTGTACGTTGCTCTTCCGTTTCATTTAAAATTCTTTGCTTTTGTGAAACACTCATGGCTTCTAAACGATTTGTACGTTGCTCTTCCGTTTTATTATAGCTTTTAAGAGATTTGAACGTTGCTCTTCCATTTCATTATAGCTTTTAAGAGATTTGCACGTTGCTCTTCCGTTTCATTTAAAATTCTTTGCTTTTGTGAAACACTCATGGCTTCTAAACGATTTGTACGTTGCTCTTCCGTTTCATTATAGCTTTTAAGAGATTTGGACGTTGCTCTTCCGTTTCATTTAAATTCCTTTGCTTTTGTGAAACTCTCATGGCTTCTAAACGATTTGTACGTTGCTCTTTCATTTCATTATAGCTTTTAAGAGATTTGGACGTTGCTCTTCCATTTCATTATAGCTTTTAAGAGATTTGGACGTTGCTCTTCCGTTTCATTTAAAATTCTTTGCTTTTGTGAAACTCTCATGGCTTCTAAACGATTTGTATGTTGCTCTTCCGTTTCGTTATAGTTTTTAAGAGATTTGGACGTTGCTCTTCCATTTCATTATAGCTTTTAAGAGATTTGGACGTTGCTCTTCCGTTTCATTTAAAATTCTTTGCTTTTGTGAAACACTCATGGCTTCTAAACGATTTGTACGTTGCTCGTCCATTTCATTTAAAATTCTTTGCTTTTGTGAAAATCTCATGGCTTTTAAACGATTTGTATGTTGCTCTTCCGTTTCGTTATAGTTTTTAAGAGATTTGGACGTTGCTCTTCCATTTCATTATAGCTTTTAAGAGATTTGGACGTTGCTCTTCCGTTTCATTTAAAATTCTTTGCTTTTGTGAAACACTCATGGCTTCTAAACGATTTGTACGTTGCTCGTCCATTTCATTTAAAATTCTTTGCTTTTGTGAAACTCTCATGGCTTCTAAACGATTTGTATGTTGCTCTTCCGTTTTGTTATAGTTTTTAAGAGATTTGGACGTTGCTCTTCCATTTCATTATAGCTTTTAAGAGATTTGGACGTTGCTCTTCCGTTTCATTTAAAATTCTTTGCTTTTGTGAACCACTCATGGCTTATAAACGATTTGTACGTTGCTCGTCCATTTCATTATAGCTTTTAAGAGATTTGGACGTTGCTCTTCCGTTTCATTTAAAATTCTTTCCTTTTGTGAGACAGTCATGGCTTCTAAATGATTTGTAAATTGCACTTCCGTTTCATTATAGCTTTTAAGAGATTTGGACGTTGCTCTTCCGTTTCATTTAAAATTCTTTGCTTTTGTGAAACTCTCATGGCTTCTAAACGATTTGTATGTTGCTCTTCCGTTTCGTTATAGTTATTAAGAGATTTGGACGTTGCTCTCCATTTCATTATAGCTTTTAAGAGATTTGGACGTTGCTCTTCCCTTTCATTTAAAATTCTTTGCTTTTGTGAAACACTCATGGCTTCTAAACGATTTGTACGTTGCTCTTCCGTTTCATTATAGCTTTTAAGAGATTTGGACGTTGCTCTTCCGTTTCATTTAAAATTCTTTGTGAAACTCTCATGGCTTCTCAACGATTTGTACGTTGCTCTTTCATTTCAATATAGCTTTTAAGAGATTTGGACGTTGCTCTTCCGTTTCATTTAAAATTCTTTGTGAAACTCTCATGGCTTCTCAACGATTTGTACGTTGCTCTTTCATTTCAATATAGCTTTTAAGAGATTTGGACGTTGCTCTTCCGTTTCATTTAAAATTCTTTGTGAAACTCTCATGGCATCTCAACGATTTGTACGTTGCTCTTTCATTTCAATATAGCTTTTAAGAGATTTGGACGTTGCTCTTCCGTTTCATTTAAAATTCTTTGCTTTTGTGAAACTCTCATTGCTTCTAAACGATTTGTACGTTGCTGTTCCGTTTCGTTATAGTTTTTAAGAGATTTGGACGTTGCTCTTCCATTTCGTTATAGCTTTTAAGAGATTTGGACGTTGCTCTTCCGTTTCATTTAAAATTCTTTGCTTTTGTGAAACTCTCATGGCTTCTAAACAATTTGTATGTTGCTCTTCCGTTTCGTTATAGTTTTTAAGAGATTTGGACGTTGCTCTTCCATTTCATTAAAGCTTTTAAGAGATTTGGACGTTGCTCTTCCGTTTCATTTAAAATTCTTTGCTTTTGTGAAACACTCATGGCTTCTAAACGATTTGTACGTTGCTCGTCCATTTCATTTAAAATTCTTTGCTTTTGTGAAACTCTCATGGCTTCTAAACGATTTGTATGTTGCTCTTCCGTTTCGTTATAGTTTTTAAGAGATTTGGACGTTGCTCTTTCATTTCATTATAGCTTTTAAGAGATTTGGACGTTGCTCTTCCGTTTCATTTAAAATTCTTTCCTTTTGTGAAACACTCATGGCTTCTAAACGATTTGTACGTTGCTCTTCCGTTTCATTTTGTGAAACACTCATGGTTTCTAAATGATTTGTACGTTGCTCTTCCATTTCATTATAGCTTTTAAGAGAGTTGGACGTTGCTCTTCCGTTTCATTTAAAATTCTTTGCTTTTGTGAAACTCTCATGGCTTATAAACGATTTGTACGTTGCTCTTCCGTTTCATTATAGCTTTTAAGAGATTTGGACGTTGCTCTTCCGTTTCATTTAAAATTCTTTGCTTTTGTGAAACTCTCATGACTTCTAAACGATTTGTACGTTGCTCTTTCATTTCATTATAGCTTTTAAGAGATTTGGACGTTGCTCTTCCGTTTCATTATAGCTTTTAAGAGATTTGGACGTTGCTCTTCCGTTTCATTTAAAAATCTTTGCTTTTGTGAAACACTCATGGCTTCTCAACGATTTGTACGTTGCTCTTTCATTTCATTATAGCTTTTAAGAGATTTGGACGTTGCTCTTCCATTTCGTTATAGCTTTTAAGAGATTTGGACGTTGCTCTTCCGTTTCATTTAAAATTCTTTGCTTTTGTGAAACCCTCATGGCTTGTCAACGATTTGTACGTTGCTCTTTCATTTCATTATAGCTTTTAAGAGATTTGGACGTTGCTCTTCCATTTCATTATAGCTTTTAAGAGATTTGGACGTTGCTCTTCCGTTTCATTTAAAAATCTTTGCTTTTGTGAAACACTCATGGCTTCTCAACGATTTGTACGTTGTTCTTTCATTTCATTATAGCTTTTAAGAGATTTGGACGTTGCTCTTCCGTTTCCTTTTGTGAAACACTCATGGTTTCTAAATGATTTGTACGTTGCTCTTCCGTTTCATTATAGTTTTTAAGAGATTTGGACGTTGCTCTTCCATTTCATTATAGCTTTTAAGAGATTTGGACGTTGCTCTTCCGTTTCATTATAGCTTTTAAGAGATTTGGACGTTGCTCTTCCGTTTCATTTAAAATTCTTTGCTTTTGTGAAACCCTCATGGCTTGTCAACGATTTGTACGTTGCTCTTTCATTTCATTATAGCTTTTAAGAGATTTGGACGTTGCTCTTCCATTTCATTATAGCTTTTAAGAGATTTGGACGTTGCTCTTCCGTTTCATTTAAAATTCTTTGCTTTTGTGAAACTCTCATGACTTCTAAACGATTTGTACGTTGCTCTTTCATTTCATTATAGCTTTTAAGAGATTTGGACGTTGCTCTTCCGTTTCATTATAGCTTTTAAGAGATTTGGACGTTGCTCTTCCGTTTCATTTAAAAATCTTTGCTTTTGTGAAACACTCATGGCTTCTCAACGATTTGTACGTTGTTCTTTCATTTCATTATAGCTTTTAAGAGATTTGGACGTTGCTCTTCCGTTTCCTTTTGTGAAACACTCATGGTTTCTAAATGATTTGTACGTTGCTCTTCCGTTTCATTATAGTTTTTAAGAGATTTGGAAGTTGCTCTTCCATTTCATTATAGCTTTTAAGAGATTTGGACGTTGCTCTTCCGTTTCATTATAGCTTTTAAGAGATTTGGACGTTGCTCTTCCGTTTCATTTAAAATTCTTTGCTTTTGTGAAACCCTCATGGCTTGTCAACGATTTGTACGTTGCTCTTTCATTTCATTATAGCTTTTAAGAGATTTGGACGTTGCTCTTCCATTTCATTATAGCTTTTAAGAGATTTGGACGTTGCTCTTCCGTTTCATTTAAAATTCTTTGCTTTTGTGAAACACTCATGGCTTCTCAACGATTTGTACGTTGTTCTTTCATTTCATTATAGCTTTTAAGAGATTTGGACGTTGCTCTTCCGTTTCCTTTTGTGAAACACTCATGGTTTCTAAATGATTTGTACGTTGCTCTTCCGTTTCATTATAGTTTTTAAGAGATTTGGACGTTGCTCTTCCATTTCGTTATAGCTTTTAAGAGATTTGGACGTTGCTCTTCCGTTTCATTTAAAATTCTTTGCTTTTGTGAAACCCTCATGGCTTGTCAACGATTTGTACGTTGCTCTTTCATTTCATTATAGCTTTTAAGAGATTTGGACGTTGCTCTTCCATTTCATTATAGCTTTTAAGAGATTTGGACGTTGCTCTTCCGTTTCATTTAAAATTCTTTGCTTTTGTGAAACTCTCATGACTTCTAAACGATTTGTACGTTGCTCTTTCATTTCATTATAGCTTTTAAGAGATTTGGACGTTGCTCTTCCGTTTCATTATAGCTTTTAAGAGATTTGGACGTTGCTCTTCCGTTTCATTTAAAAATCTTTGCTTTTGTGAAACACTCATGGCTTCTCAACGATTTGTACGTTGCTCTTTCATTTCATTATAGCTTTTAAGAGATTTGGACGTTGCTCTTCCATTTCGTTATAGCTTTTAAGAGATTTGGACGTTGCTCTTCCGTTTCATTTAAAAATCTTTGCTTTTGTGAAACACTCATGGCTTCTCAACGATTTGTACGTTGTTCTTTCATTTCATTATAGCTTTTAAGAGATTTGGACGTTGCTCTTCCATTTCATTATAGCTTTTAAGAGAGTTGGACGTTGCTCTTCCGTTTCATTTAAAATTTTTTGATTTTGTGAAACTCTCATGCCTTCTAAACGATTTGTATGTTGCTCTTCCGTTTCATTATAGCTTTTAAGAGATTTGGACGTTGCTCTTCCGTTTCATTTAAAAATCTTTGCTTTTGTGAAACACTCATGGCTTCTCAACGATTTGTACGTTGTTCTTTCATTTCATTATAGCTTTTAAGAGATTTGGACGTTGCTCTTCCATTTCGTTATAGCTTTTAAGAGATTTGGACGTTGCTATTCCGTTTTATTTAAAATTCTTTGCTTTTGTGAAACTCTCATGGCTTCTAAACGATTTGTATGTTGATCTTTAGTTTCGTTATAGTTTTTAAGAGATTTGGACGTTGCTCTTCCATTATATTTAAAATTCTTTGCTTTTGTGAAACACTCATGGCTTCTAAACGATTTGTACGTTGCTCTTCCGTTTCATTATAGCTTTTAAGAGATTTGGACGTTGCTCTTCCGTTTCATTTAAAATTCTTTGCTTTTGTGAAACTCTCATGGCTTTTCAACGATTTGTACGTTGCTCTTTCATTTCATTATAGCTTTTAAGAGATTTGGACGTTGCTCTTCCGTTTCATTTAAAATTCTTTGCTTTTGTGAAATTCTCATGGCTTCTCAACGATTTGTACGTTTCTTTTCCGTTTCGTTATAGTTTTTAAGAGATTTGGACGTTGCTCTTCCGTTTCATTTAAAATTCTTTGCTTTTGTGAAACACTCATGGCTTCTAAACGATTTGTACGTTGCTTTTCCGTTTCATTATAGCTTTTAAGAGATTTGGACGTTGCTCTTCCGTTTCATTTAAATTCTTTGCTTTTGTGAAACTCTCATGGCTGCTAAACGATTTGTATGTTGCTCTTCCGTTTCGTTATAGTTTTTAAGAGATTTGGACGTTGCTCTTCCGTTTCATTTAAAATTCTTTACTTTTGTGAAACTCTCATGGCTGCTAAACGATTTGTATGTTGCTCTTCCATTTCATTATAGCTTTTAAGAGATTTGCACGTTGCACGTTTCATTTAAAATTCTTTGCTTTTGTGAAACTCTCATGGCTTTTCAACGATTTGTACGCTGCTCTTTCATTTCATTATAGCTTTTAAGAGATTTGTACGTTGCTGTTTCGTTTCGTTATAGTTTTTAAGAGATTTTGACGTTGCTCTTCCATTATATTTAAAATTCTTTGCTTTTGTGAAACACTCATGGCTTCTAAACGATTTGTACGTTGCTCTTTCATTTCATTATAGCTTTTAAGAGATTTGGACGTTGCTCTTCCATTTCATTTAAAAATCTTTGCTTTTGTGAAACACTCATGGCTTCTAAACGATTTGTACGTTGCTCTTCCGTTTCATTATAGCTTTTAAGAGATTTGGACGTTGCTCTTCCGTTTCATTTAAAAATCTTTGCTTTTGTGAAACACTCATGGCTTCTCAACGATTTGTACGTTGCTCTTTCATTTCATTATAGCTTTTAAGAGATTTGGACGTTGCTCTTCCATTTCGTTATAGCTTTTAAGAGATTTGGACGTTGCTCTTCCGTTTCATTTAAAATTCTTTGCTTTTGTGAAACCCTCATGGCTTGTCAACGATTTGTACGTTGCTCTTTCATTTCATTATAGCTTTTAAGAGATTTGGACGTTGCTCTTCCATTTCATTATAGCTTTTAAGAGATTTGGACGTTGCTCTTCCGTTTCATTTAAAATTTTTTGATTTTGTGAAACTCTCATGCCTTCTAAACGATTTGTATGTTTCTCTTCCGTTTCATTATAGCTTTTAAGAGATTTGGACGTTGCTCTTCCGTTTCATTTAAAAATCTTTGCTTTTGTGAAACACTCATGGCTTCTCAACGATTTGTACGTTGTTCTTTCATTTCATTATAGCTTTTAAGAGATTTGGACGTTGCTCTTCCGTTTCATTTAAATTCTTTGCTTTTGTGAAACTCTCATGGCTTCTAAACGATTTGTACGTTGCTCTTTCATTTCATTATAGATTTTAAGAGATTTGAACGTTGCTCTTCCATTTCATTATAGCTTTTAATAGATTTGCACGTTGCTCTTCCGTTTCATTTAAAATTCCTTTGCTTTTGTGAAACTCTCATGGCTTCTAAACGATTTGTACGTTGCTCTTTCATTTCATTATAGATTTTAAGAGATTTGGACATTGCTCTTCCGTTTCATTTAAATTCTTTGCTTTTGTGAAACTCTCATGGCTTCTAAACGATTTGTACGTTGCTCTTTCATTTCATTATAGATTTTAAGAGATTTGAACGTTGCTCTTCCATTTCATTATAGCTTTTAAGAGATTTGCACGTTGCTCTTCCGTTTCATTTAAAATTCTTTGCTTTTGTGAAACACTCATGGCTTCTAAACGATTTGTACGTTGCTCTTCCATTTCATTATAGCTTTTAAGAGATTTGGACGTTGCTCTTCCGTTTCATTTAAGTTCTTTGCTTTTGTGAAACTCTCATGGCTTCTAAACGATTTGTACGTTGCTCTTTCATTTCATTATAGATTTTAAGAGATTTGAACGTTGCTCTTCCATTTCATTATAGCTTTTAATAGATTTGCACGTTGCTCTTCCGTTTCATTTAAAATTCTTTGCTTTTGTGAAACTCTCATGGCTTCTAAACGATTTGTATGTTGCTCTTCCGTTTCGTTATAGTTTTTAAGAGATTTGGACGTTGCTCTTCCATTTCATTATAGCTTTTAAGAGATTTGGACGTTGCTCTTCCGTTTCATTTAAAATTCTTTGCTTTTGTGAAACACTCATGGCTTCTAAACGATTTGTACGTTGCTCTTCCGTTTCATTATAGCTTTTAAGAGATTTGGACGTTGCTCTTCCGTTTCATTTAAGTTCTTTGCTTTTGTGAAACTCTCATGGCTTCTAAACGATTTGTACGTTGCTCTTTCATTTCATTATAGATTTTAAGAGATTTGAACGTTGCTCTTCCATTTCATTATAGCTTTTAATAGATTTGCACGTTGCTCTTCCGTTTCATTTAAAATTCTTTGCTTTTGTGAAACTCTCATGCCTTCTAAACGATTTGTATGTTGCTCTTCCGTTTCGTTATAGTTTTTAAGAGATTTGGACGTTGCTCTTCCATTTCATTATAGCTTTTAAGAGATTTGGACGTTGCTCTTCCGTTTCATTTAAAATTCTTTGCTTTTGTGAAACACTCATGGCTTCTAAACGATTTGTACGTTGCTCGTCCATTTCATTTAAAATTCTTTGCTTTTGTGAAACTCTCATGGCTTCTAAACGATTTGTATGTTGCTCTTCCGTTTCGTTATAGTTTTTAAGAGATTTGGACGTTGCTCTTCCATTTCATTATAGCTTTTAAGAGATTTGGACGTTGCTCTTCCGTTTCATTTAAAATTCTTTGCTTTTGTGAAACACTCATGGCTTCTAAACGATTTGTACGTTGCTCGTCCATTTCATTTAAAATTCTTTCCTTTTGTGAAACTCTCATGGCTTCTAAACGATTTGTATGTTGCTCTTCCGTTTCGTTATAGTTTTTAAGAGATTTGGACGTTGCTCTTCCATTTCATTATAGCTTTTAAGAGATTTGGACGTTGCTCTTCCGTTTCATTTAAAATTCTTTGCTTTTGTGAAACACTCATGGCTTCTAAACGATTTGTACGTTGCTCTTTCATTTCATTATAGCTTTTAAGAGATTTGGACGTTGCTCTTCCATTTCATTATAGCTTTTAAGAGATTTGGACGTTGCTCTTCCGTTTCATTTAAGTTCTTTGCTTTTGTGAAACTCTCATGGCTTCTAAACGATTTGTACGTTGCTCTTTCATTTCATTATAGATTTTAAGAGATTTGAACGTTGCTCTTCCATTTCATTATAGCTTTTAATAGATTTGCACGTTGCTCTTCCGTTTCATTTAAAATTCTTTGCTTTTGTGAAACTCTCATGGCTTCTAAACGATTTGTATGTTGTTCTTTCATTTCATTATAGCTTTTAAGAGATTTGGACGTTGCTCTTCCGTTTCATTATAGCTTTTAAGAGATTTGGACGTTGCTCTTCCGTTTCATTTAAAATTCTTTGCTTTTGTGAAACCCTCATGGCTTGTCAACGATTTGTACGTTGCTCTTTCATTTCATTATAGCTTTTAAGAGATTTGGACGTTGCTCTTCCATTTCATTATAGCTTTTAAGAGATTTGGACGTTGCTCTTCCGTTTCCTTTTGTGAAACACTCATGGTTTCTAAATGATTTGTACGTTGCTCTTCCGTTTCATTATAGTTTTTAAGAGATTTGGACGTTGCTCTTCCATTTCATTATAGCTTTTAAGAGATTTGGACGTTGCTCTTCCGTTTCATTATAGCTTTTAAGAGATTTGGACGTTGCTCTTCCGTTTCATTTAAAATTCTTTGCTTTTGTGAAACCCTCATGGCTTGTCAACGATTTGTACGTTGCTCTTTCATTTCATTATAGCTTTTAAGAGATTTGGACGTTGCTCTTCCATTTCATTATAGCTTTTAAGAGATTTGGACGTTGCTCTTCCGTTTCATTTAAAATTCTTTGCTTTTGTGAAACTCTCATGACTTCTAAACGATTTGTACGTTGCTCTTTCATTTCATTATAGCTTTTAAGAGATTTGGACGTTGCTCTTCCGTTTCATTATAGCTTTTAAGAGATTTGGACGTTGCTCTTCCGTTTCATTTAAAAATCTTTGCTTTTGTGAAACACTCATGGCTTCTCAACGATTTGTACGTTGTTCTTTCATTTCATTATAGCTTTTAAGAGATTTGGACGTTGCTCTTCCGTTTCCTTTTGTGAAACACTCATGGTTTCTAAATGATTTGTACGTTGCTCTTCCGTTTCATTATAGTTTTTAAGAGATTTGGAAGTTGCTCTTCCATTTCATTATAGCTTTTAAGAGATTTGGACGTTGCTCTTCCGTTTCATTATAGCTTTTAAGAGATTTGGACGTTGCTCTTCCGTTTCATTTAAAATTCTTTGCTTTTGTGAAACCCTCATGGCTTGTCAACGATTTGTACGTTGCTCTTTCATTTCATTATAGCTTTTAAGAGATTTGGACGTTGCTCTTCCATTTCATTATAGCTTTTAAGAGATTTGGACGTTGCTCTTCCGTTTCATTTAAAATTCTTTGCTTTTGTGAAACACTCATGGCTTCTCAACGATTTGTACGTTGTTCTTTCATTTCATTATAGCTTTTAAGAGATTTGGACGTTGCTCTTCCGTTTCCTTTTGTGAAACACTCATGGTTTCTAAATGATTTGTACGTTGCTCTTCCGTTTCATTATAGTTTTTAAGAGATTTGGACGTTGCTCTTCCATTTCGTTATAGCTTTTAAGAGATTTGGACGTTGCTCTTCCGTTTCATTTAAAATTCTTTGCTTTTGTGAAACCCTCATGGCTTGTCAACGATTTGTACGTTGCTCTTTCATTTCATTATAGCTTTTAAGAGATTTGGACGTTGCTCTTCCATTTCATTATAGCTTTTAAGAGATTTGGACGTTGCTCTTCCGTTTCATTTAAAATTCTTTGCTTTTGTGAAACTCTCATGACTTCTAAACGATTTGTACGTTGCTCTTTCATTTCATTATAGCTTTTAAGAGATTTGGACGTTGCTCTTCCGTTTCATTATAGCTTTTAAGAGATTTGGACGTTGCTCTTCCGTTTCATTTAAAAATCTTTGCTTTTGTGAAACACTCATGGCTTCTCAACGATTTGTACGTTGCTCTTTCATTTCATTATAGCTTTTAAGAGATTTGGACGTTGCTCTTCCATTTCGTTATAGCTTTTAAGAGATTTGGACGTTGCTCTTCCGTTTCATTTAAAAATCTTTGCTTTTGTGAAACACTCATGGCTTCTCAACGATTTGTACGTTGTTCTTTCATTTCATTATAGCTTTTAAGAGATTTGGACGTTGCTCTTCCATTTCATTATAGCTTTTAAGAGAGTTGGACGTTGCTCTTCCGTTTCATTTAAAATTTTTTGATTTTGTGAAACTCTCATGCCTTCTAAACGATTTGTATGTTGCTCTTCCGTTTCATTATAGCTTTTAAGAGATTTGGACGTTGCTCTTCCGTTTCATTTAAAAATCTTTGCTTTTGTGAAACACTCATGGCTTCTCAACGATTTGTACGTTGTTCTTTCATTTCATTATAGCTTTTAAGAGATTTGGACGTTGCTCTTCCATTTCGTTATAGCTTTTAAGAGATTTGGACGTTGCTATTCCGTTTTATTTAAAATTCTTTGCTTTTGTGAAACTCTCATGGCTTCTAAACGATTTGTATGTTGATCTTTAGTTTCGTTATAGTTTTTAAGAGATTTGGACGTTGCTCTTCCATTATATTTAAAATTCTTTGCTTTTGTGAAACACTCATGGCTTCTAAACGATTTGTACGTTGCTCTTCCGTTTCATTATAGCTTTTAAGAGATTTGGACGTTGCTCTTCCGTTTCATTTAAAATTCTTTGCTTTTGTGAAACTCTCATGGCTTTTCAACGATTTGTACGTTGCTCTTTCATTTCATTATAGCTTTTAAGAGATTTGGACGTTGCTCTTCCGTTTCATTTAAAATTCTTTGCTTTTGTGAAATTCTCATGGCTTCTCAACGATTTGTACGTTTCTTTTCCGTTTCGTTATAGTTTTTAAGAGATTTGGACGTTGCTCTTCCGTTTCATTTAAAATTCTTTGCTTTTGTGAAACACTCATGGCTTCTAAACGATTTGTACGTTGCTTTTCCGTTTCATTATAGCTTTTAAGAGATTTGGACGTTGCTCTTCCGTTTCATTTAAATTCTTTGCTTTTGTGAAACTCTCATGGCTGCTAAACGATTTGTATGTTGCTCTTCCGTTTCGTTATAGTTTTTAAGAGATTTGGACGTTGCTCTTCCGTTTCATTTAAAATTCTTTACTTTTGTGAAACTCTCATGGCTGCTAAACGATTTGTATGTTGCTCTTCCATTTCATTATAGCTTTTAAGAGATTTGCACGTTGCACGTTTCATTTAAAATTCTTTGCTTTTGTGAAACTCTCATGGCTTTTCAACGATTTGTACGCTGCTCTTTCATTTCATTATAGCTTTTAAGAGATTTGTACGTTGCTGTTTCGTTTCGTTATAGTTTTTAAGAGATTTTGACGTTGCTCTTCCATTATATTTAAAATTCTTTGCTTTTGTGAAACACTCATGGCTTCTAAACGATTTGTACGTTGCTCTTTCATTTCATTATAGCTTTTAAGAGATTTGGACGTTGCTCTTCCATTTCATTTAAAAATCTTTGCTTTTGTGAAACACTCATGGCTTCTAAACGATTTGTACGTTGCTCTTCCGTTTCATTATAGCTTTTAAGAGATTTGGACGTTGCTCTTCCGTTTCATTTAAAAATCTTTGCTTTTGTGAAACACTCATGGCTTCTCAACGATTTGTACGTTGCTCTTTCATTTCATTATAGCTTTTAAGAGATTTGGACGTTGCTCTTCCATTTCGTTATAGCTTTTAAGAGATTTGGACGTTGCTCTTCCGTTTCATTTAAAATTCTTTGCTTTTGTGAAACCCTCATGGCTTGTCAACGATTTGTACGTTGCTCTTTCATTTCATTATAGCTTTTAAGAGATTTGGACGTTGCTCTTCCATTTCATTATAGCTTTTAAGAGATTTGGACGTTGCTCTTCCGTTTCATTTAAAATTTTTTGATTTTGTGAAACTCTCATGCCTTCTAAACGATTTGTATGTTTCTCTTCCGTTTCATTATAGCTTTTAAGAGATTTGGACGTTGCTCTTCCGTTTCATTTAAAAATCTTTGCTTTTGTGAAACACTCATGGCTTCTCAACGATTTGTACGTTGTTCTTTCATTTCATTATAGCTTTTAAGAGATTTGGACGTTGCTCTTCCGTTTCATTTAAATTCTTTGCTTTTGTGAAACTCTCATGGCTTCTAAACGATTTGTACGTTGCTCTTTCATTTCATTATAGATTTTAAGAGATTTGAACGTTGCTCTTCCATTTCATTATAGCTTTTAATAGATTTGCACGTTGCTCTTCCGTTTCATTTAAAATTCCTTTGCTTTTGTGAAACTCTCATGGCTTCTAAACGATTTGTACGTTGCTCTTTCATTTCATTATAGATTTTAAGAGATTTGGACATTGCTCTTCCGTTTCATTTAAATTCTTTGCTTTTGTGAAACTCTCATGGCTTCTAAACGATTTGTACGTTGCTCTTTCATTTCATTATAGATTTTAAGAGATTTGAACGTTGCTCTTCCATTTCATTATAGCTTTTAAGAGATTTGCACGTTGCTCTTCCGTTTCATTTAAAATTCTTTGCTTTTGTGAAACACTCATGGCTTCTAAACGATTTGTACGTTGCTCTTCCATTTCATTATAGCTTTTAAGAGATTTGGACGTTGCTCTTCCGTTTCATTTAAGTTCTTTGCTTTTGTGAAACTCTCATGGCTTCTAAACGATTTGTACGTTGCTCTTTCATTTCATTATAGATTTTAAGAGATTTGAACGTTGCTCTTCCATTTCATTATAGCTTTTAATAGATTTGCACGTTGCTCTTCCGTTTCATTTAAAATTCTTTGCTTTTGTGAAACTCTCATGGCTTCTAAACGATTTGTATGTTGCTCTTCCGTTTCGTTATAGTTTTTAAGAGATTTGGACGTTGCTCTTCCATTTCATTATAGCTTTTAAGAGATTTGGACGTTGCTCTTCCGTTTCATTTAAAATTCTTTGCTTTTGTGAAACACTCATGGCTTCTAAACGATTTGTACGTTGCTCTTCCGTTTCATTATAGCTTTTAAGAGATTTGGACGTTGCTCTTCCGTTTCATTTAAGTTCTTTGCTTTTGTGAAACTCTCATGGCTTCTAAACGATTTGTACGTTGCTCTTTCATTTCATTATAGATTTTAAGAGATTTGAACGTTGCTCTTCCATTTCATTATAGCTTTTAATAGATTTGCACGTTGCTCTTCCGTTTCATTTAAAATTCTTTGCTTTTGTGAAACTCTCATGCCTTCTAAACGATTTGTATGTTGCTCTTCCGTTTCGTTATAGTTTTTAAGAGATTTGGACGTTGCTCTTCCATTTCATTATAGCTTTTAAGAGATTTGGACGTTGCTCTTCCGTTTCATTTAAAATTCTTTGCTTTTGTGAAACACTCATGGCTTCTAAACGATTTGTACGTTGCTCGTCCATTTCATTTAAAATTCTTTGCTTTTGTGAAACTCTCATGGCTTCTAAACGATTTGTATGTTGCTCTTCCGTTTCGTTATAGTTTTTAAGAGATTTGGACGTTGCTCTTCCATTTCATTATAGCTTTTAAGAGATTTGGACGTTGCTCTTCCGTTTCATTTAAAATTCTTTGCTTTTGTGAAACACTCATGGCTTCTAAACGATTTGTACGTTGCTCGTCCATTTCATTTAAAATTCTTTCCTTTTGTGAAACTCTCATGGCTTCTAAACGATTTGTATGTTGCTCTTCCGTTTCGTTATAGTTTTTAAGAGATTTGGACGTTGCTCTTCCATTTCATTATAGCTTTTAAGAGATTTGGACGTTGCTCTTCCGTTTCATTTAAAATTCTTTGCTTTTGTGAAACACTCATGGCTTCTAAACGATTTGTACGTTGCTCTTTCATTTCATTATAGCTTTTAAGAGATTTGGACGTTGCTCTTCCATTTCATTATAGCTTTTAAGAGATTTGGACGTTGCTCTTCCGTTTCATTTAAGTTCTTTGCTTTTGTGAAACTCTCATGGCTTCTAAACGATTTGTACGTTGCTCTTTCATTTCATTATAGATTTTAAGAGATTTGAACGTTGCTCTTCCATTTCATTATAGCTTTTAATAGATTTGCACGTTGCTCTTCCGTTTCATTTAAAATTCTTTGCTTTTGTGAAACTCTCATGGCTTCTAAACGATTTGTATGTTGCTCTTCCGTTTCGTTATAGTTTTTAAGAGATTTGGACGTTGCTCTTCCATTTCATTATAGCTTTTAAGAGATTTGGACGTTGCTCTTCCGTTTCATTTAAAATTCTTTGCTTTTGTGAAACACTCATGGCAGATAAACGATTTGTACGTTGCTCTTCCGTTTCATTATAGCTTTTAAGAGATTTGGACGTTGCTCTTCCGTTTCATTTAAGTTCTTTGCTTTTGTGAAACTCTCATGGCTTCTAAACGATTTGTACGTTGCTCTTTCATTTCATTATAGATTTTAAGAGATTTGAACGTTGCTCTTCCATTTCATTATAGCTTTTAATAGATTTGCACGTTGCTCTTCCGTTTCATTTAAAATTCTTTGCTTTTGTGAAACTCTCATGGCTTCTAAACGATTTGTATGTTGCTCTTCCGTTTCGTTATAGTTTTTAAGAGATTTGGACGTTGCTCTTCCATTTCATTATAGCTTTTAAGAGATTTGGACGTTGCTCTTCCGTTTCATTTAAAATTCTTTGCTTTTGTGAAACACTCATGGCTTCTAAACGATTTGTACGTTGCTCGTCCATTTCATTTAAAATTCTTTGCTTTTGTGAAACTCTCATGGCTTCTAAACGATTTGTATGTTGCTCTTCCGTTTCGTTATAGTTTTTAAGAGATTTGGACGTTGCTCTTCCATTTCATTATAGCTTTTAAGAGATTTGGACGTTGCTCTTCCGTTTCATTTAAAATTCTTTGCTTTTGTGAAACACTCATGGCTTCTAAACGATTTGTACGTTGCTCGTCCATTTCATTTAAAATTCTTTGCTTTTGTGAAACTCTCATGGCTTCTAAACGATTTGTATGTTGCTCTTCCGTTTTGTTATAGTTTTTAAGAGATTTGGACGTTGCTCTTCCATTTCATTATAGCTTTTAAGAGATTTGGACGTTGCTCTTCCGTTTCATTTAAAATTCTTTGCTTTTGTGAACCACTCATGGCTTCTAAACGATTTGTACGTTGCTCGTCCATTTCATTATAGCTTTTATGAGATTTGGACGTTGCTCTTCCGTTTCATTTAAAATTCTTTCCTTTTGTGAGACACTCATGGCTTCTAAATGATTTGTAAATTGCACTTCCGTTTCATTATAGCTTTTAAGAGATTTGGACGTTGCTCTTCCGTTTCATTTAAAATTCTTTGCTTTTGTGAAACTCTCATGGCTTCTAAACGATTTGTATGTTGCTCTTCCGTTTCGTTATAGTTATTAAGAGATTTGGACGTTGCTCTCCATTTCATTTAAAATTCTTTGTGAAACTCTCATGGCTTCTCAACGATTTGTACGTTGCTCTTTCATTTCAATATAGCTTTTAAGAGATTTGGACGTTGCTCTTCCGTTTCATTTAAAATTCTTTGTGAAACTCTCATGGCTTCTCAACGATTTGTACGTTGCTCTTTCATTTCAATATAGCTTTTAAGAGATTTGGACGTTGCTCTTCCGTTTCATTTAAAATTCTTTGTGAAACTCTCATGGCTTCTCAACGATTTGTACGTTGCTCTTTCATTTCAATATAGCTTTTAAGAGATTTGGACGTTGCTCTTCCGTTTCATTTAAAATTCTTTGCTTTTGTGAAACTCTCATTGCTTCTAAACGATTTGTACGTTGCTGTTCCGTATATCATTATAGCTTTTAAGTGATTTGGACGTTGCTCTTCCATTTCATTATAGCGTTTGAGAGATTTGGACGTTGCTCTTCCTTTATATTTAAAATTCTTTGCTTTTGTGAAACACTCATGGCTTGTCAACGATTTGTACGTTGCTCTTTCATTTCATTATAGCTTTTAAGAGATTTGGACGTTGCTCTTCCATTTCATTTAAAAATCTTTGCTTTTGTGAAACACTCATGGCTTCTCAACGATTTGTACGTTGTTCTTTCATTTCATTATAGCTTTTAAGAGATTTGGACGTTGCTCTTCCATTTCATTATAGCTTTTAAGAGATTTGGACGTTGCTCTTCCGTTTCATTTAAAATTCTTTGTGAAACTCTCATGGCTTCTCAACGATTTGTACGTTGCTCTTTCATTTCATTATAGCTTTTAAGAGATTTGGACGTTGCTCTTCCATTTCGTTATAGCTTTTAAGAGATTTGGACGTTGCTCTTCCGTTTCATTTGAAATTCTTTGCTTTTGTGAAACCCTCATGGCTTGTCAACGATTTGTACGTTGCTCTTTCATTTCATTATAGCTTTTAAGAGATTTGGACGTTGCTCTTCCATTTCATTTAAAAATCTTTGCTTTTGTGAAACACTCATGGCTTCTCAACGATTTGTACGTTGTTCTTTCATTTCATTATAGCTTTTAAGAGATTTGGACGTTGCTCTTCCATTTCATTATAGCTTTTAAGAGATTTGGACGTTGCTCTTCCGTTTCATTTAAAATTCTTTGTGAAACTCTCATGGCTTCTCAACGATTTGTACGTTGCTCTTTCATTTCATTATAGCTTTTAAGAGATTTGTACGTTGCTGTTCCGTTTCGTTATAGTTTTTAAGAGATTTGGGCGTTGCTCTTCCATTATATTTAAAATTCTTTGCTTTTGTGAAACATTCATGGCTTCTAAACGATTTGTACGTTGCTCTTCCGTTTCATTATAGCTTTTAAGAGATTTGGACGTTGCTCTTCCGTTTCATTTAAAATTCTTTGCTTTTGTGAAACTCTCATGGCTTCTAAACGATTTGTACGTTGCTCTTCCGTTTCATTATAGCTTTTGAGAGATTTGGACGTTGCTCTTCCATTTCATTATAGCTTTTGAGAGATTTGGACGTTGCTCTTCCATTATATTTAAAATTCTTTGCTTTTGTGAAACACTCATGGCTTCTAAACGATTTGTACGTTGCTCTTCCGTTTCATTATAGCTTTTAAGAGATTTGGACGTTGCTCTTCCGTTTCATTTAAAATTCTTTGCTTTTGTGAAACTCTCATGGCTTCTAAACGATTTGTACGTTGCTCTTCCGTTTCATTATAGCTTTTAAGAGATTTGGACGTTGCTCTTCCATTTCATTATAGCTTTTGAGAGATTTGGACGTTGCTCTTCCGTTTCATTTAAAATTCTTTACTTTTGTGAAACTCTCATGGCTTCTAAACGATTTGTATGTTGTTCTTCCGTTTCGTTATAGTTTTTAAGAGATTTGGACGTTGCTCTTCCATTTCATTATAGCTTTTAAGAGATTTGGACGTTGCTCTTCCGTTTCATTTAAAATTCTTTGCTTTTGTGAAACACTCATGGCTTCTAAACGATTTGTACGTTGCTTTTCCGTTTCATTATAGCTTTTAAGAGATTTAAACGTTGCTCTTCCGTTTCATTTAAATTCTTTGCTTTTGTGAAACTCTCATGGCTTCTCAACGATTTGTACGTTTTTTTTCCGTTTCGTTATAGTTTTTAAGAGATTTGGACGTTGCTCTTCCGTTTCATTTAAAATTCTTTGCTTTTGTGAAACACTCATGGCTTCTAAACGATTTGTACGTTGCTTTTCCGTTTCATTATAGCTTTTAAGAGATTTAAACGTTGCTCTTCCGTTTCATTTAAATTCTTTGCTTTTGTGAAACTCTCATGGCTGCTAAACGATTTGTATGTTGCTCTTCCGTTTCGTTATAGTTTTTAAGAGATTTGGACGTTGCTCTTCCGTTTCATTTAAAATTCTTTACTTTTGTGAAACTCTCATGGCTGCTAAACAATTTGTATGTTGCTCTTCCGTTTCGTTATAGTTTTTAAGAGATTTTGACGTTGCTCTTCCATTATATTTAAAATTCTTTGCTTTTGTGAAACACTCATGGCTTCTAAACGATTTGTACGTTGCTCTTCCGTTTCATTATAGCTTTTAAGAGATTTGGACGTTGCTCTTCCATTTCATTATAGCTTTTGAGAGATTTGGACGTTGCTCTTCCGTTTCATTTAAAATTCTTTACTTTTGTGAAACTCTCATGGCTTCTAAACGATTTGTATGTTGTTCTTCCGTTTCGTTATAGTTTTTAAGAGATTTGGACGTTGCTCTTCCATTTCATTATAGCTTTTAAGAGATTTGGACGTTGCTCTTCCGTTTCATTTAAAATTCTTTGCTTTTGTGAAACACTCATGGCTTCTAAACGATTTATACGTTGCTTTTCCGTTTCATTATAGCTTTTAAGAGATTTGGACGTTGCTCTTCCGTTTCGTTATAGTTTTTAAGAGATTTGGACGTTGCTCTTCCGTTTCATTTAAAATTCTTTGCTTTTGTGAAACTCTCATGGCTTCTAAACGATTTGTATATTGCTCTGCCGTTTCGTTATAGTTTTTAAGAGATTTGGACGTTGCTCTTCCGTTTCATTTAAAATTCTTTGCTTTTGTGAAACACTCATGGCTTCTAAACGATTTGTACGTTGCTCTTCCGTTTCATTATAGCTTTTAAGAGATTTGGACGTTGATCTTCCGTTTCATTTAAAATTCTTTGCTTTATTGAAACTCTCATGGCTTCTAAACGATTTGTATATTGCTCTGCCGTTTCGTTATAGTTTTTAAGAGATTTGGACGTTGCTCTCCATTTCATTATAGCTTTTAAGAGATTTGGACGTTGCTCTTCCCTTTCATTTAAAATTCTTTGCTTTTGTGAAACACTCATGGCTTCTGAACGATTTGTACGTTGCTCTTCCGTTTCATTATAGCTTTTAAGAGATTTGGACGTTGCTCTTCCGTTTCATTTAAAATTCTTTGCTTTTGTGAAACACTCATGGCTTCTAAACGATTTGTACGTTGCTCTTCCGTTTCGTTATAGTTATTAAGAGATTTGGACGTTGCTCTCCATTTCATTATAGCTTTTAAGAGATTTGGACGTTGCTCTTCCCTTTCATTTAAAATTCTTTGCTTTTGTGAAACACTCATGGCTTCTAAACGATTTGTATATTGCTCTTCCGTTTCGTTATAGTTTTTAAGAGATTTGGACGTTGCTCTTCCATTATATTCAAAATTCTTTGCTTTTGTGAGACACTCATGGCTTCTAAACGATTTGTAAATTGCACTTCCGTTTCATTATAGCTTTTAAGAGATTTGGACGTTGCTCTTCCGTTTCATTTAAAATTCTTTGCTTTTGTGAAACTCTCATGGCTTCTAAACGATTTGTATGTTGCTCTTCCGTTTCGTTATAGTTATTAAGAGATTTGGACGTTGCTCTCCATTTCATTATAGCTTTTAAGAGATTTGGACGTTGCTCTTCCCTTTCATTTAAAATTCTTTGCTTTTGTGAAACACTCATGGCTTCTAAACGATTTGTATATTGCTCTTCCGTTTCGTTATAGTTTTTAAGAGATTTGGACGTTGCTCTTCCATTATATTTAAAATTCTTTGCTTTTGTGAAACACTCATGGCTTCTAAACGATTTGTACGTTACTCTTCCATTTCATTATAGCTTTTAAGAGATTTGGACGTTGCTCTTCCGTTTCATTTAAAATTCTTTGCTTTTGTGAACCACTCAGGCTTCTAAACGATTTGTACGTTGCTCTTCCGTTTCATTATAGCTTTTAAGAGATTTGGACGTTGATCTTCCGTTTCATTTAAAATTCTTTGCTTTTGTGAAACACTCGTGGCTTCTAAACGATTTGTACGTTGCTCTTCCGTTTCATTATAGCTTTTAAGAGATTTGAACGTTGCTCTTCCGTTTCATTATAGCTTTTAAGAGATTTGGACGTTGCTCTTCCGTTTCATTTAAAATTCTTTGCTTTTGTGAACCACTCATGGCTTCTAAACGATTTGTACGTTGCTCTTCCATTTCATTATAGCTTTTAAGAGATTTGGACTTTGCTCTTCCGTTTCATTTAAAATTCTTTGCTTTTGTGAAACACTCATGGCTTCTAAACGATTTGTACGTTGCTCTTCCGTTTCATTATAGCTTTTAAGAGATTTGGACGTTGATCTTCCGTTTCATTTAAAATTCTTTGCTTTATTGAAACTCTCATGGCTTCTAAACGATTTGTATATTGCTCTGCCGTTTCGTTATAGTTTTTAAGAGATTTGGACGTTGCTCTCCATTTCATTATAGCTTTTAAGAGATTTGGACGTTGCTCTTCCCTTTCATTTAAAATTCTTTGCTTTTGTGAAACACTCATGGCTTCTGAACGATTTGTACGTTGCTCTTCCGTTTCATTATAGCTTTTAAGAGATTTGGACGTTGCTCTTCCGTTTCATTTAAAATTCTTTGCTTTTGTGAAACACTCATGGCTTCTAAACGATTTGTACGTTGCTCTTCCGTTTTATTATAGCTTTTAAGAGATTTGGACGTTGCTCTTCCGTTTCATTTAAAATTCTTTGCTTTTGTGAAATTCTCATGGCTTCTAAACGATTTGTACGTTGCTCTTCCGTTTTATTATAGCTTTTAAGAGATTTGGACGTTGCTCTTCCGTTTCATTTAAAATTCTTTGCTTTTGTGAGACACTCATGGCTTCTAACCGATTTGTAAATTGCACTTCCGTTTCATTATAGCTTTTAAGAGATTTGGACGTTGCTCTTCCATTATATTTAAAATTCTTTGCTTTTGTGAAACACTCATGGCTTCTAAACGATTTGTACGTTGCTCTTCCATTTCATTATAGCTTTTAAGAGATTTGGACGTTGCTCTTCCGTTTCATTTAAAATTCTTTGCTTTTGTGAACCACTCATGGCTTCTAAACGATTTGTACGTTGCTCTTCCGTTTTATTATAGCTTTTAAGAGATTTGGACGTTGCTCTTCCTTTTCATTTAAAATTCTTTGCTTTTGTGAAACTCTCATGGCTTCTAAACGATTTGTACGTTGCTCTTCCGTTTTATTATAGCTTTTAAGAGATTTGGACGTTGCTCTTCCGTTTCATTATAGCTTTTAAGAGATTTGGACGTTGCTCTTCCCTTTCATTTAAAATTCTTTGCTTTTGTGAAACACTCATGGCTTCTGAACGATTTGTACGTTGCTCTTCCGTTTCATTATAGCTTTTAAGAGATTTGGACGTTGCTCTTCCGTTTCATTTAAAATTCTTTGCTTTTGTGAAACACTCATGGCTTCTAAACGATTTGTACGTTGCTCTTCCGTTTCATTATAGCTTTTAAGAGATTTAAACGTTGCTCTTCCGTTTCATTTAAAATTCTTTGCTTTTGTGAAACTCTCATGGCTTCTAAACGATTTGTATGTTGCTCTTCCGTTTCGTTATAGTTATTAAGAGATTTGGACGTTGCTCTCCATTTCATTATAGCTTTTAAGAGATTTGGACGTTGCTCTTCCCTTTCATTTAAAATTCTTTGCTTTTGTGAAACACTCATGGCTTCTGAACGATTTGTACGTTGCTCTTCCGTTTCATTATAGCTTCTAAACGATTTGTACGTTGCTCTTCCGTTTCATTATAGCTTTTAAGAGATTTGGACGTTGATCTTCCGTTTCATTTAAAATTCTTTGCTTTTGTGAAACTCTCATGGCTTCTAAACGATTTGTTTTTGCTCTGCCGTTTCGTTATAGTTTTTAAGAGATTTGGACGTTGCTCTTCCATTATATTTAAAATTCTTTGCTTTTGTGAAACACTCATGGCTTCTAAACGATTTGTACGTTGCTCTTCCATTTCATTATAGCTTTTAAGAGATTTGGACGTTGCTCTTCCGTTTCATTTAAAATTCTTTGCTTTTGTGAACCACTCATGGCTTCTAAACGATTTGTACGTTGCTCTTCCGTTTCATTATAGCTTTTAAGAGATTTGGACGTTGATCTTCCGTTTCATTTAAAATTCTTTGCTTTTGTGAAACTCTCATGGCTTCTAAACGATTTGTATATTGCTCTGCCGTTTCGTTATAGTTTTTAAGAGATTTGGACGTTGCTCTTCCGTTTCATTTAAAATTCTTTGCTTTTGTGAAACACTCATGGCTTCTAAACGATTTGTACGTTGCTCTTCCGTTTCATTATAGCTTTTAAGAGATTTGGACGTTGCTCTTCCGTTTCATTATAGCTTTTAAGAGATTTGGACGTTGCTCTTCCGTTTCATTTAAAATTCTTTGCTTTTGTGAACCACTCATGGCTTCTAAACGATTTGTACGTTGCTCTTCCATTTCATTATAGCTTTTAAGAGATTTGGACGTTGCTCTTCCGTTTCATTTAAAATTCTTTGCTTTTGTGAACCACTCATGCCTTCTAAACGATTTGTACGTTGCTCTTCCGTTTCATTATAGCTTTTAAGAGATTTGGACGTTGCTCTTCCGTTTCAATTAAAATTCTTTGCTTTTGTGAAACACTCATGGCTTCTAAACGATTTGTACGTTGCTCTTCCGTTTCATTATAGCTTTTAAGAGATTTGGACGTTGCTCTTCCGTTTCATTTAAAATTCTTTGCTTTTGTGAAACTCTCATGGCTTCTAAACGATTTGTATGTTGCTCTTCCGTTTCGTTATAGTTATTAAGAGATTTGGACGTGGCTCTCCATTTCATTATAGCTTTTAAGAGATTTGGACGTTGCTCTTCCCTTTCATTTAAAATTCTTTGCTTTTGTGAAACTCTCATGGCTTCTAAACGATTTGTATATTGCTCTGCCGTTTCGTTATAGTTTTTAAGAGATTTGGACGTTGCTCTTCCGTTTCATTTAAAATTCTTTGCTTTTGTGAAACACTCATGGCTTCTAAACGATTTGTACGTTGCTCTTCCGTTTCATTATAGCTTTTAAGAGATTTGGACGTTGCTCTTCCGTTTCATTATAGCTTTTAAGAGATTTGGACGTTGCTCTTCCGTTTCATTTAAAATTCTTTGCTTTTGTGAACCACTCATGGCTTCTAAACGATTTGTACGTTGCTCTTCCATTTCATTATAGCTTTTAAGAGATTTGGACGTTGCTCTTCCGTTTCATTTAAAATTCTTTGCTTTTGTGAACCACTCATGCCTTCTAAACGATTTGTACGTTGCTCTTCCGTTTCATTATAGCTTTTAAGAGATTTGGACGTTGCTCTTCCGTTTCAATTAAAATTCTTTGCTTTTGTGAAACACTCATGGCTTCTAAACGATTTGTACGTTGCTCTTCCGTTTCATTATAGCTTTTAAGAGATTTGGACGTTGCTCTTCCGTTTCATTTAAAATTCTTTGCTTTTGTGAAACTCTCATGGCTTCTAAACGATTTGTATGTTGCTCTTCCGTTTCGTTATAGTTATTAAGAGATTTGGACGTGGCTCTCCATTTCATTATAGCTTTTAAGAGATTTGGACGTTGCTCTTCCCTTTCATTTAAAATTCTTTGCTTTTGTGAAACACTCATGGCTTCTGAACGATTTGTACGTTGCTCTTCCGTTTCATTATAGCTTTTAAGAGATTTGGACGTTGCTCTTCCGTTTCATTTAAAATTCTTTGCTTTTGTGAAACACTCATGGCTTCTAAACGATTTGTACGTTGCTCTTCCGTTTCATTATAGCTTTTAAGAGATTTGGACGTTGCTCTTCCGTTTCATTTAAAATTCTTTGCTTCTGTGAAACTCTCATGGCTTCTAAACGATTTGTATGTTGCTCTTCCGTTTCGTTATAGTTATTAAGAGATTTGGACGTTGCTCTCCATTTCATTATAGCTTTTAAGAGATTTGGACGTTGCTCTTCCCTTTCATTTAAAATTCTTTGCTTTTGTGAAACACTCATGGCTTCTGAACGATTTGTACGTTGCTCTTCCGTTTCATTATAGCTTCTAAACGATTTGTACGTTGCTCTTCCGTTTCATTATAGCTTTTAAGAGATTTGGACGTTGATCTTCCGTTTCATTTAAAATTCTTTGCTTTTGTGAAACTCTCATGGCTTCTAAACGATTTGTTTTTGCTCTGCCGTTTCGTTATAGTTTTTAACAGATTTGGACGTTGCTCTTCCGTTTCATTTAAAATTCTTTGCTTTTGTGAAACACTCATGGCTTCTAAACGATTTGTACGTTGCTCTTCCGTTTCATTATAGCTTTTAAGAGATTTGGACGTTGCTCTTCCGTTTCATTTAAATTCTTTGCTTTTGTGAAACTCTCATGGCTTCTAAACGATTTGTACGTTGCTCTTCCGTTTCATTATAGCTTTTAAGAGATTTGGACGTTGCTCTTCCGTTTCAATTAAAATTCTTTGCTTTTGTGAAACACTCATGGCTTCTAAACGATTTGTACGTTGCTCTTCCGTTTCATTATAGCTTTTAAGAGATTTGGACGTTGCTCTTCCGTTTCATTTAAATTCCTTGCTTTTGTGAAACTCTCATGGCTTCTAAACGATTTGTACGTTGCTCTTTCATTTTATTATAGATTTTAAGAGATTTGAACGTTGCTCTTCCATTTCATTATAGCTTTTAAGAGATTTGCACGTTGCTCTTCCGTTTCATTTAAAATTCTTTGCTTTTGTGAAACACTCATGGCTTCTAAACGATTTGTACGTTGCTCTTCCGTTTCATTATAGCTTTTAAGAGATTTGGACGTTGATCTTCCGTTTCATTTAAAATTCTTTGCTTTTGTGAAACTCTCATGGCTTCTAAACGATTTGTTTTTGCTCTGCCGTTTCGTTATAGTTTTTAACAGATTTGGACGTTGCTCTTCCGTTTCATTTAAAATTCTTTGCTTTTGTGAAACACTCATGGCTTCTAAACGATTTGTACGTTGCTCTTCCGTTTCATTATAGCTTTTAAGAGATTTGGACGTTGCTCTTCCGTTTCATTTAAATTCTTTGCTTTTGTGAAACTCTCATGGCTTCTAAACGATTTGTACGTTGCTCTTCCGTTTCATTATAGCTTTTAAGAGATTTGGACGTTGCTCTTCCGTTTCAATTAAAATTCTTTGCTTTTGTGAAACACTCATGGCTTCTAAACGATTTGTACGTTGCTCTTCCGTTTCATTATAGCTTTTAAGAGATTTGGACGTTGCTCTTCCGTTTCATTTAAATTCCTTGCTTTTGTGAAACTCTCATGGCTTCTAAACGATTTGTACGTTGCTCTTTCATTTTATTATAGATTTTAAGAGATTTGAACGTTGCTCTTCCATTTCATTATAGCTTTTAAGAGATTTGCACGTTGCTCTTCCGTTTCATTTAAAATTCTTTGCTTTTGTGAAACACTCATGGCTTCTAAACGATTTGTACGTTGCTCTTCCGTTTCATTATAGCTTTTAAGAGATTTGGACGTTGCTCTTCCGTTTCATTTAAATTCCTTGCTTTTGTGAAACTCTCATGGCTTCTAAACGATTTGTACGTTGCTCTTTCATTTTATTATAGATTTTAAGAGATTTGAACGTTGCTCTTCCATTTCATTATAGCTTTTAAGAGATTTGCACGTTGCTCTTCCGTTTCATTTAAAATTCTTTGCTTTTGTGAGACACTCATGGCTTCTAAACGATTTGTACGTTGCTCTTCCGTTTCATTATAGCTTTTAAGAGATTTGGACGTTGCTCTTCCGTTTCAATTAAAATTCTTTGCTTTTGTGAAACACTCATGGCTTCTAAACGATTTGTACGTTGCTTTTTCGTTTCATTATAGCTTTTAAGAGATTTGGACGTTGCTGTTCCGTTTCATTATAGCTTTTAAGAGATTTGGACGTTGCTCTTCCGTTTCATTTAAAATTCTTTGCTTTTGTGAAACTCTCATGGCTTCTAAACGATTTGTATGTTGCTCTTCCGTTTCGTTATAGTTTTTAAGAGATTTGAACGTTGCTCTTCCATTTCATTATAGCTTTTAAGAGATTTGGACGTTGCTCTTCCGTTTCATTTAAAATTCTTTGCTTTTGTGAAACACTCATGGCTTCTAAACGATTTGTACGTTGCTCTTCCGTTTCATTATAGCTTTTAAGAGATTTGGACGTTGCTCTTCCGTTTCATTTAAAATTCTTTGCTTTTGTGAAACTCTCATGGCTTCTAAACGATTTGTATGTTGCTCTTCCGTTTCGTTATAGCTTTTAAGAGATTTGCACGTTGCTCTTCCGTTTCATTTAAAATTCTTTGCTTTTGTGAAACACTCATGGCTTCTAAACGATTTGTACGTTGCTAAAATTCTTTGCTTTTGTGAAACTCTCATGGCTTCTAAACGATTTGTATATTGCTCTGCCGTTTCGTTATAGTTTTTAAGAGATTTGGACGTTGCTCTTCCGTTTCATTTAAAATTCTTTGCTTTTGTGAAACACTCATGGCTTCTAAACGATTTGTACGTTGCTCTTCCGTTTCATTATAGCTTTTAAGAGATTTGGACGTTGCTCTTCCGTTTCATTTAAATTCTTTGCTTTTGTGAAACTCTCATGGCTTCTAAACGATTTGTATGTTGCTCTTCCGTTTCGTTATAGTTATTAAGAGATTTGGACGTTGCTCTCCATTTCATTATAGCTTTTAAGAGATTTGGACGTTGCTCTTCCCTTTCATTTAAAATTCTTTGCTTTTGTGAAACACTCATGGCTTCTGAACGATTTGTACGTTGCTCTTCCGTTTCATTATAGCTTTTAAGAGATTTGGACGTTGCTCTTCCGTTTCATTTAAAATTCTTTGCTTTTGTGAAACACTCATGGCTTCTAAACGATTTGTACGTTGCTCTTCCGTTTCATTATAGCTTTTAAGAGATTTGGACGTTGCTCTTCCGTTTCATTTAAAATTCTTTGCTTTTGTGAAACTCTCATGGCTTCTAAACGATTTGTATGTTGCTCTTCCGTTTCGTTATAGTTATTAAGAGATTTGGACGTTGCTCTCCATTTCATTATAGCTTTTAAGAGATTTGGACGTTGCTCTTCCCTTTCATTTAAAATTCTTTGCTTTTGTGAAACACTCATGGCTTCTGAACGATTTGTACGTTGCTCTTCCGTTTCATTATAGCTTTTAAGAGATTTGGACGTTGCTCTCCATTTCATTATAGCTTTTATGAGATTTGGACGTTGCTCTTCCCTTTCATTTAAAATTCTTTGCTTTTGTGAAACACTCATGGCTTCTGAACGATTTGTACGTTGCTCTTCCGTTTCATTATAGCTTTTAAGAGATTTGGACGTTGCTCTTCCGTTTCATTTAAAATTCTTTGCTTTTGTGAAACACTCATGGCTTCTAAACGATTTGTACGTTGCTCTTCCGTTTTATTATAGCTTTTAAGAGATTTGGACGTTGCTCTTCCGTTTCATTTAAAATTCTTTGCTTTTGTGAAACTCTCATGGCTTCTAAACGATTTGTACGTTGCTCTTCCGTTTTATTATAGCTTTTAAGAGATTTGGACGTTGCTCTTCCGTTTCATTTAAAATTCTTTGCTTTTGTGAGACACTCATGGCTTCTAAACGATTTGTAAATTGCACTTCCGTTTCATTATAGCTTTTAAGAGATTTGGACGTTGCTCTTCCGTTTCATTTAAAATTCTTTGCTTTTGTGAAACACTCATGGCTTCTAAACGATTTGTATATTGCTCTTCCGTTTCGTTATAGTTTTTAAGAGATTTGGACGTTGCTCTTCCATTATATTTAAAATTCTTTGCTTTTGTGAAACACTCATGGCTTCTAAACGATTTGTACGTTACTCTTCCATTTCATTATAGCTTTTAAGAGATTTGGACGTTGCTCTTCCGTTTCATTTAAAATTCTTTGCTTTTGTGAACCACTCATGGCTTCTAAACGATTTGTACGTTGCTCTTCCGTTTCATTATAGCTTTTAAGAGATTTGGACGTTGATCTTCCGTTTCATTTAAAATTCTTTGCTTTTGTGAAACTCTCATGGCTTCTAAACGATTTGTATATTGCTCTGTCGTTTCGTTATAGTTTTTAAGAGATTTGGACGTTGCTCTTCCGTTTCATTTAAAATTCTTTGCTTTTGTGAAACACTCATGGCTTCTAAACGATTTGTACGTTGCTCTTCCGTTTCATTATAGCTTTTAAGAGATTTGGACGTTGCTCTTCCGTTTCATTATAGCTTTTAAGAGATTTGGACGTTGCTCTTCCGTTTCATTTAAAATTCTTTGCTTTTGTGAAACGATTTGTACGTTGCTCTTCCATTTCATTATAGCTTTTAAGAGATTTGGACTTTGCTCTTCCGTTTCATTTAAAATTCTTTGCTTTTGTGAAACACTCATGGCTTCTAAACGATTTGTACGTTGCTCTTCCGTTTCATTATAGCTTTTAAGAGATTTGGACGTTGATCTTCCGTTTCATTTAAAATTCTTTGCTTTATTGAAACTCTCATGGCTTCTAAACGATTTGTATATTGCTCTGCCGTTTCGTTATAGTTTTTAAGAGATTTGGACGTTGCTCTTCCGTTTCATTTAAAATTCTTTGCTTTTGTGAAACACTCATGGCTTCTAAACGATTTGTACGTTGCTCTTCCGTTTCATTATAGCTTTTAAGAGATTTGGACGTTGCTCTTCCGTTTCATTTAAATTCTTTGCTTTTGTGAAACTCTCATGGCTTCTAAACGATTTGTACGTTGCTCTTCCGTTTCATTATAGCTTTTAAGAGATTTGGACGTTGCTCTTCCGTTTCAATTAAAATTCTTTGCTTTTGTGAAACACTCATGGCTTCTAAACGATTTGTACGTTGCTCTTCCGTTTCATTATAGCTTTTAAGAGATTTGGACAATGCTCTTCCGTTTCATTTAAAATTCTTTGCTTTTGTGAAACTCTCATGGCTTCTAAACGATTTGTATGTTGCTCTTCCGTTTCGTTATAGTTATTAAGAGATTTGGACGTTGCTCTCCATTTCATTATAGCTTTTAAGAGATTTGGACGTTGCTCTTCCCTTTCATTTAAAATTCTTTGCTTTTGTGAAACACTCATGGCTTCTGAACGATTTGTACGTTGCTCTTCCGTTTCATTATAGCTTTTAAGAGATTTGGACGTTGCTCTTCCGTTTCATTTAAAATTCTTTGCTTTTGTGAAACACTCATGGCTTCTAAACGATTTGTACGTTGCTCTTCCGTTTCATTATAGCTTTTAAGAGATTTGGACGTTGCTCTTCCGTTTCATTTAAAATTCTTTGCTTTTGTGAAACTCTCATGGCTTCTAAACGATTTGTATGTTGCTCTTCCGTTTCGTTATAGTTATTAAGAGATTTGGACGTTGCTCTCCATTTCATTATAGCTTTTAAGAGATTTGGACGTTGCTCTTCCCTTTCATTTAAAATTCTTTGCTTTTGTGAAACACTCATGGCTTCTGAACGATTTGTACGTTGCTCTTCCGTTTCATTATAGCTTTTAAGAGATTTGGACGTTGCTCTTCCGTTTCATTTAAAATTCTTTGCTTTTGTGAAACACTCATGGCTTCTAAACGATTTGTACGTTGCTCTTCCGTTTTATTATAGCTTTTAAGAGATTTGGACGTTGCTCTTCCGTTTCATTTAAAATTCTTTGCTTTTGTGAAATTCTCATGGCTTCTAAACGATTTGTACGTTGCTCTTCCGTTTCATTTAAAATTCTTTGCTTTTGTGAGACACTCATGGCTTCTAACCGATTTGTAAATTGCACTTCCGTTTCATTATAGCTTTTAAGAGATTTGGACGTTGCTCTTCCGTTTCATTTAAAATTCTTTGCTTTTGTGAAACTCTCATGGCTTCTAAACGATTTGTATGTTGCTCTTCCGTTTCGTTATAGTTATTAAGAGATTTGGACGTTGCTCTCCATTTCATTATAGCTTTTAAGAGATTTGGACGTTGCTCTTCCCTTTCATTTAAAATTCTTTGCTTTTATGAAACACTCATGGCTTCTAAACGATTTGTATATTGCTCTTCCGTTTCGTTATAGTTTTTAAGAGATTTGGACGTTGCTCTTTCATTATATTTAAAATTCTTTGCTTTTGTGAAACACTCATGGCTTCTAAACGATTTGTACGTTGCTCTTCCATTTCATTATAGCTTTTAAGAGATTTGGACGTTGCTCTTCCGTTTCATTTAAAATTCTTTGCTTTTGTGAACCACTCATGGCTTCTAAACGATTTGTACGTTGCTCTTCCGTTTCATTATAGCTTTTAAGAGATTTGGACGTTGATCTTCCGTTTCATTTAAAATTCTTTGCTTTTGTGAAACTCTCATGGCTTCTAAACGATTTGTATATTGCTCTGCCGTTTCGTTATAGTTTTTAAGAGATTTGGACGTTGCTCTTCCATTATATTTAAAATTCTTTGCTTTTGTGAAACACTCATGGCTTTTAAACGATTTGTACGTTGCTCTTCCATTTCATTATAGCTTTTAAGAGATTTGGACGTTGCTCTTCCGTTTCATTTAAAATTCTTTGCTTTTGTGAACCACTCATGGCTTCTAAACGATTTGTACGTTGCTCTTCCGTTTCATTATAGCTTTTAAGAGATTTGGACGTTGCTCTTCCATTATATTTAAAATTCTTTGCTTTTGTGAAACACTCATGGCTTCTAAACGATTTGTACGTTGCTCTTCCATTTCATTATAGCTTTTAAGAGATTTGGACGTTGCTCTTCCGTTTCATTTAAAATTCTTTGCTTTTGTGAACCACTCATGGCTTCTAAACGATTTGTACGTTGCTCTTCCGTTTCATTATAGCTTTTAAGAGATTTGGACGTTGATCTTCCGTTTCATTTAAAATTCTTTGCTTTTGTGAAACTCTCATGGCTTCTAAACGATTTGTATATTGCTCTGCCGTTTCGTTATAGTTTTTAAGAGATTTGGACGTTGCTCTTCCGTGTCATTTAAAATTCTTTGCTTTTGTGAAGCACTCATGGCTTCTAAACGATTTGTACGTTGCTCTTCCGTTTCATTATAGCTTTTAAGAGATTTGGACGTTGCTCTTCCGTTTCATTATAGCTTTTAAGAGATTTGGACGTTGCTCTTCCGTTTCATTTAAAATTCTTTGCTTTTGTGAACCACTCATGGCTTCTAAACGATTTGTACGTTGCTCTTCCATTTCATTATAGCTTTTAAGAGATTTGGACGTTGCTCTTCCGTTTCATTTAAAATTCTTTGCTTTTGTGAACCACTCATGCCTTCTAAACGATTTGTACGTTGCTCTTCCGTTTCATTATAGCTTTTAAGAGATTTGGACGTTGCTCTTCCGTTTCAATTAAAATTCTTTGCTTTTGTGAAACACTCATGGCTTCTAAACGATTTGTATATTGCTCTGCCGTTTCGTTATAGTTTTTAAGAGATTTGGACGTTGCTCTTCCGTTTCATTTAAAATTCTTTGCTTTTGTGAAACACTCATGGCTTCTAAACGATTTGTACGTTGCTCTTCCGTTTCATTATAGCTTTTAAGAGATTTGGACGTTGCTCTTCCGTTTCATTATAGCTTTTAAGAGATTTGGACGTTGCTCTTCCGTTTCAATTAAAATTCTTTGCTTTTGTGAAACACTCATGGCTTCTAAACGATTTGTACGTTGCTCTTCCGTTTCATTATAGCTTTTAAGAGATTTGGACGTTGCTCTTCCGTTTCATTTAAAATTCTTTGCTTTTGTGAAACTCTCATGGCTTCTAAACGATTTGTATGTTGCTCTTCCGTTTCGTTATAGTTATTAAGAGATTTGGACGTGGCTCTCCATTTCATTATAGCTTTTAAGAGATTTGGACGTTGCTCTTCCCTTTCATTTAAAATTCTTTGCTTTTGTGAAACACTCATGGCTTCTGAACGATTTGTACGTTGCTCTTCCGTTTCATTATAGCTTTTAAGAGATTTGGACGTTGCTCTTCCGTTTCATTTAAAATTCATTGCTTTTGTGAAACACTCATGGCTTCTAAACGATTTGTACGTTGCTCTTCCGTTTCATTATAGCTTTTAAGAGATTTGGACGTTGCTCTTCCGTTTCATTTAAAATTCTTTGCTTTTGTGAAACTCTCATGGCTTCTAAACGATTTGTATGTTGCTCTTCCGTTTCGTTATAGTTATTAAGAGATTTGGACGTTGCTCTCCATTTCATTATAGCTTTTAAGAGATTTGGACGTTGCTCTTCCCTTTCATTTAAAATTCTTTGCTTTTGTGAAACACTCATGGCTTCTGAACGATTTGTACGTTGCTCTTCCGTTTCATTATAGCTTCTAAACGATTTGTACGTTGCTCTTCCGTTTCATTATAGCTTTTAAGAGATTTGGACGTTGATCTTCCGTTTCATTTAAAATTCTTTGCTTTTGTGAAACTCTCATGGCTTCTAAACGATTTGTTTTTGCTCTGCCGTTTCGTTATAGTTTTTAACAGATTTGGACGTTGCTCTTCCGTTTCATTTAAAATTCTTTGCTTTTGTGAAACACTCATGGCTTCTAAACGATTTGTACGTTGCTCTTCCGTTTCATTATAGCTTTTAAGAGATTTGGACGTTGCTCTTCCGTTTCATTTAAATTCTTTGCTTTTGTGAAACTCTCATGGCTTCTAAACGATTTGTACGTTGCTCTTCCGTTTCATTATAGCTTTTAAGAGATTTGGACGTTGCTCTCCATTTCATTATAGCTTTTAAGAGATTTGGACGTTGCTCTTCCCTTTCATTTAAAATTCTTTGCTTTTGTGAAACACTCATGGCTTCTGAACGATTTGTACGTTGCTCTTCCGTTTCATTATAGCTTTTAAGAGATTTGGACGTTGCTCTTCCGTTTCATTTAAAATTCTTTGCTTTTGTGAAACACTCATGGCTTCTAAACGATTTGTACGTTGCTCTTCCCTTTCATTATAGCTTTTAAGAGATTTGGACGTTGCTCTTCCGTTTCATTTAAAATTCTTTGCTTTTGTGAAACTCTCATGGATTCTAAACGATTTGTATGTTGCTCTTCCGTTTCGTTATAGTTATTAAGAGATTTGGACGTTGCTCTCCATTTCATTATAGCTTTTAAGAGATTTGGACGTTGCTCTTCCCTTTCATTTAAAATTCTTTGCTTTTGTGAAACACTCATGGCTTCTGAACGATTTGTACGTTGCTCTTCCGTTTCATTATAGCTTTTAAGAGATTTGGACGTTGCTCTTCCGTTTCATTTAAAATTCTTTGCTTTTGTGAAACACTCATGGCTTCTAAACCATTTGTACGTTGCTCTTCCGTTTTATTATAGCTTTTAAGAGATTTGGACGTTGCTCTTCCTTTTCATTTAAAATTCTTTGCTTTTGTGAAACTCTCATGGCTTCTAAACGATTTGTACGTTGCTCTTCCGTTTTATTATAGCTTTTAAGAGATTTGGACGTTGCTCTTCCGTTTCATTTAAAATTCTTTGCTTTTGTGAGACACTCATGGCTTCTAAACGATTTGTAAATTGCACTTCCGTTTCATTATAGCTTTTAAGAGATTTGGACGTTGCTCTTCCGTTTCATTTAAAATTCTTTGCTTTTGTGAAACTCTCATGGCTTCTAAACGATTTGTATGTTGCTCTTCCATTTCGTTATAGTTATTAAGAGATTTGGACGTTGCTCTTCCATTTCATTATAGCTTTTAAGAGATTTGGACGTTGCTCTTCCGTTTCATTTAAAATTCTTTGCTTTTGTGAAACACTCATGGCTTCTAAACGATTTGTACGTTGCTCTTCCGTTTCATTATAGCTTTTAAGAGATTTGGACGTTGCTCTTCCGTTTCATTTAAAATTCTTTGCTTTTGTGAAACTCTCATGGCTTCTAAACGATTTGTATGTTGCTCTTCCGTTTCGTTATAGTTATTAAGAGATTTGGACGTGGCTCTCCATTTCATTATAGCTTTTAAGAGATTTGGACGTTGCTCTTCCCTTTCATTTAAAATTCTTTGCTTTTGTGAAACACTCATGGCTTCTGAACGATTTGTACGTTGCTCTTCCGTTTCATTATAGCTTTTAAGAGATTTGGACGTTGCTCTTCCGTTTCATTATAGCTTTTAAGAGATTTGGACGTTGCTCTTCCGTTTCATTTAAAATTCTTTGCTTTTGTGAAACTCTCATGGCTTCTAAACGATTTGTATGTTGCTCTTCCGTTTCGTTATAGTTATTAAGAGATTTGGACGTTGCTCTCCATTTCATTATAGCTTTTAAGAGATTTGGACGTTGCTCTTCCCTTTCATTTAAAATTCTTTGCTTTTGTGAAACACTCATGGCTTCTGAACGATTTGTACGTTGCTCTTCCGTTTCATTATAGCTTCTAAACGATTTGTACGTTGCTCTTCCGTTTCATTATAGCTTTTAAGAGATTTGGACGTTGATCTTCCGTTTCATTTAAAATTCTTTGCTTTTGTGAAACTCTCATGGCTTCTAAACGATTTGTTTTTGCTCTGCCGTTTCGTTATAGTTTTTAACAGATTTGGACGTTGCTCTTCCGTTTCATTTAAAATTCTTTGCTTTTGTGAAACACTCATGGCTTCTAAACGATTTGTACGTTGCTCTTCCGTTTCATTATAGCTTTTAAGAGATTTGGACGTTGCTCTTCCGTTTCATCTAAATTCTTTGCTTTTGTGAAACTCTCATGGCTTCTAAACGATTTGTACGTTGCTCTTCCGTTTTATTATAGCTTTTAAGAGATTTGGACGTTGCTCTTCTGTTTCAATTAAAATTCTTTGCTTTTGTGAAACACTCATGGCTTCTAAACGATTTGTACGTTGCTCTTCCGTTTCATTATAGCTTTTAAGAGATTTGGACGTTGCTCTTCCGTTTCATTTAAAATTCTTTGCTTTTGTGAAACTCTCATGGCTTCTAAACGATTTGTATGTTGCTCTTCCGTTTCGTTATAGTTATTAAGAGATTTGGACGTGGCTCTCCATTTCATTATAGCTTTTAAGAGATTTGGACGTTGCTCTTCCCTTTCATTTAAAATTCTTTGCTTTTGTGAAACACTCATGGCTTCTGAACGATTTGTACGTTGCTCTTCCGTTTCATTATAGCTTTTAAGAGATTTGGACGTTGCTCTTCCGTTTCATTTAAAATTCTTTGCTTTTGTGAAACACTCATGGCTTCTAAACGATTTGTACGTTGCTCTTCCGTTTCATTATAGCTTTTAAGAGATTTGGACGTTGCTCTTCCGTTTCATTTAAAATTCTTTGCTTTTGTGAAACTCTCATGGCTTCTAAACGATTTGTATGTTGCTCTTCCGTTTCGTTATAGTTATTAAGAGATTTGGACGTTGCTCTCCATTTGATTATAGCTTTTAAGAGATTTGGACGTTGCTCTTCCCTTTCATTTAAAATTCTTTGCTTTTGTGAAACACTCATGGCTTCTGAACGATTTGTACGTTGCTCTTCCGTTTCATTATAGCTTTTAAGAGATTTGGACGTTGCTCTCCATTTCATTATAGCTTTTAAGAGATTTGGACGTTGCTCTTCCCTTTCATTTAAAATTCTTTGCTTTTGTGAAACACTCATGGCTTCTGAACGATTTGTACGTTGCTTTTCCGTTTCATTATAGCTTTTAAGAGATTTGGACGTTGCTCTTCCGTTTCATTTAAAATTCTTTGCTTTTGTGAAACACTCATGGCTTCTAAACGATTTGTACGTTGCTCTTCCGTTTTATTATAGCTTTTAAGAGATTTGGACGTTGCTCTTCCGTTTCATTTAAAATTCTTTGCTTTTGTGAAACTCTCATGGCTTCTAAACGATTTGTACGTTGCTCTTCCGTTTTATTATAGCTTTTAAGAGATTTGGACGTTGCTCTTCCGTTTCATTTAAAATTCTTTGCTTTTGTGAGACACTCATGGCTTCTAAACGATTTGTAAATTGCACTTCCGTTTCATTATAGCTTTTAAGAGATTTGGACGTTGCTCTTCCGTTTCATTTAAAATTCTTTGCTTTTGTGAAACTCTCATGGCTTCTAAACGATTTGTATGTTGCTCTTCCGTTTCGTTATAGTTATTAAGAGATTTGGACGTTGCTCTCCATTTCATTATAGCTTTTAAGAGATTTGGACGTTGCTCTTCCCTTTCATTTAAAATTCTTTGCTTTTGTGAAACACTCATGGCTTCTAAACGATTTGTATATTGCTCTTCCGTTTCGTTATAGTTTTTAAGAGATTTGGACGTTGCTCTTCCATTATATTTAAAATTCTTTGCTTTTGTGAAACACTCATGGCTTCTAAACGATTTGTACGTTACTCTTCCATTTCATTATAGCTTTTAAGAGATTTGGACGTTGCTCTTCCGTTTCATTTAAAATTCTTTGCTTTTGTGAACCACTCATGGCTTCTAAATGATTTGTACGTTGCTCTTCCGTTTCATTATAGCTTTTAAGAGATTTGGACGTTGATCTTCCGTTTCATTTAAAATTCTTTGCTTTTGTGAAACTCTCATGGCTTCTAAACGATTTGTATATTGCTCTGTCGTTTCGTTATAGTTTTTAAGAGATTTGGACGTTGCTCTTCCGTTTCATTTAAAATTCTTTGCTTTTGTGAAACACTCATGGCTTCTAAACGATTTGTACGTTGCTCTTCCGTTTCATTATAGCTTTTAAGAGATTTGGACGTTGCTCTTCCGTTTCATTATAGCTTTTAAGAGATTTGGACGTTGCTCTTCCGTTTCATTTAAAATTCTTTGCTTTTGTGAACCACTCATGGCTTCTAAACGATTTGTACGTTGCTCTTCCATTTCATTATAGCTTTTAAGAGATTTGGACTTTGCTCTTCCGTTTCATTTAAAATTCTTTGCTTTTGTGAAACACTCATGGCTTCTAAACGATTTGTACGTTGCTCTTCCGTTTCATTATAGCTTTTAAGAGATTTGGACGTTGATCTTCCGTTTCATTTAAAATTCTTTGCTTTATTGAAACTCTCATGGCTTCTAAACGATTTGTATATTGCTCTGCCGTTTCGTTATAGTTTTTAAGAGATTTGGACGTTGCTCTTCCGTTTCATTTAAAATTCTTTGCTTTTGTGAAACACTCATGGCTTCTAAACGATTTGTACGTTGCTCTTCCGTTTCATTATAGCTTTTAAGAGATTTGGACGTTGCTCTTCCGTTTCATTTAAATTCTTTGCTTTTGTGAAACTCTCATGGCTTCTAAACGATTTGTACGTTGCTCTTCCGTTTCATTATAGCTTTTAAGAGATTTGGACGTTGCTCTTCCGTTTCAATTAAAATTCTTTGCTTTTGTGAAACACTCATGGCTTCTAAACGATTTGTACGTTGCTCTTCCGTTTCATTATAGCTTTTAAGAGATTTGGACAATGCTCTTCCGTTTCATTTAAAATTCTTTGCTTTTGTGAAACTCTCATGGCTTCTAAACGATTTGTATGTTGCTCTTCCGTTTCGTTATAGTTATTAAGAGATTTGGACGTTGCTCTCCATTTCATTATAGCTTTTAAGAGATTTGGACGTTGCTCTTCCCTTTCATTTAAAATTCTTTGCTTTTGTGAAACACTCATGGCTTCTGAACGATTTGTACGTTGCTCTTCCGTTTCATTATAGCTTTTAAGAGATTTGGACGTTGCTCTTCCGTTTCATTTAAAATTCTTTGCTTTTGTGAAACACTCATGGCTTCTAAACGATTTGTACGTTGCTCTTCCGTTTCATTATAGCTTTTAAGAGATTTGGACGTTGCTCTTCCGTTTCATTTAAAATTCTTTGCTTTTGTGAAACTCTCATGGCTTCTAAACGATTTGTATGTTGCTCTTCCGTTTCGTTATAGTTATTAAGAGATTTGGACGTTGCTCTCCATTTCATTATAGCTTTTAAGAGATTTGGACGTTGCTCTTCCCTTTCATTTAAAATTCTTTGCTTTTGTGAAACACTCATGGCTTCTGAACGATTTGTACGTTGCTCTTCCGTTTCATTATAGCTTTTAAGAGATTTGGACGTTGCTCTTCCGTTTCATTTAAAATTCTTTGCTTTTGTGAAACACTCATGGCTTCTAAACGATTTGTACGTTGCTCTTCCGTTTTATTATAGCTTTTAAGAGATTTGGACGTTGCTCTTCCGTTTCATTTAAAATTCTTTGCTTTTGTGAAATTCTCATGGCTTCTAAACGATTTGTACGTTGCTCTTCCGTTTTATTATAGCTTTTAAGAGATTTGGACGTTGCTCTTCCGTTTCATTTAAAATTCTTTGCTTTTGTGAGACACTCATGGCTTCTAACCGATTTGTAAATTGCACTTCCGTTTCATTATAGCTTTTAAGAGATTTGGACGTTGCTCTTCCGTTTCATTTAAAATTCTTTGCTTTTGTGAAACTCTCATGGCTTCTAAACGATTTGTATGTTGCTCTTCCGTTTCGTTATAGTTATTAAGAGATTTGGACGTTGCTCTCCATTTCATTATAGCTTTTAAGAGATTTGGACGTTGCTCTTCCCTTTCATTTAAAATTCTTTGCTTTTATGAAACACTCATGGCTTCTAAACGATTTGTATATTGCTCTTCCGTTTCGTTATAGTTTTTAAGAGATTTGGACGTTGCTCTTCCATTATATTTAAAATTCTTTGCTTTTGTGAAACACTCATGGCTTCTAAACGATTTGTACGTTGCTCTTCCATTTCATTATAGCTTTTAAGAGATTTGGACGTTGCTCTTCCGTTTCATTTAAAATTCTTTGCTTTTGTGAACCACTCATGGCTTCTAAACGATTTGTACGTTGCTCTTCCGTTTCATTATAGCTTTTAAGAGATTTGGACGTTGATCTTCCGTTTCATTTAAAATTCTTTGCTTTTGTGAAACTCTCATGGCTTCTAAACGATTTGTATATTGCTCTGCCGTTTCGTTATAGTTTTTAAGAGATTTGGACGTTGCTCTTCCATTATATTCAAAATTCTTTGTTTTTGTGAAACACTCATGGCTTCTAAACGATTTGTACGTTGCTCTTCCATTTCATTATAGCTTTTAAGAGATTTGGACGTTGCTCTTCCGTTTCATTTAAAATTCTTTGCTTTTGTGAACCACTCATGGCTTCTAAACGATTTGTACGTTGCTCTTCCGTTTCATTATAGCTTTTAAGAGATTTGGACGTTGCTCTTCCATTATATTTAAAATTCTTTGCTTTTGTGAAACACTCATGGCTTCTAAACGATTTGTACGTTGCTCTTCCATTTCATTATAGCTTTTAAGAGATTTGGACGTTGCTCTTCCGTTTCATTTAAAATTCTTTGCTTTTGTGAACCACTCATGGCTTCTAAACGATTTGTACGTTGCTCTTCCGTTTCATTATAGCTTTTAAGAGATTTGGACGTTGATCTTCCGTTTCATTTAAAATTCTTTGCTTTTGTGAAACTCTCATGGCTTCTAAACGATTTGTATATTGCTCTGCCGTTTCGTTATAGTTTTTAAGAGATTTGGACGTTGCTCTTCCGTTTCATTTAAAATTCTTTGCTTTTGTGAAGCACTCATGGCTTCTAAACGATTTGTACGTTGCTCTTCCGTTTCATTATAGCTTTTAAGAGATTTGGACGTTGCTCTTCCGTTTCATTATAGCTTTTAAGAGATTTGGACGTTGCTCTTCCGTTTCATTTAAAATTCTTTGCTTTTGTGAACCACTCATGGCTTCTAAACGATTTGTACGTTGCTCTTCCATTTCATTATAGCTTTTAAGAGATTTGGACGTTGCTCTTCCGTTTCATTTAAAATTCTTTGCTTTTGTGAACCACTCATGCCTTCTAAACGATTTGTACGTTGCTCTTCCGTTTCATTATAGCTTTTAAGAGATTTGGACGTTGCTCTTCCGTTTCAATTAAAATTCTTTGCTTTTGTGAAACACTCATGGCTTCTAAACGATTTGTATATTGCTCTGCCGTTTCGTTGTAGTTTTTAAGAGATTTGGACGTTGCTCTTCCGTTTCATTTAAAATTCTTTGCTTTTGTGAAACACTCATGGCTTCTAAACGATTTGTACGTTGCTCTTCCGTTTCATTATAGCTTTTAAGAGATTTGGACGTTGCTCTTCCGTTTCAATTAAAATTCTTTGCTTTTGTGAAACACTCATGGCTTCTAAACGATTTGTACGTTGCTCTTCCGTTTCATTATAGCTTTTAAGAGATTTGGACGTTGCTCTTCCGTTTCATTTAAAATTCTTTGCTTTTGTGAAACTCTCATGGCTTCTAAACGATTTGTATGTTGCTCTTCCGTTTCGTTATAGTTATTAAGAGATTTGGACGTGGCTCTCCATTTCATTATAGCTTTTAAGAGATTTGGACGTTGCTCTTCCCTTTCATTTAAAATTCTTTGCTTTTGTGAAACACTCATGGCTTCTGAACGATTTGTACGTTGCTCTTCCGTTTCATTATAGCTTTTAAGAGATTTGGACGTTGCTCTTCCGTTTCATTTAAAATTCTTTGCTTTTGTGAAACACTCGTGGCTTCTAAACGATTTGTACGTTGCTCTTCCGTTTCATTATAGCTTTTAAGAGATTTGGACGTTGCTCTTCCGTTTCATTTAAAATTCTTTGCTTTTGTGAAACTCTCATGGCTTCTAAACGATTTGTATGTTGCTCTTCCGTTTCGTTATAGTTATTAAGAGATTTGGACGTTGCTCTCCATTTCATTATAGCTTTTAAGAGATTTGGACGTTGCTCTTCCCTTTCATTTAAAATTCTTTGCTTTTGTGAAACACTCATGGCTTCTGAACGATTTGTACGTTGCTCTTCCGTTTCATTATAGCTTCTAAACGATTTGTACGTTGCTCTTCCGTTTCATTATAGCTTTTAAGAGATTTGGACGTTGATCTTCCGTTTCATTTAAAATTCTTTGCTTTTGTGAAACTCTCATGGCTTCTAAACGATTTGTTTTTGCTCTGCCGTTTCGTTATAGTTTTTAACAGATTTGGACGTTGCTCTTCCGTTTCATTTAAAATTCTTTGCTTTTGTGAAACACTCATGGCTTCTAAACGATTTGTACGTTGCTCTTCCGTTTCATTATAGCTTTTAAGAGATTTGGACGTTGCTCTTCCGTTTCATTTAAATTCTTTGCTTTTGTGAAACTCTCATGGCTTCTAAACGATTTGTACGTTGCTCTTCCGTTTCATTATAGCTTTTAAGAGATTTGGACGTTGCTCTTCCGTTTCAATTAAAATTCTTTGCTTTTGTGAAACACTCATGGCTTCTAAACGATTTGTACGTTGCTCTTCCGTTTCATTAGAGCTTTTAAGAGATTTGGACGTTGCTCTTCCGTTTCATTTAAAATTCTTTGCTTTTGTGAAACTCTCATGGCTTCTAAACGATTTGTATGTTGCTCTTCCGTTTCGTTATAGTTATTAAGAGATTTGGACGTTGCTCTCCATTTCATTATAGCTTTTAAGAGATTTGGACGTTGCTCTTCCCTTTCATTTAAAATTCTTTGCTTTTGTGAAACACTCATGGCTTCTGAACGATTTGTACGTTGCTCTTCCGTTTCATTATAGCTTTTAAGAGATTTGGACGTTGCTCTTCCGTTTCATTTAAAATTCTTTGCTTTTGTGAAACACTCATGGCTTCTAAACGATTTGTACGTTGCTCTTCCGTTTCATTATAGCTTTTAAGAGATTTGGACGTTGCTCTTCCGTTTCATTTAAAATTCTTTGCTTTTGTGAAACTCTCATGGATTCTAAACGATTTGTATATTGCTCTTCCGTTTCGTTATAGTTATTAAGAGATTTGGACGTTGCTCTCCATTTCATTATAGCTTTTAAGAGATTTGGACGTTGCTCTTCCCTTTCATTTAAAATTCTTTGCTTTTGTGAAACACTCATGGCTTCTGAACGATTTGTACGTTGCTCTTCCGTTTCATTATAGCTTTTAAGAGATTTGGACGTTGCTCTTCCGTTTCATTTAAAATTCTTTGCTTTTGTGAAACACTCATGGCTTCTAAACGATTTGTACGTTGCTCTTCCGTTTTATTATAGCTTTTAAGAGATTTGGACGTTGCTCTTCCTTTTCATTTAAAATTCTTTGCTTTTGTGAAACTCTCATGGCTTCTAAACGATTTGTACGTTGCTCTTCCGTTTTATTATAGCTTTTAAGAGATTTGGACGTTGCTCTTCCGTTTCATTTAAAATTCTTTGCTTTTGTGAGACACTCATGGCTTCTAAACGATTTGTAAATTGCACTTCCGTTTCATTATAGCTTTTAAGAGATTTGGACGTTGCTCTTCCGTTTCATTTAAAATTCTTTGCTTTTGTGAAACTCTCATGGCTTCTAAACGATTTGTATGTTGCTCTTCCATTTCGTTATAGTTATTAAGAGATTTGGACGTTGCTCTCCATTTCATTATAGCTTTTAAGAGATTTGGACGTTGCTCTTCCCTTTCATTTAAAATTCTTTGCTTTTGTGAACCACTCATGGCTTCTAAACGATTTGTATATTGCTCTTCCGTTTCGTTATAGCTTTTAAGAGATTTGGACGTTGATCTTCCGTTTCATTTAAAATTCTTTGCTTTTGTGAAACTCTCATGGCTTCTAAACGATTTGTATATTGCTCTGCCGTTTCGTTATAGTTTTTAAGAGATTTGGACGTTGCTCTTCCGTTTCATTTAAAATTCTTTGCTTTTGTGAAACACTCATGGCTTCTAAACGATTTGTACGTTGCTCTTCCATTTCATTATAGCTTTTAAGAGATTTGGACGTTGCTCTTCCGTTTCATTTAAAATTCTTTGCTTTTGTGAACCACTCATGGCTTCTAAACGATTTGTACGTTGCTCTTCCGTTTCATTATAGCTTTTAAGAGATTTGGACGTTGATCTTCCGTTTCATTTAAAATTCTTTGCTTTTGTGAAACTCTCATGGCTTCTAAACGATTTGTATATTGCTCTGCCGTTTCGTTATAGTTTTTAAGAGATTTGGACGTTGCTCTTCCGTTTCATTTAAAATTCTTTGCTTTTGTGAAACACTCATGGCTTCTAAACGATTTGTACGTTGCTCTTCCGTTTCATTATAGCTTTTAAGAGATTTGGACGTTGCTCTTCCGTTTCATTATAGCTTTTAAGAGATTTGGACGTTGCTCTTCCGTTTCATTTAAAATTCTTTGCTTTTGTGAACCACTCATGGCTTCTAAACGATTTGTACGTTGCTCTTCCATTTCATTATAGCTTTTAAGAGATTTGGACGTTGCTCTTCCGTTTCATTTAAAATTCTTTGCTTTTGTGAACCACTCATGGCTTCTAAACGATTTGTACGTTGCTCTTCCGTTTCATTATAGCTTTTAAGAGATTTGGACGTTGATCTTCCGTTTCATTATAGCTTTTAAGAGATTTGGATGTTGCTCTTCCGTTTCATTTAAAATTCTTTGCTTTTGTGAACCACTCATGGCTTCTAAACGATTTGTACGTTGCTCTTCCATTTCATTATAGCTTTTAAGAGATTTGGACGTTGCTCTTCCGTTTCATTTAAAATTCTTTGCTTTTGTGAACCACTCATGGCTTCTAAACGATTTGTATATTGCTCTGCCGTTTCGTTATAGTTTTTAAGAGATTTGTACGTTGCTCTTCCATTTCATTATAGCTTTTAAGAGATTTGGACGTTGCTCTTCCGTTTCATTTAAAATTCTTTGCTTTTGTGAACCACTCATGGCTTCTAAACGATTTGGACGTTGCTCTTCCGTTTCATTTAAAATTCTTTGCTTTTGTGAACCACTCATGGCTTCTAAACGATTTGTACGTTGCTCTTCCGTTTCATTATAGCTTTTAAGAGATTTGGACGTTGATCTTCCGTTTCATTTAAAATTCTTTGCTTTTGTGAAACTCTCATGGCTTCTAAACGATTTGTATATTGCTCTGCCGTTTCGTTATAGTTTTTAAGAGATTTGGACGTTGCTCTTCCATTATATTTAAAATTCTTTGCTTTTGTGAAACACTCATGGCTTCTAAACGATTTGTACGTTGCTCTTCCATTTCATTATAGCTTTTAAGAGATTTGGACGTTGCTCTTCCGTTTCATTTAAAATTCTTTGCTTTTGTGAACCACTCATGGCTTCTAAACGATTTGTACGTTGCTCTTCCGTTTCATTATAGCTTTTAAGAGATTTGGACGTTGCTCTTCCATTATATTTAAAATTCTTTGCTTTTGTGAAACACTCATGGCTTCTAAACGATTTGTACGTTGCTCTTCCATTTCATTATAGCTTTTAAGAGATTTGGACGTTGCTCTTCCGTTTCATTTAAAATTCTTTGCTTTTGTGAACCACTCATGGCTTCTAAACGATTTGTACGTTGCTCTTCCGTTTCATTATAGCTTTTAAGAGATTTGGACGTTGATCTTCCGTTTCATTTAAAATTCTTTGCTTTTGTGAAACTCTCATGGCTTCTAAACGATTTGTATATTGCTCTGCCGTTTCGTTATAGTTTTTAAGAGATTTGGACGTTGCTCTTCCGTTTCATTTAAAATTCTTTGCTTTTGTGAAACACTCATGGCTTCTAAACGATTTGTACGTTGCTCTTCCGTTTCATTATAGCTTTTAAGAGATTTGGACGTTGCTCTTCCGTTTCATTATAGCTTTTAAGAGATTTGGACGTTGCTCTTCCGTTTCATTTAAAATTCTTTGCTTTTGTGAACCACTCATGGCTTCTAAACGATTTGTACGTTGCTCTTCCATTTCATTATAGCTTTTAAGAGATTTGGACGTTGCTCTTCCGTTTCATTTAAAATTCTTTGCTTTTGTGAACCACTCATGCCTTCTAAACGATTTGTACGTTGCTCTTCCGTTTCATTATAGCTTTTAAGAGATTTGGACGTTGCTCTTCCGTTTCAATTAAAATTCTTTGCTTTTGTGAAACACTCATGGCTTCTAAACGATTTGTACGTTGCTCTTCCGTTTCATTATAGCTTTTAAGAGATTTGGACGTTGCTCTTCCGTTTCATTTAAAATTCTTTGCTTTTGTGAAACTCTCATGGCTTCTAAACGATTTGTATGTTGCTCTTCCGTTTCGTTATAGTTATTAAGAGATTTGGACGTGGCTCTCCATTTCATTATAGCTTTTAAGAGATTTGGACGTTGCTCTTCCCTTTCATTTACAATTCTTTGCTTTTGTGAAACACTCATGGCTTCTGAACGATTTGTACGTTGCTCTTCCGTTTCATTATAGCTTTTAAGAGATTTGGACGTTGCTCTTCCGTTTCATTTAAAATTCTTTGCTTTTGTGAAACACTCATGGCTTCTAAACGATTTGTACGTTGCTCTTCCGTTTCATTATAGCTTTTAAGAGATTTGGACGTTGCTCTTCCGTTTCATTTAAAATTCTTTGCTTTTGTGAAACTCTCATGGCTTCTAAACGATTTGTATGTTGCTCTTCCGTTTCGTTATAGTTATTAAGAGATTTGGACGTTGCTCTCCATTTCATTATAGCTTTTAAGAGATTTGGACGCTGCTCTTCCCTTTCATTTAAAATTCTTTGCTTTTGTGAAACACTCATGGCTTCTGAACGATTTGTACGTTGCTCTTCCGTTTCATTATAGCTTCTAAACGATTTGTACGTTGCTCTTCCGTTTCATTATAGCTTTTAAGAGATTTGGACGTTGATCTTCCGTTTCATTTAAAATTCTTTGCTTTTGTGAAACTCTCATGGCTTCTAAACGATTTGTTTTTGCTCTGCCGTTTCGTTATAATTTTTAACAGATTTGGACGTTGCTCTTCCGTTTCATTTAAAATTCTTTGCTTTTGTGAAACACTCATGGCTTCTAAACGATTTGTACGTTGCTCTTCCGTTTCATTAAAGCTTTTAAGAGATTTGGACGTTGCTCTTCCATTTCATTTAAATGGTTTGCTTTTGTGAAACTCTCATGGCTTCTAAACGATTTGTACGTTGCTCTTCCGTTTCATTATAGCTTTTAAGAGATTTGGACGTTGCTCTTCCGTTTCAATTAAAATTCTTTGCTTTTGTGAAACACTCATGGCTTCTAAACGATTTGTACATTGCTCTTCCGTTTCATTATAGCTTTTAGGAGATTTGGACGTTGCTCTTCCGTTTCATTTAAAATTCTATGCTTTTGTGAAACTCTCATGGCTTCTAAACGATTTGTATGTTGCTCTTCCGTTTCGTTATAGTTATTAAGAGATTTGGACGTTGCTCTCCATTTCATTATAGCTTTTAAGAGATTTGGACGTTGCTCTTCCCTTTCATTTAAAATTCTTTGCTTTTGTGAAACACTCATGGCTTCTGAACGATTTGTACGTTGCTCTTCCGTTTCATTATAGCTTTTAAGAGATTTGGACGTTGCTCTTCCGTTTCATTTAAAATTCTTTGCTTTTGTGAAACACTCATGGCTTCTAAACCATTTGTACGTTGCTCTTCCGTTTCATTATAGCTTTTAAGAGATTTGGACGTTGCTCTTCCGTTTCATTTAAAATTCTTTGCTTTTGTGAAACTCTCATGGATTCTAAACGATTTGTATGTTGCTCTTCCGTTTCGTTATAGTTATTAAGAGATTTGGACGTTGCTCTCCATTTCATTATAGCTTTTAAGAGATTTGGACGTTGCTCTTCCCTTTCATTTAAAATTCTTTGCTTTTGTGAAACACTCATGGCTTCTGAACGATTTGTACGTTGCTCTTCCGTTTCATTATAGCTTTTAAGAGATTTGGACGTTGCTCTTCCGTTTCATTTAAAATTCTTTGCTTTTGTGAAACACTCATGGCTTCTAAACGATTTGTACGTTGCTCTTCCGTTTTATTATAGCTTTTAAGAGATTTGGACGTTGCTCTTCCTTTTCATTTAAAATTCTTTGCTTTTGTGAAACTCTCATGGCTTCTAAACGATTTGTACGTTGCTCTTCCGTTTTATTATAGCTTTTAAGAGATTTGGACGTTGCTCTTCCGTTTCATTTAAAATTCTTTGCTTTTGTGAGACACTCATGGCTTCTAAACGATTTGTAAATTGCACTTCCGTTTCATTATAGCTTTTAAGAGATTTGGACGTTGCTCTTCCGTTTCATTTAAAATTCTTTGCTTTTGTGAAACTCTCATGGCTTCTAAACGATTTGTATGTTGCTCTTCCATTTCGTTATAGTTATTAAGAGATTTGGACGTTGCTCTCCATTTCATTATAGCTTTTAAGAGATTTGGACGTTGCTCTTCCCTTTCATTTAAAATTCTTTGCTTTTGTGAAACACTCATGGCTTCTAAACGATTTGTATGTTGCTCTTCCGTTTCGTTATAGTTTTTAAGAGATTTGGACGTTGCTCTTCCATTATATTTAAAATTCTTTGCTTTTGTGAAACACTCATGGCTTCTAAACGATTTGTACGTTGCTCTTCCATTTCATTATAGCTTTTAAGAGATTTGGACGTTGCTCTTCCGTTTCATTTAAAATTCTTTGCTTTTGTGAACCACTCATGGCTTCTAAACGATTTGTACGTTGCTCTTCCATTTCATTATAGCTTTTAAGAGATTTGGACGTTGCTCTTCCGTTTCATTTAAAATTCTTTGCTTTTGTGAACCACTCATGGCTTCTAAACGATTTGTACGTTGCTCTTCCGTTTCATTATAGCTTTTAAGAGATTTGGACGTTGATCTTCCGTTTCATTTAAAATTCTTTGCTTTTGTGAAACTCTCATGGCTTCTAAACGATTTGTATATTGCTCTGCCGTTTCGTTATAGTTTTTAAGAGATTTGGACGTTGCTCTTCCGTTTCATTTAAAATTCTTTGCTTTTGTGAAACACTCATGGCTTCTAAACGATTTGTACGTTGCTCTTCCGTTTCATTATAGCTTTTAAGAGATTTGGACGTTGCTCTTCCGTTTCATTTAAATTCTTTGCTTTTGTGAAACTCTCATGGCTTCTAAACGATTTGTACGTTGCTCTTCCGTTTCATTATAGCTTTTAAGAGATTTGGACGTTGCTCTTCCGTTTCAATTAAAATTCTTTGCTTTTGTGAAACACTCATGGCTTCTAAACGATTTGTACGTTGCTCTTCCGTTTCATTATAGCTTTTAAGAGATTTGGACGTTGCTCTTCCGTTTCATTTAAAATTCTTTGCTTTTGTGAAACTCTCATGGCTTCTAAACGATTTGTATGTTGCTCTTCCGTTTCGTTATAGTTATTAAGAGATTTGGACGTTGCTCTTCCATTTCATTATAGCTTTTAAGAGATTTGGACGTTGCTCTTCCGTTTCATTATAGCTTTTAAGAGATTTGGACGTTGCTCTTCCGTTTCAATTAAAATTCTTTGCTTTTGTGAAACACTCATGGCTTCTAAACGATTTGTACGTTGCTCTTCCGTTTCATTATAGCTTTTAAGAGATTTGGACGTTGCTCTTCCGTTTCATTTAAAATTCTTTGCTTTTGTGAAACACTCATGGCTTCTAAACGATTTGTACGTTGCTCTACCGTTTCATTATAGCTTTTAAGAGATTTGGACGTTGCTCTTCCGTTTCATTTAAATTCTTTGCTTTTGTGAAACTCTCATGGCTTCTAAACGATTTGTACGTTGCTCTTCCGTTTCATTATAGCTTTTAAGAGATTTGGACGTTGCTCTTCCGTTTCAATTAAAATTCTTTGCTTTTGTGAAACACTCATGGCTTCTAAACGATTTGTACGTTGCTCTTCCGTTTTATTATAGCTTTTAAGAGATTTGGACGTTGCTCTTCCGTTTCATTTAAAATTCTTTGCTTTTGTGAAACTCTCATGGCTTCTAAACGACTTGTACGTTGCTCTTTTATTTCATTATAGATTTTAAGAGATTTGAACGTTGCTCTTCCATTTCATTATAGCTTTTAAGAGATTTGCACGTTGCTCTTCCGTTTCATTTAAAATTCTTTGCTTTTGTGAAACTCTCCTGGCTTCTAAACGATTTGTACGTTGCTCTTCCGTTTCCTTTTGTGAAACAATCATGGCTTCTAAACGATTTGTACGTTGCTCTTCCGTTTCCTTTTGTGAAACACTCATGGCTTCTAAATGATTTGTACGTTGCTCTTCCATTTCATTATAGCTTTTAAGAGATTTGGACGTTGATCTTCCGTTTCATTTAAAATTCTTTGCTTTTGTGAAACTCTCATGGCTTCTAAACGATTTGTATGTTGCTCTTCCGTTTCGTTATAGTTTTTAAGAGATTTGGACGTTGCTCTTCCATTTCATTATAGCTTTTAAGAGATTTGGACGTTGCTCTTCCGTTTCATTTAAAATTCTTTGCTTTTGTGAAACACTCATGGCTTCTAAACGATTTGTACGTTGCTCGTCCATTTCATTTAAAATTCTTTGCTTTTGTGAAACTCTCATCGCTTCTAAACGATTTGTATGTTGCTCTTCCGTTTCGTTATAGTTTTTAAGAGATTTGGACGTTGCTCTTCCATTTCATTATAGCTTTTAAGAGATTTGGACGTTGCTCTTCCGTTTCATTTAAAATTCTTTGCTTTTGTGAACCACTCATGGCTTCTAAACGATTTGTACGTTGCTCGTCCATTTCATTATAGCTTTTAAGAGATTTGGACGTTGCTCTTCCGTTTCATTTAAAATTCTTTGCTTTTGTGAGACACTCATGGCTTCTAAATGATTTGTAAATTGCACTTCCGTTTCATTATAGCTTTTAAGAGATTTGGACGTTGCTCTTCCGTTTCATTTAAAATTCTTTGCTTTTGTGAAACTCTCATGGCTTCTAAACGATTTGTATGTTGCTCTTCCGTTTTGTTATAGTTATTAAGAGATTTGGACGTTGCTCTCCATTTCATTATAGCTTTTACGAGATTTGGACGTTGCTCTTCCGTTTCATTTAAAATTCTTTGCTTTTGTGAAACACTCATGGCTTCTAAACGATTTGTACGTTGCTCTTCCGTTTTATTATAGCTTTTAAGAGATTTGGACGTTGCTCTTCCGTTTCATTTAAAATTCTTTGCTTTTGTGAAACTCTAATGGCTTCTAAACGATTTGTATGTTGCTCTTCCGTTTCGTTATAGTTTTTAAGAGATTTGGACGTTGCTCTTCCATTTCATTATAGCTTTTAAGAGATTTGGACGTTGCTCTTCCGTTTCATTTAAAATTCTTTGCTTTTGTGAAACACTCATGGCTTCTAAACGATTTGTACGTTGCTCGTCCATTTCATTATAGCTTTTAAGAGATTTGGACGTTGCTCTTCCGTTTCATTTAAAATTCTTTGCTTTTGTTAAACACTCATGGCTTCTAAACGATTTGTATGTTGCTCTTCCGTTTCGTTATAGTGATTAAGAGATTTGGACGTTGCTCTCCATTTCATTATAGCTTTTAAGAGATTTGGACGTTGCTCTTCCCTTTCATTAAAAATTCTTTGCTTTTGTGAAACGCTCATGGCTTCTAAACGATTTGTACGTTGCTCTTCCGTTTCATTATAGCTTTTAAGAGATTTGGAAGTTGCTCTTCCGTTTCATTTAAAATTCTTTGCTTTTGTGAAACACTCATGGCTTCTAAACGATTTGTACGTTGCTCGTCCATTTCATTATAGCTTTTAAGAGATTTGGACGTTGCTCTTCCGTTTCATTTAAAATTCTTTGCTTTTGTGAGACACTCATGGCTTCTAAACGATTTGTCAGTTGCACTTCCGTTTTATTATAGCTTTTAAGAGATTTGGACGTTGCTCTTCCGTTTCATTTAAAATTCTTTGCTTTTGTGAAACACTCATGGCTTCTAAACGATTTGTACGTTGCTCGTCCATTTCATTTAAAATTCTTTGCTTTTGTGAAACTCTCATGGCTTCTAAACGATTTGTATGTTGCTCTTCCGTTTCGTTATAGTTTTTAAAAGATTTGGACGTTGCTCTTCCATTTCTTATAGCTTTTAAGAGATTTGGACGTTGCTCTTCCGTTTCATTTAAAATTCTTTGCTTTTGTGAAACACTCATGGCTTCTAAACGATTTGTACGTTGCTCGTCCATTTCATTTAAAATTCTTTGCTTTTGTGAAACTCTCATGGCTTCTAAACGATTTGTATGTTGCTCTTCCATTTCGTTATAGTTTTTAAGAGATTTGGACGTTGCTCTTCCATTTCATTATAGCTTTTAAGAGATTTGGACGTTGCTCTTCCGTTTCATTTAAAATTCTTTGCTTTTGTGAACCACTCATGGCTTCTAAACGATTTGTACGTTGCTCTTCCGTTTCATTATAGCTTTTAAGAGATTTGGACGTTGATCTTCCGTTTCATTTAAAATTCTTTGCTTTTGTGAAACTCTCATGGCTTCTAAACGATTTGTATATTGCTCTGCCGTTTCGTTATAGCTTTTAAGAGATTTGGACGTTGCTCTTCCGTTTCATTTAAAATTCTTTGCTTTTGTGAAACTCTCATGGCTTCTAAACGATTTGTATGTTGCTCTTCCATTTCGTTATAGTTATTAAGAGATTTGGACGTTGCTCTCCATTTCATTATAGCTTTTAAGAGATTTGGACGTTGCTCTTCCCTTTCATTTAAAATTCTTTGCTTTTGTGAAACACTCATGGCTTCTAAACGATTTGTATGTTGCTCTTCCGTTTCGTTATAGTTTTTAAGAGATTTGGACGTTGCTCTTCCATTATATTTAAAATTCTTTGCTTTTGTGAAACACTCATGGCTTCTAAACGATTTGTACGTTGCTCTTCCATTTCATTATAGCTTTTAAGAGATTTGGACGTTGCTCTTCCGTTTCATTTAAAATTCTTTGCTTTTGTGAACCACTCATGGCTTCTAAACGATTTGTACGTTGCTCTTCCATTTCATTATAGCTTTTAAGAGATTTGGACGTTGCTCTTCCGTTTCATTTAAAATTCTTTGCTTTTGTGAACCACTCATGGCTTCTAAACGATTTGTACGTTGCTCTTCCGTTTCATTATAGCTTTTAAGAGATTTGGACGTTGATCTTCCGTTTCATTTAAAATTCTTTGCTTTTGTGAAACTCTCATGGCTTCTAAACGATTTGTATATTGCTCTGCCGTTTCGTTATAGTTTTTAAGAGATTTGGACGTTGCTCTTCCGTTTCATTTAAAATTCTTTGCTTTTGTGAAACACTCATGGCTTCTAAACGATTTGTACGTTGCTCTTCCGTTTCATTATAGCTTTTAAGAGATTTGGACGTTGCTCTTCCGTTTCATTTAAATTCTTTGCTTTTGTGAAACTCTCATGGCTTCTAAACGATTTGTACGTTGCTCTTCCGTTTCATTATAGCTTTTAAGAGATTTGGACGTTGCTCTTCCGTTTCAATTAAAATTCTTTGCTTTTGTGAAACACTCATGGCTTCTAAACGATTTGTACGTTGCTCTTCCGTTTCATTATAGCTTTTAAGAGATTTGGACGTTGCTCTTCCGTTTCATTTAAAATTCTTTGCTTTTGTGAAACTCTCATGGCTTCTAAACGATTTGTATGTTGCTCTTCCGTTTCGTTATAGTTATTAAGAGATTTGGACGTTGCTCTTCCATTTCATTATAGCTTTTAAGAGATTTGGACGTTGCTCTTCCGTTTCATTATAGCTTTTAAGAGATTTGGACGTTGCTCTTCCGTTTCAATTAAAATTCTTTGCTTTTGTGAAACACTCATGGCTTCTAAACGATTTGTACGTTGCTCTTCCGTTTCATTATAGCTTTTAAGAGATTTGGACGTTGCTCTTCCGTTTCATTTAAAATTCTTTGCTTTTGTGAAACACTCATGGCTTCTAAACGATTTGTACGTTGCTCTTCCGTTTCATTATAGCTTTTAAGAGATTTGGACGTTGCTCTTCCGTTTCATTTAAATTCTTTGCTTTTGTGAAACTCTCATGGCTTCTAAACGATTTGTACGTTGCTCTTCCGTTTCATTATAGCTTTTAAGAGATTTGGACGTTGCTCTTCCGTTTCAATTAAAATTCTTTGCTTTTGTGAAACACTCATGGCTTCTAAACGATTTGTACGTTGCTCTTCCGTTTTATTATAGCTTTTAAGAGATTTGGACGTTGCTCTTCCGTTTCATTTAAAATTCTTTGCTTTTGTGAAACTCTCATGGCTTCTAAACGATTTGTACGTTGCTCTTTCATTTCATTATAGATTTTAAGAGATTTGAACGTTGCTCTTCCATTTCATTATAGCTTTTAAGAGATTTGCACGTTGCTCTTCCGTTTCATTTAAAATTCTTTGCTTTTGTGAAACTCTCCTGGCTTCTAAACGATTTGTACGTTGCTCTTCCGTTTCCTTTTGTGAAACAATCATGGCTTCTAAACGATTTGTACGTTGCTCTTCCGTTTCCTTTTGTGAAACACTCATGGCTTCTAAATGATTTGTACGTTGCTCTTCCATTTCATTATAGCTTTTAAGAGATTTGGACGTTGATCTTCCGTTTCATTTAAAATTCTTTGCTTTTGTGAAACTCTCATGGCTTCTAAACGATTTGTATGTTGCTCTTCCGTTTCGTTATAGTTTTTAAGAGATTTGGACGTTGCTCTTCCATTTCATTATAGCTTTTAAGAGATTTGGACGTTGCTCTTCCGTTTCATTTAAAATTCTTTGCTTTTGTGAAACACTCATGGCTTCTAAACGATTTGTACGTTGCTCGTCCATTTCATTTAAAATTCTTTGCTTTTGTGAAACTCTCATCGCTTCTAAACGATTTGTATGTTGCTCTTCCGTTTCGTTATAGTTTTTAAGAGATTTGGACGTTGCTCTTCCATTTCATTATAGCTTTTAAGAGATTTGGACGTTGCTCTTCCGTTTCATTTAAAATTCTTTGCTTTTGTGAACCACTCATGGCTTCTAAACGATTTGTACGTTGCTCGTCCATTTCATTATAGCTTTTAAGAGATTTGGACGTTGCTCTTCCGTTTCATTTAAAATTCTTTGCTTTTGTGAGACACTCATGGCTTCTAAATGATTTGTAAATTGCACTTCCGTTTCATTATAGCTTTTAAGAGATTTGGACGTTGCTCTTCCGTTTCATTTAAAATTCTTTGCTTTTGTGAAACTCTCATGGCTTCTAAACGATTTGTATGTTGCTCTTCCGTTTTGTTATAGTTATTAAGAGATTTGGACGTTGCTCTCCATTTCATTATAGCTTTTACGAGATTTGGACGTTGCTCTTCCGTTTCATTTAAAATTCTTTGCTTTTGTGAAACACTCATGGCTTCTAAACGATTTGTACGTTGCTCTTCCGTTTTATTATAGCTTTTAAGAGATTTGGACGTTGCTCTTCCGTTTCATTTAAAATTCTTTGCTTTTGTGAAACTCTAATGGCTTCTAAACGATTTGTATGTTGCTCTTCCGTTTCGTTATAGTTTTTAAGAGATTTGGACGTTGCTCTTCCATTTCATTATAGCTTTTAAGAGATTTGGACGTTGCTCTTCCGTTTCATTTAAAATTCTTTGCTTTTGTGAAACACTCATGGCTTCTAAACGATTTGTACGTTGCTCGTCCATTTCATTATAGCTTTTAAGAGATTTGGACGTTGCTCTTCCGTTTCATTTAAAATTCTTTGCTTTTGTTAAACACTCATGGCTTCTAAACGATTTGTATGTTGCTCTTCCGTTTCGTTATAGTGATTAAGAGATTTGGACGTTGCTCTCCATTTCATTATAGCTTTTAAGAGATTTGGACGTTGCTCTTCCGTTTCATTTAAAATTCTTTGCTTTTGTGAAACTCTAATGGCTTCTAAACGATTTGTATGTTGCTCTTCCGTTTCGTTATAGTTTTTAAGAGATTTGGACGTTGCTCTTCCATTTCATTATAGCTTTTAAGAGATTTGGACGTTGCTCTTCCGTTTCATTTAAAATTCTTTGCTTTTGTGAAACGCTCATGGCTTCTAAACGATTTGTACGTTGCTCTTCCGTTTCATTATAGCTTTTAAGAGATTTGGAAGTTGCTCTTCCGTTTCATTTAAAATTCTTTGCTTTTGTGAAACACTCATGGCTTCTAAACGATTTGTACGTTGCTCGTCCATTTCATTATAGCTTTTAAGAGATTTGGACGTTGCTCTTCCGTTTCATTTAAAATTCTTTGCTTTTGTGAGACACTCATGGCTTCTAAACGATTTGTCAGTTGCACTTCCGTTTTATTATAGCTTTTAAGAGATTTGGACGTTGCTCTTCCGTTTCATTTAAAATTCTTTGCTTTTGTGAAACACTCATGGCTTCTAAACGATTTGTACGTTGCTCGTCCATTTCATTTAAAATTCTTTGCTTTTGTGAAACTCTCATGGCTTCTAAACGATTTGTATGTTGCTCTTCCGTTTCGTTATAGTTTTTAAAAGATTTGGACGTTGCTCTTCCATTTCTTATAGCTTTTAAGAGATTTGGACGTTGCTCTTCCGTTTCATTTAAAATTCTTTGCTTTTGTGAAACACTCATGGCTTCTAAACGATTTGTACGTTGCTCGTCCATTTCATTTAAAATTCTTTGCTTTTGTGAAACTCTCATGGCTTCTAAACGATTTGTATGTTGCTCTTCCATTTCGTTATAGTTTTTAAGAGATTTGGACGTTGCTCTTCCATTTCATTATAGCTTTTAAGAGATTTGGACGTTGCTCTTCCGTTTCATTTAAAATTCTTTGCTTTTGTGAACCACTCATGGCTTCTAAACGATTTGTACGTTGCTCTTCCGTTTCATTATAGCTTTTAAGAGATTTGGACGTTGATCTTCCGTTTCATTTAAAATTCTTTGCTTTTGTGAAACTCTCATGGCTTCTAAACGATTTGTATATTGCTCTGCCGTTTCGTTATAGTTTTTAAGAGATTTGGACGTTGCTCTTCCATTATATTTAAAATTCTTTGCTTTTGTGAAACACTCATGGCTTCTAAACGATTTGTACGTTGCTCTTCCATTTCATTATAGCTTTTAAGAGATTTGGACGTTGCTCTTCCGTTTCATTTAAAATTCTTTGCTTTTGTGAACCACTCATGGCTTCTAAACGATTTGTACTTTGCTCTTCCGTTTCATTATAGCTTTTAAGAGATTTGGACGTTGCTCTTCCATTATATTTAAAATTCTTTGCTTTTGTGAAACACTCATGGCTTCTAAACGATTTGTACGTTGCTCTTCCATTTCATTATAGCTTTTAAGAGATTTGGACGTTGCTCTTCCGTTTCATTTAAAATTCTTTGCTTTTGTGAACCACTCATGGCTTCTAAACGATTTGTACGTTGCTCTTCCGTTTCATTATAGCTTTTAAGAGATTTGGACGTTGATCTTCCGTTTCATTTAAAATTCTTTGCTTTTGTGAAACTCTCATGGCTTCTAAACGATTTGTATATTGCTCTGCCGTTTCGTTATAGTTTTTAAGAGATTTGGACGTTGCTCTTCCGTTTCATTTAAAATTCTTTGCTTTTGTGAAACACTCATGGCTTCTAAACGATTTGTACGTTGCTCTTCCGTTTCATTATAGCTTTTAAGAGATTTGGACGTTGCTCTTCCGTTTCATTTAAAATTCTTTGCTTTTGTGAACCACTCATGGCTTCTAAACGATTTGTACGTTGCTCTTCCGTTTCATTATAGCTTTTAAGAGATTTGGACGTTGCTCTTCCGTTTCATTATAGCTTTTAAGAGATTTGGACGTTGATCTTCCGTTTCATTTAAATTCTTTGCTTTTGTGAAACTCTCATGGCTTCTAAACGATTTGTACGTTGCTCTTCCATTTCATTATAGCTTTTAAGAGATTTGGACGTTGCTCTTCCGTTTCAATTAAAATTCTTTGCTTTTGTGAAACACTCATGGCTTCTAAACGATTTGCCGTTTCATTATAGCTTTTAAGAGATTTGGACGTTGCTCTTCCGTTTCATTTAAAATTCTTTGCTTTTGTGAAACTCTCATGGCTTCTAAACGATTTGTATGTTGCTCTTCCGTTTCGTTATAGTTATTAAGAGATTTGGACGTTGCTCTCCATTTCATTATAGCTTTTAAGAGATTTGGACGTTGCTCTTCCCTTTCATTTAAAATTCTTTGCTTTTGTGAAACACTCATGGCTTCTGAACGATTTGTACATTGCTCTTCCGTTTCATTATAGCTTTTAAGAGATTTGGACGTTGATCTTCCGTTTCATTTAAAATTCTTTGCTTTTGTGAAACACTCATGGCTTCTAAACGATTTGTACGTTGCTCTTCCGTTTCATTATAGCTTTTAAGAGATTTGGACGTTGCTCTTCCGTTTCATTTAAAATTCTTTGCTTTTGTGAAACTCTCATGGATTCTAAACGATTTGTATGTTGCTCTTCCGTTTCGTTATAGTTATTAAGAGATTTGGACGTTGCTCTCCATTTCATTATAGCTTTTAAGAGATTTGGACGTTGCTCTTCCCTTTCATTTAAAATTCTTTGCTTTTGTGAAACACTCATGGCTTCTGAACGATTTGTACGTTGCTCTTCCGTTTCATTATAGCTTTTAAGAGATTTGGACGTTGCTCTTCCTTTTCATTTAAAATTCTTTGCTTTTGTGAAACTCTCATGGCTTCTAAACGATTTGTACGTTGCTCTTCCGTTTTATTATAGCTTTTAAGAGATTTGGACGTTGCTCTTCCGTTTCATTTAAAATTCTTTGCTTTTGTGAGACACTCATGGCTTCTAAACGATTTGTAAATTGCACTTCCGTTTCATTATAGCTTTTAAGAGATTTGGACGTTGCTCTTCCGTTTCATTTAAAATTCTTTGCTTTTGTGAGACACTCATGGCTTCTAAACGATTTGTAAATTGCACTTCCGTTTCATTATAGCTTTTAAGAGATTTGGACGTTGCTCTTCCGTTTCATTTAAAATTCTTTGCTTTTGTGAAACTCTCATGGCTTCTAAACGATTTGTATGTTGCTCTTCCATTTCGTTATAGTTATTAAGAGATTTGGACGTTGCTCTTCCGTTTCATTTAAAATTCTTTGCTTTTGTGAAACACTCATGGCTTCTGAACGATTTGTACGTTGCTCTTCCGTTTCATTATAGCTTTTAAGAGATTTGGACGTTGCTCTTCCTTTTCATTTAAAATTCTTTGCTTTTGTGAAACTCTCATGGCTTCTAAACGATTTGTACGTTGCTCTTCCGTTTTATTATAGCTTTTAAGAGATTTGGACGTTGCTCTTCCGTTTCATTTAAAATTCTTTGCTTTTGTGAGACACTCATGGCTTCTAAACGATTTGTAAATTGCACTTCCGTTTCATTATAGCTTTTAAGAGATTTGGACGTTGCTCTTCCCTTTCATTTAAAATTCTTTGCTTTTGTGAAACACTCATGGCTTCTGAACGATTTGTACGTTGCTCTTCCGTTTCGTTATAGTTATTAAGAGATTTGGACGTTGCTCTCCATTTCATTATAGCTTTTAAGAGATTTGGACGTTGCTCTTCCCTTTCATTTAAAATTCTTTGCTTTTGTGAAACACTCATGGCTTCTGAACGATTTGTACGTTGCTCTTCCGTTTCATTATAGCTTTTAAGAGATTTGGACGTTGCTCTTCCTTTTCATTTAAAATTCTTTGCTTTTGTGAAACTCTCATGGCTTCTAAACGATTTGTACGTTGCTCTTCCGTTTTATTATAGCTTTTAAGAGATTTGGACGTTGCTCTTCCCTTTCATTTAAAATTCTTTGCTTTTGTGAAACACTCATGGCTTCTAAACGATTTGTACGTTGCTCTTCCGGTTTATTATAGCTTTTAAGAGATTTGGACGTTGCTCTTCCTTTTCATTTAAAATTCTTTGCTTTTGTGAAACTCTCATGGCTTCTAAACGATTTGTACGTTGCTCTTCCGTTTTATTATAGCTTTTAAGAGATTTGGACGTTGCTCTTCCTTTTCATTTAAAATTCTTTGCTTTTGTGAAACTCTCATGGCTTCTAAACGATTTGTACGTTGCTCTTCCGTTTTATTATAGCTTTTAAGAGATTTGGACGTTGCTCTTCCGTTTCATTTAAAATTCTTTGCTTTTGTGAGACACTCATGGCTTCTAAACGATTTGTAAATTGTACTTCCGTTTCATTATAGCTTTTAAGAGATTTGGACGTTGCTCTTCCGTTTCATTTAAAATTCTTTGCTTTTGTGAAACTCTCATGGCTTCTAAACGATTTGTATGTTGCTCTTCCATTTCGTTATAGTTATTAAGAGATTTGGACGTTGCTCTCCATTTCATTATAGCTTTTAAGAGATTTGGACGTTGCTCTTCCCTTTCATTTAAAATTCTTTGCTTTTGTGAAACACTCATGGCTTCTAAACGATTTGTATATTGCTCTTCCGTTTCGTTATAGTTTTTAAGAGATTTGGACGTTGCTCTTCCATTATATTTAAAATTCTTTGCTTTTGTGAAACACTCATGGCTTCTAAACGATTTGTACGTTGCTCTTCCATTTCATTATAGCTTTTAAGAGATTTGGACGTTGCTCTTCCGTTTCATTTAAAATTCTTTGCTTTTGTGAACCACTCATGGCTTCTAAACGATTTGTACGTTGCTCTTCCGTTTCATTATAGCTTTTAAGAGATTTGGACGTTGATCTTCCGTTTCATTTAAAATTCTTTGCTTTTGTGAAACTCTCATGGCTTCTAAACGATTTGTATATTGCTCTGCCGTTTCGTTATAGTTTTTAAGAGATTTGGACGTTGCTCTTCCGTTTCATTTAAAATTCTTTGCTTTTGTGAAACACTCATGGCTTCTAAACGATTTGTACGTTGCTCTTCCGTTTCATTATAGCTTTTAAGAGATTTGGACGTTGCTCTTCCGTTTCATTATAGCTTTTAAGAGATTTGGACGTTGCTCTTCCGTTTCATTTAAAATTCTTTGCTTTTGTGAACCACTCATGGCTTCTAAACGATTTGTACGTTGCTCTTCCATTTCATTATAGCTTTTAAGAGATTTGGACGTTGCTCTTCCGTTTCATTTAAAATTCTTTGCTTTTGTGAACCACTCATGGCTTCTAAACGATTTGTACGTTGCTCTTCCGTTTCATTATAGCTTTTAAGAGATTTGGACGTTGATCTTCCGTTTCATTTAAAATTCTTTGCTTTTGTGAAACTCTCATGGCTTCTAAACGATTTGTATATTGCTCTGCCGTTTCGTTATAGTTTTTAAGAGATTTGGACGTTGCTCTTCCGTTTCATTTAAAATTCTTTGCTTTTGTGAAACACTCATGGCTTCTAAACGATTTGTACGTTGCTCTTCCGTTTCATTATAGCTTTTAAGAGATTTGGACGTTGCTCTCCCGTTTCATTTAAATTCTTTGCTTTTGTGAAACTCTCATGGCTTCTAAACGATTTGTACGTTGCTCTTCCGTTTCATTATAGCTTTTAAGAGATTTGGACGTTGCTCTTCCGTTTCAATTAAAATTCTTTGCTTTTGTGAAACACTCATGGCTTCTAAACGATTTGTACGTTGCTCTTCCGTTTCGTTATAGTTATTAAGAGATTTGGACGTTGCTCTCCATTTCATTATAGCTTTTAAGAGATTTAGACGTTGCTCTTCCCTTTCATTTAAAATTCTTTGCTTTTGTGAAACTCTCATGGCTTCTAAACGATTTGTATGTTGCTCTTCCGTTTCGTTATAGTTATTAAGAGATTTGGACGTTGCTCTCCATTTCATTATAGCTTTTAAGAGATTTAGACGTTGCTCTTCCCTTTCATTTAAAATTCTTTGCTTTTGTGAAACACTCATGGCTTCTGAACGATTTGTACGTTGCTCTTCCGTTTCATTATAGCTTTTAAGAGATTTGGACGTTGCTCTTCCGTTTCATTTAAAATTCTTTGCTTTTGTGAAACACTCATGGCTTCTAAACGATTTGTATGTTGCTCTTCCGTTTCGTTATAGTTATTAAGAGATTTGGACGTTGCTCTCCATTTCATTATAGCTTTTAAGAGATTTAGACGTTGCTCTTCCCTTTCATTTAAAATTCTTTGCTTTTGTGAAACACTCATGGCTTCTGAACGATTTGTACGTTGCTCTTCCGTTTCATTATAGCTTTTAAGAGATTTGGACGTTGCTCTTCCGTTTCATTTAAAATTCTTTGCTTTTGTGAAACACTCATGGCTTCTAAACGATTTGTACGTTGCTCGTCCATTTCATTATAGCTTTTAAGAGATTTGGACGTTGCTCTTCCGTTTCATTTAAAATTCTTTGCTTTTGTGAGACACTCATGGCTTCTAAATGATTTGTAAATTGCACTTCCGTTTCATTATAGCTTTTAAGAGATTTGTACGTTGCTCGTCCATTTCATTTAAAATTCTTTGCTTTTGTGAAACTCTCATCGCTTCTAAACGATTTGTATGTTGCTCTTCCGTTTCGTTATAGTTTTTAAGAGATTTGGACGTTGCTCTTCCATTTCATTATAGCTTTTAAGAGATTTGGACGTTGCTCTTCCGTTTCATTTAAAATTCTTTGCTTTTGTGAACCACTCATGGCTTCTAAACGATTTGTACGTTGCTCGTCCATTTCATTATAGCTTTTAAGAGATTTGGACGTTGCTCTTCCGTTTCATTTAAAATTCTTTGCTTTTGTGAGACACTCATGGCTTCTAAATGATTTGTAAATTGCACTTCCGTTTCATTATAGCTTTTAAGAGATTTGGACGTTGCTCTTCCGTTTCATTTAAAATTCTTTGCTTTTGTGAGACACTCATGGCTTCTAAATGATTTGTAAATTGCACTTCCGTTTCATTATAGCTTTTAAGAGATTTGGACGTTGCTCTTCCGTTTCATTTAAAATTCTTTGCTTTTGTGAAACTCTCATGGCTTCTAAACGATTTGTATGTTGCTCTTCCGTTTTGTTATAGTTATTAAGAGATTTGGACGTTGCTCTCCATTTCATTATAGCTTTTAAGAGATTTGGACGTTGCTCTTCCGTTTCATTTAAAATTCTTTGCTTTTGTGAAACTCTAATGGCTTCTAAACGATTTGTATGTTGCTCTTCCGTTTCGTTATAGTTTTTAAGAGATTTGGACGTTGCTCTTCCATTTCATTATAGCTTTTAAGAGATTTGGACGTTGCTCTTCCGTTTCATTTAAAATTCTTTGCTTTTGTGAAACACTCATGGCTTCTAAACGATTTGTACGTTGCTCGTCCATTTCATTATAGCTTTTAAGAGATTTGGACGTTGCTCTTCCGTTTCATTTAAAATTCTTTGCTTTTGTTAAACACTCATGGCTTCTAAACGATTTGTATGTTGCTCTTCCGTTTCGTTATAGTTATTAAGAGATTTGGACGTTGCTCTCCATTTCATTATAGCTTTTAAGAGATTTGGACGTTGCCCTTCCCTTTCATTAAAAATTCTTTGCTTTTGTGAAACGCTCATGGCTTCTAAACGATTTGTACGTTGCTCTTCCGTTTCATTATAGCTTTTAAGAGATTTGGAAGTTGCTCTTCCGTTTCATTTAAAATTCTTTGCTTTTGTGAAACACTCATGGCTTCTAAACGATTTGTACGTTGCTCGTCCATTTCATTATAGCTTTTAAGAGATTTGGACGTTGCTCTTCCGTTTCATTTAAAATTCTTTGCTTTTGTGAGACACTCATGGCTTCTAAACGATTTGTCAGTTGCACTTCCGTTTTATTATAGCTTTTAAGAGATTTGGACGTTGCTCTTCCGTTTCATTTAAAATTCTTTGCTTTTGTGAAACACTCATGGCTTCTAAACGATTTGTACGTTGCTCGTCCATTTCATTTAAAATTCTTTGCTTTTGTGAAACTCTCATGGCTTCTAAACGATTTGTATGTTGCTCTTCCGTTTCGTTATAGTTTTTAAAAGATTTGGACGTTGCTCTTCCATTTCTTATAGCTTTTAAGAGATTTGGACGTTGCTCTTCCGTTTCATTTAAAATTCTTTGCTTTTGTGAAACACTCATGGCTTCTAAACGATTTGTACGTTGCTCGTCCATTTCATTTAAAATTCTTTGCTTTTGTGAAACTCTCATGGCTTCTAAACGATTTGTATGTTGCTCTTCCATTTCGTTATAGTTTTTAAGAGATTTGGACGTTGCTCTTCCATTTCGTTATACCTTTTAAGAGATTTGGACGTTGCTCTTCCGTTTCATTTAAAATTCTTTGCTTTTGTGAACCACTCATGGCTTCTAAACGATTTGTACGTTGCTCCTCCGTTTCATTATAGCTTTTAAGAGATTTGGACGTTGCTCTTCCGTTTCATTTAAAATTCTTTGCTTTTGTGAAACACTCATGGCTTCTAAACGATTTGTACGTTGCTCTTCCGTTTTATTATAGCTTTTAAGAGATTTGGACGTTGGTCTTCCGTTTCATTTAAAATTCTTTGCTTTTGTGAAACTCTCATGGCTTCTAAACGATTTGTATGTTGCTCTTCCGTTTCGTTATAGTTTTTAAGAGATTTGGACGTTGCTCTTCCATTTCATTATAGCTTGTAAGAGATTTGGACGTTGCTCTTCCGTTTCATTTAAAATTCTTTGCTTTTGTGAAACACTCATGGCTTCTAAACGATTTGTACGTTGCTCGTCCATTTCATTATAGCTTTTAAGAGTTTTGGACGTTGCTCTTCCGTTTCATTTAAAATTCTTTGCCTTTGTGAAACTCTCATGGCTTCTAAACGATTTGTACGTTGCTCCTCCGTTTCATTATAGCTTTTAAGGGATTTGGACGTTGCTCTTCCGTTTTATTTAAAATTCTTTGCTTTTGTGAAACACTCATGGCTTCTAACGTTGCTCTTCCGTTTCATTATAGCTTTTAAGAGATTTGGACGTTGCTCTTCCGTTTCATTTAAAATTCTTTGCTTTTGTGAAACTCTCATGGCTTCTAAACGATTTGTACGTTGCTCCTCCGTTTCATTATAGCTTTTAAGAGATTTGGACGTTGCTCTTCCGTTTTATTTAAAATTGTTTGCTTTTGTGAAACACTCATGGCTTCTAAGCGATTTGTAACGTTGCTCTTCCGTTTCATTATAGCTTTTAAGAGATTTGGACGTTGCTCTTCCATTTCATTATAGCTTTTAAGAGATTTGGACGTTGCTCTTCCGTTTCATTTAAAATTCTTTGCTTTTGTGAAACTCTCATGGCTTTTAAACGATTTGTACGTTGCTCTTCCGTTTCATTATTGCTTTTAAGAGATTTGGACGTTGCTCTTCCGTTTCATTTAAAATTCTTTGCTTTTGTGAAACTCTCATGGCTTCTAAACGATGTGTACGTTGCTCTTCCGTTTCATTATAGCTTTTAAGAGATTTGGACGTTGCTCTTCCGTTTCATTTAAAATTCTTTGCTTTTGTTAAACACTCATGGCTTCTAAACGATTTGTACGTTGCTCTTCCATTTCATTATAGCTTTTAAGAGATTTGGACGTTGCTCTTCCGTTTCATTTAAAATTCTTTGCTTTTGTGAAACTCTCATGGCTTCTCAACGATTTGTACGTTTCTTTTCCGTTTCGTTATAGTTTTTAAGAGATTTGGACGTTGCTCTTCCGTTTCATTTAAAATTCTTTGCTTTTGTGAAACACTCATGGTTTCTAAACGATTTGTACGTTGCTTTTCCGTTTCATTATAGCTTTTAAGAGATTTGGACGTTGCTCTTCCGTTTCATTTAAATTCTTTGCTTTTGTGAAACTCTCATGGCTGCTAAACGATTTGTATGTTGCTCTTCCGTTTCGTTATAGTTTTTAAGAGATTTGGACGTTGCTCTTCCGTTTCATTTAAAATTCTTTACTTTTGTGAAACTCTCATGGCTGCTAAACGATTTGTATGTTGCTCTTCCGTTTCGTTATAGTTTTTAAGAGATTTGGACGTTGCTCTTCTATTTCATTATAGCTTTTAAGAGATTTGCACGTTGCTCTTCCGTTTCATTTAAAATTCTTTGCTTTTGTGAAACTCTCATGGCTTTTCAACGATTTGTACGCTGCTCTTTCATTTCATTATAGATTTTAAGAGATTTGTACGTTGCTGTTTCGTTTCGTTATAGTTTTTAAGAGATTTTGACGTTGCTCTTCCATTATATTTAAAATTCTTTGCTTTTGTGAAACACTCATGGCTTCTAAACGATTTGTACGTTGCTCTTCCGTTTCATTATAGCTTTTAAGAGATTTGGACGTTGCTCTTCCATTTCATTATAGCTTTTGAGAGATTTGGACGTTGCTCTTCCGTTTCATTTAAAATTCTTTGCTTTTGTGAAACACTCATGGCTTCTAAACGATTTATACGTTGCTTTTCCGTTTCATTATAGCTTTTAAGAGATTTGGACGTTGCTCTTCCGTTTCATTTACATTCTTTGCTTTTGTGAAACTCTCATGGCTGCTAAACGATTTGTATGTTGCTCTTCCGTTTCGTTATAGTTTTTAAGAGATTTGGACGTTGCTCTTCCGTTTCATTTAAAATTCTTTACTTTCGTGAAACTCTCATGGCTTCTAAACGATTTGTATGTTGTTCTTCCGTTTCGTTATAGTTTTTAAGAGATTTGGACGTTGCTCTTCCATTTCATTATAGCTTTTAAGAGATTTGGACGTTGCTCTTCCGTTTCATTAAAAATTCTTTGCTTTTGTGAAACACTCATGGCTTCTAAACGATTTATACGTTGCTTTTCCGTTTCATTATAGCTTTTAAGAGATTTGGACGTTGCTCTTCCGTTTCATTTAAATTCTTTGCTTTTGTGAAACTCTCATGGCTGCTAAACGATTTGTATGTTGCTCTTCCGTTTCGTTATAGTTTTTAAGAGATTTGGACGTTGCTCTTCCGTTTCATTTAAAATTCTTTGCTTTTGTGAAACTCTCATGGCTGCTAAACGATTTGTATGTTGCTCTTCCGTTTCGTTATAGTTTTTAAGAGATTTGGACGTTGCTCTTCCGTTTCATTTAAAATTCTTTGCTTTTGTGAAACACTCATGGCTTCTAAACGATTTGTACGTTGCTCTTCCGTTTCATTATAGCTTTTAAGAGATTTGGACGTTGCTCTTCCGTTTCATTTAAATTCTTTGCTTTTGTGAAACTCTCATGGCTTCTAAACGATTTGTACGTTGCTCTTTCATTTCATTATAGATTTTAAGAGATTTGAACGTTGCTCTTCCATTTCATTATAGCTTTTAAGAGATTTGTACGTTGCTCTTCCGTTTCATTTAAAATTCTTTGCTTTTGTGAAACACTTATGGCTTCTACACGATTTGTACGTTGCTCTTCCGTTTCATTATAGCTTTTAAGAGATTTGGACGTTGCTCTTCCGTTTCATTATAGCTTTTAAGAGATTTGGACGTTGCTCTTCCGTTTTATTTAAAATTGTTTGCTTTTATGAAACATTATAGCTTCTAAGCGATTTGTAACGTTGCTCTTCCGTTTCATTATAGCTTTTAAGAGATTTGGACGTTGCTCTTCCATTTCATTATAGCTTTTAAGAGATTTGGACGTTGCTCTTCCGTTTCATTTAAAATTCTTTGCTTTTGTGAAACTCTCATGGCTTTTAAACGATTTGTACGTTGCTCTTCCGTTTCATTATTGCTTTTAAGAGATTTGGACGTTGCTTTTCCGTTTCATTTAAAATTCTTTGCTTTTGTGAAACTCTCATGGCTTCTAAACGATTTGTACGTTGCTCTTCCGTTTCATTATAGCTTTTAAGAGATTTGGACGTTGCTCTTCCGTTTCATTTAAAATTCTTTGCTTTTGTTAAACACTCATGGCTTCTAAACGATTTGTACGTTGCTCTTCCATTTCATTATAGCTTTTAAGAGATTTGGACGTTGCTCTTCCGTTTCATTTAAAATTCTTTGCTTTTGTGAAACTCTCATGGCTTCTCAACGATTTGTACGTTTCTTTTCCGTTTCGTTATAGTTTTTAAGAGATTTGGACGTTGCTCTTCCGTTTCATTTAAAATTCTTTACTTTTGTGAAACACTCATGGTTTCTAAACGATTTGTACGTTGCTTTTCCGTTTCATTATAGCTTTTAAGAGATTTGGACGTTGCTCTTCCGTTTCATTTAAATTCTTTGCTTTTGTGAAACTCTCATGGCTGCTAAACGATTTGTATGTTGCTCTTCCGTTTCGTTATAGTTTTTAAGAGATTTGGACGTTGCTCTTCCGTTTCATTTAAATGTCTTTACTTTTGTGAAACTCTCATGGCTGCTAAACGATTTGTATGTTGCTCTTCCGTTTCGTTATAGTTTTTAAGAGATTTGGACGTTGCTCTTCTATTTCATTATAGCTTTTAAGAGATTTGCACGTTGCTTTTCCGTTTCATTTAAAATTCTTTGCTTTTGTGAAACTCTCATGGCTTTTCAACGATTTGTACGCTGCTCTTTCATTTCATTATAGATTTTAAGAGATTTGTACGTTGCTGTTTCGTTTCGTTATAGTTTTTAAGAGATTTTGACGTTGCTCTTCCATTATATTTAAAATTCTTTGCTTTTGTGAAACACTCATGGCTTCTAAACGATTTGTACGTTGCTCTTCCGTTTATAGCTTTTAAGAGATTTGGACGTTGCTCTTCCATTTCATTATAGCTTTTGAGAGATTTGGACGTTGCTCTTCCGTTTCATTTAAAATTCTTTGCTTTTGTGAAACAATCATGGCTTCTAAACGATTTATACGTTGCTTTTCCGTTTCATTATAGCTTTTAAGAGATTTGGACGTTGCTCTTCCGTTTCATTTACATTCTTTGCTTTTGTGAAACTCTCATGGCTGCTAAACGATTTGTATGTTGCTCTTCCGTTTCGTTATAGTTTTTAAGAGATTTGGACGTTGCTCTTCCGTTTCATTTAAAATTCTTTACTTTTGTGAAACTCTCATGGCTTCTAAACGATTTGTATGTTGTTCTTCCGTTTCGTTATAGTTTTTAAGAGATTTGGACGTTGCTCTTCCATTTCATTATAGCTTTTAAGAGATTTGGACGTTGCTCTTCCGTTTCATTTAAAATTCTTTGCTTTTGTGAAACACTCATGGCTTCTAAACGATTTATACGTTGCTTTTATGTTTCATTATAGCTTTTAAGAGATTTGGACGTTGCTCTTCCGTTTCATTTAAATTCTTTGCTTTTGTGAAACTCTCATGGCTGCTAAACGATTTGTATGTTGCTCTTCCGTTTCGTTATAGTTTTTAAGAGATTTGGACGTTGCTCTTCCGTTTCATTTAAAATTCTTTGCTTTTGTGAAACTCTCATGGCTGCTAAACGATTTGTATGTTGCTCTTCCGTTTCGTTATAGTTTTTAAGAGATTTGGACGTTGCTCTTCCGTTTCATTTAAAATTCTTTGCTTTTGTGAAACACTCATGGCTTCTAAACGATTTGTACGTTGCTCTTCCGTTTCATTATAGCTTTTAAGAGATTTGGACGTTGCTCTTCCGTTTCATTTAAATTCTTTGCTTTTGTGAAACTCTCATGGCTTCTAAACGATTTGTACGTTGCTCTTTCATTTCATTATAGATTTTAAGAGATTTGAACGTTGCTCTTCCATTTCATTATAGCTTTTAAGAGATTTGCACGTTGCTCTTCCGTTTTATTTAAAATTCTTTGCTTTTGTGAAACACTTATGGCTTCTACACGATTTGTACGTTGCTCTTCCGTTTCATTTAAATTCTTTGCTTTTGTGAAACTCTCATGGCTTCTAAACGATTTGTACGTTGCTCTTCCGTTTCATTATAGCTTTTAAGAGATTTGGACGTTGCTCTTCCGTTTCAATTAAAATTCTTTGCTTTTGTGAAACACTCATGGCTTCTAAACGATTTGTATATTGCTCTTCCGTTTCATTATAGCTTTTAAGAGATTTGGACGTTGTTCTTCCGTTTCAATTAAAATTCTTTGCTTTTGTGAAACACTCATGGCTTCTAAACGATTTGTATATTGCTCTGTCGTTTCGTTATAGTTTTTAAGAGATTTGGACGTTGCTCGTCCGTTTCATTTAAAATTCTTTGCTTTTGTGAAACACTCATGGCTTCTAAACGATTTGTACGTTGCTCTTCCGTTTCATTATAGCTTTTAAGAGATTTGGACGTTGCTCTTCCGTTTCATTATAGCTTTTAAGAGATTTGGACGTTGCTCTTCCGTTTCATTTAAAATTCTTTGCTTTTGTGAACCACTCATGGCTTCTAAACGATTTGTACGTTGCTCTTCCATTTCATTATAGCTTTTAAGAGATTTGGACTTTGCTCTTCCGTTTCATTTAAAATTCTTTGCTTTTGTGAACCACTCATGGCTTCTAAACGATTTGTACGTTGCTCTTCCGTTTCATTATAGTTTTTAAGAGATTTGGACGTTGCTCTTCCATTTCATTATAGCTTTTAAGAGATTTGGACGTTGCTCTTCCGTTTCATTTAAAATTCTTTGCTTTTGTGAACCACTCATGGCTTCTAAACGATTTGTACGTTGCTCGTCCATTTCATTATAGCTTTTAAGAGATTTGGACGTTGCTCTTCCGTTTCATTTAAAATTCTTTGCTTTTGTGAGACACTCATGGCTTCTAAATGATTTGTAAATTGCACTTCCGTTTCATTATAGCTTTTAAGAGATTTGGACGTTGCTCTTCTGTTTCATTTAAAATTCTTTGCTTTTGTGAAACACTTATGGCTTCTACACGATTTGTACGTTGCTCTTCCGTTTCATTATAGCTTTTAAGAGATTTGGACGTTGCTCTTCCGTTTCAATTAAAATTCTTTGCTTTTGTGAAACTCTCATGGCTTCTAAACGATTTGTACGTTGCTCTTTCATTTCATTATAGATTTTAAGAGATTTGAACGTTGCTCTTCCATTTCATTATAGCTTTTAAGAGATTTGTACGTTGCTCTTCCGTTTCATTTAAAATTCTTTGCTTTTGTGAAACACTTATGGCTTCTACACGATTTGTACATTGCTCTTCCGTTTCATTATAGCTTTTAAGAGATTTGGACGTTGCTCTTCCGTTTCATTATAGCTTTTAAGAGATTTGGACGTTGCTCTTCCGTTTCATTTAAAATTCTTTGCTTTTGTGAAACAATCATGGCTTCTAAACGATTTATACGTTGCTTTTCCGTTTCATTATAGCTTTTAAGAGATTTGGACGTTGCTCTTCCGTTTCATTTACATTCTTTGCTTTTGTGAAACTCTCATGGCTGCTAAACGATTTGTATGTTGCTCTTCCGTTTCGTTATAGTTTTTAAGAGATTTGGACGTTGCTCTTCCGTTTCATTTAAAATTCTTTACTTTTGTGAAACTCTCATGGCTTCTAAACGATTTGTATGTTGTTCTTCCGTTTCGTTATAGTTTTTAAGAGATTTGGACGTTGCTCTTCCATTTCATTATAGCTTTTAAGAGATTTGGACGTTGCTCTTCCGTTTCATTTAAAATTCTTTGCTTTTGTGAAACACTCATGGCTTCTAAACGATTTATACGTTGCTTTTCCGTTTCATTATAGCTTTTAAGAGATTTGGACGTTGCTCTTCCGTTTCATTTAAATTCTTTGCTTTTGTGAAACTCTCATGGCTGCTAAACGATTTGTATGTTGCTCTTCCGTTTCGTTATAGTTTTTAAGAGATTTGGACGTTGCTCTTCCGTTTCATTTAATAATCTTTGCTTTTGTGAAACTCTCATGGCTTCTCAACGATTTATTCGTTTCTCTTCCGTTTCGTTATAGTTTTTAAGAGATTTGGACGTTGCTCTTCCATTATATTTAAAATTCTTTGCATTTGTGAAACTCTCATGGCTTCTAAACGATTTGTATATTGGTCTGCCGTTTCGTTATTGTTTTTAAGAGATTTGGACGTTGCTCTTCCGTTTCATTTAAAATTCTTTGCTTTTGTGAAACACTCATGGCTTCTAAACGATTTGTACGTTGCTCTTCCGTTTCATTATAGCTTTTAAGAGATTTGGACGTTGCCCTTCCGTTTCATTTAAATTCTTTGCTTTTGTGAAACTCTCATGGCTTCTAAACGATTTGTACGTTGCTCTTCCGTTTCATTATAGCTTTTAAGAGATTTGGACGTTGCTCTTCCGTTTCATTTAAATTCTTTGCTTTTGTGAAACTCTCATGGCTTCTAAACGATTTGCACGTTGCTCTTCCGTTTCATTATAGCTTTTAAGAAATTTGGACGTTGCTCTTCCGTTTCATTTAAAATTCTTTGCTTTTGTGAAACTCTCATGGCTTCTAAACGATTTGGACGTTGCTCTCCATTTCATTATAGCTTTTAAGAGATTTGGACGTTGCTCTTCCGTTTCATTTAAAATTCTTTGCTTTTGTGAAACTCTCATGGCTTCTAAACTATTTGTACGTTGCTCTTTCATTTCATTATAGATTTTAAGAGATTTGGACGTTGCTCTTCCGTTTCATTTAAATTCTTTGCTTTTGTGAAACTCTCATGGCTTCTAAACGATTTGTACGTTGCTCTTCCGTTTCATTATAGCTTTTAAGAGATTTGGACGTTGCTCTTCCGTTTCATTTAAATTCTTTGCTTTTGTGAAACTCTCATGGCTTCTAAACGATTTGTTCGTTTCTCTTCCGTTTCGTTATAGTTTTTAAGAGATTTGGACGTTGCTCTTCCATTATATTTAAAATTCTTTGCATTTGTGAAACTCTCATGGCTTCTAAACGATTTGTATGTTGCTCTTCCGTTTCGTTATAGTTTTTAAGAGATTTGGACGTTGCTCTTCCATTATATTTAAAATTCTTTGCTTTTGTGAAACACTCATGGCTTCTAAACGATTTGTACGTTGCTCTTCCGTTTCATTATAGCTTTTAAGAGATTTGGACGTTGATCTTCCGTTTCATTTAATAATCTTTGCTTTTGTGAAACTCTCATGGCTTCTAAACGATTTGTTCGTTTCTCTTCCGTTTCGTTATAGTTTTTAAGAGATTTGGACGTTGCTCTTCCATTATATTTAAAATTCTTTGCATTTGTGAAACTCTCATGGCTTCTAAACGATTTGTATATTGGTCTGCCGTTTCGTTATAGTTTTTAAGAGATTTGGACGTTGCTCTTCCGTTTCATTTAAAATTCTTTGCTTTTGTGAAACACTCATGGCTTCTAAACGATTTGTACGTTGCTCTTCCGTTTCATTATAGTTTTTAAGAGATTTGGACGTTGCTCTTCCATTTCATTATAGCTTTTAAGAGATTTGGACGTTGCTCTTCCGTTTCATTTAAAATTCTTTGCTTTTGTGAACCACTCATGGCTTCTAAACGATTTGTACGTTGCTCGTCCATTTCATTATAGCTTTTAAGAGATTTGGACGTTGCTCTTCCGTTTCATTTAAAATTCTTTGCTTTTGTGAGACACTCATGGCTTCTAAATGATTTGTAAATTGCACTTCCGTTTCATTATAGCTTTTAAGAGATTTGGACGTTGCTCTTCTGTTTCATTTAAAATTCTTTGCTTTTGTGAAACACTTATGGCTTCTACACGATTTGTACGTTGCTCTTCCGTTTCATTATAGCTTTTAAGAGATTTGGACGTTGCTCTTCCGTTTCAATTAAAATTCTTTGCTTTTGTGAAACTCTCATGGCTTCTAAACGATTTGTACGTTGCTCTTTCATTTCATTATAGATTTTAAGAGATTTGAACGTTGCTCTTCCATTTCATTATAGCTTTTAAGAGATTTGTACGTTGCTCTTCCGTTTCATTTAAAATTCTTTGCTTTTGTGAAACACTTATGGCTTCTACACGATTTGTACGTTGCTCTTCCGTTTCATTATAGCTTTTAAGAGATTTGGACGTTGCTCTTCCGTTTCATTATAGCTTTTAAGAGATTTGGACGTTGCTCTTCCGTTTCATTTAAAATTCTTTGCTTTTGTGAAACAATCATGGCTTCTAAACGATTTATACGTTGCTTTTCCGTTTCATTATAGCTTTTGAGAGATTTGGACGTTGCTCTTCCGTTTCATTTACATTCTTTGCTTTTGTGAAACTCTCATGGCTGCTAAACGATTTGTATGTTGCTCTTCCGTTTCGTTATAGTTTTTAAGAGATTTGGACGTTGCTCTTCCGTTTCATTTAAAATTCTTTACTTTTGTGAAACTCTCATGGCTTCTAAACGATTTGTATGTTGTTCTTCCGTTTCGTTATAGTTTTTAAGAGATTTGGACGTTGCTCTTCCATTTCATTATAGCTTTTAAGAGATTTGGACGTTGCTCTTCCGTTTCATTTAAAATTCTTTGCTTTTGTGAAACACTCATGGCTTCTAAACGATTTATACGTTGCTTTTCCGTTTCATTATAGCTTTTAAGAGATTTGGACGTTGCTCTTCCGTTTCATTTAAATTCTTTGCTTTTGTGAAACTCTCATGGCTGCTAAACGATTTGTATGTTGCTCTTCCGTTTCGTTATAGTTTTTAAGAGATTTGGACGTTGCTCTTCCGTTTCATTTAATAATCTTTGCTTTTGTGAAACTCTCATGGCTTCTCAACGATTTGTTCGTTTCTCTTCCGTTTCGTTATAGTTTTTAAGAGATTTGGACGTTGCTCTTCCATTATATTTAAAATTCTTTGCATTTGTGAAACTCTCATGGCTTCTAAACGATTTGTATATTGGTCTGCCGTTTCGTTATAGTTTTTAAGAGATTTGGACGTTGCTCTTCCGTTTCATTTAAAATTCTTTGCTTTTGTGAAACACTCATGGCTTCTAAACGATTTGTACGTTGCTCTTCCGTTTCATTATAGCTTTTAAGAGATTTGGACGTTGCCCTTCCGTTTCATTTAAATTCTTTGCTTTTGTGAAACTCTCATGGCTTCTAAACGATTTGTACGTTGCTCTTCCGTTTCATTATAGCTTTTAAGAGATTTGGACGTTGCTCTTCCGTTTCATTTAAATTCTTTGCTTTTGTGAAACTCTCATGGCTTCTAAACGATTTGCACGTTGCTCTTCCGTTTCATTATAGCTTTTAAGAAATTTGGACGTTGCTCTTCCGTTTCATTTAAAATTCTTTGCTTTTGTGAAACTCTCATGGCTTCTAAACGATTTGGACGTTGCTCTCCTTTTCATTATAGCTTTTAAGAGATTTGGACGTTGCTCTTCCGTTTCATTTAAAATTCTTTGCTTTTGTGAAACTCTCATGGCTTCTAAACTATTTGTACGTTGCTCTTTCATTTCATTATAGATTTTAAGAGATTTGGACGTTGCTCTTCCGTTTCATTTAAATTCTTTGCTTTTGTGAAACTCTCATGGCTTCTAAACGATTTGTACGTTGCTCTTCCGTTTCATTATAGCTTTTAAGAGATTTGGACGTTGCTCTTCCGTTTCATTTAAATTCTTTGCTTTTGTGAAACTCTCATGGCTTCTAAACGATTTGTTCGTTTCTCTTCCGTTTCGTTATAGTTTTTAAGAGATTTGGACGTTGCTCTTCCATTATATTTAAAATTCTTTGCATTTGTGAAACTCTCATGGCTTCTAAACGATTTGTATGTTGCTCTTCCGTTTCGTTATAGTTTTTAAGAGATTTGGACGTTGCTCTTCCATTATATTTAAAATTCTTTGCTTTTGTGAAACACTCATGGCTTCTAAACGATTTGTACGTTGCTCTTCCGTTTCATTATAGCTTTTAAGAGATTTGGACGTTGATCTTCCGTTTCATTTAATAATCTTTGCTTTTGTGAAACTCTCATGGCTTCTCAACGATTTGTTCGTTTCTCTTCCGTTTCGTTATAGTTTTTAAGAGATTTGGACGTTGCTCTTCCATTATATTTAAAATTCTTTGCATTTGTGAAACTCTCATGGCTTCTAAACGATTTGTATATTGGTCTGCCGTTTCGTTATAGTTTTTAAGAGATTTGGACGTTGCTCTTCCGTTTCATTTAAAATTCTTTGCTTTTGTGAAACACTCATGGCTTCTAAACGATTTGTACGTTGCTCTTCCGTTTCATTATAGCTTTTAAGAGATTTGGACGTTGCTCTTCCGTTTCATTTAAATTCTTTGCTTTTGTGAAACTCTCATGGCTTCTAAACGATTTGTACGTTGCTCTTCCGTTTCATTATAGCTTTTAAGAGATTTGGACGTTGCTCTTCCGTTTCATTTAAATTCTTTGCTTTTGTGAAACTCTCATGGCTTCTAAACGATTTGCACGTTGCTCTTCCGTTTCATTATAGCTTTTAAGAAATTTGGACGTTGCTCTTCCGTTTCATTTAAAATTCTTTGCTTTTGTGAAACTCTCATGGCTTCTAAACGATTTGGACGTTGCTCTCCATTTCATTATAGCTTTTAAGAGATTTGGACGTTGCTCTTCCGTTTCATTTAAAATTCTTTGCTTTTGTGAAACTCTCATGGCTTCTAAACGATTTGTACGTTGCTCTTTCATTTCATTATAGATTTTAAGAGATTTGAACGTTGCTCTTCCATTTCATTATAGCTTTTAAGAGATTTGCACGTTGCTCTTCCGTTTCATTTAAAATTCTTTGCTTTTGTGAAACTCTCCTGGCTTCTAAACGATTTGTACGTTGCTCTTCCGTTTCCTTTTGTGAAACACTCATGGCTTCTAAACGATTTGTACGTTGCTCTTCCGTTTGCTTTTGTGAAACACTCATGGCTTCTAAATGATTTGTACGTTGCTCTTCCATTTCATTATAGCTTTTAAGAGATTTGGACGTTGCTCTTCCGTTTCATTTAAAATTCTTTGCTTTTGTGAAACTCTCATGGCTTCTAAACGATTTGTATGTTGCTCTTCCGTTTCGTTATAGTTTTTAAGAGATTTGGACGTTGCTCTTCCATTTCATTATAGCTTTTAAGAGATTTGGACGTTGCTCTTCCGTTTCATTTAAAATTCTTTGCTTTTGTGAAACACTCATGGCTTCTAAACGATTTGTACGTTGCTCGTCCATTTCATTTAAAATTCTTTGCTTTTGTGAAACTCTCATGGCTGCTAAACGATTTGTATGTTGCTCTTCCGTTTCATTATAGTTTTTAAGAGATTTGGACGTTGCTCTTCCATTTCATTATAGCTTTTAAGAGATTTGGACGTTGCTCTTCCGTTTCATTTAAAATTCTTTGCTTTTGTGAACCACTCATGGCTTCTAAACGATTTGTACGTTGCTCGTCCATTTCATTATAGCTTTTAAGAGATTTGGACGTTGCTCTTCCGTTTCATTTAAAATTCTTTGCTTTTGTGAGACACTCATGGCTTCTAAATGATTTGTAAATTGCACTTCCGTTTCATTATAGCTTTTAAGAGATTTGGACGTTGCTCTTCTGTTTCATTTAAAATTGTTTGCTTTTGTGAAACTCTCATGGCTTGTAAACGATTTGTATGTTGCTCTTCCGTTTCGTTATAGTTATTAGGAGATTTGGACGTTGCTCTCCATTTCATTATAGCTTTTAAGAGATTTGGACGTTGCTCTTCCCTTTCATTTAAAATTCTTTGCTTTTGTGAAACACTCATGGCTTCTAAACGATTTGTACGTTGCTCTTCCGTTTCATTATAGCTTTTAAGAGATTTGGACGTTGCTCTTCCATTTCATTATAGCTTTTAAGAGATTTGGACGTTGCTCTTCCGTTTCATTTAAAATTTTTTGATTTTGTGAAACTCTCATGGCTTCTAAACGATTTGTATGTTGCATTTCCGTTTCATTATAGCTTTTAAGAGATTTGGACGTTGCTCTTCCGTTTCATTATAGCTTTTAAGAGATTTGGACGTTGCTCTTCCATTTCATTATAGCTTTTAAGAGATTTGGACGCCGTTTCATTTAAAATTCTTTGCTTTTGTGAACCACTCATGGCTTCTAAACGATTTGTACGTTGCTCGTCCATTTCATTATAGCTTTTAAGAGATTTGGACGTTGCTCTTCCGTTTCATTTAAAATTCTTTGCTTTTGTGAGACACTCATGGCTTCTAAATGATTTGTAAATTGCACTTCCGTTTCATTATAGGTTTTAAGAGATTTGGACGTTGCTCTTCCGTTTCATTTAAAATTCTTTGCTTTTGTGAACCACTCATGGCTTCTAAACGATTTGTACGTTGCTCGTCCATTTCATTATAGCTTTTAAGAGATTTGGACGTTGCTCTTCCGTTTCATTTAAAATTCTTTGCTTTTGTGAAACACTCATGGCTTCTAAACGATTTGTACGTTGCTCTTCCGTTTCATTATAGCTTTTAAGAGATTTGGACGTTGCTCTTCCGTTTCATTTAAAATTCTTTGCTTTTGTGAAACTCTCATGGCTTCTAAACGATTTGTATGTTGCTCTTCCGTTTCGTTATAGTTATTAAGAGATTTGGACGTTGCTCTCCATTTCATTATAGCTTTTAAGAGATTTGGACGTTGCTCTTCCCTTTCATTTAAAATTCTTTGCTTTTGTGAAACACTCATGGCTTCTAAACGATTTGTATATTGCTCTTCCGTTTCGTTATAGTTTTTAAGAGATTTGGACGTTGCTCTTCCATTATATTTAAAATTCTTTGCTTTTGTGAAACACTCATGGCTTCTAAACGATTTGTACGTTACTCTTCCATTTCATTATAGCTTTTAAGAGATTTGGACGTTGCTCTTCCGTTTCATTTAAAATTCTTTGCTTTTGTGAACCACTCATGGCTTCTAAACGATTTGTACGTTGCTCTTCCGTTTCATTATAGCTTTTAAGAGATTTGGACGTTGATCTTCCGTTTCATTTAAAATTCTTTGCTCATGGCTTCTAAACGATTTGTATATTGCTCTGTCGTTTCGTTATAGTTTTTAAGAGATTTGGACGTTGCTCTTCCGTTTCATTTAAAATTCTTTGCTTTTGTGAAACACTCATGGCTTCTAAACGATTTGTACGTTGCTCTTCCGTTTCATTATAGCTTTTAAGAGATTTGGACGTTGCTCTTCCGTTTCATTATAGCTTTTAAGAGATTTGGACGTTGCTCTTCCGTTTCATTTAAAATTCTTTGCTTTTGTGAACCACTCATGGCTTCTAAACGATTTGTACGTTGCTCTTCCATTTCATTATAGCTTTTAAGAGATTTGGACTTTGCTCTTCCGTTTCATTTAAAATTCTTTGCTTTTGTGAACCACTCATGGCTTCTAAACGATTTGTACGTTGCTCTTCCGTTTCATTATAGCTTTTAAGAGATTTGGACGTTGATCTTCCGTTTCATTTAAAATTCTTTGCTTTTGTGAAACTCTCATGGCTTCTAAACGATTTGTATATTGCTCTGCCGTTTCGTTATAGTTTTTAAGAGATTTGGACGTTGCTCTTCCGTTTCATTTAAAATTCTTTGCTTTTGTGAAACACTCATGGCTTCTAAACGATTTGTACGTTGCTCTTCCGTTTCATTATAGCTTTTAAGAGATTTGGACGTTGCTCTTCCGTTTCATTTAAATTCTTTGCTTTTGTGAAACTCTCATGGCTTCTAAACGATTTGTACGTTGCTCTTCCGTTTCATTATAGCTTTTAAGAGATTTAGACGTTGCTCTTCCGTTTCAATTAAAATTCTTTGCTTTTGTGAAACACTCATGGCTTCTAAACGATTTGTACGTTGCTCTTCCGTTTCATTATAGCTTTTAAGAGATTTGGACGTTGCTCTTCCGTTTCATTTAAAATTCTTTGCTTTTGTGAAACTCTCATGGCTTCTAAACGATTTGTATGTTGCTCTTCCGTTTCGTTATAGTTATTAAGAGATTTGGACGTTGCTCTCCATTACATTATAGCTTTTAAGAGATTTGGACGTTGCTCTTCCCTTTAATTTAAAATTCTTTGCTTTTGTGAAACACTCATGGCTTCTGAACGATTTGTACGTTGCTCTTCCGTTTCATTATAGCTCTTAAGAGATTTGGACGTTGCTCTTCCGTTTCATTTAAAATTCTTTGCTTTTGTGAAACACTCATGGCTTCTAAACGATTTGTACGTTGCTCTTCCGTTTCATTATAGCTTTTAAGAGATTTGGACGTTGCTCTTCCATTTCATTATAGCTTTTAAGAGATTTGGACGTTGCTCTTCCGTTTCATTTAAAATTCTTTGCTTTTGTGAAACACTCATGGCTTCTAAACGATTTGTACGTTGCTCTTCCGTTTCATAATAGCTTTTAAGAGATTTGGACGTTGCTCTTCCATTTCATTTAAAATTCTTTGCTTTTCTGAAACACTCATGGCTTCTAAACGATTTGTATGTTCCTCTTCAGTTTCATTATAGCTTTTAAGAGATTTGGACGTTGCTCTTCCGTTTCATTTAAAATTCTTTACTTTTGTGAAACTCTCATGGCTGCTAAACGATTTGTATGTTGCTCTTCCGTTTCGTTATAGTTTTTAAGAGATTTGGACGTTGCTCTTCTATTTCATTATAGCTTTTAAGAGATTTGCACGTTGCTCTTCCGTTTCATTTAAAATTCTTTGCTTTTGTGAAACTCTCATGGCTTTTCAACGATTTGTACGCTGCTCTTTCATTTCATTATAGATTTTAAGAGATTTGTACGTTGCTGTTTCGTTTCGTTATAGTTTTTAAGAGATTTTGACGTTGCTCTTCCATTATATTTAAAATTCTTTGCTTTTGTGAAACACTCATGGCTTCTAAACGATTTGTACGTTGCTCTTCCGTTTATAGCTTTTAAGAGATTTGGACATTGCTCTTCCATTTCATTATAGCTTTTGAGAGATTTGGACGTTGCTCTTCCGTTTCATTTAAAATTCTTTGCTTTTGTGAAACAATCATGGCTTCTAAACGATTTATACGTTGCTTTTCCGTTTCATTATAGCTTTTAAGAGATTTGGACGTTGCTCTTCCGTTTCATTTACATTCTTTGCTTTTGTGAAACTCTCATGGCTGCTAAACGATTTGTATGTTGCTCTTCCGTTTCGTTATAGTTTTTAAGAGATTTGGACGTTGCTCTTCCGTTTCATTTAAAATTCTTTACTTTTGTGAAACTCTCATGGCTTCTAAACGATTTGTATGTTGTTCTTCCGTTTCGTTATAGTTTTTAAGAGATTTGGACGTTGCTCTTCCATTTCATTATAGCTTTTAAGAGATTTGGACGTTGCTCTTCCGTTTCATTTAAAATTCTTTGCTTTTGTGAAACACTCATGGCTTCTAAACGATTTATACGTTGCTTTTCCGTTTCATTATAGCTTTTAAGAGATTTGGACTCTTCCGTTTCATTTAAATTCTTTGCTTTTGTGAAACTCTCATGGCTGCTAAACGATTTGTATGTTGCTCTTCCGTTTCGTTATAGTTTTTAAGAGATTTGGACGTTGCTCTTCCGTTTCATTTAAAATTCTTTGCTTTTGTGAAACTCTCATGGCTGCTAAACGATTTGTATGTTGCTCTTCCGTTTCGTTATAGTTTTTAAGAGATTTGGACGTTGCTCTTCCGTTTCATTTAAAATTCTTTGCTTTTGTGAAACACTCATGGCTTCTAAACGATTTGTACGTTGCTCTTCCGTTTCATTATAGCTTTTAAGAGATTTGGACGTTGCTCTTCCGTTTCATTTAAATTCTTTGCTTTTGTGAAACTCTCATGGCTTCTAAACGATTTGTACGTTGCTCTTTCATTTCATTATAGATTTTAAGAGATTTAAACGTTGCTCTTCCATTTCATTATAGCTTTTAAGAGATTTGCACGTTGCTCTTCCGTTTCATTTAAAATTCTTTGCTTTTGTGAAACACTTATGGCTTCTACACGATTTGTACGTTGCTCTTCCGTTTCATTTAAATTCTTTGCTTTTGTGAAACTCTCATGGCTTCTAAACGATTTGTACGTTGCTCTTCCGTTTCATTATAGCTTTTAAGAGATTTGGACGTTGCTCTTCCGTTTCAATTAAAATTCTTTGCTTTTGTGAAACACTCATGGCTTCTAAACGATTTGTATATTGCTCTTCCGTTTCATTATAGCTTTTAAGAGATTTGGACGTTGCTCTTCCGTTTCAATTAAAATTCTTTGCTTTTGTGAAACACTCATGGCTTCTAAACGATTTGTATATTGCTCTTCCGTTTCGTTATAGTTTTTAAGAGATTTGGACGTTGCTCTTCCATTATGTTTAAAATTCTTTGCTTTTGTGAAACACTCATGGCTTCTAAACGATTTGTACGTTGCTCTTCCGTTTCATTATAGCTTTTAAGAGATTTGGACGTTGATCTTCCGTTTCATTTAATAATCTTTGCTTTTGTGAAACTCTCATGGCTTCTCAACGATTTGTTCGTTTCTCTTCCGTTTCGTTATAGTTTTTAAGAGATTTGGACGTTGCTCTTCCATTATATTTAAAATTCTTTGCTTTTGTGAAACTCTCATGGCTTCTAAACGATTTGTATATTGGTCTGCCGTTTCGTTATAGTTTTTAAGAGATTTGGACGTTGCTCTTCCGTTTCATTTAAAATTCTTTGCTTTTGTGAAACACTCATGGCTTCTAAACGATTTGTACGTTGCTCTTCCGTTTCATTATAGCTTTTAAGAGATTTGGACGTTGCTCTTCCGTTTCATTTAAATTCTTTGCTTTTGTGAAACTCTCATGGCTTCTAAACGATTTGTACGTTGCTCTTCCGTTTCATTATAGCTTTTAAGAGATTTGGACGTTGCTCTTCCGTTTCATTTAAATTCTTTGCTTTTGTGAAACTCTCATGGCTTCTAAACGATTTGCACGTTGCTCTTCCGTTTCATTATAGCTTTTAAGAAATTTGGACGTTGCTCTTCCGTTTCATTTAAAATTCTTTGCTTTTGTGAAACTCTCATGGCTTCTAAACGATTTGGACGTTGCTCTCCATTTCATTATAGCTTTTAAGAGATTTGGACGTTGCTCTTCCGTTTCATTTAAAATTCTTTGCTTTTGTGAAACTCTCATGGCTTCTAAACGATTTGTACGTTGCTCTTTCATTTCATTATAGATTTTAAGAGATTTGAACGTTGCTCTTCCATTATAGCTTTTAAGAGATTTGCACGTTGCTCTTCCGTTTCATTTAAAATTCTTTGCTTTTGTGAAACTCTCCTGGCTTCTAAACGATTTGTACGTTGCTCTTCCGTTTCCTTTTGTGAAGCACTCATGGCTTCTAAACGATTTGTACGTTGCTCTTCCGTTTCCTTTTGTGAAACACTCATGGCTTCTAAATGATTTGTACGTTGCTCTTCCATTTCATTATAGCTTTTAAGAGATTTGGACGTTGCTCTTCCGTTTCATTTAAAATTCTTTGCTTTTGTGAAACTCTCATGGCTTCTAAACGATTTGTATGTTGCTCTTCCGTTTCGTTATAGTTTTTAAGAGATTTGGACGTTGCTCTTCCATTTCATTATAGCTTTTAAGAGATTTGGACGTTGCTCTTCCGTTTCATTTAAAATTCTTTGCTTTTGTGAAACACTCATGGCTTCTAAACGATTTGTATGTTGCTCTTCCGTTTCATTATAGTTTTTAAGAGATTTGGACGTTGCTCTTCCATTTCATTATAGCTTTTAAGAGATTTGGACGTTGCTCTTCCGTTTCATTTAAAATTCTTTGCTTTTGTGAGACACTCATGGCTTCTAAATGATTTGTAAATTGCACTTCCGTTTCATTATAGCTTTTAAGAGATTTGGACGTTGCTCTTCTGTTTCATTTAAAATTGTTTGCTTTTGTGAAACTCTCATGGCTTCTAAACGATTTGTATGTTGCTCTTCCGTTTCGTTATAGTTATTAGGAGATTTGGACGTTGCTCTCCATTTCATTATAGCTTTTAAGAGATTTGGACGTTGCTCTTCCCTTTCATTTAAAATTCTTTGCTTTTGTGAACCACTCATGGCTTCTAAACGATTTGTACGTTGCTCGTCCATTTCATTATAGCTTTTAAGAGATTTGGACGTTGCTCTTCCGTTTCATTTAAAATTCTTTGCTTTTGTGAGACACTCATGGCTTCTAAATGATTTGTAAATTGCACTTCCGTTTCATTATAGCTTTTAAGAGATTTGGACGTTGCTCTTCTGTTTCATTTAAAATTGTTTGCTTTTGTGAAACTCTCATGGCTTCTAAACGATTTGTATGTTGCTCTTCCGTTTCGTTATAGTTATTAGGAGATTTGGACGTTGCTCTCCATTTCATTATAGCTTTTAAGAGATTTGGACGTTGCTCTTCCCTTTCATTTAAAATTCTTTGCTTTTGTGAAACACTCATGGCTTCTAAACGATTTGTACGTTGCTCTTCCGTTTCATTATAGCTTTTAAGAGATTTGGACGTTGCTCTTCCATTTCATTATAGCTTTTAAGAGATTTGGACGTTGTTCTTCCGTTTCATTTAAAATTTTTTGATTTTGTGAAACTCTCATGGCTTCTAAACGATTTGTATGTTGCTCTTCCGTTTCATTATAGCTTTTAAGAGATTTGGACGTTGCTCTTCCGTTTCATTATAGCTTTTAAGAGATTTGGACGTTGCTCTTCCATTTCATTATAGCTTTTAAGAGATTTGGACGCCGTTTCATTTAAAATTCTTTGCTTTTGTGAACCACTCATGGCTTCTAAACGATTTGTACGTTGCTCGTCCATTTCATTATAGCTTTTAAGAGATTTGGACGTTGCTCTTCCGTTTCATTTAAAATTCTTTGCTTTTGTGAGACACTCATGGCTTCTAAATGATTTGCAAATTGCACTTCCGTTTCATTATAGGTTTTAAGAGATTTGGACGTTGCTCTTCCGTTTCATTTAAAATTCTTTGCTTTTGTGAACTACTCATGGCTTCTAAACGATTTGTACGTTGCTCGTCCATTTCATTATAGCTTTTAAGAGATTTGGACGTTGCTCTTCCGTTTCATTTAAAATTCTTTGCTTTTGTGAAACACTCATGGTTTCTAAACGATTTGTACGTTGCTCTTCCGTTTCATTATAGCTTTTAAGAGATTTGGACGTTGCTCTTCCGTTTCATTTAAAATTCTTTGCTTTTGTGAAACTCTCATGGCTTCTAAACGATTTGTATGTTGCTCTTCCGTTTCGTTATAGTTATTAAGAGATTTGGACGTTGCTCTCCATTTCATTATAGCTTTTAAGAGATTTGGACGTTGCTCTTCCCTTTCATTTAAAGTTCTTTGCTTTTGTGAAACACTCATGGCTTCTAAACGATTTGTATATTGCTCTTCCGTTTCGTTATAGTTTTTAAGAGATTTGGACGTTGCTCTTCCATTATATTTAAAATTCTTTGCTTTTGTGAAACACTCATGGCTTCTAAACGATTTGTACGTTACTCTTCCATTTCATTATAGCTTTTAAGAGATTTGGACGTTGCTCTTCCGTTTCATTTAAAATTCTTTGCTTTTGTAAACCACTCATGGCTTCTAAACGATTTGTACGTTGCTCTTCCGTTTCATTATAGCTTTTAAGAGATTTGGACGTTGATCTTCCGTTTCATTTAAAATTCTTTGCTTTTGTGAAACTCTCATGGCTTCTAAACGATTTGTATATTGCTCTGTCGATTCGTTATAGTTTTTAAGAGATTTGGACGTTGCTCTTCGCTTCATTTAAAATTCTTTGCTTTTGTGAAACACTCATGGCTTCTAAACGATTTGTACGTTGCTCTTCCGTTTCATTATTGCTTTTAAGAGATTTGGACGTTGCTCTTCCGTTTCATTATAGCTTTTAAGAGATTTGGACGTTGCTCTTCCGTTTCATTTAAAATTCTTTGCTTTTGTGAACTACTCATGGCTTCTAAACGATTTGTACGTTGCTCTTCCATTTCATTATAGCTTTTAAGAGATTTGGACTTTGCTCTTCCGTTTCATTTAAAATTCTTTGCTTTTGTGAACCACTCATGGCTTCTAAACGATTTGTACGTTGCTCTTCCGTTTCATTATAGCTTTTAAGAGATTTGGACGTTGATCTTCCGTTTCATTTAAAATTCTTTGCTTTTGTGAAACTCTCATGGCTTCTAAACGATTTGTATATTGCTCTGCCGTTTCGTTATAGTTTTTAAGAGATTTGGACGTTGCTCTTCCGTTTCATTTAAAATTCTTTGCTTTTGTGAAACACTCATGGCTTCTAAACGATTTGTACGTTGCTCTTCCGTTTCATTATAGCTTTTAAGAGATTTGGACGTTGCTCTTCCGTTTCATTTAAATTCTTTGCTTTTGTGAAACTCTCATGGCTTCTAAACGATTTGTACGTTGCTCTTCCGTTTCATTATAGCTTTTAAGAGATTTGGACGTTGCTCTTCCGTTTCAATTAAAATTCTTTGCTTTTGTGAAACACTCATGGCTTCTAAACGATTTGTACGTTGCTCTTCCGTTTCATTATAGCTTTTAAGAGATTTGGACGTTGCTCTTCCGTTTCATTTAAAATTCTTTGCTTTTGTGAAACTCTCATGGCTTCTAAACGATTTGTATGTTGCTCTTCCGTTTCGTTATAGTTATTAAGAGATTTGGACGTTGCTCTCCATTACATTATAGCTTTTAAGAGATTTGGACGTTGCTCTTCCCTTTCATTTAAATTTCTTTGCTTTTGTGAAACACTCATGGCTTCTGAACGATTTGTACGTTGCTCTTCCGTTTCATTATAGCTCTTAAGAGATTTGGACGTTGCTCTTCCGTTTCATTTAAAATTCTTTGCTTTTGTGAAACACTCATGGCTTCTAAACGATTTGTACGTTGCTCTTCCGTTTCATTATAGCTTTTAAGAGATTTGGACGTTGCTCTTCCGTTTCATTTAAAATTCTTTGCTTTTGTGAAACTCTCATGGCTTCTAAACGATTTGTATGTTGCTCTTCCGTTTCGTTATAGTTATTAAGAGATTTGGACGTTGCTCTTCCATTTCATTATAGCTTTTAAGAGATTTGGACGTTGCTCTTCCGTTTCATTTAAAATTCTTTGCTTTTGTGAAACACTCATGGCTTCTAAACGATTTATACGTTGCTTTTCCGTTTCATTATAGCTCTTAAGAGATTTGGACGTTGCTCTTCCGTTTCATTTAAAATTCTTTGCTTTTGTGAAACACTCATGGCTTCTAAACGATTTGTACGTTGCTCTTCCGTTTCATTATAGCTTTTAAGAGATTTGGACGTTGCTCTTCCGTTTCAATTAAAATTCTTTGCTTTTGTGAAACACTCATGGCTTCTAAACGATTTGTATATTGCTCTTCCGTTTCGTTATAGTTTTTAAGAGATTTGGACGTTGCTCTTCCATTATGTTTAAAATTCTTTGCTTTTGTGAAACACTCATGGCTTCTAAACGATTTGTACGTTGCTCTTCCGTTTCATTATAGCTTTTAAGAGATTTGGACGTTGATCTTCCGTTTCATTTAATAATCTTTGCTTTTGTGAAACTCTCATGGCTTCTCAACGATTTGTTCGTTTCTCTTCCGTTTCGTTATAGTTTTTAAGAGATTTGGACGTTGCTCTTCCATTATATTTAAAATTCTTTGCTTTTGTGAAACTCTCATGGCTTCTAAACGATTTGTATATTGGTCTGCCGTTTCGTTATAGTTTTTAAGAGATTTGGACGTTGCTCTTCCGTTTCATTTAAAATTCTTTGCTTTTGTGAAACACTCATGGCTTCTAAACGATTTGTACGTTGCTCTTCCGTTTCATTATAGCTTTTAAGAGATTTGGACGTTGCTCTTCCGTTTCATTTAAATTCTTTTCTTTTGTGAAACTCTCATGGCTTCTAAACGATTTGTACGTTGCTCTTCCGTTTCATTATAGCTTTTAAGAGATTTGGACGTTGCTCTTCCGTTTCATTTAAATTCTTTGCTTTTGTGAAACTCTCATGGCTTCTAAACGATTTGCACGTTGCTCTTCCGTTTCATTATAGCTTTTAAGAAATTTGGACGTTGCTCTTCCGTTTCATTTAAAATTCTTTGCTTTTGTGAAACTCTCATGGCTTCTAAACGATTTGGACGTTGCTCTCCATTTCATTATAGCTTTTAAGAGATTTGGACGTTGCTCTTCCGTTTCATTTAAAATTCTTTGCTTTTGTGAAACTCTCATGGCTTCTAAACGATTTGTACGTTGCTCTTTCATTTCATTATAGATTTTAAGAGATTTGAACGTTGCTCTTCCATTATAGCTTTTAAGAGATTTGCACGTTGCTCTTCCGTTTCATTTAAAATTCTTTGCTTTTGTGAAACTCTCCTGGCTTCTAAACGATTTGTACGTTGCTCTTCCGTTTCCTTTTGTGAAACACTCATGGCTTCTAAACGATTTGTACGTTGCTCTTCCGTTTCCTTTTGTGAAACACTCATGGCTTCTAAATGATTTGTACGTTGCTCTTCCATTTCATTATAGCTTTTAAGAGATTTGGACGTTGCTCTTCCGTTTCATTTAAAATTCTTTGCTTTTGTGAAACTCTCATGGCTTCTAAACGATTTGTATGTTGCTCTTCCGTTTCGTTATAGTTTTTAAGAGATTTGGACGTTGCTCTTCCATTTCATTATAGCTTTTAAGAGATTTGGACGTTGCTCTTCCGTTTCATTTAAAATTCTTTGCTTTTGTGAAACACTCATGGCTTCTAAACGATTTGTACGTTGCTCGTCCATTTCATTTAAAATTCTTTGCTTTTGTGAAACTCTCATGGCTTCTAAACGATTTGTATGTTGCTCTTCCGTTTCATTATAGTTTTTAAGAGATTTGGACGTTGCTCTTCCATTTCATTATAGCTTTTAAGAGATTTGGACGTTGCTCTTCCGTTTCATTTAAAATTCTTTGCTTTTGTGAGACACTCATGGCTTCTAAATGATTTGTAAATTGCACTTCCGTTTCATTATAGCTTTTAAGAGATTTGGACGTTGCTCTTCTGTTTCATTTAAAATTGTTTGCTTTTGTGAAACTCTCATGGCTTCTAAACGATTTGTATGTTGCTCTTCCGTTTCGTTATAGTTATTAGGAGATTTGGACGTTGCTCTCCATTTCATTATAGCTTTTAAGAGATTTGGACGTTGCTCTTCCCTTTCATTTAAAATTCTTTGCTTTTGTGAACCACTCATGGCTTCTAAACGATTTGTACGTTGCTCGTCCATTTCATTATAGCTTTTAAGAGATTTGGACGTTGCTCTTCCGTTTCATTTAAAATTCTTTGCTTTTGTGAGACACTCATGGCTTCTAAATGATTTGTAAATTGCACTTCCGTTTCATTATAGCTTTTAAGAGATTTGGACGTTGCTCTTCTGTTTCATTTAAAATTGTTTGCTTTTGTGAAACTCTCATGGCTTCTAAACGATTTGTATGTTGCTCTTCCGTTTCGTTATAGTTATTAGGAGATTTGGACGTTGCTCTCCATTTCATTATAGCTTTTAAGAGATTTGGACGTTGCTCTTCCCTTTCATTTAAAATTCTTTGCTTTTGTGAAACACTCATGGCTTCTAAACGATTTGTACGTTGCTCTTCCGTTTCATTATAGCTTTTAAGAGATTTGGACGTTGCTCTTCCATTTCATTATAGCTTTTAAGAGATTTGGACGTTGTTCTTCCGTTTCATTTAAAATTTTTTGATTTTGTGAAACTCTCATGGCTTCTAAACGATTTGTATGTTGCTCTTCCGTTTCATTATAGCTTTTAAGAGATTTGGACGTTGCTCTTCCGTTTCATTATAGCTTTTAAGAGATTTGGACGTTGCTCTTCCATTTCATTATAGCTTTTAAGAGATTTGGACGCCGTTTCATTTAAAATTCTTTGCTTTTGTGAACCACTCATGGCTTCTAAACGATTTGTACGTTGCTCGTCCATTTCATTATAGCTTTTAAGAGATTTGGACGTTGCTCTTCCGTTTCATTTAAAATTCTTTGCTTTTGTGAGACACTCATGGCTTCTAAATGATTTGTAAATTGCACTTCCGTTTCATTATAGGTTTTAAGAGATTTGGACGTTGCTCTTCCGTTTCATTTAAAATTCTTTGCTTTTGTGAACCACTCATGGCTTCTAAACGATTTGTACGTTGCTCGTCCATTTCATTATAGCTTTTAAGAGATTTGGACGTTGCTCTTCCGTTTCATTTAAAATTCTTTGCTTTTGTGAAACACTCATGGCTTCTAAACGATTTGTACGTTGCTCTTCCGTTTCATTATAGCTTTTAAGAGATTTGGACGTTGCTCTTCCGTTTCATTTAAAATTCTTTGCTTTTGTGAAACTCTCATGGCTTCTAAACGATTTGTATGTTGCTCTTCCGTTTCGTTATAGTTATTAAGAGATTTGGACGTTGCTCTCCATTTCATTATAGCTTTTAAGAGATTTGGACGTTGCTCTTCCCTTTCATTTAAAGTTCTTTGCTTTTGTGAAACACTCATGGCTTCTAAACGATTTGTATATTGCTCTTCCGTTTCGTTATAGTTTTTAAGAGATTTGGACGTTGCTCTTCCATTATATTTAAAATTCTTTGCTTTTGTGAAACACTCATGGCTTCTAAACGATTTGTACGTTACTCTTCCATTTCATTATAGCTTTTAAGAGATTTGGACGTTGCTCTTCCGTTTCATTTAAAATTCTTTGCTTTTGTAAACCACTCATGGCTTCTAAACGATTTGTACGTTGCTCTTCCGTTTCATTATAGCTTTTAAGAGATTTGGACGTTGATCTTCCGTTTCATTTAAAATTCTTTGCTTTTGTGAAACTCTCATGGCTTCTAAACGATTTGTATATTGCTCTGTCGATTCGTTATAGTTTTTAAGAGATTTGGACGTTGCTCTTCGCTTCATTTAAAATTCTTTGCTTTTGTGAAACACTCATGGCTTCTAAACGATTTGTACGTTGCTCTTCCGTTTCATTATTGCTTTTAAGAGATTTGGACGTTGCTCTTCCGTTTCATTATAGCTTTTAAGAGATTTGGACGTTGCTCTTCCGTTTCATTTAAAATTCTTTGCTTTTGTGAACTACTCATGGCTTCTAAACGATTTGTACGTTGCTCTTCCATTTTATTATAGCTTTTAAGAGATTTGGACTTTGCTCTTCCGTTTCATTTAAAATTCTTTGCTTTTGTGAACCACTCATGGCTTCTAAACGATGTTTTTAAATTTTTTTTTAATTATTTAATATTAAATTACAAAATTATTAAGAATTCTTTGCTTTTGTGAAACTCTCATGGCTTCTAAACGATTTGTACGTTGCTCTTCCGTTTCATTATAGCTTTTAAGAGATTTGGACGTTGCTCTTCCGTTTCAATTAAAATTCTTTGCTTTTGTGAAACACTCATGGCTTCTAAACGATTTGTACGTTGCTCTTCCGTTTCATTATAGCTTTTAAGAGATTTGGACGTTGCTCTTCCGTTTCATTTAAAATTCTTTGCTTTTGTGAAACTCTCATGGCTTCTAAACGATTTGTATGTTGCTCTTCCGTTTCGTTATAGTTATTAAGAGATTTGGACGTTGCTCTCCATTACATTATAGCTTTTAAGAGATTTGGACGTTGCTCTTCCCTTTCATTTAAATTTCTTTGCTTTTGTGAAACACTCATGGCTTCTGAACGATTTGTACGTTGCTCTTCCGTTTCATTATAGCTCTTAAGAGATTTGGACGTTGCTCTTCCGTTTCATTTAAAATTCTTTGCTTTTGTGAAACACTCATGGCTTCTAAACGATTTGTACGTTGCTCTTCCGTTTCATTATAGCTTTTAAGAGATTTGGACGTTGCTCTTCCGTTTCATTTAAAATTCTTTGCTTTTGTGAAACTCTCATGGCTTCTAAACGATTTGTATGTTGCTCTTCCGTTTCGTTATAGTTATTAAGAGATTTGGACGTTGCTCTCCATTACATTATAGCTCTTAAGAGATTTGGACGTTGCTCTTCCCTTTCATTTAAAATTCTTTGCTTTTGTGAAACACTCATGGCTTCTGAACGATTTGTACGTTGCTCTTCCGTTTCATTATAGCTCTTAAGAGATTTGGACGTTGCTCTTCCGTTTCATTTAAAATTCTTTGCTTTTGTGAAACACTCATGGCTTCTAAACGATTTGTACGTTGCTCTTCCGTTTCATTATAGCTTTTAAGAGATTTGGACGTTGCTCTTCCGTTTCATTTAAAATTCTTTGCTTCTGTGAAACTCTCATGGCTTCTAAACGATTTGTATGTTGCTCTTCCGTTTCGTTATAGTTATTAAGAGATTTGGACGTTGCTCTCCATTTCATTATAGCTTTTAAGAGATTTGGACGTTGTTCTTCCCTTTCATTTAAAATTCTTTGCTTTTGTGAAACACTCATGGCTTCTGAACGATTTGTACGTTGCTCTTCCGTTTCATTATAGCTTTTAAGAGATTTGGACGTTGCTCTTCCGTTTCATTTAAAATTCTTTGCTTTTGTGAAACACTCATGGCTTCTAAACGATTTGTACGTTGCTCTTCCGTTTTATTATAGCTTTTAAGAGATTTGGACGTTGCTCTTCCGTTTCATTTAAAATTCTTTGCTTTTGTGAAATTCTCATGGCTTCTAAACGATTTGTACGTTGCTCTTCCGTTTTATTATAGCTTTTAAGAGATTTGGACGTTGCTCTTCCGTTTCATTTAAAATTCTTTGCTTTTGTGAGACACTCATGGCTTCTAAACGATTTGTAAATTGCACTTCCGTTTCATTTCATAATAGCTTTTAAGAGATTTGGACGTTGCTCTTCCGTTTCATTTAAAATTCTTTGCTTTTGTGAAACTCTCATGGCGTCTAAACGATTTGTACGTTGCTCTTCCGTTTCATTATAGCTTTTAAGAGATTTGGACGTTGCTCTTCCGTTTCATTTAAAATTCTTTGCTTTTGTGAAACACTCATGGCTTCTAAACGATTTGTACGTTGCTCTTCCGTTTTATTATAGCTTTTAAGAGATTTGGACGTTGCTCTTCCGTTTCATTTAAAATTCTTTGCTTTTGTGAAACTCTCATGGCTTCTAAACGATTTGTACGTTGCTCTTCCGTTTCATTATAGCTTTTAAGAGATTTGGACGTTGCTCTTCCATTTCATTTAAAATTCTTTGCTTTTCTGAAACACTCATGGCTTCTAAACGATTTGTATGTTCCTCTTCAGTTTCATTATAGCTTTTAAGAGATTTGGACGTTGCTCTTCCATTATATTTAAAATTCTTTGCTTTTGTGAAACACTCATGGCTTCTAAACGATTTGTACGTTGCTCTTCCGTTTCATTATAGCTTTTAAGAGATTTGGACGTTGCTCTTCCATTTCATTATAGCTTTTAAGAGATTTGGACGTTGCTCTTCCGTTTCAGTTAAAATTCTTTGCTTTTGTGAAACACTCATGGCTTCTAAATGATTTGTACGTTGCTCTTCCATTTCATTACAGCTTTTAAGAGATTTGGACGTTGCTCTTCCGTTTCATTTAAAATTGTTTGCTTTTGTGAAACTCTCATGGCTTCTAAACGATTTGTATGTTGCTCTTCCGTTTCGTTATAGTTTTTAAGAGATTTGGACGTTGCTCTTCCACTTCATTATAGCTTTTAAGAGATTTGGACGTTGCTCTTCCGTTTCATTTAAAATTCTTTGCTTTTGTGAAACACTCATGGCTTCTAAACGATTTGTACGTTGCTCTTCCGTTTTATTATAGCTTTTAAGAGATTTGGACGTTGCTCTTCCGTTTCATTTAAAATTCTTTGCTTTTGTGAAACACTCATGGCTTCTAAATGATTTGTACGTTGCTCTTCCATTTCATTACAGCTTTTAAGAGATTTGGACGTTGCTCTTCCGTTTCATTTAAAATTCTTTGCGTTTGTGAAACACTCAGGGCTTCTAAACGATTTGTACGTTGCTGTTCCGTTTCATTATAGCTTTTAAGAGATTTGGACGTTGCTCTTCCATTTCATTATAGCTTTTAAGAGATTTGGACGTTGCTCTTCCGTTTCATAATAGCTTTTAAGAGATTTGGACGTTGCTCTTCCATTTCATTTAAAATTCTTTGCTTTTCTGAAACACTCATGGCTTCTAAACGATTTGTATGTTCCTCTTCAGTTTCATTATAGCTTTTAAGAGATTTGGACGTTGCTCTTCCATTATATTTAAAATTCTTTGCTTTTGTGAAACACTCATGGCTTCTAAACGATTTGTACGTTGCTCTTCCGTTTCATTATAGCTTTTAAGAGATTTGGACGTTGCTCTTCCATTTCATTATAGCTTTTAAGAGATTTGGACGTTGCTCTTCCGTTTCATTTAAAATTCTTTGCTTTTGTGAAACACTCATGGCTTCTAAACGATTTGTACGTTGCTCTTCCGTTTCATTATAGCTTTTAAGAGATTTGTACGTTGCTCTTCCGTTTCATTATAGCTTTTAAGAGATTTGGACGTTGCTCTTCCATTTCATTATAGCTTTTAAGAGATTTGGACGTTGCTCTTCCGTTTCATTTAAAATTCTTTGCTTTTGTGAAACTCTCATGGCTTCTACACGATTTGTATGTTGCTCTTCCGTTTCATAATAGCTTTTAAGAGATTTGGACGTTGCTCTTCCATTTCATTTAAAATTCTTTGCTTTTCTGAAACACTCATGGCTTCTAAACGATTTGTATGTTCCTCTTCAGTTTCATTATAGCTTTTAAGAGATTTGTACGTTGCTCTTCCGTTTCATTTAAAATTCTTTGCTTTTGTGAAACACTCATGGCTTCTAAACGATTTGTACGTTGCTCTTCCGTTTCATTATAGCTTTTAAGAGATTTGGACGTTGCTCTTCCATTTCATTATAGCTTTTAAGAGATTTGGACGTTGCTCTTCCGTTTCATTTAAAATTCTTTGCTTTTGTGAAACACTCATGGCTTCTAAACGATTTGTACGTTGCTCTTCCGTTTCATTATAGCTTTTAAGAGATTTGGACGTTGCTCTTCCATTATATTTAAAATTCTTTGCTTTTGTGAAACACTCATGGCTTCTAAACGATTTGTACGTTGCTCTTCCGTTTCATTATAGCTTTTAAGAGATTTGTACGTTGCTCTTCCGTTTCATTTAAAATTCTTTGCTTTTGTGAAACACTCATGGCTTCTAAACGATTTGTACGTTGCTCTTCCGTTTCATAATAGCTTTTAAGAGATTTGGACGTTGCTCTTCCATTTCATTTAAAATTCTTTGCTTTTCTGAAACACTCATGGCTTCTAAACGATTTGTATGTTCCTCTTCCGTTTCATTATAGCTTTTAAGAGATTTGGACGTTGCTCTTCCGTTTCATTTAAAATTCTTTGCTTTTGTGAAACACTCATGGCTTATAAACGATTTGTATGTTGCTCTTCCGTTTCGTTATAGTTTTTAAGAGATTTGTACGTTGCTCTTCCGTTTTATTATAGCTTTTAAGAGATTTGGACGTTGCTCTTCCCTTTCATTTAAAATTCTTTGCTTTTGTGAAACTCTCATGGCGTCTAAACGATTTGTACGTTGCTCTTCCGTTTCATTATAGCTTTTAAGAGATTTGGACGTTGCTCTTCCGTTTCATTTAAAATTCTTTGCTTTTGTGAAACACTCATGGCTTCTAAACGATTTGTACGTTGCTCTTCCGTTTTATTATAGCTTTTAAGAGATTTGGACGTTGCTCTTCCGTTTCATTTAAAATTCTTTGCTTTTGTGAAACTCTCATGGCTTCTAAACGATTTGTACGTTGCTCTTCCGTTTCATTATAGCTTTTAAGAGATTTGGACGTTGCTCTTCCGTTTCATTTAAAATTCTTTGCTTTTGTGAAACTCTCATGGCGTCTAAACGATTTGTACGTTGCTCTTCCGTTTCATTATTGCTTTTAAGAGATTTGGACGTTGCTCTTCCGTTTCATTTAAAATTCTTTGCTTTTGTGAAACACTCATGGCTTCTAAACGATTTGTATGTTGCTCTTCCGTTTCGTTATAGTTTTAAGAGATTTGGACGTTGCTCTTCCGTTTCATTTAAAATTGTTTGCTTTTGTGAAACTCTCATGGCTTCTAAATGATTTGTACGTTGCTCTTCCATTTCATTACAGCTTTTAAGAGATTTGGACGTTGCTCTTCCGTTTCATTTAAAATTCTTTGCTTTTGTGAAACACTCATGGCTTCTAAACGATTTGTACGTTGCTGTTCCGTTTCATTATAGCTTTTAAGAGATTTGGACGTTGCTCTTCTGTTTCATTTAAAATTCTTTGCTTTTGTGAAACACTCATGGCTTCTAAACGATTTGTACGTTGCTCTTCGTTTCATTATAGCTTTTAGAGATTTGGACGTTGCTCTTCCGTTTAGTTTAAAATTCTTTGCGTTTGTGAAACACTCAGGGCTTCTAAACGATTTGTACGTTGCTCTTCCGTTTCATTATAGCTTTTAAGAGATTTGGACGTTGCTCTTCCATTTCATTATAGCTTTTAAGAGATTTGGACGTTGCTCTTCCGTTTCATTTAAAATTCTTTGCTTTTGTGAAACACTCATGGCTTCTAAACGATTTGTACGTTGCTCTTCCGTTTCATAATAGCTTTTAAGAGATTTGGACGTTGCTCTTCCATTTCATTTAAAATTCTTTGCTTTTCTGAAACACTCATGGCTTCTAAACGATTTGTATGTTCCTCTTCAGTTTCATTATAGCTTTTAAGAGATTTGGACGTTGCTCTTCCATTTCATTTAAAATTCTTTGCTTTTCTGAAACACTCATGGCTTCTAAACGATTTGTATGTTCCTCTTCAGTTTCATTATAGCTTTTAAGAGATTTGGACGTTGCTCTTCCATTATATTTAAAATTCTTTGCTTTTGTGAAACACTCATGGCTTCTAAACGATTTGTACGTTGCTCTTCCGTTTCATTATAGCTTTTAAGAGATTTGGACGTTGCTCTTCCATTTCATTATAGCTTTTAAGAGATTTGGACGTTGCTCTTCCATTTCATTATAGCTTTTAAGAGATTTGGACGTTGCTCTTCCGTTTCATTTAAAATTCTTTGCTTTTGTGAAACACTCATGGCTTCTAAACGATTTGTACGTTGCTCTTCCGTTTCATAATAGCTTTTAAGAGATTTGGACGTTGCTCTTCCATTTCATTTAAAATTCTTTGCTTTTCTGAAACACTCATGGCTTCTAAACGATTTGTATGTTCCTCTTCAGTTTCATTATAGCTTTTAAGAGATTTGGACGTTGCTCTTCCATTATATTTAAAATTCTTTGCTTTTGTGAAACACTCATGGCTTCTAAACGATTTGTACGTTGCTCTTCCGTTTCATTATAGCTTTTAAGAGATTTGGACGTTGCTCTTCCATTTCATTTAAAATTCTTTGCTTTTCTGAAACACTCATGGCTTCTAAACGATTTGTATGTTCCTCTTCAGTTTCATTATAGCTTTTAAGAGATTTGGACGTTGCTCTTCCATTATATTTAAAATTCTTTGCTTTTGTGAAACACTCATGGCTTCTAAACGATTTGTACGTTGCTCTTCCGTTTCATTATAGCTTTTAAGAGATTTGTACGTTGCTCTTCCATTTCATTATAGCTTTTAAGAGATTTGGACGTTGCTCTTCCGTTTCATTTAAAATTCTTTGCTTTTGTGAAACACTCATGGCTTCTAAACGATTTGTACGTTGCTCTTCCGTTTCATAATAGCTTTTAAGAGATTTGGACGTTGCTCTTCCATTTCATTTAAAATTCTTTGCTTTTCTGAAACACTCATGGCTTCTAAACGATTTGTATGTTCCTCTTCAGTTTCATTATAGCTTTTAAGAGATTTGGACGTTGCTCTTCCGTTTCATTTAAAATTCTTTGCTTTTGTGAAACTCTCATGGCGTCTAAACGATTTGTACGTTGCTCTTCCGTTTCATTATAGCTTTTAAGAGATTTGGACGTTGCTCTTCCGTTTCATTTAAAATTCTTTGCTTTTGTGAAACACTCATGGCTTCTAAACGATTTGTACGTTGCTCTTCCGTTTTATTATAGCTTTTAAGAGATTTGGACGTTGCTCTTCCGTTTCATTTAAAATTCTTTGCTTTTGTGAAACTCTCATGGCTTCTAAACGATTTGTACGTTGCTCTTCCGTTTCATTATAGCTTTTAAGAGATTTGGACGTTGCTCTTCCATTTCATTTAAAATTCTTTGCTTTTCTGAAACACTCATGGCTTCTAAACGATTTGTATGTTCCTCTTCAGTTTCATTATAGCTTTTAAGAGATTTGGACGTTGCTCTTCCATTATATTTAAAATTCTTTGCTTTTGTGAAACACTCATGGCTTCTAAACGATTTGTACGTTGCTCTTCCGTTTCATTATAGCTTTTAAGAGATTTGGACGTTGCTCTTCCATTTCATTATAGCTTTTAAGAGATTTGGACGTTGCTCTTCCGTTTCAGTTAAAATTCTTTGCTTTTGTGAAACACTCATGGCTTCTAAATGATTTGTACGTTGCTCTTCCATTTCATTACAGCTTTTAAGAGATTTGGACGTTGCTCTTCCGTTTCATTTAAAATTGTTTACTTTTGTGAAACTCTCATGGCTTCTAAACGATTTGTATGTTGCTCTTCCGTTTCGTTATAGTTTTTAAGAGATTTGGACGTTGCTCTTCCACTTCATTATAGCTTTTAAGAGATTTGGACGTTGCTCTTCCGTTTCATTTAAAATTCTTTGCTTTTGTGAAACACTCATGGCTTCTAAATGATTTGTACGTTGCTCTTCCATTTCATTACAGCTTTTAAGAGATTTGGACGTTGCTCTTCCGTTTCATTTAAAATTCTTTGCTTTTGTGAAACACTCATGGCTTCTAAACGATTTGTACGTTGCTGTTCCGTTTCATTATAGCTTTTAAGAGATTTGGACGTTGCTCTTCCGTTTCATTTAAAATTCTTTGCTTTTGTGAAACACTCATGGCTTCTAAACGATTTGTACGTTGCTCTTCCGTTTCATTATAGCTTTTAGAGATTTGGACGTTGCTCTTCCGTTTAGTTTAAAATTCTTTGCGTTTGTGAAACACTCAGGGCTTCTAAACGATTTGTACGTTGCTCTTCCGTTTCATTATAGCTTTTAAGAGATTTGGACGTTGCTCTTCCATTTCATTATAGCTTTTAAGAGATTTGGACGTTGCTCTTCCGTTTCATAATAGCTTTTAAGAGATTTGGACGTTGCTCTTCCATTTCATTTAAAATTCTTTGCTTTTCTGAAACACTCATGGCTTCTAAACGATTTGTATGTTCCTCTTCAGTTTCATTATAGCTTTTAAGAGATTTGGACGTTGCTCTTCCATTATATTTAAAATTCTTTGCTTTTGTGAAACACTCATGGCTTCTAAACGATTTGTACGTTGCTCTTCCGTTTCATTATAGCTTTTAAGAGATTTGGACGTTGCTCTTCCATTTCATTATAGCTTTTAAGAGATTTGGACGTTGCTCTTCCGTTTCATTTAAAATTCTTTGCTTTTGTGAAACACTCATGGCTTCTAAACGATTTGTACGTTGCTCTTCCGTTTCATTATAGCTTTTAAGAGATTTGTACGTTGCTCTTCCGTTTCATTATAGCTTTTAAGAGATTTGGACGTTGCTCTTCCATTTCATTATAGCTTTTAAGAGATTTGGACGTTGCTCTTCCATTTCATTATAGCTTTTAAGAGATTTGGACGTTGCTCTTCCGTTTCGTTTAAAATTCTTTGCTTTTGTGAAACACTCATGGCTTCTAAACGATTTGTACGTTGCTCTTCCGTTTCATTATAGCTTTTAAGAGATTTGTACGTTGCTCTTCCGTTTCATTATAGCTTTTAAGAGATTTGGACGTTGCTCTTCCATTTCATTATAGCTTTTAAGAGATTTGGACGTTGCTCTTCCGTTTCATTTAAAATTCTTTGCTTTTGTGAAACACTCATGGCTTCTAAACGATTTGTACGTTGCTGTTCCGTTTCATTATAGCTTTTAAGAGATTTGGACGTTGCTCTTCCGTTTCATTTAAAATTCTTTGCTTTTGTGAAACACTCATGGCTTCTAAACGATTTGTACGTTGCTCTTCCGTTTCATTATAGCTTTTAAGAGATTTGGACGTTGCTCTTCCATTTCATTATAGCTTTTAAGAGATTTGGACGTTGCTCTTCTGTTTCATTTAAAATTCTTTGCTTTTGTGAAACACTCATGGCTTCTAAACGATTTGTACCTTGCTCTTCCGTTTCATTATAGCTTTTAAGAGATTTGGACGTTGCTCTTCCATTTCATTTAAAATTCTTTGCTTTTCTGAAACACTCATGGCTTCTAAACGATTTGTATGTTCCTCATCAGTTTCATTATAGCTTTTAAGAGATTTGGACGTTGCTCTTCCATTATATTTAAAATTCTTTACTTTTGTGAAACACTCATGGCTTCTAAACGATTTGTACGTTGCTCTTCCGTTTCATTATAGCTTTTAAGAGATTTGGACGTTGCTCTTCCATTTCATTATAGCTTTTAAGAGATTTGGACGTTGCTCTTCCGTTTCATTTAAAATTCTTTGCTTTTGTGAAACACTCATGGCTTCTAAACGATTTGTACGTTGCTCTTCCGTTTCATAATAGCTTTTAAGAGATTTGGACGTTGCTCTTCCATTTCATTTAAAATTCTTTGCTTTTCTGAAACACTCATGGCTTCTAAACGATTTGTATGTTCCTCTTCAGTTTCATTATAGCTTTTAAGAGATTTGGACGTTGCTCTTCCATTATATTTAAAATTCTTTGCTTTTGTGAAACACTCATGGCTTCTAAACGATTTGTACGTTGCTCTTCCGTTTCATTATAGCTTTTAAGAGATTTGGACGTTGCTCTTCCATTTCATTATAGCTTTTAAGAGATTTGGACGTTGCTCTTCCGTTTCATTTAAAATTCTTTGCTTTTGTGAAACACTCATGGCTTCTAAACGATTTGTACGTTGCTCTTCCGTTTCATAATAGCTTTTAAGAGATTTGGACGTTGCTCTTCCATTTCATTTAAAATTCTTTGCTTTTCTGAAACACTCATGGCTTCTAAACGATTTGTATGTTCCTCTTCAGTTTCATTATAGCTTTTAAGAGATTTGGACGTTGCTCTTCCATTATATTTAAAATTCTTTGCTTTTGTGAAACTCTCATGGCTTCTAAACGATTTGTATGTTGCTCTTCCGTTTCATTATAGCTTTTGAGAGATTTGGACGTTGCTCTTCTATTTCATTATAGCTTTTAAGAGATTTGGACGTTGCTCTTACGTTTCATTTAAAATTCTTTGCTTTTGTGAAACACTCATGGCTTCTAAACGATTTGTACGTTGCTCTTCCGTTTCATTATAGCTTTTAAGAGATTTGGACGTTGCTCTTCCATTTCATTATAGCTTTTAAGAGATTTGGACGTTGCTCTTCCGTTTCATTTAAAATTCTTTGCTTTTGTGAAACACTCATGGCTTCTAAACGATTTGTACGTTGCTCTTCCGTTTCATTATAGCTTTTGAGAGATTTGGACGTTGCTCTTCTATTTCATTATAGCTTTTAAGAGATTTGGACGTTGCTCTTCCGTTTCATTTAAAATTCTTTGCTTTTGTGAAACACTCATGGCTTCTAAACGATTTGTACGTTGCTCTTCCGTTTCATTATAGCTTTTGAGAGATTTGGACGTTGCTCTTCTATTTCATTATAGCTTTTAAGAGATTTGGACGTTGCTCTTACGTTTCATTTAAAATTCTTTGCTTTTGTGAAACACTCATGGCTTCTAAACGATTTGTACGTTGCTCTTCCGTTTCATTATAGCTTTTAAGAGATTTGGACGTTGCTCTTCCGTTTCATTTAAAATTCTTTGCTTTTGTGAAACTCTCATGGCTTCTAAACGATTTGTATGTTGCTCTTCCGTTTCGTTATAGTTTTTAAGAGATTTGGACGTTGCTCTTCCACTTCATTATAGCTTTTAAGAGATTTGGACGTTGCTCTTCCGTTTCATTTAAAATTCTTTGCTTTTGTGAAACTCTCATGGCTTCTAAACGATTTGTATGTTGCTCTTCCGTTTCATTATAGCTTTTAAGAGATTTGGACGTTGCTCTTCCATTATATTTAAAAGTCTTTGCTTTTCTGAAACACTCGTGGCTTCTAAACGATTTGTATGTTGTTCTTCCGTTTCGTTATAGTTTTTAAGAGATTTGGACGTTGCTCTTCCATTTCATTATAGCTTTTAAGAGATTTGGACGTTGCTCTTCCATTATATTTAAAATTCTTTGCTTTTGTGAAACACTCATGGCTTCTAAACGATTTGTACGTTGCTCTTCCGTTTCATTATAGCTTTTAAGAGATTTGGACGTTGCTCTTCCATTATATTTAAAATTCTTTGCTTCTGTGAAACACCTCATGGCTTATAAACGATTTGTACGTTGCTCTTCCGTTTCATTATAGCTTTTAGAGATTTGGACGTTGCTCTTCCGTTTAGTTTAAAATTCTTTGCGTTTGTGAAACACTCATGGCTTCTAAACGATTTGTACGTTGCTCTTCCGTTTCATTATAGCTTTTAAGAGATTTGGACGTTGCTCTTCCATTATATTTAAAATTCTTTGCTTTTGTGAAACACTCATGGCTTATAAACGATTTGTATGTTGCTCTTCCGTTTCGTTATAGTTTTTAAGAGATTTGGACGTTGCTCTTCCATTTCATTATAGCTTTTAAGAGATTTGGACGTTGCTCTTCCGTTTCATTTAAAATTCTTTGCTTTTGTGAAACACTCATGGCTTCTAAACGATTTGTACGTTGCTCTTCCGTTTCATTATAGCTTTTAAGAGATTTGGACGTTGCTCTTCCATTATATTTAAAATTCTTTGCTTTTCTGAAACACTCATGGCTTCTAAACGATTTGTATGTTGCTCTTCCGTTTCGTTATAGTTTTTAAGAGATTTGGACGTTGCTCTTCCATTTCATTATAGCTTTTAAGAGATTTGGACGTTGCTCTTCCGTTTCATTTAAAATTCTTTGCTTTTGTGAAACACTCATGGCTTCTAAACGATTTGTACGTTGCTCTTCCGTTTCATTATAGCTTTTAAGAGATTTGGACGTTGCTCTTCCGTTTCATTTAAAATTCTTTGCTTTTGTGAAACTATCATGGCTTCTAAACGATTTGTATGTTGCTCTTCCGTTTCGTTATAGTTTTTAAGAGATTTGGACGTTGCTCTTCCATTTCATTATAGCTTTTAAGAGATTTGGACGTTGCTCTTCTATTTCATTATAGCTTTTAAGAGATTTGGACGTTGCTCTTACGTTTCATTTAAAATTCTTTGCTTTTGTGAAACACTCATGGCTTCTAAACGATTGGTACGTTGCTCTTCCGTTTCATTATAGCTTTTAAGAGATTTGGACGTTGGTCTTCCATTTCATTTAAAATTCTTAGCTTTTGTGAAACACTCATGGCTTCTAAACGATTTGTACGTTGCTCTTCCGTTTCATTACAGCTTTTAAGAGATTTGGACGTTGCTCTTCCATTATATTTAAAATTCTTTGCTTTTGTGAAACACTCATGGCTTCTAAACGATTTGTATGTTGCTCTTCCGTTTCGTTATAGTTTTTAAGAGATTTGGACGTTGCTCTTCCATTTCATTATAGCTTTTAAGAGATTTGGACGTTGCTCTTCCGTTTCATTTAAAATTTTTTGGTTTTGTGAAACACTCATGGCTTCTAAACGATTTGTACGTTGCTCTTCCGTTTCATTATAGCTTTTAAGAGATTTGGACGTTGCTCTTCTATTTCATTATAGCTTTTAAGAGATTTGGACGTTGCTCTTCCGTTTCATTTAAAATTCTTTGCTTTTGTGAAACTCTCATGGCTTCTAAACGATTTGTACGTTGCTCTTCCATTTCATTATAGCTTTTAGAGATTTGGACGTTGCTCTTCCGTTTCATTTAAAATTCTTTGCTTTTGTGAAACACTCATGGCTTCTAAACGATTTGTACGTTGCTCTTCCGTTTGATTATAGCTTTTAAGAGATTTGGACGTTGCTCTTCCGTTTGATTTAAAATTCTTTGCTTTTGTGAAACTCTCATGGCTTCTAAACGATTTGTATGTTGCTCTTCCGTTTCTTATAGCTTTTGAGAGATTTGGACGTTGCTCTTCTATTTCATTATAGCTTTTAAGAGATTTGGACGTTGCTCTTACGTTTCATTTAAAATTCTTTGCTTTTGTGAAACACTCATGGCTTCTAAACGATTTGTACGTTGCTCTTCCGTTTCATTATAGCTTTTAAGAGATTTGGACGTTGGTCGGAAACGGAAGAGCAACGTCCAAATCTTTTAAAAGCTATAATGAAACGAAAGAGCAACGTACAAATCGTTTAGAAGCCATGAGTGTTTTACAAAAGCAAAGAATTTTAAATGAAACGGAAGAGCAACGTGCAAATCTCTTAAAAGCTATAACGAAACGGAAGAGCAAGATCCAAATCTCTTAAAAGTTTTAATGAAACGGAAAAGCACCGTCCAAATCTCTTACAAGTTTTAATGAAACGGAAGATCAACGTCCAAATCTCTTAAAAGTTTTAATGAAACGGAAGATCAACGTCGAAATCTCTTAAAAGTTTTAATGAAACGAAGAGCAACATACAAATCGTTTAGAAGCCATGAGAGTTTCACAAAAGCAAAGAATTTTAAACGAAACGGAAGAGCACCGTCCAAATTTCTTTAAAGCTATAATGAAATGGAAGAGCAACGTACAAATCGTTTAGAAGCCATGAGAGTTTCACAAAAGCAAAGAATTTTAAATGAAACGGAAGAGCAACGTCCAAATCTCTTAAAAGCTATAATGAAATAGAAGAGCAACGTCCAAATCTCTTAAAAGCTATAATGAAACGGAAGAGCAACGTACAAATCGTTTAGAAGCCATGAGTGTTTCACAAAACCAAAAAATTTTAAATGAAACGGAAGAGCAACGTCCAAATCTCTTAAAAGCTATAATGAAATGGAAGAGCAACGTCCAAATCTCTTAAAAACTATAACGAAACGGAAGAGCAACATACAAATCGTTTAGAAGCCATGAGTGTTTCACAAAAGCAAAGAATTTTAAATTTAATGGAAGAGCAACGTCCAAATCTCTTAAAAGCTGTAATGAAACGGAAGAGCAACGTACAAATCGTTTAGAAGCCATGAGTGTTTCACAAAAGCTAAGAATTTTAAATGAAATGGAAGACCAACGTCCAAATCTCTTAAAAGCTATAATGAAACGGAAGAGCAACGTACCAATCGTTTAGAAGCCATGAGTGTTTCACAAAAGCAAAGAATTTTAAATGAAACGTAAGAGCAACGTCCAAATCTCTTAAAAGCTATAATGAAATAGAAGAGCAACGTCCAAATCTCTTAAAAGCTATAATGAAATGGAAGAGCAACGTCCAAATCTCTTAAAAACTATAACGAAACGGAAGAGCAACATACAAATCGTTTAGAAGCCATGATAGTTTCACAAAAGCAAAGAATTTTAAATGAAACGGAAGAGCAACGTCCAAATCTCTTAAAAGCTATAATGAAACGGAAGAGCAACGTACAAATCGTTTAGAAGCCATGAGTGTTTCACAAAAGCAAAGAATTTTAAATGAAACGGAAGAGCAACGTCCAAATCTCTTAAAAGCTATAATGAAATGGAAGAGCAACGTCCAAATCTCTTAAAAACTATAACGAAACGGAAGAGCAACATACAAATCGTTTAGAAGCCATGAGTGTTTCAGAAAAGCAAAGAATTTTAAATATAATGGAAGAGCAACGTCCAAATCTCTTAAAAGCTATAATGAAACGGAAGAGCAACGTACAAATCGTTTAGAAGCCATGAGTGTTTCACAAAAGCAAAGAATTTTAAATGAAACGGAAGAGCAACGTCCAAATCTCTTAAAAGCTATAATGAAATGGAAGAGCAACGTCCAAATCTCTTAAAAACTATAACGAAACGGAAGAGCAACATACAAATCGTTTATAAGCCATGAGTGTTTCACAAAAGCAAAGAATTTTAAATATAATGGAAGAGCAACGTCCAAATCTCTTAAAAGCTATAATGAAACGGAAGAGCAACGTACAAATCGTTTAGAAGCCATGAGTGTTTCACAAACGCAAAGAATTTTAAACTAAACGGAAGAGCAACGTCCAAATCTCTAAAAGCTATAATGAAACGGAAGAGCAACGTACAAATCGTTTATAAGCCATGAGGTGTTTCACAGAAGCAAAGAATTTTAAATATAATGGAAGAGCAACGTCCAAATCTCTTAAAAGCTATAATGAAACGGAAGAGCAACGTACAAATCGTTTAGAAGCCATGAGTGTTTCACAAAAGCAAAGAATTTTAAATATAATGGAAGAGCAACGTCCAAATCTCTTAAAAGCTATAATGAAATGGAAGAGCAACGTCCAAATCTCTTAAAAACTATATCGAAACGGAAGAACAACATACAAATCGTTTAGAAGCCACGAGTGTTTCAGAAAAGCAAAGACTTTTAAATATAATGGAAGAGCAACGTCCAAATCTCTTAAAAGCTATAATGAAACGGAAGAGCAACATACAAATCGTTTAGAAGCCATGAGAGTTTCACAAAAGCAAAGAATTTTAAATGAAACGGAAGAGCAACGTCCAAATCTCTTAAAAGCTATAATGAAGTGGAAGAGCAACGTCCAAATCTCTTAAAAACTATAACGAAACGGAAGAGCAACATACAAATCGTTTAGAAGCCATGAGAGTTTCACAAAAGCAAAGAATTTTAAATGAAACGGAAGAGCAACGTCCAAATCTCTTAAAAGCTATAATGAAACGGAAGAGCAACGTACAAATCGTTTAGAAGCCATGAGTGTTTCACAAAAGCAAAGAATTTTAAATGAAACGTAAGAGCAACGTCCAAATCTCTTAAAAGCTATAATGAAATAGAAGAGCAACGTCCAAATCTCTCAAAAGCTATAATGAAACGGAAGAGCAACGTACAAATCGTTTAGAAGCCATGAGTGTTTCACAAAAGCAAAGAATTTTAAATGAAACGGAAGAGCAACGTCCAAATCTCTTAAAAGCTATAATGAAATAGAAGAGCAACGTCCAAATCTCTCAAAAGCTATAATGAAACGGAAGAGCAACGTACAAATCGTTTAGAAGCCATGAGTGTTTCACAAAAGCAAAGAATTTTAAATGAAACGGAAGAGCAACGTCCAAATCTCTTAAAAGCTATAATGAAATGGAAGAGCAACGTCCAAATCTCTTAAAAGCTATAATGAAACGGAAGAGCAACGTACAAATCGTTTAGAAGCCATGAGTGTTTCACAAAAGCAAAGAATTTTAAATGAAACGTAAGAGCAACGTCCAAATCTCTTAAAAGCTATAATGAAATAGAAGAGCAACGTCCAAATCTCTCAAAAGCTATAATGAAACGGAAGAGCAACATACAAATCGTTTAGAAGCCATGAGAGTTTCACAAAAGCAAAGAATTTTAAATATAATGGAAGAGCAACGTCCAAATCTCTTAAAAGCTATAATGAAACTGAAGAGGAACATACAAATCGTTTAGAAGCCATGAGTGTTTCAGAAAAGCAAAGAATTTTAAATGAAATGGAAGAGCAACGTCCAAATCTCTTAAAAGCTATTATGAAACGGAAGAGCAACGTACAAATCGTTTAGAAGCCATGAGTGTTTCACAAAAGCAAAGAATTTTAAATGAAACGGAAGAGCAACGTCCAAATCTCTTAAAAGCTATAATGAAATGGAAGAGCAACGTCCAAATCTCTTAAAAGCTATAATGAAACGGAAGAGCAACGTACAAATCGTTTAGAAGCCATGAGTGTTTCACAAAAGCAAAGAATTTTAAATATAATGGAAGAGCAACGTCCAAATCTCTTAAAAGCTATAACGAAACGGAAGAGCAAGATCCAAATCTCTTAAAAGTTTTAATGAAACGGAAAAGCACCGTCCAAATCTCTTACAAGTTTTAATGAAACGGAAGATCAACGTCCAAATCTCTTAAAAGTTTTAATGAAACGGAAGATCAACGTCGAAATCTCTTAAAAGTTTTAATGAAACGAAGAGCAACATACAAATCGTTTAGAAGCCATGAGAGTTTCACAAAAGCAAAGAATTTTAAACGAAACGGAAGAGCACCGTCCAAATTTCTTTAAAGCTATAATGAAACCGAAGAGCAAAGTACAAATCGTTTAGAAGCCATGAGTGTTTTACAAAAACGTCCAAATCTCTTAAAAGCTATAACGAAACGGAAGAGCACCGTCCAAATTTCTTTAAAGCTATAACGAAACGGAAGAGCACCGTCCAAATTTCTTTAAAGCTATAATGAAACCGAAGAGCAAAGTACAAATCGTTTAGAAGCCATGAGTGTTTTACAAAAGCAAAGAATTTTAAATGAAACGGAAGAGCAACGTCCAAATCTCTTAAAAGCTATAACGAAACGGAAGAGCAAGATCCAAATCTCTTAAAAGTTTTAATGAAACGAAGAGCAACGTACAAATCGTTTAGAAGACATTAGTGTTTTACAAAAGCAAAGAATTTTACACGGAAGACCAACGTCCAAATCTCTTAAAATTTTAATGAAACGGAAGAGCAACGTCCAAATCTCTTAAAAGCTATAACGAAAAGGAAGAGCAACGTACAAATCGTTTAGAAGCCATGAGTGTTTCACAAAAGCAAAGAATTTTAAATGAAATGGAAGAGCAACGCCCAAATCTCTTAGAGATTTGGACGGTGCTTTTCCGTTTCATTAAAACTTTTAAGAGATTTGGACGTTGATCTTCCGTTTCATTATACCTGTTAAGAGATTTGGACGTTGCTCTTCCGTTTCATTAAAACTTTTAAGAGATTTGGATTTTGCTCTTCCGTTTCATTATACCTGTTAAGAGATTTGGACGTTGCTCTTCCGTTTCATTGAAATTTTAAGAGATTTGGACGTTGGTCTTCCGTTTCATTAAATATTCTTTGCTTTTGTAAAACACTCATGGCTTCTAAACGATTTGTACGTTGCTCTTCGTTTTATTATAGCTTTTAAGAGATTTGTACGTTGCTCTTTGTTTCATTATAGCTTTTAAGAGATTTGGACGTTGCTCTTCCGTTTTATTTAAAATTCTTTGCTTTTGTGAAACACTCATGGCTGCTAAACGATTTGTACTTTGCTTTTCGGTTTAATTATAGCTTTAAAGAAATTTGGACGGTGCTCTTTCGTTTCGTTATAGCTTTAAAGAAATTTGGATGGTGCTCTTCCGTTTCGTTATAGCTTTTAAGAGATTTGGACGTTGCTCTTCCGTTTCATTTAAAATTCTTTGCTTTTGTAAAACACTCATGTCTTCTAAACGATTTGTACTTTGCTCTTCGGTTTCATTATAGCTTTAAAGAAATTTGGACGGTGCTCTTTTGTTTCGTTATAGATTTAAAGAAATTTAAACGGTGCTCTTCCGTTTCGTTATAGCTTTTAAGAGATTTGGACGTTGCTCTTCCGTTTCATTTAAAATTCTTTGCTTTTGTAAAACACTCATGGCTACTAAACGATTTGTACTTTGCTTTTCGGTTTAATTATAGCTTTAAAGAAATTTGGACGGTGCTCTTCCGTTTCGTTATAGCTTTTAAGAGATTTGGACGTTGCTCTTCCGTTTCATTTAAAATTCTTTGCTTTTGTAAAACACTCATGGCTTCTAAACGATTTGTACTTTGCTCTTTGGTTTCATTATAGCTTTAAGGAAATTTGGACGGTGCTCTTCCGTTTCGTTATAGCTTTTAAGAGATTTGGACGTTGCTCTTCCGTTTCATTTAAAATTCTTTGCTTTTGTAAAACACTCATGGCTTCTAAACGATTTGTACTTTGCTCTTCGTTTTCATTATAGCTTTAAAGAAATTTGGACTGTGCTCTTTCGTTTCGTTATAGCTTTAAAGAAATTTGGACGGTGCTCTTCCGTTTCGTTATAGCTTTTAAGAGATTTGGACGTTGCTCTTCCGTTTCATTTAAAATTCTTTGCTTTTGTAAAACACTCATGGCTTCTAAACGATTTGTACTTTGCTCTTTGGTTTCATTATAGCTTTAAAGAAATTTGGACGGTGCTCTTCCGTTTCGTTATAGCTTTTAAGAGATTTGGACGTTGCTCTTCCGTTTCATTTAAAATTCTTTTCTTTTGTGAAACTCTCATGGCTTCTAAACGATTTGTACGTTGCTCTTCCATTTCATTATAGCTTTTAAGAGATTTGGACGTTGCTCTTACGTTTCATTTAAAATTCTTTGCTTTTGTGAAACACTCATGGCTTCTAAACGATTTGTACGTTGCTCTTCCGTTTCATTATAGCTTTTAAGAGATTTGGACGTTGGTCTTCCATTTCATTTAAAATTCTTTGCTTTTGTGAAACACTCATGGCTTCTAAACGATTTGTACGTTGCTCTTCCGTTTCATTATAGCTTTTAAGAGATTTGTACGTTGCTCTTCCGTTTCATTATAGCTTTTAAGAGATTTGGACGTTGCTCTTCCATTTCATTATAGCTTTTAAGAGATTTGGACGTTGCTCTTCCGTTTCATTTAAAATTCTTTGCTTTTGTGAAACACTCATGGCTTCTAAACGATTTGTACGTTGCTCTTCTGTTTCATTATAGCTTTTAAGAGATTTGGACGTTGCTCTTACGTTTCATTTAAAATTCTTTGCTTTTGTGAAACACTCATGGCTTCTAAAAGATTTGTACGTTGCTCTTCCGTTTCATTATAGCTTTTAAGAGATTTGGACGTTGGTCTTCCATTTCATTTAAAATTCTTTGCTTTTGTGAAACACTCATGGCTTCTAAACGATTTGTACGTTGCTCTTCCGTTTCGTTATAGTTTTTAAGAGATTTGGACGTTGCTCTTCCATTTCATTATAGCTTTTAAGAGATTTGGACGTTGCTCTTCCGTTTCATTTAAAATTCTTTGCTTTTGTGAAACTCTCATGGCTTCTAAACGATTTGTATGTTGCTCTTCCGTTTCGTTATAGTTTTTAAGAGATTTCTAAGAAAATCGTTTAGAAGCCATGAGTGTTGCACAAAAGCAAAGAATTTTAAATATAATGGAAGAGCAACGTCCAAATCTCTTAAAAGCTATAATGAAACGGAAGAGCAACGTCCAAATCTCTTAAAAGCTATAATGAAGCGGAAGAGCAACGTACAAATCGTTTAGAAGCCATGAGTGTTTCACAAAAGCAAAGAATTTTAAATATAATGGAAGAGCAACGTCCAAATCTCTTAAAAGCTATAATGAAATGGAAGAGCAACGTCCAAATCTCTTAAAAACTATAACGAAACGGAAGAGCAACGTACAAATCGTTTAGAAGCCATGAGTGTTTCACAAAAGCAAAGAATTTTAAATGAAATGGAAGACCAACGTCCAAATCTCTTAAAAGCTATAATGAAACGGAAGAGCAACGTACAAATCTTTTAGAAGCCATGAGTGTTTCACAAAAGCAAAGAATTTTAAATGAAACGTAAGAGCAACGTCCAAATCTCTTAAAAGCTATAATGAAACAGAAGAGCAACGTACAAATCGTTTAGAAGCCATGAGTGTTTCACAAAAGCAAAGAATTTTAAATGAAACGGAAGAGCAACGTCCAAATCTCTTAAAAGCTATAATGAAATGGAAGAGCAACGTCCAAATCTCTTAAAAACTATAACGAAACGGAAGAGCAACATACAAATCGTTTAGAAGCCATGAGTGTTTCAGAAAAGCAAAGAATTTTAAATATAATGGAAGAGCAACGTCCAAATCTCTTAAAAGCTATAATAAAACGGAAGAGCAACGTACAAATCGTTTAGAAGCCATGAGTGTTTCACAAAAGCAAAGAATTTTAAATGAAACGGAAGAGCAACGTCCAAATCTCTTAAAAGTTATAATGAAATGGAAGAGCAACGTCCAAATCTCTTAAAAACTATAACGAAACGGAAGAGCAACATACAAATCGTTTATAAGCCATGAGTGTTTCACAAAAGCAAAGAATTTTAAATATAATGGAAGAGCAACGTCCAAATCTCTTAAAAGCTATAATGAAACGGAAGAGCAACGTACAAATCGTTTAGAAGCCATGAGTGTTTCACAAACTCAAAGAATTTTAAACTAAACGGAAGAGCAACGTCCAAATCTCTAAAAGCTATAATGAAACGGAAGAGCAACGTACAAATCGTTTATAAGCCATGAGGTGTTTCACAGAAGCAAAGAATTTTAAATATAATGGAAGAGCAACGTCCAAATCTCTTAAAAGCTATAATGAAACGGAAGAGCAACGTACAAATCGTTTAGAAGCCATGAGTGTTTCACAAAAGCAAAGAATTTTAAATATAATGGAAGAGCAACGTCCAAATCTCTTAAAAGCTATAATGAAATGGAAGAGCAACGTCCAAATCTCTTAAAAACTATAACGAAACGGAAGAACAACATACAAATCGTTTAGAAGCCACGAGTGTTTCAGAAAAGCAAAGACTTTTAAATATAATGGAAGAGCAACGTCCAAATCTCTTAAAAGCTATAATGAAACGGAAGAGCAACATACAAATCGTTTAGAAGCCATGAGAGTTTCACAAAAGCAAAGAATTTTAAATGAAACGGAAGAGCAACGTCCAAATCTCTTAAAAGCTATAATGAAGTGGAAGAGCAACGTCCAAATCTCTTAAAAACTATAACGAAACGGAAGAGCAACATACAAATCGTTTAGAAGCCATGAGAGTTTCACAAAAGCAAAGAATTTTAAATGAAACGGAAGAGCAACGTCCAAATCTCTTAAAAGCTATAATGAAACGGAAGAGCAACGTACAAATCGTTTAGAAGCCATGAGTGTTTCACAAAAGCAAAGAATTTTAAATGAAACGGAAGAGCAACGTCCAAATCTCTTAAAAGCTATAATGAAACGAAAGAGCAACGTACAAATCGTTTAGAAGCCATGAGTGTTTTACAAAAGCAAAGAATTTTAAATGAAACGGAAGAGCAACGTGCAAATCTCTTAAAAGCTATAACGAAACGGAAGAGCAAGATCCAAATCTCTTAAAAGTTTTAATAAAACGGAAAAGCACCGTCCAAATCTCTTACAAGTTTTAATGAAACGGCCAAATCTCTTAAAAGCTATAATGAAATAGAAGAGCAACGTCCAAATCTCTCAAAAGCTATAATGAAACGGAAGAGCAACGTACAAATCGTTTAGAAGCCATGAGTGTTTCACAAAAGCAAAGAATTTTAAATGAAACGGAAGAGCAACGCCCAAATCTCTTAAAAGCTATAATGAAATGGAAGAGCGACGTCCAAATCTCTTAAAAACTATAACGAAACGGAAGAGCAACATACAAATCGTTTAGAAGCCATGAGAGTTTCACAAAAGCAAAGAATTTTAAATCAAACGGAAGAGCAACGTCCAAATCTCTTAAAAGCTATAATCAAACGGAAGAGCAACGTACAAATCGTTTAGAAGCCATGAGTGTTTCACAAAAGCAAAGAATTTTAAATGAAACGGAAGAGCAACGTCCAAATCTCTAAAAGCTATAATGAAATGGAAGAGCAACGTACAAATCGTTTAGAAGCCATGAGAGTTTCACAAAAGCAAAGAATTTTAAATGAAACGGAAGAGCAACGTCCAAATCTCTTAAAAGCTATAATGAAATAGAAGAGCAACGTCCAAATCTCTTAAAAGCTATAATGAAACGGAAGAGCAACGTACAAATCGTTTAGAAGCCATGAGTGTTTCACAAAACCAAAGAATTTTAAATGAAACGGAAGAGCAACGTCCAAATCTCTTAAAAGCTATAATGAAATGGAAGAGCAACGTCCAAATCTCTTAAAAACTATAACGAAACGGAAGAGCAACATACAAATCGTTTAGAAGCCATGAGTGTTTCACAAAAGCAAAGAATTTTAAATATAATGGAAGAGCAACGTCCAAATCTCTTAAAAGCTGTAATGAAACGGAAGAGCAACGTACAAATCGTTTAGAAGCCATGAGTGTTTCACAAAAGCTAAGAATTTTAAATGAAATGGAAGACCAACGTCCAAATCTCTTAAAAGCTATAATGAAACGGAAGAGCAACGTACAAATCGTTTAGAAGCCATGAGTGTTTCACAAAAGCAAAGAATTTTAAATGAAACGTAAGAGCAACGTCCAAATCTCTTAAAAGCTATAATGAAATAGAAGAGCAACGTCCAAATCTCTTAAAAGCTATAATGAAATGGAAGAGCAACTTCCAAATCTCTTAAAAACTATAACGAAACGGAAGAGCAACATACAAATCGTTTAGAAGCCATGATAGTTTCACAAAAGCAAAGAATTTTAAATGAAACGGAAGAGCAACGTCCAAATCTCTTAAAAGCTATAATGAAACGGAAGAGCAACGTACAAATCGTTTAGAAGCCATGAGTGTTTCATAAAAGCAAAGAATTTTAAATGAAACGGAAGAGCAACGTCCAAATCTCTTAAAAGCTATAATGAAACGGAAGAGCAACGTACAAATCGTTTAGAAGCCATGAGTGTTTCACAAAAGCAAAGAATTTTAAATGAAACGGAAGAGCAACGTCCAAATCTCTTAAAAGCTATAATGAAATGGAAGAGCAACGTCCAAATCTCTTAAAAACTATAACGAAACGGAAGAGCAACATACAAATCGTTTAGAAGCCATGAGTGTTTCAGAAAAGCAAAGAATTTTAAATATAATGGAAGAGCAACGTCCAAATCTCTTAAAAGCTATAATGAAACGGAAGAGCAACGTACAAATCGTTTAGAAGCCATGAGTGTTTCACAAAAGCAAAGAATTTTAAATGAAACGGAAGAGCAACGTCCAAATCTCTTAAAAGCTATAATGAAATGGAAGAGCAACGTCCAAATCTCTTAAAAACTATAACGAAACGGTAGAGCAACATACAAATCGTTTATAAGCCATGAGTGTTTCACAAAAGCAAAGAATTTTAAATATAATGGAAGAGCAACGTCCAAATCTCTTAAAAGCTATAATGAAACGGAAGAGCAACGTACAAATCGTTTAGAAGCCATGAGTGTTTCACAAACTCAAAGAATTTTAAACTAAACGGAAGAGCAACGTCCAAATCTCTAAAAGCTATAATGAAACGGAAGAGCAACGTACAAATCGTTTATAAGCCATGAGGTGTTTCACAGAAGCAAAGAATTTTAAATATAATGGAAGAGCAACGTCCAAATCTCTTAAAAGCTATAATGAAACGGAAGAGCAACGTACAAATCGTTTAGAAGCCATGAGTTTTTCACAAAAGCAAAGAATTTTAAATATAATGGAAGAGCAACGTCCAAATCTCTTAAAAGCTATAATGAAATGGAAGAGCAACGTCCAAATCTCTTAAAAACTATAACGAAACGGAAGAACAACATACAAATCGTTTAGAAGCCACGAGAGTTTCACAAAAGCAAAGAATTTTAAATGAAACGGAAGAGCAACGTCCAAATCTCTTAAAAGCTATAATGAAGTAGAAGAGCAACGTCCAAATCTCTTAAAAACTATAACGAAACGGAAGAGCCACATACAAATCGTTTAGAAGCCATGAGAGTTTCACAAAAGCAAAGAATTTTAAATGAAACGGAAGAGCAACGTCCAAATCTCTTAAAAGCTATAATGAAACGGAAGAGCAACGTACAAATCGTTTAGAAGCCATGAGTGTTTCACAAAAGCAAAGAATTTTAAATGAAACGGAAGAGCAACGTCCAAATCTCTTAAAAACTATAATGAAACGAAAGAGCAACGTACAAATCGTTTAGAAGCCATGAGTGTTTTACAAAAGCAAAGAATTTTAAATGAAACGGAAGAGCAACGTGCAAATCTCTTAAAAGCTATAACGAAACGGAAGAGCAAGATCCAAATCTCTTAAAAGTTTTAATGAAACGGAAAAGCACCGTCCAAATCTCTTACAAGTTTTAATGAAACGGAAGATCAACGTCCAAATCTCTTAAAAGTTTTAATGAAACGGAAGATCAACGTCGAAATCTCTTAAAAGTTTTAATGAAACGAAGAGCAACATACAAATCGTTTAGAAGCCATGAGAGTTTCACAAAAGCAAAAAATTTTAAACGAAACGGAAGAGCACCGTCCAAATTTCTTTAAAGCTATAATGAAACCGAAGAGCAAAGTACAAATCGTTTAGAAGCCATGAGTGTTTTACAAAAGCAAAGAATTTTAAATGAAACGGAAGAGCAACGTCCAAATCTCTTAAAAGCTATAACGAAACGGAAGAGCACCGTCCAAATTTCTTTAAAGCTATAACGAAACGGAAGAGCACCGTCCAAATTTCTTTAAAGCTATAATGAAACCGAAGAGCAAAGTACAAATCGTTTAGAAGCCATGAGTGTTTTACAAAAGCAAAGAATTTTAAATGAAACGGAAGAGCAACGTCCAAATCTCTTAAAAGCTATAACGAAACGGAAGAGCACCGTCCAAATTTCTTTAAAGCTATAACGAAACGGAAGAGCACCGTCCAAATTTCTTTAAAGCTATAATTAAACCGAAAAGCAAAGTACAAATCGTTTAGCAGCCATGAGTGTTTCACAAAAGCAAAGAATTTTAAATGAAACGGAAGAGCAACGTCCAAATCTCTTAAAAGGTATAATGAAACGGAAGAGCAAGATCCAAATCTCTTAAAAGTTTTAATGAAACGGAAAAGCACCGTCCAAATCTCTTACAAGTTTTAATGAAACGGAAGATCAACGTCCAAATCTCTTAAAAGTTTTAATGAAACGGAAGATCAACGTCGAAATCTCTTAAAAGTTTTAATGAAACGAAGAGCAACGTACAAATCGTTTCGAAGACATTAGTGTTTTACAAAAGCAAAGAATTTTACACGGAAGACCAACGGCCAAATCTCTTAAAATTTTAATGAAAGGGAAGGGCAACGTCCAAATCTCTTAAAAGCTATAATGAAAAGGAAGAGCAACGTCCAAATCTCTTAAAAACTATAACGAAACGGAAGAGCAACATACAAATCGTTTAGAAGCCATGAGAGTTTTTTGGTTTTGTAAAACACTCATGGCTTCTAAACGATTTGTACGTTGCTCTTCGTTTTATTATAGCTTTTAAGAGATTTGTACGTTGCTCTTTGTTTCATTATAGCTTTTAAGAGATTTGGACGTTGCTCTTCCGTTTTATTTAAAATTCTTTGCTTTTGTTAAACACTCATGGCTTCTAAACGATTTGTACTTTGCTCTTCGGTTTCATTATAGCTTTAAAGAAATTTGGACGGTGCTCTGCCGTTTCGTTATAGCTTTTAAGAGATTTGGGCGTTGCTCTTCCATTTCATTTAAAATTCTTTGCTTTTGTGAAACACTCATGGCTTCTAAACGATTTGTACGTTGCTCTTCCTTTTCGTTATAGCTTTTAAGAGATTTGGACGTTGCTCTTCCGTTTCATTAAAATTTTAAGAGATTTGGACGTTGGTCGTCCGTGTAAAATTCTTTGCTTTTGTAAAACACTAATGTCTTCTAAACGATTTGTACGTTGCTCTTCGTTTCATTAAAACTTTTAAGAGATTTCGACGTTGATCTTCCGTTTCATTAAAACTTTTAAGAGATTTGGACGTTGATCTTCCGTTTCATTAAAACTTTTAAGAGATTTGGACGGTGCTTTTCCGTTTCATTAAAACTTTTAAGAGATTTGGATTTTGCTCTTCCGTTTCATTATACCTGTTAAGAGATTTGGACGTTGCTCTTCCGTTTCATTAAAATTTTAAGAGATTTGGACGTTGGTCTTCCGTTTCATTAAATATTCTTTGCTTTTGTAAAACACTCATGTCTTCTAAACGATTTGTACGTTGCTCTTCGTTTTATTATAGCTTTTAAGAGATTTGTACGTTGCTCTTTGTTTCATTATAGCTTTTAAGAGATTTGGACGTTGCTCTTCCGTTTTATTTAAAATTCTTTGCTTTTGTGAAACACTCATGGCTGCTAAACGATTTGTACTTCGCTTTTCGGTTTAATTATAGCTTTAAAGAAATTTGGACGGTGCTCTTTCGTTTCGTTATAGCTTTAAAGAAATTTGGACGGTGCTCTTCCGTTTCGTTATAGCTTTTAAGAGATTTGGACGTTGCTCTTCCGTTTCATTTAAAATTCTTTGCTTTTGTAAAACACTCATGGCTTCTAAACGATTTGTACTTTGCTCTTTGGTTTCATTATAGCTTTAAAGAAATTTGGACGGTGCTCTTCCGTTTCGTTATAGCTTTTAAGAGATTTGGACGTTGTTCTTCCGTTTCATTTAAAATTCTTTGCTTTTGTAAAACACTTATGGCTTCTAAACGATTTGTACTTTGCTCTTCGTTTTCATTATAGCTTTAAAGAAATGTGGACTGTGCTCTTTCGTTTCGTTATAGCTTTAAAGAAATTTGGACGGTGCTCTTCCGTTTCGTTATAGCTTTTAAGAGATTTGGACGTTGCTCTTCCGTTTCATTTAAAATTCTTTGCTTTTGTAAAACACTCATGGCTTCTAAACGATTTGTACTTTGCTTTTCGGTTTAATTATAGCTTTAAAGAAATTTGGACGGTGCTCTTCCGTTTCGTTATAGCTTTAAAGAAATTTGGACGGTGCTCTTCCGTTTCGTTATAGCTTTAAAGAAATTTGGACGGTGCTCTTCCGTTTCGTTATAGATTTTAAGAGATTTGGACGTTGCTCTTCCGTTTCATTAAAACTTTTAAGAGATTTGGACGTTGGTCTTCCGTTTCATTTAAAATTTTTTTGCTTTTGTAAAACACTCATGGCTTCTAAACGATTTGTACGTTGCTCTTTGTTTCATTATAGCTTTTAAGAGATTTGGACGTTGCTCTTCCGTTTTATTTAAAATTCTTTTCTTTTGTAAAACACTCATGGCTTCTAAACGATTTGTACTTTGCTCTTCGGTTTCATTATAGCTTTAAAGAAATTTGGACGGTGCTCTTCCGTTTCGTTATAGCTTTTAAGAGATTTGGACGTTGGTTTTCCATTTCATTTAAAAGTCTTTGCATTTGTGAAACACTCATGGCTTCTAAACGATTTGTACGTTGCTCTTCCTTTTCGTTATAGCTTTTAAGAGATTTGGATGGTGCTCTTCCGTTTCATTAAAACTTTTAAGAGATTTGGACGTTGGTCTTCCGTTTCATTTAAAATTTTTTTGCTTTTGAAAAACACTCATGGCTTCTAAACGATTTGTACGTTGCTCTTTGTTTCATTATAGCTTTTAAGAGATTTGGACGTTTCTCTTCCGTTTTATTTAAAATTCTTTGCTTTTGTAAAACACTCATGGCTTCTAAACGATTTGTACTTTGCTCTTCGGTTTCATTATAGCTTTAAAGAAATTTGGACGGTGCTCTTCCGCTTCGTTATAGCTTTTAAGAGATTTGGACGTTGGTTTTCCATTTCATTTAAAAGTCTTTGCATTTGTGAAACACTCATGGCTTCTAAACGATTTGTACGTTGCTCTTCCTTTTCGTTATAGCTTTTAAGAGATTTGGACGTTGCTCTTTCGTTTCATTAAAATTTTAAGAGATTTGGACGTTGGTCTTCCTTGTAAAATTCTTTGCTTTTGTAAAACACTAATGTCTTCTAAACGATTTGTACGTTGCTCTTCGTTTCATTAAAACTTTTAAGAGATTTCGACGTTGATCTTCCGTTTCATTAAAACTTTTAAGAGATTTGGACGTTGATCTTCCGTTTCATTAAAACTTTTAAGAGATTTGGACGGTGTTTTTCCGTTTCATTAAAACTTTTAAGAGATTTGGATCTTGCTCTTCCGTTTCATTATACCTTTTAAGAGATTTGGACGTTGCTCTTCCGTTTCATTTAAAATTCTTTGCTTTTGTGAAACACTCATGGCTGCTAAACGATTTGAACTTTGCTTTTCGGTTTAATTATAGCTTTAAAGAAATTTGGACGGTGCTCTTCCGTTTCATTAAAACTTTTAAGAGATTTGGACGTTGGTCTTCCGTTTCATTTAAAATTTTTTTGCTTTTGTAAAACACTCATGGCTTCTAAACGATTTGTACGTTGCTCTTCGTTTTATTATAGCTTTTAAGAGATTTGGACGGTGCTCTTCCGTTTCATTAAAACTTTTAAGAGATTTGGACGTTGGTCTTCCGTTTCATTTAAAATTTTTTTGCTTTTGTAAAACACTCATGGCTTCTAAACGATTTGTACGTTGCTCTTTGTTTCATTATAGCTTTTAAGAGATTTGGACGTTGCTCTTCCGTTTTATTTAAAATTCTTTTCTTTTGTAAAACACTATTTGTACTTTGTACTTTGCTCTTCGGTTTCATTATAGCTTTAAAGAAATTTGGACGGTGCTCTTCCGTTTCGTTATAGCTTTTAAGAGATTTGGACGTTGGTTTTCCATTTCATTTAAAAGTCTTTGCATTTGTGAAACACTCATGGCTTCTAAACGATTTGTACGTTGCTCTTCCTTTTCGTTATAGCTTTTAAGAGATTTGGATGGTGCTCTTCCGTTTCATTAAAACTTTTAAGAGATTTGGACGTTGGTCTTCCGTTTCATTTAAAATTTTTTTGCTTTTGTAAAACACTCATGGCTTCTAAACGATTTGTACGTTGCTCTTTGTTTCATTATAGCATTTAAGAGATTTGGACGTTTCTCTTCCGTTTTATTTAAAATTCTTTGCTTTTGTAAAACAATCATGGCTTCTAAACGATTTGTACTTTGCTCTTCGGTTTCATTATAGCTTTAAAGAAATTTGGACGGTGCTCTTCCGTTTCGTTATAGCTTTTAAGAGATTTGGACGTTGGTTTTCCATTTCATTTAAAAGTCTTTGCATTTGTGAAACACTCATGGCTTCTAAACGATTTGTACGTTGCTCTTCCTTTTCGTTATAGCTTTTAAGAGATTTGGACGTTGCTCTTCCGTTTCATTAAAATTTTAAGAGATTTGGACGTTGGTCTTCCTTGTAAAATTCTTTGCTTTTGTAAAACACTAATGTCTTCTAAACGATTTGTACGTTGCTCTTCGTTTCATTAAAACTTTTAAGAGAATTCGACGTTGATCTTCCGTTTCATTAAAACTTTTAAGAGATTTGGACGTTGATCTTCCGTTTCATTAAAACTTTTAAGAGATTTGGACGGTGCTTTTCCGTTTCATTAAAACTTTTAAGAGATTTGGATCTTGCTCTTCCGTTTCATTATACCTTTTAAGAGATTTGGACGTTGCTCTTCCGTTTCATTTAAAATTCTTTGCTTTTGTGAAACACTCATGGCTGCTAAACGATTTGTACTTTGCTTTTCGGTTTAATTATAGCTTTAAAGAAATTTGGACGGTGCTCTTCCGTTTCATTAAAACTTTTAAGAGATTTGGACGTTGGTCTTCCGTTTCATTTAAAATTTTTTTGCTTCTGTAAAACACTCATGGCTTCTAAACGATTTGTACGTTGCTCTTCGTTTCATTATAGCTTTTAAGAGATTTGGACGGTGCTCTTCCGTTTCATTAAAACTTTTAAGAGATTTGGACGTTGGTCTTCCGTTTCATTTAAAATTTTTTTGCTTTTGTAAAACACTCATGGCTTCTAAACGATTTGTACGTTGCTCTTCGTTTCATTATAGCTTTTAAGAGATTTGGACGGTGCTCTTCCGTTTCATTAAAACTTTTAAGAGATTTGGACGTTGGTCTTCCGTTTCATTCAAAATTTTTTTGCTTTTGTAAAACACTCATGGCTTCTAAACGATTTGTACGTTGCTCTTTGTTTCATTATAGCTTTTAAGAGATTTGGACGTTGCTCTTCCGTTTCATTTAAAATTCTTTGCTTTTGTAAAACACTCATGGCTGCTAAACGATTTGTACGTTGCTCTTCCGTTTCGTTATAGTTTTTAAGAGATTTGGACGGTGCTCTTCCGTTTCATTAAAACTTTTAAGAGATTTGGACGTTGGTCTTCCGTTTCATTTAAAATTTTTTTGCTTTTGTAAAACACTCATGGCTTCTAAATGATTTGTACGTTGCTCTTTGTTTCATTATAGCTTTTAAGAGATTTGGACGTTGCTCTTCCGTTTCATTTAAAATTCTTTGCTTTTGTAAAACACTCATGGCTGCTAAACGATTGTACTTTGCTCTTCGGTTTCATTATAGCTTTTAAGAGATTTGGACGGTGCTCTTCCGTTTCGTTATAGCTTTTAAGAGTTTTGGACGTAGCTCTTCCATTATATTTCAAATTCTTTGCTTTTGTGAAACACTCATGGCTTCTAAACGATTTGTACGTTGTTCTTCCGTTTCGTTATAGCTTTTAAGAGATTTGGACGTTGCTCTTCCGTTTCATTAAAATTTTAAGAGTTTTAGACGTTGGTCTTCCGTGTAAAATTCTTTGCTTTTGTAAAACACTAATGTCTTCTAAACGATTTGTACGTTGCTCTTCGTTTCATTAAAACTTTTAAGAGATTTGGACGGTGCTCTTCCGTTTCATTAAAACTTTTAAGAGATTTGGCGGTTGGTCTTCCGTTTCATTTAAAATTTTTTTGCTTTTGTAAAACACTCATGGCTTCTAAACGATTTGTACGTTGCTCTTCCGTTTCGTTATAGTTTTTAAGAGATTTGGACGTTGATCTTCCGTTTCATTAAAACTTTTAAGAGATTTGGACGTTGGTCTTCCTTGTAAAATTCTTTGCTTTTGTAAAACACTAATGTCTTCTAAACGATTTGTACGTTGCTCTTCGTTTCATTAAAACTTTTAAGAGAATTCGACGTTGATCTTCCGTTTCATTAAAACTTTTAAGAGATTTGGACGTTGATCTTCCGTTTCATTAAAACTTTTAAGAGATTTGGACGGTGCTTTTCCGTTTCATTAAAACTTTTAAGAGATTTGGATCTTGCTCTTCCGTTTCATTATAGCTTTTAAGAGATTTGGACGTTGCTCTTCCGTTTCATTTAAAATTCTTTGCTTTTGTGAAACTCTCATGGCTTCTAAACGATTTATATGTTGCTCTTCCGTTTCGTTTATAGTTTTTAAGAGATTTGGACGTTGCTCTTCCATTTCATTATAGCTTTTAAGAGATTTGGACGTTGCTCTTCCGTTTCATTTAAAATTCTTTGCTTTTGTGAAACTCTCATGGCTGCTAAACGATTTGTATGTTGCTCTTCCGTTTCGTTATAGTTTTTAAGAGATTTGGACCTTGCTCTTCCATTTCATTATAGCTTTTAAGAGATTTGCACGTTGCTCTTCCGTTTCATTTAAAATTCTTTGCTTTTGTGAAACACTCATGGCTTCTAAACGATTTGTACGTTGCTCTTTCGTTTTGTTATAGCTTTTAAGAGATTTGGACGTTGCTCTTCCGTTTCATTAAAATTTTAAGAGATTTGGACGTTGGTCTTCCGTGTAAAATTCTTTGCTTTTGTAAAGCTATAATGAAACGGAAGAACAACAAAGTAAACCTCTTAAAAGCTATATTGAAACGGAAGAGCAACGTACAAATCGTTTAGAACCCCATGAGTGTTTCACAAAAACAAAGAATTTTAAATGAAACGGAAGAGCAACGTCCAAATCTCTTAAAATCTATAATGAAACGGAAGAGCAACGTAGAAAACGTTTAGAAGCCATGAGTGTTTCACAAAAGCAAAGAATTTTAAATGAAACGGAAGAGCAACGTCCAAATCTCTTAAAAGCTATAACGAAACGAAAGAGCAACGTACAAATCGTTTAGAATCCATGAGTGTATTACAAAAACAAAGAATTTTAACTGAAACGGAAGAGCAACGTACAAATCGTTTAGAAGCCGTGAGTGTTTCACAAAAGCAAAGAATTTTAAATGAAACGGAAGAGCAACATCCAAATCTCTTAAAATCTATAATGAAATGGAAGAGCAACGTCCAAATCTCTTAAAATCTATAATGAAACGGAAGAGCAACGTACAAAACGTTTAGAAGCCATGAGTGTTTCACAAAAACAAAGAATTTTAAATGAAACGGAAGAGCAACGTCCAAATCTCTTAAAAGTTGTAATGAAACGGAAGACCAACGTACAAATCTCTTAATTGAAACGGAAGAGCAACGTACAAATAGTTTAGAAGCCATGAATATTTCACAAAAGCAAATAATTTTAAATGAAACGGAAGAGCAACATCCAAATCTCTTAAAAGTTTTCATGAAATGGAAGAGCAACGTCCAAATCTCTTAAAATCTACAATGAAACGGAAGAGCAACGTACAAAACGTTTAGAAGCCATGTGTGTTTTACAAAATCAAATAATTTTAAATGAAACGGAAGAGCAACGTCCAAATCTCTTAAAATCTACAATGAAACGGAAGAGCAACGTCCAAATCTCTTAAAAGCTATAACAAAACGGAAGAGCAGCGTACAAATCATTTAGAAGACATGAGTGTTTCACAGAAGCAAAGAATTTTAAATGTAATGGAAGAGCAACGTCCAAATCTCTTAAAAGCTATAATGAAACGGAAGAGCAACTTACAAATTGTTTAGAAGCCATGAGTGTTTCACAAAAGCAAAGCATTTGAAATGAAACGAAGAGCAACGTCCAAATCTCTTAAAAGCTATAATGAAACGGAAGAGCAACTTACAAATCGTTTAGAAGCCATGAGTGTTTCACAAAAGCAAAGAATTTGAAATGAAACGAAGAGCAACGTCCAAATCTCTTAAAATCTACAATGAAACGGAAGAGCAACGTCCAAATCTCTTAAAATCTATTATGAAACGGAAGAGCAACGTACAAATCGTTTAGAAGCCATGAGTGTTTCAGAAAAGCAAAGAATTTTAAATATACTGGAAGAGCAACGTCCAAATCTCTTAAAAGCTATAACGAAACGGAAGAGCAACGTACAAATCGTTTAGAACCCTTGAGTGTTTCACAAAAGCAAAGAATTTTAAATGAAATGGAAGAGCAAGGTCCAAATCTCTTAAAAGCTATAATAAAACGGAAGAACAACGTACAAGTCGTTTCGAAGCCATGAGTGTTTCACAAGAGCAAAGAAATTTAAATGAAACGGAAGAGCAACGTCCAAATCTCTTAAAAGCTATAACAAAACGGAAGAGCAACGTAAAAATCGTTTAGAAGCCATGAGTGTTTTACAAAAGCAAAGAATTTTAAATGAAATGGAAGAGCAACGTCCAAATCTCTTAAAAACTATAATGAAACGGAAGAACAACGTACAAAACGTTTAGAAGCCATGAGTGTTTCACAAAAGCAAAGAATTTTAAATGAAACTGAAGACAACGTTCAAATCTCTTAAAAACTATAACGAAACGGAAGAACAACAAAGTAAATCTCTTAAAAGTTTTAATGAAACGGAAGAGCAACGTACAAATCGTTTAGAAGCCATGAGTGTTTCACAAAAGCAAAGAATTTTAAATGAAATGGAAGAGCAAGGTCCAAATCTCTTAAAAGCTATAATAAAACGGAAGAACAACGTACAAGTCGTTTAGAAGCCATGAGTGTTTCACAAAAGGAAAGAAATTTAAATGAAACGGAAGAGCAACTTCCAAATCTCTTAAAAGCTATAACAAAACGGAAGAGCAACGTAAAAATCGTTTAGAAGCCATCAGTGTTTTACAAAAGCAAAGAATTTTAAATGAAATGGAAGAGCAACGTCCAAATCTCTTAAAAGCTATAACGAAACGGAAGAGCAACGTACAAATCGTTTAGAACCCTTGAGTGTTTCACAAAAGCAAAGAATTTTAAATGAAATGGAAGAGCAAGGTCCAAATCTCTTAAAAGCTATAATAAAACGGAAGAACAACGTACAAGTCGTTTAGAAGCCATGAGTGTTTCACAAAAGGAAAGAAATTTAAATGAAACGGAAGAGCAACTTCCAAATCTCTTAAAAGCTATAACAAAACGGAAGAGCAACGTAAAAATCGTTTAGAAGCCATCAGTGTTTTACAAAAGCAAAGAATTTTAAATGAAATAAAAGAGCAACGTCCAAATCTCTTAAAAGCTATAATGAAACGGAAGAACAACGTACAAAACGTTTAGAAGCCATGAGTGTTTCACAAAAGCAAAGAATTTTAAATGAAATGGAAGAGCAAGGTCCAAATCTCTTAAAAGCTATAATAAAACGGAAGAACAACGTACAAGTCGTTTAGAAGCCATGAGTGTTTCACAAAAGCAAAGAAATTTAAATGAAACGGAAGAGCAACGTCCAAATCTCTTAAAAGCTATAACAAAACGGAAGAGCAACGTCTAAATCTCTTAAAAGTTTTAATGAAACGGAAGACCAACGCACAAATCTCTTAAAAGCTATAACGAAAAGGAAGAGCAACGTACAAATCGTTTAGAAGCCGTGAGTGTTTCACAAAAGCAAAGAATTTTAAAAATGAAATGGAAGAGCAACGTCCAAATCTCTTAAAATCTATAATGAAACGGAAGAACAACGTACAAAACGTTTAGAAGCCATGAGTGTTTCACAAAAGCAAAGAATTTTAAATGAAACTGAAGACAACGTTCAAATCTCTTAAAAGCTATAACGAAACGGAAGAGCAACGTCTAAATCTCTTAAAAGTTTTAATGAAACGGAAGACCAACGCACAAATCTCTTAAAAGCTATAATGAAACGGAAGAGCAACGTACAAATCTCTTAAAAGCTATAACGAAAAGGAAGAGCAACGTACAAATCGTTTAGAAGCGGTGAGTGTTTCACAAAAGTAAAGAATTTTAAATGAAATGGAAGAGCAACGTCCAAATCTCTTAAAATCTATAATGAAACGGAAGAGCAACGTACAAAACGTTTAGAAGCCATGAGTGTTTCACAAAAGCAAAGAATTTTAAATGAAACGGAAGAGCAACGTCCAAATCTCTTAAAAGTTTTAATGAAACGGAAGACCAACGTACAAATCTCTTAAAACTTATAATGAAACGGAAGAACAATTTACAAATCGTTTAGAAGCCATGAGTGTTTCACAAAAGCAATGAATTTTAAATGAAACGGAAGAGCAACGTTCAAATCTCTTAAAAACTATAACGAAACGGAAGAGCAGCGTACAAATCGTTTAGAAGCCATGAGTGTTTCACAAAAGCAAATAATTTTAAATAAAACGGAAGAGCAACATCCAAATCTCTTAAAAGTTTTAATGAAATGGAAGAGCAACGTCCAAATCTCTTAAAATCTATAATGAAACGGAAGAACAACGTACAAAACGTTTAGAAGCCATGAATGTTTCACAAAAAGAAAGAATTTTAAATGAAACGGAAGAGCAACGTCCAAATCTCTTAAAAGTTGTAATGAAACGGAAGACCAACGTACAAATCTCTTAAAAGCTATAATAAACGGAAGAGCAACGTACAAATAGTTTAGAAGCCATGAATGTTTTACAAGCAAATAATTTTAAATGAAACGGAAGAGCAACATCCAAATCTCTTAAAAGTTTTAATGAAATGGAAGAGCAACGTCCAAATCTCTTAAAATCTACAATGAAACGGAAGAGCATCGTACAAAACGTTTAGAAGCCATGAGTGTTATACAAAAGCAAAGAATTTTAAATGAAACGGAAGAGCAACGTCCAAATCTCTTAAAAGTTTTAATGAAACGGAAGAGCAACGTCCAAATCTCTTAAAATCTACAATGAAACGGAAGAGCAACGTACAAAACGTTTAGAAGCCATGAGTGTTTTACAAAAGCAAAGAATTTTAAATGAAACGGAAGGGCAACGTCCAAATCTCTTAAAAGTTTAAATGAAACGGAAGAACAACGTCCAAATCTCTTAAAATCTATTATGAAATGGAAGAGCAACTTACAACGTTTAGAAGCCATGAGTGTTTTGCAAAAATCGTTTGAAGCCTTGAGTGTTTCACAAAAGCAAAGAATTTTAAATGAAATGGAAGAGCAACGTCCAAATCTCTTAAAAGCTATAATGAAACGGAAAAACAACGTACAAATCGTTTAGAAGCCATGAGTGTTTCACAAAAGCAAAGAAATTTAAATGAAACGAAAGAGCAACGTCCAAATCTCTTAAAAGCTATAACGAAACGGAAGAGCAACGTAAAAATCGTTTAGAAGCCATGAGTGTTTTACAAAAGCAAAGAATTTTAAATGAAATAGAAGAGCAACGTCCAAATCTCTTAACAGAAGAAGATTCTCTATCTAATCTCCTAACGGAAGAACAACGTACAAATCGTTTAGAAGCCATGAGTGTTTCACAAAAGCAAAGAATTTTAAATGAAACAGAAGAGCAACGTCCAAATCTCCTAAAAGCTATAACGAAACGGAAGAGCAACGTCTAAATCTCTTAAAAGTTTTAATGAAACGGAAGACCAACGCACAAATCTCTTAAAATCTATAATGTAACGGAAGAGCAACGTACAAAACGTTTAGAAGCCATGAGTGTTTTACAAAAGCAAAGAAATTTAAATGAAACGGAAGAGCAACGTCCAAATCTCTTAAAAGCTATAACGAAACGGAAGAGCAACGTAAAAATCGTTTAGAAGCCATGAGTGTTTCACAAAAGCAAAGAATTTTAAATGAAATGGAAGAGCAAGGTCCAAATCTCTTAAAAGCTATAATAAAACGGAAGAACAACGTACAAGTCGTTTAGAAGCCATGAGTGTTTCACAAAAGGAAAGAAATTTAAATGAAACGGAAGAGCAACTTCCAAATCTCTTAAAAGCTATAACAAAACGGAAGAGCAACGTAAAAATCGTTTAGAAGCCATCAGTGTTTTACAAAAGCAAAGAATTTTAAATGAAATGGAAGAGCAACGTCCAAATCTCTTAAAAGCTATAACGAAACGGAAGAGCAACGTACAAATCGTTTAGAACCCTTGAGTGTTTCACAAAAGCAAAGAATTTTAAATGAAATGGAAGAGCAAGGTCCAAATCTCTTAAAAGCTATAATAAAACGGAAGAACAACGTACAAGTCGTTTAGAAGCCATGAGTGTTTCACAAAAGGAAAGAAATTTAAATGAAACGGAAGAGCAACTTCCAAATCTCTTAAAAGCTATAACAAAACGGAAGAGCAACGTCTAAATCTCTTAAAAGTTTTAATGAAACGGAAGACCAACGCACAAATCTCTTAAAAGCTATAACGAAAAGGAAGAGCAACGTACAAATCGTTTAGAAGCCGTGAGTGTTTCACAAAAGCAAAGAATTTTAAAAATGAAATGGAAGAGCAACGTCCAAATCTCTTAAAATCTATAATGAAACGGAAGAACAACGTACAAAACGTTTAGAAGCCATGAGTGTTTCACAAAAGCAAAGAATTTTAAATGAAACTGAAGACAACGTTCAAATCTCTTAAAAGCTATAACGAAACGGAAGAGCAACGTCTAAATCTCTTAAAAGTTTTAATGAAACGGAAGACCAACGCACAAATCTCTTAAAAGCTATAATGAAACGGAAGAGCAACGTACAAATCTCTTAAAAGCTATAACGAAAAGGAAGAGCAACGTACAAATCGTTTAGAAGCGGTGAGTGTTTCACAAAAGTAAAGAATTTTAAATGAAATGGAAGAGCAACGTCCAAATCTCTTAAAATCTATAATGAAACGGAAGAGCAACGTACAAAACGTTTAGAAGCCATGAGTGTTTCACAAAAGCAAAGAATTTTAAATGAAACGGAAGAGCAACGTCCAAATCTCTTAAAAGTTTTAATGAAACGGAAGACCAACGTACAAATCTCTTAAAACTTATAATGAAACGGAAGAACAATTTACAAATCGTTTAGAAGCCATGAGTGTTTCACAAAAGCAATGAATTTTAAATGAAACGGAAGAGCAACGTTCAAATCTCTTAAAAACTATAACGAAACGGAAGAGCAGCGTACAAATCGTTTAGAAGCCATGAGTGTTTCACAAAAGCAAATAATTTTAAATAAAACGGAAGAGCAACATCCAAATCTCTTAAAAGTTTTAATGAAATGGAAGAGCAACGTCCAAATCTCTTAAAATCTATAATGAAACGGAAGAACAACGTACAAAACGTTTAGAAGCCATGAATGTTTCACAAAAAGAAAGAATTTTAAATGAAACGAAAGAGCAACGTCCAAATCTCTTAAAAGTTGTAATGAAACGGAAGACCAACGTACAAATCTCTTAAAAGCTATAATAAACGGAAGAGCAACGTACAAATAGTTTAGAAGCCATGAATGTTTTACAAGCAAATAATTTTAAATGAAACGGAAGAGCAACATCCAAATCTCTTAAAAGTTTTAATGAAATGGAAGAGCAACGTCCAAATCTCTTAAAATCTACAATGAAACGGAAGAGCATCGTACAAAACGTTTAGAAGCCATGAGTGTTATACAAAAGCAAAGAATTTTAAATGAAACGGAAGAGCAACGTCCAAATCTCTTAAAAGTTTTAATGAAACGGAAGAGCAACGTCCAAATCTCTTAAAATCTACAATGAAACGGAAGAGCAACGTACAAAACGTTTAGAAGCCATGAGTGTTTTACAAAAGCAAAGAATTTTAAATGAAACGGAAGGGCAACGTCCAAATCTCTTAAAAGTTTAAATGAAACGGAAGAACAACGTCCAAATCTCTTAAAATCTATTATGAAATGGAAGAGCAACTTACAACGTTTAGAAGCCATGAGTGTTTTGCAAAAATCGTTTGAAGCCTTGAGTGTTTCACAAAAGCAAAGAATTTTAAATGAAATGGAAGAGCAACGTCCAAATCTCTTAAAAGCTATAATGAAACGGAAAAACAACGTACAAATCGTTTAGAAGCCATGAGTGTTTCACAAAAGCAAAGAAATTTAAATGAAACGAAAGAGCAACGTCCAAATCTCTTAAAAGCTATAACGAAACGGAAGAGCAACGTAAAAATCGTTTAGAAGCCATGAGTGTTTTACAAAAGCAAAGAATTTTAAATGAAATAGAAGAGCAACGTCCAAATCTCTTAAAAGCTATAATGAAACGGAAGAACAACGTACAAATCGTTTAGAAGCCATGAGTGTTTCACAAAAGCAAAGAATTTTAAATGGAACAGAAGAGCAACGTCCAAATCTCCTAAAAGCTATAACGAAACGGAAGAGCAACGTCTAAATCTCTTAAAAGTTTTAATGAAACGGAAGACCAACGCACAAATCTCTTAAAATCTATAATGTAACGGAAGAGCAACGTACAAAACGTTTAGAAGCCATGAGTGTTTTACAAAAGCAAAGAAATTTAAATGAAACGGAAGAGCAACGTCCAAATCTCTTAAAAGCTATAACGAAACGGAAGAGCAACGTAAAAATCGTTTAGAAGCCATGAGTGTTTCACAAAAGCAAAGAATTTTAAATGAAACAGAAGAGCAACGTCCAAATCTCTTAAAAGCTATAACGAAACGGAAGAGCAACGTCTAAATCTCTTAAAAGTTTTAATGAAACGGAAGACCAACGCACAAATCTCTTAAAAGCTATAATGAAACGGAAGAGCAACGTACAAATCGTTTAGAAGCCATGAGTGTTTCACAAAAACAAAGAATTTTAAATGAAACGGAAGAGCAACGTCCAAATCTCTTAAAAGCTTTAACGAACAAAAGAGCAACGTACAAATCGTTTAGAATGTAGAATGTAGATCGTAGCCATGAGTGTTTCACAAAAGCAAATAATTTTAAATGAAACGGAAGAGCAACATGCAAATCTCTTAAAAGTTTTAATGAAATGGAAGAGCAACGTCCAAATCTCTTAAAATCTATAATGAAATGGAAGAGCAACGTACAAAACGTTTAGAAGCCATGAGTGTTTTACAAAAGTAAAGAAATTTAAATGAAGCGGAAGAGCAACGTCCAAATCTCTTAAAAGCTATAACGAAACGGAAGAGCAACGTAAAAATCGTTTAGCAGCCATGAGTGTTTTACAAAAGCAAAGAATTTTAAATGAAATGGAAGAGCAACGTCCAAATCTCTTAAAAGCTATAATGAAACGGAAGAACAAGGTACAAATCGTTTAGAAGCCATGAGTGTTTCACAAAAGCAAAGAATTTTAAATGAAACAGAAGAGCAACGTCCAAATCTCTTAAAAGCTATAACGAAACGGAAGAGCAACGTCTAAATCTCTTAAAAGTTTTAATGAAACGGAAGACCAACGTAAAAATCTCTTAAAACTTATAATGAAACGGAAGAACAATTTACAAATCGTTTAGAAGCCATGAGTGTTTCACAAAAGCAATGAATTTTAAATGAAACGGAAGAGCAACGTCCAAATCTCTTAAAAACTATAACGAAACGGAAGAACAACAAAGTAAATCTCTTAAAAGTTTTAATGAAACGGAAGACCAACGCACAAATCTCTTAAAAGCTATAATGAAACGGAAGAGCAACGTACAAATCGTTTAGAACCCCATGAGTGTTTCACAAAAACAAAGAATTTTAAATGAAACGGAAGAGCAACGTCCAAATCTCTTAAAATCTATAATGAAACGGAAGAGCAACGTAGAAAACGTTTAGAAGCCATGAGTGTTTCACAAAAGCAAAGAATTTTAAATGAAACGGAAGAGCAACGTCCAAATCTCTTAAAAGCTATAACGAAACGAAAGAGCAACGTACAAATCGTTTAGAATCCATGAGTGTATTACAAAAGCAAAGAATTTTATATGAAACGAAAGAGCAACGTCCAAATCTCTTAAAAGTTTTAATGAAACGGAAAATAACGTACAAATCTCTTAAGAGCTATAACGAAACGGAAGAACAACGTACAAATCGTTTAGAAGCCATGAGTGTTTCACAAAAGCAAAGAATTTTAAATGAAACTGAAGAGCAACGTTCAAATCTCTTAAAAACTATAACGAAACGGAAGAACAACAAAGTAAATCTCTTAAAACTTTTAATGAAACGGAAGACCAACGCACAAGTCTCTTAAAAGCTATAATGAAACGGAAGAGCAACGTACAAATCGTTTAGAACCCCATGAGTGTTTCACAAAAACAAAGAATTTTAAATGAAACGGAAGACCAACATCCAAATCTCTTAAAATCTATAATGAAACGGAAGAGCAACGTACAAAACGTTTAGAAGCCATGAGTGTTTCACAAAAACAAAGAATTTTAAATGAAACGGAAGAGCAACGTCCAAATCTCTTAAAAGTTGTAATGAAACGGAAGACCAACGTACAAATCTCTTAAAAGCTATAATGAAACGGAAGAGCAACGTACAAATAGTTTAGAAGCCATGAATGTTTCACAAAAGCAAATAATTTTAAATGAAACGGAAGAGCAACATCCAAATCTCTTAAGAGTTTTAATGAAATGGAAGAGGAACGTCCAAATCTCTTAAAATCTACAATGAAACGGAAGAGCACGTACAAAACGCTTAGAAGCCATGAGTGTTTTACAAAAGCAAAGAATTTTAAATGAAACGGAAGAGCAACGTCCAAATCTCTTAAAATCTACAATGAAACGGAAGAGCAACGTACAAAAAATTTAGAAGCCATGAGTGTTTTACAAAAGCAAAGAATTTTAAATGAAACAGAAGAGCAACGTCCAAATCTCTTAAAAGTTTTAATGAAACGGAAGAGCAACGTCCAAATCTCTTAAAAGCTATAACGAAACGGAAGAGCAGCGTACAAATCATTTAGAAGCCATGAGTGTTTCACAGAAGCAAAGAATTTTAAATGAAATGGAAGAGCAACGTCGAAATCTCTTAAAAGCTATAATGAAACGGAAGAGCAACTTACAAATCGTTTAGAAGCCATGAGTGTTTCACAAAAGCAAAGAATTTGAAATGAAACGGAAGAGCAACGTCCAAATCTCTTAAAAGCTATTATGAAACGGAAGAGCAACGTACAAATCGTTTAGAAGCCATGAGTGTTTCAGAAAAGCAAAGAATTTTAAATATACTGGAAGAGCAACGTCCAAATCTCTTAAAAGCTATAACGAAACGGAAGAGCAACGTCAAAATCGTTTAGAAGCCTTGAGTGTTTCACAAAAGCAAAGAATTTTAAATGAAATGGAAGAGAAACGTCCAAATCTCTTAAAAGCTATAATGAAACAGAAGAACAACGTACAAATCGTTTAGAAGCCTTGAGTGTTTCACAAAAGCAAAGAATTTTAAATGAAATGGAAGAGCAACGTCCAAATCTCTTAAAAGCTATAATGAAACGGAAGAGCAACTTACAAATCGTTTAGAAGCCATGAGTGTTTCACAAAAGCAAAGAATTTGAAATGAAATGGAAGAGCAACGTCCAAATCTCTAAAAAACTATAATGAAACGGAAGAACAACGTAGAAATCGTTTAGAAGCCATGAGTGTTTCACAAAAGCAAAGAAATTTAAATGACACGGAAGAGCAACGTCCAAATCTCTTAAAAGCTATAACGAAACGGAAGAGCAACGTAAAAATCGTTTAGAAGCCATGAGTGTTTTACAAAAGCAAAAAATTTTAAATGAAATGGAAGAGCAACGTCCAAATCTCTTAAAAGCTATAATGAAACGGAAGAACAACGTACAAATCGTTTAGAAGCCTTGAGTGTTTCACAAAAGCAAAGAATTTTAAATGAAATGGAAGAGCAACGTCCAAATCTCTTAAAAGCTATAATGAAACGGAAGAGCAACTTACAAATCGTTTAGAAGCCATGAGTGTTTCACAAAAGCAAAGAATTTGAAATGAAACGGAAGAGCAACGTCCAAATCTCTTAAAAGCTATTATGAAACGGAAGAGCAACGTACAAATCGTTTAGAAGCCATGAGTGTTTCAGAAAAGCAAAGAATTTTAAATATACTGGAAGAGCAACGTCCAAATCTCTTAAAAGCTATAACGAAACGGAAGAGCAACGTCAAAATCGTTTAGAAGCCATGAGTGTTTCACAAAATCAAAGAATTTTAAATGAAATGGAAGAGAAACGTCCAAATCTCTTAAAAGCTATTATGAAACGGAAGACCAACGTACAAATCGTTTAGAAGCCATGAGTGTTTCAGAAAAGCAAAGAATTTTAAATATACTGGAAGAGCAACGTCCAAATCTCTTAAAAGCTATAACGAAACGGAAGAACAACAAAGTAAATCTCTTAAAAGTTTTAATGAAACGGAAGACCAACGCACAAATCTCTTAAAAGCTATAATGAAACGGAAGAGCAACGTACAAATCGTTTAGAACCCCATGAGTGTTTCACAAAAACAAAGAATTTTAAATGAAACGGAAGAGCAACGTCCAAATCTCTTAAAATCTATAATGAAACGGAAGAGCAACGTAGAAAACGTTTAGAAGCCATGAGTGTTTCACAAAAGCAAAGAATTTTAAATGAAACGGAAGAGCAACGTCCAAATCTCTTAAAAGCTATAACGAAACGAAAGAGCAACGTACAAATCGTTTAGAATCCATGAGTGTATTACAAAAGCAAAGAATTTTATATGAAACGGAAGAGCAACGTCCAAATCTCTTAAAAGTTTTAATGAAACGGAAAATAACGTACAAATCTCTTAAGAGCTATAACGAAACGGAAGAACAACGTACAAATCGTTTAGAAGCCATGAGTGTTTCACAAAAGCAAAGAATTTTAAATGAAACTGAAGAGCAACGTTCAAATCTCTTAAAAACTATAACGAAACGGAAGAACAACAAAGTAAATCTCTTAAAAGTTTTAATGAAACGGAAGACCAACGCACAAGTCTCTTAAAAGCTATAATGAAACGGAAGAGCAACGTACAAATCGTTTAGAACCCCATGAGTGTTTCACAAAAACAAAGAATTTTAAATGAAACGAAAGACCAACATCCAAATCTCTTAAAATCTATAATGAAATGGAAGAGCAACGTCCAAATCTCTTAAAATCTATAATGAAACGGAAAAGCAACGTACAAAACGTTTAGAAGCCATGAGTGTTTCACAAAAACAAAGAATTTTAAATGAAACGGAAGAGCAACGTCCAAATCTCTTAAAAGTTGTAATGATACGGAAGACCAACGTACAAATCTCTTAAAAGCTATAATGAAACGGAAGAGCAACGTACAAATAGTTTAGAAGCCATGAATGTTTCACAAAAGCAAATAATTTTAAATGAAACGGAAGAGCAACGTCCAAATCTCTTAAAAGTTTTAATGAAACGGAAAATAACGTACAAATCTCTTAAGAGCTATAACGAAACGGAAGAACAACGCACAAATCGTTTAGAAGCCATGAGTGTTTCACAAAAGCAAAGAATTTTAAATGAAACTGAAGAGCAACGTTCAAATCTCTTAAAAACTATAACGAAACGGAAGAACAACAAAGTAAATCTCTTAAAAGTTTTAATGAAACGGAAGACCAACGCACAAGTCTCTTAAAAGCTATAATGAAACGGAAGAGCAACGTACAAATCGTTTAGAACCCCATGAGTGTTTCACAAAAACAAAGAATTTTAAATGAAACGGAAGAGCAACATCCAAATCTCTTAAGAGTTTTAATGAAATGGAAGAGCAACGTCCAAATCTCTTAAAATCTACAATGAAACGGAAGAGCACGTACAAAACGTTTAGAAGCCATGAGTGTTTTACAAAAGCAAAGAATTTTAAATGAAACGGAAGAGCAACGTCCAAATCTCTTAAAATCTACAATGAAACGGAAGAGCAACGTACAAAAAATTTAGAAGCCATGAGTGTTTTACAAAAGCAAAGAATTTTAAATGAAACAGAAGAGCAACGTCCAAATCTCTTAAAAGTTTTAATGAAACGGAAGAGCAACGTCCAAATCTCTTAAAATCTATTATGAAATGGAAGAGCAACGTACAACGTTTAGAAGCCATGAGTGTTTTGCAAAAGCAAAGAATTTTAAATGAAACGGAAGAGCAACGTCCAAATCTCTTAAAAGCTATAACGAAACGGAAGAGCAGCGTACAAATCATTTAGAAGCCATGAGTGTTTCACTGAAGCAAAGAATTTTAAATGAAATGGAAGAGCAACGTCGAAATCTCTTAAAAGCTATAATGAAACGGAAGAGCAACTTACAAATCGTTTAGAAGCCATGAGTGTTTCACAAAAGCAAAGAATTTGAAATGAAACGGAAGAGCAACGTCCAAATCTCTTAAAAGCTATTATGAAACGGAAGAGCAACGTACAAATCGTTTAGAAGCCATGAGTGTTTCAGAAAAGCAAAGAATTTTAAATATACTGGAAGAGCAACGTCCAAATCTCTTAAAAGCTATAACGAAACGGAAGAGCAACGTCAAAATCGTTTAGAAGCCTTGAGTGTTTCACAAAAGCAAAGAATTTTAAATGAAATGGAAGAGAAACGTCCAAATCTCTTAAAAGCTATAATGAAACGGAAGAACAACGTACAAATCGTTTAGAAGCCTTGAGTGTTTCACAAAAGCAAAGAATTTTAAATGAAATGGAAGAGCAACGTCCAAATCTCTTAAAAGCTATAATGAAACGGAAGAGCAACTTACAAATCGTTTAGAAGCCATGAGTGTTTCACAAAAGCAAAGAATTTGAAATGAAATGGAAGAGCAACGTCCAAATCTCTAAAAAACTATAATGAAACGGAAGAACAACGTAGAAATCGTTTAGAAGCCATGAGTGTTTCACAAAAGCAAAGAAATTTAAATGACACGGAAGAGCAACGTCCAAATCTCTTAAAAGCTATAACGAAACGGAAGAGCAACGTAAAAATCGTTTAGAAGCCATGAGTGTTTTACAAAAGCAAAGAATTTTAAATGAAATGGAAGAGCAACGTCCAAATCTCTTAAAAGCTATAATGAAACGGAAGAGCAACTTACAAATCGTTTAGAAGCCATGAGTGTTTCACAAAAGCAAAGAATTTGAAATGAAACGGAAGAGCAACGTCCAAATCTCTTAAAAGCTATTATGAAACGGAAGAGCAACGTACAAATCGTTTAGAAGCCATGAGTGTTTCAGAAAAGCAAAGAATTTTAAATATACTGGAAGAGCAACGTCCAAATCTCTTAAAAGCTATAACGAAACGGAAGAGCAACGTCAAAATCGTTTAGAAGCCATGAGTGTTTCACAAAATCAAAGAATTTTAAATGAAATGGAAGAGAAACGTCCAAATCTCTTAAAAGCTATTATGAAACGGAAGACCAACGTACAAATCGTTTAGAAGCCATGAGTGTTTCAGAAAAGCAAAGAATTTTAAATATACTGGAAGAGCAACGTCCAAATCTCTTAAAAGCTATAACGAAACGGAAGAACAACAAAGTAAATCTCTTAAAAGTTTTAATGAAACGGAAGACCAACGCACAAATCTCTTAAAAGCTATAATGAAACGGAAGAGCAACGTACAAATCGTTTAGAACCCCATGAGTGTTTCACAAAAACAAAGAATTTTAAATGAAACGGAAGAGCAACGTCCAAATCTCTTAAAATCTATAATGAAACGGAAGAGCAACGTAGAAAACGTTTAGAAGCCATGAGTGTTTCACAAAAGCAAAGAATTTTAAATGAAACGGAAGAGCAACGTCCAAATCTCTTAAAAGCTATAACGAAACGAAAGAGCAACGTACAAATCGTTTAGAATCCATGAGTGTATTACAAAAGCAAAGAATTTTATATGAAACGGAAGAGCAACGTCCAAATCTCTTAAAAGTTTTATTGAAACGGAAAATAACGTACAAATGTCTTAAGAGCTATAACGAAACGGAAGAACAACGTACAAATCGTTTAGAAGCCATGAGTGTTTCACAAAAGCAAAGAATTTTAAATGAAACTGAAGAGCAACGTTCAAATCTCTTAAAAACTATAACGAAACGGAAGAACAACAAAGTAAATCTCTTAAAAGTTTTAATGAAACGGAAGACCAACGCACAAGTCTCTTAAAAGCTATAATGAAACGGAAGAGCAACGTACAAATCGTTTAGAACCCCATGAGTGTTTCACAAAAACAAAGAATTTTAAATGAAACGGAAGACCAACATCCAAATCTCTTAAAATCTATAATGAAATGGAAGAGCAACGTCCAAATCTCTTAAAATCTATAATGAAACGGAAAAGCAACGTACAAAACGTTTAGAAGCCATGAGTGTTTCACAAAAACAAAGAATTTTAAATGAAACGGAAGAGCAACGTCCAAATCTCTTAAAAGTTGTAATGATACGGAAGACCAACGTACAAATCTCTTAAAAGCTATAATGAAACGGAAGAGCAACGTACAAATAGTTTAGAAGCCATGAATGTTTCACAAAAGCAAATAATTTTAAATGAAACGGAAGAGCAACGTCCAAATCTCTTAAAAGTTTTAATGAAACGGAAAATAACGTACAAATCTCTTAAGAGCTATAACGAAACGGAAGAACAACGTACAAATCGTTTAGAAGCCATGAGTGTTTCACAAAAGCAAAGAATTTTAAATGAAACTGAAGAGCAACGTTCAAATCTCTTAAAAACTATAACGAAACGGAAGAAATCTCTTAAAAGTTTTAATGAAACGGAAGACCAACGCACAAGTCTCTTAAGAGTTTTAATGAAATGGAAGAGCAACGTCCAAATCTCTTAAAATCTACAATGAAACGGAAGAGCACGTACAAAACGTTTAGAAGCCATGAGTGTTTTACAAAAGCAAAGAATTTTAAATGAAACGGAAGAGCAACGTCCAAATCTCTTAAAATCTACAATGAAACGGAAGAGCAACGTACAAAAAATTTAGAAGCCATGAGTGTTTTACAAAAGCAAAGAATTTTAAATGACACAGAAGAGCAACGTCCAAATCTCTTAAAAGTTTTAATGAAACGGAAGAGCAACGTCCAAATCTCTTAAAATCTATTATGAAATGGAAGAGCAACGTACAACGTTTAGAAGCCATGAGTGTTTTGCAAAAGCAAAGAATTTTAAATGAAACGGAAGAGCAACGTCCAAATCTCTTAAAAGCTATAACGAAACGGAAGAGCAGCGTACAAATCATTTAGAAGCCATGAGTGTTTCACAGAAGCAAAGAATTTTAAATGAAATGGAAGAGCAACGTCCAAATCTCTTAAAAGCTATAATGAAACGGAAGAGCAACTTACAAATCGTTTAGAAGCCATGAGTGTTTCACAAAAGCAAAGAATTTGAAATGAAACGGAAGAGCAACGTCCAAATCTCTTAAAAGCTATTATGAAACGGAAGAGCAACGTACAAATCGTTTAGAAGCCATGAGTGTTTCAGAAAAGCAAAGAATTTTAAATATACTGGAAGAGCAACGTCCAAATCTCTTAAAAGCTATAACGAAACGGAAGCGCAACGTCAAAATCGTTTAGAAGCCTTGAGTGTTTCACAAAAGCAAAGAATTTTAAATGAAATGGAAGAGAAACGTCCAAATCTCTAAAAAACTATAATGAAACGGAAGAACAACGTAGAAATCGTTTAGAAGCCATGAGTGTTTCACAAAAGCAAAAAAATTTAAATGAAACGGAAGAGCAACGTCCAAATCTCTTAAAAGCTATAACGAAACGGAAGAGCAACGTAAAAATCGTTTAGAAGCCATGAGTGTTTTACAAAAGCAAAGAATTTTAAATGAAATGGAAGAGCAACGTCCAAATCTCTTAAAAGCTATAATGAAACGGAAGAACAACGTACAAATCGTTTAGAAGCCATGAGTGTTTCACAAAAGCAAAGAGTTTGAAATGAAACAGAAGAGCAACGTCCAAATCTCTTAAAAGCTATAATGAAACGGAAGAACAACGTACAAATCGTTTAGAAGCCATGAGTGTTTCACAAAATCAAAGAATTTTAAATGAAACGGAAGAGCAACGTCCAAATCTCTTAAAAGCTATTATGAAACGGAAGAGCAACGTACAAATCGTTTAGAAGCCATGAGTGTTTCAGAAAAGCAAAGAATTTTAAATATACTGGAAGAGCAACGTCCAAATCTCTTAAAAGCTATAACGAAACGGAAGAGCAACGTACAAATCGTTTAGAAGCCTTGAGTGTTTCACAAAAGCAAAGAATTTTAAATGAAATGGAAGAGCAACGTCCAAATCTCTTAAAAGCTATAATGAAACGGAAGAGCAACTTACAAATCGTTTAGAAGCCTTGAGTGTTTCACAAAAGCAAAGAATTTTAAATGAAATGGAAGAGAAACGTCCAAATCTCTAAAAAACTATAATGAAACGGAAGAACAACGTAGAAATCGTTTAGAAGCCATGAGTGTTTCACAAAAGCAAAGAAATTTAAATGAAACGGAAGAGCAACGTCCAAATCTCTTAAAAGCTATAACGAAACGGAAGAGCAACATAAAAATCGTTTAGAAGCCATGAGTGTTTTACAAAAGCAAAGAATTTTAAATGAAATGGAAGAGCAACGTCCAAATCTCTTAAAAGCTATAATGAAACGGAAGAACAACGTACAAATCGTTTAGAAGCCATGAGTGTTTCACAAAAGCAAAGAGTTTGAAATGAAACAGAAGAGCAACGTCCAAATCTCTTAAAAGCTATAATGAAACGGAAGAACAACGTACAAATCGTTTAGAAGCCATGAGTGTTTCACAAAATCAAAGAATTTTAAATGAAACGGAAGAGCAACGTCCAAATCTCTTAAAAGCTATTATGAAACGGAAGAGCAACGTACAAATCGTTTAGAAGCCATGAGTGTTTCAGAAAAGCAAAGAATTTTAAATATACTGGAAGAGCAACGTCCAAATCTCTTAAAAGCTATAACGAAACGGAAGAGCAACGTACAAATCGTTTAGAAGCCTTGAGTGTTTCACAAAAGCAAAGAATTTTAAATGAAATGGAAGAGCAACGTCCAAATCACTTAAAAGCTATAATGAAACAGAAGAGCAACGTACAAATCGTTTAGAAGCCATGAGTGTTTCACAAAAACAAAGAATTTTAAATGAAACGGAAGAGCAACGTACAAATCTCTTAAAAGCTATAACGAGAAGGAAAAGCAACGTACAAATCGTTTAGAAGCCGTGAGTGTTTCACAAAAGCAAATAATTTTAAATAAAACGGAAGAGCAACATCCAAATCTCTTAAAAGTTTTAATGAAATGGAAGAGCAACGTCCAAATCTCTTAAAATCTATAATGAAACGGAAGAACAACGTACAAAACGTTTAGAAGCCATGAGTGTTTTACAAAAGCAAAGAATTTTAAATGAAACGGAAGAGCAACGTCCAAATCTCTTAAAAGTTTTAATGAAACGGAAGACCAACGTACAAATCTCTTAAAACTTATAATGAAACGGAAGAACAATTTACAAATCGTTTAGAAGCCATGAGTGTTTCACAAACGCAATGAAATTTAAATGAAACGGAAGAGCAAAGTCCAAATCTCTTAAAAGCTATAACGAAACGGAAGAGCAGCGTACAAATCGTTTAGAAGCCATGAGTGTTTCACAAAAGCAAATAATTTTAAATAAAACGGAAGAGCAACATCCAAATCTCTTAAAAGTTTTAATGAAATGGAAGAGCAACGTCCAAATCTCTTAAAATCTATAATGAAACGGAAGAACAACGTACAAAACGTTTAGAAGCCATGAGTGTTTCACAAAAACAAAGAATTTTAAATGAAACGGAAGAGCAACGTCCAAATCTCTTAAAAGTTGTAATGAAACGGAAGACCAACGTACAAATAGTTTAGAAGCCATGAATGTTTCACAAAAGCAAATAATTTTAAATGAAACGGAAGAGCAACATCTAAATCTCTTAAAAGTTTTAATGAAATGGAAGAGCAACGTCCAAATCTCTTAAAATCTACAATGAAACGGAAGAGCAACGTACAAAACGTTTAGAAGCCATGAGTGTTTCACAAAAGCAAAGAATTTGAAATGAAACGGAAGAGCAACGTCCAAATCTCTTAAAAGTTATTATGAAACGGAAGAGCAACGTACAAATCGTTTAGAAGCCATGAGTGTTTCAGAAAAGCAAAGAATTTTAAATATACTGGAAGAGCAACGTCCAAATCTCTTAAAAGCTATAACGAAACGGAAGAGCAACGTACAAATCGTTTAGAAGCCTTGAGTGTTTCACAAAAGCAAAGAATTTTAAATGAAATGGAAGAGCAACGTCCAAATCACTTAAAAGCTATAATGAAACGGAAGAGCAACGTACAAATCGTTTAGAAGCCATGAGTGTTTCACAAAAACAAAGAATTTTAAATGAAACGGAAGAGCAACGTACAAATCTCTTAAAAGCTATAACGAGAAGGAAAAGCAACGTACAAATCTCTTAAAAGCTATAACGAGAAGGAAAAGCAACGTACAAATCGTTTAGAAGCCGTGAGTGTTTCACAAAAGCAAATAATTTTAAATAAAACGGAAGAGCAACATCCAAATCTCTTAAAAGTTTTAATGAAATGGAAGAGCAACGTCCAAATCTCTTAAAATCTATAATGAAACGGAAGAACAACGTACAAAACGTTTAGAAGCCATGAGTGTTTTACAAAAGCAAAGAATTTTAAATAAAACGGAAGAGCAACGTCCAAATCTCTTAAAAGTTTTAATGAAGCGGAAGACCAACGTACAAATCTTAACAGTTTTAAGAGTCCAAATTTCTTTAAAGCTATAATGAAACCGAAGAGCAACGTACAAATCGTTTAGCAGCCATGAGTGTTTTACAAAAGCAAAGAATTTTAAATGAAACGGAAGAGCAACGTCCAAATCTCTTAAAAGCTATAATGAAACACAGAGCAACGTACAAATTGTTTAGAAGCCATGAGTGTTTTACAAAAGCAAAAAAATTTTAAATGAAACGGAAGAGCAACGTGCAAATCTCTTAAAAGCTATAACGAAACGGAAGAGCACCGTCCAAATTTCTTTAAAGCTATAATTAAACCGAAAAGCAAAGTACAAATCGTATAGCAGCCATGAGTGTTTCACAAAAGCAAAAAAATTTTAAATGAAACGGAAGACCAACGTCCAAATCTCTTAAAAGTTTTAATGAAACGAAAGAGCACCGTCCAAATCTCTTAAAAGCTATAATGAAACGAAGAGCAACGTACAAATCGTTTAGAAGCCATGAGTGTTTTACAAAAGCAAAGAATTTTAAATGAAACGGAAGAGCAACGTGCAAATCTCTTAAAAGCTATAACGAAACGGAAGAGCACCGTCCAAATTTCTTTAAAGCTATAATTAAACCGAAAAGCAAAGTACAAATCGTATAGCAGCCATGAGTGTTTCACAAAAGCAAAGAATTTTAAATGAAACGGAAGAGCAACGTCCAAATCTCTTAAAAGGTATAATGAAACGGAAGAGCAAGATCCAAATCTCTTAAAAGTTTTAATGAAACGGAAAAGCACCGTCCAAATCTCTTAAAAGTTTTAATGAAACGGAAGATCAACGTCGAAATCTCTTAAAATTTTAATGAAACGGAAGAGCAACTTCCATATCTCTTAAAAGCTATAACGAAAAGGAAGAGCAACGTACAAATCTCTTAAAAGTTTTAATGAAACGGAAGATCAACGTCGAAATCTCTTAAAAGTTTTAATGAAACGAAGAGCAACGTGCAAATCGTTTAGAAGACATTAGTGTTTTACAAAAGCAAAGAATTTTACACGGAAGACCAACGTCTAAATCTCTTAAAATTTTAATGAAACGGAAGAGCAACTTCCAAATCTCTTAAAAGCTATAACGAAAAGGAAGAGCAACGTACAAATCGTTTAGAAGCCATGAGTGTTTCATAAAGGCAAAGAATTTTAAATGAAATGGAAGAGCAACGTCCAAATCTCTTAAAAGCTATAACGAAACGGAAGAGCACCGTCCAAATTTCTTTAAAGCTATAATGAAACCGAAGAGCATCGTACAAATCGTTTAGAAGCCATGAGTGTTTTACAAAAGCAAAGAATTTTAAATGAAACGGAAGAGCAACGTCCAAATCTCTTAAAAGGTATAATGAAACAAAGAGCAACGTACAAATCGTTTAGAAGCCATGAGTGTTTTACAAAAGCAAAAAAATTTTAAATGAAACGGAAGACCAACGTCCAAATCTCTTAAAAGTTTTAATGAAACGGAAGAGCACGGTATAAATTTCTTTAAAGCTATAATGAAACCGAAGAGCAAAGTACAAATCGTTTAGCAGCCATGAGTGTTTTACAAAAGCAAAGAATTTTAAATGAAACGGAAGAGCAACGTCCAAATCTCTTAAAAGTTTTAATGAAACGGTAGAGCACCGTCCAAATCTCTTAAAAGCTATAACGAAACGGAAGAGCAACGTACAAATCGTTTAGAAGCCATTCAAACAAAATTTATCATATTTTTCGGTACGTACCGAAAAATTCGCTTCTTAGAATAAGGCCCTATATTTTTCTATTATATTACATTTGCCAAAAAAGTTATATTATTTAGAAAAAATTGTGGCATCATGTTCTTTTCCAAAAAATTTCAAGATTTCCACAAAATTTTAGCTGTGGCACAAACTACAGTTTCAAAAATTTTTAAAAATACTATTATTTTACTAGAGGAACATCTCTGCCCACATTGGATTGACGCAAAGGAAGAGGAATTTGCTTTAACGCGTGAACATTTTTTTAGGACTGCTAAATTGTAATTGGTGTGGTAGATGGTACACATATACCAATTTTAAGGCTGCAAGTTGATGAACATGTATTTTTCAACAGGAAGGGATTTCACAGCTTGAATTCCATGATAGTACGTTTAAATATAAATATTTATTTTCTAAATTTAACTTTTTATACAATCTTAGGTTTGCAATCATAAATATATGCTATTGGCGGTGGATTCGACTAGTAGTGGAGCTGCTCATGATTCATCGGTTTGGAATAAGAGCAATGTTCACTCTTATTTGGAAGAAAAATTTAAGCAAAATTGCTGTGAAAGATTTCTTGGTAATATTTCTTGTTCTTAAAGTTTTTGTTACATGTTTTTTCATATTTTTAAATTTTTTTTATATTGTAGGTGACAGCGGTTATCCAATGTACATAGTACTTCTTTATTTATTTTTTATTGAATTATGTAAATATGTATATAGTTATTTTTTATTTACTTATTTATGTAGTATGTCCGTGTGGGAATCCCACCCATATAGCATTCTATATAAATATAGTTTTTTTTTTTGAATAAAACACTCATTTATGAAATTTAAAATAATGTATTTTATTATCATATAAAAAAAAATTCAATTATCACAGAAATAAAATAAATTCTTTATTGAAAACAAAAATATGTATTTGAATTATCACAGAAATAAAATAAATTCTTTATTGAAAACAAAAATATGTATAATTTGGTATTCTGCGAAGCGAAATAGCGATATTGATCGGTTTTTATCGCAACGTTTCGTTTTTTATGGTATTACGAGAATCGATTATTTTTGTTCGCTGTCAGAAAAAACGATAAATATATCATTATAGAAAAAGTTAGTGAAAGATGGCGAATGAGGAAGAGTAACTATATAATTAATGTAAAATTTAAGTAAATTAATTTTATTTATAATTATTAATTCGCTTCTCAGAATACCAAATGTGATGCAATGTGATGCTCTACCGGTACGTAGCGAAAAAGTGATTCGCTTCTCAGAATAAGGCACAATATAAAAAGAACATAGAAAAAAAATCCATACCTTATTGATCTTCAAATTTGTTAAATTCTATAAATAGATAATAGTTGTTCTTTATTAATACACAATTATTATCTTATATATAACACAATTCTTCTTTATTCTTTATTAATATACTATTCACTTTGTCTTTTTACACAATAACTATATTTTTCTGTTTACGTTTTAATCCAAAATTTGAAAAACATATGTCTTTTGAAGTTTTAAATAAGTCAATTCGATTGTCAAAATAATTTTAATATCTTAAAAATAGTTTAACATTTTAATACTTATTCAAATATTTCACTAAAAACACAATTCTCTTTTTCACAGTTGTATGTTGCTTTGACTAGAGTTCTCAGAACTAATACTGATAATAGTGCCCAGAATTTCATATTGCAAACTTAAGCCAGATTTTGGAATGTTCCCTCAAACTTTTGATGTGGTTAATTTTATATTTTTTTAAATAAAAAAAAAAACTACGCGTTTAGAAATTCCAATAGAAAAACAGTTAATGAGCCTAATTTGACAATGTTGCAATTGCTAGATTTCTCTCAATGTCTCTCATTCCCTTCTTTAAAAACTGAAAAATCATTTCATGTTGATAACAATAGGAAAATTTTTATGTTTTTTTTCTGCTGTCTGACAATACTCAACCATTTTTCAATCAAAGTAATCTGAAAGTGTTTTTTATTTCAGATTACTCAGATTATTTTGAAACTTACTCGATCTACGGAATTCAATAAAAAATTTTAGTGTTTTTTCTTTATTAAATAAAGTTAGCATTTTCTACCAAAAATAAATAATTTGTTTCAACGGCAAGTCGGTTCAGTTTTTGAAATGTCAAACAATATCAAAAATTAAAGATGTCAAATACAACAATATATGAAGGAAATGGTATGAATTGAATAAAAATTAATATGAATATAATGAAATTATAATCTTCTCTATAATCTATTAATTTTACACGAAAGTCGAATCGTGCTATTTTCCACATAAAAGATGCTGTTATGTTAAAAGAATTAATATTAATGTAATATATATGTAGTTGTCAAAGCTCAGGGAATAATTGCTTGATCCAGATTTTTCGCTTATTCAGTGGTATAGTAACAATTATTATACAGTGATCTTCGTTTAGACAGTGATCTTCGTTTAGAAATTAAATTTACAAAATATAAGAAATTTTACTAGAACAGGATCTAATATTAATGGATGTGATTCATTCAGTAGCATACAGAGATAATACTTTAGATATGCCGAAAGAAAAATTTAGAGCCAATAACGACTTATGTTTAAATAATGTTTTAATAAATTATTTAAAAAATCATCCTACTTTAAATTAAACGGTTGCATCTGGAGTAGGGTAATTAGAAAAATATACATTTCATTCAAATTTTGTAATTGTTCTGATTTTCAGGTTGATCACGATGACTTTTATAAATTTGTAGAAAACTATTTTGTTGATCATCTTGGCAAAATATTAATCAAATTTAATACAATCTGTTGCTTAAGTGACATACCTAGATTTATTACATGATGCTTTGAATATGTTTTAATATTTACATTATGACGGATGGTGGGGTTCATTTTCAGCGGTGAACCCGAACTATAGATGTATAGTATAGTAGATCATGTACTGTAAATGTTTCATGTAAAACATCACGTTGAAAATTTATTCCGAAAACTCGAAAAAATATTCCGAATGTTCCAAAAATTATTTTGACAATCAAATTAACCTATTTAAAACTTCAAAAACATGTTTTTCAAATTTAATGGAAGTTTGAAATAAAAAGAAATGAATTTAAATTTTTTAGAATTTTTTTTTTGAATTCTTGTATTTTGCCTTATTATTTTCAGTTTGAAGAACAAAATTGTTATATAAAAATTGAAAAAAAAATAAAAATGATGTGCCCGTTTCAATAGATATAGAATTTTTAATAGACTAAAATCAAAATGCTTGAATTATCACAGAAATAAAAAAATTCATATTTTTGTTGTTGTGGAGTGCAAAATTTATTGATGCAAAAATCTCTCCACGACGCAACAAAAATGTCTCCATTTAAACATAAACATTAGTTTTTAAAGAAGGGAATGGTGAGAGAAATTGAGAGAAATCAAGCAATTGCAATATTGTCAAATTAGGCTCATTGACTGTTTTTCTATTGGAATTTCTAAACGCGTAATGTTTTTTTTATCAAATTCATTTAATTAACCACATATAACATCAAAAGTTTGAGGGAACATTCGAAAATTTGCCTTAAGTTTGCAATCTGAAATTCTGTGCACAATTACTTCGGCGTAATTTTATTAGATTTCAAGTTTACGAATAAGAAATAAGTTTATTGATAGGATTTTCAGTTCGAAATGCAGAAGTGGATAAAATTGCAAATGATTTAAAAAGAATGGAACTGAAATAATGCTGCGATTATGTGTTAATATTTTTTTTTTAATAAGTTTTTAAGTGAGTTAGGGTGGTAAAGGCTCTAGACGGAACATATGCTAACCTATGTTTCCGATAAAAACTAGGAAATGCCATCTGGTAAAACATCTACAGCTCTGCCATCAAGTCCGACTCTCACCTCCTCGAACGTAGGTAACATAGTTATTTGCCGGGTACCACCTGGTAACTTGTAAGGCTAACGAGAGCGGGTGAATGCAAACACTTGGCACTAAGTAAATCGATTTGTTTAGCACGTGCGCGGACGCGATTTATGGTAATTGAAATTGTGAGTGCCGGCACAAACACAAAAAAAAAAAAAAAAAAATCCAGAAGCGTTTGACCTAAAATAGGCGGCTCCCTGGTCTGCGGCTGATCCCAGAGGGGCGTCAGTTAAAATCACCTGGCAGGAGGTATAAAATGCAACATAAAAACAAATAATAATGCATAGTCTAAATAACAAAATAAACTCGGTAGGGATATCTACCAAAGTGTCGGCAGAGACCACGGCTGCCGGCGAGGGCTTGGCTGAATGTACTAGACTTTCAGATGAGTCGTTAGTGGGGAACAACAATTTAAACAAGCTGATTAACTTTTAAAAAGAGTGCGAGGGTTCCAAGGTCGCCATCAAGGATGACCGAGCCAGTAATTGATATACGGAATCAAAATAATAAAGAATCAAATAAAAACCATATACTCCAAAAGAGGCTAAGCGAAATAGAGGCATTATGTATGTCACTAAAAAAAGAAGTTTCGGCATTAAGAGCAGAAAACGAAGACTTGAAAAAAAGAGAAAAACGTAATGCACTAAATGAAATCATCGAGCAAAAAGAATATTTCACGGATGCAGATGAATTGAGCAGAGAAACTGACTGGCTGCTCAAAAAAAAACAAAAGATCAAATAAAAAAAGAAAAGCTACTTCTTCACCTGAAGTGGAATCGTCACCATCTGGTTAAACAAAAACCTGTGAGGAAAAAAACTCCAAAACAACTGAATTTGTGAATAAAAGGAAAACCAAAATTCCACCTCTAATCATAAGTAACATAAATGATTTCAAACCATATAATAAAATGCTGCAAGTTAAAAATATGAAATATGAAATAAAAATGCTAAACAATAAGCAGCTGAAAATAAATCTGGAGACGGAAATTGATTATAGAAATCTAGCTAAAGATCTCAATGATACCAAATACAAATGGCATACTTATGAAAGCAAAATAAATAGACCAATAAAAGTCATAGCACGCGGCTTGCATCTTGCATGCCAGAAGATATAATAAGTGAGCTTCATAATAGGCAATTCAATATCATCAATGCAGTAAATATGATAAAGAAAGTCAATGAAAATGATAAACAGGTAACAGTTAAACTCCCAATTTTCATGCTTACCTTTGATACTAAGGCATGAAAAAAATTTACGAAATCAATCATATTCAAAACATGATAGTTTATATTGAACCTCTGAGAAAAAGCAAAGATATTTCTCAGTGCAACAGATGTCAGCTGCAGATGTCATGTTATAATCACACGCAGAAATTTTGTAATAGGGAGCCTATATGTGTGAAATGTGCTGGTAAACATTTAACAGCAGAATGCGATAAGCTGAAAAACAGCCAAAATGCTCCAACTGCCAAGAGTCTCATCCAGCAAATTACAGAGGATATCTTATTGCCAAAGAACTTCAGAAAAGGAGAAACTCTGTTTACCCAAAATTAGTTCAAAGGCAACAACCAAGAAAATTTATATCAAAGAAAGTAATAAAGGGAGTAACTTATTCTGCCATAGCAAAAGGCAAAAACAATGAGGATGTCTACCAAAGCAATAAAAATATGAAAAAAAATCGAGATTTCACTGCTGATTAAATACCTCGAATAGCTTATTCATCAAATGCAAATAATCAAACGCCGAGAAGAACTCGTTCGTCAAACAATCAAATGCCGAGAAGAGCTCGTTCAACAAATACGAAATTGATTTCAGAAAAAGAACAGCACAGAACTATATTAAAAACAATGGAAAAACTAATGAGTCTGGTAGATAGAATCTCACTAAGATTAGATAACTTGGAAAGTAGGTATACTGTTAAGTATACTGATATGCCACATAACTCAATTAGATAATGTATAAGGACAAAATCACTATATGTACTTGGAATGCGAATGGCAATAACAACAAAAAATGTGGCCCAAGCTTTTGATAAAGTTTGGCATGAAGGACTCATCAAAAAGCTAAGTTGTTTGCTCCCTAAAAATTATGTTGAATTATTTTCATCATATCTCTCAAATAGAGTTTTTCGAGTTAAAAATGAGAACGAATACTCCTCTCTAAGAGATATAAAAGCTGGAGTACCGCAAGGTAGTATACTGGGTCCAATTTTATATTTGTTATACACCTGTGATATACCCGATGTAGAAAATATAAAAATAGCAACCTTTGCAGATGACACAGCGTTGATGGCAGTTGGTTCTACTATAGAAGAAGCTACAAACAAACTGCAAAAAGCTAATGACGAAATTTCCAATGGTGCAAAAAATGGAAAATTAAATTAAATGAAGCCAAATCTAATCATGTAAACTTCACCTATAAAAACATAGTAACTCCTCTCTCAGTTAAAATTAATGATGTCGTGATTCCATACGAGAATAAAGCTAAATATCTTGGCATGACCTTGGATGCAAAACTGAAATGGAAAGAGCATGTGAAAATCAAAAAACAAGAACTCCAGTTCAAATATACAGAAATATACTGGCTGATTGGGCGGAATTCTACGGTCTCGACCTATAACAAAGTTTTGATGTATAATCAAATATTAAAGCCAGTCTGGGCATACGGTATTCAAATATGGGGATGTGCTAAACAAATCCATATTCAAACTATCCAAACGTTCCAAAATAAGGTACTGCGCAACATAGTCAATGCTCCATGGTATGTTTGCAATGCCGATATTCATCGAGATCTGAAGATCTCATCTATAAAAGACGAAATAATGAAATGTGCTGCACGGCATAAAACTCGTCTGTCCAACATGTCAATACCGAAGCTTCTAGCTTAATTGACAATCAAAACTTTGTGAAGCGACTAAAACAAACAAGCCCACTTAAGTTAGGTTAAAACCTTTTATCTATTAAAACCTTATTGGATTTTGGTAGATCAAAGGTGTCTTAGTTTCTTTGAGTTAAATGTAAATTAATGGTTAGTCTATAAGACTAGTTTTAATGTTGCAATAATGATAGAAGTTTTTAGTGGGTTAAAGTCCCACAGTCCTTCAAACTGCCTTCCCCAGTAATAGGTAGTCCCTGAAGCCACTTTCGATGATTTACTACTATCTGGAAAAAAAAAAATAAGTTTGAATTTCATTTTGGTTTTTAATTACATATACATATTTCTATTAATTAGTTATAAGTTTGAAAATGAATTTTAATCAAATATATATGTTTTTTTTAATTTTATTAAATTAGTTGTAATGAATTCCACTTTAAGTTTTGTTTTAGTATAAGTAAAAGAAAAGGATAGATATATAATTATTTGATAAATATTTATTGCTATCTCGATTTATGAATGAACGTATTCACATATAGAATTTCAAATGTTTTTTAAGAGAAAGATATGAAGTGTAATTTTTTTGTTTTTTGTTTTTTAGTATAAGATTATTTTGTTTCTAACAAATTATTTATAATTTATGTCGAAAACACAATCACAACGAATGACGAATTTTTAGCTTTTAAATACATGAAATTATATGTAAAACGTGACGAATGACGAATAACCAAAATTTCGCGTTCAAAAATAGATCTATTTCTATTTTACTCGTCGACGAATGCGAATAACATTCACTGATACCAACACAAATTGGTCAAAACGGTTTTACTAAAACATTTTTAAAATTCAAATCCAATAAAAAAATTTTCAAATTAATTTTTTTTGAATTTTTCCTCCATTTTTTTTATAAACAAATTGTGTCTCTAAAGGCGAATTTTGGTCATTCGTTACTCGTCATTCGTCGTGATTGTGTTACTCGTCATTCATCGTGATTGTGTTTTCAACATTAAGATAAAAGCAAAGCGCTATATTTTATTTTTTTCAATGATATTTGTGTTTCAAATATAGTGTAAAATAAAAATTGCCCGGACGTTCGTCCATGAAGAGGAAATCCACTATGAAAATAAAGTGTAAATGTCAGAAAGATGTGTAAGAAAGATTGTCAAAATATTTAAATTTTAAGAAAAAACTAAAAAACACAATTTTTTATTTATGTGTAGCTTAAGTTTGATTTGATGCTTTTAGTGTTCCCCTGAAAACTGGCCTTAATATATGCTTTGATCAATATAATTGTCTTATATGAACTATATATGGGCAATAGTTCTGATGCGCGAGATTACATAATTTGTGAGTTATTTTATTACAAAATTTGCTATCATTATTAAAATCAACCAAAAAATTCTTTTTATAAATTCACTTTATCTGAACACTGAACATTCCCAAAAAAATAAGAATTGCCTATCTGAAAATTCATCAAACATCATAACATTATCTGAAAATTCATCAACAAATTATGTTTTGAGATCAGCTCATTTATTGATGAGAGTTATGGAAGAGTTAGCTGATTTATTAATAAGAATAATACAGTGCAAAGTATTGTTAATAAGAATAGAACCAACCACAATCAATAATTTCTCATCAATATAGGGATGTAATATTTCAGCAACAGATTCTAATTCTATAATGTCCAAAATGTTAAGAAATATTAAGAGTAAATAGTAATAATGATTATTACCTGGTTCCATTTCACAAGGTTTCTATCAGCATTGTATTTACATCGATGCTTTCATCGCAACATTGATTAAAATCGTTCATGTTCAAAAACCAAAGAATACTAAAATTGTGTACAATTTTAGATCAATTGTGTCACATTCTATCAGGTCATATTAATATTGGTTTTTTGAAGACAGTGTGAATGATGATCTAGTTTTCTACAACCGGCTTCTATAACTTTAATTTCATTTAATTTCTTCTACAACTTTAATTTCAGTTCCATGTTTAGACACAATACAAAACTTTGTCAATGATTTCATGTACATATTTGGTGGAACATTTACGTGTCTACAAAATAGTCCTGTTTCTAAATATACATGATTTAAACTAAACATACATTGATATCTATTAAAAACATTTGTATATGATCTACTATACTATACATCTATAGTTCGGGATCACCGCTGAAAATGAACCCCACCATCCATCATAATGTAAATATGTAAAAAATATTCAAAGCAACATGTAAAAAATCTGGTAATTCAGCAATTGCAAAACTAGGTATGTCACACAAGCAACAGATTGTATTAAATTTGATTGATGTTTTGCCAAATTGATCAACAAATAGTTTTCTTCTACAAATTTATAAAGGTCATCGTGATCAACCTAAAAATCAGAACAATTACAAAATTTGAATGAGATGTATATTTTTCTACTTACCCTACTCCAGATGCAACCGTTTAATTTAAAGTAGGATGATTTTTTAAATAATTTATTAAAATATTTCTCGTTATTTGCTCTAAATTTTTTTTTCGACATATCTAAAGTATTATCTCTGTATGCTACTGAATAAATCACATCCATTAATATTAGATCTTGTTCTAGTATAATTTCTATTTTGTAAATTTAATTTCCTCTAAACGAAGATCACTGTTATAATCTTTATTAGGATACCACTGAATAATTGTTACTATACCACTGAATAAGCGAAAAACTGGATCAAGCAATTATTCCCTGAGCTTTGGACAACCACATATATATTACATTAATATAAATTCTTTTAACATAACAGCATCGCTAACTATGTAAAATTAATAGATTATAGAAAAGATTATAATTTTATTATATTCATATTAATTTTATATTCAATTCATTCCATTTCATTCATATATTGTCATTATTGACACATACATTGACATCTTTCATTTTTCATATTGTTTGACATTTTAAAAACTGTACCAAGGCATCCAGGCATGACACTTCATACTTTTTTTAGTTAAGATGGCGCTTTAAAGGTCACAAGAAAATGGGTTCGTTCAGTAGCATTAACCGGTAGATCTGGAATCCATTTTGGATCCATGTACCATATATCTGGCAACTGAACGCAATTCACCACAAAAATTTACCGCAATACTAGCGCCATCACCGGCAAATATAATGAGTACTTTTAAAAATAAATTAAATTTGAATGGAATAATATTTATTTTCATATATATAATTTATTTTTTATAACTCTTAATTTAAGTTTTATGTACATAAATCTTCCTTAAGAGTTTAAATTTTCATACTAATTCAAAAAATAATGGCGATTTGAATTTAAAAACTATCATAAAAAATATAAACATTTAATTTTTCTTACGGTAGAAGACAAGACAAGACAACACTCAACATAAAAATTGTTGTTGTTTTTACATAAGTCAGATCCATGAAATGTATCTAGAATTTTTTCAGATCCATTTTCATTAACCGCGATACATTAACCGATACATTTACCACACCGTACAGTAAACAGATCCATGGATATGTGGATCTCAGATCCAAAGGTTAATTTCACTGAACGCTACCAATGTAAACAAAGAAATTTCTTATATGACATTTTTCAGTTCATATAAAAGCTTTGGAAGGATTAGATAAAACTTTTAATTCAAAAATCTAATTGGGTGTTATAATTTACTGTTTAAAAAGTAAATAAATTATAGGAAATAGGATAAATGTATAGGAATAACGCCATCATTGTGTTGTGTTCCTGACATTAGAAATATTTGAGCAGAAAATAGTATTAAAGAAATAATTTTGCGTGTTTCACAAGAAGCTGTTAATGAAAATTCAACTGAAAAGTTTAATTTGTTGCATATGTTTCTTTCAGAATGATGCTGGTGAAATTTTAATACATCAATAAGTTTTTGAATGTATTATAAATAGTATTGAACCATTATTTACTTAAGGAAAAGTAAATATGATAGATACATGTGGTAGTTTTGTTGCTCAAGTTATACCAGTTTTATGCGTAAATGATAATGCAATAAAATTTTTATGGAATTATTTAAGTTTAGTGTCAATTCTTTTGTTAATGATAATCTTTCTAAAGATTCACTTGGGAAATAACAACTTGTTGGCAAGATGCTTTATCATGCGAGGATATATCGATAGACGATTCACTTTTGAACGAGTGTAAAACAATTATTGAAAATAAGTTGAAAAACAATTATGAATTATCAATGGAAGAATTAGATAATATTTCTGATACATTAACAAAGCTGATCTATATTTCAACGGAACATTTGAAGAAAAATAATGAAAAGAATACTACAATTGTTTGTTTCATATAAATCTGATGTTAAATTAATTAATTTAACATCAGATTTATATGAAAAATCAATAAACATTTTGTTGCATTTTTCAGATTTAGAGAAATCTACTTTAACCAGTTTTGACAACATTTGTAATGTTAATTAAACTATGTGAACTAATTAATAATTGTGTAGCAGTTTCTGCTATTGGTGAATCATTTATTAAACATTCTGCTTTGGTAATAACTAAATCAAATTAATTTTTATTAAAAATCTGAAAATATTTTGAAAATATATTTTAGATAAACAATGAAGCTGAGAGAACATTAACATTATCTGGAAAAATTAAATTTTTGTTAAAAAATGCTTCAGAATATGATGTTAATATTTGAAAAGAAGATATTATTCAAAAGGCATCAAATGGACACATAATTTCGTTAAGAACGTTGCCCTATTTATTATCCACAAACTGCTTTCAACAATATAAAGAAAATTCGCCCATACTTTTATTGGAAGAAATTTCAGATTCATTGTTAGCAAATGGACAACTCGAAATTTACAATAACTTAGCAGAAGTAACTTATATTATTATTTGAAACTTATCTTAAATTCATTGTTAATTGTAGGTTATTCTACCTTATTTGACTTCTCGATCATTACTTCTTAATAAAGATATGAAAAATTCAGAGAATATCAAGTTTTGTTCTTTGTATAAAAATTTATTTCAAAATCACATGTCATCAACCAGTTATAGTAAAATAGAGGACAGAAATTTGGTTTTGAGTTGTATTAATTTTATTACAATAACAGGAGAAAATTAACAAAAAAATTTATTTTTATATAACACGTACAATGTTGAAAAACATTAATATAAATATTGTATGTAATTAATTTTAAATTTTAGAAATATTTCAACTAAAGAGTTCAAAGATGTAATTTCAATTATTGAATTTATCAAATTTTTAACTGAAACGATACAACATTTCCAACTGAATTAAATATCCAAAATTGGGATAGTATACGAATTGGCCTGTTTTCATGGGTCTTAACAATTTCGAAGAGCATAGAAAATTTCAATGACTCTAAGGTAAGATTTGAGGTATTAGTGAAAAAAAAATTCATAATATAAAATTTTAGGTTGCATTATTTAGTGGAGCAGTCTATGAACTTTTTGCATCATTATCAAAATTTATAAAAGAGGAAAAATCGAAAAGTTCTACTCAATTTCTTTCAAATATAATAGATGAATGGGATAATGTTTTCGCAAAAGAAGTTAATCTGGTGTTAATTAAATAATAATTTAATAATAATTAAAAACTATCATTTATTAGTAAAAGATATCGGTAAATATTTTATATTTAAAATTAAATTATTTTTCTAATTTTTCCATTTTTACATTACAAAGTAATAATGTGATTTTTTCATTATTAGATAAAATTGCATCTTGTGTGATATATTTAGACTTCAATACAATTTATAATGTAAATTTATTAATGAATAGAATTGTAAAAATATATTATGTATATTATTCAAATTTTTAGGCTTGTCAAAGCGGTTTTCAGTTGAACGTAAATGATCTAATAGAATTTTCATTACATAATTTGTTGAATCACTTATTAAGTTAAGTCTTAAATATTTAATGTAAATTAGCTTTTGGTTTTGATAAAATAAAGTCTTTTTTATTATATTATTATATAAATAAATTTAAAACAAAAAAACTTCGATCACTCCAAAATTCTTATATGAACTGAAAAATGTCATGTAAGAAATTTCTTTACTTACATTTTCTTGTGACCTTTAAAGCGGCATCTTGAATTGAATGTTACTGCCTGTCTATTATGGAGGCCTTGACTGTACCAAGGCATCCTAAATATACAGGCATGACACTTTTTTTTAGTTAAGTTGGCGCTTTAAAGGTCACAAGAAAATGTAAACAAAGAAATTTCTTATATTACATTTTTCAGATCATATAAAAATTTTGGAGGGATTAGAAGTTTTTTTAAAACTTTTAATTCAAAAATCTAATTGGGTGTTATAATTTACTGTTTAAAAAGTAAAATTATAGGAAATAATGCCATCATTGTGTTGTGTTCCTGACATTAGAAACATTTTAGCAGAAAATAGTATTAAAGAAATAATTTTGCGTGTTTCACAAGAAGCTGTTAATGAAAACTCAACTGAAAAGTTTAATTTGTTGCATAAAGGTTTCTTTCAGAATGATGCTGGTGAAATTTTAATACATCAAAAAGTTTTTGAATGTTATAAATAGTGTTATTGAACCATTATTTACTTAAGGAAAAGAAAATATGATAGATACATGAGGTAGTTTTGTTGCTCAAGTTATGCCAGTTTTATGTGTAAATGATAATGCAATAAAAAATTTCTGATATAAAATTTTTATGGAATTATTTAAGTTTAGTGTCAATTCTTTTGTTAATGATAATCTTTCTAAAGATTCACTTGGGAAATAACAACTTGTTGGCAAGATGCTTTATCATGCGAGGATATATCGATAGACGATTCACTTTTGAACGAGTGTAAAACAATTATTGAAAATAAGTTGAAAAACAATTATTAATTATCAATGGAAGAATTAGATAATATTTCTGATACATTAACAAAGCTGATCTATATTTCAACGGAACATTTGAAGAAAAATAATGAAAAGAATACTACAATTAATTTAACATCAGATTTATATGAAAAATCAATAAACATTTTGTTGCATTTTTCAGATTTAGAGAAATCTACTTTAACCAGTTTTGACAACATTTGTAATGTTAATTAAACTATGTGAACTAATTAATAATTGTGTAGCAGTTTCTGCTATTGGTGAATCATTTATTAAACATACTGCTTTGGTAATAACTAAATCAAATTAATTTTTATTAAAAATCTGAAAATATTTTGAAAATATATTTTAGATAAACAATGAAGCTGAGAGAACATTAACATTATCTGAAAAAATTAAATTTTTGTTAAAAAATGCTTCAGAATATGATGTTAATATTTGAAAAGAAGATATTATTCAAAAGGCATCAAATGGACACATAATTTCGTTAAGAACGTTGCCCTATTTATTATCCACAAACTGCTTTCAACAATATAAAGAAAATTCGCCCATACTTTTATTGGAAGAAATTTCAGATTCATTGTTAGCAAATGGACAACTCGAAATTTACAATAACTTAGCAGAAGTAACTTATATTAATTATTTGAAACTTATCTTAAATTCATTGTTAATTGTAGGTTATTCTACCTTATTTGACTTCTCGATCATTACTTCTTAATGAAGATATGAAAAATTCAGAGAATATCAAGTTTTGTTCTTTGTATAAAAATTTATTTCAAAATCACATGTCATCAACCAGTTATAGTATAGAGGACAGAAAGGACGGAAATTTGGTTTTGAGTTGTATTAATTTTATTACAATAACAGGAGAAAATTAACAAAAAAATTTATTTTTATATAACACGTATGTTGAAAAACATTAATATAAATATTGTATGTAATTAATTTTAAATTTTAGAAATATTTCAACTAAAGAGTTCAAAGATGTAATTTCAATTATTGAATTTATCAAATTTTTAACTGAAACGATACAACATTTCCAACTGAATTAAATATCCAAAATTGGGATAGTATACGAATTGGCCTGTTTTCATGGGTCTTAACAATTTCGAAGAGCATAGAAAATTTCAATGACTCTAAGGTAAGATTTGAGGTATTAGTGAAAAAAAAATTCATAATATAAAATTTTAGGTTGCATTATTTAGTGGAGCAGTCTATGAACTTTTTGCATCATTATCAAAATTTATAAAAGAGGAAAAATCGAAAAGTTCTACTCAATTTCTTTCAAATATAATAGATGAATGGGATAATGTTTTCGCAAAAGAAGTTAATCTGGTGTTAATTAAATAATAATTTAATAATAATTAAAAACTATAATTTATTAGTAAAAGATATCGGTAAATATTTTATATTTAAAATTAAATTATTTTTCTAATTTTTCCATTTTTACAGTACAAAGTAATAATGTGATTTTTTCATTATTAGATAAAATTGCATCTTGTGTGATATATTTAGACTTCAATACAATTTATAATGTAAATTTATTAATGAATAGAATTGTAAAAATATATTATGTATATTATTCAAATTTTTAGGCTTGTCAAAGCGGTTTTCAGTTGAACGTAAATGATCTAATAGAATTTTCATTACATAATTTGTTGAATCACTTATTAAGTTAAGTCTTAAATATTTAATGTAAATTAGCTTTTGGTTTTGATAAAATAAAGTCTTTTTTATTATATTATTATATAAATAAATTTAAAACAAAAAAACTTCTAATCCCTCCAAAATTTTTATATGATCTGAAAAATGTCATATAAGAAATTTCTTTGCTTACATTTTCTTGTGACCTTTAAAGCGCCATCTTGAATTGAATGTTACAGCCTGTCTATTATGGAGGCCTTGACTGTACCAAGGCATCCTAAATATACAGGCATGACACTTTTTTTTAGTTAAGTTGGCGCTTTAAAGGTCACAAGAAAATGTAAACAAAGAAATTTCTTATATTACATTTTTCAGATCATATAAAAATTTTGGAGGGATTAGAAGTTTTTTTAAAACTTAATTCAAAAATCTAATTGGGTGTTATAATTTACTGTTTAAAAAGTAAAATTATAGGAAATAATGCCATCATTGTGTTGTGTTCCTGACATTAGAAACATTTTAGCAGAAAATAGTATTAAAGAAATAATTTTGCGTGTTTCACAAGAAGCTGTTAATGAAACCTCAACTGAAAAGTTTAATTTGTTGCATAAATGTTTCTTTCAGAATGATGCTGGTGAAATTTTAATACATCATAAAGTTTTTGAAGTTATAAATAGTGTTATTGAACCATTATTTACTTAAGGAAAAGAAAATATGATAGATACATGAGGTAGTTTTGTTGCTCAAGTTATGCCAGTTTTATGTGTAAATGATAATGCAATAAAAAATTTCTGATATAAAATTTTTATGGAATTATTTAAGTTTAGTGTCAATTCTTTTGTTAATGATAATCTTTCTAAAGATTCACTTGGGAAATAACAACTTGTTGGCAAGATGCTTTATCATGCGAGGATATATCGATAGACGATTCACTTTTGAACGAGTGTAAAACAATTATTGAAAATAAGTTGAAAAACAATTATTAATTATCAATGGAAGAATTAGATAATATTTCTGATACATTAACAAAGCTGATCTATATTTCAACGGAACATTTGAAGAAAAATAATGAAAAGAATACTACAATTAATTTAACATCAGATTTATATGAAAAATCAATAAACATTTTGTTGCATTTTTCAGATTTAGAGAAATCTACTTTAACCAGTTTTGACAACATTTGTAATGTTAATTAAACTATGTGAACTAATTAATAATTGTGTAGCAGTTTCTGCTATTGGTGAATCATTTATTAAACATTCTGCTTTGGTAATAACTAAATCAAATTAATTTTTATTAAAAATCTGAAAATATTTTGAAAATATATTTTAGATAAACAATGAAGCTGAGAGAACATTAACATTATCTGAAAAAATTAAATTTTTGTTAAAAAATGCTTCAGAATATGATGTTAATATTTGAAAAGAAGATATTATTCAAAAGGCATCAAATGGACACATAATTTCGTTAAGAACGTTGCCCTATTTATTATCCACAAACTGCTTTCAACAATATAAAGAAAATTCGCCCATACTTTTATTGGAAGAAATTTCAGATTCATTGTTAGCAAATGGACAACTCGAAATTTACAATAACTTAGCAGAAGTAACTTATATTAATTATTTGAAACTTATCTTAAATTCATTGTTAATTGTAGGTTATTCTACCTTATTTGACTTCTCGATCATTACTTCTTAATGAAGATATGAAAAATTCAGAGAATATCAAGTTTTGTTCTTTGTATAAAAATTTATTTCAAAATCATATGTCATCAACCAGTTATAGTAAAATAGAGGACAGAAATTTGGTTTTGAGTTGTATTAATTTTATTACAATAACAGGAGAAAATTAACAAAAAAATTTATTTTTATATTACACGTATGTTGAAAAACATTAATATAAATATTGTATGTAATTAATTTTAAATTTTAGAAATATTTCAACTAAAGAGTTCAAAGATGTAATTTCAATTATTGAATTTATCAAATTTTTAACTGAAACGATACAACATTTCCAACTGAATTAAATATCCAAAATTGGGATAGTATACGAATTGGCCTGTTTTCATGGGTCTTAACAATTTCGAAGAGCATAGAAAATTTCAATGACTCTAAGGTAAGATTTGAGGTATTAGTGAAAAAAAAATTCATAATATAAAATTTTAGGTTGCATTATTTAGTGGAGCAGTCTATGAACTTTTTGCATCATTATCAAAATTTATAAAAGAGGAAAAATCGAAAAGTTCTACTCAATTTCTTTCAAATATAATAGATGAATGGGATAATGTTTTCGCAAAAGAAGTTAATCTGGTGTTAATTAAATAATAATTTAATAATAATGAAAAACTATAATTTATTAGTAAAAGATATCGGTAAATATTTTATATTTAAAATTAAATTATTTTTCTAATTTTTCCATTTTTACAGTACAAAGTAATAATGTGATTTTTTCATTATTAGATAAAATTGCATCTTGTGTGATATATTTAGACTTCAATACAATTTATAATGTAAATTTATTAATGAATAGAATTGTAAAAATATATTATGTATATTATTCAAATTTTTAGGCTTGTCAAAGCGGTTTTCAGTTGAACGTAAATGATCTAATAGAATTTTCATTACATAATTTGTTGAATCACTTATTAAGTTAAGTCTTAAATATTTAATGTAAATTAGCTTTTGGTTTTGATAAAATAAAGTCTTTTTTATTATATTATTATATAAATAAATTTAAAACAAAAAAACTTCGATCACTCCAAAATTCTTATATGAACTGAAAAATGTCATATAAGAAATTTCTTTGCTTACATTTTCTTGTGACCTTTAAAGCGCCATCTTGAATTGTATGTTACTGCCTGTCTATTATGGAGGCCTTGACTGTACCAAGGCATCCTAAATATACAGGCATGACACTTTTTTTTAGTTAAGTTGGCGCTTTAAAGGTCACAAGAAAATGTAAACAAAGAAATTTCTTATATGACATTTTTCAGATCATATAAAAATTTTGGAGGGATTAGAAGTTTTTTTAAAACTTTTAATTCAAAAATCTAATTGGGTGTTATAATTTACTGTTTAAAAAGTAAAATTATAGGAAATAATGCCATCATTGTGTTGTGTTCCTGACATTAGAAATATTTTAGCAGAAAATAGTATTAAAGAAATAATTTTGCGTGTTTCACAAGAAGCTGTTAATGAAAACTCAACTGAAAAGTTTAATTTGTTGCATAAATGTTTCTTTCAGAATGATGCTGGTGAAATTTTAATACATCAAAAAGTTTTTGAATGTTATAAATAGTGTTATTGAACCATTATTTACTTAAGGAAAAGAAAATATGATAGATACATGTGGTAGTTTTGTTGCTCAAGTTATGCCAGTTTTATGTGTAAATGATAATGCAATAAAAAATTTCTGATATAAAATTTTTATGGAATTATTTAAGTTTAGTGTCAATTCTTTTGTTAATGATAATCTTTCTAAAGATTCACTTGGGAAATAACAACTTGTTAGCAAGATGCTTTATCATGCGAGGATATATCGATAGACGATTCACTTTTGAACGAGTGTAAAACAATTATTGAAAATAAGTTGAAAAACAATTATGAATTATCAATGGAAGAATTAGATAATATTTCTGATACATTAACAAAGCTGATCTATATTTCAACGGAACATTTGAAGAAAAATAATGAAAAGAATACTACAATTAATTTAACATCAGATTTATATGAAAAATCAATAAACATTTTGTTGCATTTTTCAGATTTAGAGAAATCTACTTTAATCAGTTTTGACAACATTTGTAATGTTAATTAAACTATGTGAACTAATTAATAATTGTGTAGCAGTTTCTGCTATTGGTGAATCATTTATTAAACATTCTGCTTTGGTAATAACTAAATCAAATTAATTTTTATTAAAAATCTGAAAATATTTTGAAAATATATTTTAGATAAACAATGAAGCTGAGAGAACATTAACATTATCTGAAAAAATTAAATTTTTTTTAAAAAATGCTTCAGAATATGATGTTAATATTTGAAAAGAAGATATTATTCAAAAGGCATCAAATGGACACATAATTTCGTTAAGAACGTTGCCCTATTTATTATCCACAAACTGCTTTCAACAATATAAAGAAAATTCGCCCATACTTTTATTGGAAGAAATTTCAGATTCATTGTTAGCAAATGGACAACTCGAAATTTACAATAACTTAGCAGAAGTAACTTATATTAATTATTTGAAACTTATCTTAAATTCATTGTTAATTGTAGGTTATTCTACCTTATTTGACTTCTCGATCATTACTTCTTAATGAAGATATGAAAAATTCAGAGAATATCAAGTTTTGTTCTTTGTATAAAAATTTATTTCAAAATCACATGTCATCAACCAGTTATAGTATAGAGGACAGAAAGGACGGAAATTTGGTTTTGAGTTGTATTAATTTTATTACAATAACAGGAGAAAATTAACAAAAAAATTTATTTTTATATAACACGTATGTTGAAAAACATTAATATAAATATTGTATGTAATTAATTTTAAATTTTAGAAATATTTCAACTAAAGAGTTCAAAGATGTAATTTCAATTATTGAATTTATCAAATTTTTAACTGAAACGATACAACATTTCCAACTGAATTAAATATCCAAAATTGGGATAGTATACGAATTGGCCTGTTTTCATGGGTCTTAACAATTTCGAAGAGCATAGAAAATTTCAATGACTCTAAGGTAAGATTTGAGGTATTAGTGAAAAAAAAATTCATAATATAAAATTTTAGGTTGCATTATTTAGTGGAGCAGTCTATGAACTTTTTGCATCATTATCAAAATTTATAAAAGAGGAAAAATCGAAAAGTTCTACTCAATTTCTTTCAAATATAATAGATGAATGGGATAATGTTTTCGCAAAAGAAGTTAATCTGGTGTTAATTAAATAATAATTTAATAATAATTAAAAACTATCATTTATTAGTAAAAGATATCGGTAAATATTTTATATTTAAAATTAAATTATTTTTCTAATTTTTCCATTTTTACAGTACAAAGTAATAATGTGATTTTTTCATTATTAGATAAAATTGCATCTTATGTGATATATTTAGACTTCAATACAATTTATAATGTAAATTTATTAATGAATAGAATTGTAAAAATATATTATGTATATTATTCAAATTTTTAGGCTTGTCAAAGCGGTTTTCAGTTGAACGTAAATGATCTAATAGAATTTTCATTACATAATTTGTTGAATCACTTATTAAGTTAAGTCTTAAATATTTAATGTAAATTAGCTTTTGGTTTTGATAAAATAAAGTCTTTTTTATTATATTATTATATAAATAAATTTAAAACAAAAAAACTTCGATCACTCCAAAATTCTTATATGAACTGAAAAATGTCATATAAGAAATTTCTTTGCTTACATTTTCTTGTGACCTTTAAAGCGCCATCTTGAATTGTATGTTACTGCCTGTCTATTATGGAGGCCTTGACTGTACCAAGGCATCCTAAATATACAGGCATGACACTTTTTTTTAGTTAAGTTGGCGCTTTAAAGGTCACAAGAAAATGTAAACAAAGAAATTTCTTATATGACATTTTTCAGATCATATAAAAATTTTGGAGGGATTAGAAGTTTTTTTAAAACTTTTAATTCAAAAATCTAATTGGGTGTTATAATTTACTGTTTAAAAAGTAAAATTATAGGAAATAATGCCATCATTGTGTTGTGTTCCTGACATTAGAAATATTTTAGCAGAAAATAGTATTAAAGAAATAATTTTGCGTGTTTCACAAGAAGCTGTTAATGAAAACTCAACTGAAAAGTTTAATTTGTTGCATAAATGTTTCTTTCAGAATGATGCTGGTGAAATTTTAATACATCAAAAAGTTTTTGAATGTTATAAATAGTGTTATTGAACCATTATTTACTTAAGGAAAAGAAAATATGATAGATACATGTGGTAGTTTTGTTGCTCAAGTTATGCCAGTTTTATGTGTAAATGATAATGCAATAAAAAATTTCTGATATAAAATTTTTATGGAATTATTTAAGTTTAGTGTCAATTCTTTTGTTAATGATAATCTTTCTAAAGATTCACTTGGGAAATAACAACTTGTTAGCAAGATGCTTTATCATGCGAGGATATATCGATAGACGATTCACTTTTGAACGAGTGTAAAACAATTATTGAAAATAAGTTGAAAAACAATTATGAATTATCAATGGAAGAATTAGATAATATTTCTGATACATTAACAAAGCTGATCTATATTTCAACGGAACATTTGAAGAAAAATAATGAAAAGAATACTACAATTAATTTAACATCAGATTTATATGAAAAATCAATAAACATTTTGTTGCATTTTTCAGATTTAGAGAAATCTACTTTAATCAGTTTTGACAACATTTGTAATGTTAATTAAACTATGTGAACTAATTAATAATTGTGTAGCAGTTTCTGCTATTGGTGAATCATTTATTAAACATTCTGCTTTGGTAATAACTAAATCAAATTAATTTTTATTAAAAATCTGAAAATATTTTGAAAATATATTTTAGATAAACAATGAAGCTGAGAGAACATTAACATTATCTGAAAAAATTAAATTTTTTTTAAAAAATGCTTCAGAATATGATGTTAATATTTGAAAAGAAGATATTATTCAAAAGGCATCAAATGGACACATAATTTCGTTAAGAACGTTGCCCTATTTATTATCCACAAACTGCTTTCAACAATATAAAGAAAATTCGCCCATACTTTTATTGGAAGAAATTTCAGATTCATTGTTAGCAAATGGACAACTCGAAATTTACAATAACTTAGCAGAAGTAACTTATATTAATTATTTGAAACTTATCTTAAATTCATTGTTAATTGTAGGTTATTCTACCTTATTTGACTTCTCGATCATTACTTCTTAATGAAGATATGAAAAATTCAGAGAATATCAAGTTTTGTTCTTTGTATAAAAATTTATTTCAAAATCACATGTCATCAACCAGTTATAGTATAGAGGACAGAAAGGACGGAAATTTGGTTTTGAGTTGTATTAATTTTATTACAATAACAGGAGAAAATTAACAAAAAAATTTATTTTTATATAACACGTATGTTGAAAAACATTAATATAAATATTGTATGTAATTAATTTTAAATTTTAGAAATATTTCAACTAAAGAGTTCAAAGATGTAATTTCAATTATTGAATTTATCAAATTTTTAACTGAAACGATACAACATTTCCAACTGAATTAAATATCCAAAATTGGGATAGTATACGAATTGGCCTGTTTTCATGGGTCTTAACAATTTCGAAGAGCATAGAAAATTTCAATGACTCTAAGGTAAGATTTGAGGTATTAGTGAAAAAAAAATTCATAATATAAAATTTTAGGTTGCATTATTTAGTGGAGCAGTCTATGAACTTTTTGCATCATTATCAAAATTTATAAAAGAGGAAAAATCGAAAAGTTCTACTCAATTTCTTTCAAATATAATAGATGAATGGGATAATGTTTTCGCAAAAGAAGTTAATCTGGTGTTAATTAAATAATAATTTAATAATAATTAAAAACTATCATTTATTAGTAAAAGATATCGGTAAATATTTTATATTTAAAATTAAATTATTTTTCTAATTTTTCCATTTTTACAGTACAAAGTAATAATGTGATTTTTTCATTATTAGATAAAATTGCATCTTATGTGATATATTTAGACTTCAATACAATTTATAATGTAAATTTATTAATGAATAGAATTGTAAAAATATATTATGTATATTATTCAAATTTTTAGGCTTGTCAAAGCGGTTTTCAGTTGAACGTAAATGATCTAATAGAATTTTCATTACATAATTTGTTGAATCACTTATTAAGTTAAGTCTTAAATATTTAATGTAAATTAGCTTTTGGTTTTGATAAAATAAAGTCTTTTTTATTATATTATTATATAAATAAATTTAAAACAAAAAAACTTCGATCACTCCAAAATTCTTATATGAACTGAAAAATGTCATATAAGAAATTTCTTTGCTTACATTTTCTTGTGACCTTTAAAGCGCCATCTTGAATTGAATGTTACTGCCTGACAATTATGGAGGCCTTGACTGTACCAAGGCATCCTAAATATACAGGCATGACACTTTTTTTTAGTTAAGTTGGCGCTTTAAAGGTCACAAGAAAATGTAAACAAAGAAATTTCTTATATGACATTTTTCAGATCATATAAAAATTTTGGAGGGATTAGAAGTTTTTTTAAAACTTTTAATTCAAAAATCTAATTGGGTGTTATAATTTACTGTTTAAAAAGTAAAATTATAGGAAATAATGCCATCATTGTGTTGTGTTCCTGACATTAAAAATATTTTAGCAGAAAATAGTATTAAAGAAATAATTTTGCGTGTTTCACAAGAAGCTGTTAATGAAAACTCAACTGAAAAGTTTAATTTGTTGCATAAATGTTTCTTTCAGAATGATGCTGGTGAAATTTTAATACATCAAAAAGTTTTTGAATGTTATAAATAGTGTTATTGAACCATTATTTACTTAAGGAAAAGAAAATATGATAGATACATGTGGTAGTTTTGTTGCTCAAGTTATGCCAGTTTTATGTGTAAATGATAATGCAATAAAAAATTTCTGATATAAAATTTTTATGGAATTATTTAAGTTTAGTGTCAATTCTTTTGTTAATGATAATCTTTCTAAAGATTCACTTGGGAAATAACAACTTGTTGGCAAGATGCTTTATCATGCGAGGATATATCGATAGACGATTCACTTTTGAACGAGTGTAAAACAATTATTGAAAATAAGTTGAAAAACAATTATGAATTATCAATGGAAGAATTAGATAATATTTCTGATACATTAACAAAGCTGATCTATATTTCAACGGAACATTTGAAGAAAAATAATGAAAAGAATACTACAATTAATTTAACATCAGATTTATATGAAAAATCAATAAACATTTTGTTGCATTTTTCAGATTTAGAGAAATCTACTTTAACCAGTTTTGACAACATTTGTAATGTTAATTAAACTGTGAACTAATTAATAATTGTGTAGCAGTTTCTGCTATTGGTGAATCATTTATTAAACATTCTGCTTTGGTAATAACTAAATCAAATTAATTTTTATTAAAAATCTGAAAATATTTTGAAAATATATTTTAGATAAACAATGAAGCTGAGAGAACATTAACATTATCTGAAAAAATTAAATTTTTGTTAAAAAATGCTTCAGAATATGATGTTAATATTTGAAAAGAAGATATTATTCAAAAGGCATCAAATGGACACATAATTTCGTTAAGAACGTTGCCCTATTTATTATCCACAAACTGCTTTCAACAATATAAAGAAAATTCGCCCATACTTTTATTGGAAGAAATTTCAGATTCATTGTTAGCAAATGGACAACTCGAAATTTACAATAACTTAGCAGAAGTAACTTATATTAATTATTTGAAACTTATCTTAAATTCATTGTTAATTGTAGGTTATTCTACCTTATTTGACTTCTCGATCATTACTTCTTAATGAAGATATGAAAAATTCAGAGAATATCAAGTTTTGTTCTTTGTATAAAAATTTATTTCAAAATCACATGTCATCAACCAGTTATAGTATAGAGGACAGAAATATGATATATTTAGACTTCAATACAATTTATAATGTAAATTTATTAATGAATAGAATTGTAAAAATATATTATGTATATTATTCAAATTTTTAGGCTTGTCAAAGCGGTTTTCAGTTGAACGTAAATGATCTAATAGAATTTTCATTACATAATTTGTTGAATCACTTATTAAGTTAAGTCTTAAATATTTAATGTAAATTAGCTTTTGGTTTTGATAAAATAAAGTCTTTTTTATTATATTATTATATAAATAAATTTAAAACAAAAAAACTTCTAATCCCTCCAAAATTTTTATATGATCTGAAAAATGTCATATAAGAAATTTCTTTGCTTACATTTTCTTGTGACCTTTAAAGCGCCATCTTGAATTGAATGTTACAGCCTGTCTATTATGGAGGCCTTGACTGTACCAAGGCATCCTAAATATACAGGCATGACACTTTTTTTTAGTTAAGTTGGCGCTTTAAAGGTCACAAGAAAATGTAAACAAAGAAATTTCTTATATTACATTTTTCAGATCATATAAAAATTTTGGAGGGATTAGAAGTTTTTTTAAAACTTAATTCAAAAATCTAATTGGGTGTTATAATTTACTGTTTAAAAAGTAAAATTATAGGAAATAATGCCATCATTGTGTTGTGTTCCTGACATTAGAAACATTTTAGCAGAAAATAGTATTAAAGAAATAATTTTGCGTGTTTCACAAGAAGCTGTTAATGAAACCTCAACTGAAAAGTTTAATTTGTTGCATAAATGTTTCTTTCAGAATGATGCTGGTGAAATTTTAATACATCATAAAGTTTTTGAAGTTATAAATAGTGTTATTGAACCATTATTTACTTAAGGAAAAGAAAATATGATAGATACATGAGGTAGTTTTGTTGCTCAAGTTATGCCAGTTTTATGTGTAAATGATAATGCAATAAAAAATTTCTGATATAAAATTTTTATGGAATTATTTAAGTTTAGTGTCAATTCTTTTGTTAATGATAATCTTTCTAAAGATTCACTTGGGAAATAACAACTTGTTGGCAAGATGCTTTATCATGCGAGGATATATCGATAGACGATTCACTTTTGAACGAGTGTAAAACAATTATTGAAAATAAGTTGAAAAACAATTATGAATTATCAATGGAAGAATTAGATAATATTTCTGATACATTAACAAAGCTGATCTATATTTCAACGGAACATTTGAAGAAAAATAATGAAAAGAATACTACAATTAATTTAACATCAGATTTATATGAAAAATCAATAAACATTTTGTTGCATTTTTCAGATTTAGAGAAATCTACTTTAACCAGTTTTGACAACATTTGTAATGTTAATTAAACTATGTGAACTAATTAATAATTGTGTAGCAGTTTCTGCTATTGGTGAATCATTTATTAAACATTCTGCTTTGGTAATAACTAAATCAAATTAATTTTTATTAAAAATCTGAAAATATTTTGAAAATATATTTTAGATAAACAATGAAGCTGAGAGAACATTAACATTATCTGAAAAAATTAAATTTTTGTTAAAAAATGCTTCAGAATATGATGTTAATATTTGAAAAGAAGATATTATTCAAAAGGCATCAAATGGACACATAATTTCGTTAAGAACGTTGCCCTATTTATTATCCACAAACTGCTTTCAACAATATAAAGAAAATTCGCCCATACTTTTATTGGAAGAAATTTCAGATTCATTGTTAGCAAATGGACAACTCGAAATTTACAATAACTTAGCAGAAGTAACTTATATTAATTATTTGAAACTTATCTTAAATTCATTGTTAATTGTAGGTTATTCTACCTTATTTGACTTCTCGATCATTACTTCTTAATGAAGATATGAAAAATTCAGAGAATATCAAGTTTTGTTCTTTGTATAAAAATTTATTTCAAAATCACATGTCATCAACCAGTTATAGTATAGAGGACAGAAATATGATATATTTAGACTTCAATACAATTTATAATGTAAATTTATTAATGAATAGAATTGTAAAAATATATTATGTATATTATTCAAATTTTTAGGCTTGTCAAAGCGGTTTTCAGTTGAACGTAAATGATCTAATAGAATTTTCATTACATAATTTGTTGAATCACTTATTAAGTTAAGTCTTAAATATTTAATGTAAATTAACTTTTGGTTTTGATAAAATAAAGTCTTTTTTATTATATTATTATATAAATAAATTTAAAACAAAAAAACTTCGATCACTCCAAAATTCTTATATGAACTGAAAAATGTCATATAAGAAATTTCTTTGCTTACATTTTCTTGTGACCTTTAAAGCGCCATCTTGAATTGAATGTTACAGCCTGTCTATTATGGAGGCCTTGACTGTACCAAGGCATCCTAAATATACAGGCATGACACTTTTTTTTAGTTAAGTTGGCGCTTTAAAGGTCACAAGAAAATGTAAACAAAGAAATTTCTTATATTACATTTTTCAGATCATATAAAAATTTTGGAGGGATTAGAAGTTTTTTTAAAACTTTTAATTCAAAAATCTAATTGGGTGTTATAATTTACTGTTTAAAAAGTAAAATTATAGGAAATAATGCCATCATTGTGTTGTGTTCCTGACATTAGAAACATTTTAGCAGAAAATAGTATTAAAGAAATAATTTTGCGTGTTTCACAAGAAGCTGTTAATGAAAACTCAACTGAAAAGTTTAATTTGTTGCATAAATGTTTCTTTCAGAATGATGCTGGTGAAATTTTAATACATCAAAAAGTTTTTGAATGTTATAAATAGTGTTATTGAACCATTATTTACTTAAGGAAAAGAAAATATGATAGATACATGAGGTAGTTTTGTTGCTCAAGTTATGCCAGTTTTATGTGTAAATGATAATGCAATAAAAAATTTCTGATATAAAATTTTTATGGAATTATTTAAGTTTAGTGTCAATTCTTTTGTTAATGATAATCTTTCTAAAGATTCACTTGGGAAATAACAACTTGTTGGCAAGATGCTTTATCATGCGAGGATATATCGATAGACGATTCACTTTTGAACGAGTGTAAAACAATTATTGAAAATAAGTTGAAAAACAATTATTAATTATCAATGGAAGAATTAGATAATATTTCTGATACATTAACAAAGCTGATCTATATTTCAACGGAACATTTGAAGAAAAATAATGAAAAGAATACTACAATTAATTTAACATCAGATTTATATGAAAAATCAATAAACATTTTGTTGCATTTTTCAGATTTAGAGAAATCTACTTTAACCAGTTTTGACAACATTTGTAATGTTAATTAAACTATGTGAACTAATTAATAATTGTGTAGCAGTTTCTGCTATTGGTGAATCATTTATTAAACATTCTGCTTTGGTAATAACTAAATCAAATTAATTTTTATTAAAAATCTGAAAATATTTTGAAAATATATTTTAGATAAACAATGAAGCTGAGAGAACATTAACATTATCTGAAAAAATTAAATTTTTTTTAAAAAATGCTTCAGAATATGATGTTAATATTTGAAAAGAAGATATTATTCAAAAGGCATCAAATGGACACATAATTTCGTTAAGAACGTTGCCCTATTTATTATCCACAAACTGCTTTCAACAATATAAAGAAAATTCGCCCATACTTTTATTGGAAGAAATTTCAGATTCATTGTTAGCAAATGGACAACTCGAAATTTACAATAACTTAGCAGAAGTAACTTATATTAATTATTTGAAACTTATCTTAAATTCATTGTTAATTGTAGGTTATTCTACCTTATTTGACTTCTCGATCATTACTTCTTAATGAAGATATGAAAAATTCAGAGAATATCAAGTTTTGTTCTTTGTATAAAAATTTATTTCAAAATCACATGTCATCAACCAGTTATAGTATAGAGGACAGAAAGGACGGAAATTTGGTTTTGAGTTGTATTAATTTTATTACAATAACAGGAGAAAATTAACAAAAAAATTTATTTTTATATAACACGTATGTTGAAAAACATTAATATAAATATTGTATGTAATTAATTTTAAATTTTAGAAATATTTCAACTAAAGAGTTCAAAGATGTAATTTCAATTATTGAATTTATCAAATTTTTAACTGAAACGATACAACATTTCCAACTGAATTAAATATCCAAAATTGGGATAGTATACGAATTGGCCTGTTTTCATGGGTCTTAACAATTTCGAAGAGCATAGAAAATTTCAATGACTCTAAGGTAAGATTTGAGGTATTAGTGAAAAAAAAATTCATAATATAAAATTTTAGGTTGCATTATTTAGTGGAGCAGTCTATGAACTTTTTGCATCATTATCAAAATTTATAAAAGAGGAAAAATCGAAAAGTTCTACTCAATTTCTTTCAAATATAATAGATGAATGGGATAATGTTTTCGCAAAAGAAGTTAATCTGGTGTTAATTAAATAATAATTTAATAATAATTAAAAACTATCATTTATTAGTAAAAGATATCGGTAAATATTTTATATTTAAAATTAAATTATTTTTCTAATTTTTCCATTTTTACAGTACAAAGTAATAATGTGATTTTTTCATTATTAGATAAAATTGCATCTTATGTGATATATTTAGACTTCAATACAATTTATAATGTAAATTTATTAATGAATAGAATTGTAAAAATATATTATGTATATTATTCAAATTTTTAGGCTTGTCAAAGCGGTTTTCAGTTGAACGTAAATGATCTAATAGAATTTTCATTACATAATTTGTTGAATCACTTATTAAGTTAAGTCTTAAATATTTAATGTAAATTAGCTTTTGGTTTTGATAAAATAAAGTCTTTTTTATTATATTATTATATAAATAAATTTAAAACAAAAAAACTTCGATCACTCCAAAATTCTTATATGAACTGAAAAATGTCATATAAGAAATTTCTTTGCTTACATTTTCTTGTGACCTTTAAAGCGCCATCTTGAATTGAATGTTACTGCCTGACAATTATGGAGGCCTTGACTGTACCAAGGCATCCTAAATATACAGGCATGACACTTTTTTTTAGTTAAGTTGGCGCTTTAAAGGTCACAAGAAAATGTAAACAAAGAAATTTCTTATATGACATTTTTCAGATCATATAAAAATTTTGGAGGGATTAGAAGTTTTTTTAAAACTTTTAATTCAAAAATCTAATTGGGTGTTATAATTTACTGTTTAAAAAGTAAAATTATAGGAAATAATGCCATCATTGTGTTGTGTTCCTGACATTAAAAATATTTTAGCAGAAAATAGTATTAAAGAAATAATTTTGCGTGTTTCACAAGAAGCTGTTAATGAAAACTCAACTGAAAAGTTTAATTTGTTGCATAAATGTTTCTTTCAGAATGATGCTGGTGAAATTTTAATACATCAAAAAGTTTTTGAATGTTATAAATAGTGTTATTGAACCATTATTTACTTAAGGAAAAGAAAATATGATATATACATGTAGTAGTTTTGTTGCTCAAGTTATGCCAGTTTTATGTGTAAATGATAATGCAATAAAAAATTTCTGATATAAAATTTTTATGGAATTATTTAAGTTTAGTGTCAATTCTTTTGTTAATGATAATCTTTCTAAAGATTCACTTGGGAAATAACAACTTGTTGGCAAGATGCTTTATCATGCGAGGATATATCGATAGACGATTCACTTTTGAACGAGTGTAAAACAATTATTGAAAATAAGTTGAAAAACAATTATGAATTATCAATGGAAGAATTAGATAATATTTCTGATACATTAACAAAGCTGATCTATATTTCAACGGAACATTTGAAGAAAAATAATGAAAAGAATACTACAATTAATTTAACATCAGATTTATATGAAAAATCAATAAACATTTTGTTGCATTTTTCAGATTTAGAGAAATCTACTTTAACCAGTTTTGACAACATTTGTAATGTTAATTAAACTGTGAACTAATTAATAATTGTGTAGCAGTTTCTGCTATTGGTGAATCATTTATTAAACATTCTGCTTTGGTAATAACTAAATCAAATTAATTTTTATTAAAAATCTGAAAATATTTTGAAAATATATTTTAGATAAACAATGAAGCTGAGAGAACATTAACATTATCTGAAAAAATTAAATTTTTGTTAAAAAATGCTTCAGAATATGATGTTAATATTTGAAAAGAAGATATTATTCAAAAGGCATCAAATGGACACATAATTTCGTTAAGAACGTTGCCCTATTTATTATCCACAAACTGCTTTCAACAATATAAAGAAAATTCGCCCATACTTTTATTGGAAGAAATTTCAGATTCATTGTTAGCAAATGGACAACTCGAAATTTACAATAACTTAGCAGAAGTAACTTATATTAATTATTTGAAACTTATCTTAAATTCATTGTTAATTGTAGGTTATTCTACCTTATTTGACTTCTCGATCATTACTTCTTAATGAAGATATGAAAAATTCAGAGAATATCAAGTTTTGTTCTTTGTATAAAAATTTATTTCAAAATCACATGTCATCAACCAGTTATAGTATAGAGGACAGAAATATGATATATTTAGACTTCAATACAATTTATAATGTAAATTTATTAATGAATAGAATTGTAAAAATATATTATGTATATTATTCAAATTTTTAGGCTTGTCAAAGCGGTTTTCAGTTGAACGTAAATGATCTAATAGAATTTTCATTACATAATTTGTTGAATCACTTATTAAGTTAAGTCTTAAATATTTAATGTAAATTAACTTTTGGTTTTGATAAAATAAAGTCTTTTTTATTATATTATTATATAAATAAATTTAAAACAAAAAAACTTCGATCACTCCAAAATTCTTATATGAACTGAAAAATGTCATATAAGAAATTTCTTTGCTTACATTTTCTTGTGACCTTTAAAGCGCCATCTTGAATTGAATGTTACAGCCTGTCTATTATGGAGGCCTTGACTGTACCAAGGCATCCTAAATATACAGGCATGACACTTTTTTTTAGTTAAGTTGGCGCTTTAAAGGTCACAAGAAAATGTAAACAAAGAAATTTCTTATATTACATTTTTCAGATCATATAAAAATTTTGGAGGGATTAGAAGTTTTTTTAAAACTTTTAATTCAAAAATCTAATTGGGTGTTATAATTTACTGTTTAAAAAGTAAAATTATAGGAAATAATGCCATCATTGTGTTGTGTTCCTGACATTAGAAACATTTTAGCAGAAAATAGTATTAAAGAAATAATTTTGCGTGTTTCACAAGAAGCTGTTAATGAAAACTCAACTGAAAAGTTTAATTTGTTGCATAAATGTTTCTTTCAGAATGATGCTGGTGAAATTTTAATACATCAAAAAGTTTTTGAATGTTATAAATAGTGTTATTGAACCATTATTTACTTAAGGAAAAGAAAATATGATAGATACATGAGGTAGTTTTGTTGCTCAAGTTATGCCAGTTTTATGTGTAAATGATAATGCAATAAAAAATTTCTGATATAAAATTTTTATGGAATTATTTAAGTTTAGTGTCAATTCTTTTGTTAATGATAATCTTTCTAAAGATTCACTTGGGAAATAACAACTTGTTGGCAAGATGCTTTATCATGCGAGGATATATCGATAGACGATTCACTTTTGAACGAGTGTAAAACAATTATTGAAAATAAGTTGAAAAACAATTATTAATTATCAATGGAAGAATTAGATAATATTTCTGATACATTAACAAAGCTGATCTATATTTCAACGGAACATTTGAAGAAAAATAATGAAAAGAATACTACAATTAATTTAACATCAGATTTATATGAAAAATCAATAAACATTTTGTTGCATTTTTCAGATTTAGAGAAATCTACTTTAACCAGTTTTGACAACATTTGTAATGTTAATTAAACTATGTGAACTAATTAATAATTGTGTAGCAGTTTCTGCTATTGGTGAATCATTTATTAAACATTCTGCTTTGGTAATAACTAAATCAAATTAATTTTTATTAAAAATCTGAAAATATTTTGAAAATATATTTTAGATAAACAATGAAGCTGAGAGAACATTAACATTATCTGAAAAAATTAAATTTTTTTTAAAAAATGCTTCAGAATATGATGTTAATATTTGAAAAGAAGATATTATTCAAAAGGCATCAAATGGACACATAATTTCGTTAAGAACGTTGCCCTATTTATTATCCACAAACTGCTTTCAACAATATAAAGAAAATTCGCCCATACTTTTATTGGAAGAAATTTCAGATTCATTGTTAGCAAATGGACAACTCGAAATTTACAATAACTTAGCAGAAGTAACTTATATTAATTATTTGAAACTTATCTTAAATTCATTGTTAATTGTAGGTTATTCTACCTTATTTGACTTCTCGATCATTACTTCTTAATGAAGATATGAAAAATTCAGAGAATATCAAGTTTTGTTCTTTGTATAAAAATTTATTTCAAAATCACATGTCATCAACCAGTTATAGTATAGAGGACAGAAAGGACGGAAATTTGGTTTTGAGTTGTATTAATTTTATTACAATAACAGGAGAAAATTAACAAAAAAATTTATTTTTATATAACACGTATGTTGAAAAACATTAATATAAATATTGTATGTAATTAATTTTAAATTTTAGAAATATTTCAACTAAAGAGTTCAAAGATGTAATTTCAATTATTGAATTTATCAAATTTTTAACTGAAACGATACAACATTTCCAACTGAATTAAATATCCAAAATTGGGATAGTATACGAATTGGCCTGTTTTCATGGGTCTTAACAATTTCGAAGAGCATAGAAAATTTCAATGACTCTAAGGTAAGATTTGAGGTATTAGTGAAAAAAAAATTCATAATATAAAATTTTAGGTTGCATTATTTAGTGGAGCAGTCTATGAACTTTTTGCATCATTATCAAAATTTATAAAAGAGGAAAAATCGAAAAGTTCTACTCAATTTCTTTCAAATATAATAGATGAATGGGATAATGTTTTCGCAAAAGAAGTTAATCTGGTGTTAATTAAATAATAATTTAATAATAATTAAAAACTATCATTTATTAGTAAAAGATATCGGTAAATATTTTATATTTAAAATTAAATTATTTTTCTAATTTTTCCATTTTTACAGTACAAAGTAATAATGTGATTTTTTCATTATTAGATAAAATTGCATCTTATGTGATATATTTAGACTTCAATACAATTTATAATGTAAATTTATTAATGAATAGAATTGTAAAAATATATTATGTATATTATTCAAATTTTTAGGCTTGTCAAAGCGGTTTTCAGTTGAACGTAAATGATCTAATAGAATTTTCATTACATAATTTGTTGAATCACTTATTAAGTTAAGTCTTAAATATTTAATGTAAATTAGCTTTTGGTTTTGATAAAATAAAGTCTTTTTTATTATATTATTATATAAATAAATTTAAAACAAAAAAACTTCGATCACTCCAAAATTCTTATATGAACTGAAAAATGTCATATAAGAAATTTCTTTGCTTACATTTTCTTGTGACCTTTAAAGCGCCATCTTGAATTGAATGTTACTGCCTGACAATTATGGAGGCCTTGACTGTACCAAGGCATCCTAAATATACAGGCATGACACTTTTTTTTAGTTAAGTTGGCGCTTTAAAGGTCACAAGAAAATGTAAACAAAGAAATTTCTTATATGACATTTTTCAGATCATATAAAAATTTTGGAGGGATTAGAAGTTTTTTTAAAACTTTTAATTCAAAAATCTAATTGGGTGTTATAATTTACTGTTTAAAAAGTAAAATTATAGGAAATAATGCCATCATTGTGTTGTGTTCCTGACATTAAAAATATTTTAGCAGAAAATAGTATTAAAGAAATAATTTTGCGTGTTTCACAAGAAGCTGTTAATGAAAACTCAACTGAAAAGTTTAATTTGTTGCATAAATGTTTCTTTCAGAATGATGCTGGTGAAATTTTAATACATCAAAAAGTTTTTGAATGTTATAAATAGTGTTATTGAACCATTATTTACTTAAGGAAAAGAAAATATGATATATACATGTAGTAGTTTTGTTGCTCAAGTTATGCCAGTTTTATGTGTAAATGATAATGCAATAAAAAATTTCTGATATAAAATTTTTATGGAATTATTTAAGTTTAGTGTCAATTCTTTTGTTAATGATAATCTTTCTAAAGATTCACTTGGGAAATAACAACTTGTTGGCAAGATGCTTTATCATGCGAGGATATATCGATAGACGATTCACTTTTGAACGAGTGTAAAACAATTATTGAAAATAAGTTGAAAAACAATTATGAATTATCAATGGAAGAATTAGATAATATTTCTGATACATTAACAAAGCTGATCTATATTTCAACGGAACATTTGAAGAAAAATAATGAAAAGAATACTACAATTAATTTAACATCAGATTTATATGAAAAATCAATAAACATTTTGTTGCATTTTTCAGATTTAGAGAAATCTACTTTAACCAGTTTTGACAACATTTGTAATGTTAATTAAACTGTGAACTAATTAATAATTGTGTAGCAGTTTCTGCTATTGGTGAATCATTTATTAAACATTCTGCTTTGGTAATAACTAAATCAAATTAATTTTTATTAAAAATCTGAAAATATTTTGAAAATATATTTTAGATAAACAATGAAGCTGAGAGAACATTAACATTATCTGAAAAAATTAAATTTTTGTTAAAAAATGCTTCAGAATATGATGTTAATATTTGAAAAGAAGATATTATTCAAAAGGCATCAAATGGACACATAATTTCGTTAAGAACGTTGCCCTATTTATTATCCACAAACTGCTTTCAACAATATAAAGAAAATTCGCCCATACTTTTATTGGAAGAAATTTCAGATTCATTGTTAGCAAATGGACAACTCGAAATTTACAATAACTTAGCAGAAGTAACTTATATTAATTATTTGAAACTTATCTTAAATTCATTGTTAATTGTAGGTTATTCTACCTTATTTGACTTCTCGATCATTACTTCTTAATGAAGATATGAAAAATTCAGAGAATATCAAGTTTTGTTCTTTGTATAAAAATTTATTTCAAAATCACATGTCATCAACCAGTTATAGTATAGAGGACAGAAATATGATATATTTAGACTTCAATACAATTTATAATGTAAATTTATTAATGAATAGAATTGTAAAAATATATTATGTATATTATTCAAATTTTTAGGCTTGTCAAAGCGGTTTTCAGTTGAACGTAAATGATCTAATAGAATTTTCATTACATAATTTGTTGAATCACTTATTAAGTTAAGTCTTAAATATTTAATGTAAATTAGCTTTTGGTTTTGATAAAATAAAGTCTTTTTTATTATATTATTATATAAATAAATTTAAAACAAAAAAACTTCTAATCCCTCCAAAATTTTTATATGATCTGAAAAATGTCATATAAGAAATTTCTTTGCTTACATTTTCTTGTGACCTTTAAAGCGCCATCTTGAATTGAATGTTACAGCCTGTCTATTATGGAGGCCTTGACTGTACCAAGGCATCCTAAATATACAGGCATGACACTTTTTTTTAGTTAAGTTGGCGCTTTAAAGGTCACAAGAAAATGTAAACAAAGAAATTTCTTATATTACATTTTTCAGATCATATAAAAATTTTGGAGGGATTAGAAGTTTTTTTAAAACTTAATTCAAAAATCTAATTGGGTGTTATAATTTACTGTTTAAAAAGTAAAATTATAGGAAATAATGCCATCATTGTGTTGTGTTCCTGACATTAGAAACATTTTAGCAGAAAATAGTATTAAAGAAATAATTTTGCGTGTTTCACAAGAAGCTGTTAATGAAACCTCAACTGAAAAGTTTAATTTGTTGCATAAATGTTTCTTTCAGAATGATGCTGGTGAAATTTTAATACATCATAAAGTTTTTGAATGTTATAAATAGTGTTATTGAACCATTATTTACTTAAGGAAAAGAAAATATGATAGATACATGAGGTAGTTTTGTTGCTCAAGTTATGCCAGTTTTATGTGTAAATGATAATGCAATAAAAAATTTCTGATATAAAATTTTTATGGAATTATTTAAGTTTAGTGTCAATTCTTTTGTTAATGATAATCTTTCTAAAGATTCACTTGGGAAATAACAACTTGTTGGCAAGATGCTTTATCATGCGAGGATATATCGATAGACGATTCACTTTTGAACGAGTGTAAAACAATTATTGAAAATAAGTTGAAAAACAATTATGAATTATCAATGGAAGAATTAGATAATATTTCTGATACATTAACAAAGCTGATCTATATTTCAACGGAACATTTGAAGAAAAATAATGAAAAGAATACTACAATTAATTTAACATCAGATTTATAGGAAAAATCAATAAACATTTTGTTGCATTTTTCAGATTTAGAGAAATCTACTTTAACCAGTTTTGACAACATTTGTAATGTTAATTAAACTATGTGAACTAATTAATAATTGTGTAGCAGTTTCTGCTATTGGTGAATCATTTATTAAACATTCTGCTTTGGTAATAACTAAATCAAATTAATTTTTATTAAAAATCTGAAAATATTTTGAAAATATATTTTAGATAAACAATGAAGCTGAGAGAACATTAACATTATCTGAAAAAATTAAATTTTTGTTAAAAAATGCTTCAGAATATGATGTTAATATTTGAAAAGAAGATATTATTCAAAAGGCATCAAATGGACACATAATTTCGTTAAGAACGTTGCCCTATTTATTATCCACAAACTGCTTTCAACAATATAAAGAAAATTCGCCCATACTTTTATTGGAAGAAATTTCAGATTCATTGTTAGCAAATGGACAACTCGAAATTTACAATAACTTAGCAGAAGTAACTTATATTAATTATTTGAAACTTATCTTAAATTCATTGTTAATTGTAGGTTATTCTACCTTATTTGACTTCTCGATCATTACTTCTTAATGAAGATATGAAAAATTCAGAGAATATCAAGTTTTGTTCTTTGTATAAAAATTTATTTCAAAATCACATGTCATCAACCAGTTATAGTATAGAGGACAGAAATATGATATATTTAGACTTCAATACAATTTATAATGTAAATTTATTAATGAATAGAATTGTAAAAATATATTATGTATATTATTCAAATTTTTAGGCTTGTCAAAGCGGTTTTCAGTTGAACGTAAATGATCTAATAGAATTTTCATTACATAATTTATTGAATCACTTATTAAGTTAAGTCTTAAATATTTAATGTAAATTAGCTTTTGGTTTTGATAAAATAAAGTCTTTTTTATTATATTATTATATAAATAAATTTAAAACAAAAAAACTTCGATCACTCCAAAATTCTTATATGAACTGAAAAATGTCATATAAGAAATTTCTTTGCTTACATTTTCTTGTGATCTTTAAAGCGCCATCTTGAATTGAATGTTACAGCCTGTCTATTATGGAGGCCTTGACTGTACCAAGGCATCCTAAATATACAGGCATGACACTTTTTTTTAGTTAAGTTGGCGCTTTAAAGGTCACAAGAAAATGTAAACAAAGAAATTTCTTATATGACATTTTTCAGATCATATAAAAATTTTGGAGGGATTAGAAGTTTTTTTAAAACTTTTAATTCAAAAATCTAATTGGGTGTTATAATTTACTGTTTAAAAAGTAAAATTATAGGAAATAATGCCATCATTGTGTTGTGTTCCTGACATTAGAAATATTTTAGCAGAAAATAGTATTAAAGAAATAATTTTGCGTGTTTCACAAGAAGCTGTTAATGAAAACTCAACTGAAAAGTTTAATTTGTTGCATAAATGTTTCTTTCAGAATGATGCTGGTGAAATTTTAATACATCAAAAAGTTTTTGAATGTTATAAATAGTGTTATTGAACCATTATTTACTTAAGGAAAAGAAAATATGATAGATACATGAGGTAGTTTTGTTGCTCAAGTTATGCCAGTTTTATGTGTAAATGATAATGCAATAAAAAATTTCTGATATAAAATTTTTATGGAATTATTTAAGTTTAGTGTCAATTCTTTTGTTAATGATAATCTTTCTAAAGATTCACTTGGGAAATAACAACTTGTTGGCAAGATGCTTTATCATGCGAGGATATATCGATAGACGATTCACTTTTGAACGAGTGTAAAACAATTATTGAAAATAAGTTGAAAAACAATTATTAATTATCAATGGAAGAATTAGATAATATTTCTGATACATTAACAAAGCTGATCTATATTTCAACGGAACATTTGAAGAAAAATAATGAAAAGAATACTACAATTAATTTAACATCAGATTTATATGAAAAATCAATAAACATTTTGTTGCATTTTTCAGATTTAGAGAAATCTACTTTAACCAGTTTTGACAACATTTGTAATGTTAATTAAACTATGTGAACTAATTAATAATTGTGTAGCAGTTTCTGCTATTGGTGAATCATTTATTAAACATTCTGCTTTGGTAATAACTAAATCAAATTAATTTTTATTAAAAATCTGAAAATATTTTGAAAATATATTTTAGATAAACAATGAAGCTGAGAGAACATTAACATTATCTGAAAAAATTAAATTTTTGTTAAAAAATGCTTCAGAATATGATGTTAATATTTGAAAAGAAGATATTATTCAAAAGGCATCAAATGGACACATAATTTCGTTAAGAACGTTGCCCTATTTATTATCCACAAACTGCTTTCAACAATATAAAGAAAATTCGCCCATACTTTTATTGGAAGAAATTTCAGATTCATTGTTAGCAAATGGACAACTCGAAATTTACAATAACTTAGCAGAAGTAACTTATATTAATTATTTGAAACTTATCTTAAATTCATTGTTAATTGTAGGTTATTCTACCTTATTTGACTTCTCGATCATTACTTCTTAATGAAGATATGAAAAATTCAGAGAATATCAAGTTTTGTTCTTTGTATAAAAATTTATTTCAAAATCATATGTCATCAACCAGTTATAGTAAAATAGAGGACAGAAATTTGGTTTTGAGTTGTATTAATTTTATTACAATAACAGGAGAAAATTAACAAAAAAATTTATTTTTATATTACACGTATGTTGAAAAACATTAATATAAATATTGTATGTAATTAATTTTAAATTTTAGAAATATTTCAACTAAAGAGTTCAAAGATGTAATTTCAATTATTGAATTTATCAAATTTTTAACTGAAACGATACAACATTTCCAACTGAATTAAATATCCAAAATTGGGATAGTATACGAATTGGCCTGTTTTCATGGGTCTTAACAATTTCGAAGAGCATAGAAAATTTCAATGACTCTAAGGTAAGATTTGAGGTATTAGTGAAAAAAAAATTCATAATATAAAATTTTAGGTTGCATTATTTAGTGGAGCAGTCTATGAACTTTTTGCATCATTATCAAAATTTATAAAAGAGGAAAAATCGAAAAGTTCTACTCAATTTCTTTCAAATATAATAGATGAATGGGATAATGTTTTCGCAAAAGAAGTTAATCTGGTGTTAATTAAATAATAATTTAATAATAATGAAAAACTATAATTTATTAGTAAAAGATATCGGTAAATATTTTATATTTAAAATTAAATTATTTTTCTAATTTTTCCATTTTTACAGTACAAAGTAATAATGTGATTTTTTCATTATTAGATAAAATTGCATCTTGTGTGATATATTTAGACTTCAATACAATTTATAATGTAAATTTATTAATGAATAGAATTGTAAAAATATATTATGTATATTATTCAAATTTTTAGGCTTGTCAAAGCGGTTTTCAGTTGAACGTAAATGATCTAATAGAATTTTCATTACATAATTTGTTGAATCACTTATTAAGTTAAGTCTTAAATATTTAATGTAAATTAGCTTTTGGTTTTGATAAAATAAAGTCTTTTTTATTATATTATTATATAAATAAATTTAAAACAAAAAAACTTCGATCACTCCAAAATTCTTATATGAACTGAAAAATGTCATATAAGAAATTTCTTTGCTTACATTTTCTTGTGACCTTTAAAGCGCCATCTTGAATTGTATGTTACTGCCTGTCTATTATGGAGGCCTTGACTGTACCAAGGCATCCTAAATATACAGGCATGACACTTTTTTTTAGTTAAGTTGGCGCTTTAAAGGTCACAAGAAAATGTAAACAAAGAAATTTCTTATATGACATTTTTCAGATCATATAAAAATTTTGGAGGGATTAGAAGTTTTTTTAAAACTTTTAATTCAAAAATCTAATTGGGTGTTATAATTTACTGTTTAAAAAGTAAAATTATAGGAAATAATGCCATCATTGTGTTGTGTTCCTGACATTAGAAATATTTTAGCAGAAAATAGTATTAAAGAAATAATTTTGCGTGTTTCACAAGAAGCTGTTAATGAAAACTCAACTGAAAAGTTTAATTTGTTGCATAAATGTTTCTTTCAGAATGATGCTGGTGAAATTTTAATACATCAAAAAGTTTTTGAATGTTATAAATAGTGTTATTGAACCATTATTTACTTAAGGAAAAGAAAATATGATAGATACATGTGGTAGTTTTGTTGCTCAAGTTATGCCAGTTTTATGTGTAAATGATAATGCAATAAAAAATTTCTGATATAAAATTTTTATGGAATTATTTAAGTTTAGTGTCAATTCTTTTGTTAATGATAATCTTTCTAAAGATTCACTTGGGAAATAACAACTTGTTAGCAAGATGCTTTATCATGCGAGGATATATCGATAGACGATTCACTTTTGAACGAGTGTAAAACAATTATTGAAAATAAGTTGAAAAACAATTATGAATTATCAATGGAAGAATTAGATAATATTTCTGATACATTAACAAAGCTGATCTATATTTCAACGGAACATTTGAAGAAAAATAATGAAAAGAATACTACAATTAATTTAACATCAGATTTATATGAAAAATCAATAAACATTTTGTTGCATTTTTCAGATTTAGAGAAATCTACTTTAATCAGTTTTGACAACATTTGTAATGTTAATTAAACTATGTGAACTAATTAATAATTGTGTAGCAGTTTCTGCTATTGGTGAATCATTTATTAAACATTCTGCTTTGGTAATAACTAAATCAAATTAATTTTTATTAAAAATCTGAAAATATTTTGAAAATATATTTTAGATAAACAATGAAGCTGAGAGAACATTAACATTATCTGAAAAAATTAAATTTTTTTTAAAAAATGCTTCAGAATATGATGTTAATATTTGAAAAGAAGATATTATTCAAAAGGCATCAAATGGACACATAATTTCGTTAAGAACGTTGCCCTATTTATTATCCACAAACTGCTTTCAACAATATAAAGAAAATTCGCCCATACTTTTATTGGAAGAAATTTCAGATTCATTGTTAGCAAATGGACAACTCGAAATTTACAATAACTTAGCAGAAGTAACTTATATTAATTATTTGAAACTTATCTTAAATTCATTGTTAATTGTAGGTTATTCTACCTTATTTGACTTCTCGATCATTACTTCTTAATGAAGATATGAAAAATTCAGAGAATATCAAGTTTTGTTCTTTGTATAAAAATTTATTTCAAAATCACATGTCATCAACCAGTTATAGTATAGAGGACAGAAAGGACGGAAATTTGGTTTTGAGTTGTATTAATTTTATTACAATAACAGGAGAAAATTAACAAAAAAATTTATTTTTATATAACACGTATGTTGAAAAACATTAATATAAATATTGTATGTAATTAATTTTAAATTTTAGAAATATTTCAACTAAAGAGTTCAAAGATGTAATTTCAATTATTGAATTTATCAAATTTTTAACTGAAACGATACAACATTTCCAACTGAATTAAATATCCAAAATTGGGATAGTATACGAATTGGCCTGTTTTCATGGGTCTTAACAATTTCGAAGAGCATAGAAAATTTCAATGACTCTAAGGTAAGATTTGAGGTATTAGTGAAAAAAAAATTCATAATATAAAATTTTAGGTTGCATTATTTAGTGGAGCAGTCTATGAACTTTTTGCATCATTATCAAAATTTATAAAAGAGGAAAAATCGAAAAGTTCTACTCAATTTCTTTCAAATATAATAGATGAATGGGATAATGTTTTCGCAAAAGAAGTTAATCTGGTGTTAATTAAATAATAATTTAATAATAATTAAAAACTATCATTTATTAGTAAAAGATATCGGTAAATATTTTATATTTAAAATTAAATTATTTTTCTAATTTTTCCATTTTTACAGTACAAAGTAATAATGTGATTTTTTCATTATTAGATAAAATTGCATCTTATGTGATATATTTAGACTTCAATACAATTTATAATGTAAATTTATTAATGAATAGAATTGTAAAAATATATTATGTATATTATTCAAATTTTTAGGCTTGTCAAAGCGGTTTTCAGTTGAACGTAAATGATCTAATAGAATTTTCATTACATAATTTGTTGAATCACTTATTAAGTTAAGTCTTAAATATTTAATGTAAATTAGCTTTTGGTTTTGATAAAATAAAGTCTTTTTTATTATATTATTATATAAATAAATTTAAAACAAAAAAACTTCGATCACTCCAAAATTCTTATATGAACTGAAAAATGTCATATAAGAAATTTCTTTGCTTACATTTTCTTGTGACCTTTAAAGCGCCATCTTGAATTGTATGTTACTGCCTGTCTATTATGGAGGCCTTGACTGTACCAAGGCATCCTAAATATACAGGCATGACACTTTTTTTTAGTTAAGTTGGCGCTTTAAAGGTCACAAGAAAATGTAAACAAAGAAATTTCTTATATGACATTTTTCAGATCATATAAAAATTTTGGAGGGATTAGAAGTTTTTTTAAAACTTTTAATTCAAAAATCTAATTGGGTGTTATAATTTACTGTTTAAAAAGTAAAATTATAGGAAATAATGCCATCATTGTGTTGTGTTCCTGACATTAGAAATATTTTAGCAGAAAATAGTATTAAAGAAATAATTTTGCGTGTTTCACAAGAAGCTGTTAATGAAAACTCAACTGAAAAGTTTAATTTGTTGCATAAATGTTTCTTTCAGAATGATGCTGGTGAAATTTTAATACATCAAAAAGTTTTTGAATGTTATAAATAGTGTTATTGAACCATTATTTACTTAAGGAAAAGAAAATATGATAGATACATGTGGTAGTTTTGTTGCTCAAGTTATGCCAGTTTTATGTGTAAATGATAATGCAATAAAAAATTTCTGATATAAAATTTTTATGGAATTATTTAAGTTTAGTGTCAATTCTTTTGTTAATGATAATCTTTCTAAAGATTCACTTGGGAAATAACAACTTGTTAGCAAGATGCTTTATCATGCGAGGATATATCGATAGACGATTCACTTTTGAACGAGTGTAAAACAATTATTGAAAATAAGTTGAAAAACAATTATGAATTATCAATGGAAGAATTAGATAATATTTCTGATACATTAACAAAGCTGATCTATATTTCAACGGAACATTTGAAGAAAAATAATGAAAAGAATACTACAATTAATTTAACATCAGATTTATATGAAAAATCAATAAACATTTTGTTGCATTTTTCAGATTTAGAGAAATCTACTTTAATCAGTTTTGACAACATTTGTAATGTTAATTAAACTATGTGAACTAATTAATAATTGTGTAGCAGTTTCTGCTATTGGTGAATCATTTATTAAACATTCTGCTTTGGTAATAACTAAATCAAATTAATTTTTATTAAAAATCTGAAAATATTTTGAAAATATATTTTAGATAAACAATGAAGCTGAGAGAACATTAACATTATCTGAAAAAATTAAATTTTTTTTAAAAAATGCTTCAGAATATGATGTTAATATTTGAAAAGAAGATATTATTCAAAAGGCATCAAATGGACACATAATTTCGTTAAGAACGTTGCCCTATTTATTATCCACAAACTGCTTTCAACAATATAAAGAAAATTCGCCCATACTTTTATTGGAAGAAATTTCAGATTCATTGTTAGCAAATGGACAACTCGAAATTTACAATAACTTAGCAGAAGTAACTTATATTAATTATTTGAAACTTATCTTAAATTCATTGTTAATTGTAGGTTATTCTACCTTATTTGACTTCTCGATCATTACTTCTTAATGAAGATATGAAAAATTCAGAGAATATCAAGTTTTGTTCTTTGTATAAAAATTTATTTCAAAATCACATGTCATCAACCAGTTATAGTATAGAGGACAGAAAGGACGGAAATTTGGTTTTGAGTTGTATTAATTTTATTACAATAACAGGAGAAAATTAACAAAAAAATTTATTTTTATATAACACGTATGTTGAAAAACATTAATATAAATATTGTATGTAATTAATTTTAAATTTTAGAAATATTTCAACTAAAGAGTTCAAAGATGTAATTTCAATTATTGAATTTATCAAATTTTTAACTGAAACGATACAACATTTCCAACTGAATTAAATATCCAAAATTGGGATAGTATACGAATTGGCCTGTTTTCATGGGTCTTAACAATTTCGAAGAGCATAGAAAATTTCAATGACTCTAAGGTAAGATTTGAGGTATTAGTGAAAAAAAAATTCATAATATAAAATTTTAGGTTGCATTATTTAGTGGAGCAGTCTATGAACTTTTTGCATCATTATCAAAATTTATAAAAGAGGAAAAATCGAAAAGTTCTACTCAATTTCTTTCAAATATAATAGATGAATGGGATAATGTTTTCGCAAAAGAAGTTAATCTGGTGTTAATTAAATAATAATTTAATAATAATTAAAAACTATCATTTATTAGTAAAAGATATCGGTAAATATTTTATATTTAAAATTAAATTATTTTTCTAATTTTTCCATTTTTACAGTACAAAGTAATAATGTGATTTTTTCATTATTAGATAAAATTGCATCTTATGTGATATATTTAGACTTCAATACAATTTATAATGTAAATTTATTAATGAATAGAATTGTAAAAATATATTATGTATATTATTCAAATTTTTAGGCTTGTCAAAGCGGTTTTCAGTTGAACGTAAATGATCTAATAGAATTTTCATTACATAATTTGTTGAATCACTTATTAAGTTAAGTCTTAAATATTTAATGTAAATTAGCTTTTGGTTTTGATAAAATAAAGTCTTTTTTATTATATTATTATATAAATAAATTTAAAACAAAAAAACTTCGATCACTCCAAAATTCTTATATGAACTGAAAAATGTCATATAAGAAATTTCTTTGCTTACATTTTCTTGTGACCTTTAAAGCGCCATCTTGAATTGAATGTTACTGCCTGACAATTATGGAGGCCTTGACTGTACCAAGGCATCCTAAATATACAGGCATGACACTTTTTTTTAGTTAAGTTGGCGCTTTAAAGGTCACAAGAAAATGTAAACAAAGAAATTTCTTATATGACATTTTTCAGATCATATAAAAATTTTGGAGGGATTAGAAGTTTTTTTAAAACTTTTAATTCAAAAATCTAATTGGGTGTTATAATTTACTGTTTAAAAAGTAAAATTATAGGAAATAATGCCATCATTGTGTTGTGTTCCTGACATTAAAAATATTTTAGCAGAAAATAGTATTAAAGAAATAATTTTGCGTGTTTCACAAGAAGCTGTTAATGAAAACTCAACTGAAAAGTTTAATTTGTTGCATAAATGTTTCTTTCAGAATGATGCTGGTGAAATTTTAATACATCAAAAAGTTTTTGAATGTTATAAATAGTGTTATTGAACCATTATTTACTTAAGGAAAAGAAAATATGATAGATACATGTGGTAGTTTTGTTGCTCAAGTTATGCCAGTTTTATGTGTAAATGATAATGCAATAAAAAATTTCTGATATAAAATTTTTATGGAATTATTTAAGTTTAGTGTCAATTCTTTTGTTAATGATAATCTTTCTAAAGATTCACTTGGGAAATAACAACTTGTTGGCAAGATGCTTTATCATGCGAGGATATATCGATAGACGATTCACTTTTGAACGAGTGTAAAACAATTATTGAAAATAAGTTGAAAAACAATTATGAATTATCAATGGAAGAATTAGATAATATTTCTGATACATTAACAAAGCTGATCTATATTTCAACGGAACATTTGAAGAAAAATAATGAAAAGAATACTACAATTAATTTAACATCAGATTTATATGAAAAATCAATAAACATTTTGTTGCATTTTTCAGATTTAGAGAAATCTACTTTAACCAGTTTTGACAACATTTGTAATGTTAATTAAACTGTGAACTAATTAATAATTGTGTAGCAGTTTCTGCTATTGGTGAATCATTTATTAAACATTCTGCTTTGGTAATAACTAAATCAAATTAATTTTTATTAAAAATCTGAAAATATTTTGAAAATATATTTTAGATAAACAATGAAGCTGAGAGAACATTAACATTATCTGAAAAAATTAAATTTTTGTTAAAAAATGCTTCAGAATATGATGTTAATATTTGAAAAGAAGATATTATTCAAAAGGCATCAAATGGACACATAATTTCGTTAAGAACGTTGCCCTATTTATTATCCACAAACTGCTTTCAACAATATAAAGAAAATTCGCCCATACTTTTATTGGAAGAAATTTCAGATTCATTGTTAGCAAATGGACAACTCGAAATTTACAATAACTTAGCAGAAGTAACTTATATTAATTATTTGAAACTTATCTTAAATTCATTGTTAATTGTAGGTTATTCTACCTTATTTGACTTCTCGATCATTACTTCTTAATGAAGATATGAAAAATTCAGAGAATATCAAGTTTTGTTCTTTGTATAAAAATTTATTTCAAAATCACATGTCATCAACCAGTTATAGTATAGAGGACAGAAATATGATATATTTAGACTTCAATACAATTTATAATGTAAATTTATTAATGAATAGAATTGTAAAAATATATTATGTATATTATTCAAATTTTTAGGCTTGTCAAAGCGGTTTTCAGTTGAACGTAAATGATCTAATAGAATTTTCATTACATAATTTGTTGAATCACTTATTAAGTTAAGTCTTAAATATTTAATGTAAATTAGCTTTTGGTTTTGATAAAATAAAGTCTTTTTTATTATATTATTATATAAATAAATTTAAAACAAAAAAACTTCTAATCCCTCCAAAATTTTTATATGATCTGAAAAATGTCATATAAGAAATTTCTTTGCTTACATTTTCTTGTGACCTTTAAAGCGCCATCTTGAATTGAATGTTACAGCCTGTCTATTATGGAGGCCTTGACTGTACCAAGGCATCCTAAATATACAGGCATGACACTTTTTTTTAGTTAAGTTGGCGCTTTAAAGGTCACAAGAAAATGTAAACAAAGAAATTTCTTATATTACATTTTTCAGATCATATAAAAATTTTGGAGGGATTAGAAGTTTTTTTAAAACTTAATTCAAAAATCTAATTGGGTGTTATAATTTACTGTTTAAAAAGTAAAATTATAGGAAATAATGCCATCATTGTGTTGTGTTCCTGACATTAGAAACATTTTAGCAGAAAATAGTATTAAAGAAATAATTTTGCGTGTTTCACAAGAAGCTGTTAATGAAACCTCAACTGAAAAGTTTAATTTGTTGCATAAATGTTTCTTTCAGAATGATGCTGGTGAAATTTTAATACATCATAAAGTTTTTGAATGTTATAAATAGTGTTATTGAACCATTATTTACTTAAGGAAAAGAAAATATGATAGATACATGAGGTAGTTTTGTTGCTCAAGTTATGCCAGTTTTATGTGTAAATGATAATGCAATAAAAAATTTCTGATATAAAATTTTTATGGAATTATTTAAGTTTAGTGTCAATTCTTTTGTTAATGATAATCTTTCTAAAGATTCACTTGGGAAATAACAACTTGTTGGCAAGATGCTTTATCATGCGAGGATATATCGATAGACGATTCACTTTTGAACGAGTGTAAAACAATTATTGAAAATAAGTTGAAAAACAATTATGAATTATCAATGGAAGAATTAGATAATATTTCTGATACATTAACAAAGCTGATCTATATTTCAACGGAACATTTGAAGAAAAATAATGAAAAGAATACTACAATTAATTTAACATCAGATTTATATGAAAAATCAATAAACATTTTGTTGCATTTTTCAGATTTAGAGAAATCTACTTTAACCAGTTTTGACAACATTTGTAATGTTAATTAAACTATGTGAACTAATTAATAATTGTGTAGCAGTTTCTGCTATTGGTGAATCATTTATTAAACATTCTGCTTTGGTAATAACTAAATCAAATTAATTTTTATTAAAAATCTGAAAATATTTTGAAAATATATTTTAGATAAACAATGAAGCTGAGAGAACATTAACATTATCTGAAAAAATTAAATTTTTGTTAAAAAATGCTTCAGAATATGATGTTAATATTTGAAAAGAAGATATTATTCAAAAGGCATCAAATGGACACATAATTTCGTTAAGAACGTTGCCCTATTTATTATCCACAAACTGCTTTCAACAATATAAAGAAAATTCGCCCATACTTTTATTGGAAGAAATTTCAGATTCATTGTTAGCAAATGGACAACTCGAAATTTACAATAACTTAGCAGAAGTAACTTATATTAATTATTTGAAACTTATCTTAAATTCATTGTTAATTGTAGGTTATTCTACCTTATTTGACTTCTCGATCATTACTTCTTAATGAAGATATGAAAAATTCAGAGAATATCAAGTTTTGTTCTTTGTATAAAAATTTATTTCAAAATCACATGTCATCAACCAGTTATAGTATAGAGGACAGAAAGGACGGAAATTTGGTTTTGAGTTGTATTAATTTTATTACAATAACAGGAGAAAATTAACAAAAAAATTTATTTTTATATAACACGTATGTTGAAAAACATTAATATAAATATTGTATGTAATTAATTTTAAATTTTAGAAATATTTCAACTAAAGAGTTCAAAGATGTAATTTCAATTATTGAATTTATCAAATTTTTAACTGAAACGATACAACATTTCCAACTGAATTAAATATCCAAAATTGGGATAGTATACGAATTGGCCTGTTTTCATGGGTCTTAACAATTTCGAAGAGCATAGAAAATTTCAATGACTCTAAGGTAAGATTTGAGGTATTAGTGAAAAAAAAATTCATAATATAAAATTTTAGGTTGCATTATTTAGTGGAGCAGTCTATGAACTTTTTGCATCATTATCAAAATTTATAAAAGAGGAAAAATCGAAAAGTTCTACTCAATTTCTTTCAAATATAATAGATGAATGGGATAATGTTTTCGCAAAAGAAGTTAATCTGGTGTTAATTAAATAATAATTTAATAATAATTAAAAACTATCATTTATTAGTAAAAGATATCGGTAAATATTTTATATTTAAAATTAAATTATTTTTCTAATTTTTCCATTTTTACAGTACAAAGTAATAATGTGATTTTTTCATTATTAGATAAAATTGCATCTTATGTGATATATTTAGACTTCAATACAATTTATAATGTAAATTTATTAATGAATAGAATTGTAAAAATATATTATGTATATTATTCAAATTTTTAGGCTTGTCAAAGCGGTTTTCAGTTGAACGTAAATGATCTAATAGAATTTTCATTACATAATTTGTTGAATCACTTATTAAGTTAAGTCTTAAATATTTAATGTAAATTAGCTTTTGGTTTTGATAAAATAAAGTCTTTTTTATTATATTATTATATAAATAAATTTAAAACAAAAAAACTTCGATCACTCCAAAATTCTTATATGAACTGAAAAATGTCATATAAGAAATTTCTTTGCTTACATTTTCTTGTGACCTTTAAAGCGCCATCTTGAATTGAATGTTACTGCCTGACAATTATGGAGGCCTTGACTGTACCAAGGCATCCTAAATATACAGGCATGACACTTTTTTTTAGTTAAGTTGGCGCTTTAAAGGTCACAAGAAAATGTAAACAAAGAAATTTCTTATATGACATTTTTCAGATCATATAAAAATTTTGGAGGGATTAGAAGTTTTTTTAAAACTTTTAATTCAAAAATCTAATTGGGTGTTATAATTTACTGTTTAAAAAGTAAAATTATAGGAAATAATGCCATCATTGTGTTGTGTTCCTGACATTAAAAATATTTTAGCAGAAAATAGTATTAAAGAAATAATTTTGCGTGTTTCACAAGAAGCTGTTAATGAAAACTCAACTGAAAAGTTTAATTTGTTGCATAAATGTTTCTTTCAGAATGATGCTGGTGAAATTTTAATACATCAAAAAGTTTTTGAATGTTATAAATAGTGTTATTGAACCATTATTTACTTAAGGAAAAGAAAATATGATATATACATGTGGTAGTTTTGTTGCTCAAGTTATGCCAGTTTTATGTGTAAATGATAATGCAATAAAAAATTTCTGATATAAAATTTTTATGGAATTATTTAAGTTTAGTGTCAATTCTTTTGTTAATGATAATCTTTCTAAAGATTCACTTGGGAAATAACAACTTGTTGGCAAGATGCTTTATCATGCGAGGATATATCGATAGACGATTCACTTTTGAACGAGTGTAAAACAATTATTGAAAATAAGTTGAAAAACAATTATGAATTATCAATGGAAGAATTAGATAATATTTCTGATACATTAACAAAGCTGATCTATATTTCAACGGAACATTTGAAGAAAAATAATGAAAAGAATACTACAATTAATTTAACATCAGATTTATATGAAAAATCAATAAACATTTTGTTGCATTTTTCAGATTTAGAGAAATCTACTTTAACCAGTTTTGACAACATTTGTAATGTTAATTAAACTGTGAACTAATTAATAATTGTGTAGCAGTTTCTGCTATTGGTGAATCATTTATTAAACATTCTGCTTTGGTAATAACTAAATCAAATTAATTTTTATTAAAAATCTGAAAATATTTTGAAAATATATTTTAGATAAACAATGAAGCTGAGAGAACATTAACATTATCTGAAAAAATTAAATTTTTGTTAAAAAATGCTTCAGAATATGATGTTAATATTTGAAAAGAAGATATTATTCAAAAGGCATCAAATGGACACATAATTTCGTTAAGAACGTTGCCCTATTTATTATCCACAAACTGCTTTCAACAATATAAAGAAAATTCGCCCATACTTTTATTGGAAGAAATTTCAGATTCATTGTTAGCAAATGGACAACTCGAAATTTACAATAACTTAGCAGAAGTAACTTATATTAATTATTTGAAACTTATCTTAAATTCATTGTTAATTGTAGGTTATTCTACCTTATTTGACTTCTCGATCATTACTTCTTAATGAAGATATGAAAAATTCAGAGAATATCAAGTTTTGTTCTTTGTATAAAAATTTATTTCAAAATCACATGTCATCAACCAGTTATAGTATAGAGGACAGAAATATGATATATTTAGACTTCAATACAATTTATAATGTAAATTTATTAATGAATAGAATTGTAAAAATATATTATGTATATTATTCAAATTTTTAGGCTTGTCAAAGCGGTTTTCAGTTGAACGTAAATGATCTAATAGAATTTTCATTACATAATTTGTTGAATCACTTATTAAGTTAAGTCTTAAATATTTAATGTAAATTAGCTTTTGGTTTTGATAAAATAAAGTCTTTTTTATTATATTATTATATAAATAAATTTAAAACAAAAAAACTTCTAATCCCTCCAAAATTTTTATATGATCTGAAAAATGTCATATAAGAAATTTCTTTGCTTACATTTTCTTGTGACCTTTAAAGCGCCATCTTGAATTGAATGTTACAGCCTGTCTATTATGGAGGCCTTGACTGTACCAAGGCATCCTAAATATACAGGCATGACACTTTTTTTTAGTTAAGTTGGCGCTTTAAAGGTCACAAGAAAATGTAAACAAAGAAATTTCTTATATTACATTTGTCAGATCATATAAAAATTTTGGAGGGATTAGAAGTTTTTTTAAAACTTAATTCAAAAATCTAATTGGGTGTTATAATTTACTGTTTAAAAAGTAAAATTATAGGAAATAATGCCATCATTGTGTTGTGTTCCTGACATTAGAAACATTTTAGCAGAAAATAGTATTAAAGAAATAATTTTGCGTGTTTCACAAGAAGCTGTTAATGAAACCTCAACTGAAAAGTTTAATTTGTTGCATAAATGTTTCTTTCAGAATGATGCTGGTGAAATTTTAATACATCATAAAGTTTTTGAATGTTATAAATAGTGTTATTGAACCATTATTTACTTAAGGAAAAGAAAATATGATAGATACATGAGGTAGTTTTGTTGCTCAAGTTATGCCAGTTTTATGTGTAAATGATAATGCAATAAAAAATTTCTGATATAAAATTTTTATGGAATTATTTAAGTTTAGTGTCAATTCTTTTGTTAATGATAATCTTTCTAAAGATTCACTTGGGAAATAACAACTTGTTGGCAAGATGCTTTATCATGCGAGGATATATCGATAGACGATTCACTTTTGAACGAGTGTAAAACAATTATTGAAAATAAGTTGAAAAACAATTATGAATTATCAATGGAAGAATTAGATAATATTTCTGATACATTAACAAAGCTGATCTATATTTCAACGGAACATTTGAAGAAAAATAATGAAAAGAATACTACAATTAATTTAACATCAGATTTATAGGAAAAATCAATAAACATTTTGTTGCATTTTTCAGATTTAGAGAAATCTACTTTAACCAGTTTTGACAACATTTGTAATGTTAATTAAACTATGTGAACTAATTAATAATTGTGTAGCAGTTTCTGCTATTGGTGAATCATTTATTAAACATTCTGCTTTGGTAATAACTAAATCAAATTAATTTTTATTAAAAATCTGAAAATATTTTGAAAATATATTTTAGATAAACAATGAAGCTGAGAGAACATTAACATTATCTGAAAAAATTAAATTTTTGTTAAAAAATGCTTCAGAATATGATGTTAATATTTGAAAAGAAGATATTATTCAAAAGGCATCAAATGGACACATAATTTCGTTAAGAACGTTGCCCTATTTATTATCCACAAACTGCTTTCAACAATATAAAGAAAATTCGCCCATACTTTTATTGGAAGAAATTTCAGATTCATTGTTAGCAAATGGACAACTCGAAATTTACAATAACTTAGCAGAAGTAACTTATATTAATTATTTGAAACTTATCTTAAATTCATTGTTAATTGTAGGTTATTCTACCTTATTTGACTTCTCGATCATTACTTCTTAATGAAGATATGAAAAATTCAGAGAATATCAAGTTTTGTTCTTTGTATAAAAATTTATTTCAAAATCACATGTCATCAACCAGTTATAGTATAGAGGACAGAAATATGATATATTTAGACTTCAATACAATTTATAATGTAAATTTATTAATGAATAGAATTGTAAAAATATATTATGTATATTATTCAAATTTTTAGGCTTGTCAAAGCGGTTTTCAGTTGAACGTAAATGATCTAATAGAATTTTCATTACATAATTTGTTGAATCACTTATTAAGTTAAGTCTTAAATATTTAATGTAAATTAACTTTTGGTTTTGATAAAATAAAGTCTTTTTTATTATATTATTATATAAATAAATTTAAAACAAAAAAACTTCGATCACTCCAAAATTCTTATATGAACTGAAAAATGTCATATAAGAAATTTCTTTGCTTACATTTTCTTGTGACCTTTAAAGCGCCATCTTGAATTGAATGTTACAGCCTGTCTATTATGGAGGCCTTGACTGTACCAAGGCATCCTAAATATACAGGCATGACACTTTTTTTTAGTTAAGTTGGCGCTTTAAAGGTCACAAGAAAATGTAAACAAAGAAATTTCTTATATTACATTTTTCAGATCATATAAAAATTTTGGTGGGATTAGAAGTTTTTTTAAAACTTTTAATTCAAAAATCTAATTGGGTGTTATAATTTACTGTTTAAAAAGTAAAATTATAGGAAATAATGCCATCATTGTGTTGTGTTCCTGACATTAGAAACATTTTAGCAGAAAATAGTATTAAAGAAATAATTTTGCGTGTTTCACAAGAAGCTGTTAATGAAAACTCAACTGAAAAGTTTAATTTGTTGCATAAATGTTTCTTTCAGAATGATGCTGGTGAAATTTTAATACATCAAAAAGTTTTTGAATGTTATAAATAGTGTTATTGAACCATTATTTACTTAAGGAAAAGAAAATATGATAGATACATGAGGTAGTTTTGTTGCTCAAGTTATGCCAGTTTTATGTGTAAATGATAATGCAATAAAAAATTTCTGATATAAAATTTTTATGGAATTATTTAAGTTTAGTGTCAATTCTTTTGTTAATGATAATCTTTCTAAAGATTCACTTGGGAAATAACAACTTGTTGGCAAGATGCTTTATCATGCGAGGATATATCGATAGACGATTCACTTTTGAACGAGTGTAAAACAATTATTGAAAATAAGTTGAAAAACAATTATTAATTATCAATGGAAGAATTAGATAATATTTCTGATACATTAACAAAGCTGATCTATATTTCAACGGAACATTTGAAGAAAAATAATGAAAAGAATACTACAATTAATTTAACATCAGATTTATATGAAAAATCAATAAACATTTTGTTGCATTTTTCAGATTTAGAGAAATCTACTTTAACCAGTTTTGACAACATTTGTAATGTTAATTAAACTATGTGAACTAATTAATAATTGTGTAGCAGTTTCTGCTATTGGTGAATCATTTATTAAACATTCTGCTTTGGTAATAACTAAATCAAATTAATTTTTATTAAAAATCTGAAAATATTTTGAAAATATATTTTAGATAAACAATGAAGCTGAGAGAACATTAACATTATCTGAAAAAATTAAATTTTTGTTAAAAAATGCTTCAGAATATGATGTTAATATTTGAAAAGAAGATATTATTCAAAAGGCATCAAATGGACACATAATTTCGTTAAGAACGTTGCCCTATTTATTATCCACAAACTGCTTTCAACAATATAAAGAAAATTCGCCCATACTTTTATTGGAAGAAATTTCAGATTCATTGTTAGCAAATGGACAACTCGAAATTTACAATAACTTAGCAGAAGTAACTTATATTAATTATTTGAAACTTATCTTAAATTCATTGTTAATTGTAGGTTATTCTACCTTATTTGACTTCTCGATCATTACTTCTTAATGAAGATATGAAAAATTCAGAGAATATCAAGTTTTGTTCTTTGTATAAAAATTTATTTCAAAATCACATGTCATCAACCAGTTATAGTAAAATAGAGGACAGAAATTTGGTTTTGAGTTGTATTAATTTTATTACAATAACAGGAGAAAATTAACAAAAAAATTTATTTTTATATAACACGTATGTTGAAAAACATTAATATAAATATTGTATGTAATTAATTTTAAATTTTAGAAATATTTCAACTAAAGAGTTCAAAGATGTAATTTCAATTATTGAATTTATCAAATTTTTAACTGAAACGATACAACATTTCCAACTGAATTAAATATCCAAAATTGGGATAGTATACGAATTGGCCTGTTTTCATGGGTCTTAACAATTTCGAAGAGCATAGAAAATTTCAATGACTCTAAGGTAAGATTTGAGGTATTAGTGAAAAAAAAATTCATAATATAAAATTTTAGGTTGCATTATTTAGTGGAGCAGTCTATGAACTTTTTGCATCATTATCAAAATTTATAAAAGAGGAAAAATCGAAAAGTTCTACTCAATTTCTTTCAAATATAATAGATGAATGGGATAATGTTTTCGCAAAAGAAGTTAATCTGGTGTTAATTAAATAATAATTTAATAATAATGAAAAACTATAATTTATTAGTAAAAGATATCGGTAAATATTTTATATTTAAAATTAAATTATTTTTCTAATTTTTCCATTTTTACAGTACAAAGTAATAATGTGATTTTTTCATTATTAGATAAAATTGCATCTTGTGTGATATATTTAGACTTCAATACAATTTATAATGTAAATTTATTAATGAATAGAATTGTAAAAATATATTATGTATATTATTCAAATTTTTAGGCTTGTCAAAGCGGTTTTCAGTTGAACGTAAATGATCTAATAGAATTTTCATTACATAATTTGTTGAATCACTTATTAAGTTAAGTCTTAAATATTTAATGTAAATTAGCTTTTGGTTTTGATAAAATAAAGTCTTTTTTATTATATTATTATATAAATAAATTTAAAACAAAAAAACTTCGATCACTCCAAAATTCTTATATGAACTGAAAAATGTCATGTAAGAAATTTCTTTGCTTACATTTTCTTGTGACCTTTAAAGCGCCATCTTGAATTGAATGTTACTGCCTGTCTATTATGGAGGCCTTGACTGTACCAAGGCATCCTAAATATACAGGCATGACACTTTTTTTTAGTTAAGTTGGCGCTTTAAAGGTCACAAGAAAATGTAAACAAAGAAATTTCTTATATTACATTTTTCAGATCATATAAAAATTTTGGAGGGATTAGAAGTTTTTTTAAAACTTAATTCAAAAATCTAATTGGGTGTTATAATTTACTGTTTAAAAAGTAAAATTATAGGAAATAATGCCATCATTGTGTTGTGTTCCTGACATTAGAAACATTTTAGCAGAAAATAGTATTAAAGAAATAATTTTGCGTGTTTCACAAGAAGCTGTTAATGAAACCTCAACTGAAAAGTTTAATTTGTTGCATAAATGTTTCTTTCAGAATGATGCTGGTGAAATTTTAATACATCATAAAGTTTTTGAATGTTATAAATAGTGTTATTGAACCATTATTTACTTAAGGAAAAGAAAATATGATAGATACATGAGGTAGTTTTGTTGCTCAAGTTATGCCAGTTTTATGTGTAAATGATAATGCAATAAAAAATTTCTCATATAAAATTTTTATGGAATTATTTAAGTTTAGTGTCAATTCTTTTGTTAATGATAATCTTTCTAAAGATTCACTTGGGAAATAACAACTTGTTGGCAAGATGCTTTATCATGCGAGGATATATCGATAGACGATTCACTTTTGAACGAGTGTAAAACAATTATTGAAAATAAGTTGAAAAACAATTATGAATTATCAATGGAAGAATTAGATAATATTTCTGATACATTAACAAAGCTGATCTATATTTCAACGGAACATTTGAAGAAAAATAATGAAAAGAATACTACAATTAATTTAACATCAGATTTATATGAAAAATCAATAAACATTTTGTTGCATTTTTCAGATTTAGAGAAATCTACTTTAACCAGTTTTGACAACATTTGTAATGTTAATTAAACTATGTGAACTAATTAATAATTGTGTAGCAGTTTCTGCTATTGGTGAATCATTTATTAAACATTCTGCTTTGGTAATAACTAAATCAAATTAATTTTTATTAAAAATCTGAAAATATTTTGAAAATATATTTTAGATAAACAATGAAGCTGAGAGAACATTAACATTATCTGAAAAAATTAAATTTTTGTTAAAAAATGCTTCAGAATATGATGTTAATATTTGAAAAGAAGATATTATTCAAAAGGCATCAAATGGACACATAATTTCGTTAAGAACGTTGCCCTATTTATTATCCACAAACTGCTTTCAACAATATAAAGAAAATTCGCCCATACTTTTATTGGAAGAAATTTCAGATTCATTGTTAGCAAATGGACAACTCGAAATTTACAATAACTTAGCAGAAGTAACTTATATTAATTATTTGAAACTTATCTTAAATTCATTGTTAATTGTAGGTTATTCTACCTTATTTGACTTCTCGATCATTACTTCTTAATGAAGATATGAAAAATTCAGAGAATATCAAGTTTTGTTCTTTGTATAAAAATTTATTTCAAAATCACATGTCATCAACCAGTTATAGTATAGAGGACAGAAATATGATATATTTAGACTTCAATACAATTTATAATGTAAATTTATTAATGAATAGAATTGTAAAAATATATTATGTATATTATTCAAATTTTTAGGCTTGTCAAAGCGGTTTTCAGTTGAACGTAAATGATCTAATAGAATTTTCATTACATAATTTGTTGAATCACTTATTAAGTTAAGTCTTAAATATTTAATGTAAATTAACTTTTGGTTTTGATAAAATAAAGTCTTTTTTATTATATTATTATATAAATAAATTTAAAACAAAAAAACTTCGATCACTCCAAAATTCTTATATGAACTGAAAAATGTCATATAAGAAATTTCTTTGCTTACATTTTCTTGTGACCTTTAAAGCGCCATCTTGAATTGAATGTTACAGCCTGTCTATTATGGAGGCCTTGACTGTACCAAGGCATCCTAAATATACAGGCATGACACTTTTTTTTAGTTAAGTTGGCGCTTTAAAGGTCACAAGAAAATGTAAACAAAGAAATTTCTTATATTACATTTTTCAGATCATATAAAAATTTTGGAGGGATTAGAAGTTTTTTTAAAACTTTTAATTCAAAAATCTAATTGGGTGTTATAATTTACTGTTTAAAAAGTAAAATTATAGGAAATAATGCCATCATTGTGTTGTGTTCCTGACATTAGAAACATTTTAGCAGAAAATAGTATTAAAGAAATAATTTTGCGTGTTTCACAAGAAGCTGTTAATGAAAACTCAACTGAAAAGTTTAATTTGTTGCATAAATGTTTCTTTCAGAATGATGCTGGTGAAATTTTAATACATCAAAAAGTTTTTGAATGTTATAAATAGTGTTATTGAACCATTATTTACTTAAGGAAAAGAAAATATGATAGATACATGAGGTAGTTTTGTTGCTCAAGTTATGCCAGTTTTATGTGTAAATGATAATGCAATAAAAAATTTCTGATATAAAATTTTTATGGAATTATTTAAGTTTAGTGTCAATTCTTTTGTTAATGATAATCTTTCTAAAGATTCACTTGGGAAATAACAACTTGTTGGCAAGATGCTTTATCATGCGAGGATATATCGATAGACGATTCACTTTTGAACGAGTGTAAAACAATTATTGAAAATAAGTTGAAAAACAATTATTAATTATCAATGGAAGAATTAGATAATATTTCTGATACATTAACAAAGCTGATCTATATTTCAACGGAACATTTGAAGAAAAATAATGAAAAGAATACTACAATTAATTTAACATCAGATTTATATGAAAAATCAATAAACATTTTGTTGCATTTTTCAGATTTAGAGAAATCTACTTTAACCAGTTTTGACAACATTTGTAATGTTAATTAAACTATGTGAACTAATTAATAATTGTGTAGCAGTTTCTGCTATTGGTGAATCATTTATTAAACATTCTGCTTTGGTAATAACTAAATCAAATTAATTTTTATTAAAAATCTGAAAATATTTTGAAAATATATTTTAGATAAACAATGAAGCTGAGAGAACATTAACATTATCTGAAAAAATTAAATTTTTGTTAAAAAATGCTTCAGAATATGATGTTAATATTTGAAAAGAAGATATTATTCAAAAGGCATCAAATGGACACATAATTTCGTTAAGAACGTTGCCCTATTTATTATCCACAAACTGCTTTCAACAATATAAAGAAAATTCGCCCATACTTTTATTGGAAGAAATTTCAGATTCATTGTTAGCAAATGGACAACTCGAAATTTACAATAACTTAGCAGAAGTAACTTATATTAATTATTTGAAACTTATCTTAAATTCATTGTTAATTGTAGGTTATTCTACCTTATTTGACTTCTCGATCATTACTTCTTAATGAAGATATGAAAAATTCAGAGAATATCAAGTTTTGTTCTTTGTATAAAAATTTATTTCAAAATCACATGTCATCAACCAGTTATAGTAAAATAGAGGACAGAAATTTGGTTTTGAGTTGTATTAATTTTATTACAATAACAGGAGAAAATTAACAAAAAAATTTATTTTTATATAACACGTATGTTGAAAAACATTAATATAAATATTGTATGTAATTAATTTTAAATTTTAGAAATATTTCAACTAAAGAGTTCAAAGATGTAATTTCAATTATTGAATTTATCAAATTTTTAACTGAAACGATACAACATTTCCAACTGAATTAAATATCCAAAATTGGGATAGTATACGAATTGGCCTGTTTTCATGGGTCTTAACAATTTCGAAGAGCATAGAAAATTTCAATGACTCTAAGGTAAGATTTGAGGTATTAGTGAAAAAAAAATTCATAATATAAAATTTTAGGTTGCATTATTTAGTGGAGCAGTCTATGAACTTTTTGCATCATTATCAAAATTTATAAAAGAGGAAAAATCGAAAAGTTCTACTCAATTTCTTTCAAATATAATAGATGAATGGGATAATGTTTTCGCAAAAGAAGTTAATCTGGTGTTAATTAAATAATAATTTAATAATAATGAAAAACTATAATTTATTAGTAAAAGATATCGGTAAATATTTTATATTTAAAATTAAATTATTTTTCTAATTTTTCCATTTTTACAGTACAAAGTAATAATGTGATTTTTTCATTATTAGATAAAATTGCATCTTGTGTGATATATTTAGACTTCAATACAATTTATAATGTAAATTTATTAATGAATAGAATTGTAAAAATATATTATGTATATTATTCAAATTTTTAGGCTTGTCAAAGCGGTTTTCAGTTGAACGTAAATGATCTAATAGAATTTTCATTACATAATTTGTTGAATCACTTATTAAGTTAAGTCTTAAATATTTAATGTAAATTAGCTTTTGGTTTTGATAAAATAAAGTCTTTTTTATTATATTATTATATAAATAAATTTAAAACAAAAAAACTTCGATCACTCCAAAATTCTTATATGAACTGAAAAATGTCATGTAAGAAATTTCTTTGCTTACATTTTCTTGTGACCTTTAAAGCGCCATCTTGAATTGAATGTTACTGCCTGTCTATTATGGAGGCCTTGACTGTACCAAGGCATCCTAAATATACAGGCATGACACTTTTTTTTAGTTAAGTTGGCGCTTTAAAGGTCACAAGAAAATGTAAACAAAGAAATTTCTTATATTACATTTTTCAGATCATATAAAAATTTTGGAGGGATTAGAAGTTTTTTTAAAACTTAATTCAAAAATCTAATTGGGTGTTATAATTTACTGTTTAAAAAGTAAAATTATAGGAAATAATGCCATCATTGTGTTGTGTTCCTGACATTAGAAACATTTTAGCAGAAAATAGTATTAAAGAAATAATTTTGCGTGTTTCACAAGAAGCTGTTAATGAAACCTCAACTGAAAAGTTTAATTTGTTGCATAAATGTTTCTTTCAGAATGATGCTGGTGAAATTTTAATACATCATAAAGTTTTTGAATGTTATAAATAGTGTTATTGAACCATTATTTACTTAAGGAAAAGAAAATATGATAGATACATGAGGTAGTTTTGTTGCTCAAGTTATGCCAGTTTTATGTGTAAATGATAATGCAATAAAAAATTTCTGATATAAAATTTTTATGGAATTATTTAAGTTTAGTGTCAATTCTTTTGTTAATGATAATCTTTCTAAAGATTCACTTGGGAAATAACAACTTGTTGGCAAGATGCTTTATCATGCGAGGATATATCGATAGACGATTCACTTTTGAACGAGTGTAAAACAATTATTGAAAATAAGTTGAAAAACAATTATGAATTATCAATGGAAGAATTAGATAATATTTCTGATACATTAACAAAGCTGATCTATATTTCAACGGAACATTTGAAGAAAAATAATGAAAAGAATACTACAATTAATTTAACATCAGATTTATATGAAAAATCAATAAACATTTTGTTGCATTTTTCAGATTTAGAGAAATCTACTTTAACCAGTTTTGACAACATTTGTAATGTTAATTAAACTATGTGAACTAATTAATAATTGTGTAGCAGTTTCTGCTATTGGTGAATCATTTATTAAACATTCTGCTTTGGTAATAACTAAATCAAATTAATTTTTATTAAAAATCTGAAAATATTTTGAAAATATATTTTAGATAAACAATGAAGCTGAGAGAACATTAACATTATCTGAAAAAATTAAATTTTTGTTAAAAAATGCTTCAGAATATGATGTTAATATTTGAAAAGAAGATATTATTCAAAAGGCATCAAATGGACACATAATTTCGTTAAGAACGTTGCCCTATTTATTATCCACAAACTGCTTTCAACAATATAAAGAAAATTCGCCCATACTTTTATTGGAAGAAATTTCAGATTCATTGTTAGCAAATGGACAACTCGAAATTTACAATAACTTAGCAGAAGTAACTTATATTAATTATTTGAAACTTATCTTAAATTCATTGTTAATTGTAGGTTATTCTACCTTATTTGACTTCTCGATCATTACTTCTTAATGAAGATATGAAAAATTCAGAGAATATCAAGTTTTGTTCTTTGTATAAAAATTTATTTCAAAATCACATGTCATCAACCAGTTATAGTATAGAGGACAGAAATATGATATATTTAGACTTCAATACAATTTATAATGTAAATTTATTAATGAATAGAATTGTAAAAATATATTATGTATATTATTCAAATTTTTAGGCTTGTCAAAGCGGTTTTCAGTTGAACGTAAATGATCTAATAGAATTTTCATTACATAATTTGTTGAATCACTTATTAAGTTAAGTCTTAAATATTTAATGTAAATTAACTTTTGGTTTTGATAAAATAAAGTCTTTTTTATTATATTATTATATAAATAAATTTAAAACAAAAAAACTTCGATCACTCCAAAATTCTTATATGAACTGAAAAATGTCATATAAGAAATTTCTTTGCTTACATTTTCTTGTGACCTTTAAAGCGCCATCTTGAATTGAATGTTACAGCCTGTCTATTATGGAGGCCTTGACTGTACCAAGGCATCCTAAATATACAGGCATGACACTTTTTTTTAGTTAAGTTGGCGCTTTAAAGGTCACAAGAAAATGTAAACAAAGAAATTTCTTATATTACATTTTTCAGATCATATAAAAATTTTGGAGGGATTAGAAGTTTTTTTAAAACTTTTAATTCAAAAATCTAATTGGGTGTTATAATTTACTGTTTAAAAAGTAAAATTATAGGAAATAATGCCATCATTGTGTTGTGTTCCTGACATTAGAAACATTTTAGCAGAAAATAGTATTAAAGAAATAATTTTGCGTGTTTCACAAGAAGCTGTTAATGAAAACTCAACTGAAAAGTTTAATTTGTTGCATAAATGTTTCTTTCAGAATGATGCTGGTGAAATTTTAATACATCAAAAAGTTTTTGAATGTTATAAATAGTGTTATTGAACCATTATTTACTTAAGGAAAAGAAAATATGATAGATACATGAGGTAGTTTTGTTGCTCAAGTTATGCCAGTTTTATGTGTAAATGATAATGCAATAAAAAATTTCTGATATAAAATTTTTATGGAATTATTTAAGTTTAGTGTCAATTCTTTTGTTAATGATAATCTTTCTAAAGATTCACTTGGGAAATAACAACTTGTTGGCAAGATGCTTTATCATGCGAGGATATATCGATAGACGATTCACTTTTGAACGAGTGTAAAACAATTATTGAAAATAAGTTGAAAAACAATTATTAATTATCAATGGAAGAATTAGATAATATTTCTGATACATTAACAAAGCTGATCTATATTTCAACGGAACATTTGAAGAAAAATAATGAAAAGAATACTACAATTAATTTAACATCAGATTTATATGAAAAATCAATAAACATTTTGTTGCATTTTTCAGATTTAGAGAAATCTACTTTAACCAGTTTTGACAACATTTGTAATGTTAATTAAACTATGTGAACTAATTAATAATTGTGTAGCAGTTTCTGCTATTGGTGAATCATTTATTAAACATTCTGCTTTGGTAATAACTAAATCAAATTAATTTTTATTAAAAATCTGAAAATATTTTGAAAATATATTTTAGATAAACAATGAAGCTGAGAGAACATTAACATTATCTGAAAAAATTAAATTTTTGTTAAAAAATGCTTCAGAATATGATGTTAATATTTGAAAAGAAGATATTATTCAAAAGGCATCAAATGGACACATAATTTCGTTAAGAACGTTGCCCTATTTATTATCCACAAACTGCTTTCAACAATATAAAGAAAATTCGCCCATACTTTTATTGGAAGAAATTTCAGATTCATTGTTAGCAAATGGACAACTCGAAATTTACAATAACTTAGCAGAAGTAACTTATATTAATTATTTGAAACTTATCTTAAATTCATTGTTAATTGTAGGTTATTCTACCTTATTTGACTTCTCGATCATTACTTCTTAATGAAGATATGAAAAATTCAGAGAATATCAAGTTTTGTTCTTTGTATAAAAATTTATTTCAAAATCACATGTCATCAACCAGTTGTAGTATAGAGGACAGAAATATGATATATTTAGACTTCAATACAATTTATAATGTAAATTTATTAATGAATAGAATTGTAAAAATATATTATGTATATTATTCAAATTTTTAGGCTTGTCAAAGCGGTTTTCAGTTGAACGTAAATGATCTAATAGAATTTTCATTACATAATTTATTGAATCACTTATTAAGTTAAGTCTTAAATATTTAATGTAAATTAGCTTTTGGTTTTGATAAAATAAAGTCTTTTTTATTATATTATTATATAAATAAATTTAAAACAAAAAAACTTCGATCACTCCAAAATTCTTATATGAACTGAAAAATGTCATGTAAGAAATTTCTTTGCTTACATTTTCTTGTGACCTTTAAAGCGCCATCTTGAATTGAATGTTACTGCCTGTCTATTATGGAGGCCTTGACTGTACCAAGGCATCCTAAATATACAGGCATGACACTTTTTTTTAGTTAAGTTGGCGCTTTAAAGGTCACAAGAAAATGTAAACAAAGAAATTTCTTATATTACATTTTTCAGATCATATAAAAATTTTGGAGGGAGTAGAAGTTTTTTTAAAACTTTTAATTCAAAAATCTAATTGGGTGTTATAATTTACTGTTTAAAAAGTAAAATTATAGGAAATAATGCCATCATTGTGTTGTGTTCCGAACATTAGAAACATTTTAGCAGAAAATAGTATTAAAGAAATAATTTTGCGTGTTTCACAAGAAGCTGTTAATGAAAACTCAACTGAAAAGTTTAATTTGTTGCATAAATGTTTCTTTCAGAATGATGCTGGTGAAATTTTAATACATCAAAAAGTTTTTGAATGTTATAAATAGTGTTATTGAACCATTATTTACTTAAGGAAAAGAAAATATGATAGATACATGAGGTAGTTTTGTTGCTCAAGTTATGCCAGTTTTATGTGTAAATGATAATGCAATAAAAAATTTCTGATATAAAATTTTTATGGAATTATTTAAGTTTAGTGTCAATTCTTTTGTTAATGATAATCTTTCTAAAGATTCACTTGGGAAATAACAACTTGTTGGCAAGATGCTTTATCATGCGAGGATATATCGATAGACGATTCACTTTTGAACGAGTGTAAAACAATTATTGAAAATAAGTTGAAAAACAATTATTAATTATCAATGGAAGAATTAGATAATATTTCTGATACATTAACAAAGCTGATCTATATTTCAACGGAACATTTGAAGAAAAATAATGAAAAGAATACTACAATTAATTTAACATCAGATTTATATGAAAAATCAATAAACATTTTGTTGCATTTTTCAGATTTAGAGAAATCTACTTTAACCAGTTTTGACAACATTTGTAATGTTAATTAAACTATGTGAACTAATTAATAATTGTGTAGCAGTTTCTGCTATTGGTGAATCATTTATTAAACATTCTGCTTTGGTAATAACTAAATCAAATTAATTTTTATTAAAAATCTGAAAATATTTTGAAAATATATTTTAGATAAACAATGAAGCTGAGAGAACATTAACATTATCTGAAAAAATTAAATTTTTGTTAAAAAATGCTTCAGAATATGATGTTAATATTTGAAAAGAAGATATTATTCAAAAGGCATCAAATGGACACATAATTTCGTTAAGAACGTTGCCCTATTTATTATCCACAAACTGCTTTCAACAATATAAAGAAAATTCGCCCATACTTTTATTGGAAGAAATTTCAGATTCATTGTTAGCAAATGGACAACTCGAAATTTACAATAACTTAGCAGAAGTAACTTATATTAATTATTTGAAACTTATCTTAAATTCATTGTTAATTGTAGGTTATTCTACCTTATTTGACTTCTCGATCATTACTTCTTAATGAAGATATGAAAAATTCAGAGAATATCAAGTTTTGTTCTTTGTATAAAAATTTATTTCAAAATCACATGTCATCAACCAGTTATAGTAAAATAGAGGACAGAAATTTGGTTTTGAGTTGTATTAATTTTATTACAATAACAGGAGAAAATTAACAAAAAAATTTATTTTTATATAACACGTATGTTGAAAAACATTAATATAAATATTGTATGTAATTAATTTTAAATTTTAGAAATATTTCAACTAAAGAGTTCAAAGATGTAATTTCAATTATTGAATTTATCAAATTTTTAACTGAAACGATACAACATTTCCAACTGAATTAAATATCCAAAATTGGGATAGTATACGAATTGGCCTGTTTTCATGGGTCTTAACAATTTCGAAGAGCATAGAAAATTTCAATGACTCTAAGGTAAGATTTGAGGTATTAGTGAAAAAAAAATTCATAATATAAAATTTTAGGTTGCATTATTTAGTGGAGCAGTCTATGAACTTTTTGCATCATTATCAAAATTTATAAAAGAGGAAAAATCGAAAAGTTCTACTCAATTTCTTTCAAATATAATAGATGAATGGGATAATGTTTTCGCAAAAGAAGTTAATCTGGTGTTAATTAAATAATAATTTAATAATAATGAAAAGCTATAATTTATTAGTAAAAGATATCGGTAAATATTTTATATTTAAAATTAAATTATTTTTCTAATTTTTCCATTTTTACAGTACAAAGTAATAATGTGATTTTTTCATTATTAGATAAAATTGCATCTTGTGTGATATATTTAGACTTCAATACAATTTATAATGTAAATTTATTAATGAATAGAATTGTAAAAATATATTATGTATATTATTCAAATTTTTAGGCTTGTCAAAGCGGTTTTCAGTTGAACGTAAATGATCTAATAGAATTTTCATTACATAATTTGTTGAATCACTTATTAAGTTAAGTCTTAAATATTTAATGTAAATTAGCTTTTGGTTTTGATAAAATAAAGTCTTTTTTATTATATTATTATATAAATAAATTTAAAACAAAAAAACTTCGATCACTCCAAAATTCTTATATGAACTGAAAAATGTCATATAAGAAATTTCTTTGCTTACATTTTCTTGTGACCTTTAAAGCGCCATCTTGAATTGAATGTTACTGCCTGACAATTATGGAGGCCTTGACTGTACCAAGGCATCCTAAATATACAGGCATGACACTTTTTTTTTAGTTAAGTTGGCGCTTTAAAGGTCACAAGAAAATGTAAACAAAGAAATTTCTTATATGACATTTTTCAGATCATATAAAAATTTTGGAGGGATTAGAAGTTTTTTTAAAACTTTTAATTCAAAAATCTAATTGGGTGTTATAATTTACTGTTTAAAAAGTAAAATTATAGGAAATAATGCCATCATTGTGTTGTGTTCCTGACATTAGAAATATTTTAGCAGAAAATAGTATTAAAGAAATAATTTTGCGTGTTTCACAAGAAGCTGTTAATGAAAACTCAACTGAAAAGTTTAATTTGTTGCATAAATGTTTCTTTCAGAATGATGCTGGTGAAATTTTAATACATCAAAAAGTTTTTGAATGTTATAAATAGTGTTATTGAACCATTATTTACTTAAGGAAAAGAAAATATGATAGATACATGAGGTAGTTTTGTTGCTCAAGTTATGCCAGTTTTATGTGTAAATGATAATGCAATAAAAAATTTCTGATATAAAATTTTTATGGAATTATTTAAGTTTAGTGTCAATTCTTTTGTTAATGATAATCTTTCTAAAGATTCACTTGGGAAATAACAACTTGTTGGCAAGATGCTTTATCATGCGAGGATATATCGATAGACGATTCACTTTTGAACGAGTGTAAAACAATTATTGAAAATAAGTTGAAAAACAATTATTAATTATCAATGGAAGAATTAGATAATATTTCTGATACATTAACAAAGCTGATCTATATTTCAACGGAACATTTGAAGAAAAATAATGAAAAGAATACTACAATTAATTTAACATCAGATTTATATGAAAAATCAATAAACATTTTGTTGCATTTTTCAGATTTAGAGAAATCTACTTTAACCAGTTTTGACAACATTTGTAATGTTAATTAAACTATGTGAACTAATTAATAATTGTGTAGCAGTTTCTGCTATTGGTGAATCATTTATTAAACATTCTGCTTTGGTAATAACTAAATCAAATTAATTTTTATTAAAAATCTGAAAATATTTTGAAAATATATTTTAGATAAACAATGAAGCTGAGAGAACATTAACATTATCTGAAAAAATTAAATTTTTGTTAAAAAATGCTTCAGAATATGATGTTAATATTTGAAAAGAAGATATTATTCAAAAGGCATCAAATGGACACATAATTTCGTTAAGAACGTTGCCCTATTTATTATCCACAAACTGCTTTCAACAATATAAAGAAAATTCGCCCATACTTTTATTGGAAGAAATTTCAGATTCATTGTTAGCAAATGGACAACTCGAAATTTACAATAACTTAGCAGAAGTAACTTATATTAATTATTTGAAACTTATCTTAAATTCATTGTTAATTGTAGGTTATTCTACCTTATTTGACTTCTCGATCATTACTTCTTAATGAAGATATGAAAAATTCAGAGAATATCAAGTTTTGTTCTTTGTATAAAAATTTATTTCAAAATCACATGTCATCAACCAGTTATAGTAAAATAGAGGACAGAAATTTGGTTTTGAGTTGTATTAATTTTATTACAATAACAGGAGAAAATTAACAAAAAAATTTATTTTTATATAACACGTATGTTGAAAAACATTAATATAAATATTGTATGTAATTAATTTTAAATTTTAGAAATATTTCAACTAAAGAGTTCAAAGATGTAATTTCAATTATTGAATTTATCAAATTTTTAACTGAAACGATACAACATTTCCAACTGAATTAAATATCCAAAATTGGGATAGTATACGAATTGGCCTGTTTTCATGGGTCTTAACAATTTCGAAGAGCATAGAAAATTTCAATGACTCTAAGGTAAGATTTGAGGTATTAGTGAAAAAAAAATTCATAATATAAAATTTTAGGTTGCATTATTTAGTGGAGCAGTCTATGAACTTTTTGCATCATTATCAAAATTTATAAAAGAGGAAAAATCGAAAAGTTCTACTCAATTTCTTTCAAATATAATAGATGAATGGGATAATGTTTTCGCAAAAGAAGTTAATCTGGTGTTAATTAAATAATAATTTAATAATAATGAAAAACTATAATTTATTAGTAAAAGATATCGGTAAATATTTTATATTTAAAATTAAATTATTTTTCTAATTTTTCCATTTTTACAGTACAAAGTAATAATGTGATTTTTTCATTATTAGATAAAATTGCATCTTGTGTGATATATTTAGACTTCAATACAATTTATAATGTAAATTTATTAATGAATAGAATTGTAAAAATATATTATGTATATTATTCAAATTTTTAGGCTTGTCAAAGCGGTTTTCAGTTGAACGTAAATGATCTAATAGAATTTTCATTACATAATTTGTTGAATCACTTATTAAGTTAAGTCTTAAATATTTAATGTAAATTAGCTTTTGGTTTTGATAAAATAAAGTCTTTTTTATTATATTATTATATAAATAAATTTAAAACAAAAAAACTTCGATCACTCCAAAATTCTTATATGAACTGAAAAATGTCATGTAAGAAATTTCTTTGCTTACATTTTCTTGTGACCTTTAAAGCGCCATCTTGAATTGAATGTTACTGCCTGTCTATTATGGAGGCCTTGACTGTACCAAGGCATCCTAAATATACAGGCATGACACTTTTTTTTAGTTAAGTTGGCGCTTTAAAGGTCACAAGAAAATGTAAACAAAGAAATTTCTTATATTACATTTTTCAGATCATATAAAAATTTTGGAGGGATTAGAAGTTTTTTTAAAACTTAATTCAAAAATCTAATTGGGTGTTATAATTTACTGTTTAAAAAGTAAAATTATAGGAAATAATGCCATCATTGTGTTGTGTTCCTGACATTAGAAACATTTTAGCAGAAAATAGTATTAAAGAAATAATTTTGCGTGTTTCACAAGAAGCTGTTAATGAAACCTCAACTGAAAAGTTTAATTTGTTGCATAAATGTTTCTTTCAGAATGATGCTGGTGAAATTTTAATACATCATAAAGTTTTTGAATGTTATAAATAGTGTTATTGAACCATTATTTACTTAAGGAAAAGAAAATATGATAGATACATGAGGTAGTTTTGTTGCTCAAGTTATGCCAGTTTTATGTGTAAATGATAATGCAATAAAAAATTTCTGATATAAAATTTTTATGGAATTATTTAAGTTTAGTGTCAATTCTTTTGTTAATGATAATCTTTCTAAAGATTCACTTGGGAAATAACAACTTGTTGGCAAGATGCTTTATCATGCGAGGATATATCGATAGACGATTCACTTTTGAACGAGTGTAAAACAATTATTGAAAATAAGTTGAAAAACAATTATGAATTATCAATGGAAGAATTAGATAATATTTCTGATACATTAACAAAGCTGATCTATATTTCAACGGAACATTTGAAGAAAAATAATGAAAAGAATACTACAATTAATTTAACATCAGATTTATATGAAAAATCAATAAACATTTTGTTGCATTTTTCAGATTTAGAGAAATCTACTTTAACCAGTTTTGACAACATTTGTAATGTTAATTAAACTATGTGAACTAATTAATAATTGTGTAGCAGTTTCTGCTATTGGTGAATCATTTATTAAACATTCTGCTTTGGTAATAACTAAATCAAATTAATTTTTATTAAAAATCTGAAAATATTTTGAAAATATATTTTAGATAAACAATGAAGCTGAGAGAACATTAACATTATCTGAAAAAATTAAATTTTTGTTAAAAAATGCTTCAGAATATGATGTTAATATTTGAAAAGAAGATATTATTCAAAAGGCATCAAATGGACACATAATTTCGTTAAGAACGTTGCCCTATTTATTATCCACAAACTGCTTTCAACAATATAAAGAAAATTCGCCCATACTTTTATTGGAAGAAATTTCAGATTCATTGTTAGCAAATGGACAACTCGAAATTTACAATAACTTAGCAGAAGTAACTTATATTAATTATTTGAAACTTATCTTAAATTCATTGTTAATTGTAGGTTATTCTACCTTATTTGACTTCTCGATCATTACTTCTTAATGAAGATATGAAAAATTCAGAGAATATCAAGTTTTGTTCTTTGTATAAAAATTTATTTCAAAATCACATGTCATCAACCAGTTATAGTATAGAGGACAGAAATATGATATATTTAGACTTCAATACAATTTATAATGTAAATTTATTAATGAATAGAATTGTAAAAATATATTATGTATATTATTCAAATTTTTAGGCTTGTCAAAGCGGTTTTCAGTTGAACGTAAATGATCTAATAGAATTTTCATTACATAATTTGTTGAATCACTTATTAAGTTAAGTCTTAAATATTTAATGTAAATTAACTTTTGGTTTTGATAAAATAAAGTCTTTTTTATTATATTATTATATAAATAAATTTAAAACAAAAAAACTTCGATCACTCCAAAATTCTTATATGAACTGAAAAATGTCATATAAGAAATTTCTTTGCTTACATTTTCTTGTGACCTTTAAAGCGCCATCTTGAATTGAATGTTACAGCCTGTCTATTATGGAGGCCTTGACTGTACCAAGGCATCCTAAATATACAGGCATGACACTTTTTTTTAGTTAAGTTGGCGCTTTAAAGGTCACAAGAAAATGTAAACAAAGAAATTTCTTATATTACATTTTTCAGATCATATAAAAATTTTGGAGGGATTAGAAGTTTTTTTAAAACTTTTAATTCAAAAATCTAATTGGGTGTTATAATTTACTGTTTAAAAAGTAAAATTATAGGAAATAATGCCATCATTGTGTTGTGTTCCTGACATTAGAAACATTTTAGCAGAAAATAGTATTAAAGAAATAATTTTGCGTGTTTCACAAGAAGCTGTTAATGAAAACTCAACTGAAAAGTTTAATTTGTTGCATAAATGTTTCTTTCAGAATGATGCTGGTGAAATTTTAATACATCAAAAAGTTTTTGAATGTTATAAATAGTGTTATTGAACCATTATTTACTTAAGGAAAAGAAAATATGATAGATACATGAGGTAGTTTTGTTGCTCAAGTTATGCCAGTTTTATGTGTAAATGATAATGCAATAAAAAATTTCTGATATAAAATTTTTATGGAATTATTTAAGTTTAGTGTCAATTCTTTTGTTAATGATAATCTTTCTAAAGATTCACTTGGGAAATAACAACTTGTTGGCAAGATGCTTTATCATGCGAGGATATATCGATAGACGATTCACTTTTGAACGAGTGTAAAACAATTATTGAAAATAAGTTGAAAAACAATTATTAATTATCAATGGAAGAATTAGATAATATTTCTGATACATTAACAAAGCTGATCTATATTTCAACGGAACATTTGAAGAAAAATAATGAAAAGAATACTACAATTAATTTAACATCAGATTTATATGAAAAATCAATAAACATTTTGTTGCATTTTTCAGATTTAGAGAAATCTACTTTAACCAGTTTTGACAACATTTGTAATGTTAATTAAACTATGTGAACTAATTAATAATTGTGTAGCAGTTTCTGCTATTGGTGAATCATTTATTAAACATTCTGCTTTGGTAATAACTAAATCAAATTAATTTTTATTAAAAATCTGAAAATATTTTGAAAATATATTTTAGATAAACAATGAAGCTGAGAGAACATTAACATTATCTGAAAAAATTAAATTTTTGTTAAAAAATGCTTCAGAATATGATGTTAATATTTGAAAAGAAGATATTATTCAAAAGGCATCAAATGGACACATAATTTCGTTAAGAACGTTGCCCTATTTATTATCCACAAACTGCTTTCAACAATATAAAGAAAATTCGCCCATACTTTTATTGGAAGAAATTTCAGATTCATTGTTAGCAAATGGACAACTCGAAATTTACAATAACTTAGCAGAAGTAACTTATATTAATTATTTGAAACTTATCTTAAATTCATTGTTAATTGTAGGTTATTCTACCTTATTTGACTTCTCGATCATTACTTCTTAATGAAGATATGAAAAATTCAGAGAATATCAAGTTTTGTTCTTTGTATAAAAATTTATTTCAAAATCACATGTCATCAACCAGTTGTAGTATAGAGGACAGAAATATGATATATTTAGACTTCAATACAATTTATAATGTAAATTTATTAATGAATAGAATTGTAAAAATATATTATGTATATTATTCAAATTTTTAGGCTTGTCAAAGCGGTTTTCAGTTGAACGTAAATGATCTAATAGAATTTTCATTACATAATTTATTGAATCACTTATTAAGTTAAGTCTTAAATATTTAATGTAAATTAGCTTTTGGTTTTGATAAAATAAAGTCTTTTTTATTATATTATTATATAAATAAATTTAAAACAAAAAAACTTCGATCACTCCAAAATTCTTATATGAACTGAAAAATGTCATGTAAGAAATTTCTTTGCTTACATTTTCTTGTGACCTTTAAAGCGCCATCTTGAATTGAATGTTACTGCCTGTCTATTATGGAGGCCTTGACTGTACCAAGGCATCCTAAATATACAGGCATGACACTTTTTTTTAGTTAAGTTGGCGCTTTAAAGGTCACAAGAAAATGTAAACAAAGAAATTTCTTATATTACATTTTTCAGATCATATAAAAATTTTGGAGGGAGTAGAAGTTTTTTTAAAACTTTTAATTCAAAAATCTAATTGGGTGTTATAATTTACTGTTTAAAAAGTAAAATTATAGGAAATAATGCCATCATTGTGTTGTGTTCCGAACATTAGAAACATTTTAGCAGAAAATAGTATTAAAGAAATAATTTTGCGTGTTTCACAAGAAGCTGTTAATGAAAACTCAACTGAAAAGTTTAATTTGTTGCATAAATGTTTCTTTCAGAATGATGCTGGTGAAATTTTAATACATCAAAAAGTTTTTGAATGTTATAAATAGTGTTATTGAACCATTATTTACTTAAGGAAAAGAAAATATGATAGATACATGAGGTAGTTTTGTTGCTCAAGTTATGCCAGTTTTATGTGTAAATGATAATGCAATAAAAAATTTCTGATATAAAATTTTTATGGAATTATTTAAGTTTAGTGTCAATTCTTTTGTTAATGATAATCTTTCTAAAGATTCACTTGGGAAATAACAACTTGTTGGCAAGATGCTTTATCATGCGAGGATATATCGATAGACGATTCACTTTTGAACGAGTGTAAAACAATTATTGAAAATAAGTTGAAAAACAATTATTAATTATCAATGGAAGAATTAGATAATATTTCTGATACATTAACAAAGCTGATCTATATTTCAACGGAACATTTGAAGAAAAATAATGAAAAGAATACTACAATTAATTTAACATCAGATTTATATGAAAAATCAATAAACATTTTGTTGCATTTTTCAGATTTAGAGAAATCTACTTTAACCAGTTTTGACAACATTTGTAATGTTAATTAAACTATGTGAACTAATTAATAATTGTGTAGCAGTTTCTGCTATTGGTGAATCATTTATTAAACATTCTGCTTTGGTAATAACTAAATCAAATTAATTTTTATTAAAAATCTGAAAATATTTTGAAAATATATTTTAGATAAACAATGAAGCTGAGAGAACATTAACATTATCTGAAAAAATTAAATTTTTGTTAAAAAATGCTTCAGAATATGATGTTAATATTTGAAAAGAAGATATTATTCAAAAGGCATCAAATGGACACATAATTTCGTTAAGAACGTTGCCCTATTTATTATCCACAAACTGCTTTCAACAATATAAAGAAAATTCGCCCATACTTTTATTGGAAGAAATTTCAGATTCATTGTTAGCAAATGGACAACTCGAAATTTACAATAACTTAGCAGAATTAACTTATATTAATTATTTGAAACTTATCTTAAATTCATTGTTAATTGTAGGTTATTCTACCTTATTTGACTTCTCGATCATTACTTCTTAATGAAGATATGAAAAATTCAGAGAATATCAAGTTTTGTTCTTTGTATAAAAATTTATTTCAAAATCACATGTCATCAACCAGTTATAGTATAGAGGACAGAAATATGATATATTTAGACTTCAATACAATTTATAATGTAAATTTATTAATGAATAGAATTGTAAAAATATATTATGTATATGATTCAAATTTTTAGGCTTGTCAAAGCGGTTTTCAGTTGAACGTAAATGATCTAATAGAATTTTCATTACATAATTTGTTGAATCACTTATTAAGTTAAGTCTTAAATATTTAATGTAAATTAGCTTTTGGTTTTGATAAAATAAAGTCTTTTTTATTATATTATTATATAAATAAATTTAAAACAAAAAAACTTCGATCACTCCAAAATTCTTATATGAACTGAAAAATGTCATATAAGAAATTTCTTTGCTTACATTTTCTTGTGACCTTTAAAGCGCCATCTTGAATTGAATGTTACAGCCTGTCTATTATGGAGGCCTTGACTGTACCAAGGCATCCTAAATATACAGGCATGACACTTTTTTTTAGTTAAGTTGGCGCTTTAAAGGTCACAAGAAAATGTAAACAAAGAAATTTCTTATATTACATTTTTCAGATCATATAAAAATTTTGGAGGGATTAGAAGTTTTTTTAAAACTTTTAATTCAAAAATCTAATTGGGTGTTATAATTTACTGTTTAAAAAGTAAAATTATAGGAAATAATGCCATCATTGTGTTGTGTTCCTGACATTAGAAACATTTTAGCAGAAAATAGTATTAAAGAAATAATTTTGCGTGTTTCACAAGAAGCTGTTAATGAAAACTCAACTGAAAAGTTTAATTTGTTGCATAAATGTTTCTTTCAGAATGATGCTGGTGAAATTTTAATACATCAAAAAGTTTTTGAATGTTATAAATAGTGTTATTGAACCATTATTTACTTAAGGAAAAGAAAATATGATAGATACATGAGGTAGTTTTGTTGCTCAAGTTATGCCAGTTTTATGTGTAAATGATAATGCAATAAAAAATTTCTGATATAAAATTTTTATGGAATTATTTAAGTTTAGTGTCAATTCTTTTGTTAATGATAATCTTTCTAAAGATTCACTTGGGAAATAACAACTTGTTGGCAAGATGCTTTATCATGCGAGGATATATCGATAGACGATTCACTTTTGAACGAGTGTAAAACAATTATTGAAAATAAGTTGAAAAACAATTATTAATTATCAATGGAAGAATTAGATAATATTTCTGATACATTAACAAAGCTGATCTATATTTCAACGGAACATTTGAAGAAAAATAATGAAAAGAATACTACAATTAATTTAACATCAGATTTATATGAAAAATCAATAAACATTTTGTTGCATTTTTCAGATTTAGAGAAATCTACTTTAACCAGTTTTGACAACATTTGTAATGTTAATTAAACTATGTGAACTAATTAATAATTGTGTAGCAGTTTCTGCTATTGGTGAATCATTTATTAAACATTCTGCTTTGGTAATAACTAAATCAAATTAATTTTTATTAAAAATCTGAAAATATTTTGAAAATATATTTTAGATAAACAATGAAGCTGAGAGAACATTAACATTATCTGAAAAAATTAAATTTTTGTTAAAAAATGCTTCAGAATATGATGTTAATATTTGAAAAGAAGATATTATTCAAAAGGCATCAAATGGACACATAATTTCGTTAAGAACGTTGCCCTATTTATTATCCACAAACTGCTTTCAACAATATAAAGAAAATTCGCCCATACTTTTATTGGAAGAAATTTCAGATTCATTGTTAGCAAATGGACAACTCGAAATTTACAATAACTTAGCAGAAGTAACTTATATTAATTATTTGAAACTTATCTTAAATTCATTGTTAATTGTAGGTTATTCTACCTTATTTGACTTCTCGATCATTACTTCTTAATGAAGATATGAAAAATTCAGAGAATATAAAGTTTTGTTCTTTGTATAAAAATTTATTTCAAAATCACATGTCATCAACCAGTTGTAGTATAGAGGACAGAAATATGATATATTTAGACTTCAATACAATTTATAATGTAAATTTATTAATGAATAGAATTGTAAAAATATATTATGTATATTATTCAAATTTTTAGGCTTGTCAAAGCGGTTTTCAGTTGAACGTAAATGATCTAATAGAATTTTCATTACATAATTTGTTGAATCACTTATTAAGTTAAGTCTTAAATATTTAATGTAAATTAGCTTTTGGTTTTGATAAAATAAAGTCTTTTTTATTATATTATTATATAAATAAATTTAAAACAAAAAAACTTCGATCACTCCAAAATTCTTATATGAACTGAAAAATGTCATATAAGAAATTTCTTTGCTTACATTTTCTTGTGACCTTTAAAGCGCCATCTTGAATTGTATGTTACTGCCCTATTATGGAGGCCTTGACTGTACCAAGGCATCCTAAATATACAGGCATGACACTTTTTTTTAGTTAAGTTGGCGCTTTAAAGGTCACAAGAAAATGTAAACAAAGAAATTTCTTATATGACATTTTTCAGATCATATAAAAATTTTGGAGGGATTAGAAGTTTTTTTAAAACTTTTAATTCAAAAATCTAATTGGGTGTTATAATTTACTGTTTAAAAAGTAAAATTATAGGAAATAATGCCATCATTGTGTTGTGTTCCTGACATTAGAAATATTTTAGCAGAAAATAGTATTAAAGAAATAATTTTGCGTGTTTCACAAGAAGCTGTTAATGAAAACTCAACTGAAAAGTTTAATTTGTTGCATAAATGTTTCTTTCAGAATGATGCTGGTGAAATTTTAATACATCAAAAAGTTTTTGAATGTTATAAATAGTGTTATTGAACCATTATTTACTTAAGGAAAAGAAAATATGATAGATACATGAGGTAGTTTTGTTGCTCAAGTTATGCCAGTTTTATGTGTAAATGATAATGCAATAAAAAATTTCTGATATAAAATTTTTATGGAGTTATTTAAGTTTAGTGTCAATTCTTTTGTTAATGATAATCTTTCTAAAGATTCACTTGGGAAATAACAACTTGTTAGCAAGATGCTTTATCATGCGAGGATATATCGATAGACGATTCACTTTTGAACGAGTGTAAAACAATTATTGAAAATAAGTTGAAAAACAATTATGAATTATCAATGGAAGAATTAGATAATATTTCTGATACATTAACAAAGCTGATCTATATTTCAACGGAACATTTGAAGAAAAATAATGAAAAGAATACTACAATTAATTTAACATCAGATTTATATGAAAAATCAATAAACATTTTGTTGCATTTTTCAGATTTAGAGAAATCTACTTTAACCAGTTTTGACAACATTTGTAATGTTAATTAAACTATGTGAACTAATTAATAATTGTGTAGCAGTTTCTGCTATTGGTGAATCATTTATTAAACATTCTGCTTTGGTAATAACTAAATCAAATTAATTTTTATTAAAAATCTGAAAATATTTTGAAAATATATTTTAGATAAACAATGAAGCTGAGAGAACATTAACATTATCTGAAAAAATTAAATTTTTGTTAAAAAATGCTTCAGAATATGATGTTAATATTTGAAAAGAAGATATTATTCAAAAGGCATCAAATGGACACATAATTTCGTTAAGAACGTTGCCCTATTTATTATCCACAAACTGCTTTCAACAATATAAAGAAAATTCGCCCATACTTTTATTGGAAGAAATTTCAGATTCATTGTTAGCAAATGGACAACTCGAAATTTACAATAACTTAGCAGAAGTAACTTATATTAATTATTTGAAACTTATCTTAAATTCATTGTTAATTGTAGGTTATTCTACCTTATTTGACTTCTCGATCATTACTTCTTAATGAAGATATGAAAAATTCAGAGAATATCAAGTTTTGTTCTTTGTATAAAAATTTATTTCAAAATCACATGTCATCAACCAGTTATAGTAAAATAGAGGACAGAAATTTGGTTTTGAGTTGTATTAATTTTATTACAATAACAGGAGAAAATTAACAAAAAAATTTATTTTTATATAACACGTATGTTGAAAAACATTAATATAAATATTGTATGTAATTAATTTTAAATTTTAGAAATATTTCAACTAAAGAGTTCAAAGATGTAATTTCAATTATTGAATTTATCAAATTTTTAACTGAAACGATACAACATTTCCAACTGAATTAAATATCCAAAATTGGGATAGTATACGAATTGGCCTGTTTTCATGGGTCTTAACAATTTCGAAGAGCATAGAAAATTTCAATGACTCTAAGGTAAGATTTGAGGTATTAGTGAAAAAAAAATTCATAATATAAAATTTTAGGTTGCATTATTTAGTGGAGCAGTCTATGAACTTTTTGCATCATTATCAAAATTTATAAAAGAGGAAAAATCGAAAAGTTCTACTCAATTTCTTTCAAATATAATAGATGAATGGGATAATGTTTTCGCAAAAGAAGTTAATCTGGTGTTAATTAAATAATAATTTAATAATAATGAAAAACTATAATTTATTAGTAAAAGATATCGGTAAATATTTTATATTTAAAATTAAATTATTTTTCTAATTTTTCCATTTTTACAGTACAAAGTAATAATGTGATTTTTTCATTATTAGATAAAATTGCATCTTGTGTGATATATTTAGACTTCAATACAATTTATAATGTAAATTTATTAATGAATAGAATTGTAAAAATATATTATGTATATTATTCAAATTTTTAGGCTTGTCAAAGCGGTTTTCAGTTGAACGTAAATGATCTAATAGAATTTTCATTACATAATTTGTTGAATCACTTATTAAGTTAAGTCTTAAATATTTAATGTAAATTAGCTTTTGGTTTTGATAAAATAAAGTCTTTTTTATTATATTATTATATAAATAAATTTAAAACAAAAAAACTTCGATCACTCCAAAATTCTTATATGAACTGAAAAATGTCATATAAGAAATTTCTTTGCTTACATTTTCTTGTGACCTTTAAAGCGCCATCTTGAATTGAATGTTACTGCCTGACAATTATGGAGGCCTTGACTGTACCAAGGCATCCTAAATATACAGGCATGACACTTTTTTTTAGTTAAGTTGGCGCTTTAAAGGTCACAAGAAAATGTAAACAAAGAAATTTCTTATATGACATTTTTCAGATCATATAAAAATTTTGGAGGGATTAGAAGTTTTTTTAAAACTTTTAATTCAAAAATCTAATTGGGTGTTATAATTTACTGTTTAAAAAGTAAAATTATAGGAAATAATGCCATCATTGTGTTGTGTTCCTGACATTAGAAATATTTTAGCAGAAAATAGTATTAAAGAAATAATTTTGCGTGTTTCACAAGAAGCTGTTAATGAAAACTCAACTGAAAAGTTTAATTTGTTGCATAAATGTTTCTTTCAGAATGATGCTGGTGAAATTTTAATACATCAAAAAGTTTTTGAATGTTATAAATAGTGTTATTGAACCATTATTTACTTAAGGAAAAGAAAATATGATAGATACATGTGGTAGTTTTGTTGCTCAAGTTATGCCAGTTTTATGTGTAAATGATAATGCAATAAAAAATTTCTGATATAAAATTTTTATGGAATTATTTAAGTTTAGTGTCAATTCTTTTGTTAATGATAATCTTTCTAAAGATTCACTTGGGAAATAACAACTTGTTGGCAAGATGCTTTATCATGCGAGGATATATCGATAGACGATTCACTTTTGAACGAGTGTAAAACAATTATTGAAAATAAGTTGAAAAACAATTATGAATTATCAATGGAAGAATTAGATAATATTTCTGATACATTAACAAAGCTGATCTATATTTCAACGGAACATTTGAAGAAAAATAATGAAAAGAATACTACAATTAATTTAACATCAGATTTATATGAAAAATCAATAAACATTTTGTTGCATTTTTCAGATTTAGAGAAATCTACTTTAACCAGTTTTGACAACATTTGTAATGTTAATTAAACTATGTGAACTAATTAATAATTGTGTAGCAGTTTCTGCTATTGGTGAATCATTTATTAAACATTCTGCTTTGGTAATAACTAAATCAAATTAATTTTTATTAAAAATCTGAAAATATTTTGAAAATATATTTTAGATAAACAATGAAGCTGAGAGAACATTAACATTATCTGAAAAAATTAAATTTTTGTTAAAAAATGCTTCAGAATATGATGTTAATATTTGAAAAGAAGATATTATTCAAAAGGCATCAAATGGACACATAATTTCGTTAAGAACGTTGCCCTATTTATTATCCACAAACTGCTTTCAACAATATAAAGAAAATTCGCCCATACTTTTATTGGAAGAAATTTCAGATTCATTGTTAGCAAATGGACAACTCGAAATTTACAATAACTTAGCAGAAGTAACTTATATTAATTATTTGAAACTTATCTTAAATTCATTGTTAATTGTAGGTTATTCTACCTTATTTGACTTCTCGATCATTACTTCTTAATGAAGATATGAAAAATTCAGAGAATATCAAGTTTTGTTCTTTGTATAAAAATTTATTTCAAAATCACATGTCATCAACCAGTTATAGTAGAGGACAGAAATATGATATATTTAGACTTCAATACAATTTATAATGTAAATTTATTAATGAATAGAATTGTAAAAATATATTATGTATATTATTCAAATTTTTAGGCTTGTCAAAGCGGTTTTCAGTTGAACGTAAATGATCTAATAGAATTTTCATTACATAATTTGTTGAATCACTTATTAAGTTAAGTCTTAAATATTTAATGTAAATTAGCTTTTGGTTTTGATAAAATAAAGTCTTTTTTATTATATTATTATATAAATAAATTTAAAACAAAAAAACTTCGATCACTCCAAAATTCTTATATGAACTGAAAAATGTCATATAAGAAATTTCTTTGCTTACATTTTCTTGTGACCTTTAAAGCGCCATCTTGAATTGAATGTTACAGCCTGTCTATTATGGAGGCCTTGACTGTACCAAGGCATCCTAAATATACAGGCATGACACTTTTTTTTAGTTAAGTTGGCGCTTTAAAGGTCACAAGAAAATGTAAACAAAGAAATTTCTTATATTACATTTTTCAGATCATATAAAAATTTTGGAAGGATTAGAAGTTTTTTTAAAACTTTTAATTCAAAAATCTAATTGGGTGTTATAATTTACTGTTTAAAAAGTAAAATTATAGGAAATAATGCCATCATTGTGTTGTGTTCCTGACATTAGAAACATTTTAGCAGAAAATAGTATTAAAGAAATAATTTTGCGTGTTTCACAAGAAGCTGTTAATGAAAACTCAACTGAAAAGTTTAATTTGTTGCATAAATGTTTCTTTCAGAATGATGCTGGTGAAATTTTAATACATCAAAAAGTTTTTGAATGTTATAAATAGTGTTATTGAACCATTATTTACTTAAGGAAAAGAAAATATGATAGATACATGAGGTAGTTTTGTTGCTCAAGTTATGCCAGTTTTATGTGTAAATGATAATGCAATAAAAAATTTCTGATATAAAATTTTTATGGAATTATTTAAGTTTAGTGTCAATTCTTTTGTTAATGATAATCTTTCTAAAGATTCACTTGGGAAATAACAACTTGTTGGCAAGATGCTTTATCATGCGAGGATATATCGATAGACGATTCACTTTTGAACGAGTGTAAAACAATTATTGAAAATAAGTTGAAAAACAATTATTAATTATCAATGGAAGAATTAGATAATATTTCTGATACATTAACAAAGCTGATCTATATTTCAACGGAACATTTGAAGAAAAATAATGAAAAGAATACTACAATTAATTTAACATCAGATTTATATGAAAAATCAATAAACATTTTGTTGCATTTTTCAGATTTAGAGAAATCTACTTTAACCAGTTTTGACAACATTTGTAATGTTAATTAAACTATGTGAACTAATTAATAATTGTGTAGCAGTTTCTGCTATTGGTGAATCATTTATTAAACATTCTGCTTTGGTAATAACTAAATCAAATTAATTTTTATTAAAAATCTGAAAATATTTTGAAAATATATTTTAGATAAACAATGAAGCTGAGAGAACATTAACATTATCTGAAAAAATTAAATTTTTGTTAAAAAATGCTTCAGAATATGATGTTAATATTTGAAAAGAAGATATTATTCAAAAGGCATCAAATGGACACATAATTTCGTTAAGAACGTTGCCCTATTTATTATCCACAAACTGCTTTCAACAATATAAAGAAAATTCGCCCATACTTTTATTGGAAGAAATTTCAGATTCATTGTTAGCAAATGGACAACTCGAAATTTACAATAACTTAGCAGAAGTAACTTATATTAATTATTTGAAACTTATCTTAAATTCATTGTTAATTGTAGGTTATTCTACCTTATTTGACTTCTCGATCATTACTTCTTAATGAAGATATGAAAAATTCAGAGAATATAAAGTTTTGTTCTTTGTATAAAAATTTATTTCAAAATCACATGTCATCAACCAGTTGTAGTATAGAGGACAGAAATATGATATATTTAGACTTCAATACAATTTATAATGTAAATTTATTAATGAATAGAATTGTAAAAATATATTATGTATATTATTCAAATTTTTAGGCTTGTCAAAGCGGTTTTCAGTTGAACGTAAATGATCTAATAGAATTTTCATTACATAATTTGTTGAATCACTTATTAAGTTAAGTCTTAAATATTTAATGTAAATTAGCTTTTGGTTTTGATAAAATAAAGTCTTTTTTATTATATTATTATATAAATAAATTTAAAACAAAAAAACTTCGATCACTCCAAAATTCTTATATGAACTGAAAAATGTCATATAAGAAATTTCTTTGCTTACATTTTCTTGTGACCTTTAAAGCGCCATCTTGAATTGTATGTTACTGCCCTATTATGGAGGCCTTGACTGTACCAAGGCATCCTAAATATACAGGCATGACACTTTTTTTTAGTTAAGTTGGCGCTTTAAAGGTCACAAGAAAATGTAAACAAAGAAATTTCTTATATGACATTTTTCAGATCATATAAAAATTTTGGAGGGATTAGAAGTTTTTTTAAAACTTTTAATTCAAAAATCTAATTGGGTGTTATAATTTACTGTTTAAAAAGTAAAATTATAGGAAATAATGCCATCATTGTGTTGTGTTCCTGACATTAGAAATATTTTAGCAGAAAATAGTATTAAAGAAATAATTTTGCGTGTTTCACAAGAAGCTGTTAATGAAAACTCAACTGAAAAGTTTAATTTGTTGCATAAATGTTTCTTTCAGAATGATGCTGGTGAAATTTTAATACATCAAAAAGTTTTTGAATGTTATAAATAGTGTTATTGAACCATTATTTACTTAAGGAAAAGAAAATATGATAGATACATGAGGTAGTTTTGTTGCTCAAGTTATGCCAGTTTTATGTGTAAATGATAATGCAATAAAAAATTTCTGATATAAAATTTTTATGGAGTTATTTAAGTTTAGTGTCAATTCTTTTGTTAATGATAATCTTTCTAAAGATTCACTTGGGAAATAACAACTTGTTAGCAAGATGCTTTATCATGCGAGGATATATCGATAGACGATTCACTTTTGAACGAGTGTAAAACAATTATTGAAAATAAGTTGAAAAACAATTATGAATTATCAATGGAAGAATTAGATAATATTTCTGATACATTAACAAAGCTGATCTATATTTCAACGGAACATTTGAAGAAAAATAATGAAAAGAATACTACAATTAATTTAACATCAGATTTATATGAAAAATCAATAAACATTTTGTTGCATTTTTCAGATTTAGAGAAATCTACTTTAACCAGTTTTGACAACATTTGTAATGTTAATTAAACTATGTGAACTAATTAATAATTGTGTAGCAGTTTCTGCTATTGGTGAATCATTTATTAAACATTCTGCTTTGGTAATAACTAAATCAAATTAATTTTTATTAAAAATCTGAAAATATTTTGAAAATATATTTTAGATAAACAATGAAGCTGAGAGAACATTAACATTATCTGAAAAAATTAAATTTTTGTTAAAAAATGCTTCAGAATATGATGTTAATATTTGAAAAGAAGATATTATTCAAAAGGCATCAAATGGACACATAATTTCGTTAAGAACGTTGCCCTATTTATTATCCACAAACTGCTTTCAACAATATAAAGAAAATTCGCCCATACTTTTATTGGAAGAAATTTCAGATTCATTGTTAGCAAATGGACAACTCGAAATTTACAATAACTTAGCAGAAGTAACTTATATTAATTATTTGAAACTTATCTTAAATTCATTGTTAATTGTAGGTTATTCTACCTTATTTGACTTCTCGATCATTACTTCTTAATGAAGATATGAAAAATTCAGAGAATATCAAGTTTTGTTCTTTGTATAAAAATTTATTTCAAAATCACATGTCATCAACCAGTTATTATAGTATAGAGGACAGAAAGGACGGAAATTTGGTTTTGAGTTGTATTAATTTTATTACAATAACAGGAGAAAATTAACAAAAAAATTTATTTTTATATAACACGTATGTTGAAAAACATTAATATAAATATTGTATGTAATTAATTTTAAATTTTAGAAATATTTCAACTAAAGAGTTCAAAGATGTAATTTCAATTATTGAATTTATCAAATTTTTAACTGAAACGATACAACATTTCCAACTGAATTAAATATCCAAAATTGGGATAGTATACGAATTGGCCTGTTTTCATGGGTCTTAACAATTTCGAAGAGCATAGAAAATTTCAATGACTCTAAGGTAAGATTTGAGGTGATAGTGAAAAAAAAATTCATAATATAAAATTTTAGGTTGCATTATTTAGTGGAGCAGTCTATGAACTTTTTGCATCATTATCAAAATTTATAAAAGAGGAAAAATCGAAAAGTTCTACTCAATTTCTTTCAAATATAATAGATGAATGGGATAATGTTTTCGCAAAAGAAGTTAATCTGGTGTTAATTAAATAATAATTTAATAATAATTAAAAACTATCATTTATTAGTAAAAGATATCGGTAAATATTTTATATTTAAAATTAAATTATTTTTCTAATTTTTCCATTTTTACAGTACAAAGTAATAATGTGATTTTTTCATTATTAGATAAAATTGCATCTTATGTGATATATTTAGACTTCAATACAATTTATAATGTAAATTTATTAATGAATAGAATTGTAAAAATATATTATGTATATTATTCAAATTTTTAGGCTTGTCAAAGCGGTTTTCAGTTGAACGTAAATGATCTAATAGAATTTTCATTACATAATTTGTTGAATCACTTATTAAGTTAAGTCTTAAATATTTAATGTAAATTAGCTTTTGGTTTTGATAAAATAAAGTCTTTTTTATTATATTATTATATAAATAAATTTAAAACAAAAAAACTTCGATCACTCCAAAATTCTTATATGAACTGAAAAATGTCATATAAGAAATTTCTTTGCTTACATTTTCTTGTGACCTTTAAAGCGCCATCTTGAATTGTATGTTACTGCCCTATTATGGAGGCCTTGACTGTACCAAGGCATCCTAAATATACAGGCATGACACTTTTTTTTAGTTAAGTTGGCGCTTTAAAGGTCACAAGAAAATGTAAACAAAGAAATTTCTTATATGACATTTTTCAGATCATATAAAAATTTTGGAGGGATTAGAAGTTTTTTTAAAACTTTTAATTCAAAAATCTAATTGGGTGTTATAATTTACTGTTTAAAAAGTAAAATTATAGGAAATAATGCCATCATTGTGTTGGTTCCTGACATTAGAAACATTTTAGCAGAAAATAGTATTAAAGAAATAATTTTGCGTGTTTCACAAGAAGCTGTTAATGAAAACTCAACTGAAAAGTTTAATTTGTTGCATAAATGTTTCTTTCAGAATGATGCTGGTGAAATTTTAATACATCAAAAAGTTTTTGAATGTTATAAATAGTGTTATTGAACCATTATTTACTTAAGGAAAAGAAAATATGATAGATACATGAGGTAGTTTTGTTGCTCAAGTTATGCCAGTTTTATGTGTAAATGATAATGCAATAAAAAATTTCTGATATAAAATTTTTATGGAATTATTTAAGTTTAGTGTCAATTCTTTTGTTAATGATAATCTTTCTAAAGATTCACTTGGGAAATAACAACTTGTTGGCAAGATGCTTTATCATGCGAGGATATATCGATAGACAATTCACTTTTGAACGAGTGTAAAACAATTATTGAAAATAAGTTGAAAAACAATTATGAATTATCAATGGAAGAATTAGATAATATTTCTGATACATTAACAAAGCTGATCTATATTTCAACGGAACATTTGAAGAAAAATAATGAAAAGAATACTACAATTAATTTAACATCAGATTTATATGAAAAATCAATAAACATTTTGTTGCATTTTTCAGATTTAGAGAAATCTACTTTAACCAGTTTTGACAACATTTGTAATGTTAATTAAACTATGTGAACTAATTAATAATTGTGTAGCAGTTTCTGCTATTGGTGAATCATTTATTAAACATTCTGCTTTGGTAATAACTAAATCAAATTAATTTTTATTAAAAATCTGAAAATATTTTGAAAATATATTTTAGATAAACAATGAAGCTGAGAGAACATTAACATTATCTGAAAAAATTAAATTTTTGTTAAAAAATGCTTCAGAATATGATGTTAATATTTGAAAAGAAGATATTATTCAAAAGGCATCAAATGGACACATAATTTCGTTAAGAACGTTGCCCTATTTATTATCCACAAACTGCTTTCAACAATATAAAGAAAATTCGCCCATACTTTTATTGGAAGAAATTTCAGATTCATTGTTAGCAAATGGACAACTCGAAATTTACAATAACTTAGCAGAAGTAACTTATATTAATTATTTGAAACTTATCTTAAATTCATTGTTAATTGTAGGTTATTCTACCTTATTTGACTTCTCGATCATTACTTCTTAATGAAGATATGAAAAATTCAGAGAATATCAAGTTTTGTTCTTTGTATAAAAATTTATTTCAAAATCACATGTCATCAACCAGTTATAGTAAAATAGAGGACAGAAATTTGGTTTTGAGTTGTATTAATTTTATTACAATAACAGGAGAAAATTAACAAAAAAATTTATTTTTATATAACACGTATGTTGAAAAACATTAATATAAATATTGTATGTAATTAATTTTAAATTTTAGAAATATTTCAACTAAAGAGTTCAAAGATGTAATTTCAATTATTGAATTTATCAAATTTTTAACTGAAACGATACAACATTTCCAACTGAATTAAATATCCAAAATTGGGATAGTATACGAATTGGCCTGTTTTCATGGGTCTTAACAATTTCGAAGAGCATAGAAAATTTCAATGACTCTAAGGTAAGATTTGAGGTATTAGTGAAAAAAAAATTCATAATATAAAATTTTAGGTTGCATTATTTAGTGGAGTGGTCTATGAACTTTTTGCATCATTATCAAAATTTATAAAAGAGGAAAAATCGAAAAGTTCTACTCAATTTCTTTCAAATATAATAGATGAATGGGATAATGTTTTCGCAAAAGAAGTTAATCTGGTGTTAATTAAATAATAATTTAATAATAATTAAAAACTATCATTTATTAGTAAAAGATATCGGTAAATATTTTATATTTAAAATTAAATTATTTTTCTAATTTTTCCATTTTTACAGTACAAAGTAATAATGTGATTTTTTCATTATTAGATAAAATTGCATCTTGTGTGATATATTTAGACTTCAATACAATTTATAATGTAAATTTATTAATGAATAGAATTGTAAAAATATATTATGTATATTATTCAAATTTTTAGGCTTGTCAAAGCGGTTTTCAGTTGAACGTATTTACGAATTTATAGAATTTTCATTACATAATTTGTTGAATCACTTATTAAGTTAAGTCTTAAATATTTAATGTAAATTAGCTTTTGGTTTTGATAAAATAAAGTCTTTTTTATTATATTATTATATAAATAAATTTAAAACAAAAAAACTTCGATCACTCCAAAATTCTTATATGAACTGAAAAATGTCATATAAGAAATTTCTTTGCTTACATTTTCTTGTGACCTTTAAAGCGCCATCTTGAATTGAATGTTACTGCCTGTCTATTATGGAGGCCTTGACTGTACCAAGGCATCCTAAATATACAGGCATGACACTTTTTTTTAGTTAAGTTGGCGCTTTAAAGGTCACAAGAAAATGTAAAGTAAGAAATTTCTTATATGACATTTTTCAGATCATATAAAAATTTTGGAGGGATTAGAAGTTTTTTTAAAACTTTTAATTCAAAAATCTAATTGGGTGTTATAATTTACTGTTTAAAAAGTAAATAAATTATAGGAAATAGGATAAATGTATAGAAATAATGCCATCATTGTGTTGTGTTCCTGACATTAGAAATATTTGAGCAGAAAATAGTATTAAAGAAATAATTTTGCGTGTTTCACAAGCTGTTAATGAAAATTCAACTGAAAAGGTTAATTTGTTGCATAAATGTTTCTTTCAGAATGATGCTGGTGAAATTTTAATACATCAATAAGTTTTTGAATGTATTATAAATAGTGTTATTGAACCATTATTTACTTAAGGAAAAGTAAATATGATAGGTACATGTGGTAGTCTTGTTGCTCAAGTTATACCAGTTTTATGTGTAAATGATAATGCAATAAAATTTTTATGGAATTATTTTAGTTTAGTGTCAATTCTTTTGTTAATGATAATCTTTCTAAAGATTCACTTGGGAAATAACAACTTGTTGGCAAGATGCTTTATCATGCGAGGATATATCGATAGACGATTCACTTTTGAACGAGTGTAAAACAATTATTGAAAATAAGTTGAAAAACAATTATGAATTATCAATGGAAGAAGTAGATAATATTTCTGATACATTAACAAAGCTGATCTATATTTCAACGGAACATTTGAAGAAAAATAATGAAAAGAATACTACAATTAATTTAACATCAGATTTATATGAAAAATCAATAAACATTTTGTTGCATTTTTCAGATTTAGAGAAATCTACTTTAACCAGTTTTGACAACATTTGTAATGTTAATTAAACTATGTGAACTAATTAATAATTGTGTAGCATTTTCTGCTATTGGTGAATCATTTATTAAACATTCTGCTTTGGTAATAACTAAATCAAATTAATTTTTATTAAAAATCTGAAAATATTTTGAAAATATATTTTAGATAAACAATGAAGCTGAGAGAACATTAACATTATCTGAAAAAATTAAATTTTTGTTAAAAAATGCTTCAGAATATGATGTTAATATTTGAAAAGAAGATATTATTCAAAAGGCATCAAATGGACACATAATTTCGTTAAGAACGTTGCCCTATTTATTATCCACAAACTGCTTTCAACAATATAAAGAAAATTCGCCCATACTTTTATTGGAAGAAATTTCAGATTCATTGTTAGCAAATGGACAACTCGAAATTTACAATAACTTAGCAGAAGTAACTTATATTAATTATTTGAAACTTATCTTAAATTCATTGTTAATTGTAGGTTATTCTACCTTATTTGACTTCTCGATCATTACTTCTTAATGAAGATATGAAAAATTCAGAGAATATCAAGTTTTGTTCTTTGTATAAAAATTTATTTCAAAATCACATGTCATCAACCAGTTATAGTATAGAGGACAGAAATATGATATATTTAGACTTCAATACAATTTATAATGTAAATTTATTAATGAATAGAATTGTAAAAATATATTATGTATATTATTCAAATTTTTAGGCTTGTCAAAGCGGTTTTCAGTTGAACGTAAATGATCTAATAGAATTTTCATTACATAATTTGTTGAATCACTTATTAAGTTAAGTCTTAAATATTTAATGTAAATTAGCTTTTGGTTTTGATAAAATAAAGTCTTTTTTATTATATTATTATATAAATAAATTTAAAACAAAAAAACTTCGATCACTCCAAAATTCTTATATGAACTGAAAAATGTCATATAAGAAATTTCTTTGCTTACATTTTCTTGTGACCTTTATGGCGCCATCTTGAATTGAATGTTACAGCCTGTCTATTATGGAGGCCTTGACTGTACCAAGGCATCCTAAATATACAGGCATGACACTTTTTTTTAGTTAAGTTGGCGCTTTAAAGGTCACAAGAAAATGTAAACAAAGAAATTTCTTACATTACATTTTTCAGATCATATAAAAATTTTGGAGGGATTAGAAGTTTTTTTAAAACTTTTAATTCAAAAATCTAATTGGGTGTTATAATTTACTGTTTAAAAAGTAAAATTATAGGAAATAATGCCATCATTGTGTTGTGTTCCTGACATTAGAAACATTTTAGCAGAAAATAGTATTAAAGAAATAATTTTGCGTGTTTCACAAGAAGCTGTTAATGAAAACTCAACTGAAAAGTTTAATTTGTTGCATAAATGTTTCTTTCAGAATGATGCTGGTGAAATTTTAATACATCAAAAAGTTTTTGAATGTTATAAATAGTGTTATTGAACCATTATTTACTTAAGGAAAAGAAAATATGATAGATACATGAGGTAGTTTTGTTGCTCAAGTTATGCCAGTTTTATGTGTAAATGATAATGCAATAAAAAATTTCTGATATAAAATTTTTATGGAATTATTTAAGTTTAGTGTCAATTCTTTTGTTAATGATAATCTTTCTAAAGATTCACTTGGGAAATAACAACTTGTTGGCAAGATGCTTTATCATGCGAGGATATATCGATAGACGATTCACTTTTGAACGAGTGTAAAACAATTATTGAAAATAAGTTGAAAAACAATTATTAATTATCAATGGAAGAATTAGATAATATTTCTGATACATTAACAAAGCTGATCTATATTTCAACGGAACATTTGAAGAAAAATAATGAAAAGAATACTACAATTAATTTAACATCAGATTTATATGAAAAATCAATAAACATTTTGTTGCATTTTTCAGATTTAGAGAAATCTACTTTAACCAGTTTTGACAACATTTGTAATGTTAATTAAACTATGTGAACTAATTAATAATTTTGTAGCAGTTTCTGCTATTGGTGAATCATTTATTAAACATTCTGCTTTGGTAATAACTAAATCAAATTAATTTTTATTAAAAATCTGAAAATATTTTGAAAATATATTTTAGATAAACAATGAAGCTGAGAGAACATTAACATTATCTGAAAAAATTAAATTTTTGTTAAAAAATGCTTCAGAATATGATGTTAATATTTGAAAAGAAGATATTATTCAAAAGGCATCAAATGGACACATAATTTCGTTAAGAACGTTGCCCTATTTATTATCCACAAACTGCTTTCAATAATATAAAGAAAATTCGCCCATACTTTTATTGGAAGAAATTTCAGATTCATTGTTAGCAAATGGACAACTCGAAATTTACAATAACTTAGCAGAAGTAACTTATATTAATTATTTGAAACTTATCTTAAATTCATTGTTAATTGTAGGTTATTCTACCTTATTTGACTTCTCGATCATTACTTCTTAATGAAGATATGAAAAATTCAGAGAATATCAAGTTTTGTTCTTTGTATAAAAATTTATTTCAAAATCACATGTCATCAACCAGTTATAGTATAGAGGACAGAAATATGATATATTTAGACTTCAATACAATTTATAATGTAAATTTATTAATGAATAGAATTGTAAAAATATATTATGTATATTATTCAAATTTTTAGGCTTGTCAAAGCGGTTTTCAGTTGAACGTAAATGATCTAATAGAATTTTCATTACATAATTTGTTGAATCACTTATTAAGTTAAGTCTTAAATATTTAATGTAAATTAGCTTTTGGTTTTGATAAAATAAAGTCTTTTTTATTATATTATTATATAAATAAATTTAAAACAAAAAAACTTCGATCACTCCAAAATTCTTATATGAACTGAAAAATGTCATATAAGAAATTTCTTTGCTTACATTTTCTTGTGACCTATAACTTTTAATTCAAAAATCTAATTGGGTGTTATAATTTACTGTTTAAAAAGTAAAATTATAGGAAATAATGCCATCATTGTGTTGTGTTCCTGACATTAGAAACATTTTAGCAGAAAATAGTATTAAAGAAATAATTTTGCGTGTTTCACAAGAAGCTGTTAATGAAAACTCAACTGAAAAGTTTAATTTGTTGCATAAATGTTTCTTTCAGAATGATGCTGGTGAAATTTTAATACATCAAAAAGTTTTTGAATGTTATAAATAGTGTTATTGAACCATTATTTACTTAAGGAAAAGAAAATATGATAGATACATGAGGTAGTTTTGTTGCTCAAGTTATGCCAGTTTTATGTGTAAATGATAATGCAATAAAAAATTTCTGATATAAAATTTTTATGGAATTATTTAAGTTTAGTGTCAATTCTTTTGTTAATGATAATCTTTCTAAAGATTCACTTGGGAAATAACAACTTGTTGGCAAGATGCTTTATCATGCGAGGATATATCGATAGACGATTCACTTTTGAACGAGTGTAAAACAATTATTGAAAATAAGTTGAAAAACAATTATTAATTATCAATGGAAGAATTAGATAATATTTCTGATACATTAACAAAGCTGATCTATATTTCAACGGAACATTTGAAGAAAAATAATGAAAAGAATACTACAATTAATTTAACATCAGATTTATATGAAAAATCAATAAACATTTTGTTGCATTTTTCAGATTTAGAGAAATCTACTTTAACCAGTTTTGACAACATTTGTAATGTTAATTAAACTATGTGAACTAATTAATAATTGTGTAGCAGTTTCTGCTATTGGTGAATCATTTATTAAACATTCTGCTTTGGTAATAACTAAATCAAATTAATTTTTATTAAAAATCTGAAAATATTTTGAAAATATATTTTAGATAAACAATGAAGCTGAGAGAACATTAACATTATCTGAAAAAATTAAATTTTTGTTAAAAAATGCTTCAGAATATGATGTTAATATTTGAAAAGAAGATATTATTCAAAAGGCATCAAATGGACACATAATTTCGTTAAGAACGTTGCCCTATTTATTATCCACAAACTGCTTTCAACAATATAAAGAAAATTCGCCCATACTTTTATTGGAAGAAATTTCAGATTCATTGTTAGCAAATGGACAACTCGAAATTTACAATAACTTAGCAGAAGTAACTTATATTAATTATTTGAAACTTATCTTAAATTCATTGTTAATTGTAGGTTATTCTACCTTATTTGACTTCTCGATCATTACTTCTTAATGAAGATATGAAAAATTCAGAGAATATCAAGTTTTGTTCTTTGTATAAAAATTTATTTCAAAATCATATGTCATCAACCAGTTATAGTAAAATAGAGGACAGAAATTTGGTTTTGAGTTGTATTAATTTTATTACAATAACAGGAGAAAATTAACAAAAAAATTTATTTTTATATTACACGTATGTTGAAAAACATTAATATAAATATTGTATGTAATTAATTTTAAATTTTAGAAATATTTCAACTAAAGAGTTCAAAGATGTAATTTCAATTATTGAATTTATCAAATTTTTAACTGAAACGATACAACATTTCCAACTGAATTAAATATCCAAAATTGGGATAGTATACGAATTGGCCTGTTTTCATGGGTCTTAACAATTTCGAAGAGCATAGAAAATTTCAATGACTCTAAGGTAAGATTTGAGGTATTAGTGAAAAAAAAATTCATAATATAAAATTTTAGGTTGCATTATTTAGTGGAGCAGTCTATGAACTTTTTGCATCATTATCAAAATTTATAAAAGAGGAAAAATCGAAAAGTTCTACTCAATTTCTTTCAAATATAATAGATGAATGGGATAATGTTTTCGCAAAAGAAGTTAATCTGGTGTTAATTAAATAATAATTTAATAATAATGAAAAACTATAATTTATTAGTAAAAGATATCGGTAAATATTTTATATTTAAAATTAAATTATTTTTCTAATTTTTCCATTTTTACAGTACAAAGTAATAATGTGATTTTTTCATTATTAGATAAAATTGCATCTTGTGTGATATATTTAGACTTCAATACAATTTATAATGTAAATTTATTAATGAATAGAATTGTAAAAATATATTATGTATATTATTCAAATTTTTAGGCTTGTCAAAGCGGTTTTCAGTTGAACGTAAATGATCTAATAGAATTTTCATTACATAATTTGTTGAATCACTTATTAAGTTAAGTCTTAAATATTTAATGTAAATTAGCTTTTGGTTTTGATAAAATAAAGTCTTTTTTATTATATTATTATATAAATAAATTTAAAACAAAAAAACTTCGATCACTCCAAAATTCTTATATGAACTGAAAAATGTCATGTAAGAAATTTCTTTACTTACATTTTCTTGTGACCTTTAAAGCGGCATCTTGAATTGAATGTTACTGCCTGTCTATTATGGAGGCCTTGACTGTACCAAGGCATCCTAAATATACAGGCATGACACTTTTTTTTAGTTAAGTTGGCGCTTTAAAGGTCACAAGAAAATGTAAACAAAGAAATTTCTTATATTACATTTTTCAGATCATATAAAAATTTTGGAGGGATTAGAAGTTTTTTTAAAACTTTTAATTCAAAAATCTAATTGGGTGTTATAATTTACTGTTTAAAAAGTAAAATTATAGGAAATAATGCCATCATTGTGTTGTGTTCCTGACATTAGAAACATTTTAGCAGAAAATAGTATTAAAGAAATAATTTTGCGTGTTTCACAAGAAGCTGTTAATGAAAACTCAACTGAAAAGTTTAATTTGTTGCATAAATGTTTCTTTCAGAATGATGCTGGTGAAATTTTAATACATCAAAAAGTTTTTGAATGTTATAAATAGTGTTATTGAACCATTATTTACTTAAGGAAAAGAAAATATGATAGATACATGAGGTAGTTTTGTTGCTCAAGTTATGCCAGTTTTATGTGTAAATGATAATGCAATAAAAAATTTCTGATATAAAATTTTTATGGAATTATTTAAGTTTAGTGTCAATTCTTTTGTTAATGATAATCTTTCTAAAGATTCACTTGGGAAATAACAACTTGTTGGCAAGATGCTTTATCATGCGAGGATATATCGATAGACAATTCACTTTTGAACGAGTGTAAAACAATTATTGAAAATAAGTTGAAAAACAATTATGAATTATCAATGGAAGAATTAGATAATATTTCTGATACATTAACAAAGCTGATCTATATTTCAACGGAACATTTGAAGAAAAATAATGAAAAGAATACTACAATTAATTTAACATCAGATTTATATGAAAAATCAATAAACATTTTGTTGCATTTTTCAGATTTAGAGAAATCTACTTTAACCAGTTTTGACAACATTTGTAATGTTAATTAAACTATGTGAACTAATTAATAATTGTGTAGCAGTTTCTGCTATTGGTGAATCATTTATTAAACATTCTGCTTTGGTAATAACTAAATCAAATTAATTTTTATTAAAAATCTGAAAATATTTTGAAAATATATTTTAGATAAACAATGAAGCTGAGAGAACATTAACATTATCTGAAAAAATTAAATTTTTGTTAAAAAATGCTTCAGAATATGATGTTAATATTTGAAAAGAAGATATTATTCAAAAGGCATCAAATGGACACATAATTTCGTTAAGAACGTTGCCCTATTTATTATCCACAAATTGCTTTCAACAATATAAAGAAAATTCGCCCATACTTTTATTGGAAGAAATTTCAGATTCATTGTTAGCAAATGGACAACTCGAAATTTACAATAACTTAGCAGAAGTAACTTATATTAATTATTTGAAACTTATCTTAAATTCATTGTTAATTGTAGGTTATTCTACCTTATTTGACTTCTCGATCATTACTTCATAATGAAGATATGAAAAATTCAGAGAATATCAAGTTTTGTTCTTTGTATAAAAATTTATTTCAAAATCACGTCATCAACCAGTTATAGTAAAATAGAGGACAGAAATTTGGTTTTGAGTTGTATTAATTTTATTACAATAACAGGAGAAAATTAACAAAAAAATTTATTTTTATATAACACGTATGTTGAAAAACATTAATATAAATATTGTATGTAATTAATTTTAAATTTTAGAAATATTTCAACTAAAGAGTTCAAAGATGTAATTTCAATTATTGAATTTATCAAATTTTTAACTGAAACGATACAACATTTCCAACTGAATTAAATATCCAAAATTGGGATAGTATACGAATTGGCCTGTTTTCATGGGTCTTAACAATTTCGAAGAGCATAGAAAATTTCAATGACTCTAAGGTAAGATTTGAGGTATTAGTGAAAAAAAAATTCATAATATAAAATTTTAGGTTGCATTATTTAGTGGAGTGGTCTATGAACTTTTTGCATCATTATCAAAATTTATAAAAGAGGAAAAATCGAAAAGTTCTACTCAATTTCTTTCAAATATAATAGATGAATGGGATGTTTTCGCAAAAGAAGTTAATCTGGTGTTAATTAAATAATAATTTAATAATAATTAAAAACTATCATTTATTAGTAAAAGATATCGGTAAATATTTTATATTTAAAATTAAATTATTTTTCTAATTTTTCCATTTTTACAGTACAAAGTAATAATGTGATTTTTTCATTATTAGATAAAATTGCATCTTGTGTGATATATTTAGACTTCAATACAATTTATAATGTAAATTTATTAATGAATAGAATTGTAAAAATATATTATGTATATTATTCAAATTTTTAGGCTTGTCAAAGCGGTTTTCAGTTGAACGTATTTACGAATTTATAGAATTTTCATTACATAATTTGTTGAATCACTTATTAAGTTAAGTCTTAAATATTTAATGTAAATTAGCTTTTGGTTTTGATAAAATAAAGTCTTTTTTATTATATTATTATATAAATAAATTTAAAACAAAAAAACTTCGATCACTCCAAAATTCTTATATGAACTGAAAAATGTCATATAAGAAATTTCTTTGCTTACATTTTCTTGTGACCTTTAAAGCGCCATCTTGAATTGAATGTTACTGCCTGTCTATTATGGAGGCCTTGACTGTACCAAGGCATCCTAAATATACAGGCATGACACTTTTTTTTAGTTAAGTTGGCGCTTTAAAGGTCACAAGAAAATGTAAAGTAAGAAATTTCTTATATGACATTTTTCAGATCATATAAAAATTTTGGAGGGATTAGAAGTTTTTTTAAAACTTTTAATTCAAAAATCTAATTGGGTGTTATAATTTACTGTTTAAAAAGTAAATAAATTATAGGAAATAGGATAAATGTATAGAAATAATGCCATCATTGTGTTGTGTTCCTGACATTAGAAATATTTGAGCAGAAAATAGTATTAAAGAAATAATTTTGCGTGTTTCACAAGCTGTTAATGAAAATTCAACTGAAAAGTTTAATTTGTTGCATAAATGTTTCTTTCAGAATGATGCTGGTGAAATTTTAATACATCAATAAGTTTTTGAATGTATTATAAATAGTGTTATTGAACCATTATTTACTTAAGGAAAAGTAAATATGATAGGTACATGTGGTAGTCTTGTTGCTCAAGTTATACCAGTTTTATGTGTAAATAATAATGCAATAAAATTTTTATGGAATTATTTTAGTTTAGTGTCAATTCTTTTGTTAATGATAATCTTTCTAAAGATTCACTTGGGAAATAACAACTTGTTGGCAAGATGCTTTATCATGCGAGGATATATCGATAGACGATTCACTTTTGAACGAGTGTAAAACAATTATTGAAAATAAGTTGAAAAACAATTATGAATTATCAATGGAAGAAGTAGATAATATTTCTGATACATTAACAAAGCTGATCTATATTTCAACGGAACATTTGAAGAAAAATAATGAAAAGAATACTACAATTAATTTAACATCAGATTTATATGAAAAATCAATAAACATTTTGTTGCATTTTTCAGATTCAGAGAAATCTACTTTAACCAGTTTTGACAACATTTGTAATGTTAATTAAACTATGTGAACTAATTAATAATTGTGTAGCAGTTTCTGCTATTGGTGAATCATTTATTAAACATTCTGCTTTGGTAATAACTAAATCAAATTAATTTTTATTAAAAATCTGAAAATATTTTGAAAATATATTTTAGATAAACAATGAAGCTGAGAGAACATTAACATTATCTGAAAAAATTAAATTTTTGTTAAAAAATGCTTCAGAATATGATGTTAATATTTGAAAAGAAGATATTATTCAAAAGGCATCAAATGGACACATAATTTCGTTAAGAACGTTGCCCTATTTATTATCCACAAACTGCTTTCAACAATATAAAGAAAATTCGCCCATACTTTTATTGGAAGAAATTTCAGATTCATTGTTAGCAAATGGACAACTCGAAATTTACAATAACTTAGCAGAAGTAACTTATATTAATTATTTGAAACTTATCTTAAATTCATTGTTAATTGTAGGTTATTCTACCTTATTTGACTTCTCGATCATTACTTCTTAATGAAGATATGAAAAATTCAGAGAATATCAAGTTTTGTTCTTTGTATAAAAATTTATTTCAAAATCACATGTCATCAACCAGTTATAGTATAGAGGACAGAAATATGATATATTTAGACTTCAATACAATTTATAATGTAAATTTATTAATGAATAGAATTGTAAAAATATATTATGTATATTATTCAAATTTTTAGGCTTGTCAAAGCGGTTTTCAGTTGAACGTAAATGATCTAATAGAATTTTCATTACATAATTTGTTGAATCACTTATTAAGTTAAGTCTTAAATATTTAATGTAAATTAGCTTTTGGTTTTGATAAAATAAAGTCTTTTTTATTATATTATTATATAAATAAATTTAAAACAAAAAAACTTCGATCACTCCAAAATTCTTATATGAACTGAAAAATGTCATATAAGAAATTTCTTTGCTTACATTTTCTTGTGACCTTTAAAGCGCCATCTTGAATTGAATGTCACAGCCTGTCTATTATGGAGGCCTTGACTGTACCAAGGCATCCTAAATATACAGGCATGACACTTTTTTTTAGTTTAGTTGGCGCTTTAAAGGTCACAAGAAAATGTAAACAAAGAAATTTCTTATATTACATTTTTCAGATCATTAAAAATTTTGGAGGGATTAGAAGTTTTTTTAAAACTTTTAATTCAAAAATCTAATTGGGTGTTATAATTTACTGTTTAAAAAGTAAAATTATAGGAAATAATGCCATCATTGTGTTGTGTTCCTGACATTAGAAACATTTTAGCAGAAAATAGTATTAAAGAAATAATTTTGCGTGTTTCACAAGAAGCTGTTAATGAAAACTCAACTGAAAAGTTTAATTTGTTGCATAAATGTTTCTTTCAGAATGATGCTGGTGAAATTTTAATACATCAAAAAGTTTTTGAATGTTATAAATAGTGTTATTGAACCATTATTTACTTAAGGAAAAGAAAATATGATAGATACATGAGGTAGTTTTGTTGCTCAAGTTATGCCAGTTTTATGTGTAAATGATAATGCAATAAATAATTTCTGATATAAAATTTTTATGGAATTATTTAAGTTTAGTGTCAATTCTTTTGTTAATGATAATCTTTCTAAAGATTCACTTGGGAAATAACAACTTGTTGGCAAGATGCTTTATCATGCGAGGATATATCGATAGACGATTCACTTTTGAACGAGTGTAAAACAATTATTGAAAATAAGTTGAAAAACAATTATTAATTATCAATGGAAGAATTAAATAATATTTCTGATACATTAACAAAGCTGATCTATATTTCAACGGAACATTTGAAGAAAAATAATGAAAAGAATACTACAATTAATTTAACATCAGATTTATATGAAAAATCAATAAACATTTTGTTGCATTTTTCAGATTTAGAGAAATCTACTTTAACCAGTTTTGACAACATTTGTAATGTTAATTAAACTATGTGAACTAATTAATAATTGTGTAGCAGTTTCTGCTATTGGTGAATCATTTATTAAACATTCTGCTTTGGTAATAACTAAATCAAATTAATTTTTATTAAAAATCTGAAAATATTTTGAAAATATATTTTAGATAAACAATGAAGCTGAGAGAACATTAACATTATCTGAAAAAATTAAATTTTTGTTAAAAAATGCTTCAGAATATGATGTTAATATTTGAAAAGAAGATATTATTCAAAAGGCATCAAATGGACACATAATTTCGTTAAGAACGTTGCCCTATTTATTATCCACAAACTGCTTTCAACAATATAAAGAAAATTCGCCCATACTTTTATTGGAAGAAATTTCAGATTCATTGTTAGCAAATGGACAACTCGAAATTTACAATAACTTAGCAGAAGTAACTTATATTAATTATTTGAAACTTATCTTAAATTCATTGTTAATTGTAGGTTATTCTACCTTATTTGACTTCTCGATCATTACTTCTTAATGAAGATATGAAAAATTCAGAGAATATCAAGTTTTGTTCTTTGTATAAAAATTTATTTCAAAATCACATGTCATCAACCAGTTATAGTATAGAGGACAGAAATATGATATATTTAGACTTCAATACAATTTATAATGTAAATTTATTAATGAATAGAATTGTAAAAATATATTATGTATATTATTCAAATTTTTAGGCTTGTCAAAGCGGTTTTCAGTTGAACGTAAATGATCTAATAGAATTTTCATTACATAATTTGTTGAATCACTTATTAAGTTAAGTCTTAAATATTTAATGTAAATTAGCTTTTGGTTTTGATAAAATAAAGTCTTTTTTATTATATTATTATATAAATAAATTTAAAACAAAAAAACTTCGATCACTCCAAAATTCTTATATGAACTGAAAAATGTCATATAAGAAATTTCTTTGCTTACATTTTCTTGTGACCTTTAAAGCGCCATCTTGAATTGAATGTTACAGCCTGTCTATTATGGAGGCCTTGACTGTACCAAGGCATCCTAAATATACAGGCATGACACTTTTTTTTAGTTTAGTTGGCGCTTTAAAGGTCACAAGAAAATGTAAACAAAGAAATTTCTTATATTACATTTTTCAGATCATTAAAAATTTTGGAGGGATTAGAAGTTTTTTTAAAACTTTTAATTCAAAAATCTAATTGGGTGTTATAATTTACTGTTTAAAAAGTAAAATTATAGGAAATAATGCCATCATTGTGTTGTGTTCCTGACATTAGAAACATTTTAGCAGAAAATAGTATTAAAGAAATAATTTTGCGTGTTTCACAAGAAGCTGTTAATGAAAACTCAACTGAAAAGTTTAATTTGTTGCATAAATGTTTCTTTCAGAATGATGCTGGTGAAATTTTAATACATCAAAAAGTTTTTGAATGTTATAAATAGTGTTATTGAACCATTATTTACTTAAGGAAAAGAAAATATGATAGATACATGAGGTAGTTTTGTTGCTCAAGTTATGCCAGTTTTATGTGTAAATGATAATGCAATAAATAATTTCTGATATAAAATTTTTATGGAATTATTTAAGTTTAGTGTCAATTCTTTTGTTAATGATAATCTTTCTAAAGATTCACTTGGGAAATAACAACTTGTTGGCAAGATGCTTTATCATGCGAGGATATATCGATAGACGATTCACTTTTGAACGAGTGTAAAACAATTATTGAAAATAAGTTGAAAAACAATTATTAATTATCAATGGAAGAATTAGATAATATTTCTGATACATTAACAAAGCTGATCTATATTTCAACGGAACATTTGAAGAAAAATAATGAAAAGAATACTACAATTAATTTAACATCAGATTTATATGAAAAATCAATAAACATTTTGTTGCATTTTTCAGATTTAGAGAAATCTACTTTAACCAGTTTTGACAACATTTGTAATGTTAATTAAACTATGTGAACTAATTAATAATTGTGTAGCAGTTTCTGCTATTGGTGAATCATTTATTAAACATTCTGCTTTGGTAATAACTAAATCAAATTAAGTTTTATTAAAAATCTGAAAATATTTTGAAAATATATTTTAGATAAACAATGAAGCTGAGAGAACATTAACATTATCTGAAAAAATTAAATTTTTGTTAAAAAATGCTTCAGAATATGATGTTAATATTTGAAAAGAAGATATTATTCAAAAGGCATCAAATGGACAAATAATTTCGTTAAGAACGTTGCCCTATTTATTATCCACAAACTGCTTTCAACAATATAAAGAAAATTCGCCCATACTTTTGTTGGAAGAAATTTCAGATTCATTGTTAGCAAATGGACAACTCGAAATTTACAATAACTTAGCAGAAGTAACTTATATTAATTATTTGAAACTTATCTTAAATTCATTGTTAATTGTAGGTTATTCTACCTTATTTGACTTCTCGATCATTACTTCTTAATGAAGATATGAAAAATTCAGAGAATATCAAGTTTTGTTCTTTGTATAAAAATTTATTTCAAAATCACATGTCATCAACCAGTTGTAGTATAGAGGACAGAAATATGATATATTTAGACTTCAATACAATTTATAATGTAAATTTATTAATGAATAGAATTGTAAAAATATATTATGTATATTATTCAAATTTTTAGGCTTGTCAAAGCGGTTTTTAGTTGAACGTAAATGATCTAATAGAATTTTCATTACATAATTTGTTGAATCACTTATTAAGTTAAGTCTTAAATATTTAATGTAAATTAGCTTTTGGTTTTGATAAAATAAAGTCTTTTTTATTATATTATTATATAAATAAATTTAAAACAAAAAAACTTCGATCACTCCAAAATTCTTATATGAACTGAAAAATGTCATAAGAAATTTCTTTGCTTACATTTTCTTGTCACCTTTAAAGCGCCATCTTGAATTGAATGTTACAGCCTGTCTATTATGGAGGCCTTGACTGTACCAAGGCATCCTAAATATACAGGCATGACACTTTTTTTTAGTTAAGTTGGCGCTTTAAAGGTCACAAGAAAATGTAAACAAAGAAATTTCTTATATTACATTTTTCAGATCATATAAAAATTTTGGAGGGATTAGAAGTTTTTTTAAAACTTTTAATTCAAAAATCTAATTGGGTGTTATAATTTACTGTTTAAAAAGTAAAATTATAGGAAATAATGCCATCATTGTGTTGTGTTCCTGACATTAGAAATATTTTAGCAGAAAATAGTATTAAAGAAATAATTTTGCGTGTTTCACAAGAAGCTGTTAATGAAAACTCAACTGAAAAGTTTAATTTGTTGCATAAATGTTTCTTTCAGAATGATGCTGGTGAAATTTTAATACATCAAAAAGTTTTTGAATGTTATAAATAGTGTTATTGAACCATTATTTACTTAAGGAAAAGAAAATATGATAGATACATGAGGTAGTTTTGTTGCTCAAGTTATGCCAGTTTTATGTGTAAATGATAATGCAATAAAAAATTTCTGATATAAAATTTTTATGGAATTATTTAAGTTTAGTGTCAATTCTTTTGTTAATGATAATCTTTCTAAAGATTCACTTGGGAAATAACAACTTGTTGGCAAGATGCTTTATCATGCGAGGATATATCGATAGACGATTCACTTTTGAACGAGTGTAAAACAATTATTGAAAATAAGTTGAAAAACAATTATGAATTATCAATGGAAGAATTAGATAATATTTCTGATACATTAACAAAGCTGATCTATATTTCAACGGAACATTTGAAGAAAAATAATGAAAAGAATACTACAATTAATTTAACATCAGATTTATATGAAAAATCAATAAACATTTTGTTGCATTTTTCAGATTTAGAGAAATCTACTTTAACCAGTTTTGACAACATTTGTAATGTTAATTAAACTATGTGAACTAATTAATAATTGTGTAGCAGTTTCTGCTATTGGTGAATCATTTATTAAACATTCTGCTTTGGTAATAACTAAATCAAATTAATTTTTATTAAAAATCTGAAAATATTTTGAAAATATATTTTAGATAAACAATGAAGCTGAGAGAACATTAACATTATCTGAAAAAATTAAATTTTTGTTAAAAAATGCTTCAGAATATGATGTTAATATTTGAAAAGAAGATATTATTCAAAAGGCATCAAATGGACACATAATTTCGTTAAGAACGTTGCCCTATTTATTATCCACAAACTGCTTTCAACAATATAAAGAAAATTCGCCCATACTTTTATTGGAAGAAATTTCAGATTCATTGTTAGCAAATGGACAACTCGAAATTTACAATAACTTAGCAGAAGTAACTTATATTATTATTTGAAACTTATCTTAAATTCATTGTTAATTGTAGGTTATTCTACCTTATTTGACTTCTCGATCATTACTTCTTAATAAAGATATGAAAAATTCAGAGAATATCAAGTTTTGTTCTTTGTATAAAAATTTATTTCAAAATCACATGTCATCAACCAGTTATAGTAAAATAGAGGACAGAAATTTGGTTTTGAGTTGTATTAATTTTATTACAATAACAGGAGAAAATTAACAAAAAAATTTATTTTTATATAACACGTATGTTGAAAAACATTAATATAAATATTGTATATAATTAATTTTAAATTTTAGAAATATTTCAACTAAAGAGTTCAAAGATGTAATTTCAATTATTGAATTTATCAAATTTTTAACTGAAACGATACAACATTTCCAACTGAATTAAATATCCAAAATTGGGATAGTATACGAATTGGCCTGTTTTCATGGGTCTTAACAATTTCGAAGAGCATAGAAAATTTCAATGACTCTAAGGTAAGATTTGAGGTATTAGTGAAAAAAAAATTCATAATATAAAATTTTAGGTTGCATTATTTAGTGGAGCAGTCTATGAACTTTTTGCATCATTATCAAAATTTATAAAAGAGGAAAAATCGAAAAGTTCTACTCAATTTCTTTCAAATATAATAGATGAATGGGATAATGTTTTCGCAAAAGAAGTTAATCTGGTGTTAATTAAATAATAATTTAATAATAATTAAAAACTATCATTTATTAGTAAAAGATATCGGTAAATATTTTATATTTAAAATTAAATTATTTTTCTAATTTTTCCATTTTTACATTACAAAGTAATAATGTGATTTTTTCATTATTAGATAAAATTGCATCTTGTGTGATATATTTAGACTTCAATACAATTTATAATGTAAATTTATTAATGAATAGAATTGTAAAAATATATTATGTATATTATTCAAATTTTTAGGCTTGTCAAAGCGGTTTTCAGTTGAACGTAAATGATCTAATAGAATTTTCATTACATAATTTGTTGAATCACTTATTAAGTTAAGTCTTAAATATTTAATGTAAATTAGCTTTTGGTTTTGATAAAATAAAGTCTTTTTTATTATATTATTATATAAATAAATTTAAAACAAAAAAACTTCGATCACTCCAAAATTCTTATATGAACTGAAAAATGTCATGTAAGAAATTTCTTTGCTTACATTTTCTTGTGACCTTTAAAGCGCCATCTTGAATTGAATGTTACTGCCTGTCTATTATGGAGGCCTTGACTGTACCAAGGCATCCTAAATATACAGGCATGACACTTTTTTTTAGTTAAGTTGGCGCTTTAAAGGTCACAAGAAAATGTAAACAAAGAAATTTCTTATATTACATTTTTCAGATCATATAAAAATTTTGGAGGGATTAGAAGTTTTTTTAAAACTTTTAATTCAAAAATCTAATTGGGTGTTATAATTTACTGTTTAAAAAGTAAAATTATAGGAAATAATGCCATCATTGTGTTGTGTTCCTGACATTAGAAATATTTTAGCAGAAAATAGTATTAAAGAAATAATTTTGCGTGTTTCACAAGAAGCTGTTAATGAAAACTCAACTGAAAAGTTTAATTTGTTGCATAAATGTTTCTTTCAGAATGATGCTGGTGAAATTTTAATACATCAAAAAGTTTTTGAATGTTATAAATAGTGTTATTGAACCATTATTTACTTAAGGAAAAGAAAATATGATAGATACATGAGGTAGTTTTGTTGCTCAAGTTATGCCAGTTTTATGTGTAAATGATAATGCAATAAAAAATTTCTGATATAAAATTTTTATGGAATTATTTAAGTTTAGTGTCAATTCTTTTGTTAATGATAATCTTTCTAAAGATTCACTTGGGAAATAACAACTTGTTGGCAAGATGCTTTATCATGCGAAGATATATCGATAGACGATTCACTTTTGAACGAGTGTAAAACAATTATTGAAAATAAGTTGAAAAACAATTATTAATTATCAATGGAAGAATTAGATAATATTTCTGACACATTAACAAAGCTGATCTATATTTCAACGGAACATTTGAAGAAAAATAATGAAAAGAATACTACAATTAATTTAACATCAGATTTATATGAAAAATCAATAAACATTTTGTTGCATTTTTCAGATTTAGAGAAATCTACTTTAACCAGTTTTGACAACATTTGTAATGTTAATTAAACTATGTGAACTAATTAATAATTGTGTAGCAGTTTCTGCTATTGGTGAATCATTTATTAAACATTCTGCTTTGGTAATAACTAAATCAAATTAATTTTTATTAAAAATCTGAAAATATTTTGAAAATATATTTTAGATAAACAATGAAGCTGAGAGAACATTAACATTATCTGAAAAAATTAAATTTTTGTTAAAAAATGCTTCAGAATATGATGTTAATATTTGAAAAGAAGATATTATTCAAAAGGCATCAAATGGACACATAATTTCGTTAAGAACGTTGCCCTATTTATTATCCACAAACTGCTTTCAACAATATAAAGAAAATTCGCCCATACTTTTATTGGAAGAAATTTCAGATTCATTGTTAACAAATGGACAACTCGAAATTTACAATAACTTAGCAGAAGTAACTTATATTAATTATTTGAAACTTATCTTAAATTCATTGTTAATTGTAGGTTATTCTACCTTATTTGACTTCTCGATCATTACTTCTTAATGAAGATATGAAAAATTCAGAGAATATCAAGTTTTGTTCTTTGTATAAAAATTTATTTCAAAATCACATGTCATCAACCAGTTATTATAGTATAGAGGACAGAAAGGACGGAAATTTGGTTTTGAGTTGTATTAATTTTATTACAATAACAGGAGAAAATTAACAAAAAAATTTATTTTTATATAACACGTATGTTGAAAAACATTAATATAAATATTGTATGTAATTAATTTTAAATTTTAGAAATATTTCAACTAAAGAGTTCAAAGATGTAATTTCAATTATTGAATTTATCAAATTTTTAACTGAAACGATACAACATTTCCAACTGAATTAAATATCCAAAATTGGGATAGTATACGAATTGGCCTGTTTTCATGGGTCTTAACAATTTCGAAGAGCATAGAAAATTTCAATGACTCTAAGGTAAGATTTGAGGTATTAGTGAAAAAAAAATTCATAATATAAAATTTTAGGTTGCATTATTTAGTGGAGCAGTCTATGAACTTTTTGCATCATTATCAAAATTTATAAAAGAGGAAAAATCGAAAAGTTCTACTCAATTTCTTTCAAATATAATAGATGAATGGGATAATGTTTTCGCAAAAGAAGTTAATCTGGTGTTAATTAAATAATAATTTAATAATAATTAAAAACTATCATTTATTAGTAAAAGATATCGGTAAATATTTTATATTTAAAATTAAATTATTTTTCTAATTTTTCCATTTTTACAGTACAAAGTAATAATGTGATTTTTTCATTATTAGATAAAATTGCATCTTATGTGATATATTTAGACTTCAATACAATTTATAATGTAAATTTATTAATGAATAGAATTGTAAAAATATATTATGTATATTATTCAAATTTTTAGGCTTGTCAAAGCGGTTTTCAGTTGAACGTAAATGATCTAATAGAATTTTCATTACATAATTTGTTGAATCACTTATTAAGTTAAGTCTTAAATATTTAATGTAAATTAGCTTTTGGTTTTGATAAAATAAAGTCTTTTTTATTATATTATTATATAAATAAATTTAAAACAAAAAAACTTCGATCACTCCAAAATTCTTATATGAACTGAAAAATGTCATATAAGAAATTTCTTTGCTTACATTTTCTTGTGACCTTTAAAGCGCCATCTTGAATTGAATGTTACTGCCTGACAATTATGGAGGCCTTGACTGTACCAAGGCATCCTAAATATACAGACATGACACTTTTTTTTAGTTAAGTTGGCGCTTTAAAGGTCACAAGAAAATGTAAACAAAGAAATTTCTTATATTACATTTTTCAGATCATATAAAAATTTTGGAGGGATTAGAAGTTTTTTTAAAACTTTTAATTCAAAAATCTAATTGGGTGTTATAATTTACTGTTTAAAAAGTAAAATTATAGGAAATAATGCCATCATTGTGTTGTGTTCCTGACATTAGAAACATTTTAGCAGAAAATAGTATTAAAGAAATAATTTTGCGTGTTTCACAAGAAGCTGTTAATGAAAACTCAACTGAAAAGTTTAATTTGTTGCATAAATGTTTCTTTCAGAATGATGCTGGTGAAATTTTAATACATCAAAAAGTTTTTGAATGTTATAAATAGTGTTATTGAACCATTATTTACTTAAGGAAAAGAAAATATGATAGATACATGAGGTAGTTTTGTTGCTCAAGTTATGCCAGTTTTATGTGTAAATGATAATGCAATAAAAAATTTCTGATATAAAATTTTTATGGAATTATTTAAGTTTAGTGTCAATTCTTTTGTTAATGATAATCTTTCTAAAGATTCACTTGGGAAATAACAACTTGTTGGCAAGATGCTTTATCATGCGAGGATATATCGATAGACGATTCACTTTTGAACGAGTGTAAAACAATTATTGAAAATAAGTTGAAAAACAATTATTAATTATCAATGGAAGAATTAGATAATATTTCTGATACATTAACAAAGCTGATCTATATTTCAACGGAACATTTGAAGAAAAATAATGAAAAGAATACTACAATTAATTTAACATCAGATTTATATGAAAAATCAATAAACATTTTGTTGCATTTCTCAGATTTAGAAAAATCTACTTTAACCAGTTTTGACAACATTTGTAATGTTAATTAAACTATGTGAACTAATTAATAATTGTGTAGCAGTTTCTGCTATTGGTGAATCATTTATTAAACATTCTGCTTTGGTAATAACTAAATCAAATTAATTTTTATTAAAAATCTGAAAATATTTTGAAAATATATTTTAGATAAACAATGAAGCTGAGAGAACATTAACATTATCTGAAAAAATTAAATTTTTGTTAAAAAATGCTTCAGAATATGATGTTAATATTTGAAAAGAAGATATTATTCAAAAGGCATCAAATGGACACATAATTTCGTTAAGAACGTTGCCCTATTTATTATCCACAAACTGCTTTCAACAATATAAAGAAAATTCGCCCATACTTTTATTGGAAGAAATTTCAGATTCATTGTTAGCAAATGGACAACTCGAAATTTACAATAACTTAGCAGAAGTAACTTATATTAATTATTTGAAACTTATCTTAAATTCATTGTTAATTGTAGGTTATTCTACCTTATTTGACTTCTCGATCATTACTTCTTAATGAAGATATGAAAAATTCAGAGAATATAAAGTTTTGTTCTTTGTATAAAAATTTATTTCAAAATCACATGTCATCAACCAGTTGTAGTATAGAGGACAGAAATATGATATATTTAGACTTCAATACAATTTATAATGTAAATTTATTAATGAATAGAATTGTAAAAATATATTATGTATATTATTCAAATTTTTAGGCTTGTCAAAGCGGTTTTTAGTTGAACGTAAATGATCTAATAGAATTTTCATTACATAATTTGTTGAATCACTTATTAAGTTAAGTCTTAAATATTTAATGTAAATTAGCTTTTGGTTTTGATAAAATAAAGTCTTTTTTATTATATTATTATATAAATAAATTTAAAACAAAAAAACTTCGATCACTCCAAAATTCTTATATGAACTGAAAAATGTCATATAAGAAATTTCTTTGCTTACATTTTCTTGTGATCTTTAAAGCGCCATCTTGAATTGAATGTTACAGCCTGTCTATTATGGAGGCCTTGACTGTACCAAGGCATCCTAAATATACAGGCATGACACTTTTTTTTAGTTAAGTTGGCGCTTTAAAGGTCACAAGAAAATGTAAACAAAGAAATTTCTTATATTACATTTTTCAGATCATATAAAAATTTTGGAGGGATTAGAAGTTTTTTTAAAACTTTTAATTCAAAAATCTAATTGGGTGTTATAATTTACTGTTTAAAAAGTAAAATTATAGGAAATAATGCCATCATTGTGTTGTGTTCCTGACATTAGAAATATTTTAGCAGAAAATAGTATTAAAGAAATAATTTTGCGTGTTTCACAAGAAGCTGTTAATGAAAACTCAACTGAAAAGTTTAATTTGTTGCATAAATGTTTCTTTCAGAATGATGCTGGTGAAATTTTAATAAATCAAGAAGTTGTTGAATGTATTATAAATAGTATTATTGAACCATTATATACTTTAGAAAAAGAAAATATGATGATACATGTGGTAGCTTTGTTGCTCAAGTTATGCCAGTTTTATGTGTAAATGATAATGCAATAAAAAATTTCTGATATAAAATTTTTATGGAATTATTTAAGTTTAGTATCAATTCTTTTGTTAATGATAATCTTTCTAAAGATTCACTTGGGAAATAACAACTTGTTGGCAAGATGCTTTATCATGCGAGGATATATCGATAGACGATTCACTTTTGAACGAGTGTAAAACAATTATTGAAAATAAGTTGAAAAGCAATTATGAATTATCAATGGAAGAATTAGATAATATTTCTGATACATTAACAAAGCTGATCTATATTTCAACGGAACATTTGAAGAAAAATAATGAAAAGAATACTAGAATTAATTTAACATCAGATTTATATGAAAAATCAATAAACATTTTCCTGCATTTTTCAGATTTAGAGAAATCTACTTAACCAGTTTTGACGACATTTGTAATGTTAATAAAACTATGTGAACTAATTAATAATTGTGTAGCAGTTTGTGCTATTGGTGAATCATTAATTAAACATTCTTCTTTGGTAATAACTAAATCAAATTAATTTTTAAATTAAAAATCTGAAAATATTTCGAAAATATATTTTAGATAAACAATGAAGCTGAGAACATTATATTAACATTATCTGAAAAAAATAAATTTTTTTTAAAAAATGCTTACGCATATGATGTTAATATTTTAAAAGAAGATATTATTCAAAAGGTATCAAATGGACACATAATTTGGTTAAGAACGTTGCCCTATTTATTATCCACAAACTGCTTTCAACAATATAAAGAAAATGCGCCCATACTTTTATTGGAATAAATTTCAGATTCATTGTTAGCAAATGGACAACTTGAAATTTACAACAATTTAGCAGAAGTAACTTTTATTTTTATTTGAAACTTATCTTAAATTCATTGTTAATTGTAGGTTATTCTACCTTATTTGATTTCTCGATCATTACTTCTTAATGAAGATATTATGAAAAATTCAGAGAATATCAAGTTTTGTTCTTTTTTGTATAAAAATTTATTTCAAAATCACATGTCATTAACCAGTTATAGTAAAATAGAGGAAAGAAACTTAGTTTTGAGTTGTTTTATTTTTATTAAATAACAGGAGCAAAACAAACAATTAAAAAAGATTTATTTTTATATAACACGTATGTTCAAAACCATTAATATAAATATTGTATGTAATTAATTTTAAATTTTAGAGATATTTCAACTTAAGAGTTCAAAGATGTAATTTCAATTATTGAATTTATTAAATTTTTAACTAAAACGATACAACGTTTTCCAACTGAACTGGTTTTCAGTTGAACGTAAATGATCTAATAGAATTTTCATTACATAATTTGTTTAATTACTTATTAAGTTAAGTCTTAAATATTTAATGTAAATTAGCTTTTGGGTTTGATAAAATAAAGTCTTTTTATTATATTATTATATATTAATAAATAAATTTAAAAATAAAAAAACTTCGATCACTCCAAAAATATGATACGAACTGAAAAATGTCATATTAGAAATTTCTTTGTTTACATTTTCTTGTGACCTTTAAAGCGCCATCTTGAATTGAATGCGGCCTGTCTATTTAAGAAGCCTTGACTGTACACAAGCCGTTGAACCGACTTACCGTTGAAAGAAATTATTTTTTTTGGTAGAAAATGGTTAACTTTATTTCATAAAGAAAAAACACAAATATTTTATTGAATTCCGTAGACCGAGTAAGTTTCAGATTAATCTGAGTAATCTGAAATAAAAAACACTTTCAGATCACTTTGATTGAAAAATGGTTGAGTATTGTGAGATAGCAGAAAAAAAACATAAATTTTCCTATTGTTATCAATTTAAAATAATTTTTCATATAAATCTTAACATTGTAACATTTTAAACGAATAAGGAATATTTGTTAATATTATTAATGACACAACAATTGAAACAATAATGATGGAGTAAAAAAAATATTTTATTAAAATAGTTGTAATGAATTTCACTTTAAGTTTTGTTTTAGTATAAGTAAAAGAAAAGGATAGATATATAATTATTTGATATAGAAATTTCTTTGTTTACATTTTCTTGTGACCTTTAAAGCGCCATCTTGAATTGAATGCGGCCTGTCTATTTAAGAAGCCTTGACTGTACACAAGCCGTTGAACCGACTTACCGTTCTTTCTACTTACCCGTACTTACCCGTACTTACCCGTACTTTCTACTTACCCTACTCCAGATGGGTAAGTAGTTTTCTACTTACCCTACTCCAACCGTTTAATTTAAAGTAGGATGATAGGACATTTCTCGTTATTTGCTCTAAATTTTTCTTTCGGCATATCTAAAGTATTATCTCTGTATGCTACTGAATGAATCACATCCAATAATATTAGATCTTGTTCTAGTATAATTTCTATTTTGTAAATTTAATTTCCTCTAAACGAAGATCACTGTTATAATATTTATTAGGATACCACTGAATAATTGTTACTATACCACTGAATAAGCAAAAAACTGGATCAAGCAATTATTCCCTGAGCTTTGACAAACACATATATTACATTACTATTAATTCTTTTAACATAACAGGGCCTTTTATGTGGAAAATAGCACGATTCGACCTTCGTGTAAAATTAATAGATAATAGAGATTAGAGAAGATTATAATTTTATTATATTCATATTAATTCTATATTCAATTCATACCATTTCATTCATATATTGTTGTATTTGACATCTTTCATTTTTCATATTGTTTGACATTTCAAAAACTGTACACAAGCCGTTGAACCGACTTACCGTTGAAAGAAATTATTTTTTTTGGTAGAAAATGATTAACTATATTTCATAAAGAAAAAACACTAAAATTTTTATTGAATTCCGTAGATCGACTAAGTTTCAGATTAATCTGAGTAATCTGAAATAAAAAACCCTTTCAGATCACTTTGATTGAAAAATGGTTGAGTATTGTGAGATAGCAGAAAAAATTTTCCTATTGTTATCAACTTAAAATAATTTTTCATACAAATCTTAACAATGTAACATTTTAAACGAAAAAAGAATATTTGTTAATATTAATAATGACACAACAGTTGAAAAAATAATGTTGGAGTATGTTGGTAAAAGGAGCTAATATTACTTATTTGACGACGAAGATGACGCCAAGGAGAAGAAACAAAACAAATTGTCAAAATTACGCCGCAGTAATTGTGGCCAGAATTTCAGAATGCAAACTTAAGGCAAATTTTCGAATGTTCGAATAACCAAAATTTCGCGTTCAAAAATAGATTTATTTATATTTTACTCGTCGACAAATGCGAATGACATTCATTGATACCAACACAAATTGGTCAAAATGGTTTTACTAAAACATTTTTAAAATTCAAATTCAATAAAAAATTTTTCAAATTAATTTTTTTCGAATTTTTCCTCCATTTTTTTTATAAACAAATTTTGAAATTTCAAAACACAAAAATTTGTTCGTCGTGATTGTGTCTCTAAAGGCGAATTTTGGTCATTCGTTACTCGTCATTCGTCGTGATTTTGTTTTCAACATTAAGATAAAAGCAAAGCGCTATATTTTATTTTTTTCAATGGTATTTGTGTTTCAATTATAGTGTAAAATAAAAATTGCCCGGACGTTCGTCCATGAAGAGGAAATCCACTATGAAAATAAAGTGTAAATGTCAGAAAGATGTGTAAGAAAAATTGTAAAAATATTTAAATTTTAAGTGTAGCTTAAGCGGTCATTTTACCAAGCTTAAGTGCACTTAAGTATTGTTTTAAGTACAAACTGGAAAACACAATTTTTTATTTAAGTGTAGCTTAAGTTTGATTTGATGCTTTTAGTGTTCACCTGAAAACCTTAATATATGCTTTGAACAATATAATTGTCTTATATGAACTATATATGGGCAATAATTCTGATGCGCGAGATTACATAATTTGTGAGTTATTTTATTACAAAATTTGCTATAATTATTAAAATCAACTTAAAAATTGTTCTTATTATAAATTCACTTTATCTAAACACTGAACATTCCCAAAAAAAATAAGTATTGCCTATCTGAAAATTCATCAAACATAACATTATCTGAAAATTCATCAACAAATCATGTTTTGACATCAGCTCATTTATTGATGAGATTATGGAAGAGTTAGCTGATTTATTGATAAGAATAATACAGTGCAGAGTATTGTTAATGAGAATAGAACCAACCACAATCAATAATTTCTCATCAATATAGGGATGTAATATTTCAGCAACAGATTCTAATTCTATAATGTCCAAAATTTAGAGTAAATTTAGAGTAAATAAAGAAATATTTAGAGTAAATAGTAATAATAATTATTACCTGGTCCCATTTCACAAGGTTTCTATCAGCATTGTATTTAAATCGATGCTATCATCGCAACATTGATTAAAATTGTTCAAGTTCAAAAACCAAAGAATACTAAAATTGTGTACATAACCATTCTATCAGATCAATTTAATATTGGTTTTTTGAAGACAGTGTGAATGATGATCTAGTTTTCTACAACCGGCTTCTATAACTTTAATTTCATTTGGAAAAGGTTGTTCAATTCCATGCTTAGACACAATACAAAACTTTGTCAATCATTTCATGTACATATTTGGTGGAGCATTTACGTGTCTACAAAATAGTCCTGTTTCTGAATATACATGATTTAAAGCTGTTTAACTAAACATACATTGATATCTATTAAAAACATTTGTATATGATCTACTATACTATACATCTATAGTTCGGGATCACCGCTGAAAATGAACCCCACCATCCATCATAATGTAAATATGTAAAAAATATTCAAAGCAACATGTAAAAAATCTGGTAATTCCGCAATTGCAAAACTAGGTATGTCACACAAGCAACAGATTGTATTAAATTTGATTGATGTTTTGCCAAAATGATCAACAAATAGTTTTCTTCTACACATTTATAAAGGTCATCGTGATCAACCTAAAAATCAGAACAATTACAAAATTTGAATGAGATGTATATTTTTCTACTTACCCTACTCCAGATGCAACCGTTTAATTTAAAGTAGGATGATTTTTTAAATAATTTATTAAAACATTTCTCGTTATTTGCTCTAAATTTTTCTTTCAGCATTTCTAAAGTATTATCTCTGTATGCTACTGAATGAAACACATCCATTAATATTAGATGTGATTCTTGTATAATTTCTATTTTGTAAATTTAATTTCCTCTAAACGAAGATCACTGTTATAATCTTTATTAGGATACCACTGAATAATTGTTACTATACCACTGAATAAGCGAAAAACTGGATCAAGCAATTATTCCCTGAGCTTTAACAACCACATATATATTACATTAATATTAATTCTTTTAACATAACAGCATCTTTTATGTTTAAAATAGCACGATTCGACCTTCGTGTAAAATTAATAGATTATAGAGAAGATTATAATTTTATTATATTCATATTAATTTTATATTCAATTCATACCATTTCATTCATATATGGTTGTATTTGACATCTTTAATTTTTCATATTGTTTGACATTTCAAAACTGTACACAAGCCGTTGAACCGACTTACCGTTGAAAGAAATTATTTTTTTTGGTAGAAAATGATTAACTTTATTTCATAAAGAAAAAACACTAAAATATTTTATTGAATTCCGTATTTTTATTTTCTGATTTTTTTTAGCGAATATGTTTTTTACAAAAAAATGAAAATTATTTACATTATGTACATGATGTTATTAATATATATTATCAAATTTATAATATAATTAAATGTACCTATTTTTTAGTTTTTAAATGGACTAAATTTACCACTTTAGTTTTAATTAATGCCGTAGAAAAACATTACAACTCTTTCGATTTCAAATTAATAAATTAAATCAAATCAAATTAAATATTAACTAGGAATGCAAAAAAAGAATTTGAATATTTTCTGATTATTTTTTGTTTTATAGGATAAGGATATTACGCAAAGCAGATAGAAATATTTTTAAAGATATCAAAGACAAGAAAACATTTGATTTTGCAAAAAAACTAATTTTTTGTTTTTGTTAAAAAATGTTGATCTTATCCTTATGTACACATTTTGCCATTTTATGTTTTTCTTCTTAAGAGTAGAAATATTTACTGTATAACAAACAAAAACATTATTTTACGATCGTTGCGAAAAATACATGAAATTCAATTTGAAAAACTTAAAAACAACAATCGAACCATGATTACAAAATAAAAATATTACTCCAGGAACTCTTATTTTTCTGCAAAAATACATGACCAAAAAAAAAAATCAATACGTAAATACATAGTCATATATAAGAATAGGTATTTAAATTATATTAATTTTTTTGTAAAAAATATATTCGCTAAAAAAAATCAGAAAATAAAAATATTTTTTTTCATCAACTCAAATCCTGAAAAAACATAAAAAATTCATTCCGCACCTCATATAATTTTTTTTGAAATTCCTGTATTAGAATATTTTTTTTTATCACAAAACAAAATCTCAATTCATATTTTTGTTGTTGTGAAGCACAAAATTTATTGATTCAAAAATCTCTCCACGGCGCAACAAAACATAAACATGTCTCCATTTAAACATAAACATTAGTTTTTAAAGAAGGGAATGAGAGACATTGAGAGAAATCAAGCAATTGCAACATTGTCAAATTAGGCTCATTAACTGTTTTTCTTTTGGAATTTCTAAACGCGTAGTTTTTTTTTTTATCAAATTCATTTAATTAACCACATATAACAGCAAAAGTTTGAGGGAACATTCGAAAATTTGCCTTAAGTTTGCAATCTGAAATTCTGTGCACAATTATTTCGTCGTAATTTTATTAGATTTCAAGTTTACGAATAAGAAATAAGTTTATTGATAGGATTTTCAGTTCAAAATGTAGAAGTGGCTAAAATTGCAAATGATTTAAAAAGAATGGAACTGAAATAATGCTGCGTTATGTGTTAATATCTTTTTTTTAATAAGTTTGAATTTCATTTTGGCTTTTAATTACATATATACATATATTTCTCTTAATTAGTTATAAGTTTGCAAATGAATTTTAATCAAATGTGAATATATATGTTTTTTTTTAATTTTATTAAATTAGTTGTAATGAATTTCACTTTAAGTTTTGTTTTAGTATAAGTAAAAGAAAAGGATAGATATATAATTATTAGATAAATATTTATTGCTATCTCGATTTATGAATGAACGCATTTACATATAGAATTTCAAATGTTTTTTAAGAAAAAGATATGAAGTGTAATTTTTTTGTTTTTTAGTGTAAGATTATTTTGTTTCTAACAAATTATTTATATTTTATGTCGAAAACACAATCACAACAAATGACGAATTTTTCGCTTTTAAACACATGAAATTATATGTAAAACGTGACGAATGACGAATAACCAAAATTTCGCGTTCAAAAATTGATCTATTTCTATTTGACTCGTCCACGGATGCGAATGACATTCATTGATACCAACACGAATTGGTCAAAATGATTTTACTAAAACATTTTTAAAATTCAAATTCAATAAAAAATTTTTCAAATTAATTTTTTTTGCATTTTTCCTCCATTTTTTTTTATAAACAAATTTTAAAATTTCAAAACACAAAAATTTGTTCGTCGCAAATGGTTCGTCGTGATTGTGTCTCTAAAGGCGAATTTTGGTCATTCGTTACTCTTCATTCGTCGTGATTGTGTTTTCAACATTAAAATAAAAGCAAAGCGCTAAATTTTATTTTTTTCAATGGTATTTGTGTTTCAAATATAGTGTAAAATAAAAATTGCCATCAGCTCATTTATTGATGAGATTATGGAAGAGTTAGCTGATTTATTGATAAGAATAATACAGTGCAGAGTATTGTTAATGAGAATAGAACCAACCACAATCAATAATTTCTCATCAATATAGGGATGTAATATTTCAGCAACAGATTCTAATTCTAAAAAACAGTAAATAGTAATAATAATTATTACCTGATGTCAAAACATAATTTGTTGATGAATTTTCAGATAATGTTATGATGTTTGATGAATTTTCAGATAGGCAATACTTATTTTTTTTGGGAATGTTCAGTGTTCAGATAAAGTGAATTTATAAAAAGAAGAATTTTTAGGTTGATTTTAATAATGATAGCAAATTTTGTGATAAAATAACTCACAAATTATGTAATCTCGCGCATCAGAATTATTGTCCATATATAGTTCATATAAGACAATTATATTGATCAAAGCATATATTAAGGCCAGTTTTCAGGTGAACACTAAAATCATCAAACCAAACTTAAGTTACACTCAAATAAAAAATTGTGTTTTTCAGTTTGTACTTAAAACAATACTTAAGTGCACTTAAGCTTGGTAAAATGACCGCTTAAGCTACACTTAAAATTTAAATATTTTGATAATCTTTCTTACACATTTGTCTGACATTTACACTTTATTTTCATAGTGGATTTCCTCTTCATGGACGAACGTCCGGGCAATTTTTATTTTACACTATATTTGAAATACAAATACCATTGAAAAAAATAAAATATAGCGCTTTGTTCTTAATGTTGAAAACACAATCACGACGAATGACGAGTAACGAATGACCAAAATTCGCCTTTAGAGACACAATCACGACGAACTATTTGCGACGAACAAATTTTTGTGTTTTGAAATTTCAAAATTTGTTTATAAAAAAAATGGAGGAAAAATTCAAAAAAAATTAATTTGAAAAATTTTTTATTGAATTTGAATTTTAAAAATGTTTTAGTAAAACCATTTTGACAAATTTGTGTTGGTATCAATGAATGTCATTCGCATTCGTCGACGAGTAAAATAGAGATCTATTTTTGAACGCGAAATTTTTATTCATTCGTCACGTTTTACATATAATTTCATGTATTTAAAAGCGACAAATTCGTCATTCGTTGTGATTCTGTTTTCGACATAAAATATAAATAATTTGTTAGAAACAAAATAATATACTAAAAAACAAAAAACAAAAAAATTACACTTCATATCTTTTTCTTAAAAAACATTTGAAATTCTATATGTGAATGCGTTCATTCATAAATCGAGATAGCAATAAATATTTATCAAATAATTATATATCTATCCTTTTCTTTTACTTATATTAAAACAAAACTTAAAGTGAAATTTATTACAACTATTTTAATAAAATATTTTTTTCATCAACTCAAATCATGAAGTTTTTTTTCTAACAAAACAAAATCTGAACACAATTTATTAATGTTGTGTAGCACAAAATAAAAAAAATCTCTCCACGACGCAACAAAAATGTCTCAATTTAAACATAAACATTAGCTTTTAGAGAAGGGAATGAGAAACATTGAGAGAAATCAAGCAATTGCCATTGTCTAATTGGGCTCATTAACTGTTTTTCTATTGGAATTTCTAAGCGAGTAGTGTTTTTTTTATCAAATTCATTTAATTAACCACATATAACATCAAAAGTTTGAGGGAACATTCGAAAATTTGGCTTAAGTTTACAATCTGAAATTCTGGGCACAATTGGTTGGTTGATTATTAGGGTGGATATAAGAGACTGTCTTATTTCCTTCGCACTTAGGCCTCGCGGCCCGTTGTACCCCCTCCCCTCTAACAATTATAAATCTAGCAATTTCTGCCGGTTTTTTTCTTTTTCACTTCCGAGAAGTCCTCCTAGTAGTAACCCTCTAAGATATTTGCTCTCCTCGCTCTCTGCGTTGGGCATATGCAAAGTACGTGTAGCACCGTTTCCACGTCTTCTCCACATCCTCTGCACATATTGTTTTCTGTAAGGCCCATTCTGGCCGCGTGTCCTCTGAGCATGAGATGCCCTGTAACTACGCCTACATATAACCTTAGGTCGGCTCTATTCAGCGCCAGAATCACTTTTGTTTTTTCCGCATACGGTATTCCCCAGAAATTCTTTGTCTGAATAGCCCCCTCCGAACTTCTCCAGGTGTTCAATTGTGTGGTTTTTTCCCACTTTATCGTGTTTATTTTCATGGCCTGCATTGTTAGTCCAACCACTAACTCCTCAGACTCATCGTTTCTAGCGCCTTCTTTTGCAAGTTTGTCCGCTTTTTCATTTCCTTCTACACCGGAGTGGCCCGGTGTCCAGTAGAGTAAAACTTCATTTGTCACTCCTAAAGAGTTTAGTGCTTCTCTGCAGCAGATAGTCGTTGCTGCCTTCATTTTTTCGTTATTTATTGCTTTGATGGCTCCTTGGCTATCGCAGCAAAAAATTATGTTATTTATACCTCTGTTTAGAAGCATTTCTGCTCCTCTTTTAATTGCCATGATTTCACATTGGATGGTCGTGGCATTCTTATTCATTTTTGTTTTTGTTTCTAAGAAAGGATCTGCGCAGTAGATACCAATTCCACAATTCTCACCTTTCTTAGCCCCATCTGTGTATATCTTTATATGGTTTTCGTATACTGCGTCGGTGATTTTACTCTCACCGTTTCGTGGTATTTTTATCTTAAACCTTCTGTCTGGACATTGTTCTACATTACTCTAATCCCATTGTCCTTCCTCTGTGAAGATTTTTCGGAACTCTTCGCTTACGTTGAGGTCCGTTATTTTCTCATGTGGTGTCTTTCTACTTACGACCTTCCACTCTCCTGTTATACGTAAGCGTACAGCTGTATCCATTGCTGTACGTTTTGTATGAATTTCTATAGGTGTTATGTTCAGCATTGTCTCTAAGGATCTTGTTGCTGTTGTCTTAGTTGCGCCAGTGATGCCTAAACAGCATTGGCGTTGTATCTGTGTGAGTGTTTTTATGTGTTTTTTCCTCTCCAGAGCGGTCCACCAGATTATCGACCCGCAAGTGACCATAGGTCTTATTATACAGGTGTAAATCCAGTGCACTATTTTTGGAGATAAGCCCCACGTTTTTCCAATTGCACTTCTGCAGAACCAGTAAGTTCTTAGTGCTTTATTTTTCCTTTCCTCTAAGTGTTCGTTCCATTTTAGTCTTATATCTAAAATTATTCCTAAATATTTAACTTTCTGTGATAAGTTAAGCCGTGTTCCCCCTATGCTTGGGGTGTTCATATTACTTACTGTCCTTCTTCTATTAAAAAGGCATAGTTCTGTTTCTCTGGGTTCAGCTTGAAGCCATTTTCTTGTGTCCAAACCGATACGAGATTTATGGCCTCCTGCATTTTATCTCCTAGAACTGAGTCTTTTTTGTTGGTTATGATTATAACCAGATCATCAGCGTAACATGTAATCTTAGCTCCTTGTTCTATTAGGGAGTCTAAAAGTGAGTCAATTGCCGTAAGCCATAGAAGTGGTGATAGAATGCCTCCTTGACGCGTGCCTTTCCCCACTATTGCTTCCATTTTTTCGCTACCAAAATTTGCTTGGATAATTCTGTCCCTTAGTAGAGAATTAGTCCATCTTACTAAGTATCCTTCAATACCTTTGTTGTTTAGGCTATTGATTATGCTCTCCGTTTTTATATTATTGAAAGCTCCTTCGATATCGATGAAGCATCCTAGTGCGTATTGCCTTGTCATGAAGGCGTTTTCTATTGTGTTCACTACGCTATGAAGTGCAGAGTCTACTGATCTGCCTTTGATATAGGCGTGTTGACATACGTTGATGTCTTTGTCAATCTTGATTCTCATTTCAAGTTCAACGATCCTTTCTAAGCTTTTTAGTAGAAAGGATGTTAAGCTTATTGGTCTGTATGCGTTAGCTTTACTATAACTAACTTTATTTGGTTTTTGTAGGAATACTACTTTGGCTTTCCTCCATTCCTTAGGTGTATCCTAAGACATGCCTTGTAGATTTCCGAAAGTTTGTTCAGTAGAAGGTTACACCCTTCTTCGAGCATTATTGGGTATATTTGGTCAATTCCTGGGGATTTATACTTCTTGAACGAGTTAATTGCCCATTTTATTCTTTCATGTGTTATCATCCGTTTTACCTTTTCGTTTTCGGTGTTCCATATATTTATATATGGTTCAAAGTCTCGCGAATTTGTGTTGTTTGAGCTTTCCACAAAAGCGCTATTTGGAAAACTACTGTTTATCAGCACTTCCAGTGATTCTTTCATATCTGTCGTCATTGATCCGTCATTTCGTTCAATCGTTCAATTCTGGTTGTGAGTGTGTCTTGGATAAGACTTGTTTAAGTCTAGACACTTCTCTCGTGTTCTGTATTTGCTCCGTGTATTCTTTCCAGGCTTTCTTCTTGGCCTTCCTACATTCAGATTTGTAGCATCTTAGAACTACTTTGTAGCTTTCCCATTGGGATTCCTTATTTTCTTTATAGGCACGATTATATAGTTGACTAGATTTTTGTCTGAGATTTCGTATTTCCCGATTCATCCACTTTGGAAAAACGTTTGTCTTAAGTTTTGTAATTGGACATGCTTCCTGGAAGGATTTCGTAATAGCTTGTGTTATATTACTTACTTCCTTGTCTATCTCTGGGGTAGAATTGAGTTGATTGAATGTCCTCAGTCTACCCTTTAGTCTGTTTCTGTATAGATCCCAATTACATTTCCTTGGGTTTCTAAAATCGCTTTCTTCTGGTTTATCCAGATTTATACCAATGATTATGTGGCAGTGGTCCGAGAAAGAAGGTTTATCGGATACCTGCCATTTTGTTATCATGCGTGTTAGTTTGTTACTTGCTATACTTATATCTATTACCTCTCTTCTATTCTTATTAATAAAAGTTGGCTTATTTCCTTTGTTAAGTATATTCATGTTAGTAGTACTCAAATAATCTAAAAGAGACTTACCGCTATTGTTATCGTTTGTACTACCCGATACTTTATTGTGTGCGTTAGCGTCACATCCTATCAACAGTTCCATCCTGTGTTTTCCGCATATTCTATTATTTTTATGAATTGTTCAGTCGTAAGGCTGGCTATGTCGTCATACGGAAGGTATGATGATGCCATCCCTATCTTCATTTTTGTATTCTCTATGACTACTTCAAGTTGTACCGCAACTGAATCCTTACTGATAAGCTGCGGGATTGTTACAACTTTTAGTAGTTTGTTCACTATTATGCATGCCCTTGGCCTACCTTCACCAGTAGCATAGAAACAGTTAAAGCTCTTGGTACTCCATCCTATTATCCTGTCATCCTTTGTACAAGGTTCCTGGATTAAGGCTAGGAGTATGTTTTCATTTTCCATCCTTTCCATGAGTGTGATCATTGCCACACTACTTCTGTGTAGATTTGCTTGAACGATTATTGTGTTCATGCTTCTCTTTTTGTTTTTTTTTGTTTTTTTTTTTTTTATTCTCGGGAGGATAGTTCTTCTTCCGGGGGCTCAACGAGAAATGTTTTAATGAATTATTTAAAAAATCTTCCTACTTTAAATTAAACGGTTGCATCTGGAGTAGGGTAAGTAGAAAAATATACATCTCATTCAAATTTTGTAATTGTTCTGATTTTTAGGTTGATCACGATGACCTTTATAAATGTGTAGAAGAAAACTATTTGTTGATCATTGTGTAGAAGAAAACTATTTGTTGATCATCAATCAAATTTAATACAATCTGTTGCTTGTGTGACATACCTAGTTTTGCAATTGCTGAATTACCAGATTTTTTACATGTTGCTTTGAATATTTTTTTACATATTTACATTATGATGGATGGTGGGGTTTATTTTCAGCGGTGATCCCGAACTATAGATGTATAGTATAGTAGATCATATACAAATGTTGTTAATAGATATCAATGTATGTTTAGTTAAACAGCTTTAAATCATGTATATTCAGAAACAGGACTATTTTGTAGACACGTAAATGCTCCACCAAATATGTACATGAAATGATTGACAAAGTTTTGTATTGTGTCTAAACATGGAATTGAACAACCTTTTCCAAATGAAATTAAAGTTATAGAAGCCGGTTGTAGAAAACTAGATCATCATTCACACTGTCTTCAAAAAACCAATATTAAATTGATCTGATAGAATGTGACACAATTGATCTAAAATTGTACACAATTTTAGTATTCTTTGGTTTTTGAACTTGAACGATTTTAATCAATGTTTCGATGATAGCATCGATTTAACTACAATGCTGATAGAAACCTTGTGAAATAGGACCAGGACTGGTATTCTGTATTGTGATAAGCGATAATCACCCTTGCGACAGTCAAAGATGACACTAAAATTTTTTGGGATTCTGTATTGCGATCACTTGAATAATTTAAGAAAACGGCAGCATCTTAAAAAATACAATTCGGAAATGGCAGCACAAGTGATTTATTAAATGTCAAAGTGTCAAAAAGAAAACAAAAATAAGTTGCAAATTTTATTAGCGCTATTAATCAATAAAGTGAAATTATATAATAAAAAAAAAATTATATATTAAAAGAGAAAAAACTTAAAGTAAATTTCATGTAACAACTAATTTAATAAAATGTATATTTAAAAAGAAAAAAAAATTTATTGCTGACTTAGACTAAAAAAAACTTAATGTGAAAATCATAACAACTAATTTAATAAAATGAAAAAAAAAAATTATATTCACATTATTGAGTAAAATTCAGTTGCAAACTTATAACTAATTAATATAAAATGTAATTGAAAACAAAATAAAATTCAAACTTATTAAAAACAAATTAACACATAATCGCAGCATTTATTATTCAGCTCCATTATTTTTAAATCATTTGCAACTTTAGCGACTTTTAATTTACATCATGATAAATCTTAAAAAACCAAATCATAAAAAATCTAAAAGTCAAAAATCTTAAAAAACAATACCACTCCAGAATACCAAAAATTTTTAGTATCATCCTTGACTGTCGCAAGGGTGACTATCGCTTTACGGAATACCACTCCTGTATTGTGATAATCACGCTGCGACTGTCGCATATCTATAATTGGTATTCTATATGGTGATTGTCATAGTGACCGTCGCTGTTTTTTTTGTGATTTTAGGGTGACAGCTAATTTGGTGTCACTCATGATAAAAATAAATAAAAGCTTGGTTGTTTTTAAGATTTAAGACAATTTTTTTTTCATATTCTTAGATTAGTTGTAATGAATTTCATTTGAAGTTTTTTTTTAGTATCTGAAAATTTCAGTTTATGAAATTTACTATTAAGTTTTTTTTCTTTTAATATTTTTTTTATTTTTTGCAACTTTACTTTTACACTTGTTGTTGTTGCACTAATAAATTTAAAATTTTAGTTTTGTTTTCTATTGTTTTGACACTTTGACATTTAATAAATCACTTGTGCTGCCATTTCTGAATTGTATTTTTTGAGATGCTGCCGTTTACTTAAATTATTCAAGTGATCGCTATACAGAATACCAAAATTTTTTAGTGTCACCTTTGACTGACGCAAGGGTGACTATCGCTTATCACAATACAGGAGTGGTATTCTGTATTGTGATAAGCGATAGTCACCCTTGCGACAGTCAAAGATGACACTAAAAATTTTTGGTATTCTGGAGTGGCAGCACGTAAAACGTTTACGTTCAAAAATCAACGTGAAGTATTTTAACGTCAAAGATTTTTTTTGGTAGCATGTAAAACATCACGTTGAAAATTTATTCCGAAAATTCGAAAAAATATTCCGAATGTTCGAAAGTTATTTTGACAATCAAACTAACCTATTTAAAACTTCAAAAAACATATGTTTTTCAAATTTAATAGAGGTTTGAAATAAAAAGAAATGAATTTAAATTTTTTAGAATTTTTTTTTTGAATTCTTGTATTTCGCCTTATTATTTTCAGTTTTGAAGAACAAAATTGTTATATAAAAATCGCAAAAATAATAAAAATGATGTGCCCGTTTCAATAGATATAGAATTTAAAATAGACTAAAATCAAAAAAAATAAAATAAAATAAATGTAAACAAACCAATTCAGTTGATATTTTATATGATATTTTCAATGAATTAGAATATTTACAATGAACTAATACATATAGTATTTTATTTGAAGAAATTAAAACACTCAATTATTAAGAAATTAAAAAAAAAATTATTTTATTTTCACATAAAAAATGCTTGAATTATCACAGAAATAAAAAAATTTTTTTTATTGCAAACAAAAATACTTCAATTATTCCAGAAATAAAATGTTATCAAAAGAAATTAAAAATTATAAAATAAAAATTATAAGAACTATAAAATTTAATGTTCTTAAGATTTAAAATTTTATTATAAATATTTAAATTTTATATTTTTATTATTAAAATAACACAAAATTATTAAAAAAAACTATCTTTCTCGTATAAATTTTAGTACACGGTAAGAAAATCATTGACGTTCAAAAATAAACGTATACGTTAAAATCAACGAACGTCAACTTGCTTACATGCTACCGAAAAAATGTATACTTGACGTTTTCGGAATTAAATCAACGTCAACGTTGCTTACATGCTACCAAAAGTGTTAATACGTCTTTTTGACGAACGTGAACAAGTTACGTGCTGCCACTCCTGTATTGCGATCACTTGAATAATTTAAGAAAACGGCAGCATCTTAAAAAATACAATTCGGAAATGGCAGCACAAGTGATTTATTAAATGTCAAAGTGTCAAAACAATAGAAAACAAAAATAAGTTGTAAATTTTGTTAGCGCTATTAATCAATAAAGTGAAATTATATAAAAAAAAAAAAAATTATATATTAAAAGAGAAAAAACTTAAAGTAAATTTCATGTAACAACTAATTTAATAAAATGTATATTTAAAAAGAAAAAAAAATTTATTGCTGACTTAGACTAAAAACAAACTTAATTTGAAAATCATAACAAATAATTTAATAAAATGAAAAAGAAAATTATATTCACATTATTGAGTAAAATTCAGTTGAATACTTATAACTAATTAATATAAATGTGTATTATATGTAATTGAAAACAAAATAAAATTCAAACTTATTAAAAAAAAAATTAACACATAATCACAGCATTTTTTATTCAGTTCCATTATTTTTAAATCATTTGCAATTTTAGCGACTTCTAATTCTAAAACTCGCATGTTTTAATATTTAAATCATAATAAATCTTAAAAAACCAAAACATAAAAAATCTAAAAGTCTAAAATCTTAAAAAAACAACCAAACTTTTATTTATTTTTATCATGAGTGACACCAAATTAGCTGTCACCCTAAAATCACAAAAAAAAGCGACTATCACTGTGACAATCACCATATAGAATACCAATTATGGATATGCGACAGTCGCAGCGTGATTATCATAATACAGAATACCACTCCAGAATACCACTCTAGGATTAAATAAAACAGTGAACATTTTTTTCAAAATTCACAAAATTGTCAAAATGTTTTTATGTATTAAATTTAAATATGTAGCAATGATTTATGAAAATAAATAATTTTTTTGCTACACTTTAATATAAATAAATATTTGCTACAAATAAATTTTTTAAATTGTCAAAATAGAAAATATCAAAATTACATAATAGAAAATTAAAAACGTTGATGAACTGAATAACTGACAAAAAAAATGGAATGATAACATTTACGCTCACATATTATGAAGATGCAATTGCAATTGATGACATAATATAAACGCTAACTTTTGCAACAGATTTTGTTGACTGCAATTGCAATTCAATGTGAACACATCCAATTACCACGCGATTTATTATTTCTTCTTCCTCTATGATAAGTCTATTATTCCTTTTATGAAAGAGAGTTGGTTTAGATAAGTTAAGATATAATTTTGTGATAAAATTAATTTAAATGATTAAAGCGTGCGTAAGCATGGGCCGTTCCTACTAGTATAGTTAATAAAGTTACTGTTTTTATTTTATTTTTATAAGTTTACCGTGACATGCGTCACAACGCAGAATTATTCAGGCATTTTAGACCCACTTCCTGTTAAACTAGGGACTTCAAATTTTGAACACACCTTATATCTAGATTTCAGCACTTTCTACGAAATTTGTTGTACTACTTCCCGTCGGAGTTATTGTTGTTGGAATACGGAGAATAATCGTTGAACGAAAATTCCTATAGTAAACGAATTTCTTCCGTGTTTGAAAACCATCGATCAAGGCATGCCTAAGTAAAAAGTTATTCACATCAATAAATTATATCAGAATAAATATCTGTATTTACTCCCGTTTCAATTATATATGAAGTGGGTTTGGAGTTGTATCACACTATCACAGCTACCAGAACCAGTCAGAAATTTTAAAATGGTAAAAGACGTATATGTTTATTTTTGAAAGAGTATTTGAGTACAAATTTTTAGCTCAGTAACACCTTTGATTCTAGAAATATTTTTTCAGGGTGCTAGGAGTTGCATGGCCAGTTAAAATTTTGAAAAAAAAAAGTAAAAAGCAAATTTATTTATTTTTGAAAAGTTACCTCAGAAAAAATTTTTAGCAACAAATTTTTAGGTTTAGTAACACCTTTGGTTTTTGAAATATTTTTGGCGGGTCCTCGGAGTTGTATGGCAGTTGCTCGAACCAGTCAAAATTTCGACAAAATGTGAAAGGCAAATCGGTTTATTTTTAAGAGAGTACTCGTGTAAAAATTTTCAGCTCTGTAGCCTTTGTAGCCTCTGTAACCTTTGATTTTTGAAATATGCTCGATGAGTGCTAGGAGTTGTATGGCAGGTACCGGAACCAGTCAGAATTCGAACATATCACGGATTCGATTCCAAGTAATAGCAAACCATCCTGTAAAATTTTGTTGAAATTGGTCCATGCGTCTTGAAGGAGTTCTGACATAAACATACATACAAACATTCTTCTTTATATAAGATGAAATAAATTCGATAAATCTAAATTTTCAAACTTATTTCATTTTGTTATAATGAAATAAGTTCGATAATGATTATGTTTGCTTTCATTTAAAAATGTTCTCATTTATATATGTGAATAAAATAGTATACGCTTTATAATAGTATTTTTTAATATAAAAAAAATTGGAAACATCTTGAAGATCATAGGTTAGATTGCTTTTCAAAGTTTAGACCGGCTCCAATAGCTTCCATAGAATTTCTGCAACCCATAAAGGATATTTCAAACACCAAAGTTGTTACAGACTTAACAATTTATATTCATATATTCTATCAAAATTTAAAAAAAAACCGTTCATTCTCCTTTTCAAAACTTTGGTCAGTTAGTACAAATATTAAATGAAATGTCATTCGCTTAGTTTATTCTTTAGCGATTCTGAATGTTTAAAATATTAGCGAATAATTTTAGCAATGACTATGTACCATGACTGTATATATATATATATATAGTCACTGATTTTAGTGTACATTTTAGCTCAGATACTTTCTCGTTAGTGCAGTTAATTTTGCTACGAAAAGTCTGAAAAAGCTATTTAAAAAAATGTGATTTTAAATTATTTTGTGTAATGTTTTTAAATTTGATTTTACAAATAAGAAATGTTAAAACTAAATAAAGTAAAAATAAAAAAAAAAAACTTTTTAAAAACTTGCTTTTTTCAAGGGTTACACAGTTTTGGTAGCAACTTTAAAAGCACTAAAAAGGAGAAAATAAATTAGGTAGCTCAAGGTCAGTTAAAAAATGTAATGTGTGTAATTCTAACATTTGACTTCGGGCAGGAGAAAATAATGTTAGATAAAATGTTTGTACGAAAAAAGCAAATATATGAACTTGCCATGAATAAAAGCAAGGAAAAAAATATTATATTATTTATTTTATTTTATTAAATTTTGTATTTTAATTTTAAACTTAAGTTCTATAACAAATTTTGATAAATTGTAAAATTGTATTTTCTAAATTTTTAGAAGCAATTCAACAAAACAAGGAAATTGAAACTGACTACACCATTCAAATCAGGAAGGCATTTAAGATCGCCAAGAACAAATTCTTTAAAAAACAAACAAAAAAAAACAAATTGTTAAAAAAAAACTATATATTTTTTTTAAAAACTAAAATAAATTATATTTTATTTTTAAAAAAATTTTTACTTTTAGATTTTTACTGATTTCAAATTTGGTTCCGTAACTTAATACTCACAATGACTTCGGGAAGTAGTTCCTTCTCACCAGTGCTGTAACTACTTCAGTTTTCACTGAGTTTAAGAAGTAGTTATTTTTCACCAGTACTGCAATTACTTCTTAGTAATGAGTTCGGGAAGTAGTTCCTTTTCAATAGTTTTGTAACTACTTCTCAGACATGCTGGGAAGAGGCAATTGTTCCGCCCTAGGACATCGTCTGTAAAAGTGAATGCTGCGTTTACATTACGAGAAGTCAAAGTGGAACTACTTACTACTTACTCGATAAATAGTTCAGAAACTAATGCGGAAGTTTATTTAATATCATCAAACATTTTATAAAGCACGACGATAATATACATACATCTACATGATACATCAATATAGTGTCAACTGCACTGTCAACTGTCAATCCATGTACAAGTAATAAGTATACAATGGGTTCGTTCAGTAGCATTAACCAGGAGTGGTATTCTGTATTGTGATAATCACGCTGCGACTGTCGCATATCCATAATTGGTATTCTATATGGTGATTGTCACAGTGATAGTCGCTTTTTTTTTGTGATTTTAGACTTTTAGATTTTTTATGTTTTGGTTTTTTAAGATTTATTATGATGTAAATATTAAAAAATGCGAGTTTTAGAATTAGAAATCGCTAAAGTTGCAAATGATTTAAAAATAATGGAACTGAATAATAAATGCTGTGATGTGAAAATGATTATGTGTTAGTTTGAATTTTATTTTGTTTTCAATTACATATAATACACATTTATATTAATTAGTTATAAGTTTGCAACTGAATTTTACTCAATAATGTGAATATAATTTTCTTTTTCATTTTATTAAATTAGTTGTTATGATTTTCACATTAAGTTTTTTTTTAGTCTAAGTCAGCAATAAATTTTTTTTTCTTTTTAAATATACATTTTATTAAATTAGTTGTTACATGAAATTTACTTTAAGTTTTTTCTCTTTTAATATATAATTTTTTTTTTATTATATAATTTCACTTTATTGATTAATAGCGCTAATAAAATTTACAACTTATTTTTGTTTTCTTTTTTACACTTTGACATTTAATAAATCACTTGTGCTGCCATTTCCGAATTGTATTTTTTAAGATGCTGCCGTTTTCTTAAATTATTCAAGTGATCGCAATACAGAATACCAAAAATTTTTAGTGTCATCTTTGACTGTCGCAAGGGTGACTATCGCTTATCACAATACAGAATACCACTCCAGTAGATCTGGAATCCATTTTGGATCCATGTACCATATATCTGGCCACTGAACTCATTTCACCACAAAAATTTACCGCAATACTAGCGCCATCACCGGAAAATATAATGAGTACTTGTAAAAATAAATTAAATTTGAATGGAATAATATTTATTATCATACATATAATGTATTTTTTATAACTCTTAATTTAAGTTTTATATACATAAATCTTCCTTAAGAATTTAAATTTTCACACTAATTCAAAAAATAATGGCGATTTAAATTTAAAAACTTTCATAAAAAATATAAACTTTTAATTTTTCTTACGGTAGATGTCACAACACTCAACATAAAAATTGTTGTTGTTTTTACATATAAAAAGTCAGATCCATGAAATGTATCTAGAATTTTTTCAGATCCATTTTCATTAACCGCGATACATTAACCGGTACATTTACCACACCGTTCAGTAAACAGATCCATGGATCTGTGGATTTCAGATCCAATGGTTAATTTCACTGAACGCTACCAATGTATTCATAATTTGTATGCTTAGAAGAGTTGCTTAGATTTATTCGAAACTAAAGTTTTCGTGTGTGTTGAAATAATTGAGAAGAGAATAATAATTAAAAACTACTTTTCTTTTGTTATTATATTATAAAAATTAATATTATAAATTTTATATAACAAAAAAAAAAATTTTGTAAAAAAAAAATATATGACTTAAAAGAAAATCGAACTCACAAACCTTGTCATATTAACATGACGCCTTAACCAACTCATCTAACAACCACTTAAAATTATTTCTCCAAAATACAGACATAAAATAAAAATTTATTTTAACTACTACATTGCCCAATAAAATAAATAAATAACAATGCAAGCTAAAGAAAAGCAACTAAAAAATAAATACATTTTAGTCGAGTACAAAACACTGAAGAAGTCTGCAAGTAGTAGACGAAATACGCGTATCTGTATGATAAGCATATCAGTAAAATTAAAAGGAAAATATTCGACTATTTTCACTGTTATACATTTTAATTATTAAAAAATTTAATTTTCTTCAAAAAATGTTTATTTGTTTACTAAATATTACCAAGTTTTTGATGCATATTATAGTTTCTGATAATAAGCTACAAAAATTTTCATAATGTGAATACACTTTGAAATAAGCATTGTTTAATTTAGAATTTTAGATTTGGTTAAGCAGAAAAGAAATTAAAGAAAAGTTTTAATTTATTGCATATCGACATATAGTAATTAGTCTGTTTATTGCTATTTTTGTATGAAGTTGCTCATTTTTTATTTCTTGTTTTTAAATGTAAATTCAACACAGTAATAATTATACATAAGCGCACATAATATATGTAATTACAACTAATAGTATAATTTATTAATACTAAATTAATATAAATATATAAAAAAATAATATTCATATATTTTTAACCATTAAAGAAAATTAAAAACAATACATATATTAATTTATAATAAAATTGCCAGCTCATAAAATTTACTATATCATCGTATTATAATTAATAATTAGATAAGTTACACATTAATTTTTTAAATACGTCTTTTCTTTTATACAAAGCTGTGTTCTCATTTTTCTGTTTACAAAAGAAAATTTAAGAGTACAAACCTAAAGACAGCAAATTCAGTTAATCACATACACTTCCTTTTTAATTATACCTTAATAACTGTTTTAATTCAATAAAAAAGAATGAAAAACCTTTTAATTATACCAGAAAAAAAACTTATGATTTTAGTGATGCTAATCTATTTTGCATTTCTTTCAAATCTTCTTCATCTGATTCTGCAGCGGCTGGTTCTTTCACAGCACCAGCTACAGCACCTTGTGGTACTTCAGGTGCTTCACCTAATTTTCCATCAGTAATTTCCCAAAGAACTTTATCAACTTCTGCTTGGGCTTGTTCTTCCATTTCTTCGGAATCTTCAATGGAATCCATTGTTTCATCTAGCATTTCTTCAATTATACCAGCTTTCATCATTTCTTTGGACATATCTTGCATTATACCAGCTAATTCTGGATAACGTACTAAATTTTGCATAGCTTGCATTACTTCTGTTGATTTTTGTAACGACCCTGATACACGTAGAGTAGCTAAAAACAAAAAAATAATGAAATAAAAATTCTTTCAATATTTAGATATAATTAAATTTAACCATTGTTTAAGATACTTATAGAATACCACAATTTTGAACTAAATTAAATTCACGGTCTTTTTTAAAAAATTTCTATATTACCCTGTCAGTTTTACCGTCTTTGTCCTGCTAGAATTTTATTTTTTAGAGCAGGGAATTGTGTAGAGCTGACCATGGTTGAAGGTAGGTTCAGGGAGATAAATTCCGACTCTTTGAAACGTTGGACCTTGTGATTTATTGATTGATATTGCATATGCAAGACTTACTGGAAATTAATGTCTAAGAAATTCTTATAAAAAAACTTTCATTCTACATCTGATATTTTTTTTATTTTATAAATAAAAGAATTAATTTTAAAAAGATTAACTTTTAAGTCTTAACTTTGGAGCAATTTTTATGTTTTTGTGGTTTGCTAATAATATTATTATTCTATACATTGTTTTCAGATACTTTCATCTTATAGCGCTACAGCTCTGGGTGAGCTTTGGCCTTCATCCCTATGCTCCTCCAAAAAGGATCTTGTGCCGCTTGTCTCCAATTTGGGATTTGTAGGATTTCAGCATCGTTTTTCACGTTGTCTACCCATCTGCTTCTTGGTCTTCCTCTACGACGGCTGCTATCGAGCTTTCTATTCAGTACCACTGCTTGCTTTCTGCTTTCACTCATTCGACTTACGTGGCCAGCCCACCTTAGTCTTTGGGCCTTTGCAAACCGTACAATGTCCTCACTATCAATCATATTATTGAGCTCGCTGTTGCTTCTGATTACATATTCTCCATTCTGTAATATATTTGGGCCGAGTATTTTTCGGAGAATTTTTCTTTCAAATATGCGCAGGCTATTCTCCTCGGCCACGTTCATAGTCCATACCTCACATCCATACGTCACTATGGGTCGTATGAGAGTTTTATATATTGTCATTTTGGTCTTTTTTGATATTAATTTTGATTGAAGCAGTTTTCTGTTTGCATAGTAGCATCTATTTCCGGCCTGAATTCTATTATGAATACAGCATTGCATACTATTATCACTTCTTATTGTTTCTCCGAGGTATGTAAAGGTTGTAACTCCTTCAAAGTTGTACTCTCCAATTGTTATATTCTGAGTATTTCTTATTTGTTCATTTCTTGACATTTTTAGATATTTTGTCTTGTCTTCGTTGATTTTTAAGACTACTTTTCGTGTCTCCGCTTCTAGTTGTACAAATACTTCTGCCATATATCTGTAATTTTTTGCCATGATTACTATGTCATCCGCATATGTCACTATTTGTGTTGTCATATTGAATATACTGCCTTTCTTTTCTAATTTTCCTATGGCGTAATGTAGTATTAAGTTAAATAATAGTGCGGATAAGGCATCTCCTTGCCGTACTCCCGTTTCTATTTCAAATTCACGGGTTATTTGGTTCTGTATTATAATTTTAGCTTTTGATTCATGCATTGTCAATATGATGAGGTTTAATAATTTCTGAGGTATTCCCAAATGTCTTAGAGCTGTTAAAATTATGTTTCTATTTATGCTGTCAAATGCTTGCTTGAAATCTATAAAAAGCATGTGAAGATCTATGTCGTGTTCATAACATTTCTCCATGCTTTGTTTCATGACGAATATCTGGTCAATCGTTGATTTTTGGCTTCGTAATCCGCATTGGTACTCTTCCAGTATTTCTTCAGCAAAGTAAGCTAATCAGGAGTATATGACATTGGATAATATTTTGTAAGCACAGCTTAATAACGTTATCCCCCTGTAGTTGCTGCATGTCATTTTGTCTCCTTTTTTGTGAATTGGACAGATTAGCCCCACCTTCCACTTCTCCGGAATATTTTCTTGCACCCATATTGTACATATTAAGCTATGTATCTTTTTATGCAGAAATTCTCCACCTTTTTTTAGAAGCTCAGCTGTTAGCTTATCTTCTCCAGGAGCTCTTCCATTCTTTAATTTATATATAGCTTGTTTAACTTCTTCGTATGAAGGTGTCATAATTAATGGCTCTGCTGTATGCATTGTAATCTGCTGCCGTTGTTGTTCCTCGTTTCTTATATTTAATAGTTCATTGAAATATTCATACCATCTATTCATAATGTCGTCATTTTCTGAGAGCGTCTATCGTCTATCTTTGCATGCATTTACTCTTGGTTGGAAGCCTGTTGTCTGTTTTTTAATACTATTGTAGAATTTTTTCATGTCACCTTGATAATGTTCGTTTTGTATTTGTTCTATTTTTCCTCATATTTGTTCTACATATTTTTTTTCACATTTTCTTTTTTCTCTATAATTTTCCCTATTTGTTCTTGTATCTCTTTGTAGCATTTTTAGTCTAGCATTGTTTTTAATATTTATCGCTGTTTCGCATTCGCTGTCAAACCATTCTATGTTTCTTTGCTGAGGTATAACACCTACAGTATTTCTGGCCGCTGAACTTATAGCTTCTTCCATTTTTCCCCATTCGCTATTCACATTATATGATTGCTCTTCATTATTTTCTTGTACCGATTCAAGTTTTCTTTGTATGTTGCATTGAAATAGCATAACATTCGATTCAGTGTTTAGTTTGTTTTTGTCCCATTTTATCCTACGAAAACCTCTACTTTTTCCTGCGTTTTGTCTAATATTCACTGTTTCAGATACTTTAAACATGTCAAATGTACAACATTTTCTTGACTTGACTATTATGTGCTCAAATTAAAAAAAATAATATACCTACAAAATTTTTGCACAAAAAAATTCGGAACAAAACAGATCAATTTAGAACTATTCTAAACAATCTACTCAACAACGATCAGAGCACTTTTGGCAAAAAAGTTAAATTAACGGATTTTTTTTACTCTAGATCGTTCTTGAACAGTTTATTAAATAAACCTAATAATTCACTGATAATTCACTGATTCAGAACGTATGTTCTGAACCCATGCGCGTGCATATTTTTTGTATGAAAATTTGAGTTCTCTCAATTTTCAAAAATGTTCGGAACATTTTTTTCTCTCCGGAACAAATACTTTAATTGCTGTCATTTTATGTTAATAACGTTGATTTAACTTTAACTTTGTGTTCGGAACAATTTTTTTTTTGCTGTCATTTTTAATTTTTTTGACATTTCTCACATTACAATTTACAAAGCATAAACAAAAATAAACAAAAAGTTCATAAAAATATTGAAAAACCAATATTTATAACACTTCTACACAATTTTGTATTTATTTTATATTAAAAATTATTGTATATTAACAATATTATTTTATTTATTATTTAATAGTTTTATTTATTTGAATAACAATGATTTGATATATTGAGATTGAAATAAACAAAAAATTTTAAATTAATTCAAATCAAATTCAAATTTTAATAGCTGCTGTTTAAATTTCTTTTGTTCGGAACACAATGTTCTGAAACAATGAATCGCAATCATAAGAATTCTCTTTTAACAAAATTGTTCCGAACTAAATGTTCTGAATCAGTGAACTAAGCATTAGCGAATGTAATATATTTTATTTTTGTATTGAGGTACTTTAAATTTTAGTTTTCTATTAGCCGACAGATAGATTTTTATGTAGATTTTAATAAATATTATATTTTTGTTCTTATAAAAAAAATAATTGTCACAAAATAATTGTTTTAAAAAACTTCAATTATTCTATTTTAGAAGTTCTTCAAATTACTTCGAAATAATTTTAAATTTAAAAAGGAATACAACTAATGAAATCATATAGATATACATATACCTCAGATTTGCTATACGGTTTAATGGAAAATCAGCTTTATTATGAGTTGTACTCCATCATTTCAATTTATCCTTGGTAGGTAAATACCATATTTTATTTTTGAATTGATTTTACTTAGAAAACAACTGTATACGTAAATAATAATTTATTTAAAAAAATTTTTTTGTAGGTATGTATATTAAAATGTCTTACATGTGGTGAAATTTTAAATTGTTAAATTAAAAAAATAAAAAAAAATATGTATATAACTTTGCTTAGTCTCCTTTTAAATATCTATATTTTAAAAAATAATAAGGAACATCGGTTGTTAGATGAACCTTATGTAATTAAATCATCATAATTCATCATAAGACTTCCTAACCAAAATACAGTAATATTATATTATATTTATTGTACCTACAGGTAGGTAGGGTAAATCCTAATTGGTATAATATATATTATATGCATAAGTAATAAGTAATAAGTATATATACATAATTTATATGCTTAGATTTATTTTAAGCCAAACGGTTTCGTACTTTGTTGAAATAATTGAAAAGATAAAATTAAAAATTATTTTTTTTTTTTATTAAAAAGATATTGTTTTTTGTTATTAATTATATTATATTATAAAAATTAATATTATAATACATAATAATAAATAAAATTTGAATTAATAGAGAATCCAATTCACAAAAATTTGTGATATTAAAACCTATATTAATAATATTATTCTACTAATTAATTTTTTTTCCTTCTAAAAGTGCAAAAAATCAAATGCGATAAATAAAAAAAAATAAAAAGAATTTGACTCAAAAGGGAATCGACAAAAATTTCTGATATTAAATGATGCTATGACAAACTCAGCTAATATCTTATAAAAATTGTTTACCCAAAATATACACATAAAATAGACATTGATTTTGTCGCCACGGCGTACATCATTGATTCATTCACATAAAACAAAAATGGATTTTGATCGCCACGACCTGCATCATCACTGATTGATTGAATGAAAAAAAAATGAAGCACACAAAAAACGACGAAAAGTGTCTTCAAAATCGTGCTCTTGTGTATTATAATATATGATAAAATAAAAATTGATTTTGATCGTCACGGCCTGCATCATCGCCGATTGATTTAATGAAAAAAAAAAACGAAGCACACGAAAAACGACGAGAAGTGTGCCTTCAAAATCATTCTCTTGTGTATTATAATATAGATATGGGTTCGTTCAATACAATTAACCGGTGGATCTGGAATCCATTTTGGAACCATGTACCATGGTTCTGGTATGAACGCAATTTACCACAAAAAGTTACCGCAATATTAGCGTTATCACCGGAAAATATAATGAGTACTTTAAAAATAAATTAAATTTGAATGGAATAATATTTATTTTCATACATATAATTTATTTTTTATAACTCTTAATTTAAGTTTTATCATTGATTAAGAATACTATAAATATAGACATTTTCATACAACAACAAATTTTCAATTAACTTTTTCAAAATTAGTTTAATTATATATATTTTACGCCGTTTATTCAATGTGTTAGTGCATTCTCTATTCTCAATTTGTATTTTGAATTTTTTTAATGTTTTATACGACTTTACCCAACAAACCATAGGAAGAATGTGTTCTTCAAGAAGAAACATATACAAATCCCCCGGGTTAACTTTATGCGAATCTTCGCCTGGAAGAATTAAAAGCGAATGAATTACGTTTCATTAAAATAAATGTTCTCTTAGAAGAACAAATGGCGAATGAAATAAAAGAAATTTAGACGAATGTTCCCTTGAAAAAATTAAAAACGAATTAACTACGTTTCATTAAAAGAATGTTTATTTTTGTTTTCTTCATTTTGAATATATTTTTCATATATGTACAAAATTCAAAATTTTTTAATGTATTGAATTATAAAATTTTTTAATATATAATTTTTTAAATAAATAAATATTAATAATTAAATTATGATGAATTTTATTGAAAATTATCTTAAGTCCCTGAAACAGATATTATCTTCTTCTAAAAATTCTATTTTTATTCTTCTAAACATTCGCATTTCTTTCATATATGAACTCATATTATGTCCTTCTTAACATTCGCTATTTATTCTTCTAAACATTCGTATTTTCTTCTTCCAGAGGAAGCTAATGCGATTCAATTTACGATTGTCAACCTTTTCATAATACTAATGAATCGCAGAAGAATAAAATAAGAATTCGCGGCGAACAAGTACATTCTTCTAGGGGATACTTCCGCGATAATTATGCGATTCTCATGGTTTGTTGGTAACAGAACATTGTAATAATAGGATTTTTATTAAAACCATTTTGACCAATTTATGTTGGTATCAATGAATGTCATTCGCATTCGTCGACGAGTAAAATAGAAATAGATCTATTTTTTGAACGCGAAATTTTGGTTATTCGTCATTCGTCACGATTTACATATAATTTCATTTTTTTTTTTTTTATAAAAACTTGTTTTCCAGCGTTAGAGTAAAATTTTGGTATAACAGTGTAAATAGTCGAATATTTTCCTTTTAATTCTACTTAAATCGAGTACAAAACACTGAATAAGTCTGCAAGTAGTAGACGAAATACTCGTATCTGTATGATAAGCATATCAGTAAAATTAAAAGGAAAATATTAGACTATTTTCACTGTTATAATTTACGATTGCCGCGGCGATGTAAACCTTTTCATAATACTAATGAATCGCAGAAGAATAAAATATGAATTCGCGGCGAACAAATACATTATTTTAGGGGATACTTCCGCGATAATTAAGCGGTTCTCATGGGTTGTTGGGAATAATATAAACAAAAACGATGTTCCGTTAGAAGGAGATATATTTTAAGAGAGTTATATTTTAACAATGGCTCAAGATGTTGGTGAAATTGAAGATAAATCAATTCCTAACATCGATGACACAAATATTATGGAACAATCTATATTAGAACCTTTTCCAGAAGTTAGTGTTTAAGAAGAGAAAAACAAGCTTTCGAATTACTAATTGACACTAGGTTTACATCAAAATAAATTTACGCATAGGTATGTATATATTTTATAGTTTAATATTTTTGTATTAATTTAGACAATGCTTGTTCCTAAATATCAAGATGGTAAGACTGATGAAGCTTTTGACATATTAAAACCGATTATGATGAACTTGATGTTTGGAGAACAAAACAGAAAGGTCGAAAAGCTGGTGGACAAGAAGCAAATGAAGTGAACGCTGAACGCTGGGTAGCGCAGTAGGTAGAGCGCCTGCCGAAAGGTCCCGGGTTCGATTCCCGATGAAGCAAAAAAAAAAAAAATGCTTCATTGGTTTTTCGAGCTGGTCTAGTACCCTTTGTCATTGGGATATAATAAATGACAAAAAATAATTGAGTATAATCTGGTAACGAATTAAATAAAATGGAGCTATTCTATTTAAGAAGGCTTAATTCCTGACGATAGTAGTAGTTTTCCACATTTAATGAGTAGATAAGCCAGTAATTTGTTAAAATAAATACTCAAATTATTATAGATATTGTAGTGTAAAATTGCAGTACCGTACTTAATTAAGCACGAAAAGGTGATTCTACCTAAGTTATTGTCAAGATCATAAAAAAAAAAAAAAAAAGTAAAAACAATCTTACATCCAAAAATTATTGTAGGTATGAAAGAATTCCGTTCTGATTTACCTTGTTTAATACATAGCCGTGGTCTTCAAGCTATACCATTAACTATTACAGTAATTGTTTTAATAAAAACAATATTATTATATTAAAGAAAATATATTAAAGAAATTTATATAATTATAGATTGGAGATTTCATTTTAACACCAGACATATTTATGTGTTTAAAGAAAATCAATATCAGATTTCATTAGTTCATTAAATTGTGGTCGTCTTTACAATCAATGTATTCAAATGCAAAGGTTTTATGCAAAACCAATTCTCTTAATTGAATTTGATCAAAATAAACCATTTCATTTAAAGGTATTTATAATTCTTGTCATATAATTGTCATGTATTTGTAATTTGTAAAAATTATTCTGAAAATAAGATAAATTAAAATTATTTAATAAAATATAAAACCTTTAAATACATTTTTAAAGCAAATTTTTTATTGTAAAATTTCTTTTATAATTGATTTTGTATAAACAAAAAAGTACTTATAAATTTATTCTAAAAAAAATTTAGAAACAGGTTTAATAGGATTAATCTAGATTTTCGCAATGCCATCAGAGAATGTTTGATAATTATTATTAACAATAATTTCATTATTTGAAATTTGCATCCAGATATAAATTTCACTTTCACAAAATCGCGCACAAAAAATATGAATAAACAAAAATATTTTTTTTTTGCGAATGTTTAGTGTGGAACTAAACCAACTCGCATGGAAAAAGTTGTTCACGACTTGTTACACACACACTATCGAAAGTTCCGATGCATCTAATTTGCCTTATCACCCGACAGACATAGTTTTCATTCACTGGCTGACAGTCAATCAAAATTAAAAATAAAAAAACCAAAAGCGAATAGCTATTCTATCAGAGAATTTAAAATTGTTTTAATTTTTTCCCCCCATAGTATGAGCAAAATTTTTCTTTGGGGTGTTCTCGTCATATTGAAAACGTCTAAGAAAACTTATTTGAGATGAACTATCTATGTATATATAATTTTATTAATGTATATATAAAGTGATAAGGAAACTTTTGTCTGTTAATAACATTGTTTCCACCACGTTTACGTAAAATTCAAAATGCATTTATTTATTTATTTAACAGTGGACCTGCAGATAAATCTACAGGCCAACTAGAGACCCTTTTCCCTTTCGGGATGTTGGCCTTTAGAATATAAAGGTAAAGTAAAAAATTAGTATCTAAGGAATAATGTAAATGATTCGAATGAAAGAATTAACAATTCAGCAAATTAACAATTATTTACCAAACCAACCAATACCATACCAACACAGTTGTACGGAAAAGCAATTTTGTTTCAGTTCTTTTTGCAAAGAAATATCCAATAAGCCAAAAACAATTCACCACATTGACAAAAACGAATAATGGGTTCTTGAATTTATTTTTTACTTTAGTTTTAATTTCGGATGATTTAATGTAATTGAATTTTGAAATTCAAATTTATATGCGAAAATTCCCTGTTTTTTAACTGAAAATTTCAGAATATATAAATAAAAATTAATTTTATTTAAAAATTATTTTATTTATATATTTTTCTGTACTGAAATATTATTTATTAAATAACAAAAAAATGTATTGAATTAAATTTTGTTTACATTTGTTTGTTTACACTTTGTGTTTATAACAGATCCTCACAGAAGATTTGCGTATGTATATAAGTAATGTTTTCATTTTATTCAAAAATTATGAAAGAGGATATTTTTCTGTTTCATGCAAAAATAACGCTCCATTTTTAATTTTTTTTTTTTAATTATTCTTATTTTGTGAAAGCTGGTTATAGTTCTCATATTTACCATAAGAAAGAGTGTTAAAAGATTTGCTAACTTTTTTGCTCTACGAAAGTGAAAAAAAAATCATCCGAGTGAATACTATCCGGCTCATTTTTTGAAGTGAATTACATACAGAAGTTGAAATTTTCAAGAAAAATTTGTTGGTATTGTTTGGTGTTTTAAACAAATATGAAAAATATAGTTAAAGAATATATTAAAATTATTATATAATAAAATAGTAAATTTAACTATTATTAATAAAAGCTTAGTAGCTTAATAGTGTTTATAGAAAAATTACACAAATAGATTTATTTTTATTTTTACCTACATATGTATGTCAACATTAATTTTTCACTTTATTCACTTTACACTCACTTTTTGAGTCGGAAAGTGAATGCTGCGATACCGAAATTGTCATCCGGACGGAAAAAGAGTGAAGTGAATGGCAAAGAAAAGGTTGCGATAGGCACATTAATCGTGTGTCGGGTTATTTCTTAAACAGTTTACAAAATCAATTTTTTTTAATTTTTAATGGGCGGAGTTATAAGTTTCTGAACATGTTTAAATAACAGAATACCGAGTGAATCAGTATCTATTAACACTACCTTCAATCTTATGCCACCTTCAATCTTATATGTATAAAATTACACACAGGTAATCATTATAACTATATAGGTGTGGTTTACTTTCCCGACAATTCAGACGAATGCTCTTACAATGAGCTTTATGACATATGTAACTCAATAATATCTTCTATTAGTGTATTAGTGAGGATGGCACCATATTTGTTTGTGCAGATTTTAATCGTCCCTCCATATCTTTTATCAATGATTATTCTGCTAACCAATTATTACCAGTAAATTTTATGGATAAAATTGATTTTAATCTCATTAGTACCTTTTATGGAAATGTTATGCAACAAGTTAGCCGGAGTCCCAATAACAATGGAAGATGGCTCGACTTAGCGTTTTTCAATGCTTATGATAAAGTGGTATTTAGACTTGCTAATGAGGGAGAACATTTTTTTGTAAACTCGCTTCACCACAACGCTTTCGTTTTAGAATTATTCACTGCCAATCACCAGTTTTCCAAAAAGTTCAACAATGAATTATGATTTTCAAAATGCAAACTATGATTGCATTAATACAGCCTTGTCTTTTATAAATTGGAACGAAGTCCTGAACCTGAATAATCTAGAATATATTACTTAAAATTTTTACACAATATTGTTTTCTATTTTTAAATCTAATATTCCAAAAATAATTGAGAAAGACAAGTTGAAAAAACCTTGGTTAAATAATGATTTGAGAAATTAGCGTAATCGTAGAAATAAACTACATAAAATAATTAAAAACACCATGAAGCCAAACATTTGACTAGTTAATGAATATAATAAATTAGTAAATGAATTTAAAACTAAATCTAATGAAGCTTATAATATATACCTACAAAATATCGGTAATTCTACTTTAAACAATGCCAGGCAGTTTTTTGATTTTGTTAACATGCGTATGAATTACGCAATTTCTTCGTGTCCCATAGAAATATGCAACTTTTTTGCACTTAAGTTTCAGGAAATCTATCGACCATCCCCATCCACTATGTCAGATGACTTTGCGTTTCAATCCAGAGACAACGCCACTTCTCTTATTGAAAATTTAAAATTATCTGAAGATGTTTTTCTTTGTACTTAGATATAAAAAAGGACCAGGACCAGATCTTTTGCCTCCTATATTTTTGCATAAATGTATTGTAAATTTAACCTTTCCCCTAACTAGTATTTTCAAAAAATTACTCACCCTGGGCCTTTTTTCTTCTTTTTGGAAGACATCCTTTCTAGTTCCGATTCATAAAAAAAGGCGATAAATTCGTGATCGATAATTACAGAGGTATTGCTATATAATCCTCTATTCCAAGGTTATTTGAAAAACTTATAACTGAAAAAATTACTCCCTTTAAAAATCCACTACTCAATAGTGAACAGCACGGTTTTAGAAAAGGTCGGTCTACTAACCACCAACTTTTTAGTGTTTACAACAGATATAATTTGCTTAATGAAAAAAGGGTTTCAGGTTGATACTATTTATACAGATTTCAGCAAAGCATTTGATCGCATCGATCACAACATCCTAACACTGAAGCTGATAAAATTCGGGTTTAACGGTTCTATACAAAGTTGGCTTAGTTCATATTTTACTAATAGATGACAGTTTGTTAAGTTTTAAGGTATGAAATCCAAAACAATATCTGTAACCTCTGGTTTACCACAAGGTAGTCATTTATGGCCACTTCTTTTTAATATCTATATTTCCGATCTTTCTAAATGTTTGACAGGAATTTCTCACCTTGCCTATGCTGATGATCTAAAAATGTATCATGTAATAAAAACTACATCAGATTTCACTTTTCTTCAATCTAAATTACATAATTTAGAAATGTGGTGCACTAAAAACAAGCTTGATCTTAACGTTCAAGAATGTTATGTCATAAGTTTCACCCGTAAAAGATCTACAAATACAAAATCTAATAATTTAACTATTTCTTAAAAAACTCTCTTTTGAAACGTGTAAATCATATAACAGATTTAGGAGTTATCTTAGATTGTAAATTGAATTTTTATCTTCAATATGACACTATGATCTCTAAAGGTAATAAAATACTAGGTTTTATAAAAAGAAGAGCAAAAGAATTCAACAATATCTGGGTAACCTTATTCTGCTCTCTAGTACGATTATATTAGAATACGGATGTATTATTTGGGATCCTGCTTTCTCAGTTCATAGTATTAGGATTGAATCTATCCAAAAGCGATATTTGTTATTTGCTTTAAGGAATCTCTACGACCCAAGAGATTTTCATAATCTTCCATCATATAATGATAGACTACAGAATATTAATATGCTTAGCTTAGCGTCCCGCAGAATTATGCTATCATTCTGCTTCACCTTTGATGTTTTAACTGGTGATATCGATGTGCATTACATTAAAGACAATTTTAAAGCTAATAATGAAATCAGACCAACAAGACACACCAAATTTTTGGTTGAATATAGCCACAGAACAGAACACGGTAAGAATGAACCTATCAATAGATGCAGTATCTTATTTCATTAATTTAGCAACCTGTTTTCATACACAACTTCAAAAAATTCTTTTAAGTCAAATATACACATGACCTTAATATACAGAAATACTAACCTTGATAATCTTAAGAAATTACAATAATTAAAAATGCATAATATTAATTGTAAACAGAACTCTATCTGTAAATTTTTTAAGCAAAATTATTCTTTTTCTTTTTGCGTTTGGTTTGAATATTAACAAAAACATTCCAACCTACCTAGCAAACATATATATATATATATATGTACATATATACATATATACCAGTGACGGGGCGTGGAATTTTCAACAGGGGAAGCACTATAAAAGGAAGCATCAGTTTGCTTTGGCTTTTCTTTTTCTATTGAAATTTTTGCTAATTTCGACAGTCAAAGTTTTTACTCACATCTACTTCTCAAAGTAGTTTTAATTATGGTTAGGCAGAAAAACGATCGCTCAACTGAAGCAGTTATTATGTTATTATAAATTTACAAAGTTGGGAATATTTATTAAAAGAACTGTTTAATCCAGTTTGAATTAAAAATGTTAATATTTGCATATACTGATTTTGTTATTTAAATTTTCATCTGAAAATATAACTTTAATTTAAGCTCTGACTTTAAGAAAGGAATGTAAAAAAGTGTAAATACGAATTTTCTATATTTATGTTGGAAAATACCACGTATACGAATTAAAAGATTTTACTGAAAAATGCTGATTACATCGTTTTATTGTTGTTGTTGTTATTAGTAGAGCAAGCACTGGTTTACCATCTTTAACAATTAATAATTTTTCCTCAAAACTTCTAACAGAAAATGATTTTTTCTTAAAATTTCAATAACACAATTACAATTATCTATTTTAATTATTTATAAATAATAAAAAAAAACATTTTAAATTTTTACATTTGTTAAAAAATTGTTTCAAAACTGCATAAAACAAAATTATGGCTGAAAATAAACAATGTAGCATTCAATAACAAAAAACTATAGAATTACTTAACACAAATCAATACTACTCTCTAAAAAAAACCCAAAACTACATACATTATTTATATAAATATTAATTCTCATTTAAGTCAACAACCACAATAATGCATAAAATTAATTCATTCCCTGATACTTTTTTTATTTGTAAATTCATTTTGTGTCATGCGATATTTTGTTGTTGTTTCCCTAGATAATCTATTTTCTATCAGATATTTTCTAATTATATCAGGTAAATTTGGAATGAATATCAGCCACTCATTCAAATTCAATTTTTTTTCCTTCTAAGATTTTATTTTATTGTCGCTTCGTTTATTATTTTGTTGTTGTTGCTACGAAACTAAATAGAGACAGTGTGTTTGAGTGTATGTATATTTTAAATGCGAAGAGAACTGAGGAGAATGATATTTAAGTTGTCATTATATTTTTTTACAATGTATAATTATTATAGCATATTGGTGAGAGAATAATGATTTTTAATAGGCATTATTTTCAAATATTATAAATTTGTGGTTGTTGAATATCTCTTGTTGGCTTGTATGATTGAAAGAATAATAGAAAATAATGATGTTTATATAGGCATTATTTTCTAAACATACATAATGTAGTTAATATCAATGCATATAATTTTTGCTTGAAATTTTTTTTTCATTCGTTTTGAATTTTTGTATTTAAGTAATTTTTATATTAAATTAAATATAAATTTTATATTAAGCTGTAAGAAATAATAAATAATATTTCATTTGGGGAAGCACTAATTCAACTCAATATATGGACGCTTCGTGCCTGATACATATATACATATATACATATATACCAGGCACGAAGCGTCCATATATTGAGTTGAATGAGTGCTTCCCCAAATAAAATATTATTTATTATTTTTTACAGCTTAATATAAAATTTATATTTAATTTAATATAAAAATTACTTAACTACAAAAATCCAAATCGAATGAAAAAAAATTTCAAGCAAAAATTATATGCATAGAATGATATTAACTACATTATGTATGTTTAGTTTTCTAAAACATCATTATTTTCTATTACTATTATTCTTTCAATCATATAAGCCAACAAGAGATATTCAACAACCACAAATTTAAAATATTTGAAAATAATGCCTATTAAAAATCATTCTTCTCTTACCAATATAGCTATAACAATTATACATTGCAGAATTATTATAATGACAAATTAAATATCATTCTCCTCATTTACAATATACAACAACACTCAACTTCAACATCAACACACACTGTCTTTATTTAGCAACAGCAACAAAATAATAAGAGAAGCGACAATAAAAAAAATCAAAAGGAAAAAAAATTGATTGAGTTGCTGATATTCATTCCAAATCTACCTGATATAATTAGAAAATATCTGATAGAAAACAGATTATCTAGGGAAACAACAACAAAATATCGCATGACAGAAAATGAAATTACAAATAAAAAAAATAGCAGGGAATGAATTAATTTGATGCATTATTGTGGTTGTTGACTTAAATGAGAATTAATATTTATATAAATAATGTATGTAGTTTTGGGTTTTTTTTAGGGAGTAGTATTGATTTGTGTTAAGTAATTCTGTAGTTTTTTGTTACTGAATGCTACATTGTTTATTTTCAGCTATAATTTTGTTTTATGCAGTTTTGAAACAATTAATTTGTTAACAAATTTAAAAATTTAAAACATTTTGTTTTTTATTATTTATAAAAAATTATAATAGAAAATTGTAATTATGTTATTGAAAGAACAAAAAATTTTCTGCTAGAAGTTTTGAGGAAAAATTATTAATTGTTAAGGATGGTAAACCAATGTTTGATCTACTAATAACAACAATTAAACGGGGTGTAATCAGCATTTTTCAATAAAATTTTATAATTCGTATACGTTGTATTTTTCAACATTAATATGGAAAATTTATATTCACACTTTTTATACATTGCTTTCTTAAAATCAGAACTTAATTAAAGTTATATTTTCAGATTAAAATTTTAATAACAAAAACAGTATTTGCGAAATATTATTATTTTTAATTGAAACAGAATTACACAACTCTTTTAATGAACAGTCTAAGCTTTTTTAATTGATAATAACACTTCTCTTTTCTGCCTAAACAGAATTAAAACTACTTTGAGAAATAGATGTGAGCAGTTTTAACTGTCGAATTTAGCAAAAATTTCAATAGAAAAGGAAAGCCAAAGCAAACTAATGTTTCCTTTTATAGTGCTTCCCCAGTTGAAAATTCCACGCCCCGTCACTGATATATACATATATATAAACAGACACTGGCAAGTTAATATGAAAGTAAATAATAACAAATTAGTCATAAGTTTCTAGAAATAAATTTTTTTTGCTATTTTTATATATATTTAATTTTTTGTACATTTGAGATAATTTAGAGTTTAAAACGTGACTTCAGGGCTCTCTCATAAATAAAGTTTTGTAAACGAAATTTCTATTTGCAAAAATATGTAAAAATTTGCTGTCAAATCGTTGTTGTATAAATAAAAAGTAGTCTACCTAACCATAACCTTAAAACTTATTAATATAGTTTTTATAGACAAAAAGACCAAATCCAAGAAAAATTATTCAATTTAATTTTTTTCAACAAAGGCATTCAATAATTCTACAAAAAATTTCAGAAAATCACTAATTAAAGTACATGTGCAAAATTCGCATGCATTGCTGCATGCAGATATGCATGCATATCTGCGTACCAGACAGATGTCCATATTTTATCTGTCTCAAATTTTCATTTTTCTACTATAAAGCAAAAAAAAAATTATTTGTTAAAAAATAATATTTACATAGATTTAAACGTCAAATGGGAACTAGTTATTCGTAGTGTGAACGCCCATTTCTATAACGAGTTATCCGAGCTCGATATACTACACTTTTAGCATAAATAAATAACCATATACAGATGTAGTATGTCCATATAAGAAAATTATGTTCTATGAGTAAAGCTCACAAAAATAATAAAACTTTAGAAAAAAATATAAAATTAAAGACTATAAAAATAATAATATGGTTTTACAGAAAAAATTTCTACTAAAAAATAAATTATCGTCACATTAGCTAAACACTAAAAAGAAAAGAAAAAAATAATAATGAGAATTACCAAAATCTTGTATGCACTATGTGCTTAACAAATGTAATATTTTTTTGCAGGTTCAAGAAATTTCTTTAAATTGATAGTTTACATTAATAATGAATGTGCTAAAAATAAAATAAATAAGCTAATCTCTAAAAATATTCATCTCCCGATATAAATTAACAATATTTTCATTAGAATATGACTTTTTGTTTACAATTGTTATCATTTTATCGTTTTACACGAATCTAGCCCTTTGAGATTCCTCGATACTTGGATAAATATTCAATTAATGCAAAAAAATTATCGATACACCATAGCTCAAATTTTTTTATTTTATATTATTTACATTATTAATTATTATATATCATTATTCATTACTTATGGCATTAAGGATAATAATAATTAATAAAATTACATTACTATTGTAGGACCTAAAAGTATTAAGAACTAAAATTATTTAGTACTAAAATTATTAAGTAGTATCATAAAGCAAGAAATAGAGGAACTACAAATAACAAATATTTTGACGAATTTTTTAGCTTAAATAATTTTAAAAATACCCTATACACAGTAGGACCTACATAAAATCACATAAAATTTTGTAATACGTCATTTTAAAGTGTTCATTAACAGAAACTCATACAAAATATTGAGCTAACATTTTTTTCTTTTATGCAGGTTCAACTGTATAGATTCCAGTTTTGAGAGAGAGAATCTTTAAAATTATTTTAATTCTTGTTGTTTTTTTTGTTTTTGCTTTTATATAATATACATATAGTGGCAATAAAGTAAGGTCGTAAAGTTGTGTAATGTGTATGTCGTATCAAATACAGACTTGTTGGGGATAGGTAGACTATACCAATAATATAAAATGCATGGTTTCGGGATAAAGTGGTTAGGAATAAATGTAAAAAAATTATCAATCAGCAAAAATTCCTGCACAACCAAAGGTTGAGACGAGAAATCTTTAATCTCCCTAACAACAGCAGGTCCTTCTGGACGTTTGCTAAAAGCGTTGGGCAAAATTTTTGCCAATCTTCATTTCCACCTATGATTGATAATAGTACAATTATATCAGATTCTGTTGGAAAAGCTAACCTTTTTGCAAAATTATTTGCAGCCAATTCCACACTCCCTAATACAGCCGCCAACAATCCCTGTTGTTAATTCTTCGCTTGGAAGGATATACTTCAGAACAAGAGCTGTAGTAAAAGTCTTGAAGAATCTTGGTATAAAAAAATCTACCGGTCCCGATGGTATACCTGCGATTGTGCTGCGACACATTGCCCTCGCCATTTCTAAACCTCTGCGCAACTTATTCTATTTGTCCTTTTCTTCAGGAACTTACCCGTCCAATTGGAAAGTTGCCCAAGTTTATCCTATTCCTAAAAAAGGTGACAAAAGCAATCCTTCGAACTATAGGCCCATAGCTATTACTTCCATTATTTCCAAAACGATGGAAATCTTAGTCAATCAAAAGTTGAAGAAATATCTTGATAGTAGAGGTATAATTCATGATAGTCAATACGGCTTTCGAGCTCAGCGTTCCACCGGTGATCTCATGACATGCCTCTGCGAAAAGCTTAACACCAGTCTTCATCAATCTGGTGAAGCTGCTGTTGTAGCTCTGGATATATCTAAGCCTTTTGATCGAGTCTGGCATTCTGCTCTTATAGCAAAATGCAATGCTGTAGGCCTCGGTCCAACCTTTTCTAAATGGATTGAAAGCTTTCTCCTAAATCGATCTATCATAGTTTCAGTTGACGGTAGTTTTTCCGACCAACTTCAAATCAATGCTGGTGTTCCACAAGGCTCCGTCCTTTCACCCACCCTATTTCTCATTTTCATTAATGACCTTCTCAAATTAACTTTCAATCCAATCCATAGTTTTGCTGATGACAGCACTCTAGTAGCATCATATGATTTTCTTAAAACAAATAATGCTACAACTTCAGCAGTCAACTCCAAAAGAACAATGATGGCTGGTGCACTCAATCACGACCTAGCCAAAATTGTCGACTGGGGTAGAGCAAACAGAGTCGAGTTTAACACTTCAAAAACTCAAAGCTGTCTTGTTAGTAACAAGCTAACAACATTCGAACCAATTCTCCGACTTCAAAATGAAGTTATTCAGCGACTCAAAGACTTGAACATTCTCGGGATGCGAGTGAATCAAAATATGCACTGGAATGAGCATATTTTCGATATTGCGAAAAGCGCCGCCAAATGTTTGGGCTTTTTAAGTCGCTGCAAAGCTTATTTTTCATCTCCAGACCTCTTAAAAATCTATAAAGCAGATATACGACCCAAGCTCGAGTATAACTCACATTTATGGGCAGGTGCACCAAAAGCTGCTTTAAATTTTTTGGACAAAGTTCAAAACCGCGCCATTCGTCTTATAGGCGACATAAATGTGACCTCATCCCTTATACCACTTGGTCATCGTCGTATTGTTGGAGCACTTTCTCTATTTTATAGATATCTACTTGGTGTTGGCACTTGTTCCGAGGAACTAAAGTCACTTCTTCCTCCTCTCAAGCAATTCTGTCGCATAACACGAGAGGCATCAAGTGCACACCCTTTCACAGTGGAAATTCCGAGATGGTTTAAGTCCGGCTATGGAAATTCTTTTATAGTAAGAACATCTCGATTGTGGAATCGCGTCCCAATCGAAGCATTCCCAATGAGAGAAGGATTTTTTATTTATGATTTACAGAAATTTAAGACGAATATTAACAACATTGTTCGCTCTTTCCCACAAAACTATTCTTCTTCCTTTTTCTTTCCTTTCCTTTAGCTATCCTTTCCTTTTTCAAATGGTCAACGGTACGCAAGTACTAAAAGGTTCAAAACCTAAGTTTTGGCTATAATATAAAAAAAAAAAAAAAAAAAAATTTTATAAGACAAAATTACATACCTATTTAAGTTTTATAATGAAGGTACTTTTTTCCTGAAAAAAAAGTAAGAATACTAAGGTTGTTATACTGAAGTCCGAAGCGAATATCACCGAAAAATATCGGTATCCTGAAATTCGACTGCAAAGTCTGTGCAGAAATCAAAATTAAGGTGATTATGCTGAATTGCGTCGAAATGTCAAATTCCGTTTACATTCCGCATTTCGTATGCTGAAGTCCGTATTGTATTCCGCGATCTGCAAATTTCATTATTTATCCGAAATTTTTAAATTTATGTATGCTGTACTTCGTCGAAACGGAAAATAATTTGAAAATTGTACGACAGAATTTGTCATTCAGAAGTATTAGAATGGTTCGGAAGTGAGAAAGTAGAAAATGCAATATAAGTATAAATAGTTATTTTTTTTCATTTATGAAAAATATTTTTTTTATTTAGGAATAAAAAAAGCGCTTCAAAAGAATAATATATTTTATTGTTTTTAATATTATAACATAATATGTATGTATATTAAAAACGATACATATATACTTTACTTTCTTTAGAGAATTTTAAATTTTCTCTAATGTAACAAAAAATTACTATTAAATTTTAATTTGTATATATATTGTTATATTCAATTCTTAATATAACTCTGTTCACTGACCCTTTATTTATTTCATAAGCATTATTCTGTTTCGTAACATAACAGAATTTAGTAAACAGGAAATGCGTGTGAGACATTTATGAATTAAGTAAACAAGTATCAAATATCGAACTTGAATGACTTAGTTCATAAATGTAATTAATAAATGTAATAAATGAATGTCAGCATAAATACGTTGCTCAATCATAATAAGCAACGTAATAATTAGTTATTAAGTTTTTGTAAAAAGAAAATAGATAAAGTTTTAGTTTAAGAACAACTCAAAACCAAAGAGGTTTTATTTACAATTGGCGCAGTCGTAAGTGTTTTAATTTTTCGAAGAAGAAAAAGAAAACACGGAAGAACCAAAACTGTTTAAATAATAAATAAACAAAAAAAAAAAACAAAAACAATAAATTCTGTTTTTCAAAAAAAAAAAAAAAAAAAAAAAAAAAAAAATTACACTAACCTGTCGAAAATTATAATAAATAATAAATAAAAAAAAAAAAAAATAAAAAACAATAAATTCTGTTTTTTTTTTAAAAAAAAATTAATCTAACTTTTTAACAATTATAATAAGTAAATAAATAAAACAAAAAAAAAACCACAAAATAATAGAAGTGTAAATTAGAATTATTTTCTTAAAAGTGGAAATTGGAGTACTTTGCAAAAAAACAAAAAAAACACGATAAACTAATAAAAAACAAGCCAGTCCAATAATAATTAAACTTTGACTAAAACTAAACAGTTCAAGTTTTAAACAAAACTCAAAAAAAAAAACAAAAAAAAAAAAAATAAAAAAAAGAGATTAAATTTATTTGGTAAAATTATTTGTGACATACTATAAATAATAATAATAATAATAAACAAAATAGTTCCAGTCTTTAAAACAAAAGAAAAATAAAAAAAAAAAGTTTCACGTCACAGCAATCAAAAATCAAATCACCAATCAGTAATCAGCAATCCAAAGTCGAATCAACAATCAATAATCAGCAATCAAAATAATCAGCAATCAGGAATAACATCAAGTAGGTACATTTTATTTTTAAGTTTAATTAAGGTTTAAGATGTAATTTTTTGTTAAAATTATTGATGAAAATAAAATAACAATAAATAAAAATAAAAGAACACAAAAAAAAAAAAAAGAAAAAACATACAATCTTGTAACTAAATTAACAATAAATAATAAATAAGAAATTATAATTAATTGTATAAATTTTCGTTCAAAATTTAAAAAGTAAGATGACAGAACTAGTAGAAAAAATAAAACTTACTCTTGACTTTGTCTCCAAAATAACACCTTTCGATGGTAGAGACGAAAATTATCTACCTGAATTTATTGAGCGAATAGATAAATTAATGCCAACTATAGAAACATTTCAAAGTTTTGACAAAATGATCGTACAAGGGTATATTAGGGACAAAATTACGGGTGATGCCAGGGCAACTCTGAGGCAACATGGAAGCGCCGTGGAGTGGTCTGATATAAAGAATCTCCTAATAGCAAATCACGGTGAAAAATTACCATCAGATAAATTGATTGATAAAATAAGATCATGTAGAGTAGAAACTACCGTAGAAAACTTTTATAATCAAACTAGAAAACTTTTATGTAGAATTAACAACTATTATCAACTAAATGGTCCAATAGACGTTACAGCTATTAACAGCAATCAGAGAATAGCTTTAGAAACTTTTAAAAATAATTTACCGGAACCAGCAAGAAGCGTTGTCCTAAGTAGAAATCCTGATACGCTGGACACAGCTTATGGGATTATTTTAGATTGTAATTATCAAAATTTAAAAAGTAAACGAAATAATAACTATAATCAATACAATAATAATAAGTTCAATCAATCTCACACTAAATTTCACAAACAGAATGGTAATAATAACAATGGTAATAATAATTATAATAACAGTAGTAATAGTAATTATAACAACAGTTACAATAACAAAAACAATAAGAGTAACTATAGTAATAGGAACACTTATAGAGGTTCTCACAACAACACAAATAATTATCAACATAATAGTTATAATAATAAATCATCTAATTCAAATAGAGTAACTAACTCCAATTTTAATAAGCAACCATCTCAAATAAGCTACAAAAATAACAGTAGACAAAACAATAAAAACGACAGCGAACCACATAGGTACCAATAAAAATAAAAATGAGAAACTAAATTTTCAAATTACAGGAAAAAAAATCTTCCCTATATAGTAATAGAAAGCCCGGTAAAAATCCTTAAATTTATAATTGATACAGGAGCAGAATCCAGTATCATAAACCCAAATTTGTGTCAACCAAAGTGGAAAAGGTTTATTAAAACACAATGTCTTAAAACTCTTAATAATAATATTTTCACAAGTATACAATGCAAATTTCCAATATTTGAAGTCTTTAATGAAAAAAAATTTATGGCCTCATTTTTAGAAATCAATTTTCATGATAAGTTCGATGGCTTAATTGGTAATAACATATTAGCTCCTCTTAATGCCATTGTAAATTACAAAAATCGGGTATTGCAAACAAGAAATGCGTTTATTCCATTTTTTTTAAATGAAAGTGAGGAACACTATAATCAAAATAGTTTTAAAGAAAATTCAATCGAACTTTTTTCAAATCAAATAAACAAATATAATTTAATAGATCACATTGTAACATCTCATTTAAATAACGAAGAGTTAAAATTTTTGCACAAATTAATTTTAAATAATAGAAAAGCATTTTACAAAGACGGTGATGACTTATCGTTTACCAATCACATTAAACATCAGATTAGAACAAAACACGATATACCAATATACAGCAAAATGTATCGGTACCCAGAAATCCATAAAACAGAAGTTGAAAGCCAAATAGAAGAAATGCTTCGTAGTAAAATAATTCAACACTCCAGTTCACCATACAACGCACCTGTATGGGTTGTACCTAAGAAAATGGACAACAGTGGAAAACGGAAATGGAGAGTTGTTATCGACTATAGAAAGCTGAACGAAACCACAGTCGATGACAGATTCCCTATACCGAATATAGACGATGCTTTTGAAAAATTAGGTAAAGCTAATTATTTCACTACACTTGATTTGGCAAAAGGATTTCACCAAATCGAAGTGAGCCCAAAAGATCGCCATAAAACAGCTTTTTCAACTTCTACTGGTCATTATGAGTTCTTAAGAATGCCATTAGATCTAAAGAATGCACCAGCGACATTTCAAAGGCTCATAAATGATGTTTTGAAGGAATTTATCAATAAAATATGCGTTGTCTACATGGATGACATTCTAGTATTTTCAAGCTCAATTCAGGAACATTTAGATTCCATTCAAAAAATATTCAATAGACTTGCAGAGGTCAATTTGAAAATACAGACAGACAAATGTTAATTTCTTACTAAACAAACCGAATTTCTAGACCATATAATTACTCCAAAAGGTATTAAACCAAATCCCAAAAAAGTTGAATCCATTCAAAGTATTAAACTACCTTCAACGCAAAAACAGATTAAAAGTTTTCTTGGTTTAACCGGTTATTACCGTAGATTTATAAAAGATTATGCTAAAATCGCATACCCTATGACTAGGTATCTGAAAAAAGGTGCAAAAATTAACGTAAATGATAGAGAATATATATCTGCTTTTAAAATGCTCAAAAATCTTTTAACAACCGATCCAATTCTCATACATCCAAATTTCGAAAAAACTTTTGTAATTACGACAGATGCTTCAAACGTGGCAATAGGCGCTGTGCTGTCACAGAATAATCATCCTGTTTCATTTATATCAAGAACATTAAACAAACATGAGACCCATTATGCAACGATAGAGAAAGAGCTCTTAGCTATTGTGTGGGCAACTCAACAATTTAGACCTTACATATACGGGCGTAAGTTTATAATAAAAACAGACCATAGACCACTTGTGTGGCTAAATGGATTGAAAGAACCAAACTGCAAATTGCAGAGATGGAAAATAAAGTTAAGCGAATTCAATTTTAATATCGAGTACGTAAAAGGTAAAGAAAATCAAGTAGCGGACTACCTATCAAGAATAGAAATTTCTAGTAACGCAAAAGAATGTAATTCTGATCAAAATGCATTTCAACAAGATTTAAATCACTCAAAGGAAAATTGTTACATTTCAAATGAATTGCTTAATAATGAGAACAACGAAAATGCCACTCCCGTTGATGTAGATGTAATGTCAACTGATGCTACAATTAACAGTGCTCGTGAAGACGAAACCAGTTACATTTACATAACGGAAAAACCAATAAACTTGTTCAAGAATCAAATCCATTTACAAAAAGGTGAAAATGAGAGATATGCAATTAAAATTATTCATAAGAAAATTCAAAATCATATTACTGTTACAGAAAATAGCAATTTATTAAGTCTAATGAAAAGAGTGTTAAAAGATAAAGGTTTATTTTGCATGTTTTGTAATGACATCCCTCTCTTTGTGAAATTTCAAGAACTTTATGTTCAATATTTCAGGAATAATAAAAACTTGAGAATTCTTAAATCCTCCAATAACCTTACAGACATTACGGATAGAAATGAAATGTTAGAAATTATAAAGAAAGAACACTTAAGTAAAAATCATAGAGGTATCACAGAAGTGTTCGATGAAGTAAAAAATAAATACTACTTTCCTAATCTTTTACTGCAAATAACTAAAATAATTAATAACTGCGACCCTTGTAGTATTGCTAAACACGATAGGAAACCTATTAAAATACCTTTTAAGCTTACTGATACTCCAAAAAATTTCAACGATATCGTTCACATGGATATATGGTACCCAGAGAGAAATAAGCTTTATTTAACCACAATAGATAAATTTTCAAAATATGCTACCGTCCAAAAATTAAATGATAGAAATTGGATTTCAGTTTTAGAGTGTATCAAACAAAGAATTCAATTCTTAGGCAAAATGAATAAATTAGTTTCAGATGGCGAACGATGTATAATCCATAATGCTGTCGAACTATTTTTAAAAGAAAATAGTATCGAATTCCATCAAACGACAGCCGGATCAAAAACTGGAAACAGTGACATCGAAAGGCTTCATGGTACTCTTAACGAGCATTTAAGAGTGATGAATGCCGAACATGATAACGATGATCTTGACAATCGTATCTTTAAAATTGTAAACTTTTACAATAACACAATCCACAGTTTTACAAAGTTAAAACCGATGGACTTGTTAAACAAAAATTTTGATAGAAACGAAATTCAAAATCTGGAACTAAAATTTAAAGAAAAAAAAATTAAAGCATTTAGAAAAAATTAATAAAAATAGAAACAAAAATTTTAAACTTACAGAAAACATAGTAAAAAATAGACAAATAGCAAAAAATAGTACAAAATACAAAAAACTTGAAAATTTTTCTAAAACCGATGATTATATTTATGACAAAAGTAACAAGAGAAGCACCAAATACTACAAAAATCAAATAAAACGAAAATATAACCATACAAATTGAACTAATTTATTTCCCATTTTAGGAATGACTAAAATGCTATTACTCATTATTCTCTGGTTATCAGTCGAAGCCGATGATCTGAATATTACACCAATATACACAGAAAATGGATTCACAATTTTAAAATTGGACGAAAGACCAATGGTTGATAGTTACACCAAAATACTTCACATTATTAATCTAACCGAAATTAATAACATTTACAACACTATTGAAACAAGTCAAAAAATTTTGAACGAAAAAGATCCTAATTTTAATTTATTGAATAGGGAAATGGAATCTTTGAAACATAATATAAGAACTATCATTCCCCATTCACATAGATTCAAAAGAGGTCTAATAAACGTTTTAGGAAATACTTTGAAATTTGTAACAGGGACAATGGATTCCGAAGACGCAGACCAAATCTATAACCACTTAAAAACAATAGATACTAATACAGAAAATTTAATAGATCAATCCAACAAACAGATAATAATCAATGACCAAATGTCACAAACGTTAGATAAAATTAAAACCCACATAAATACACAGAACCTAAAATTTCAAGAGTACTTAACAAACTCTATAAATCAAAGCAGTTTTGTGATAGATAAATTAAAAAGTTATGAATACACACTATACACATACATACACATATCTCACATAAACGAATTTGAAGAAACAATCAAAGACAACATTATATTTAGTCAACAAGGTATACTAGCCCATGATATTTTTACAAACGAAGAAATACAAAAATTCAACATTTCAGTAAACACTTTGCCATTTATTAAAAGTAATGTTATTTTAAAGGAAGAAGACACCATCATTTTTGTAATCTCAATACCCCAATTTTCCAAAGATAAATTTTTCGATGCATTTATTATTCCATTTCCTAATTCAAAAAACGAACAACTTGATTGTGAAAATGAAAAAGTAATTTTGAACGATAATTTTGTATTTGAATACAATAATGTAAAAACAAAAATAGAATTAAGAAATAATAAAAATCGTTGTGTACATAATATTTTGAAAATAAATAATACATGCAATTACATTATAAATTCAGAAGAAACTATTGAAGAAATTGATAAAGGCATAATAATAACCAAAAATATAAAATTAACTTATTTGAAAGATATTACAACAAATCGAGAAATTTCTCTTAAAAACAATAATTTAATTCAGTTTTCTAATCGGGAAATCAGCATTGGAAATTTTAAATTTTTTAACAAAATCGAAAAATTTGAAAGCCATTTTATTATGCCTCAATCAAACCTTAACTTTACTAAAATTATTAATAATGTATCTTTAGAAAACATACACTTTCATAATGTTAAAAACCGAGAAAGTATTGAGTTTATTGAATTTAAACATAATGTAACAACTTATACTTTTTCATTTATTTTTTTACTTTCAACTATCATAGTATCAATTATTTTAATAAGAAATTTTATAATTAAAAGAAAAAATTCAGTTAAATTAACAGAAAAAATAGCTGATGTTAAAATATTTTCCGAGACGGAAAAATCTAAAGGGGGAAGTGTTATATTCAATTCTTAATATAACTCTGTTCACTGACCCTTTATTTATTTCATAAGCATTATTCTGTTTCGTAACATAACAGAATTTAGTAAACAGGAAATGCGTGTGAGACATTTATGAATTAAGTAAACAAGTATCAAATATCGAACTTGAATGACTTAGTTCATAAATGTAATTAATAAATGTAATAAATGAATGTCAGCATAAATACGTTGCTCAATCATAATAAGCAACGTAATAATTAGTTATTAAGTTTTTGTAAAAAGAAAATAGAAATAAAGTTTTAGTTTAAGAACAACTCAAAACCAAAGAGGTTTTATTTACAATTATATGCATACTACATATGTAATTAAGAAAGTGTTAATCGGCTTTTTATTATTATTTTTAGTGATAATTTAAATTAAATAATTAAATTGTTGTCAGGTTTCCGTTCACTAATAATTTTTAATATTTGATTGCAAATATCGATATTTCGGAAGCAACATACTTCTTTCATCAGTGCTTGTGACTAACTGTATACATTAATTCATTTTTTCCCTTCTTATATCCTATTCCCTCCATACTAGCTATCTATTTTACCTGTACTTTTTCCAATTATTTTATTAATTTAAATAGCGGTGAATATCCATTCCCTAAATCATTATTCAATCTATCATCTACCTGTACCCTCGAAATTGCTAAACTCTCATATGTGTCTAGTTTGCTTGTTTTGTGTACCTCCTTTATTGATGATAAATTGGTTTTATCAATTTTATGGTGTTCCTCTATTATGTGTTTAGCGATTGCCGACCTAAAATTCGTAGTACCTCTTATTCTTGCTAATTCGGCTTCCCTTAAATGTTCTTGGAATCTCACCGTAATTAACCGTTTTGATTGCCCTATATATACTTTTGAACAGTTGTGGCATGATATTTTATAGATGCCGTTGACTTCTTCCATCTCCTTTTTATCCTTCGCTGATCCAAGTATACTGCTCATTTTTTGACTTCTGCTAGTTGTTACTAGTTCCAGATTGTGTTTCTTGAACATTTTCTTAAACTTATCGGTGAATGTTGAGTGCGTTACGCAAATCCTTCTAGGTCTTTCGGTATGCTTATTTTGTTGAAACAAACTCGTCACGTTATTGCGTTCGATGCGGTGCAGTTTCTTCCTTATCATTAGGTCTATGATTTCTTCATTATATCCATTTTTCCTAGCCGTGTCTTTTATGTAGTGCCTTTCCTTTTCAAAGTTAGCCTTTGATAATGGTATATTTACCAATCTGTTGACCATCGTATGGTATGTTGCCATTTTTTGTCCATGTGGGTGATTTGACTCAGTGGGGATGGTTCGTGGGGTAGTAGTGGTTTTTCTGTAGATATCAAATTCTATGGTTCCATCATTATGTATTATTTTTATGTCAATTTTGTCCTTATGAAATTTTGCCCATATGTAATTTTGTCATGGAACCAAATTGTTACATTTTTAATGCAAACAAAAACAACTTACTTTAAATTGGAAATTCATAAAGAAATGAGAATTAAAAAATTCTAATATAGAAATAGAATAACCAAAAATGATGTTCATTCAAAAATAATGTTCACGTTCATTGTTAATATCATGATAATGATAATAACCTACACTCTACCTCTACTATGCAGTAAGAAATCAAGGAATACATATATATGAATTACGATAATGTGCAAATTTACTTACTACTGCAGTATGGCACAAAAAAAAATAAGCACATTGAAGTAATTGAACACATAAATTAATAAATTATTTATTTTTTCTAATATTATAATATTGTAATAAATACTAGTAATATTATAATAAATTTAAGAATTTATTTTTGTTTATTTAATTTTTCATTTTCATTTTTATATTGAAGTTATTTATTTTTATTACATTCAAAGTGTTTATTAATTTTTTAATACACTGAAATTCGGCCTTTTCTCTTTGTTTAATAAAATATATATACAACATACATGCATATTATATGTACATTTGTGAAATTTTTATTTAAAGAATTTTTATTTTAGAGCCACAAATTCTAAAACATAGGTACAACCCAAAACCTATGTAAAATGGTGCCTATGAAATGTTATTTTTCAACACTTAAAAAAGTAATTTAAATAGAATTTTTCATTTTATTTGAAATTAAAACAAAACCCCAATTCAATCCAAGAACAAAATCAAAGAATTGGAAATTATAAAAACAGATTAGACGCTTCCCTTAGTGTTCTTTTTTATTTTGATGAACAAAAGAAAAAACAACAAGAAAAAATTAAATATTTTATAAATTTTAATTTTTTTAAATGTTCAACATGTTATTGTACGATACTGTACTAGGTACAAAGGAAATAAAATATTTGTCATTTATATGCTTAGGAGAATGCTTTTCTCTTGTAGTTTAATTATGGTTATTTTTATTTAGAATTTCATTTACAGTTTCTGTTAACAATTCTACCAGATCGCTTTCGGCACTAATAAATATTGAAGATCCTGAATTGCCACATCCTCAAAATCTTCACCTTGTGCATGTAAATAAATAAAAATTATGTAACCGTATTGCTAGAGGTTAATTTTACAGCCACAAATTCAATTCATACCTACATATTTTTTTTCTCTTTCAAACCTATCTAAGTTACCTCTATGATACCTATGAAATATCCTTCTTCAGTAAAAAAAAAATTTTGATTCTATTTTAAAATTGAAATTAATAAAAAATACAAATTCAGTCCAAAAACAGAAATAAAAAAATTAAAAATTACAAAAACAATTTACACACGCTATTGATGCAGGTATGTTCTTTTATTTTGGAAAAAACACAGAAGAATAAAAATTAAATCATTTTATATGTGCACGAAATAAACAAAACATATTATTTTTTCTATATGCACCTTTTTTTCTTTTTTCTTATACACATAACACACATATACAAATTATAATAAAGGAATTTACTATACATAACTATGCGATATACAAAGTCAAGAGAAAGATTGTAATTTATAAGAGACTAGCGGAGTTACCCGGCGTTGCCCGAGATATTGAGAAATTCTTAGGAGCTTTCTTTGTTTTTAATTTGGAACGGAAAATATTATTTGATGCTTCTTTTTTAGGAATTAGAATTGGTGATTAGTTGGCTGTTGTGGGTAGTTGCGTGAATAATAGAACTGATGAAATGGGAAAGATATTCATTTCTTAAAACTTATATTCAAGCATTTCTTTTAATGGTTTTAATATTATGTAATATTTTTTTGCGATAAAGACACAAACTGAGCGAATACGAATTGATACCGCTGAAGATAAAAATTGGTTTTTGGGTTGGAATTGTAATAAGAAATATTTTTGACAACTATATAATCTTATTTCTATGTTAGTATGAAACTTGTTTTATAGCAATTAGTAATAAACATTTTTATTACGATATATTATATGATTCAAAGACTTAATTTTGTCTTAGTATACAGCTACATGTAAATAGTTACATTTTAATTTTTGGTACTGTAAATTATTTAATTAATTATTAGTTATTCATAGGTTTTTCATTGTTCAAAAAACAGCAGTACAAAATTTTATTGAAAGCAACAAATAATTTAGTAAGAAGTTAAAAGTGCGAAAGAAGACTTAAAAGGACAAAAAGCTGAAAGACGAAAAAACAAAACGATAAACTAATTAACCTTCAGGAGCAAGAATATTATTGGGTACAAGAAAAGAAAATTATTGAGTAAACCAATTAATAAGTAAAATTATTGGGTAGAGCAAGAAACATAAGGTTGTCCATGGGGGAAATTTGCCGATTTTAAATCCACTCCACAGTACTTAATAGACTGTCCCTGTATCTTGTTGATCGTAATTGAGAACGCAAGTCTTACTGGAAATTGCAATCATTTAAAGTGAAAAAGCAAATCTGTCGGAATGAGTGATATTCGTGGAATAAAAACTATTTCATCTTGTCCCTGTTAAAATGGCGCTTCAATTGCATTTGCCAACATCTTCTTAATGCAAGCCCTGCGCAGTTGCAAAATTTTGGCGGGTCGAAGTTACGTAGTTAACTAATTGGTGATCCGACTTTAAATAAAAAACCATGTGATGGTAATACAGCCGGATCAAGTGAGTGAGCTTAAGAACTCTGGTGAAAAAATTGAGACTTCGTCGTCGACATCTGCTATATCGTACTGACTGATAGTACATTGATTAACTTGTATTATTACATGGTATGTACTTGATTATTTATTTGATTAGTGCCAGTGCTGACTAATCTTTAAAAGGCGTAGAGTGTAGATTTTCGCACCTTGATTTTAGTGTTAGCAGGTTCATTTATTTCCTTTTTTGCTATAAAAAGTACTTCCTCTTTAACTAACATTCTTTCTTGATGATTTAGGTTAGATGTTATGACCATATAGAATTTTCTAAGTAAGCTTGAATTTAGCTTATCTATTTTCACTTTTTTAGTGCAGTTAATATTGCTACGAAAAAATTTGTGGCACCCGTTCAAAAAGCAAGTTTTTAAAAATCGTTTTTTACTTTTTTTATTCTCGTATAAAATTTGAAATATGTACAAACAAATATTTTTAACATACAAAATACTGATATTTACAATGTAACTGTATATAGTTAATAAATTTAGTGTTTTTATATTTATTTTAATTACTGCGCAATTTCGGTTCAAACTTAGGACACATGTTGGATTCCCGTAAAAACTGTTTTTTTTTATTAGAAAACTTTGGGGACGTGCAGGAGCTTTGTTTTGGACCAAATTTTTTGCCTCAGAAATTACTGCGCCAACTGGTTCGAATTTTGTACACATGTTGATTCCTGATTACAAAATTCTTTAGCAAAGTTTAGACTTTATTTTTGCTAATGCCCTAATTTGAATTAAAACCTGTTTCTGAGAAACTACATGGCCAATTTGGTTCAAATTGAATACACGCATCTTGGGCTCCAATCAAAAAAAACTTTTGGGTTTCAGAAAATCTGAGAGAACACATCCCGCCGCCGAAGCTCTTACTTTCTGTTTTATTTTCATATTGTCATTATTTTCTACTTGTACCGATAATGAATTAAACAGAATTGAACAAAATTTGGTTTTAATTTTTTTTAAATTATAGCACCCTCCTTTGAAAGTGAAAAAATGAAAAAAATGGCGTGGCATGGCATGGCGAATCGGGTCATTGGAATTCAATAAAAATTTGTTTCGTTTTTTTAAGACAACAGAAGCTCCTCTTAAAATTGGACGCAAATCTTTTCCAACAAATTTTTTTTTCAAGATTGACGTGTCGGAAAGGGTCAAAAACCAGTGATCAACCAGTTAAAAACCAAAAAAACCGGTGATCTTCTATGCCGAAAAATAATATTTCTACTAAATTTTCAGTCAATCAGTCACAGCTCTTAGACGGCACAACCAAACGAAAAACCTGTAGACCGACGTGCCGAAACGGATTAACGGAATTTACAAAAAAACAGTGGTATAGTATATACTCTGTATATTGCTATATGCCTAATTAAAAAGTTATTTAAATCAACAAATTAATTCAGAATAAATATCTGTATTTACTCCCGTTTCAAATATATATGAAGTAGGTTAAAATTTGTATTACAGCTACCCGAACCAATAAACATTTTTAAAATGGTAAAAGGCATATTTGTTGTTTTTTTATAGAGTACCTGGTCGCAAATGATCCGCTATGTAGCACCTTTGGTTTTTGAAATATTTGTGGGGGCTCGGAGTTGTATGACAGCTACCCGAACCAGAAAAAATTTCGAAAAAATGTTGAAGGCATATTTGTTTTTTTTTGAGAGAGTACCTGTGTATAAATTTTCAGCTCTGCAGCACCCTTGGTTTTTCAAATATTTTTGTCAGATGGTCGGAGTTGTATGACAGCTAACCGAATCAGACAAAATTTCGAAAAAATGTGAAAGGCATATTTGTTTATTTTTCAGAGAGTACCTATGTGCAAATTTTCAGCTCTGGAGTGGTATTCTGTATTGTGATAATCACGCTGCGACTGTCGCGTATCTATAACTGGTATTCTATATGGTGATTGTCACAGTGATAGTCGCTTTTTTTTTGTGATTTTAGGGTGACAGCTAATTTGGTGTCACTCATGATAAAAATAAACAAAAGTTTGTTTGTTTTTTAAGATTTAAGCCTTTTAGATTTTTTATGTTTTGGTTTTTTAAGATTTATGTTAAGTTTTTTATGTTTCAGGTTTTGTTTAAGCTGTAATAATTTTAATTTGTGTATTAAAATTATTAGTTTTTAAGTTTACGAATAAGAAATAAGTTTATTGATAGGATTTTCAGTTCAAAATGAAGAAGTCGCTAAAATTGCAAATGATTTAAAAAGAATGGAATTGAATAAAAAATGCTGTAATTATGTGTTAATATTTTTTTTTAATAAGTTTGAATTTTATTTTGGTTTTCAATTACATGTATAGATTTATATTAATTAGTTATAAGTTTGCAAATGAATTTTAATCAAATTTGAACACAATTTTTTTTTTCATTTTCTTAAATTAGTTGTAATGAATTTCACTTTTAAGTTTTTTTTTAGTATTTGAAAATTTAGTTTATGAAATTTATTTTTAAGTTATTTTTTTTAATAACTTTTTTTATTTTTATAATTTTACTTTATGATTACACTTGTTGCACTAATAAAATTAAAAACTTTAGTTTTATTTTCTATTGTTTTGACACTTTGACATTTAATAAATCACTTGTGCTGCCATTTTCGAATTGTATTTTTTAAAATGCTGCCGTTTTCTTAAATTATTGAAGTGATCGCAATACAGAATACCAAAAAATTTTAGTGTCATCTTTGACTGTCACAAGGGTGACTATCGTTTATCAGCTATATAACTTAGCTACCAATATAATAATATATAAGTTATCAGCTATAGCTTATGACAGCTACCCGAACCAGTCAGAATTTTGGAAAAAAATCTTTATTTTCTTTTTTGAAAAACCAAATACCTCAAGATTTTACTATAAAACTTCCCCAATATTTATATACTGTTGAAAATGTATCTTTTTTTTTTATATATCATACATACATATTATATATATATGTACGTCGAATAGTTTAGAATATATAAGCATTTTTTAAAAAAAAAATTTTTTTTACCCTTTTTCTATATAAAACTAGGATGTGCCTTTTACGAAGTAACAATCTTCTGTATGCTGTATGTAACTATCATCTGTTACTCGTGTATTTTTGAATACATTTTTATTTACATTTTTCAATCCCGATTTTAGAGAAAAAAATATAATAAACGTTACAAAACCTTAATAAACGTTTTAAAGCTACATACTTCATCTTTTTATTTCTGGCCAAAAATATTGCCAAAATCTCTTTTGGTTTTTTAGAAATTTAAATGAAAGTTTACTTGGTTTTTTTATTATTGTTAACTTCCGTTTAAAACCAATGTACAATTTTTTTATACTATCAGCTGTTCAACATTCTACACCTTACATTTAGGGCTAAAAATTTCCGTAGAGCAGCGTGGAAAGGACTTTACCGATGGTCAATAAACTGATGTATACTTTTTAAACTGCACTCAAACTTTACTACAGTCGGTTAGCAGTGGCATTATACTAGTATATGTATAGTTTTATTTTGTATGGCTGAGTTACAACCAATTTGAATCAAGAATATTTTTTATGTTTTCTTGCGATTGCCTGTATTTTCATTTGCCTGCATTTCATTTGACTGGATATGGCAGGATTCATGTAGCAAGTTTTTATCAATCAACAGGTATCAGAACTACATCTACTAGGGGTGAATGGTGGAAAGTGCTAAATTCAAGAAACTGAGTAGCCTCCAGCTGAAATAGGTCCTGGTACCGTCTCACTAAGTCCTTGAAAAAATTTGTTTTTTTTGTTTTCCTTCAACTTGCTTTTAGTACAATGGGTCATAAGCACGATGCAAACAAGAGGTCCGGCGCCCAAATGTCGGGACCAAAGACCTTGAATTATTTTTGTCATGAGTACAATGACTCTTAAATGCCATGAGGACAGTAGGTGCGGGGTCCCAGGAATTGGGGTCGAAACAATATATCACGTGCTTAAATTGTGAAAAATTGTGACAAAAAAACAAAAAATTCAAGGTCTTCGGTTCCGACATTTGGGGCGCCGGACCTCTTCTTTTCTGAAAAATATGTACCTACGTAACTTGAAAAAAAAAGAAAATTTAATACATCTACAATAAAAACGTAGTACGTAGTACGTAGGTACCTTATGTACGAGGTACCTTATGTACGTAGGTACCTTATTATATTCAATCAATGATATAATATACGTATATATATTTTTTTTGTTTTTCATATTAATATTGCAAACTGAACTATCGTTGAAATCCCAGATGGCAAAAGCCAAATTATGGAAATTCGTTTATAACCGGCTTGTATAGGCTTGATAAACCCTATGGTGATAAACCCTAATTCATTTAAAATTCTTATTATGAAGAATGGAAAGTTAAGCTGACGGGCCGCAAGGCCTAAGCGCGTAGGGAATAAGACAGCCGGTCGACGATTCTTATTTCCAACCATACCATGGAAAGCGAAGCGAAGAATTATAAGAAATGGGCCAAATCATGAATCATGTATAGTATGTAAATGTTTATTGAAAGCTCGAATTTGAAGAAATATTGCATATCTGTTGACAATTTTTCCCTTTTAGCATTAAATTAACTAAAATTAATTTTCAAAACACATTACAATTTTTAAATCATTATTACTGCATAACACTAATTAAACACTATTATACCACCTTACGCAAGATAGATATATTTTTCTTACATTAATTTTAAATGTAAAGAAATAATATCTTACGTCATTTCGGATATCGAAAATCAATCATTTACATTAATTTTTTGTACACATTACTAATATATATCTAATATTTCTATAAAGCCGAAAGCCTCTGAGGCTATTATTTAAATTATGGTCAATTCAATAATAATAATAATAATAATTCTATACTACCTAATTGATTTTTCATTTGAAGTTGTATTGAATTCAAATGGGCTTTACTAGTTTGTATTCGACTTATAGCTTTTCTAGCTCTTAAGACTTCTTTGGCTAAAATCACACATGACTCTTTATCTCCTTTTGATGCTGACTGTTTCAAAGATCTTCTAACCTTTTCTTCCTCCCGCTGGATTGATCGAATTTGTCTATCTAATTGATAGCCTTCCTTTCGAATTTTAGAGGTCCATTCATTGACCTACAATAATTATAATCATAATTTCTTCGGTTTTATTTTTTGTTTTGATATTTTTACCTGTTCCTTTGGATCTTTTTGAGTTGATTTTCCAAACAAACCCATAGTATTAGTTTATTAAGAAACTAAATTAAATAATTTTGTAAAAAATAACTAGCTATATTCTGCAAATAAGTTATTTTACTTTACAAGTAGCAATGACTCAGATTTTATATATAAAAAAATATTTTTATTAGGTTTTTTCTCTTTTTGCTGAGTTTGACATTTATTCATGTCAAAATTCTCAAAAGCAAAAGCCGTACCAAACAAATATCTCTTTTAGGGCTCATATTAATAATTTATCTTTGTTAATGATGGTGACATCTACATTTCACAGTTAAATCAAAACGTTATGAAAAGAAATTAAATTTATTTCTTGTTCACACTACTCTTTATAACCTGTTATCAGCGATTAACTAGTTATGCAAGGTGTTGCGTTATATTATAAATAACTGACATTTTCTAGAAATTTTGTATTTAAATGAAATTGTCAAATCAAATTAAAGGGTTGGTTTTGAAAATTAGTTAAATTTTTTCGATTATGTTGTTATTTTTTTAACAGCTCAAGTCGAAAAAATATTGCCAATGGCATACAGAAGTGAAAAAATTTATTTATATTTTATAAACAAAAAAAGATAAAAATAAAATATTGGTTTTTCTATTATAAAGCAACAACAAAAAATTTTTAAAAAATAATATTTGCATACCTTGACATCGTAAATGTCTCAACACAAAGTTGAATACAACGTCCACATAATCTAAATTCCTGTCAGACATTTTTTTTGCTGGGTATATTATGTCAAGCAAGACACTTCATTCCAAAAAAAATGCAAAAGAAAAGACGTTAACATTTTATACATAATCGGAAAATCAATAGAAAACAAAAAAGACCAGAATGCATTGATATGCTATTCGGGCGCCCGAAATTACAAAAAAAAAAATAATTTTAAGAACGAGGGATTTTGATACGGGGGATTTTGAAAAAGGGGATTTTGATACGGGAGATTTTAAAAAAGGGGATTTTGATACGGAGGATTTTAAAAATAGGATTTTGATACGGGGTATTTTTAAAAAAGGATTTTCAAAAAGGAGATTTCGTATCCAATCCCTTATTTTGGTAAGCAATTTTTTTTAGCATGATCTTTAGAGGTCTTTAAAATAGCATTCACACTACAAACAAAATTTTGAAGTGGCTATATTTTGACAGTTCATGTCGTGTCGAGAAAAATAATTTGTTTACAAACAAAAAAAAAATAAGTTCTTATTTTGGTAAGCATTTTTTTTTTATTTTACATAAATATTTATAGGTATCTAATTCAAAAAATCATTTCAACACAAAATAAAAAATTTTAACAGCTAAATTTAATAAAAAAATAAATAATATTTCATTTCAACCTAAAATTTTAAAACAATTCAATTCGAAAAAAAAAATAAATATTTCAAAATGTTATTTATTATTCTTTGCAAATGTTTGTAAAAATATTTAATTAGATTTTTTGTTATTTTCCATCATTTCGGTAAAAATTTTATTTCTTTCTTTCAAAAAACTTCGACTTTCGCAAAAAACGTCAATATCATAAAAAATCTATGATACAACCCTTAAAAAAAAGTACAGGGTCTTTCTATACATTTTTTAGACGTCAAAAGAATATGGTGTTTCAAAGACCACCTAACGACCTGACCTGAAGTGTCTTTAGGTGGTCTTTGAAACACCTTGTTCTTTGGACGTTTAAAAATGTATAGAAAGACCGAGAAAGACCTCGTAAAGATGATCTTTACGCTGAAAACACAATCACGACGAATGACGAGTGACGAATGACCAAACTTCGCCCTTAGAGACACAATCATGACGAACTATTCGCGTGGAACAAATTTTTGTGTATAACAGTGAAAATAGTCGAATATTTTCCTTTTAATTTTACTGATATGCTTATCATACAGATACGCGTATTTCGTCTACTACTTGCAGACTTCTTCAGTGTCTTGTACTCGACTGTCGGCTCAGTCTCTATTAATAGTATTTCTTAGGAAGCCTTTAGACATCAGATTTTATTTCATGAAAGTTTTGTTTTACTTATTTTTATTACATTTACAAATTTTATTGCAATTACATCAAATCTTATTTCAAAAGTTTTAATTACATATCTCAAAGATAAACAAAAAAAGTTGCAAGTATACTGTATTTCTTCCTGCAAAATCCACTTTCTAAACTTGCGAAATACGAAGATACGAATATGCGGCACGAGTACTAATAATAAATACTTATAAACAAATATAAATATTCAGTGGAATTTCAGGACATTTATGAAATATAAATATTTAAATAGTAAATCAATTATTCAAGTATTATTTGTATTGATGAATAATAATAATATTTAATATACATTTTTTGTATTTTTTAATGTATATCTTTCAATATATTGGCATAACACAATTAGGAGTTTATAAATACATTTTCTCGCAAAATCACTTTTTCAACTTACCCAATTCAAAAACGTATAAACGCTGCCTTATATAAAAGTTTTTCTTCAAAACTATTAGCGGTCAAAATTTTCAATTTGATTCTATGAAAAACAAATAAAAATTTATTATATTATACATATTAAGTATATTATAAATATTGTAAATTATAATTTTATTCATTTTATTATTATTATTATTTAAATAACAATAATAATTACAACTATAATAATTTATGATACCGTACGTATTATAATACCTACCTACCTGTTGTGAAAATAAAATTTTAATACATATAGTGAAAAAAATATAAACCTGAAGTAGGCCTGCGGATTTATCTACAGGTCCACTGTTTAATAAATAAATAAATACCTAAATAAGAAATATAAAAAAAATAGTTATAGATAGATCAAACTATATTGTAAATTACAAGCTATTCCCGACGTAACATTCGCCGTTCTAGCATTAGCATTATAAATGAAACAATTTATTTTATTTGTTTATTTTCTTAAAAAGAATCAATGTTTTACATATTTTTTTATTACATAATAAATAAGTTACAAATTGAAAAACTTAAAACTAAAATTCACTTTATTTAATATCTTAAAAATAGTTTAACATTTTAATTATTTTTATATTTTTACAAATTTAAATTTATTTATTCAAATATTTTTACATTTTACTTATTCAAATATTTCACTAAAAACACAATTCTCTATTTCACAGTTGTATGTTGCTTTGACTAGAGTACGATCTTTTGATAGTGTTAGTATAGTATAAAATATTATGAAATGTTTGAAGAAGTTATAGTTGTAAGATTTTAAATTTAACTTATTTATTATGTAATAAAAAAATATTTAAAACATTGATTTTTTTTAAGAAAATAAAGAAAATAAACAAATAAAAGAAATTGTTTCATTTTTAATGCTAATGCTAAACCGGCGAATGTTAGTTTTACTTTATTCTTCATTATTATTTTGTATTGAAATAAATTTTAATAGGAATGAAAGGCCAGTTACAAATAAGCTGCTATATGAAAGTTAGTGTATATAAATTATTTCAGTAATTCTACTTTAATCATAAAAATAATGTTTGTCTGACTTTTTTCTTCTAGTGCGTAATAGAATTTGATCCATTTTGGAAATAAGTATAAACTGCAAATTTCCTATGAAACTTCCTTAAGCACAACAGAAAAAATTAGCTCTGCTAGTCCGACATGAAAATCATTTCCTACGCTGCAAATCTTAATACGCTGGCCAATTATATTTGGAATCGACGTGTTACTTATTGGCTATTTTAGTATTTGCCCTAATTTTTCTAATAAATCCCTAAAAGTTTGTTTTTGTTTTGTTTTTAATTTTTATTAGTTCAATAAAAAACTATTATAACATCATATTTAAAACAAAATTTACAAATTTAAAGGAATATTGAAAGTTTTAATTTTAAACATTCGTATACAAAACTTTAATTTTTAACTATTTAAAATTTCAAAAGTAAATAAAATTTAAATACTTTATATCTCATTGTTCTTTATAATATCAATTAATTTTCTTTTAAATCTTGAAATATTCATATCATTTTTAACTGCATTGGGTAACAAATTAAAAGATTGTGTACCCTTATAGAGTAGACTATTTTGTGTTCTGGTTCTCCTGTATAATGGGAGTCTGAAATCACCCCTATTTCTTAGAAAGTAATAACCACCTACATATCTAATATTCTTTTGTAAATATTGCGGCATCCTATAATTTTTCAACTTATATACGAACATTATTGCATTAAATTTTAGTCTTTGATTTACGCTCATCCATTCCAATTTATTTAGCATATCCTTACTTCGTGTTCCTCTGTCACACTTTAATATAATTCTCATAGCTCTATTTTGAAGTACTTGTAATCTATTTCAGTTTTCAGTATTACATATAAATAAAATCGAGGAACAGTACTCAAAATGTTGTAAGATAATTGCATTATAAATTAATATTGCACACTTTAGTGATATTTTATTTCTGATTCTTGCCAAAAAACCAAGTTTTTTCGAAATTTTTTTACAAATATTATCAGAATGCATATTAAATTGCTCTTTATCTACAATGACTCCTAGATATTTAATACTGCTAACACACTCTAATCGTTCATTATTAATATTTATATTTAAATTTTCTATTCGAGAATTTATCACCATACATTTTGTTTTACTTACATTAAGTTTTAATTTGTTTTTTGACAACCACTCATATAATGTTTCTAGGTCCCTGTTCAATTTATTTTCTAAATCTACCAAATTATCCTCTACTAAGTAAGTTAATGTGTCATCCGCAAACAAAGACACTGAAGAAAAGGCAACGCTATCCTTTATGTCATTTATGTATAATAAAAACAACATTACTCCCAAAACGGATCCTTGTGGAACTCCTAGTTCTACTCGTTTTTTGGCTGATACATCCTCTCCTATTTTTGTTTTTTGGAATCTTTCATTTAAAAAACTGTCGAACCACTTCTTTTCAGTGCCTCTTATTCCGTATTTATACATTTTTTCTATTAAAATTTTTCGATCCAGTGTCTCGAAAGCCCTTTTTAAATCTAAAAAAAATCACGATGATAACTTTTCCAGAATCAGTTTCTTTCTTCCATTCATTTATTATCCAATTTAAAGATGTTTCAGTTGAAAATCCTTTTCTGAAACCAAATTGTTCTTCACAGATAATATTTTTTGTAGTTAGAAATTCTTCCATCTGAAAGCACACGACTTTTTCGAGAATTTTTTCATACATTGGTAACATATTTACAGGTCTTAAATCACATGCCATCTTTGCATTTTTAATTTTTTCTACGGGCACTATTATGGCCTCCTTCCATGATCTCGGAAACATTCCTTGCGTCAATGAGGTATTAATAATTTTCGTTAAGATAGGATACATTAATTCCTTAGATTCTAGCATGATATTTATATTCACTCCATTAAAATCATTTTTACTATTTATACTTTTCATAATTTTATCTAATTCAGATTGATTTATTTCCTTAAACTTAAATATTTCATTTATTTCTTGTATACTATCACTATAATTTATATGTGGAATGTTCCTATTTAGCTTATTAACGCTATCAACAAAATATTCATTTAATTTATCCACTAAATCTTTGTTATTATTAATAATTTCATTATTTATTTATATTTCATTTATGCAATTTTCCTTCTTTCCTAACACATATTTCTTTATTTGCTTCCACATAGATTTCTGATTTCTAATTTTCTTTTCTATAAAGTTATTTCTAATTTCTACACATTTCCTTTTATAGATATTTCTTGCGAGCCTATATTCTTCCCAACTCTCGCTTGTTCTTAGTAATGAGTATCTGTTGTACAACCTAATCTTAACTCTTTTCATTTCTTCTAACTCCCTACAATACCACTCTACTGTATTACTTCTCGCTATAAATGATGTTGTTAATTTCTCAATCGAATTTATTATATCCTTGCTAAATTTTTCAGCAGTTAAATCTAAGTTACTCCAGTTTATTAAGCTAGTGAACCCACAATTTTTTAGTTCAGTCAAAAATTTTGTTTAATCAAATTTGACGTATTTAATTATGCTTTCTTTTCTCACGTAGTTATTATTCATTATTTTAATATTAATAGCCTCATGATCAGAAATAGAAAAGTTTTTATTTACTAGTGCTTCAATGTTAGAAACATAATCTGTTAGTACATAATCAATGAGAGTTTGACTTGTATTAGTTATCCTAGTGTAGTCATTAATAATTTGCTGGATACCAAAATCTTGGAATAGTTGTTGTATTTGCCTCTTTTCACTATTTTCATTTTTGAAATCTATATTGAAATCACCAGCAATAAAACAATTTTCAGCCAAATTTACATTAATTTCTAAATATTCCCTTAATTTAATACAAAGTAATGTTGTTTAACAGGAAATTTTGATCAAAACTGTTAATAAAATAAAGTTTTGTAGATAATAACTCATCAGTTTCATGTATAATTATATACGTATAATCTTTCAAATCCAGTGGATTGAAATAGTCCCGAGTATATGTTGGCTTGTTTCTTAACTCTGCAATTTGATAGCGTTTTTCAGCACTATCAGAAACTAAAAATATCAACTCTGCTAAAATCATTTTATTTATAAAAATTATTAAATTAATAATTTTTATTTTATTTAAACACTTAACTTCAACTTAAATTTTTTAAATAGTTATAACACTATTGTTTTGTTTTTTTTCGTATAATGATTTGAATTTGACAGTCAAAGAATCACATATGTCATTTTCATCGTATATTTGAAAAACATATGTCATTTTCATCGTATATTTGAATTTTACAATGGCAGCATTTTAAAACACTTTCGATCAAATTTTCATCGAAATACATAATGGCACTAACGATTACAATCGAATAACACTGACGATAACGATGAACGATTCGATGAAAGTCGATCGAAATACATAATAGGCACCTTAATTTTTATCTCGTGAAGAGACTTAGGTGCCTATTATGTATTTCGATCGAAATTAATCGAATCGTTCATCGTTATCGTTAAAGTTATTCGATTGTGATCGTTAGTGTCATTATGTATTTCGATGAAAATTTGATCGAAAGTGTTTAAAAATGCTGCCATTGTAAAATTCAAATCTACGATGAAAATGACATATGTTTCATTCTTTAAATGTCAAATTCAAATTATTATACGAAAAAAAAACAAAACAATAATGTTATATTTAAAATTTTTAGGTTGAAAATAAGTTGAAGTGTTTAAATAAAATATAACTATAAAATTATAAGTTTTTATAAATAAAATGATTTGAGCAGAGTTAAATTTTTTCAATTTCTGATAGTGCTGAAAAACGCTTTCAAATTGCAGAATTAAAAAACAAGCGAACATATATTCGGGATTATTCTAATCCACTAGATTTGGAAGATTATACGTAGGTTATTTAAACATAAATTTGATGAGTTATTATCTACATTATTAAAACTATAAAATTAGGACAAAAATTGAAATAGCCAATAAGTAATACGTCGATTCCAAATATAATTAAATTGGTTAGTGTATTAAGATTCTGTGCGGCTTGTACCAAGCAAATGATTTTCAACGTAGGAAATGATTTCCATGTCGGACTAGCACATCTAATTTTTTTTTGTTCTTAAAGAAGTTTTATATGTATTTGCAGTTTATAGCTGCAAAATGGATCAAATTCCATTACGCACTAGAAGAAAAAAGTCAGGCAAACATTATTTTTATGATAAAGCAGAATTACTGAAATAATTGGAGCAGTAGATGGAAAGCTTATTCAAATTAAATCACCGAAGCAAAACGTACAACATTTATGTTATAGTAGAAAGGGATTTTTTAGCATTAATGCAATTCTGATAAGTTTATACTTTATTGTAATTAGTTTACATTATTATAACAGTTTTTGTTTTTAGATATGTGATCATAATCAGGCAATTGGTTTTGTGAGTACAAGATATCCTGGTACCTCTTTGGAAAATTTATAATGGTGTCTCATTATTTACACTATATCTTTTCATATTGCAGTATATTTTTAACAGGACTTTCATTCCTATTAAAATTTATTTCAATAAAAAATTATTATGAAGAATAAAGTAAAATACCTACTTTCATTTCAACTTTTAAATTTATTTTTATTTCAAAAAATATCATAAATATAAAACAAAACACCAAGTGTCCAATATAAGTAAAATAATATAATGTCCAATATAAATAAAATATATTTGTATCTCTTTTATTTTATCCTTTCAATTCAAAATTGAAATAATTTGTACAAAATCTCTCTTTCGATGTCTCTTTCGTGGTAAAATTTTACATCGATAAACTTTATCGATTTCGTCGACAATTTCTGAACGATATCGTAATACATAATGGCAATTTTGCATTTTTACATTTCGTTCGATCAAATCGTAATCGTTATCGAAATACATAATAGGCACCTTAATGTATAATTTTTGACTTATTTATAATTTTTTTTAAGGTTGAGTCGTTTATTAAGAAACAAGATTATCCTATGAGGTTCGCAATAACAGCTACAGTGCGACTAAGGTACATTGCAACGAAAGATTCTTTTCCCTCTCTAGAATTTCTGACAAGAGTCTCAAGAAAAGCTATAAGTAATTTTCTACCAGAAGCTTTACATGCTATATATGATGTACTTCAACCAATTTTTTATGTCAAGATAAATTTTATGAATTTAATAAAGCTAATTAATATTTCATTCTTTAAAAAATATCAAATAAAGTACAACAATTTTTTTGTACCTTTAATTGAATTTAATTTCAGTCAATATTTAAATTCTTATATCTTTAAACTTACGACTAAACAACTTTATTTAGTTTTCTAAAACTATGTATTTAAGTTATATAAAAATAAAACAAAATTAAACAAAATTTTATATCTTTCAAAGCCAAACAAAATAATAAAAATTAAACAGAAATTAGAAATGTGTATATGCATACGCAATTCTTCTGTAAGTATCTGTTATAAACAAAAAGTGTAAACAAAAAAATGTAAACAAAATTTAATTCAATACATTTTTTTGTTATTTAATAAATAATATATCAGTACAGAAAAATATATAAATAAAAAAATTTTTAAATAAAATTAATTTTTATTTATATATCCTGAAATTTTCAGTTAAAAAAGGGAATTTTCGTACATAAATTTGAATTTCAAAATTCAATTATATTCAAATCATCCGACGCATACTCTCCTTCATTAGTTTTCAGCAACGAAAGTCAAAAATAAATTCTATTTTTATTTTCTATTGTCATTGTGGTGAATTGCCTTTGTCTTGTTGGATATTTCTTTGCAAAGAATTGAAACAAAATTGCTTTTGAGATCAACTGTGTTGGTATGGTATTGGTTGGTACTTGATACAACACAAATAAAACTGGTTTAACTTGTTTAAATGCTTTTTCAATTTCATATGCTGGAGATGTGCTGGACTTGAAAAAATAACCAAATATAAAAGAATTTTCTATCTTTTAAAAAAAAATTATTCTTTTATTGAATTTGCTTGATTCATATTCATGAGATTTGAGAATATACCGGCTAGTATTATATACAATTGTTGATAGGTAGATTTGTTAAATTAAATAATTATTCTTTGCTCTTAAATTATGTAATAATATTCAGTTTGGCATATTAATCTTTTTATAATAGAAAAAATCCTGAAACACGTTAATAAATTGCTGTATGTATCTAAGAGACTATTGTAAATATTGTATAGCATTTGCAAGTCAAATTGAGGTTTATTCTAAATATATTGTGGTTTTTGCTAAATATATTCAGGTCTTTGCTAAACCAATTCCAATATTTTCAGGTTTTTTCTTTGAAGTACAGAATTTTGCTAAAGAAATTCAGATAATTTTAATTTTAATTCAGATTTTTACGAAGTAAATTCAGGTATTTTTTTTTTAAATTCAGGAATTTTTATTTTAATTAAGGTTAACAAAAAAATAACATATTTTTTATTAATAAAAAATAAAAATTATTCAAAATCAAAATTTTTTTATCATCAGTACAAGTACAATGGCCCTTAAATGTGATGAAGACAATAGGTCCTAGGGAGTCCAAGGAAATGGCAATTTTGATGACAAAAAAAATTGTGATTTTGAATAATTTTTATTTTTTATTAATAAAAAATATGTTCTTTCCTTTTACTCCTGAATTTAAAAAAAAAGTACGTGAATTTACTTCGTAAACATCTGAATTAAAATTAAAATTATTTGAATTTCTTGAATGAAAAAATTGTAAGTGAAACAATAATAATAAAAATTAATTTTTAGAATTTCCAACTGACAAATTATTCAAATTTTTCTTCTCTAAAACGGTTTTTTTCTACGTTAAGATTAGAAAACTTGGCTATGAAATTCGGAACGATTGAAATCGAAAAACTGACGACAAGTTAAAAGCGTTTCAACTTATTTTATTTTTTTCAAACAACAAAAATGTATTTCAGTGAAAACTGACAGTGTTCACTGATCGTCTAGACACCGCCATTCATATATTCACAAAAAACACAGGAAGAAACAGTACATGTTAGGTACCTAGAAACAAGAAAATCTAAACTATTTTCTTTTTTACCTGCTTCAAAAATTTTTACCTAATTTTTACACTTTTATTATCTAAAATTAGCGCGAAAATAAATAATTCAAATAAATAAAATAAAGAATAAAAGTGCATTGTAGAAAAATGGCACATATTTGAAATATTTGTTGGATCTTCAAAAATTATTCAATAAAAACACAAAATTGAAAACATTAGATATTTAAATATTTAATTATCATTCATAATTCAATAAAGTAACTTCATAAATAATTATATCAACTCTATTTAATAAAATGCATATCAAGTAACAGTCCGTTATTAAAAACTTTGATTTAAATAATTCTAGTCAATAAATTCATATTTAGAAACTATTGTCCGCTATTACAATTCTCGCATACAAACTCAGTAAATTTAATTTAATAAAAGAAGAAAACACATACATTCCTGTAAATTAACAATAAAGAATAAACCATACAAAATGAAAAAACCGGTTTATCGCTTCAAAAAACTTTTAAAAAGGCTTTTGTTTTCATTATTTTTGTTTTTCAAAAGCTGTCTGCTAAAATTGTCCGCAGGTAGATGTCCGCTATTAAAATTTTTTGTCTCGGATTTTTTGTTAGAACTGCTTCATCTGTATAGTTACTTATCTGTGATAAAAGCCTTAATTGTTGAGGCTCAAAGTAGTTTCAGAATTCTTAGCAAATCCTTCAATTTTGTTACCTTTAAATGAAATATTTGCATCAACATAAATTTCGTCAATCAAAAGGTTAACATATTTTTCATGGTCTTGTAAATTTTTTAAAACTTTCACACAAATATTTTAAATGTACCGATCCTGAATTTAAACTACCAATATTAAAATGTTTAATCATTGATTAATAATACTGATAATACTATAAAGATAGATATTTTCATACAACAGAAAATTTTCAACTCACTTTTTCAAAATTCTCTTCATTATATATATTTTCCCCCGTATATTCAATGTGTTAGTGCAATCTTTATTTTCAATTTGAGTTTTGAAATTTTTGAATGTTTTATACGACTTTATTCTCTAAATAATTTGTGTGATCTTGAATGTATATTATTGTTTTTAACTTTTTGTTATTTAAATTTGTATAGCTAATTTGAAATTTTTTTGAATTGATAGGTACCAAAATTTCAAATATGGACATATGGATAGTATTTTATCGAGTAGTCTTTGAAGAAAAGAAAAAAATGTATCTTTTTTTAATTGTAATAAAAGAATTTTTATAATTGTTGAATTGTGCGTGTATATAATTATTTTATATTAATATAATATAATTTTATAATGTTTAGAAAACAAAAATATTTTCTTTTTTTTTTTTAATGAATAATTTTCAAAATAAACGATTTCAAAAAATTCAAATAATAGTTCACATTCGTTCAGGGTATGATTTCAAATATATATATACATCCATCCATGATCCATGTATGTATATACATATGTATTGATTTAAAAATTAAAATTACATTTTTGCTTTTAAAAGAAGTTTTAAATACGGTTTTCTATATGTAGTTGATTGCGTTGTGTTTTTATTTCTGAATACTCTTCTTGAATGTATTGTCACAGAGAATTTATATACAGAGGCGTAAAGTCCATAAAAGAATATGTACGATAACGATTTTATTTTAAAATTTCAGAAAAAATTCAAGAAGCATAGCTCCACCTTATATCTGTTGGTAATTTAAAAGAGAAATTTATTTTTGCGATTCTCAAAAATTTTGGTTTTATTCAGTTTACTTTTATCTGCTCTTCTTTATTCTTTTTTATGCTTTTTTTAACTTAACCAAAGAATTCTATTAACGAGATAATGCACTCCTCAGTTTACGTAAATATAATTTTTAACAAAACAAAAACAAAAAAAAATATAAATTTGGTGGGAAGATGTAAAATTATTAGTTAATTGACATTTTTTTGCTTTTAACTTTATTATTATTCATCATCAATATCATATTCATCGTTTTTATATATAATCATTCGTTTTTTTAATAATATCACTTTAAATTTTATTTAGGTAAATAAAATAATACAGCGTTGCAATTAATCTCATTGTATGATAACGTTTTGTTTGAAAATATTTTATATTACAGAAAATTGTTTACTTGATATTAAAAGAAAATTTAAAATTAAAAAAAAAAATGGTAATGTAAAAATAGATATTTTTAAAATACACTTTTATCGAAACAAAACTAGCCCCTTTAAAAAGTAACAAACAATTTAAAAGAAAAAAATCCAAATTCATTTGTTTCAAAAACCATAAAATTTTACAATAGGAATATTATAATCAGACTTCATAAAACAAACTGCCCTTTTAAGGACTACCATATATTTTATAGTATATTATTAAGATTAGTTTTTACTGAATATAAATATTTATTTTACAGGTATAAAAATTTAAATAGTTAATTCAACATTGATAAATAAAATACTTATTACTGTGGAATTAACCATTTAAAATTTTATACATATCTGTAAAATAAACATTTCTGTATTTGCAGTTTTATTACTTTATTTAAATATATTTATTTTACTGCCAACTATTGGTACGACTCTTGGAAAAATTTATTTTTTCTATGATATATTCCATTTCAACCCAATTATTTCTCAGTTCTTGTGATCTGTATTTTTATTTTGCATCATTACAAAATTTAATATTTAATAGAACCACGCACGCATCAAAACAAAATTTTGTTTTGTTCTTGTTTTTTTATATTCATAATCACAATGCTACCTATATTTAAAAAGCCTCGAAACTAATTTTTGCTTCGTTAAAAAAGATTTTATTTGTAAGGAAAATCTTCGTAAATCTTCGTTTTTCCATACAAATAAAATACCTTTGATAATCATCCACCATGATAATACCTTTGATAATCATATAATCAAAATCATAATAACAAAAAAAATTATTTTTGTTTATATTCGCCAATTAATAATAATGATTAATTGAATAAAAAACAAAAAAAAGAACAACAAAAACATTGTTGTTGCTTTATACGACATGCATCCTAACTCTTATAAAATATCAGCAACAACTAATAATGAAAATAAAGGTACTTTTGTCTTCTCTCTTGAAAATAAAGAATGTACTAACACATTGAATATACGGTGGAAAACATATCCAATGAAAGGAATTTTGAAAAAAAGAGTTGAAAATTTGCTGTTGTTAGTTTTGTTTGAAAATTTCTATCTTTATAGTATTATTAATCAATGTAATTGGGGTGAGGAAGTTGTTACGCAAATTATTAATAAAATACTTTTTGTTTTTAGTTAGAGATTTTTTAAAGTATCTCTTTCATTATTATTATTTAATTATTCTTTAATAAAGGTCCTTAAAAATACTTTTATTATTATTCTTTCTTTATTATTTAACAAAGTTCCTTATAAATACTTTTTTATATTTATTCACTACAAACGGAACAACTGCTCAACGTTAGGTTTACTTCCAGAATGAGTTTTATAATTTACTTTTACGCAGTTCGAACCAATTCAGTGAATATATTTGGTGACGCTGTTGGTCAAATACTCGTAATTAGATCGTCACCACATGTATTAATTTTTGTTTTTACTTTCAAATGTTAGGCAATATGAATGCAAACATATGCATTCTTATTGTTCTCTTTTTCTTCAGACAAAAGAAATTGTGTAACGTGTGTGGTTTTTTTGTAATTTAACTGTCTACATAATAATGCATTCGTGTTTTATTTTGGTATTTAGTGTTATTGTTTAAATTAAGGAAATTTTTTCAACTCATTTGTTAAAAAATCTAACAAATATTTGAAAGCATCCTTATTAAGTCGAAAATTCATTTTGAAACTAAAACATGTATGAAAGTTTATGAGAATTTCAATAATAAATCGGATGCATTAGATCCAATACACCGATTGTGTGCTGTATTGCGATTTTTTGCCAGTGGCAGTTATCAACACAGTACAGGAAAGGGTAAGGATGTATCTATGAGCCAATCAACTATTTCCAGAGTACTAAAAAGTTCTCTGGATATTTTTGAAAAGAAACTGTGTGGGCATTGGATTAATATAAATATGACAGAAGACGAAAAATGGAGAGCAAAAATAGATTTTAACTCAAAATCTAGATTTCCCGGAATTATTTTGTGTGTGGATGGTACACATGTAAGAATAGTCAAGCCAAAAGAAGAACACCATTTATTTTATAATAGAAAAGGTTTCTTTAGCATAAATGCTATGTTGGTAAGAATTTTAATATTAGCATTTACATATATACTATAAGACTATATAAATTTTCGTATTTTGATTATTAATTAATGGAATCAAATAACTTGTTTAGATTTGTGATAATAAAATGCAGATCAGATGTGTCGATAGTCGCTATCCTGGTTGTAATCACGATTCACACGTCTGGAGTCTCTCTCTTTAAACAAAAATATAATCAAGGAGAACGAAATTCCTGGGTTTTAGGTAAATAATTTTAAATATATTTATAGCTTGTAAGTAATATATATGTATAAATAAAATATTAATCAACATCGTATTTTTTTAGGAGATGCAGGATATCCTTTAGAGCCGTGGTTAATGTCGCCATTTCGATCGGCAGGAGAAGGTAGTGCTGAAAAAATGTACAACCTCCACCACAGTCGAGCACGTAATATTGTGGAAAGGACAATCGGTGTATTAAAAAACAGATTTGGATGTTTAATTCGCGAGCTACATTATTCTCCAAGAAAATCTTCTCAAATTATTAATGTAGCTTGTGCCTACACAATATTTGTTTGTTTTTTAAAGTGGAAGATGACTTCGAACTAAATGATATTGAACCAGAACCCAGATACAACTGCACTGAATGATAATGTAAATCACAATGCTTCAGCTATTAATGAAGAAGCTGTAAGAATTCGAAATAGGATATTAAATGGTTTTATCTCAATACCTTAATACCTATATTTAACAAAAATTTTAAATAAAGTATTTATTAAAATAAGTCAAAACATTTTTTATTCATTTTTTTATTAACTTTTGTTCTTGGTTTAGGTTGTTTGAACAGAAACCTATAAAAAACTTAAACAATAGAAAATTCAGTCTTAAAAATTATTTGGCAAGTATACCTTATCCTAAATTATTTTATACATCACATTTTTGTTTACTTGTTTTTGACTAAACATTTGTTTTTGTTTTTAAATTTTATAAGAAAATAAAAAGTCTTAAATTTTATATTATATACTTCACATTTTTGTTTACTTGTTTTTGATTAAACATTTGTTTTTTTTTTAAATTTTATAAAAAGAAAATAAAAAGTATTGGTTAAAAATAAATAACAAACTTATGATTTTCAACACAAAACTTTAAAATAAAAAAAAACCCTTAAAAGTTTAAAACTATCATAAATATTTACAGTATCACAAATGTCTCTCAACTTCACATTGTTATCTTATATTTTTTTCAAATATTTTTTCAATGGCTTCATTGTGGCGTTTTTGTTCTTTAAACTCGGCTTTTTTATAATCGCCGATTCTTTGTATTTCTTTCATTACCAACAGAAAGCTGTTGTTAATGTCATTCAACTTGTTATTTACGTTTTCATAAAATTCTCGCCTTTGATTAATATCTTGCTTCAAAAGTGATTCAACTGTCGAATTTCTAGTTGATCTTCTATTTCGTCTTCTGTCAACCTTAAAATATTTGCATTTATAATAACAATGTTTTTTAAAAATAACATTCTTTCTTACTCTCGGTGAATTATCAGCTAGTATCACTTCTTCTTGAACAGGAGGATTTTCTATATTTATACTAGTGGTAGGTTCATAAACTGGAGGTGATAGAACTTCAGGTGCCACACCGAAACTTGTTGTGTTGCGAATTCCTTCCGTACAAGTTTCTAGACCTGAAATTCTAATGACAATTTGCTCCATTTCCGTGAAGGTATGGATTTTGTTATTGCCTCCTCCAGTTGCTTTAAATTCTACTTTATTAGCAGCTAGGTTCCTCTTAATATAACTTTTGTAGTCCAGCCAAACCTAAAATAATGTATGTAAATCGGATATAATAAAAACTATCACACATTAATAACAACTCACTTTTCTCCAAATAGATTTATCTTTTTCTGGAGGACCCATTGTATTAAGTTCATCTGCTAATTTTTGCCAGAATTCATCCACATGTACCTTGTATATGTGATAATTATTGGCAATGTCTGGTCTTTCCTCCAATAATTCTATCATCCGTTTGAATTGGGTTTTATTGGTTTAAAGCGCTTTTTTATTCCTAAATGAAAAAAATTATTTTTCATAAATAAAAAAAAAATTATAGAGCTATTTTATTACATTTTATACTTCTCCTCTGATACTCAATATAAAAATTTCTTGCTTTTAAATTCACTTCCGAAACTTTAAAATACTTTCGAATGACTAATTCCGGCGTACAATTTTCAAATTATTTTCCGTTCCGACGAACTTCAGCATACATAAATTTTAAAATGTCGGATAAATAATGACATTTGCAGACTGCGGAATACTTTCGGACTTCAGCATACCAAATGCGGAATGTAATCGGAATTTCACACTCCGACGAACTTCAGCATAACCACCTTAATGACTTATGCCATAAAGGAAGTATACTCATAAAGGAAGTATAATATAGAGAAACTACGCGGAACAAATTTTTTCACTATTTTTTTTTCTTAAAAAATTTTTGAAAATACCCCATACACAGTTGGACCTAGATAAAATCACTTTAAAATTTTGTAATACGTCATTTTAATGTATTCATTAACAGAAACTCATACAAAATATCGAACTAATTTTTTTTCTTTTATGCAGGTTCAACTGTATAGATTCTAGCTTTGAGAGAGAGAATCTTTAAAATAATTTTAATTCTTGTTTTTTTTTTTTGTTTTTGCTTTTATATAACATACATACAGTGGAGTAGGGGCAAAAGGGTAAGGTTGTGTATGTCGTATCAAATACATACTTGTTGGGTAAAGGTAGAGTATACCAATAACATAAAATGCATGGTGTCGGGCAAAAATGCATAAGACAAAATTACATTTTTTCAAAAATTAAATACCTATTTAAGTTTTTATAAAAAAATTTAAAATTATTTGGTTTTGTAATGAAGGTACTTTTTTCCTTAAAAAACACTAAGGTGGTTATGCTGAAGTCCGAAGCGGAATATCCCCGAAAAAAATTTCCGACCGCAATACGAAAAATATCAGTATTCTGAAATTCGACTCTAAAGTCTGTGCAGAAATCAAAATTAAATGTTTTGGAAGATTTTTTTACACTTCATTCATTTTTATTTCAAATAAAAAGGGCGATGACAGTTTAGGTTATTTTTATTTATTTTGTAAAAAGTTATAAATTTTTTAATAATTACATAACGTATATGTACATAAATTAAAAGTAAAACTTATAAATTTTTAATTACATATGTATATACAAATTAAAATTGAATAGTAGTTTTTCGTTACACATTACATTTTGTTAAAAACGATAAAAGATATTATTCGTTTGAAGCGCTTTTTTAATTTGTAATTTCGACGGACTTCAGCATAACCACTTAATTCTTACATATATAAAACAGTTCTTATAAAAATATAAAACAAAATTATATTTTGAAAGGAATTATTAATCAACTAAAGATTTTGACAATTTCTTCCAAATTTTATAATAATTGATAAAAATTTTAACATTTAATTTTTTTAAATTTTGTGCATATGTAATTTTGTCATGGAACCAAAATCTTACATTTTTAATGCAAACAAAAACAAATTCTTTGTAATTTCATAAAGAAATGAGAATTAAAAAATTTTAATATAGAAATAGAATAACCAAAAATGATGTTCATTCAAAAATAATGTTCACGTTCATTGTTAATATATTATGATAAGATAATGATAATAACCTACACTCTACCTCTACTATGCACTATGCAGTAAGAAATCAAGGAATACATATATATGAATTACGATAGTGTGCAAAATTACTTAATTACTGCAGTATGTACAAAAACGATAAGCACATTGAAGTAATTGAAAACATAAATTAATAAATTATTTTTGTTATTTAATTTTTCATTTTTATATTGAAGTTATTTATTTTTATTACATTCAAAGTGTTTATTATTTTATTACACTTCAATTCGGCTTTTTCTCTTTGTTTAAAATATATTTTACAACATAGGTACATATTATTTGTACATTTGTGAAATTTTTGACTAAAGAATTTTAATTTAAAAGGCACATTTTTTTTTTCAAAACCTATCTAAGTCGTGCCTATGAAATGTTATTTTTCAACGCATAAAAAATTAATTTAAATAGAATTTTACATTTTATTTGAAATTAAAACAAAACTCCAATTCAATCCAAGAACAAAATCAAAGAATTAGATATTATAAAAACAGTTTAGACGCTTCCATTAGAGTTATTTTTTATTTTGATGAACAAAAGAAAAAACAACAAAACAAAGTTAAATATTTTATAAATTTTCATTTTTTGGAGTGTTCAACATGTATTGTACGATATATAACATTGATTGTACTGTACGAGGTACAAAGGAAATAAACTATTTGTTATTTATATTATGCTTAGGCAAATCCTTTTCTCTTGTATTAGTTTGGTTATGATTATTTTGATTTATTTATTTATTTATTTCAATCTACTGGGTAGTCCCTTACAGATTTTATAAACAATCAGTTTTACTGTTTGCATAACGAACTTCATTTACAGTTTCAATGCCAATTCTACCAGATCGCTTTCGTCACTAATAAATATTGAAATATAAATATAATTTAAACGAAATGAAAGTTTATTTTATTATTTATTTAAATAAAAAAAGGTACCATTTTAAAATTTTTTTTTTTATTATTTACTTTTTAGTCATAAATGAAGATATGTTTCTTTTTTATTAAAATTAAATATCATAAAATCTATAAAATAAATTTGAACAATAAAATTTTAACATAGGTTCGATATAAATAACACTTTCTAACCAAAATACAGTACAATTATATTATATTTATTGTACCTACATTTTAGCTATTGGAGTATACATCAGGCACGTCCATCAGCTGAGTATACATCAGCGTCCATATATTGAGTTGAATGAGTGCTTCCCTAAATAAAATAATATTTATTATTTTTTACAACTTAATACATATAAAATATATATTTAATTTAATATAAAAATTACTTAACTACAAAAATTCAAATCGAATGAAAAAAAATTTCAAGCAAAAATTATATGCATAGAATGATATTAACTACATTATGTATGTTTAGAAAATAATGCCTATATGTATAAACATCATTACTATTATTCTTGCAAAAAATAATCCAACTAAGATGATAAATGGCGAATGGACATACCGCACCAGCTGATGAGACAACATTATGTTACCAGCTAAATATGGATGAGTTGTTCCTGTCCAATTATAAAACTTATTTATTTATTTTTGTTTTATTTTATTTTTATATAATAACTTCTAATTTATTAAATTTCTTTATATATTTACTTTTAAATTTAACTATATTTTTGTATCAATCCTAAAATATTTTGTTTTTACTTTTTTAATTCTCTTTTTTTTATATTATAATCATCAAATTTATTTTTCTTTCTCTTTCTATTTTATAAATTTCTTTAAAATTTTAATCACTTATTAGTTATGATTATATAATTTATCAAACATAATTTTACAATTAGTATTGTCTTAAACTTTGTTCTTAAATATTTAACTTTTTGCTTAAACTATTAATTAATTTAAACTTTTTTTTATTATTATCCTATTTAATTTCTAATCAATTTTCTATAATGTTTTGTATTTTTTTTTTTTAAATTGTAAATTACAACCTAAACAACAATAAAGTAATTTACACACTATCCAAATCCAACCTTCCTTTTCCCTAAAACTTTATTATTGTCTCACCAAGTGTGAGCAAGTAACATATATGTGTTAAGAAGGTTTTTGTCTTTGCTGTTTTTGTGGTGAGTACGTCACATATTTCCTGTGTACGATAAGGTCCTAAAAACTGTCTTACCAGGAAATTCGTTTGTCATACCCACTTTTTCTAGTTCAGAACTTATTTTTTATTTTGTTTTTTTTTGGTATATCATGTTTGGTGTGTATTTTTGAACTGAATTTAATTTAATTTTAAATTGTAATTTACTTTTTCCTACCACCTATTCCGCTCGCAAATTGTAATAATGGTTGCCAATTTTGCAATAAACTTTTGCAATATCAGAAGTTTAGCATGTAATTTCCAATCAGTTGAAGCTCACCTACACTCTGAAAGACCAGCTATCTTAGACCTACGTGAAACTCAAATTAAAAGCAATGATATTAATATAATATCAACGGCTATACTTTAGTTTCACTTTTTATTCCACACCGAGGTGTCGCTTTATACGTACGTTCTGATGTAGCTTTCAACACCCTTCGCTATATGAAAAGCTCCAACCCAATTTTTCATTATCTTTGGGCAAAACTCCGTGTTGAAAATACCACAAATTTTTTCTGTTTTACTTACAGATCTCCCCAATCCAACGAGCTAGAAACAGCTATGGTTATTGAGAACCTATCAGACGATATTAATAACATTCTGGAAAAAAATCCAAAATGCGAGATAGTCGTCGCAGGGGATTTCAATGTTCATAACCGAAACTGCCTCAATTTTTCAAGTCACAACTCTCCGGAAGGCAAACAAGTTTAACTATTCTCAAACCTTTTCCAACTTTCCGAACTTGTTATGAACCCGACTAGAACTCCTGACCAAGCCAATCAAAACGAGCACCTCTTTGATTTGTTCCTAACAACAAACCCAGGAAAATACAATATTTCTGTTAGCTCTCCAATTGGGGGTTCCGATCATTGTCTTGTTAAGACAAGCTTGTTCACAACTTCATTGACCGGTCTTAAAAATATTCCCAAGAGATTAGAATGGCAGTACTACAGAGCAGACTGGGTAGGCCTGAACGATTTTTTGGACAACTTCGACTGGTCGATGTGCTTCCGTCACAAAAATGTTGACTTTTCTGCAGATGCCATTAGTAAAATAATTATACTAGGGATGAAACTATTCATTCCTAGCTCATTTAAACCCTTTAAGCCGAAACCCAAAGCATGGTTTAATGACACCTTCAAAAGTTGACCCTACTAAGGTTAAAATTCTTCATAGGGTATAATTTAGGTCTCGAGCTGTAGTGAAAGTGCTGAAGAATTTGAATATCAGAAAGTCCACTGGCCCCAATGGAATTCCAGCCATGGTTCTTAAACGTATCGGCTCTTCCATTTCGAAACCTCTGCGAAATCTTTTCTCACTTTCATTCTCGACTGGTAAATACCCCAGTCAGTGGAAGATTGCGCATGTTTCCCCAATTCCCAAAAAAAGTGGCAAAAGCGACCCTTTCAACTACAGACCAATCTTCAATTCAATTCTTTTCAAAATAATGGAAATTTTTTTGTAGCTCTCGATATCTCAAAAGCCTTTGATCGAGTATGGCATTCTGCTCTTCTGAGAAAATATCAGGCTATTGGTTTGGGCAGCCTCTTTTGCAAATGGATTGAAGACTTTCTCTCGAACCGAAGTATACGTGTCGTTGTCGACAGTTTTATGTCCGACAACTATGTAATATATGCTGGCGTTCACCTACCCTTTTCTTGATTTTCATCAACGACCTGCTCTCTTCAACCCTCAATCCAATCCATAGTTTTGTTGATGACAGTACGTTGGTGGCATTCTACGACTTTTTAAGGAAATCAAACGTCACCTCTACCTCAATCAGCTCGAAGAGAAACATAATGACTAGCTCACTTAACCGTGACCTAGCAAAAATAGCCGATTAGGATATTGTAAACAGAGTTGAGTTCAACACGTCCAAAGCTCAAAGCTGTTTGATCTCTTGTAAAAGAAATCAACCCGTCCCCACCCTGCGATTTCAAGGAGAAAACTTACAAAGGTCAGAAAATCTAAATATTTTAGGCATGCAGCTAAGTCAAAATCTGCAGTGGAATGAGCATATTTTTGATATAGCTAAGAAGGCTGTCAAATGTTTGGGTTTTCTTTCTCGATGTAAAGCCTACCTTTCTCCAAGAGACCTGGCCAATATCTATAAAGCATATATCCGACTTAAGATGGAGTACAATTCTCACATATGGGCTGGCGCCTCCCTAACTTCACTAGGTTTGCTGGACAAAATCCAAAATCGCGCCTTACGCCTATTTGGCGACCCTACCGTCCAGTTAACCTTTACTCCTCTTAGCACACGTCGAAATGTTGGATCTCTCTCCATTTTTTATAGATATCTTGTTGGAAATGACACTTGTTCTAATGAAATAAAATCACTAATGCCTCCCCTAAAACTATTCCGGCGTAACACTACGGAGGCTTCAAGTGCACATTTCTACGCTGTGGAAATACCTAGGTGATCTAAAACTGGTTTTGGAAATTCTTTTATTGTAAGAACTGCTAAAATGTGGAACATGCTCCCATCTCACGTGTTCCCCACCGAAAAAAATTCTCCGTTATACAATTTACAACTTTTCAAAAAGAACCTCTTTAGGTTCGTCTCCAACTTACCTTCCAATTCTCCTCTATCATCTTTTTTACTCCAAATCCTTTTTTTCCTTACCCACACCTAAAATAATTTTGTATAAAGGAATCCTTTCCTAGTGTTTGGGTAGCGTGTAAAAAAAAAAAAAAAATCATACAAGCGAACAAGAGATATTCAACAACCACAAATTTAAAATATTTGAAAATAATGCCTATTAAAAATCATTATTCTCTTACCAACATAGCTATAAATGACAAATTAAATATCATTCTCCTGCTCCTCATTTACAATACACATACACTCAAACGCAATGTCTCTATTTATCAACAACAACAAAATAATAAGAGAAGCGACAATAAAAAAAACCAAAAAAAAAAAAATTTATTGAGTTGCTGATATTCATTCCAAATCTACCTGATATAAATAGAAAATAGATTATCTAGCGAAACAACAACAAAATATCGCATGATACAAAATGAATTTACAAATAAAAAAACTAGCAAGGAATGAATTAATTTCGTGCATTATTGTGGTTGTTGACTTAAATGAGAATTAATATTTATGTAAATAATGTATGTAGTTTTTGGTTTTTTTTAGAGTGTAGTATTGATTTGCGTTAAGTAATTCTGTAGTTTTTTGTTATTGAATGTTATGGTTATTTCATATTATTGTTTCAGCCATAATTTTGTTTTATGCAGTTTTGAAACAATTAATTTGTTAACAAATTTAAAAATTTTTTACATTTTGTTTTTTATTATTTATAAATAATTATAATAGAAAATTATAATTGTGTTATTGAAAGCTTATGAAAAAATCATTTTCTGCTAGAAGTTTTGAGGAAAAACTATTAATTGTTAAAGATGGCAACTCTTTTAATGAATAGTCCAAGTTTTGTTAATTGATAATAACACTTTCTCTGTAACAACTATTTCAGTTGAGCGATCGTTTTTCTACCTAAACAGAATTAAAACACCTTTGAAAAATAGATGTGAACAGTTTTAACTGTCGAATTTAGCAAAAATTTCAATAGAAAACGAAAACCAAAGCAAACTGATGTTTCCCCTTATAGTGCTTCCCTAGTTGAAAATTCCACGCCCCATTCACTGGTACACATATATAGGTAGGATAAAGCTAATTGTGTTATATTAGGACCGTTCCCGTACTTTTCTGGCAAAAACTTGCAAATGAGAGAAAAGAGACAAAAAAAAAAAAAAAACCAAAAAAAATAAAAAAGAGTTAAAAAAACTCTCATCTGCAAGTAAAAGTACTGGAACGCAATTCTTGTAAAAACTTGCAGCTGTCAAACAGCTAACAAGCAATCTGACATTCTGAAATTAATTTAATTATAAACAATCATTTTGAATTTCCGGAGGTGTTTTTTTTAAAGAATTGTACATAATTAAATTTAAACGAAATGGCAGCGGAAGATATAAAAAATATATATTACTAAGTAGCGATTCGGATTACATTTTTATTACATTTTTTTAGTGAAAGCGAAACTGAAGAGTTAAGGAATGTAATTCTAAAGCAAGTGCTGTTGGAGAACTTTTTACATAATGACCGTTCCCGTACGCACATCTTGTAAAAACTTATCCAAGTTTTTCCAAGTTTTTACCAGAAGTCGTTCCTGTACTGAGAGTTTTTTCTAAAAACGAGAGAAAACATATGTTTTCAACTTCGTTGAACAAAGTTCAACAACATTCTCTCGAATAAGTTTTTGCAAGTAAAATTTTAACTTGTAAAAACTTATACTTTAAATTTTTGTTGTTGTTTTTGTTGTTGTTGTATTTTTTAGGTTATTTTTTCATTTACTTTTGTAATTTCTCATATGTGTCTGTTATGCAAAATTTTGTTTTTTAAATGAAATTTATTAAAAAAAATGAAAAATATAATTTAATGGAGGATAAATTTCATAATTCTTTATTATTGTAATATATGTATAATTTAATTTAATAATACGGATACACTTGATAAGGATAAATCGTCAGCTAAGTCTCTATAACAGCAAGCTTCATGACCCGCAAACCATAAAAATACAGCTATATGTTTTTCTGAGCTACATTTGTTATCTGCACGTAGATTTGCAAAACTTTCAAATGTTAGCAGTTCTTCATATAAATATTTGAAAACATTTTTGCTTACACGAAAATGTCTTACAAATTCCTCTTCACAATAACCTGGAACTATTTCTTCCAAATAGTTTCGAATGCAATGTCTTTTGTTTTAGGACCGTTCCCGTACTTTTCTGGTAAAAACTTGCAAATGAGAGAAAAGAGAGAAAAAAAAAAAAAAAGAAAAAAGAGTTAAAAAAACTCTCATCTGCAAGTAAAAGTACTGGAACGCAATTCTTGTAAAAACTTGGAGCTGTCAAACAGCTGACAAGCAATCTGACATTCTGAAATTAATTTAGGTGGTTATGATGAAGTCCGAAGCGGAATTTCTCCGAAAAAAAATTCCGATCCGAATACGAAAGAATTGGTATGCTGAAGTCCCTTCGACTGCAAAGTGTGTGCAGAAATCAAAATCATATGTTTCGGAAGATTTTTGTTTTTGTTTTCATATTCATTTCAAACATTTTTATTTTAAATTTTTTTTTATTTATTTTGTAAAAAATTTTTAATAGATAATGTATATGACATAAGATATATATACAATATGCATACATAAATTAAAAGTAAAAGTTACAACTTTCTTAATTACATATGTAGTATGTATATATATACAAATTAAAATAATAGTAATTTTTTGTTACATCAGAGAAAATTTAAAATTCTCTAAAGAATGTAAAATATATATGTATCGTTTTTAATATATATACATATTATGTTATAATATTAAAAACAATAAAATATATTATTCTTTTGAAGCGCTTTTTTATTGCTAAATAAAAAAAAATATTTTTACAAATGAAAAAAAAAATTGAAAAAAAAAACTATTATTACATTTTCTACTTCTCCTAATATTCTAAATACAAAAATTGTATGCTTTATAATTCATTTCCGAACCATTCTAATACTTCCGAATGAGAAATTCCGGCGTACAATTTTCAAATTATTTTCCGTTCCGACGAACTTCATCATACATAAATCTTAAAATTTCGGATAAATAATGACATTTGCAGACTGCGGAATACTTTCGGACTTCAGCATACCAAATTCGGAATGTAATCGGAATTTCACATTCCGACGAACTTCATCATAACCACCTTAATTATAAACAATCATTTTAAATTTCCGGTGTGTTTTTTTTTAAAGAATTGTACATAATTAAATTTAAACGAAAGGGCAGCGGAAGATATAAAAAATATATATTACTAAGTAGCGATTCGGATTACATTTTTATTACATTTTTTTAGTGAAAGCGAAACTGAAGAGTTAAGGAATGTAATTCTAAAGCAAGTGCTGTTGGAGAACTTTTTACATAAAAACATAAGACATTGCATTCGAAACTATTTGGAACAAATAGTTCCAGGTTATTGTGAAGACGAATTTGTAAGACATTTTCGTGTAAGCAAAAATGTTTTCAAATATTTATATGAAGAACTGCAAACATTTGAAAGTTTTGCAAACCTACGTGCAGATAAAAAATGTAGCTCAGAAAAACATATAGCTGTATTTTTATGGCTTGCGGGTCATGAAGCTTGCTGTTATAGAGACTTAGCTGACGATTTATCCTTATCAAGTGTATCCGTATTATTAAATTAAATTATACATATATTACAATAATAAAGAATTATGAAATTTATCCTCCACTAAATTATATTTTTAATTTTTTTTAATAAATTTCATTTAAAAAACAAAATTTTGCATAACAGACACATATGAGAAATTACAAAAGTAAATAAAAACATAACCTAAAAAATACAACAACAACAAAAACAACAACAAAAATTTAAAGTATAAGTTTTTACAAGTTAAAATTTTACTTGCAAAAACTTATTCGAGAGAATGTTGTTGAACTTTGTTGAATGAAGTTGAAAACATATGTTTTCTCTCGTTTTTAGAAAACACTCTCAGTACAGGAACGACTTCTGGTAAAAACTTGGAAAAACTTCGATAAGTTTTTACGAGATGTGCGTACGGAACGGTCATCTTGTAAAAACTTATCCAAGTTTTTCAAAGTTTTTACCAGAAGGCGTTCCTATACTGAGAGTTTTTTCTAAAAACGAGAGAAAACATATGTTTTCAACTTCGTTCAACAAAGTTCAACAACATTCTCTCGAATAAGTTTTTGCAAGTAAAATTTTAACTTGTAAAAACTTATAATTTAAATTTTTGTTGTTGTTTTTGTTGTTGTTGTATTTTTTAGGTTATGTTTTTATTTACTTTTGTAATTTCTCATATGTGTCTGTTATGCAAAATTTTGTTTTTTAAATGAAAAATATAATTTAGTGGAGGATAAATTTCATAATTCTTTATTATTGTAATATATGTATAATTTAATTTAATAATACGGATACACTTGATAAAGATAAATCGTCAGCTAAGTCTCTATAACAGCAAGCTTCATGACCCGCAAACCATAAAAATACAGCTATATGTTTTTCTGAGCTACATTTGTTGTCTGCACGTAGGTTTGTAAAACTTTCAAATGTTTGCAGTTCTTCATATAAATATTTGAAAACATTTTTGCTTACACGAAAATGTCTTACAAATTCGTCTTCACAATAACCTTGAACTATTTCTTCCAAATAGTTTCGAATGCAATGTCTTTTGTTTTTATGTAAAAAGTTCTCCAACAGCACTTGCTTTAGAATTACATTCCTTAACTCTTCAGTTTCGCTTTCACTAAAAAAATGTAATAAAAATGTAATCCGAATCGCTACTTAGTAATATATATTTTTTATATCTTCCGCTGCCATTTCGTTTAAATTTAATTATGTACAATTCTTTAAAAAAAACACCTCCGGAAATTCAAAATGATTGTTTATACGTTTATAATTAAATTAATTTCAGAATGTCAGATTGCTTGTTAGCTGTTTGACAGCTGCAAGTTTTTACAAGAATTGCGTTTCAGTACTTTTACTTGCAGATGAGAGTTTTGTTAACTCTTTTTTCTTTTTTTTTCTTTTTTTTTTTTCTCTTTTCTCTCATTTGCAAGTTTTTGCCAGAAAAGTACGGGAACGGTCCTATTATATGCAAAAATTTACATAATACAAGGCATCCTAAATATACAGGCATGACACGTCATACTTTTTTTTAGTTAAGATGGCGCTTTAAAGGTTACAAGAAAATGTAAGCAAAGAAATTTCTTATATGACATTTTTCAGTTCATATAAAAGTTTTGGAGGGATTAGAAGTTTTTTTTAAAACTTTTAATTCAAAAATCTAATTGGGTGTTATAATTTACTGTTTAAAAAGTAAATAAATTATAGGAAATAGGATAAATGTATAGGAATAATGCCATCATTGTGTTGTGTTCCTGTTCACTTTGGGAAATAACAGCTTGTTGGCAAGGTGCTTTATCATGCGAAGATATATCGTTACATGATTCACTTTTGAACAGTGTAAAATAATTATTGAAAATAAGTTGAAAAACAATTATGAATTATCAATGGAAGAATTAGATAATATTTCTGATACAGTAACAAAGCTGATCTATATGTATTTAATATTTACTGTGATATCCACACAAATCTTAGATGAAAATATTAAGAAAAGCGATATCGATAGTGAAAACAACGAAGAAACTTCTGAAGAAGATGACAATATCGCTTATGAAATTAACGAGCATTCAAAATATAAATTGTTATTAAAGTTATCTACGCAACTTGTGAACTAATTAATAATTGTGTAGCAGTTCCTGCTATTGGTGAATCATTAATTAAACATTCTTCTTTGGTAATAACTAAATCAAATTAATTTTTATTGAAAATCTGAAAATATTTTGAAAATATATTTTAGATAAACAATGAAGCTGAGAACATTAAATATTAACATTATCTGAAAAAATTAAATTTGTGTTAAAAAATGCTTCAGAATATGAGGTTAATATTTGAAAAGAAGATATTATTCAAAAATCGAAACAAAAAAATTAGTGTTCGTATTTTGTTGAAATAATTGAGAAGAGAATAATAATTAAAAACTACTTTTTTTTTATCAAAAAAATATTGTTTTTTGTTATTAATTATATTATATTATAAAAATTATTATTATAATACATAATAATAAAAGAAATATTTTTTTAATACAAAAAAAAAATTGAATTAATAGAGAATCGAACTCACAAACATTTTTGATATTAAAAGCTATATTAATAATATTATCGTCCTAATTAATTTTTTCCCCTACTAAAAGTGCAAAAAACCAAATGCGATAAATAAAAAAAAATAAAAAGAATTTGACTCAAAGGAGAATCGACAAAAAAAATTAATTGAATGAAAAAAAAAACAAAACACACGAAAAATGTGCCTTCAAAATCGTGCTCTTGTGCAATTATAATATAGATAGAATAAAAATTTATTTTGATCGCCACAGCCGATTGATTGAATGAAAAAAAAGTGAAGCAGACGAAAAACCACGAAAGGTGTGCCTTCAAAATCGTGCTCTTCTGTATTATAATATAGAAGATATTCAAAACAAAACCGCGGCAGTCAAAATAAATAAAAAAGTTTATTAAATAAATAATATTACTTTATAATTAATGGGGGTTTTTACACGAGTATTATTTTTCTGTTGTATTCTTTTTTAAATTTTATCCATTACAACAGCTTGACTTTCATACGGGTATTCTTTTGAATACCATATTTTGAGTGCGTATTAGGGTTAAAAATATTAAATTTTGTCAAAAAAAAAGACCAAATTAAATTTTTATATTTACAATTATTTTAAAATTTAAATTTTTTTAATCTAGTATGTATTTGATTATATGATTTTGACAAATATTTTTAAGGAAAATTAAGATATATGGATGAAACTATATTATACATATCAATGTATTAGTTTAACAACAGCGAGAAACACTTAATTTTTTGATGAAAAATAAGTCTACAAAAAGAATACGAGTCTAGAGTTTTTCCCGTACGTCTATTACCTCTTTCCTAAAACCAAAAAGAATACAGCAGAAAAATAATACTCGTGTAAAAACCCCCAATAATGATAAATTGATTATTACAATATATAAATAAAAACTATAAAACAACGGTGAACTTTGGTTCTTTTAGTAAAAACAAGAAGAAAGTGAAAAACTTTAAAGACTATTTTGGTATTAAATATTTTCATTTTGCTAAAGATGAAAATATAGTGAAAATTTGGAAAAAAAATGCCATATAATTTTAATGTAAAAAATTTGATATTTGTTTCAAGTATTTTAAGCCCGAGGTTTATGTGAGAAATTTACAACACAAACTGTTAAACTATTCACCGGAAAGTTGTAAAAAATTAAAGGCAGAAGCACAAAGAGTCGGTGATAGCATGGAAGCATACTATTACTTTTTCAAAATGAAATATTATTAAGCTAAAAATGATGTTCAACGATATAAACGAGATTTAATATATATTAACTTACAGGTAACACAGTTATTAACAATATACTTATTTTACACATAGTTTTTTCAAATAACTTTTGTTTTGTTAGATTAAATCAGGATTGGATTTGGAAATGTTTTTGTGGATAATTAGAGCAAAAGGGAGACTGCATGATCATCCAAGTGCGCTTAAGTTCAAATATTGATTACGTAGCTTTCTACACGGAAAAAATGAAGGAATAATATCAGATGCAGCTAATATTGAAGCAGATAAAGAAGAAAGCGTTCAAATGAATATACCTTTGTATACAGAAGACAATAATTTCAATGATGAGACTGAGTTTGATGCTTCGGTGATTACTTGTGATTTATTGGCATCTCTATCAGATGTTCAAATTTCGATCAACAACAATGAGCCTTACGATTTGCAGGAAATGCCTGACCTCCAATACGATGCTTTAGAATACTTAGCTGGATATAAATTAAAGAGATTTAAATTGAAATTACCAGAAATAGTCCCTCAATATTCAGATGGAACATGTGGATATACCTGGACGGATCATATCAACGAAGGAGGACTCCAAAAACCAAATAATATTTTAATTCTAAAATTAAATAAATTAGAAAATAGTATGAAAAAATATAATGGAAATAAATTGTTAGTTAGTAAAAATCATATAAAAAAATTATTGTATGCATTTGGAAATGTTGATATACATACAGAAATTAAGAAACTTTTTAATAAATGTAAAATGTATTTTAGTATAAGAATTTTAAACTCAAATATTGGTTCTAATTTCGCTGGACATAATAGAAAGTTAAATAAAACTATAAATTAAATTTATGCAAAATAATAAGGAATATCTATGTTTTTCAAGTCTGGAATGTGAATACAATTTAATATCTTATCATACTTTAATTAGCAATTGCTTTGAAATCTGGAAATCAATTACAAAACAAATTAATTGAAAAATCTCTATTTGAATATTTTTTACATAGTAAAATTAATTTTTAAAAGTATAATTTAAAGTTGATTGCTTAATGTTATACGCAAAAATGTAAATAATAATATTTTTGTAATCGAATGACGTCACAAATGTAGAAAGAGACAACAACATACATGCGCAATATATTACCTAATTTCTTTATACCATGAGGTAGATAGAACAAGTATGTACAAATGTACAATAAATACAATTGTATATGTATATGCATGTATATGTAACATTTGATCATATCATTTTAACACTCAAATTCATCAAATTCAATTCATTTCATATCATTTTAACATTCAAATTCATCAAATTCAATTCGATTCATTCAATCAAAATTGGATGTTGTGTTGTAATAATTTTCATTTTTTTTAAATTTATATAAAAATTAAAAAGTAAATGCTGAAGAATTATATTTGGCTTACATTAGTTTAAATAATACAAAATTCTTGCAAAATACTTATGAACTTATTGCTATTGAAATGTCGAAATTAGTAAGTGGAAATCTATTAAGATTTAAATGATTAAATATTGTCTATGCATGTGGAAATACTTTCATAAGAATAAAGATTAATATTTTAAATACTGCATAATACTGAATAATACTTATGATAAGATTTATATATTTTTAAGTTGCATACGAATAATTTCTCCAGATAACAAACATTTAATTTTTTATTTATAGAACTTGCATGAACTACAATTACCTGTGCTGTGACAAAGACAAAAAAAAAATAAGATTAAAACACAAAAAAATTAACACAATGTAAAATTTGATTAAATAATTACACACATAAAACATAAATTCTTAATGATAGTAAAAATAAAATGATACTAAAAAGTAAAAATACTACAAATGACTACTATATCTACGTCATGACAAGGGAAGCAAGATTAAAAAGTGAAGTCTTGATATGTGGGAAATTTAAAAAGTCTAAAGAGTTATAGACTGAATAAACCTGAAAACCTGAATTTGGTATATTACCATATTCTAAAATAGAACAAATTAGTATTTTGGAATTTTCTCACAGTTAAGTCCCTAAATTTTTTAGCTTTTCTCTTAATAAAGTCGACATCTTATTTGCTCTTGAAATCAAATGGTTATAGTGGAGATTAAGATTAAGTTTCTTACCAAGAAGAATTCCGAGATCAGTACAAAAAACTATAAAAAAACTCTTTCAAATATAAGTTTATCAATTTTATAGTCATAATACTAAAGAAGATTCATTTCGGATAAAAGTTACTTTTCTATTAAGTACTAATTTCTTAGTTCTCACCCTAAATGGTTGCCTTGTGGAAAATTAGAAGTAACTTCAGTTATATTAGACACTATATCTTGAAATTTGACGTTTTTGGTCATTCCTTTGAGTCAAGTTATATAAGGAGGAAATTTGAGATACCAAAAGTTTGTAGTTTACTTGAAATCTTCCCATTTTAAGGCAGATTTCAGATGTTTGTATCATAAGGTTCGTTATGGTAGAGTGACCTTTTTTGAAACTATATTAATTTTTCGCATTTATTACGATCAATTTGAGATAAGATACTTGGATATTATATATTGAACAACACAAATTTCTACCCTAATAATCTCTTATTAGGTTTGTAACCAATTCATTTAATAAAATTTTTCTTTTAGGATTTGTCAGATCTGATTGAGTATTGTTCTAAGCATATATCAACACGGCAATATGATTTTATAACTAATGAAGATTCATTGTTAGATATTCTGGAGAAACGAGATTTAATTAACAAACGTGATCTTGAAAGAAGACAACCTTTAACAACATTGAAAGTGAAAACCGCAATTAATAGTTTTAAATCAACAAATGATAATCTTAAAAATGAGTATGCTATTGAGCGAGAATTGCATGAAGAAGAAATTAAATTAAATTTAGCCAAGTCTCAACTTAATATACTAAATAATAATCATATAAGTCAACCAAATAATTTCGTTTCAACAAATTCAGTACAATTATTTGGAGAAAGAAAAGCCTGGATTTATAAAGAGATATCTTTAGAAATTGGTAAAAAATGGCGAAGTTTTGGCCGTGGTATTGATATTAGGGAAGGTGAAATGGATGATTTGGAAAGTAATTGTAAAGGAATTGAAGAAAGGGTGTATAAAATGTTATCTAAATTGGAAACCAATGAATTTAATAATTTAGAAAAAATTTTTTATAAAATTATCAAAAGTTTAGAAGAAAATTGTAATCGTCGCAGATTAAGTGATAAAATTAAAAAAACAATGATTAAATAAACGTTTTGTATTGATTAATCAACTAATGTTCAATTAAACTAATAACATATGAGTTGTTTAATTAAAAAAAAATTACATTCCGCAATATTTTTTTTTAATATGAAAAGTATAAGTTCTGGTTAAACTGAGGGCCCTGCTTGTTTAATTATAATTCAAGAAATTACTAAACTTTTCACTTTCCATTATTCCCTGCGTTCACCAAATTGTATTGATTGTAGCGGAACCTTCGATAGTGTGTGTTACAAACACTACAATGAGTAACAATGAGTAAAATAGTTTTTTTTTAATATATAACAAATGAATAAAGAAATAAACCAGGCATAAATAAATAAATAAACAACCAATAAATAAATTAATGATACATAAATTTAATCAAATATGCAAATTGTATCATTAATTGCATCATTAATTGTGGTTAATATATTTTTAACCCTGAGAATAACATCATAATACAAATTTTATCAGTAAACAAAAATTTGCTGATGCTAGTGAAAAGAAATTCGTATGGATTATTTATTGAAGTGAAATGTTATCGTGTAAATTTGTAAATAATTTATCTGGAAAATTTGATTTATTTTAATAATTTTATTTATTAGTACCTAATTATCGAGTAAGATGTGATAAAAATACTGGAAATACTGAAACTAAAAGTTTTTTTTTATTGTTTACCTAAATTTGATGTGTAGATTTTATTCATGTCTTTGGTGCCGACTTCTGAACCGGGGATCTATCCGAAAATTTTTAAGAATTAATTATAATAATTATTAATAACCTTTTTCCAGAAAAATACAATTTAAACCTACAGACCTATTCTCTTTATCACATTTACGGGCTATTGTACTGATGACAAAAAAATTTTGAATAATTTTTATTTTTTATTAATAAAAAATATGATTTTCTTTTCTGAAGTTTCTTATTTACCTGTTTCAAAAATTTATACATAATTTTTGCACTTTTATTATCTAAAATTAGCGCGAAAATCAAAAATTCAAATAAATAAAATAAAGCATAAAAGTGCATTGTAGAAAAATGGCACATATTTAAAATATTATCTTCAAAAATTATTCAATAAAAACACAAAATTGAAACCTGTAGATATTTAAATATTTAATTATCATTCATAATTCAATAAAGTAACCTCATAAATAATTTAATCAACTCTATTTAATAAAATTCATACCAAGTAACAGTCCGTTATTAAAAACTTTGATCTAAATAATTCTAGTCAATAAATTCATATTAAGAAGTTGTCCGTTCTTAAAAATTTTATTCTAAAAGAATTTTTCCTACCGTTATTAATATTATTTCATTTTTATATCAACTCAAAATACTATTTTTCATCCTCACAAAAATTCATATGTAGAAATAATTGTCCGCTATTACAATTCTCGCATACAAACTCAGTAAATTTAATTTAATAAAAGAAAACACACATTCTTATAAATTAACAATAAAGACAACCATATAAAAGAAAAAATCCGGTTTATCGCTGCAAAAAACTTTAAAAATACTTTTGTTTTTCAAAAGCTGTCTGCTAAAATTGTCCGCTGTTAGATCTAATTCCCTCCGCTTTAAAATTTTTTGTCTCGGATTTTTTGTTAGAACTGCTTCATCTGTATAATTACTTTTCTGTGGTATAAAGTAGGAAGTGGATGGGGTAGTTTTGTATTTTAAACTTTTTATTTTCTCAATTTTTGGTGAATATAATTTTTATTGTATAATCGTTTAATGTTGAGGTGAATTGTTGGCAACTAACTCTATTATAATTATATGATGATGATGATGATCATAATTTGATTTTTGACGAAGATTTTATTCGGGTCTATTTCGTTTTATTCTCTCATTTCAACGAAGATATTCCAATATTTCTATTTATTTCTGTTTTATTTTTTTGAATTTCTAATTAGTATTTAGTATGTCAGTAAGTTTTCGTCAGTTTTGTTTTTAGTAAAACAAAATAGGGTAAACTGCCAAGATATATTTTAGTAAAGTGAATATTTTTTATTATTATTTTCTTTTTAAGAAACTACATTATATGAAATTTTTTTACCAAAATGATTTTCTTTTGAACGTCTTGTAAAACTTTTGAGTATAATGGATATTTTTATGTATCATGTTACGCAGCTTTTTGAATAGCGAAAAAAATAAATTGCAATGTTTGCAAACTATTAATTATGGAAAGCAAAAAAAAAGTGAAATAGTTACTTAAGTATAGTAATTATATATTTTAATCTGATTCCGCGTGGTGGTTTAGTAGTATCTTCTATATTAATTTTATTACAATAACAGGAGAAAAACAAACAATTAAAAAAGATTTATTTTTATATAACACGTATGTTCAAAACCATTAATATAAATATTGTATGTAATTAATTTTAAATTTTAGAGATATTTCAACTAAAGAGTTCAAAGATGTAATTTCAATTATTGAATTTATTAAATTGTTAACTGAAACGATGCAACGTTTTCCAACTCAACTGGTTTTCAGTTGAACGTAAATGATCTAATAGAATTTTCATTACATAATTTGTTGAATTATTTAATAAGTTAAGTCGTATATTAGCTTTTGGGTTTGATAAAATAAAGTCTTTTTTTTTATATTATTATATATTAATAAATAAATTTAAAAAAAAAAAAACTTCGATCACTCCAAAAATCTGATACGAACTGAAAAATGTCATATAAGAAATTTCTTTGTTTACATTTTCTTGTGACCTTTAAAGCGCCATCTTGAATTGAATGTTGTGGTCTGTCTATTTAGGAGGCCTTGGTTAAACCCATCGCCATATTGACGCGAGTCAAACTGTCAAAGTAGTCGCTTGTGTGTTTCTGTTAAACTCTTCATGAGAAGCGATAGCCATTTTAAATCACTTGAAAATTTGAAGAGAAAAGGAACTCGCGCCTCGTTTTTTTTTATGTTTTTGAAAATTTAAAAGAGTTATTAAAAAAAAAAATGGAAAAGTAAGTACAAAAAATATTCTTTTTTAATTTAATTATTTTTATAAAGAAAATTCCGAATGCTAATACATGTTTTTTAAGGACAAAAATCAAAAAGACTAATCAGAAGCAATTTGAAATGTTCGGATGAATCCAATATATGCACTCATATTTTTATTTTCTTTTTTTTTAAATAAATATCTATTCAAATTTAGTTAATTTTTAAATTTCTTTCCCGCTTGTTCACAACTTCACACAAAATAAGCAAAGAATTCATATATATTTTTTATTTGACATTTCAAAAATTTAAAGTGCTACTAGTGCATACAAAAATTTTGTCGCGGGTTTAACAGAAATACAAATTCAATTAGAGGAGAGGAGAATAATTTTTCATTCTCTTCAGAGAGGCGAGTAACAGAAAGTGGGTGACTATTTCATATGAACGCTATTTTAAACAGTTTAATGATTTTAATAAAATATAAGTTTCTGGCTGATAGCAATCAAAAAGTAATTATGTGTTCTTTAAATTGACGCCCGACATGCTAGAAGTGTGTCAAATGTACGTACCTATCGAGGAGCTAACATCGAGTCTGACCATTTCCTAGTTGTGGCTCAGTTCAGAGTACGAATATCCAATGTCAAAAAAGGACGCACCAGCCAAAATAGGAAGTTTAACATTGGAAGACTTCAATAACCTGAGATAGCATAGCATACAGGGAGAGAATTAGCGATATACTGAATACCACACCTCTACAACACAATCTCTCCGTCAACGAAAAATGGAAACAATGCGCAAACATCATCACGATGGCTGCTACACATATCGTTGGTTTTGAAACACCTCACGTAAGAAACCTATGGTACGACGATGAATATTATGCAAAGAAGGTAAAGACAAGAACAACACGTAAAACAAGAGCAGCTCAAGAAGAGTATAGAGGAAAAAGAGGTAATGAAAAGAAAGTTATAAGGCGCAAAAAACGTTTATTCGAAAAGTCTCATCTTTTGGATATAGAATCAAGCCGACACAGAGGCGAGGTACGGAGCTTTTATAAAAAAGTCAAGCAGTTTTCAGGTGGTTTTAAGCCCCGTACACACGCGCTGAGGAATGATTCGGAAAATTTGGTAGTCGATACACAAGGGATATTAGAGACATAGAAACAGCATTTTAAGAACCTGCTGAATGGCGCAAACATAGAAAACACAGATACGCCGCGCCCTAACCAAGTCAACTCCGAAGATACAGATACACCCAGTCCTGCCGAAGTGTCAGCAACCATCCAAAAATTAGAAAACAACAGAGCTGCTGGACAAGATAACCCGCCAGCTGAACTTTTTAAGGCAGGAGGTGAAGTTGAATTCCTGATCCAAATTATCAAACAAATCTGGATCGAGGAGAGCACGCCTGATCTGGAGCATGAACTGGAGTTTAAGTTCAATATCTCCAATATTTAAAAAGGGCGATTCCGTGTCCTGCGCCAACTATAGAGGAATATCCCTATTAAACGTTGCGTATTAGATCCTTTCCAATATTCAGTGAGAACGATTGAAGCCCCATTGTAACGCTGTGATAGGAAACTATCAATGCGGCTTTCTTTCTGGTAAATCAACCACCGACCAGGTGTTCGCGTTAAGGCAGATTCTGGAGAAGGCCCTCGAATTTCAAATAGATACGCACCATCTTTTTATCGATTTTAAATCTGCCTATGACAGCATACATCGATCAATATTTTACGAATTAATGTCGGAATTTGGTTTCCCAGCCAAGTTTATCCGTTTGTCAAAAATGACCCTGTAAAACACACGGTGTGCTGTGGTGATTGGGAGGATCTGATTTATTTCGAACGTGCTCCGGATTTCGACAAGTCGATGCGCTGTAATTTCTTTAATCCGTCCTGTGTCTAACGAAGGGGTTTGGAGAAGAAGATACAAGCCGAACTATACCAGCTGTTCAACGACATGGACCCAGCTAAAAAAGTCAGAATATGACGGCTTCATTGGCTAAGCCATGTAGAGCGCATGGATGAAAATGCTCCGGCTAAGAAACTCTTCGAATCCAAGCCTCAGGGAACGCGTCGCCGAGGGAGGCCACACCTTCGTTGGAGAGATGAAGTATGGGCAGATATGAAAAAGTTTCAAACCACCAACTGGAGAGATTCCGCTCGTGACCGAAATCAGTGGACGACAATTTTGCCTGAGGCCCAGGACCTTCAAGGTCTGTAGCGCCCAGCAAGTAAGTAAGTAAATTCTTTAACTTGTCAAAGTGTAACATCTGGTGACTTTGATGTACCATTAGACACAATTTGTACATGTGGAAAACGTTCTTCCGAAATATTTACACACATTTTTTCAATTTTTGGTAATATTGTATTGTCTAATATTATGTAGAATGGAAAATAATGTGAAAATAAAAATTCATCATCAACTTTTAATATGTTAAAATTTAAATAAATTAAATAATTTAATATTTTTACTTTGACGTTTTCTAAAATTTGTTACAGCTATATAATTTTATTGTTTTTTGTTATACATGAATTAATTTTCGTTTTTCATATGAATTTGTTTTCTCTTTGTTTTTAATTGAATTGTTTTTCGTTTCATTTATTTAAAAAATAATATATTTTGTTATTTTGAGAAAAAAAAGATTTTACTTTGTTTTTATTCAAAATATATTTTCAGTTTCATAAATTTTGGCAACGAAATCAATGTGTACTACATTTGGTAACGCTTACCCTATTTTAAATTTATCAAAAAATTATATATTTATGAAATTTATTTTAATTTTGTGTTAGTGTGCTTTATGTTGAAAAAACAATCACGACGAATGACGAATTTTTCGCTTTCAAATACATGAGATTATATGTAAATCGTGACGAATGACGAATGACCAAAATTTCGCGTTTAAAAAATAGATCTATTTCTATTTTACTCGTCGACGAATGCGAATGACATTCATTGATACCAACATAAATTGGTCAAAATGGTTTTAATAAAACATTTTTAAAATTCAAATTCAAATAAAAAATTTTTTAAATTAATTTTTTTTAAATTTTTCCTCCATTTTTTTTATAAACACATTTTGAAATTTCAAAAACACAAAAATTTATTTATTCAAATTCAAATAAAATTTTTTTTAAACAAATTTTGAAATTTCAAAACACAAAAATTTGTTCGTCGCGATTGTGTCTAACGGCGAATATTGGTCATCCGTCACACGTCATTCGTCGTTATTGTGTTTTGAACATTAGCACTTCAATGAAGGTAGGTTGTGTTACGTTTTCTGATGAATGTTTTTTCAAAACCTTAGTTTTTGAATGAAAATAAAAGATAATCAAATATTTTTCTTTTACAACTGTAAGATAAAATTTAAAATTTTTTTTTCTTTAACTGTAACTACGCAAAAAATTGGATCTCCGCTGAAAAACACTGATTTTTCATACAAAATTATGAAATTGGGATTTATGTTTCAATAAATTGAGAGTCGCTAGTGCCTGTATCTGTAAATAGCCAGACTTATACCTAATGCAATTATCTATATATAATTCTTCGACGGTGTCAGCATGTACCGTTATAATTTTTTGTTTTAAAGAGAAATATTGTTTCTGTTTCATACATATATTTTGTTTTTAACATAAATGAAGAAGCGAATTTGCAAACAAATTGGAAGAAATTATTTTCTTTCTTTCTTACACTTCATCAAGAATGCCTTTAATATAGGAGAAAAAAAATCAAACTTTACTCAAATTGATTTAAATGAAATCGGTACACATTTTATGTTATTTTCTTTTGTTATTTTTCTTCTTAAAACATCATAATAGGAAAGAATATTCATTAATAAGAAGATATGCACTGGGGTGGGGAATCAAAATATTTTTACTACTCCTTTTACAAAAAAACTTCATTAGTTAAAGAAACAAAGAACTATTATTTTCGTTATATAATCAGTTCTGAGGAAGAAAGAGTGCGAAAAAAATCAATTAAAAAACCACTTAATTTTTGCAATGTAATTTTAAATAGCCCACGGGAGAAGAGATTTTTCATGTGTCGTCTGAAATTTTGTGTTCGATTTTTTAAAAATGAACGTATTAAATTTATTAGGGTATGAGAGTAAGGAAATTTTGAATGATTGATTTTTTACAAGTATCTACAAACATAATATTTCCATAACATTTCATAATCAATGATAATTAATTATTAATAATATTAGAATTTATAAATAGGAAGGAAATTTGAATATTAATAATGTTTTTTATTGCTATGCTTTTTTAAGTGTAACACATCCTTAATTATTGATAACTAAGAATAAATACAACAATGTTTCTTTGAGACAAAAAAAGTCGTTCGATAATTTTTTCCTACTTTGTATTTTGAATTTTTATGTGTCTCTCACAAATGAAATTCTTATTACCATATATTTTTTACAAAATCGACTAGAAAAATGGTAACCAAAAATTGACAAATTGTAAAATTTCATTCCAGTGCACTTTCTTATTAATGCATATCCTGAGTAGATGCGTGTGCGGTTTTTACATTATATAGTAATTTATGTACATAATCTTTCCCCTTTTTATTTCAATCTACTGAGAATTGTTTTTCTTAAAGAGAAATTGTTTTTGTTTTATGGATACATTCATACATTTCTTTAACACAAACGAAAGAGAAAAGAAAAAATAACAAAAACAAAAAACAAATAAATGCCGATTGAGCACGTAATTCTTTCTGTAAACGTAATTCTAAAACAAAATGGATTAAAAATATTTAGAATAATAATTTCAAAGCTATTGAATACATTCTTATATACTTGAGAAATATATTTTAAAATCATTTTTAGAATACATTGATTAACGTAAGTTATTACGTATTTTTTTATATAATTAATTACATAGATGTTGACGCAATAGCATTTAGGGCAACGTTTACATATCAGATTTTATTTGATAAAAGTTACATATTTATTTATTTATTTAAGGTTTATTTAGCTCAAATAAAAAACATTGATTTTAAATATAGAAATTTAAAATTATAAACAATTAAAATAAAAAATACAACAAAATAAAAAAATAAAAATGTAAAAATACAATTAAGAAAAAGTTGAAAAAATCTTATAAATGTAGGTAGTTTATTATCTACTAATAAAATAAAAAATACAACAAAATAAAAAAAAAAATGTAAAAATACAATTAAGAAAAAGTTGAAAAAATCTTATAAATGTAGGTAGTTTATTATCTACTAATTGTTATTACAACAATCAATAACAACAAAAATAATCAAACACAACAAACATTAAACAAAAAGTTCAACAAATGACAAAAGTCGATTTCGATTTAAAGGAAAAAATTAGTTTCCAGCATTTTTTGTTTCAAAAATGTTTGATGATAATAGGATAATATTCTATTTTTTTCATTAAACAAAGTCGGATGTCAAAATTTGTGGAACAACGTTTGCAGGACAGTCAAACTTTCAATAGTACAAACTAAATCTTGATGTTAAGCGTTACCTAATCGTTAGTACCTAATTTTAGCGGTTTTTTATTTGTAAATGAAAAACAATAGCTATATTAAATTTACTTTATTTCTAATATTTTAGTGTTTTTTATTTAAAAAAAAATATAAACAGTATAGATAAATAGTAAATGTACCTAGATGTACCTACATGTACCTAAATGTAGTAAATTGCATAGGCAATTATCCTGTATCTATTTATTGATATTTGATATTGCAGTCTTTTGTATTTTAAAATAAAAGAACAGTAGTTTTTAATTTTGTGGTTTTCCTAATTTATAAAAAAAATAAACAGTAAGACCCCAGTTTCCCGTCCAAGCTGCCTTTGCAATGACCATCAACAAAGTGCAAGGTCAAACTTTCAATAAGGTTGATATTTTACTTGATTCACCAGGGTTTTTACATGGACAACTATATGTCGGGATTTCGTGCACTACTGGGAATATAAATCATTTGAAAATTGTCACCGAAGAGAATAGAACTGTTAGAAATATAGTTTTTAATGAAATATTAGTTGATTAAATATTTCAATCTATATCAATCCAATTATATAGTCTGTCTGCTAATCTACTAATTCAACTAAAGTATTACATATTACTAAAATATTGTTGATAGGGGAATTTTTGATTTTGATAATTTATAATGCAGTACAACTTAGAATGCTCTAATTTTGATTTTTCACTATATATAACGGTAGCAAAAAGTTACGTAGTAACGGGTATTTAACTAGTTTATATAATTCATAATTGTTTTCACCAAAATTGAGAGAAAATAAAAAAATAAACCACCGCCACCCCCATCCTATTAAGTATCAAAACTAACAAGAGAGTGCAATGCAAGTTTATATGACATGACTTGACTATTTGAGTTTTATTTTCTGCGTTGAATCACAGAGAACTATATGTATAATCATAATTTATATAATCCAAATACTCAAAATGATAAACAAAAAAAAATTTGTTTTGTTTGTTTCTTTTTATTCATATTCGTTAATTCAAAATAAAAAAAAATTGATACACAAAATATATCCTCTTATAAAATATCAGTAACCAACTGATAATGAAAATAAAGGTATTTTTTCCTTCTCTCAAACTTTGTCTATTTTCTTTTCGTTTCATTCTTTTGCATTCTTCTCATGTACAATGAATATACTAGTATAGAACATGAATTTGTGGATTTGTATTGTATACAGGGTTGCCAATTTACGGGAAATTTCCCGATTTCCGGAAATTTCAACAGCTCTAAGTGAAATATACGGGAATTTTTTAATTTCGGGATTTTTTGGGAATTTTAATTTCCAAAATGTGCTTAAAATCTTTTTTCCTGAAAATAAATTTTGATACATAAAACTTGTTCTCATTTTCACTAAATTTTTAATAAATTTATTGAAATTGAATTTTATGTTTTCTAAAAAAATATGGAGATCGTAGTTTATCTAAATAACACGTGTACGTAATATGTACATCCCTTTTAATTATAAGTACATTTGACGTTTCTTTATCTTAAATTTTTTTACTTAAAGAAGAAGCGCAAATGTATCATAACATTTTGACGTATATATTAATTATAATTGTATATTTATTGTTTTGTGAAATGGATAATTGGTTACATAAAGCAAGTAGTTCTTATTGAAAATGTTTTTATAATAATTGTATTATTCTAAATATGATTTTTTTATAGACATCAGATTATAATTTGGAGAGTTCTTCATCTACCAAATATAATGAAAAAAAAGAAATTAACACCATTTAATAACAATTGAAGGAGCCCAAATTCAAAGGATGGCTGATAAAAAGCGAAGATATAAGTGATAACGCAATTGCCGCTTGTGATGTATGTAAAAAATTATTGAATTGTCATAAATCAGATATATTAAAACACGGAAATAGTATTAAACATAAGGAATCTTTGAAAACTATACAATTCACGCCAAAATAATCTACATCTTTTAATAAAGCAGAAAATCTTTCAAATGAAGTAAAAAAAGCAGAACTAAAATTAGTTGCTTTTTTATCTTCAAATAATTTAGCTTTTTCTTTAATGGACACGTTAACGCCTCTTATAGCAAATATCTTCTCAGATTCTGAAATAGCGAAAAAACTAGCTTTACGACGAACAAAATCTACATCTATTATGAATAATATATTAAGTACATGTTTCAAAGAGGATTTATATAGTGACATAAGGCAAAAAGATATATTTTACTCAATAATAATGGATGAAACTACCGATCAAAGCTCTATCAAACAATGTGCCTTCATTATAGCATATTTTAACATAAAAAATATACTCAAAACACGATTTCTTAGATATTATTAGTACATCTTCTTCATCAGCTGTCGATCTTTATTCTTTGTTAATAAATTTAAGAAAAATAATTAATAACTAAAAGAAAAAAATATTCCAATTGACAACATGATAGGATTTTCATCGGACACAACAAACGTTATGGCAGGAGTACATCACTCTGTATTCGCTTTGTTAAAGAAACAATTACCTAATATTTCTTGCATTAAATGTTCCTGTCATGCACTTAACAGCTTCATATGCCAGTAAAAATCTACCTAAATATCTAAATGACCTATATAGCCTATATAGCTCAATATAGGTTCGTATTTTAGCAGGAGTTATCATAAACAAGAGCAATTCAAAGAATTTCAAAATTATTTTGATATAGCAAATCATAAAATTCCTAGACCAGTTATAACTAGATAATTATCAGTAAAAAGTTGTATAGATATGACTATTGAACAATACAAAGCTCTACATTCATATTTTAGGTTGGCAGAATTTTGAGGATTCTTCAAAAACTACAAAGGAAATATTAGAAGTGTTGTAAATAAATGTACAATTATTTATTTAAATTTTATGGCTTATGTATTAGGTTTATTGTGTCACTTTAATATTCTGTTTCAAACTGAAACTGCATTATTTTATAAAATTAAACTGGAGATTATCAAAACGCTCAAAACTATATTAAGTAATTATATACAATTTAATTTAGTTAAAAACAATCACATATTAACTTTAGATCATACAAATAACGATTACATTGTTGACCTTAAAAATGTTTATAGCGGAATTAAAGCAGAATCATATTTAAAAGAAATGGAATCTTCAGACGAATGTGGTTTTGAAACAAATTTTGAGATTTTTAAAAAATCCTGTCGTGAGTTCTATATAGAGCTAATAAATCAAATAAAACACAGATTTGATTTCAGTGATCCAATTTTCGATATTGCTTTAATAATTGAACCAAAAATGTCACAAAAGTTTGAATTTAACACTCTTGCATCAGTTTTAAAAAGGTTTCCCCAGTTAATATTGAACATTCAGGATTTAGACAATGAATGGAAAGAGCATGCGTTGTTAGACCATTCATCACTTTACTTAAATCCATATTTAAAAATTGAAGGATATTGGAAAAAAGTTTTAGAACTGAAAAATGGTATTGGAAAAGAAATGTTTCCAAATTTAAAAATTGTTATCCGGCTTTTACTCAGTTTGCCTCATTCCAACGCATCAGTGGAACGAACGTTTAGTTACTTAAAAAGAATTAAAACCGCTGAAAGAAATCGTCTTGAAACCACCACCTTATTATAAATTTTAACAACTAAAGATGCTTTGAAAGATATAGTATTGGAAAGTTTGAACCTTCTTTTATGATAAATTCAAAAGTTTTGAAATCAAATACGTAATTAGATTGATTAACACAACTAAATTTTTTTTATTCATGTTGAATATTTTTGTTTTGTTTTTTCATGTTGAAATATTACTTTTCATTTTTTTATTGAACTATTTTTGTGCAATTTGAAATATATAATTTAATAAATTTAATAACTGTAAGAAAAAATATGTTTTATTTATTCATATACCTACATAATAGGTTATATTTTTGATTGAGTGGCAAATCGAGATGAAAGTCGGGATTTTTGGATAATATTTGGGGAAATTTGACAATTTTGAATCGGCAACCCTGATTGTATATGAATCTAAGTCCATAATTAAATTTAGGTAGGTACTTAGGTAAATCTACAATGTTGTGTATCGTAATAGGGCGAAACCTTCGATAGAGTGTGTGTGTAACAAACTTGAAAAAATCCTCGATTAGCTTATGAGGCAGTTCCATCTGTCCAAAATTAAAATAAAAATTAGAAAAGATCCTGAAATTCGAAGGCTCGAAGAAAAATTCGAAGAAAAGTTCCGATGTTATTAAAAATTTTCAGCAATTTAAAATTGATTTTAAGAATAAATTAAATTTGAAAGATTATAATATAGTTATACTAGAAAACCGTTTGGACTTAGGCTGTAAATTTGTTGTTCGAATTTCAGTAGATAGTAATTTATTTATCAAAGTAATTTTGAAAGATGTTGAAGCTTCTTACAGTTAACTTAAATGGATTTTCCACCAAATTTCAAATGGACCCTTTGGTCTCAATTAGAAAATATTTTAACTCGGTATAAATTTTCACAAAATTTAACTTTTGAAAATCGAAGTTTTTTTTTAGACCTGACGTTATTTTATTTAAAAAAGGCTCAAAATTGTGAAGAAGATTTCTTACATTGTGGCAAGCTGGAAATTTTAACTAATCAGGTTGATATTTAAATAGAGTAAAGCCAAAATATGAACCGGGAACAATAATTATGGCTTTTTTAATTCATGCTCATTCGTGCGCTACCTATGAGATTTTAAGAAAATATTTGATTTTGCCGTGCAAAAGATATTTACAAAATATATCTTCCAAAATGCACGTTAGTCCTAATTATAAGCAACCAAGTAATAACGAGAATTATTTACAACATATTTCTAAATACTTAACTGATAAAGAAAAATTTGTCGCGTTGTTAGTGGACTAAATATACATAGACAAAGGTTTGCAATATAAAGCAAACAATCTTGTCGGTATGGCGGAGAATAATCCTTCACAATGTGCCAGAGCTGTAATGGCGTTTATGATTAAATCAGTTTTTGGTAATTACAAGGAAATAGTTCCTTTATTTCCAGTAATCCGTCCAAGTGGTAATTTAATTCATTCCTTAATTGTTTCAATAATAAACTTTGTGCAATCACTCGGGTTTCATGTTATAGTAGTTATTGCTGATAATAATCGCATAAATCAAAATATGCTTAAATTAATTACACATTTACTTGAAATATGATACGGACGGTTCATTTGTTAAAAAATATTAGAAATAATTGGTTAAATCTAGGAAATTTAGGTAAAACATTCATATATCCTAATTTTGAAAGTTTTGAAATTCACTATGCTTCTTTCGATGATCTGCAAAATATATATGAATCTGAGCTGAAATTGCCTATTAAAAGAGTATACAAATTAGATCACAAAACAATTTTTCCGAATAGTTTAGAAAGGCAAACTGTAACTTTAGTTGGCAATATATTACACTGTTCAACTGTTGCAGCTCTGCGAGACAGCAATATGATTGAAATTGCAGAGGTTTTTGATATTGTTCGTAAATGGTGGGATATTGTTAACACAAAAGCAACCCTAAAGAGAAAATTAAAAAGGAATGAATTTTGTAACCCAATAAAATCTGATTCGGATATCAGTATTAAATTTTTAAAAGATTTTATTTCATGGCTTGAGGTTTGGAACAATAGCATTAATAATGTCGATTCTTTAACAAAAGATACCTGCAAGGCGCTCCTATTAACAACAATGAGCTTTCTAAGTATCGTTAAATTTTCTTTATAAGAGCTATAAGTTGACTACGTTTTGATCGGTAAACTTCAACCCGATGATCTTGAAAGTAGATTTAGATTATATCGTTCTCTCGCCGGATGCAATTGTACAGTTTCTTACTCTAAGGTAATCGAGAGTGAGAAAAAAATTCTGTTGCATAATATATTTGCGCGTAATAAAAAAGATTATGCAAAATTAATTCAAACTTACAATGACAACTCTTTGCAAGATGATTTATATGAAATTGATGACTTTGATTAATTTTAGATTCAAATTTCTACTCAGAAAATGATAAAACTGATGCTGCTGCTTATTTATTTGTCAGCGGCTATGCTTCACATAACGCTGTTAAAATATTAGATGTACTTCTTGCCGAAATTTATTTGTAAAAGTTAAGGGCATGTTATCCAAGTATAATTGTTTCAATTATCCACAGAGAGGCGGTATATCTTGTTCTTCCAATGAAGTTGGTTATATTTTATTTCATATGTTCGCTATTTTTCAAGAAATTTTGAGACAAAAGGATTTAACATCCAAGTTTTTAAAAACCACCATTCAAAAAGTCATATTAATTGATTTAACTATCAATAGTTTAAAAAAGGACAATAAAAGCATAACTGACATTGATTTAGATCATAAATGCCATTGTGGCGCAAATAGTTTGGACATTTATTTTAAAATTTGTAAATCTTTTGCCAAAATTTTGTTTAAAAACTATACTGAAAATGTTAAGGATTTAGAACATAAACAATCGATGGTTACAAACTGAAAAATTCTTACTTTAAAATAATTTTTTTATTTAGCTCCATTATATTACATTTAATATATTATATTTAATATATTATATTTCATATAAAATGCCTTTAATTTTAATTGTCATGAAGACATATTTTTGTTATATTACTTTTTTGTTGGTGTATGTATGTATGTATTTTTTTGTTATATTATTATTTTGTTGGTCTATATCTTGTACACCACCAAGTAAAGATACAGCATTACTATCTGGTTCATTTTGTCCATGTTTTAATTATTCAAATAGTTGTACATTAGTATAGGGACTTGGTGACCATATTAAACGTAATTTAGGAAAGTTAAAAGAAAGTTATTCTAAAATTAATTTAAAAAAAAAAAGAAATTTGTAAGTTAATAATTTATGATATTAACTTATATGGCAAGAATTATAAATACCTGTAAATGAAATGGTTTATTTTGATCAAATTCAATTAAGAGAATTGGTTTTGCATAAAACCTTTGCATTTAAATATACTGATTGTAAAGATGACCAGAATTTAATGAACCAATTAAATCTGATATTGATTTTCTTTCAACACATATCTCTGGTGCTATCTCCAATCTATAATTATATAAATTTCTTTTAAATATTTTCTATATTATTGTTTTTATTAAAAGAATTATCACTGTAATAGCAAAGAACGTTAATATATAAAGATACACAAAAGTAGTTTGATCGTATAAAGATTAGAGTTGAGATAGGACATTTTTACGATCTTACTATTTCATACTAAAACATAAACAAGCACACACCATTATAGAAACAAGAATTAAAAAAAAAACAACGTATATTATAATATATATTATATGCCAAACCAATGCTCTATTACCATAGTATAGTGTACTCTATATTATGCTGTGCAAATTATAAATATGTATTGGCCAGTACACAGTATACACACTGGCATAGGTACATAATATATAGTTATATATCAGATTAGAATTTTATTTTTACGTTTTTCAATTCTCCTTGCAAAAGTTTCCTTTTTATATTTTGGTTGAATTGAAAAATATTGTGAATTTTTGAATGTAGGTATAAGTACATATAAAATAAATGTGCTAATTTCACAAAATATACTGTCTTGATAAACCGCCAAGATTTTCATTAGAATATAAATTTTTTATAATGGTTATTATCTTATTGTTTTTGATAAATCTGACGTTTTGATATACCACCTCGATTCTTGGGTATATATTTAATTTACTATAAAAAACTTATTGCTTATAGTACGTTTTCAAGCTCATGTTTATGGATAAACAACTAGCTCATAAACCAGTCAAATGTCAAGTGTTCACAAGGTTTTTTGGAAAACCACCAGCTGTTTATTGTTTATATAAAACTATACTACTGTTTATATAAAATTTTTTTTTGTATTATCTTTGAGTAGAACTTAAGCTGTTATAATTGGTCATACGATAAATGAATAAAATAAAACAAAATATGGAGAATTTAAAAAAAATTATAATATCAGAGAAACAAATAAAATAATTCACATTTTAGTTTATTACCATACCCACTTTACTCACTTCAACATTTAGTTCTGAGAATCTTTCAAAAACGAAATACAAAAATATTCAATTTACAATTATATAAGAAAAATAATCATCATTTTAATTTATTATCTCTTTTTCCATTTGAATTTTTTACTTATATATAAAGCCTTATTATTTATACATTTTTAATATATAAAACTGATTAAATTAAGTGAATTAAAAATAAAAATGCATCTACAATTTCCTTTGTTTTAATTCTTCTGTTAACTTTCCATGTAAGTCTTGTAATTTCTCAATCACTTCTATAACTCCATATAATTTTTCTTCACTTTTTTCTATTAAAGTTATACAAGATTTTCCAATTAATCGTGCTGATGATAATTGAGAATTTATACTTGATTTTTCGTTTTTTTGATGATCATTAATTGAAGCTAAACTAATTTCACACAAATTCACATAATTTCATCTATTCTTGGTATTTTGATTTCTTTTTCTTTTTGTTTTTGTTTTTTTGACAAATGACAAAATGAATTTATGACAAAAAAATCAAGGGTCATGCAAAAAAAAATTTAAAATCGACAAAAAATCGAAATTTCATGGTTGGGTTACATGTTTTTGAAATGGTTTATGATATAAACACCTCGCTACTTGTTTATGATTTTCAGCAAATTTGTAGTACGTTTTCAAGCTCGTGTTTATGGATAAACATGTTGTTTATGATAAACTGGTTGTTTACGTAGTGGTTTTCCCATACAAATTTGTTGAAAATCATAAACAAGTAGCGAGGTGTTTATATCATAAACCACTTCAAACACATGTAACCCATCCATGAAATTTTGATTTTTTGTCGATTTTAAATTTTTTTTTGCATGACCCTTGATTTTTTTGTCATAAATTCATTTTGTCATTTGTAAAAAAAAAAAAAACAAAAAGAAAAAGAAATCAAAATACCAAGAATAGATGAAATTATGTGAATTTGTGTGAAATTAGTTTAGCTTCAATTAATGATCATCAAAAAAACGAAAAATCAAGTATAAATTCTCAATTATCATCAGCACGATTAATTGGACAATCCTGTATAACTTTAATAGAAAAAAGTGAAGAAAAATTCTATGGAGTTATAGAAATGATTGAGAAATTACAAGACTTACATGGAAAGTTAACAGAAGAATTAAAACAAAGGATATTGTAAAAGATGCATTTTTATTTTTAATTCACTTAATTTAATCAGTTTTATATATTAAAAATGTATAAATAATAAGGCTTTATATATAAGTAAAAAATTCAAATGGAAAAAGAGATAATAAATTAAAATGATGATTATTTTTTTTATAAAATTGTAAATTGATTTATTTTTGTATTTCGTTTTTGAAAGATTCTCAGAACTAAATGTTGAAGTGAGTGAAGTGGGTATGGTAATAAACTAAAATCTGAATTATTTTATTTAATTACAAAAAAAGAAAAGAAAAACAAATCAAAAAGTAAATAGATAAAAAATATATTTGGATTTCCTGTTCTTTTTTACCAAAAATTAAATTATCACTGCAATTAATTAGAAGTATTTATTATTAAGAATTAGTAATAGTTTTTGTAATATTATTTAGTAAATTAGTAATAGTATTAGTATAGTATTTTATATATACAAAGAAATTTTTTTTATATAATAATAAATATGTGAAACAGCGATTGTTTTCCAAAAAACCTTGTGAACACTTGACATTTGACTGGTTTATGAGCTAGTTGTTTATCCATAAACATGAGCTTGAAAACGTACTATTAATAATTATTGTTAAATTATTGTTACTCATATTATATGTATACATATCATATTATACAACCTAAATTCTAAAATTCATCCTATTTAGGAACCGGTTAAAAAAAACACCGGTTTATTTTCTTTTAACTTTATTAAATCAAAAAATATATCAACATACAGAAATAAAATCAAAATGTAGGTGACGAATAGGAAAAAGCAAATAAAAAATATATAATTTAAATATACATATATTGAAAAGATTATGTTATATTTTAAAATATATTTTAAATAGAAAAACAAATTTTTTATGCTTGTATTAATAGCAAAAATATTATTTATGTATAAAAGTTACAATGTTTAATTTTAATAAGAAAAACAAATTTGTTCATGCTTAGATTAATAGAAAAAAAAATGTTATTGTGATGAATATGGATTTAGATCTAAAGGTGGATTTCCTCTTAATGGACGAACGTCCGGACAAATTTTTTAACCATTCAAAAAATTTTATTTTACCAACCCATACACAAAAAATCCTCTCCGTGCATTTTCTTCATCCAATTTCTTAGTTAAAATATTTTTAACTTTTGGCTGAAGGACGAAGTAAAAGAAAAGGATAGAAATATAATTATCTAATAAATATTTATTGCTATCTCGATTTATGAATGAACGCATTCACTCACATATAGAATTTCAAATGTTTTTTAAGAAAAAAGCATGAAGGGTTATTTTTTTTGTTTTTTGTTTTTTAGTATAAGGTTATTTTGTTTCTAATAAATTATTTATATTTTAAGATAAAAGCAAAGCGTTATACTTTATTTTTTTCGAATATTACAATATTATTATCCATTATTACTCTTAACAAAATTTTAAATTTTTTTAATAAAAGTAATATCAACACATGTAAAAATATTTTCAAACGTCAACCTTTTTTGACTACATAACAAATGTCAGTCCTTCGCGCATTGAGAGGAAATCATAAAATTTTCCTTAATGGTATTTGTGTTTCATTTATAGTGTAAAATAAAATTGTCCGGACGTTCGTCCATGAAGAGGAAATCCACCATAAGTCTACATTTATTCGAAGTCATGACATTCGCTTACAGAGACTGTATGCGTGAAAAAATAGACAAAAAAAATTAAGATAATATTCGTTAGTACATAACAATACTTCCAAATAAATGAGAATGAAAAATGATATTTGCCTATGTATTTGCCTAAGATATTCAATTTTGTTCTTTTTTTTTTGTATTTCTTTTCAACCAATTTGAGCGCGATGTGAAGTAATTTTATAAATTTGACAGATATTTTTATGTTTAAACAAAGTTAAAAATTAATAAAAAAATATAAATTTAATATCAAAATAAAGTTTAGAAATTGTACTTTAATTATATAAAAAAAATATTACCTAAAATATATTTTAAAATTTAAAATATTGTTGGTTAAAGAAAAATGGTAAAAAAAAATTGTGATGGTTAAAAATAATTTGTTATGTGTTTTACTCTCATTTGAAAGGTGTAAATATTTTTTTTTCAAATGGCAAGGTCTTTTTTAAATCAATTTTTCTATAATAAAACATTAACGTATATAATATTCTTTTTTTACTATTCGATCTAAAAAATACAAAATTTTAATTTATTTTTAGAACAAAACTGGAAAAGAATCATATTTTTTCAGTTATTAAACTTAAAAAATCTGGTCCTTATTTTTCATATGCTGGCCTATATAAATAGGGGTCAAAATGAGAATCCTCTCTGCACTGTCATGACTTGGAATATATGCAGACTTAGATTTAGATGAATTTGATGTGAACAAATTTTTTTGATGAATTCTTTTATCATTATTTTAGTTTTTGCAATAATTATTCATCAAAATATTACACCAAGTTGTTATACATTTTTAGATATATCATATAAGAAATTTCTTTGTTTACATTTTCCTATGGCCTTTAAAGTGCCATCTTAACAAAAAAAAGTACGAAGTGACATGCCTGTATATTTAGGATGCCTTGAGGCAAATAATATATATACAAAGAAGTCTCATCTCATATAAATTTTAAAAAAAAAATTTTTGTACCACGCATCTGATATTGAAACCCTATCTAGAGGAAAAAAAAAGAGGTGAAAGATTGAAAGTAAACAAAATTTGAGAGAAGAAAAATATACCTTTATTTTTAGTATCAGAAAAAAGATTTTATTTGCAAAAATTAGTTTCGAGGCTTTTTAAATATAGAGGCGTTGTGATTATGAATATATTGGATTGAATAATTGGATTGGAATGGAATTATCATAGAAAAGATATTGACCAGTTACCTTTGTGCAATTGCAAAAATTAAATTTTTCCAATAGTCGTACCAATAGTCGCAGTAAAATAAATATATTTTAATAAAGAACAGGAACCATTCTGAATTAAGATTATAATTTTGATTATCTTTCGTTAAAATTACCTTACTACTTTCACATTTTATTTTATTTAGTATTTCATGGAATTCTCTTCAATTATATTATTTAAAATATTTACAGGTACAAGTATGTCATAATTGAGATCATCATCAAACATAATAATGGATTCCTGTATTGATTCATTTTTGTCTTGACTGATTGAATCTGCTATAGATAGATTAGCTAAAAGTAAATCAGTACAGTCTTCTTCACAATTAGCTGAATCTGAATGATCATTTAAAAGTCTCATTGTTAAAATTTTACCAATGATGCTGTTAAATTCATATAAAGAGGGATTCATTTTATTTGGAATTCTCGATCTGACCAATGAGAATACATTTTCAATTGGGTCTTGATTAAATCTTGAAACTAAAATAATAAATAAGTTGTCATTTGCCTTTTGTGAATAAAAAATAATAAAAATATTTTGACACTGACTTATTCCCAAAAAAAAAATTTAAACGTCAAAAATCTACCAGAAATTTTAAATTTTGGTAGGTTTGCTTACCCCTTACCGAAATGTCCCCTCACCAATAAGTTTTGGTAGATTTCTACCACTTTTCTACCCGTATAAACATGCATATTCTCATCAATCATGCAGTCAAAATTCCCATCAATCATGCTGTCACAATCAGCGGAATTAAAAAAATGGCTTTTTGGGGAATGTTCAGATATTATTTTTTGGGAATGTTCAGAAAAGGTAAGAATGTTCAGAAAAGATTTATATTAATTTATAATTTAATTCTAACAAAAATAATTTTTATATTAATTTTAATAATTATAGCAATTATTGTAAAAGAAACAATTGATATATTATTCAAAATTTTTGCAAACTTAAAAAAAAAACAAAATTTCCAATTGAAAAAATAAAAAACAACAAAATAAAAGCAGCTTTCTTAATAAAATTTTTATGTAAATTAATATAATTTAAACTTCTACATCTAAATTCAGCAAATATTGCACAATTGACTTTTTGAAGGTTGACATATTGATTTCCATCTTAATTCCTTCTGGCAGCATATTAATAATTGAACCCCCATATACATTATGCTGTTCTGTGGACTGGTTCTTCTATACAGTGGTAACCTAAAATCGCCAATATTTCTGAGATAATAATTAACTCGAACATAGTCTAAGTTCCTTACTAAATATTCAGGATATACCTTGTGTTTTATTTTAAACACAAACATTAATGCGTTAAATTGCAGCCTTTTATTTACATTCAACCATTTTAAATTATCCAGCATTTCAGTCTCTCTTGTCCCTCATCCGCATCTTAGTATTATTCTCATGCCCTTATTCTGCAATACTTGCAGTCTAATATTTTCCGAACTACATATATATCGTATTGAAAAACAATACTCATAATGTAGCAAGATAAGAGAGTTATATATTGATATTGCACATCTTTTCGATATTTTTTTTCTTATTCTAGCTAGAAAACAAATCTTCTTAGCTATTTTGGAACATATTTTATCCGCATGTACGTTAAATCTAAGTTTATTATCAATAATAACACCTAAGTACTTAAATTCCTTCACCTATTCAATCAGTTCATTATTTATGTTTAGACTAATATTTGTATTCCTTTAGTTTAAACACATAGCCTTGGTCTTGCATATATTCAATTTAAGTTTATTTTTAGACAGCCATTCAAAAAGTTTATCCAAATTGCTTTTTAGTGCCCTACTCATTTCATTTATGTCATCACCAATCTTATAAATAAGTGTACCACCAGCAAATAATGACTCTTTTGAAAGGCTTACACCATCCTTTATATTGTTAAAATAAATCAAAAATAGTAGTACCTCCAGTATAGATCCTTGTGGTACCCCTAATTTTATAATTCCTTTTTCAGATAATATTCCATTAACTTTTGTCCTTTTCGTTCTCCCCGTTAAGAAGCTGTTAAACCATCAACATTCTCTATTCCTAATTCCATATTTGAACATTTTTTCCATTAAAATACTTCTATCCACTGTTTCAAAGGCCCTTTTTAAGTCAAGAAATACTGCAATTATAATTTTTCCCGAGTCGCATTCCTTTTTCCACTCGTTCAATATCCAATTAATAGACGTTTCTGTGGAGTGGTTCTTCCTGAAACCGGATGCTGTTCACATAATATCTTTTCTTTCTTTAGATATTCTACTGTCTGGTTATAAACAACTTTCACCAACTTTTTTTTCATACATTCGTAACATGTTTATTGTCCTTAATAACTCATCATTCTTTGCATTTTTTTCTTTTTCTAAACGTATGACTAATGATTCCTTCCAATCTTCTGGGAATATACATTCCATTAATGATTTATTTATTATTTCAATTAGATTTGGGGATATTTGCTCTTTACATTCCAACAAAATTTCTTTATTTAAGCTATTATAATCATTTTTACCATTTTATTGAATTTATTTCACTTTTAAATTATCGAAGTTATTTCAGTCGAACTTATTTCGCAGCGCCAGTTGTTTTGTGTTTTGCTAAAATAAATAATAAAATCAACAAAAAAAACAAAAATAATTTTATATGAAGGCATAAAAATAAAAGGTTTAGGTATACTTTATAACAAATACTAGCGGAGTTATCCGGCGTTGCCCGAGATATTGGGAAATTCTTAGGAGCTTTCTTTGTAATTTGGAACGGTAAATATTATTTAATGCTTCATTTTAGGAAGCATTGGTGATTGGTTGGCTGTTATAGGTAAATGCGTGAATAAAATTGAACTGATGAAAAGAAAATTTTTCTTTTAAATATTTTAATATTATGTAATTTTTTTGCGATAAAGACATAACCCGAGTGAAAACGAATTGATACTGAAGATAAAAATTGCTTTTTGGGTTGGAATTGTAATAAGCAATATTTTTGGCAACTACATAATTGCTTATTTCTATGGTAGTATGAAACTTGTTTTATAGGTATTAGCATTGATTAATAATACTATAAAGATAGACATGAAAATGTAATTTTTCTATACAACCACATTGGTTCAAATATAATTTAATAATTAATAAAGATATAATATAACTAATATAAAAAATAATATAAATATATAATATACAAAAGTATATACCAAATAATTAATATAATTTATTAAAAAGACCCACATTTCGAAAGGGGAAAGGACCTATAAAGTTGGCCTACAAATTTATCTGTAGGATCAACTGTTAAAATAAATAAATAAATAGATATACATTTTCAAACCAAACTAACAACAGCAAATTTTCAACTCACTTTTTCAATATTCCCTTCATTGTCTATGATTTCCCCCGTTTGTTCAATGTGTTGGTGCATTTGCTATATTCAATTTGAATTTTTAAATTTTTGAACGTTTTATGTGGGAAATACATGTGCAGAATTCTCATGCATCGCTGCATGCAGATATGCATGCATACCTGCGTGCCAGATACATGTGCATATTTTATATGTCAAAAATTGTTTTGTTTTGAAATAATGTAGATAATTGCCGCCATTGATACACATACAATTTGTTTGTGTAGTAATAAATTACAAAATAAAATAATTTTTGAAAATTTTTAAAGTTAAGGTGGTTATGATGAAGTTCGTCGGAATGTGAAATTCCGATTACATTCCGAATTTGGTATGCTGAAGTCAGAAAGTATTCCGCAGTCTGCAAATGTCATTATTTATCCGAAATTTTAAAATTTATGTATGATGAAGTTCGTCGGAACGGAAAATAATTTGAAAATTGTACGCCGGAATTAGTCATTCGAAAGTATTTGAAAGTTTCGGAAGTGAATTTAAAAGCAAGAAATTTTTATATTGAGTGTCAGAGGAGAAGTATAAAATGTATTAAAATAGTTGTATAATTTTTTTTTTATTTATGAAAAATAATTTTTTTCATTTAGGAATAAAAAAGCGCTTCAAACCAATAAAACCCAATTCAAACGGATGATAGAATTATTGGAGGAAAGACCAGACATTGCCAATAATTATCCAAAATATGGAAGCGACAAGGTACAGGTGGATGAATTCTGGCAAAAATTAGCAGATGAACTTAATACAATGGGTTCTCCAGAAAAAGATAAATCTATGTAGAGAAAAGTGAGTTGTTATTAATATGTGATAGTTTTTATTATATCCAATATACATACATTATTTTAGGTTTGGCTGGACTACAAAGGTTATATTAAGAGGAAGCTAGCTGCTAATAAAGTAGAATTTAAAGGAACTGGAGGAGGCAATAACAAAATCCATACCTTCACGGAAATGGAGCAAATTGTCATTAGAATTTCAGGTCTAGAAACTTGTACGGAAGGAATTCGTAATACAACAAGTTTCGGTGTGGCACCTGAAATTCTATCACCTCCAGTTGATGAACCTACCACTAGTATAAATATAGAAAATCCTCCTGTTCAAGAAGAAGTGATACTAGCTGATAATTCACCGAGAGTAAGAAAGAATGTTATTTTTAAAAAAATTGTTATTTTAAATGCAAATATTTTAAGGTTGACAGAAGACGAAATAGAAGATCAACTAGAAATTCGACAGTTGAATCACTTTTGAAGCAAGATATTAATCAAAAGCGAGAATTTTATGAAAACCTAAATAACAAGTTGAATGACATTAAGAACAGCTTTCTGTTGATAATAAAAGAAATACAAAGAATCGGCGATTATAAAAAAGCCGAGTTTAAAGAACAAAAACGCCACAATGAAGCCATTGAAAAAATATTTGGAAAAAATATAAGATAACAATGTGAAGTTGAGAGACATTTGTGATACTGTAAATATTTATATAGTTTTAAACTTTTAAGGGTTTTTTATTTTTATTTTAAAGTTTTGTGTTGAAAATCATAAGTTTGTTATTTATTTTTAACCAATACTTTTTATTTTCTTTTTATAAAATTTAAAAAAATCAAATGTTTAATCAAAAACAAGTAAGCAAAAATGTGATGTATATAATAAATTTAAGACTTTTTATTTTCTTTTTATAAAATTTAAAAAAACACAAATGTTTAATCAAAAACAAGTAAGCAAAAATGTGATGTATATAATAAATTTAAGACTTTTTATTTTCTTTTTATAAAATTTAAAAAAACACAAATGTTTAATCAAAAACAAGTAAGCAAAAATGTGATGTATATAATAAATTTAAGACTTTTTATTTTCTTTTTATAAAATTTAAAAAAACACAAATGTTTAATCAAAAACAAGTAAGCAAAAATGTGATGTATATAATAAATTTAAGACTTTTTATTTTCTTTTTATAAAATTTAAAAAAACACAAATGTTTAATCAAAAACAAGTAAGCAAAAATGTGATGTATATAATAAATTTAAGACTTTTTATTTACTTTTTATAAAATTTAAAAAAAAACAAGTAAGCAAAAATGTGATGTATATAATAATTTAGGATAAGGTATACTTGCCAAATAATTTTTAAGACTGAATTTTCTATTGTTTAAGTTTTTTTATAGGTTTCTGTTCAAACAACCTAAACCAAGAACAAAAGTTAATAAAAAAATGAATAAAAAATGTTTTGATTTATTTTAATAAATACTTTATTTAAAATTTTTGTTAAATATAGGTGTTAAGGTATTTAGGTAAAATTATTTAATATCCTATTTCGAATTCTTACAGCTTCTTCATTAATAGCTGAAGCATTGTGATTTACATTATCATTAGGTGCAGTTGTATCTGGTTCTGGTTCAATATCATTTAGTTCGAAGTCATCTTCCACTTTAAAAAACAAACAAATATTGTGTAAGGCACAAGCTACATTAATAATTTGAAAAGATTTTCTTGGAGAATAATGTAGCTCGCGAATTAAACATCGAAATCTGTTTTTAATACACCAATAGTCCTTTCCACAATATTACGTGCTCGACTGTGGTAGAGGTTGTACATTTTTTCAGCACTGCCTTCTGCTGCCGATCGAAATGGTGTCATTAACCACGGCTCTAAAGGATATCCTGCATCTCCTTAAAAATTACGATGTTGATTAATATTTTATTTATACATATATATTACTTACAAGCTATAAATATATTTAAAATTATTTACCTAAAACACATGAATTTTGTTCTCCTTGATTATATTTTTGTTTAAAAAAATGTTTCGCATCGCTGAGACTCCAAACGTGTGAATCATGATTGCAGCCAGGATAGCGACTAGACATATAGCGATAGACACATCTGATCTGCATTTTATTGTCACAAATCTAAACAAGTTATTTTATTCTATTAATTAATAATCAAAATACAAAAAGTTATATAAGTCTTATAGTATATATGTAAATGCTAATATTAAAATTCTTACCAACATAGCATTTATGCTGAAGAAACCTTTTCTATTATAAAATAAATGGTGTTCTTCTTTTGGCTTGACTATTCTTACGTGTGTACCATCCACACACAACATAATTCCGGGAAATCTAGATTTTGAGTAAAAATCTATTTTTGCTCTCCGTTTTTCGTCTTCTGTCATATTTAAATTAATCCAATGCCCACACAGTTTCTTTTCAAAAATATCCAGAGAACTTTTTAGTACTTTGGAAATAGTTGATTGGCTCATAGATACATCCTTATCTTTTCCTGTACCGTGTTGATAGCTGCCACTGGCAAAAAATCGCAATACAGCACACAATCGGTGTATTGGATCTAATGCATCCGATTTATTAGGGATTTTCAACTCATTTGTTAACACATCTAACAAATATTTGAAAGCATCCTTATTAAGTCGAAAATTCATTTTGAAACTAAAACATGTATAAAAGTTTATGAGAATTTCAATAAAATTATTTTATTTACTTACGATTGGTCAGTTAATTCAAAAGGATTACATTTGTCTCGTAGTATTCTTCTCTCAACTCGCAAATCCATTTGAATTTCAAGATCTTCTTCGCCCAATGCTTCCAGACCTGCTATAAAATTCATCACCTATTCAAATTTATATATATTTCACTTTCTTTAAAGTTTTTCTTTCTAACAAAAACTTACCAGTAATTTGTGGATATTTTATTGAAAATTTTATTAATTTGTATCTAATTTTTTTAACTTTTATTTTACGTAAAACTTTTTAAAAAGAACTCAAGCTGTTTATTCAACAATGCCTTTCTTTGAAATAAATAACAAAAAAATTCCAACCTACCTACCAAACATACCTATATACATACATATATACATACATACCTATATACAAATATAAAAGTATATATATAAAGAATATATTTATAGTACGTTTTCAAGCTCATGTTTATGGATAAACAACTAGCTCATAAACCAGTCAAATGTCAAGTGTTCACAAGGTTTTTTGGAAAACAATCAGCTGTTTCACATATTTATTATTATATAAAAAAAATTTCTTTGTATATATAAAATACTATACTAATACTATTACAAATTTACTAAATAATATTACAAAAACTATTACTAATTCTTAATAATAAATACTTCTAATTAATTGCAGTGATAATTTAATTTTTGGTAAAAAAGAACAGGAAATCCAAATATATTTTTTATCTATTTACTTTTTGATTTGTTTTTCTTTTCTTTTTTTGTAATTAAATAAAATAATTCAGATTTTAGTTTATTACCATACCCACTTCACTCACTTCAACATTTAGTTCTGAGAATCTTTCAAAAACGAAATACAAAAATAAATCAATTTACAATTTTATAAAAAAAATAATCATCATTTTAATTTATTATCTCTTTTTCCATTTGAATTTTTTACTTATATATAAAGCCTTATTATTTATACATTTTTAATATATAAAACTGATTAAATTAAGTGAATCAAAAATAAAAATGCATCTTTTACAATATCCTTTGTTTTAATTCTTCTGTTAACTTTCCATGTAAGTCTTGTAATTTCTCAATCATTTCTATAACTCCATAGAATTTTTCTTCACTTTTTTCAATTAAAGTTATACAAGATTGTCCAATTAATCGTGCTGATGATAATTGAGAATTTATACTTGATTTTTCGTTTTTTTGATGATCATTAATTGAAGCTAAACTAATTTCACACAAATTCACATAATTTCATCTATTCTTGGTATTTTGATTTCTTTTTCTTTTTGTTTTTGTTTTTTTTTTGACAAATGACAAAATGAATTTATGACAAAAAAATCAAGGGTCATGCAAAAAAAAATTTAAAATCGACAAAAAATCGAAATTTCATGGTTGGGTTACATGTTTTTGAAGTGGTTTATGATATAAACACCTCGCTACTTGTTTATGATTTTCAGCAAATTTGTATGGGAAAACCACTACGTAAACAACCAGTTTATCATAAACAACATGTTTATCCATAAACATGAGCTTGAAAACGTACTATTACTAGTAAAATGACCTGTAAAAAAAAAAAAATCTTCCGAAACATATGATTTTGATTTCTGCAAAGGCTTTGCAGTCGAAGGGACTTCAGCATACCGATTTTTTCGTATTCGGATCGGAATTTTTTTTCGGAGAAATTCCGCTTCGGACTTCATCATAACCACCTAAATGTTATTAAAAGTGTTTAATAAAAGTTTTAATTTAATAATTTTTGAAAAAATTTTAATCACATATTTTGTTATCTATCACTATCATGAATGTAACAAAATATAATTATATGAATAAATTAATGCTAGTTTGTTGTGCATATATTTTGTTATATCTAAATATTTTAAAAATTTATGATGAATATTGCAACAAAAAAGAAAGAAAATCTAGAATATGGACTAGGGAAATTTTCGTTCATTTCAAATTAATTAGTTTTTCTTCAATTACTTAATTTAAAATAAATTTTTACAAAATTTATTATAACCTATTTTTAACAAAAAACAATAATAAATATGTAAATATTAAACAAATTTTGTGACGTTTGTCATTATTTCCTTATTAGTATGTTAGTATTACTGCCGCTGCGCAGTAAAAATTAGAAATAGAGATATCTTGCATCAAATTCCCTGCGTGCAGAATTACATGTAATTGGTTCCATATAAAACCATATATTCTAATTTATTTTTGCTGCGATGCATGCATAGTTCTGCACATATATTTCAGGCATTATACGACTTTATTCTCTAAATAATTTGTATGAGTTCAGTTTCTCTATACTATTCTTGAATGTATATTATTGTTTTTAACTTTTTGTTATTTGAATTTGTACAATTTGAATTTTTTTTGAATTGATAGGATAGGATTGATAGGATATAGATCAAAATTTCAAATTGGAGAGCATTTTTATCGAGTAGTCTTTTAAGAAAATTTTTTTTTTTATTTTTCTCTCAATACATTGTAATAAAAGGAATTTTTATAATTGTTGATATTGTGCATGTATATTATTTGTAATAATAAATTATAACCCAACAAACCATAGGAAGAACGTGTTCTTCAAGTAGAAACAAATACAAATCCCTCGCGTGAACTTTATGCGAATGTTCGGCTGGAAGAATTAAAAGTGAATGAATTACGTTGCAGTAAAATAAATGTTCTCTTAGAAGAACAAATGGCGAATGAAATAAAAAAAACTTAAGACGAATGTTCGCCTGGAAGAACTTCACGCGAATACTTCAAATTAATTTTAAACGAAGGTTCTTTTAGAAGAACAAATGACGAATGAAATAAAAGAACTTTAGACGATTGTTCGCCTGGAAAAATTAAAATCGAATTAATTACGTTTCAATAAAAGAATGTTTATTTTTGTTTTCTCCATTTTGAATATATTTTTCATATATGTATATGAAAATATTTTCAGTTATTTTTTAAAGCGCACGTGTTAAGTAGAAACTTCAAAAATTTTTAATGTATTGAATTATAAGAATTTTAAATATTAATTAAATTAAAAAATAAAATAACCTTAAATATTTACATATAATAAATATTTAAAATATATGAAATAATTAAATTTTGATGAATTTTATTGAAAATTATTTTAAGTCCCTGAAACAGACATTATCTTCTTCTAAAAACTCTATTCTATAAATTTACAAATATAATTTTTTTAAAAATTTTTTTTTTTTTTTTTTGCGTGGATTGGTGGGAATCTTCATAGACACAATGAGCCCCGTAGCTTCCATTGTGTGCCAGATTTTTACTTACTAAACCACACCCCTCCCATTAATACTAGTCCAACGGGCTAACCATTAATTTATTGCTATTTTGATTTTCTTAAAGAAAAAGTTTACGAAATTCTATCGTATTAAATCTAGTGGCTTAGTTCTTTTAAGCCTTCTGACATCATTTTGATTATCTAGCAGTTGAGTGGCCTCAACGTTAACATGACCCTCCAGACGAGCTATATGTTTTGTTGCATATCTTTTTATTTCATTTTCTAAGCAAGGAATTTTTAGATCTCTGTGCAAATCACTGTTGCGACATACCAGGGGGCATTTACCATGTTGCGCAAGACTTTATTTTGGAATTTTTGTATACAAAGTACATGTGTTTGTTTGGCACATCCCCATATTTGTATGCCGTACAACCATATCGGTTTGAGTATATGATTATATAACAAAATCTTGTTATGTATAGGTAATTTAGAATTACGACCTAAGAGCCAGTCCATTTCTCTATATTTATTTTCAAGCTCAAATTTTTTCTTTTTAACGTGCTCTTTCCATCTAAGTTTGACATCTAATGTCATTCCTAGGTATTTAGCATTGTTTTCTTGGGGTATATTGACCCCATTCAGATTTACCAATGGTGGTTGATTTTCTAATTTTTTATTTGTAAAATTTACATGTACTGATTTTAACTCATTGAGTTTAATTTTCCATTTCTTTGTCCAGAGGTATAGCTTGTCGCTTGCTCTTTGCAATTTAATTGTAGCCTCGTCAATATTTGATTCTACTGCCATCAACGCAGTATCGTCAGCGAATGTAGCTACAGTTATATTTTCCATTTCTGGTAAATCATTGGTGTAGAGCAAATACAGTATGGGACCCAGAATACTACCTTGAGGCACACCCGTTTTAATATCTCTAATAGTAGAATACTCTTCGTCTTGTTTTATTCTGAATAGTCTGTTTTCTAGATATGATGAGAGTATATCTACGTATTGTTTAGGTAACATATTGTTTAGTTTATTTATTAAGCCTCGATGCCATACTTTATCAAAAGCTTGGGCTACATCTAGCAATATGGTAGAACATACTTTCTTTTCCTCTAAAGCTTTTTCTATTATGTCTGTTATTCTATAAATTTGATCGATTGTCGAGTGCTTAGATCTAAAGCCAAATTGATAATTTGGAATCAGATTACTATTTACTATGATCGGTCTCATTCGAATCAATAATGGTTTTCCAAATAATTGTGATACTATTGGTAGTAATGATATTGGTCTGTAGGATTTGACCTCATTTATGGGCTTACCTGGCTTTGGTATCATAATTATCTCTGCTATTTTCCACATATTCGGCACATACCTTATTCTTATAGCAGCGTTTATAATGCGTGTTAGCATTGTTATAGCTTTTTTCGGAAGTTCTTTCAGGACTTCCGATGTAATTAGATCAAAACCTGGAGCTTTTTTATCTCTGAGGTTTTTAATTTGTTCAACTATTTCACTCTCTGAAAATGGTGATATAACATTTTCTTGCCAATTATTATTTTCTTCAGTCAGATCATCCGAATCTGTCTCGTCTGGACAAAAAATTTCTTCAGATGATCTGTGAATGTTTCAGCTTTATTTTTATTATCTCTCGCCCATTCACCGCTTTTCATTCTGATTGGCGGGATTTGAGAGATCGAGTTTTTTGTACTCTTTGTTGCTTTCCACAACGAGTAGTTATTTTCTCTTTTAGCTGATAAATTTTTTATATATTTTTCAAAATTTTCATTTTTAAGATCTTTAATTTTTCTTTTAAGATTCTGAGTTAACCTATTTAGCACAGTTTTGTCTGCCGGATCACGCGATTGTTGCCATCTGCGTCTAGCTCTTCTTTTTATTTTTATCATATTTAATATTTCTCTAGGGTAGTTGAATCCTACCGATTTATATTCACAATTTTTTGTATTATTCCATCCAGCATTTTGAATAATTTTAATAAAATTTTCTACTTCAGAATCTATATCACATTTGGATCTTAGTTTTCTTTTTATGTTTATTTTGTTTTCTATTTCTTGTTTAAAGCTAGCCCAGTCAGTTGTCTTGTTCGTTAGCAGAGGTTTCGACTGTTTCTTAATAACCTTTTCATATAGATTTAGTATGACTGCAGAGTGATCTGAGTCCAAATCATGGTTATCTTCTAGCTTAATATAATTGGGTGATATTTTTTTTGTTATATAAAAATCAAGCAGGTCAGGAGTTTTATTTATATCAGTTGGCCAATAGGTTGGCTTACCGGTGATTGGTAAATGCAGCCTTTTCTTTTATAGCTTTTCTTAGCTCTCTTCCTCTCGTAGAGGTTACTTTAGACCCCCAATCTATGTGCTTGGCGTTGTAGTCACCTCCCAGGATGAATCTTTCGCCAAGTAGCTTAAGAATTTCTTCAAACATGTTATTCTTTATGTTGTATTTGAGCGGACAGTATAATGCACCGACACAAAGGCTTTGTTTAACAGACATAATTCGTAGCACGATTAGTTGGAATTCATCTATTTCTAGACTAAGTTCCTCGTGGTGCTTAATATCTTTCTTTATTAAAATTGAGCTACCACCTCTGGGTGTATTACTCGGATGGTTTGCGCAGTAGCATGTATAGTCATTTATTTTAAGCGATGACTTATCTGTCATATGTGTTTCTGTCAAGAGACATACGTCAATATTTTGTGTTCTCAATAGAATTTCCAAATAATTTTTCTTGTTCAGAATACCATTGGCATTCCACGTGACTATACGAAGTGTGTTCTTAACCATGCCTTGCGGATCTATTTTTTGGTGTATACATATATATTTCATTATGTTTGTTTTCTATTGTGCATAGTCTTGTTGAGATTTCATTCATTGTTCTTATCATATTTTGCATCATCTGCATAATGGTATTTTCAGTCAACTTTTGTGTAGAAACTTTATTTTGTTCTTTCGGGTTTCTTTTTGACTTAGGTTATTTTGTGTTACCTGTGAATATGATAAGCCTTCTACGACTTTTTTCGACGTAAAAGTTTTAGGTATTTCTGGAGTTTCAATGCAATTCTGTTTCTGTGTACTAGATTGCCTAGGTTTTGTCTTTTGTTTTTCTTGTCTATGTTGCATTTGTTTTGGGGCTTTTTTTGTAGCTTCTTTCTTTTTTGCAACTCTCTAGTCACCTGGCAACCACGATAACTCGCAGGGTGTGCCTCAAGGCAATTAGCACATTTAGGCTTAATATTTTTGTTTTTCTTTACAAGAAATTGTTAATTGGGGACCAGCCCATTTAACACACTGAGCTAGATGCTGGCAAAACTTTTGTGTATGGCCAAATCTTTGGCACCTCTTACATTGAGAAATGGTAGTCGTTTTACGAATAGCCTCCATTTTAACCCTCATGTGCTGGATAAATTCAATTTTGAATATTTTGTTTATATCTTCGGAGTTTTCGAATGTTAGCATAAAGAGAGAAAGACGTACCGTAGATTCTTTGTTATTTTCCTTCTTCTTTATTATTTTATTTGTGACTTCTAGCATTTTGAAGCCTCTATCTTTCAATTCATTTTTTATATCTTCAGGTTGGCATGACGGATGTAAATACCTAACCATTACTTTAATAGGCCTGGTGCTCTTATTTTCATAAGTGTGCCATTCAATATTGGCTTCATTTATTGCCTTAGTCAACTCTCTATATTCTTTTTCTTCTTCAACATTAATTTTTAGTTGCTTATTGTTAAGCATATTAACTTTATATTTAATATTGCTTTCTTTTAATTTTTTGTTTATTTGAGGGTATTCTACTACATTACTAAGTATAACTGGAGGAGGTTTACCTTTTCTTTTACTTTTCGCAACTTCATTTATTTGCACATTTTTCTCTACTTTGTCCGCAACATTTTCTGGGCTTAAAGTAGGTGATTTTTCTGCTTCTCTTTTTTTACAGATTCTTTTTGTTTTAAAGATCCAGTCGGTTTCTCGAGCTAGTTCTTCATCATCTGTATGAAATTCTTCAGTAGTTTTTAGTACTACTCTTTTAGTAGACATGTTTTGTAAATTTTTTAGTTTCACATTTTCTTCTTTAATTATGCAGAGTTCATTTTTCAATTCCCTGCATAAGATTTCTAATTCTGTATCTCTGGCATTAAGTTGATTATTTTTTGCCTCAAGTGCCTTTTCGTTATTATTACCCTCGGCGGGTTTTCTATAGCTGTTTTTGGGACATGTTTTCGTAGATATTTTGAGACCCTGCTGGAAGTGTTCTCTGGACTCCAGATTTTCTTCTGAATGGGTCAGTTAAAGCAGCTCTGCTTTCGTGGTTTTGCAATAAGTGGTCTCCCCCAGAATCCGTGAGACCTGCCTCGAAAGAGGGTGGATTTTCCAGAAGATCTGGATTACCACCTGGGGTATACAATTTTTGAGTTTTATTCATTGCATACTTTTTTTTTTGTTTTAATTCGGAGTTCCATCTACTAGCCTAAGGATAATATTTCCCTTGTACAAGGCGGTACCTTTTATTCCTGCCGTCCCTCTGGGATCAGTCGCAGACCAGAAAGCCGCCCATTCTGGGTCAGTCGCTTCTGGATTTTTCTAGGATTTTAGTGGACTTTTACCACAAGCATGCCTTACTGCGGATATTTCGTACCCCAACCCGCCGGGGTAAAAAATAAATTTGCATTATATTTGCATTATACTATTTTTTAAAAATAGTATAATGCACATGTATGACAATTTTACACTTTTTATGTGCAAAATCCAGAAAAATATCTAACTGCTAACTCTTCCAAATTAATAATTGTCGTGATCTGTTTCACAATTTGAGGATGTATTTTCGTTATAAATACTCGCCTCATCTTAGAAAAAATATTGCCAATTTGTTGTGTAGATGGATTTCTGCAATAATCACCAGCAGATCTTATATGAGAAAACATATTTTCTAATGGATCTTGATTCAGTTTGCACGTCATCAAGAAATTAATATTCTATCAATTTGATCTTTCGATAAAGATAATACAGCAGTCATTGTTTGGGTCATTCCATTAATGGCATTTCTTTTGGTACTTTTAATTTACCTTTGAACTTTTAAGATATTCCAGCAATTCCTCTAAGAATAAAAACGGAGAATTTTTAACGGTTGTGAAATCAAAATTTTTAATTTTTTGGGTTAAAATTTGAAGAATTTGAGTAATCAATTAACTAGTTAACTCTTAAAACAAAATCTTAAAACAGTCAGATTGACTTTATTACTCAATAAATGAAAAAAATTTCGATCAGTGTTATTTATTAATTTTATGGCTGCATATGTACTATGACTAAATAATTGAAAAGCAGATTTTACAGACATTTTTTCAAACGTGTTAGAATTAATATGGGTGCTACGAAGTTTAGGTAAAATTGTTGACAGCTAATAATATCATTATTCCAGTTTTCAAAACCGGGTTTTATAAAAGAATTTCTGAGAGATTTTATAAGATGCCATATCAAACAAAGCATAAATTTTATTTCCATTCCAATCATAAAAAAGGGTCTACCTTATTTACACCAAGTAATCAAAAGTATTTCGATTTGTGCTGCATTAGTCACAAGCAGGTGCAACAGTTTTAGAACCAATCTTTGTTAGCTCTTTAAGATATTTTAGTAGTAAATTGATAAAAAAATGAAAGGTTTTAAAGTTTCTCCTTTCAAATTATTTTTAGATAAATTGTAACTCCATGCGTACTTATAATTTTCATGTAAACCTTGAATCATAAAGAAATGTGCTTCTGTTGCTAGTTTTTGTTTTCTATCCCCATCTAAATCTTCCACACCATCTATACAATCCCTTTTTATACCGAAATCTATACAATCCCTTTTTAATCATCAAAAATATTGTCCAAAACTGGAAATACTCATATCAGTCCCAGTACTTTTAGCTGTTTAAAACTCTTAGCTGTTTTAGCTTTTCAATTAATTACATATGCAAATATGCAGCTACGAAAACAAAATAATTCTAATTTTAATTTTTTCTATATTGTAATGAGTAATAAAGCAAACCTGCTGTAGTGAGTAATATGTAAACTGCTAGTCTTTATTTAAATTCTTCAAATATTTATACTAAAAATGCGTACAAGCAACTATACAAAATTGTCCATATTTGTTCGTAGAGAATGTTAGATGAAATGTTAGATTATCTTAAAAAATTAAAAGTTCTAAACAAATCCACCTGCATAATAAGTTGCAAATATTTTTACAAATATATTACGAATTTGATGAATTTTATTTACAACAAAAATATATTTTCAAAGCTGGAGTAAATCATGACAAGCCTTTGATGTTTAATGCTCATGTTATGAAAACAATGACAAAGTAGAAAATTCTGAATTTGAAAAATACCATTGTAAAATTGTGCGTTGCAAGCTTTAATTATCTTATAAATAAATTGTGTGCTTGCTGCAACAAAAAAAAATATATTAAATATACTTTTCAATTTACTCTACCGTTAAGATTTTTTATAAATTTTACAAAAATTAATGATGAGTTTTTCAAATATTTTTAAATTCTGTTATAATTTTAAAATCCATGCATACATATGTACATATCCACATATTGGAATAACCAAATAACACCTTTTAAAAATAAAAATTTGATTCTATTTGTAAATTTATACATATATGTATGTATGTGTATGAAGATATATTAGAAATCATAACGTGAATGAATGTTCACTATTATTTGAATTTTTTTAAATTGTTTTATTTTTGAAAAATTTTCAATTAAAAAAAAAATATTTTAACAGTGAAAATAGTCAGTACTAATATTGACTAAACAGCAAAAATATTTTTGTTTTCTAAACATTATACATATTATATTATAATTTTATAATTTATTATTACAAATAATATGCATGAACCATATCAACTATTATAAAAATCCTTTTATTACAATGTATATATTGAGAGAAAAGTAAAAAAAAATTGTTCCTAAAAGACTACTCGATAAAAATGCTATCTAATTTGAAACTTTGGTACCTATCAATTCAAAAAATTTTAAATTGTACAAACTCAAATAACAAAAAGTTAAAAACAATAATATACATTCAAGAACAGTATAGAGAAACTGAACACATACAAATTATTTAGAGAATAAAGTCGTATAAAACGTTAAAAAATTCAAATTGAAAATAAAAAATGCACTAACACATTGAATACCGTACTTACCGTACAGTAGGCATGTAAATTCATACCAACCGTATCATCAAATAAAAGATTGTATAGTTTATCAAACTGTTACCTGAAGTAATTCCGAAAGAAATAAAGCCAAATGACATGTCTAACTTTATTTTATATGGGTGTTATATAAAGTCAAAATTAAAAAGAAATAAGATTTAAAATCAGTTTATATACTTTTTGGCTTTATTTCAATATTACGTTTGAAATAAAGCCGAAATCATGAACTTTTTACATTTCGGTTTTATTTCTTCCGGCTTTATTTCAAGTAACCTATTTACCAAACAAAAACCTATTTCTCAAAAATCGTCATCAAACGTATGATTTTTTGCATTTTGTTTTTGTTTTTTTTTTATTTTCTATTTTTTTGTTTGACGAAATGTAGGTACATTTTAATTTTTTAACAAACAACTAAACCAATGCCTTATGTAAGAAATTAAATTAAATTTTATGCTACTATTTTTTATTTCTTTTTAAATTTATAATTCAATAGGGAAAGTTCTGAGATATTTGTTTTGTCATATAATTAAAGAAAATTTAATTTTCTTCGAAAAAAATCCTCGAACGGCTATACTGGGACCAACGCTTCAGAAGTTATGAGCTATTTTGCCCACACTTCCTGTTTTTTTGCAGTAAATTTTTTTATTTTAATTTATTTTTAATACACACATTTTTATGATATTCAAAAAAAAAAATCAATTAATAGGTAGATTAGGAGCAACTTATTATAAGGATAGTTTTTTTAAATTATTTTTCTTTACTTTTGGCAATTTATATAATATTATCTATATATGAGTATTGTATAAATATTTATGTATGATATGTTTTTTATTATCACATATTGATTTGTTTTTTTTCTTATGAACATGCAAAAGTGAAACTGAATTTTTTCTACCTGTTAGAAGAGTTATAACTGAGAGTTTTAATTTTGTTCTTTTTTTACCTTATAAAATAAAATAAAATAAATAACTTTTAATAATAATATTTACCAATATTATGTAGTCTTAATTAAAAAAACAATGATTTAATAAAATTGCTCTTATCGATTTTCTTGAAATTGTATAATTATTGAATGTACGTAATCCAAGAACAATGCTTTCGCAATAATAATATGGTGATCAACAAATTTAAAACCTGTACCTGAATAGTTATTAATATTATCAGTATTTTCACCTTTTTAATTTTCATTGTTAGTAACCCAACCTAATTTGAAATGCACCTTTGGGCAATGTACTTTTTCATATTAAAGCAAGCGAAAAATGTTTATCACTTAAAAGTAATAAGGGAGAATCTGCTGCTAAATTTTCACTTCACAAATTTACCGGCCCTTATCTTAATAAGTCAGAGTTGGATTTTGGAGTTAATGATTATTTGACATTAATATAAACTTTTTTTTTTTAAAGATAGGAGGTAATCCCCGAAGGACATCAAGAGCTCCAGCCGCGTGTGTGTCTTGATAGTGTAGGAATCAAGCCCACTAAAGCCCATCTATCTTTTTTCCGTTATAACCAATCTACCTTAGATCGACTAATGACTTTTTTTTCGTAAATTTTCGGTCGCGTGTTTAGGAAATTATTATAGTAATAGTTTCCGTGGAGGATCGCTAACTTCATAACCATCCGTAAGGGAAACTATTGTCGTTGAATTTTTCATTTGAAGTAGTGACCAGCTCGTTGGGTTTCGTTCTCTTGAGTCGACGGACACTGCTGTCGATATGAAAAACTGCTGCCATTTCCGAGTTCACATGAGTTTACAGTCTCTGCTCGTGTTTGACTGCATGTTTCTTGATCTCATCCGTTACTGTTTCAATGTGTAAGTGCACCACGGAGCACTTTATTTTGAAATTTTTGCAACATTTCGATGTTGGTTTTCTTTGTACAGCCCCATAATTGAATACCGTACGTCCACGCAGGTTTTAATATCTGCTCATATATCAATATTTTGTTCTGTACTGATAACTCCACGTCCAAGTAACCAGTAAAAATTTTTGAGTCTAATGTTTAGCTCTTCTTTTTTCTTTCTTATATGTTCCTTCCATCTTAGCTTAGCATCGAGTGTCATTCCCAGATACTTTGCTGTATTGGCATATGGTACTATTTTGTTATTGATTGAGATAGGAATGGTTGCAATCTTTTTATATGTAAAGTTTATATGAGCCACCGTTGGGTCCATAATCTTATTTTATTCACTGCATTTTGAAGTTTTGCTGTGGAGTTTTCGACAGATACCTCAACTGCAAGAATCGCAGTGTCGTCTGCAAAGGTAGCCATAAAAATGTTGTCAATTTGGGGCATATCTCTTGTATATCGCTTTGCAGGTAAAGTATTGGACCAAGAACACTTCCCTGTGGGACTTCAAGAGATATTTCTTTTACTTCTGAATATTCTTTGGCATAACGTACACGAAACCATCTATTGGTCATATATGATTTTAATATTTCATAAAATTGTCTTGATAAATTACGATGTAGTTTAAATTAAAGGCCTTGGTGCCACACTGTGTCAAAAGCCTGGGCAACATCTAAGAAGATTGCTGTTCAGACTTTTTTTTTCTTCGAACGCTTTTTCCACTATATTTGTGATCTGATGCACTTGATCAACTGTAGAATGTTTGTTTCTGAATCCAATTGATGGTTCGGGATCAGATCTCTTTCTTCAATAATCGGGGCAAGTCTTTTGCGGACCAGTTTCTCAAATACTTTTGATATAATAGATAACAACGGTATTGGTCGATATGATATTACCTCTGAAGGCGGTTTTCCTTGCTTCGGTATTACTATTACTTCTGCAGTTTTCCATTGTCTCGGAACATATGTGAACTTAAAACATAAATTAACTATATGTTGTAGCTTTAACAAAGCTAGATCTGGTAGTTGCCGCTTGATTTGTCCATTGATGAGATCGTAACCTGGTGTTTTTTTGACGCTCAGGTTGTGTCTGCATATTTGTTTAATTTCTCTTAGAGTGAATAGCGAAATTCCCGCTTCATCCATTTTAACTTCGAGAGTTATATTTTCATTTGCAAGCTTGTGTTTTTAAAGGTGGATCTTGCACCTGTGGTTTATTTATTCTTTTAGCGGCTGATAAATTATTTAAGAATTTGTTTAAGAATTATTTAAGAATTTTTTATATTTTTGATTTGCTGTTTTAGTTGATTATTTAACCGATTGAATATAACTTTATCACCTGGGTACCTCGTTGATTGCCATTTTCGTCGTGCCCTTTTCTTCTCCATAACCAGTGCTCTTATTTCTGGAGGATAGCTCACTCTCGAATGATGTTTCGAGTCAAAACATGGTGTGCTCTCCTTTGCTGCTTGCTGCACTTCTACAATGAATTGCTCGACTTCTGCATCAATTCGGTTTCTTGATTCCACGGATCCTAGAGTAATGAATTGCTCTAAACATTTCCCAATCAGTTTTCTTGTTTGTAAGTCTGGAGAGGCAATTTTTGTGTTCAAATTTCTCGCTTAGAACCATTATCAATGGAGTATGGTCAGACGATAGATCATCATTGCTCACGGCATATGTGTGGTTTCTATTTATTCCCTTTGTTATAAAAAAATCAATCAAATCAGGTATTTTCGCTGGGTCAGTAGGCCAATAGGCTGGGGCACCAGAAGAAATAAATTCACACTTATGCTTTCTTCCAGCTTGATATAGCTCTCTCCCTTTTGTTGTGGTTAATCTTAAACCCCAGTGGGTATGTTTCGCATTGAAATCTCCTCCGATGATAAAATTACTGCGGGATTAACATTTTGTTTTTTTCTTAATGGTTCAATTTTAACATTTTCATTATTGTTTTAATAGCAAAATTTTTTTTTATATTTTCTCTATTATCGAATGTTGGTAATCCTCTTCTTTGAGTGATAAAGCTACCATCGTTCTTTTCGATTTTATCTTTAATAATTATGTTTTTGGCTTCTAATCAGGAAATCGTTATGTCTCAGGTCTTGAACTATTTCATTTGTATCGCACGAATGATGTCATCCCCTGGCCATAACATTTGTTGGTCTGGTAGCTTTGTCCTCATACGAGTGCCACTGAACTATCTTCAATGTTAAATCGTTTGTTAGATATCTGTATGTTTCACTATCAGTAACATTGATCTTCCAGACGTTATTGTTGTAAGATGTGTACTTGCATTCCTTTTTAGTGGTTTGCTTTATCAAATTATTTAGCTCACCAAAGGTACCTAACCCATGAACCATAATAGGTGGTGGTTTATGTTCGTCTTTTTTAACTTTTTTATCCGCAGTATTGTTTCCAAGTGCTGCTTGTTTTATTTTTGGTGATTCTTTTTTCTGTTGGTGATTCTTTTTTCAGTTGCGAGGCTTCCCTCTGCTTTCATTTTTTTGGATGGTCTTTTTGTTTCTTTAAGAATTCAATCGGTTTCTCTCGTGAGTTCTTCTTCAACCTTGAAGTAATTGAAGATATTGCAATTACTTGGCGCTGGTGAATTACCTCTATCTAATAAGGTAACCTTTTTTTCTAGATCTTTAATGTGATCCTGTAAACTGATGATCCAATCAGTTCCATTTCTTTCCTTGCCTTTACTTCTTTACTTCTCTACACACAAACCCCCTACCAGGAGGGCCAGGTCATTTGACGATGGAGTTTCCGTCTCCGCCTAACAAACCAATTGTTCGCGCCCGTCGAAAACATACGTCCTCGTTTGCGCGGATTGATCCAGCCTAACTGGTTTACTTAGGTTTACTTAGTTATTGCGCTAAGTTATCGCATACACCCGCTCTCATCCGAAAACGAAACCAGAAGGCTTTTCCTAAGTTTTACCAGAGTTATACGTTAGGGGTATACTCTGCCTAGGGCCTATATCAACCTTAGCCTCCCATTTAATATAAACTGTATAAAAAAGTACATCAATTTCTATAACACTCACTCAATTATAACAACAAAAATAATAATGACATTAAACATTCCATATTTTCTTTTTGCTTATTTTGTTGTTTTTTTCTGATTTTATTTTTTTTCTATTCATATTATATGCTATTGGTATTGTTTATTTTATTATTAATTTTACCCAAAGCAAAATTTTACGTGGAGAAAAATATAGTTTTTAGTATATACAGTATCCAAATCGCTTTTTAATGCTCTACCCACCTCATTTATGTCATGACCAATCTTATAAATAAGTGTATCATCAACAAATAATGACACTTTTGAAAGGCTTACACCATCCTTTATATTGCTAAAATAAATCAAAAATAGTAGTACCCCTAGTATAGATCCTTGTGGTACCCCCAATTTTATAATTTCTTTTTCAGATACTATTCCATTAACTTTTGTCCTTTTTGTTCTTCCCGTGAAGAAGCTTTTAAACCATGACCATTCTCTATTCCTAATTCCATATTTGAACATTTTTTCCAGTAAAATACTTCTATCCACAGGCCCTTTCTAAGTCAAGAAATACCGCCATTATCATTTTTCCCGAGTTGGATTCCTTTTTCCACTCGTTCAATATCCAATTAATAGACGTTGCTGTGGAGTGGTTCTTCCTGAAACCGGATGCTGTTCACATAATATCTTTTCTTTTCTTTTCTTAGATATTCTACTGTCTGGTTATAAACAACTTTCTCCAAATTTTTTTTCATACATTGGTAACATGTTTATTGTCCTTAATAACTCATCATTCTTGGCATTTTTTTCTTTTTCTACCGGTATGACTAATGATTCCTTCCAATCTTCTGGGAATATACCTTCCATTAATGATTTATTTATTATTTCAATTAGATTTGGGAATATTTGCTCTTTACATTCCAACAAAATTTCTTTATTTAAACCATTATAATCATTTTTACCATTTTGTTGAATTTATTTCACTTTTAAATTATCGAAGTTATTTCAATCAAACTTATTTCGCAGCGCCAGTTGTTGTGTGTTTTGCTAAAATAAATAATAAAACCAACAAAAAAAAACAACAAAAATAATTTTATATGAAGGCATTAAAATATCAGGTTTAGGTATACTTTATAATAAATACTAATGGAGTTATCCAGCGTTGCCCGAAATATTGGGAAATTCTTAGGAGCTTTCTTTGTTTTTAATTTTGAACGGTAAATATTATTTAATGCTTCTTTTTTAGGAAGCATTGGTGATTGGTTGGCTGTTGTAGGTAGTTGCGTGAATAAAATCGAACTGATGAAATAGAAAATTTTTCTTTTAAATGTTTTAATATTGTGTAATTTTTTTGCGATAAAGACACGAAACGAGCGAATATGAATTGATACAGCTGAAGATCAAAATTTGGATTGGAATTGCAATAAGAAATATTTTTGGCAACTACATAATTGCTTATTTCTATTTTAGTATGAAACTTGTTTTATAGGTATTAGTAATAAACATTTTTATTAATATAATATCTTATATATACTAATTTTGTTTTTGGTCTGAGGACATAGATACCGTTCATATTTCCTTAGTTACGATAGGTAACGTGTAGACCTACCTTACTTACCGTACAGTTTGCATGTAAATTCATACCAACCGTATCATCAAATAAAAGATTGTATAGTTTATAAAACTGTTACCTGAAGTAAATCCGAAAGAAATAAAGCCAACTGACATTCTAACTTTATTTTATATGGGTGTTATATAAAGTCAAAATTAAAAAGAAATAAGATTAAAAATCAGTGTATATACTTTATGGCTTTATTTCAATACCACGTTTGAAATAAAGCCGAAATCATGAACTTTTTACCATTTAAAATTAAAAATATTATTAACAACATGATAATGATAAATTTGAATTTTAATTATGTATTTTAGATTTAAATCAGGGAGCTCCATTTTCCAGAGTATTTATAATATTTATAGTGTATATGCGGTAACAACTCACGCGACAGATTTCCAACCGTATGTCCATCCCGCTTGTGCACTTTAACTTTTTAAAATAATAAAACCAATTATGTGCGGTGTTCAAAATCAGGGTATACCACCTTCATAGAATATTCATATGCAAGTATATGAGTTACACACAGAATTTGTTTTTATAAATATTTGAATACTTATGTAAATATTTAAAATGGCTTTATTGGTTTTTTTTTTAAATAAAATAAAGACGAAAACAAAAATTATATGATTTCGGTTTTATTTCTTCCGACTTTATTTCAAGTAACCTATTTACCAAACAAAAAAATATTTTTCAAAAATCCTCATCAAACCTGTTTTTTTGCATTTTGTTTTGTTTTTTTTTTTTGTTTTTTTTTTATTTTTTATTTTTTTTTTTGACGAAATGTAGGTACATTTTAAATCAATATGAACAAACAACCAAACCAATGCGTTTTTAAAGAAATTAAATTAAATTTTATGATACTATTATTTTATTTTTTAAATTTATTATTTTTTTAAATTTAGAAAGTAATAAAATAAGGAAAAAAAAATTTTTTTTTTTAGAAATATTTGCCTTCAATTTAAGCGTACTAAAACTACAAAAATAAACTTTAGAATCGCAGCTTGATATAATGTTTTCATAGCAAGTTATGATTGTAATTACGGAAAAAGCAAATTAGCCGAAATTCTAGGAAGTCTTGAGATGAGATTAAGAGATTTGGTAAAAAGTTCGGCTAATTTGCTTTTTACGTAATTACAATCATAACTTGCTATGAAAACATTATATCAAGCTGCGATTCTAAAGTTTATTTTTGTAGTTTTAGTACGCTTAAATTGAAGGCAAATATTTCTAAAAAAAAAATTTTTTTTTTCCTTATTTTATTGTCGACTTTTTAGTGAAAATATTTTTTTAATGAAAAATAATATATTTTCAAAGAACAACACATATAATCAAATGGCACTAAAATTCACTCTAACGCAATTTGGTTATTATTGCTCATACTTCAAATGTGTAATTATATTTTATATTACTGTAACAAATTTTATAAAAATATCTATATTTTTAAAAAAATTTTGGAGATTTTTAATTACATACCTTTTAATTTTTTAATTTACGTATTAAAAAATTTTCACCAATAAAAAATTACGCACTTTATCAAAAGAAACCCTGTTAAATACAAAAAATATTTGACGTAAAATCGTAGATAAAATCTGAGAAAAAATCTGAAATGTAAACACTCATCCGACTTTATCTACGATAAAATTAGATTTTGTCCGACGTGTAAACGCTGCCTAAGCATAAATTGGCATATAAAAGTATAATATATACATGCATAAATCGAAATTAAACTTTTTTTACATTCGAGAAGAGTCATTTCTAACTGAGTGATAGATAACTGATAGGTTCAAATTTTGTTTTCTTCCATAATGTTTGCATTTTATTTTCAATTAAACTAAGCCATATGATTATATATGTAACAAATGCAAGCCCTATATGACACATGTACGTACATTTACATATACTTAGTCAGAGAAAGCGAAATAATAAAAGAAAGAGATTAATAAAAGACACCAAATTAAAAACACAAAAAAATATAATGAAAATGATGATTGAAAATAATTGAAATTGAATAATAATAGAAAATGATTGAAATATAATGATAATGATTTGTATTGCACACTATTTTGTACATATTCCTTTTTTGTTTTTCTTTTTTTGCTTCTTTAGATCATAGAAATGTCAATAAATATAGTGAATTTAAAGAGAAACCAAATTTTAACTTTATCAAATATCCATATTTCGTTATAAGTACACACACATATGTAAATTTCACCTTAGTTGAACAAAAAGATTATCTATAATCTATATTAACAAGAATATTCACTCCCATTTTACGTAAACCTAATTTTTAAGAAATACCAAACCGAGAAAAATATCATTAGTTAAAAGAGGTAAAATTTACATTTACTTATCGTATACCAAATTTATTATGAGAGAGAAAAGGTACAAAACAGATGTTTGCCTTTTGCTTTATACTGTAAAATAATTTTGCGTTCTCATTATTCTCCTTTGGATTTGTTTACGTTTTCTCCCATTATTTATATGAGGCAAAGTGGCAAAAAATGTTAGTTCTAATTTATTTTGTTCCTTTATACGAGGATTAATTCTGATCTTTTATTATTTTAATATTTTCGTTTTAAACATTATTATTTTCGTATATACCTATTAAAAATATTAAATTATAATTACATTACAATAATATAAAATATTATTAATATATTTGTAAGTAATAATTTGAAGCTATAAACATTATTATTTTTTATTAATCATATTAGTAAACCTAAATATTTATTATATTGGTATACGATTATAAAATAATACTGAGGACAACATCTTCTTACAAATCACAGAATTTAAAGAATATGATAACGCTGTTTTAGTTAGGTCTTCTAAAAATCTTATGGCTAGTTGATACAATTTAGAAAATAATATTGTTAAATATTTCAACGAAATTTGTGTCGAAAATTTTTTTCAAAATTATAAACTTTATTTATTTAATTTCAGCCAATTTTTTTTGTTACTCTCTTTTGCTTACTATATTTTTTCTTTTTACACGTAAAATTCTTATTATCGTCTATTTCTGACAATGTTTATCAAATTTGCATATGAATTTGTGTGCAAACAAATGAATTCATACATGAGTTCTTACTCTTTTTATGGATATACTTTGGTTAAATGGTTATTGAAATGGGTATTTTGTTGAATTGAAACAAGTTGAAACAAACATATAAAGTCCAAGGCAGTTAATTAAGGCAAATATAATAAGGGAGAATCTGCTACTAAATTTTCACTTCACAAATTTACCGGCCCCTAATCTAAATAAATCAGAGTTGGAATTTTGAGTTAATGATTATTTAACATTATTATAAACTGTATAAAAAAAGTACATCAATTTCTGTAACACTCACTCAATTATAACAACAAAAATAATAATGAAAATAAACATTACATATTTTGTTTTAGCTTATTTTGTTGTTTTTTCTGATTTTATTTTTTTCTATGCATATTATATATTATTTATATTTTCAAAATATTTTGTTAGCAAGCTATGAAGCTGCTTAACTTGATTCTCAAATTTTTTAAAACCAAATGTAGTCAACAAAATCTGTTGCAAAAGCTAGCTCTTAGCGTTTATATTATGTCATCAATTGCAATTGCATTTTCATAATATGTGCGCGTAAATGTTATCATTCAATTTTTTGTCAGCTATTCAGTTCATCGACGTTTTGAATTTTCTATACTGTAATTTTGATATTTTCTATTTTGACAATGTAAAAACTTTATTTGTAACAAATATTTATTTACATTAAAGTGTAGCAAAAAAAAAATGTTTATTATCATAAATCATTGCTACATATTTAAATTTAATACATATAGACATTTTGGCAATTTTGTGAATTTTGAAAAAACTTTTCACTGTTTTATTTAATCCTACATTACTACGTTTATTTGAAATAACTTAATTACCTTCAATTTTATATACAAAAAAAAATTTACATAGGTAACACTCGCTTTCTTTATTTCTAATATGTAATAAAAATTTTGTTTTCTTTTTTTTATTTTCAATAATTTTCTTTCCTTTCTTATTTTTAATTTTTATTGATTTCGCCGAGAAAAGAATAATATGCGTTTGTACTTGTAGCTATAATCATTATATAAACAATGAAAAATCTGTTTTGAAAGAAAAAAAAACAAAACCAATTTTAATTGATTCAATTATCTAAGTATTTCATTTTTGTTTTACATTCCAGCCCAGAAGTTTGGTTCAATTGATGATATATGAATAATATATCATCAAAGCCGTTAATATATAAAGATACACATAAATAGTTTGATCGTACAAAGATTAGAGTTGAGATGGGACATTTTTACGATCTTACTATTTCATATTAATACATAAACAAGCACACACCATTAAAGAAACAAGAATTAAAACATATATAATATCACAGAGAACTTATATACATAGGCGTAAAGTCCATACAAAGAATATGTACGATTTTATTTTAAAATTTCAGAAAAAATTCAAGAAGCATAGCTCCACCAATACATATAAGTTGGTAGTTTATTTAAAAAAGAGAATTTTGTTTTTGCGATCCTCAATTTTTTTTGTTTTATTCATTTTACTTTTATCTGCTCTTCTTTATTCTTTTTTATATTTTTCTTAACTTATCCAAAGAATTCTATTAAAGAGATAATGCACTCCTCCCTCAGTTTACGTAAATATAATTTTTAACAAAACAAAAACAAAAAAAAATATAAATTTGGTGAAAAGAGGTAAAATTATTAGTTAATTGATATTATTTTGCTTTTAACTTTATTATTATTCATCATCAATATCATATTCATATGCATATCAGTTTTTTTAGGAATATCAGTTTAAATTTTAATTTAGGTAAATCAAATAATACAGCATTGCTATTAATCTCATTGTATGATAACATTTTGTTTGAAAATATTTTATTTTATAGAAAATTGTTTACTTGATATTGAAAGATTTTTTGAAAAAAATTTTAAAATTTTTTGAAAAAAATAATACTGTAAAAATAAAAGACAATATTGTTTTTGCGAATTTGCGATACTCAAAAATTTTTCGAGATTTTTCGATTTCGAGAATCTTAAATAAAATGAATCCCTCTTTATATGAATTTAATGGTATCATTGCTAAAATTTTAACAATGAGACTTTTAAATGATCATACAGATTCAGCTAATTGTGAAGAAGACAGTACTGATTTACTTTTAGCTGATCGATCTGTAGCAGATTCAATCAGTTAAGACAAAAATGAATCAATACAGGAATCCATTATTATGTTTGATGATAATGATCTTAATTATGACATACCTGTGCCAGTAGATATTTTAAATAATATGATTGATGTGAATTCCATGAAATACTATGGTGGATACATAATTTTTAAAATTTTAAATAAAATAAAATGCGAAAATTGTAAGGCCATTTTAACGAAAGATAATCAAAATTATAATCTTGATTCAGAATGGTTCTTGTTCAATAAAAATTATTCAAAAACAAAATTTGCCCTACAAGTACCATCAGAATTATTTTTTGAGGTTTGTAATATATTTTCAAAATTCTTTGTTAAATTCTTCGTGATAAACGTTTAAACCAAAAATCTTTTTCATAGGTTTGTTCGTATCATGTTAAAATTTTTGACACATTTTTCAAATCAAATTCTTGCACTTCGAAAATTAAAAACAAAATAGTTGATATTTGCATACAAGAAACAACAAATTATGAAAAATTTAATAGCTGGTTTTCTGACGGAGTATGCCTAAATCATCGGAAACATATGCTAGAATTTTTAATTTTAGTTTTCTTAAGAAAAAATTCTACATGGCTTACCGAGATATAAAATAAAGAAGAGTTCAATCAGAAAAAAACCGCAAGAATAAAAAGAAAATCTGTAGCAATAGAAACAAGTAGTAATAGAAAGTTAAAAGTTATTAAAACTTAAACAAAAAAACAAGACACATTATAAATTAAAAGAAAAAAATCCAAATTCATTCGTTTCAAAAATCCATAAAATTTTACAATAGGAATATTATAATCAAACTTCATAAAACAAACTGCCCTTTTAAGGACTACCATATATTTATTAAAGAGTATTATTACAGTGTAATATAATAATATACGGTGATAGTATATTATTAAGATTAGTTTTTACTGAATATAAATATTTATTTTGCAAAATGATATAAAAATTTAAATAGTTAATTCAACATTGATAAATAAAATTCTTATTACTGTTGAATTAACCATTTAAAATTATATATATATATCTGTAAAATAAAATCATTTCTGTGTTTGCAGTTTTATTACTTTATTAAAATATATTTATTTTACTGCCGACTATTGGTACGACTCGTGGAAAAATTTAATTAAAAACCACTAATGTGCAAGTGCACAGTGGTAACTATAGTCATTATTTTTCTATGATATATATTCCATTTCAATCCAATTATTTCTCAGTTCTTGTGATCTGTATTTTTATTTTGGCATCATTAGAAATTTTAATACTTAATAGAAATAGAACCATGCATCAGAACAAAATTTTGTGTTGTTCTTTTTTTTAAATTCATAATCGCAATGGCTCTATATTTAAAAAAGCCTCGAAACTAATTTTTGCTTCGTTAAAAAAAGATTTTATTTGTATGGAAAATCTTCGTAAATATTCGTTTTTCCATACAAATAAGATCCCTTTCACAAGATTATAGAGGCATTGATAATCATATTCATATAATCCAAATCATAATATGTAACAAAAAAAAATTTTTTTGTTAGTTCTTTTTGTTTAAATTCTTCGTCAATTCATAATAATGATTAAAAACAAAAAAAAAAATAAATTTCAATCGTTGCTTTATATCCGACGTAAAAAAAATTTTTTATGATTAAAAAAAAAAAAATTTCAATCGCTCCTTTATACCCGACATAGAACTTATTCCTACAATATATCAGCAACAACTGATAATGAAAATAAAATAAAGGTATTTTTTTCTTCTCTCAAATTTAGTCAATTTTCTATCTTTTTGTTTCATGTTCATATGCATTGCACATGTATTTGTTGATTTATATATGAACGAGAAATGGAGCTATTGATTTTCTCATAAAATCGTTAATTTTATTTTCATACAAAAATTTTATATGGGGTGCTTCTGTATATTATTTTTTTCTGTGATAATATATAATGCCAAACCAAAGCTATTACCAAAATATAGTGTACTCTATATTTTGCTGTGCAAATTATAAATATGTATTGGCTGTACACAGTATACACACTAGTATATAGATACATATATAGTTGTTATAAGTATACATATCTAATTATAATTTTATTTTCTGTTATTTTTTACTCTCTTATCTGTTTTTCAATTCCTGTTGCAAAAGTTTCGTTTTTATATTTTGGTTGAATTGAATGAAATAGTGTGAATTGTTGAATGTAGGATAGGTACATATAAAATAAATGTGCTAATTTCACAAAACATATTGCATATTATATACGACCATAAATTTATATATCAATATATATCAAACAAAAAATAATATATATATATTAAAACAAAAAAAATAAAAATAAATAGCAATTTTAACTTTTCATCGCATCACATTTCTGGCTAGAGTATACACTATATATGCCTGTAGTACTATACAGGCTATGCATACGGTATGACAAACTATGATGCTATGATCATGACAACAACAAAAAACAAAAAAAAATAAATAACAATTTTAACTCTTCATCGCATCACATTTCTAGGCTAGAGTATATGTACCTATAGTACTATAGTACAGGCAATGCATACGGTAGCAAAACTATGATGGTATGATCATTATCATAACAACAAAAGAAAATCAAAAAAAAAAATATGTAGACACATTCATATTGTGTATAATTTTAAGTAATAAGAATAACCTTTAAGTGGATTATTTTTTTTTTGTGTTAAATGCTGTTTGCCTTTTGGTTATTACACCATATTAAACTATTGATAAAATTTCTATTAGTCCTTATTATAAATCAAAAAAATTGTTTGTTTTATTTATATTATTTTCATTATTTTTTATTTTTCCTTATTATTTGCGAAGAAGACTAACATTAAATTAAAAAAATATATTTCATGCAATGGTATTTTTTCCTGCAAAGGTTCAGCATGGTAGACAGGGGTTAAAAAAGAGTAAAAAAGCAATTTGTATATATATTGCAATTTGTATATGTGTTGGAGTATTCCATCGGACTTACAAACATCCAGATAAATGCAGAATAATATATGTATAATATGTATCTATACCAGTGTATTGTATATACTGTATACAGCCAATTCATATTTATAATTTGCACATCATAATATAGAGTACACTATATTTTGGTAATAGCATTGGTTTGGCATTATATTATGTGTTTTTTTTTAAATTCTTGTTTCTTTAATGGTGTGTGCTTGTTTATGTTTTAATATGAAATAGTAAGATCGTAAAAATGTCCCATCTCAACTCTAATCTTTGTACGATCAAACTACTTTTGCGTATCTTTATAGATTAACGGTCTTTGATATTATTATATCGATTTATACAAATAGCTTTGTTAAAATATTATGATATTACGATATTACAGCAGAAAAAACTTACCGGTAAAACAAATAGTAAATTTAGAAAATATATTTTTTACCTCACCCAGAGCATGTTCACAAATTCCAATAATTGAAATTTATTTATTTTATTAAAAAATAATTCAGAAGTATAAATTCAAATGCGCAGTAGCATTGAGTAAATATAATATTGTACATGGAGAATCATAAACCGAAATTTATGATCTGCTAAGAACAAGAAAAACAAAATATGTTATGACATTATTATCAAGTTCTAATTCAATACACGACAAATTTAGTACACATAAAAATTAAAAAAAACTTTAAAAAGAAAAATCACAGACTATTCTTACCTACATCAGAGACCCTAGCGGTATCAAAATGAAAAAATTAAATAATTTTTATGTTTATAAATCTTTGGTAAAATTTATTTTTCAAAACAATAAAAACTGAAGAATAAGAGAAAAAGCATAATTATTGGCTTTACCCCTAACTATAATAGTCATAAGGCGTCATATGATGTCATATAACCATCATTCGTTGTCTATTCAAAATCATTCATTAAGTCATAAGAATACGAGAAGAAGCGTAAAAATCATAAGCAATCATAAGCAATTTTGACAGCAATGTAAATAAATAAAAAAAATTTGCAAGCAAAGTGGAAAATGGCGATTTTGTTCCTTTTAACTAAGACCTTTATTCAATTCTCAAAATAATAAAGTAAAAACATTTAAGAACTTTATTCAAAACTCAAAATAAAAAAACAAAAACAAATTTATTTATAGAACTTATATTTTTATTTCACTTCTTTTAAATTTTGGATTTGACGTTTTGGTATGATTAGATATGACCATTATAGTTAATAGTGATTGTTACGAATTTGTTAAATTATATCGGCCATTTAACAAAGTATAAGATGACATCATATGACAATTTATTATAGTTATGGCTATTATGATAATAAAAAAAACACAAAAAACGTGTCTATGGCTATTTTAATGTGTTTTTAATGTGTGTGTGGTATGTATTTAGTTTAAATGCATTTAATTTCATATCTATACTGCCAGCGACATCTCTGTTCGCAATATTTTGTTGAAATGTACGTCTCTTCATAGTCTCGGTTAGGGAGCATTTAGACATCAGATTTTGTTTCATGAAAGTTTTGTTTTACTTATTTTTATTACATTTACAAGTTTTATTGCAATTACATCAAATTTTATTTCAAAAATTTTAATTACATATCTCAAAGAAAAACAAATATAGTTGCAAAGTATACTATATTTCTTCACGCAAAATCCACTTTCTAAACTTGCAAAATACGAAGATACGAATATGCGTGACGAGTACTAATAATAAATACTTATAAACAAATATAAATATTCAGTCTAATGTGAGAACATTTATGAAATATAAATATTTAAATAGTAAAGCAATTATTCTAAGTATTGTTTGTATTGATGAATAATAATAATATTTAATACACATTTTTTTTTGTATTTTTTAATGTATATCTTTCAATATATTGGCATAACACAATTAGGAGTTTATAAATACCTTTTGTCGTAAAATCACTTTTTCAACTTGCGAAATACGAAAATAGTGTCGAGCACTATTATTTAAAAAAATAAAATTTATGATATTCCATAACAAAGTCGGATGTCAAACTTTAATGAACATCATTTTTACATATTAAGTATATAAATATAAATATTGTATTAATTTTATTCATTTTATTATTATTATAAATAACAATAATAATTACAATAATACTAATTTATGATACCGTACGCAATATAATACCTAGCTACCGGTTGTAAAAATAAAATTTTAATACATACAGTGAAAATTGCTTTCCAAATAAAACAAAAAAAAAAAATAAACCTGAAGTAGGCCTGCGGATTTATCTACAGGTCCACTGTTTAATAAATAAATAAATACCTAAATAAAAAATATAAAAAAATAGTTATAGATAGATCAAACAATATTGTAAATTACTAGCTATTCCCGGCGTAACATTCGCCGGTCTAGCATTAGCATTATAAATGAAACAATTTATTTTATTTGTTTATTTTCTTTACTTTCTTAAAAAAAATCAATGTTTTACATATTTTTGTATTACATAATAAATAAGTTACAAATTGAAAAACTAAAATTCACTTTATTTAATATCTTAAAAATAGTTTAACATTCTAACTATTTTTGAAATATTTTACTAAAAACATAGTTCTCTATTTCACAGTTATATGTTGCTTTGCCTAGAGTGTGATCTTTTGATAGTGTTAGTGTAGTATAAATAAAGCTGGTTGGCTTTTCGTCGCGGATGCAATGGGTCTTCATTGTTATGGATCAATACGCCAAAGGAAAAGTTAGATAGACATCACTGGATGTAGTCTCCTTTGCAAAATAAAACAAATTTTTTTTACTCTAGATCGTTCAAGATTGTTCTTGAACAGCTTATTGAGTAAACCTAATATTTTACTGAAATATTAACAATTTAGCAAATTAATATATTTTATTTTTTATTGAGGTACTTTAAATTTTAGTTTTCTATTGGCCGACACATTGATTTTTATGTAGATTTTAATAAAAATTATATTTTGTTCTTATAAAAAAAATAATTGTCACAAAATAATTGTTTTAACTTCAATCATTCCATTTTCGAAGTACTTCAAATTACTTAAATTGAAAAAGGAATACAACTTAATGAATTCATATAGATATACCTCAGATTTGCAATATTGGAAGGGTATGGTTTAGTGGGTAAAAATCGCACACACAATATCAAGCTACGGGGCTCATTGTGTCTTTTGAAGATTCCCACCAGCCTGCGTATAAATAAAAAAAAAAAAAAAATTGACATTGAAACCTGTACCTAAAAACAATGTATAGAGTAATTCTATTAATAGCAAACCCTAAAAATAAAAAAAATTGCTCAAAGTTTTAAGTTTATCTTAATAAATTTATTTATAAAATAAAAAAAATATCAGATATAGAATGAAAATCATTTTATAAGAATTTATTAGACATCAATTTCCAGTAAGTCTTGCATATGCAATATCAATCAATAAATCACAAGGCCAAATTTTTCAAAGAGTCGGAGTTTATATCCCTCAACCTACGTTCACTTATGGTCAGCTCTACACAATCCACTGATCTAAAAATTACAATTCCAGCAGAACCAAGACAGGGCAAAACTACTGACAACGACACTGTAACTGACAATGTTGCATACCAGGAGGTTGACAATATGGCAATGTTGCATACTAGGTCTAGAATACTTCATTTTATTCAATTGTTTTCTATATGTTGAATTTTAAAACTCACTCATAATTACTAGTACTAATCCATAGGTATGATTAATGGTTTAGTAAAATTATCGGAAACTATTTTTTAAGAACATTCCAACACACGTTTTATTAACTTCTACGTATTATAACGTAGGCATTAACTTCAAAAAATTAGCCGGATAGTATTCATTCGGATGATTTTTTTTCATTTTTTTACTTTTTTTACATTTTTTTACTAGAGCAAAAGTGTGAAAATCTTTTAACTTCACTCTTTCTTATGGTAATTATGAAATAATGTTAAGAACTAGCAGTATTTATATTTAACATACTGGAATAAAAGAGTTAGAAAATTTATATTGACATAATTTCTTATCATTAACATAAGAAAAAAGAGGCAAATACTCAAATTAAGCAACATTTTTTAAATGTTGCCCAACATTGTTTCTTGTATAGTAAGTGAAACTTGCGATACCGATTTATTACATAGGCGATAGGAATATAAATAAAAATTATAAAAAAATTTTTTAAATATTTTTGAATATTTTTTTACACACACATTTTGGAATTTAATTTTTTCTTGGTGTTTACAATTTCTTTCAGAAAGTTCATTTAGCAATATAAAATTTATCATAATTCAAAAACTTTTTTCATATTTCAAAATATTTTTATCATAATTCATAATTCAAAAAATTTTTTCATATTTCAAAATATTTTTATCATAATTCAAAAACAAATTTCAGAAAGTTCATTTAGCAATATAAAATTTATCATAATTCAAAAACATTAATTTTAGCAAAGAATATCCATTAATAAGAAGGTGCACTGGAATAAAATTTTATAATTTGTCAAAGGGTTAGTTACCATTTTTCCAGTCGATTTTCAAAATTGTAAGAAATAGATAGTAATAAGAATTTAATTTGAGAGAGAGAGATAATAATTAAACACAAAGTGGGAAAAAAATTATCGAACAATTTTTTTCTAGCAAAGAAATATGCATTGTTGTATTTATTCTTAATTATCAAAATTTGTAGATGCGTTAAACATAAAATTTTCTATCTTTTATAAAATTGCTTTAAATTTTTGTTAAAAGGCATAGCAATCAAAAACATTATCTATTCAAATTTTCAAAATTCACATTATTAAAGTTTAAATTTTTTACCTATGTATAAAATTACCAAAAGGCATTAGATTATTATCAGAGTCATATATAAAACAAAACTGCTTGGTTCGTGGTATTTAACTACCTGTTTGAAAACTGAAAAAATTAGTATATTACCAAAGATTATATAATTACTAAGATGTTTCATTTCATACAAAAAAATGTCACAATGAAATCAATTTTAGCAAAAAATTAATGTTGGTGAACTATTTGTTTCTAAGCAATTGTTGAACAATTAAGTTTAAAATGTTTGTCAACATTTTTCAGTGTTCATCGCAAAGAGTACCTTCTCGTATATGAGTACAAAGAGTATGTATATGTAGTAATATGAACTGATATGGTATATTGGTGTACACTGTACGCTTTTGATAATGTTATTATTTTTGTACATAATAATATGAATTTGGGTATACAACATACTCATATCATTTCTATTATTTTGGGAAATATTGAAAAAAATGTTCAATTTTGAAATGAAATATTTTCATTTTTAAAGCGATGGACCTATATTTTTTTTTTCATAAATATGAAGAAAATTTAATTTTCTACAAAAAAGTCTGCTTTAAGGGTATCCGCTGAAAAACCGTTTAGGAGTTGTTAGTTGATTTACAATTCAACTTCCATAACTCTAAAAAAAATGTTGCCAAGATTTTGTTTGACGTAAAGAGAGATAGAGATATTTTGTAATTTTAATCTCCTCTTCATCAACAATTCTTTTTTTATTATTGGGACAAAAAAATTCAAAACATCATTATTTCCATTTACATTACACATATTCATTTATAGATTTAAAATAAATCTATATAATAATCATATATATAATAATATGTACTATATTTATGCACAAAGATTATTTTATGTTAATATTCTAGGAATTATTTTCATTAAAACTATTTTGTTTTCATGTCTCAATAAAGCGATACTTCTCAGATTCTTACCGATCTACAGTTATTTGCTTGCCTTATTAATGAAATAAATTTTAGGTATCAAAATACTTTTATTTTTATTAATACCCAAATATCTGAATAATGCAATAAAAATAAAATAAAAATAAAAGTAAAAAGGGCTTTAAAAAAATATTTAAAAAAAAAATGTCAATATCTATAGAATTCCATACAAAATTTATAGAGGTACATAGGTACTTCGTCACCCTCATGAAGATGGTTTTTCAAAACAAGGGTAGATCTCGATTCCCATTGATTATGAAAATCCAAATCCCTTAAAATTAGTAAATTGTCAGAGAGTTTGAGCTCGTTAGCCTTTCCAGAACCATAGAACCATATTTTTTGTGGTTTGAAAATGCAAAGGGTACCCAGGGACGTCATCACTCAAATAAGTGTTAAGCACCCACATGTGTTACATGTGTTCAGTAAAATTGAAAGTACTAAATAAGCTGTAAATATAGTACTAAATTGTTGACGAAAGTATCAAAATGATAAATTGGAAATTATATTAGAGTTTGAATTGAGAAAATTCTCTCAACATTAGCGGATGTGTAGTGTGGTAAGGACAGTACGTCGACCCGAAATTATTTTGCCGCATATCCAGAAAATCCGGTTTTGGGAAATCGACTTTAAAGTTTGGAGCAAGATAAAAAAAAAATGGACCGAAAAACTTGTTTTGATATTTTTTCCACCGATGAGTGTATTTATTGGCTTGAGGTTAATAAAAAAAAATTAACCTTTTTAAAACTAAAATTCGGAGTTAACTGACTTTTTGTTCGAAAACATCTTGCCGTATACGCCATTTTGAATCAATTTTTTTTCATACATGCACGTGCGGCAAAAAGATATGCACATACGTTAAAATAATAGTAGTAAAAATCAATTTCTAAAAAATTTATGAATACAAAAAATCCAAAATATTTTCAAAATATAAATCAATTGATCAGAAAATGCAGTTCATAATAAAAAATACACGCTTAGAAGAATAAGTTCATAAAAAAAATTTATTAATATTGAAGTTTTCTTAAAAAATATACAATATTATATTCATTTATTTTTGTAATTACTAATTATTATATCAAAATTTAATAAGTAACATAATATTATTAAAAATTAAATAAAAAATGTTCAGACTTCACTGTGTAATAACGATCACATTTAAAAAAAAAAAATAAATAAAAATAAAATAAAATAACAAACATAAATATTTATACTTCAAAATCTTTAACGCTCATATATACATATTATTTATATAATATTTATATAAAAAATGTCAACTTTATCACAAAATATAATTTTATAAATTTTTGTACTTAAATTAATTATTTTAATAAGCTTTGGTAATACTGAACGTCAACTTTTGGTAAAAATTTGTAAATACTTTTAATATAATTTTTTTTGTCAGCACATATTTTTTTTACATCTAAGATTTTCAAATTTAATTCAAAAATATTTTTCGGTGTTGGTAAAGTTCCCTTTTTAGGTTTCTTAAGCAAATTAGAAGTTTTGTAAATTATTTCATCAGCAGAAGTTTTAAAATTAATTGTAAAAAGATCATCTTGGCTATACTTAATGGTTTTTATTCTACTAAATGGAATTTTTTGAAAAATCATTTTATGGGATTTTTCAGAATAATTTTTGAAATCAAATGGAATCATTTGAATTATTTGAAGCTTGACTTTTGGAGAATTATAGTTATGTAACTTTTTCACTAAGTCAAGAGCGCTATAAATCTCTTTATATTTTAAATATTTGTCGATTGCACTATGAACAGCATCTATCTCTTGAACTTGTGAATGTCCCGGCTCAGAAAACTTCTGGATAATAGTTTTTACATTTTTATGATTAAACATAAATTGAAGCATAGCAGTAGTCATTATTTGATTTTTATTCTGAGGCACACATGAGTCACTCCACAGTACAATGTGCTCGGTCTCTTTAAAATCTATCATAATTCTTCTTAAAATTTTTATCAACGAACTAGCAATGTCGTTACCTGAACGTCCACTGTGCACTTCGCTCCAAATTGCGCAGTATGTTAAATTTTGATGCTGTTTTGATTTTGAACATACAGTAGCAGTCATATTAAAAACAGTAAGTTTTCTTTTATAATAAAATATGGAAGAGAAACCTTTAGGTAGTGTAAAGACACTTTGTAAATCAAAACATATTATCAAAGTATTTTGATTAACATTGTTTCTATCTATATCACGTTCAATTTTGAGTAAACTATTTTGCTTTTTGTGGGATTCATATAATTGTTTATCGTTGTCTTTAAGATCATTTTCTTTTTCCAGTTTCTTATACATCACGCAACGATCGCATTGATCTTTTTTTGGTTTGAAAAAACCCAAATTGAAATATTTATTAAAAATTCTTGTGTAAGTCGTGGACGAAATGATATCGTCAGGATATTTTTCTTGAAAAAGACTGAACATTTTTGATAGCGATAAGCTCTCCTCCAAATATTTTCTTGAAGAGCTGGCTCTACAATAATGAGAGTCAACCGTAGGAAAACTTTTAATGTGATTTAAAATTTTTTCTTTTAATTCCTCAGAAACGCAACGCTTGATATGCTTTCCCCTTTTCAAGCTTTTAGCAACTCCAGTCATATTGTCACGAAGATGTTGGAAATGATAGTAAATTCGCTTATCTGAAATACTTAATGTATTTAAGAAAAATGTTCTACATACTTGATAAACCATAGTTTCTTTTTGGAGGTAAAATAAAAATGTGTTGCTTTTTTTTGTAGACTTTGCAACTCTTCGTCTTTGTACATCTTTTCTTGTGACAAATTTGTTGTAAAATGTATTTTTTAAGTCATCATTAAGCCCCCAAAAACTTTCGAAAATAGCTTTTCTGTCATTTTCGTTAAAATTCTTGGTACAAAGATAACAACAAGAAGCTACACATGGAGATTTGATCTTCCTTTCTGTAACTGGAATACCTTTAGATGAAATATATGCTTTCCCTTGTTGTCGAAGCTTTTTACGGACATTTTGTTTCCAATTAGTGGCATTAATTTGCCTTTTACGACTAATTTGTGGTGAATTATTTAATTCCGATCCTGATGTATAACTGGACGGTAAACTTTTTAAGTCATTTTCATTCAGAATTGGAATATTTGGATTTATATTTTCATCAAGTTTCGTTACTTCGCTAAGATCTTCATCTGACTCTAGAAAACGAAGAATAAATTAATCAAGATTAATTAATAAATGGAGATAAATTATTCCCAGTTCAATTGCTAAAAATAATTACCAGATGAAAAAAAGCTTCCAAAACCTTGTTTCGATCCATGTGCTTCATTTCTAAAATCAAAGGTAGGATCTTGTAAAGTGTCGTCGGACTCAAAGTCATCAGCGGTAGCTGTAATTATAGTAGCTTTTTAAAATTTTATTTTAAAACTATCAGTATTTAACTTACTCGGTGAATTCGAATGATCTGACAGTGTTTCTTCACCAAATATCTCATCAGCCATTCTAAAATATATTATATTAATAATAATTGATTACTTAATAAAAAACTTTAAAAATAAAAACTAATTGAAATAAGAAACATCCAAGAAATCATAATTAATACTTTATTGTTGAAACTATAATAGGTATTAGTTTTTTAATAATAGTTAATTTAATAATTTTGAATTTAAAAAAGAAATACGATTTATTTTTCGACATAGATTTCACAACAATAACTGATAGTTAAATAGATATTTTTGTATGTATCCATTGATGATACCATAAAAATTTGAATGAACATGCATTCACATACTCAAAAATTTTTTTAGGAATTGTTGTTAATTTTTTTTCTCAGAATTTAACATCATGTCATATTAACATGAAATGTATATACATACAAAGGAAAAACACAATTTAAAACGAAGTAATAACTTCAGTAAATTATGGAAAAAATATAATGTACATAAATGTAGTATTGAGATTGAGTAGTAAATGAATTAGAAGAAATCATGTATGAATGTATTTTTGTTTGTTTATTATTTGTTTTGGTTTAGTAAAAAAAAAGATAAAAAATGTTTGTACATCAATAATTATTATTTGATTCTAGAAAACTTGTAAATTATTAATCTGATTATAATATAGAATAAATTTGAAAATAATTTAAAAAAAAACTTACGCTAAAAATTCCGGATCAATTTCTGGATCTGGCGATTCCATAATGACACGATGTTCACTCTACTGATATCAAAATACAACTGATCAAAAATTACACTTTTTGTATGAAAGTACTTCAAAAAACAACAAATTTCAAACACGTACGGCAAAATAACATTTTACTTGAATGTTTATTATTTTGCTCTACATCACTAAATATGATCACATACGGCACAATAATTGTTAGCTTTTTATTCAATGTTTTAGTATTGATTTTTTGCCGCATATCCAAAAAATTGGCGTTTACGGCAAGATAAGAGTAATGAAAGAGCTTTTTGTGGCGTATACGGCAAAAATAATACTGATTACCTCGGAACCTATAAGAGCTAGAAACCCGTCGATTACGCTAATCGATAGAGCTTGAAAAATTACTTAAGACCTCATTCCTAACTAGTTTTTCGTTATTTTGTGATGTATGGCACTATAATTGCGGGTCGACGAGTAGTTCTTGTGTAATTCGGTAAATATTACTGCAAATACATTGATTTAATTCACTTTTGACTCCAGTGATTTGATTTTTCGCTCTAAAATTCAGAAATAGTATTATTCTTATAAATTTTTTTAATTCTTCATACTCGGAATTAATAATTTTAGCATTTTGCTAAAATATCTGAATTTGGAAACAAAAGTGTTAGTAAATTCAAAATGCTATTTCGTTTCTTCAGTTAACACATGTTCTGTAAAAAATTTAAGAAAAAAATTCAAATATTGAATTTTCAAAATCAATTTTAGTTTTTAATTCCTCACCAAAAATTTTATAAAACTCACGAACGCAAAAATAAAATTCTGTTTTGATATCCGTAGTAGAAACATTTCGCATCAAAATTTCTACTTTTGAACCGCAATATAAATTGTCATCATTAAGATTATTTTCATTTAAATTTATTAATTTAACAGACTTGGCGTCAAAAAAATTTTTGCTTATAAAATTTCTACATATTGTATAAAAATGAAATTTAACTCGTGGAATAAATACGTGCTAGACAGCTCCAGCTGCATTTCCAAATTGATATTATTAATTATTTTTAATATATATGATAAAAAAGCAAATATAATTTTATTCTTTCGGAATTACTATGCTATACTTTCATTACCATAGCGAGCTATGTATGAACAATAATGTACTCCATTTTCGACTATTCTATCAATCGCAGCCTTCAATTCAAATAAATATTGTAAGCTAAATAACAATTCCATATTCCCAAATGTTTTTTAATTTATAAAATTTCTTTATGATAAAATACAAATTTAAAATTTTCTAAGAATTCTAAATATCAATTGAAAGTATCACAGTACTTTTAACAAGCTGAAAGTTTCGAAAAAAGTACAATAGTATCAAAAATATCCACCCTGATACGCGGTACCGTTACCGTGAGTAAAAATTTGAAAATATGCAATAAAACACAACACACACACGAACTCTTTTTTTTTTTTTTTAATTTATTGGTAGCTACTTTTTACTTTTATTGATCTTAAAATTCTACAACGCCGCAACAAAAAAAAATACAAAAATAAAGCGGTGTTTCTGTTAGGTTATTCTGTAAAGGTTATTCTGCCCTAAACGAAAACTTCATAATAATTTATCTTATAGAACTAACAATTAATTCTGAATATCATTTTAATTCATAATTATGGGTACCATCCTTACTTATGGCTATAGGTAGTTATAGGTACCAATTGAAAGCAATAAAGAAAAAGAAATAATAGAAAATGTATGTGAATTCAATTAAATATTTCGTAATTTTTCATAAAATAATTTTTTAATAAAAAATTGCTTTTCATAGTAATGTTATTAATTTTTCATAAACATAAATATCTACAGATGTGATTTTTTGAAATGAATGGCTATGAAATTTGATCTTCAAGAATAGAGGACAAAACAAAAGTTCGAATTAAGGCTATATGTCGAAGAGTCCTTAAAAAAATATTTACTTTTTTATAAATATACCTACTTCATTTTCATTTTGACAAACTTGAATTACAATTAATCAACAGGGGACCCTAGTATAAATAATATTTGATGCGAATCAAATTTCAATATTTAACAGTCGACCGAAACAAAAAATTAAACAAAAAATTCATATTTTTATAAACCGCTTTGGTAGAAATTAGAATATAAAATAAAATAATATAACAGTAAATACATATTGTATCATAAATACGTAAAAATGTTTGTAACAATTTATATATAATTTTTTAATCATTGGTTTGGTAGGCATAGGTACTTTTCATTTTCATTCAACAAAAATAATAAAGTGGTGTTGTTATTGTATATGAAATAGAATGAGAATTGTTGATGAAATACAAAGCCGCTCTGCATGCAATTTCATAATTCATATGGAATGAAAATGTTTAGATACAATGTTGCTGAAACACAAATATTCAAACACATGTTCCTCCACCTACCAATGGGTGGAGAGCCAAAAAAACAGTGTGACATTTTTTTATATGAAGTGAAACATCTTATAGTAATTATATAATCTTTGATATTACAAATACATGAATGATAATCTGTTTGAAATAAAAAAAAACATTGTTATTTCTTAAACATCATATTATTTTCTTTTATTGTCTTACAAAGGAAGTAAAATTTTTTTTTATTTCAAACAGATTATAATTCTGGTATTTTCAATATACAAATTTTTCAGGTAGTCTAAACCAATAAAAGAAAATAATATGATGTTTAAGAAATAACATATGTTTTTGAAACCAATATTATTTTATGTAGGTATCTGTAAAAATTCAATCATTAAAAATTTATTTATTCTCATACCCTAATAAATTTAATACGTTTATTTGCGTACACAAAATTTCAGACGACCGTACACATGAAAAATTTCTAGTGCGCTAAATAAATAAACAAAGATCTTCCTTGGGCTATTTAAAATTACATTGCAAAAATTAAGTTGTTTTTTAAATATATATCGTTTAGTTTATATCGCACTCTTTCTTTCTCACAACTTCTTATGTAAGAAAATATTTACAATAGTTCTTTAACTAATGGGTTTTTTTTTTTGTAAATGTGGTAGTAAAAATATCTTGACTTCCAGTGAACCTTCTTATTAATGGATATTCTTTGGTATAATACTTAATACCAAAGATTATATAATTGCTATAAGATATATCACACTATATAAGAAAATGTCACAATGAAATCAATTTTAGCAAAAAATTGCTGTTGCTGCATTATTTGCTTCTAAACCTGAAAATTGAACCTTCACTTGGGCAGGATTAACGTATGTTAATATATACTTTTTTACTTTTGTATAAAAAGTTCATTATTTGGCCGATCTTAATGAAATCAGAGATCAGTGCCTAGTTTTTTTAGTAGATATTGAATATATAAAGAAAATTTCCGGCGAATGTTTCACAATCAGTTAAACTTTTTGTTGATAGATGCGGACCTATCGATTTTTCTCGGAAAATATTTTGTTGTCTGGCCCTTTGATATGTTGATGAAATTTTATTCCCCTTTGTGCCATCTTTTCAATAAAATATTGATTTAAATCAACAATGTGATTTTTTTTTTCTTGTATTTTTCATTCATCATCTAATGACTCATTCTCAGAAACATGACCATCACTGACGTCTAAGATGCATTCTTTGAGCATCTGATTCTTCATTTTCATCTTTGTCATCATTATCATCACTTTCGACTCTTGAGAGACCAGCAACTGGCTCAAATACTATTTCTCCCGGTGGTCCTACATCAGCATGTTCAACATCTAGCACATGTTCCACCAATCTAGAAAAATATGCTTGTTCTTCCTCAAACGATAACCTGTAAAAATAAGTTTTTTGTATCTTTTGTGTGCATTTTTTGTTTGTTAATTTTTTTTTTTGATTTTTTGTGTTTCTCATAGTAAAACTCAATAAAAAAAAGTGTCATATACCTGTAATCGCATTTTTGCCGCATATATTTTGAATAGTTTTTCTTGGTTTCGAAGAATTTTATTAATATTTACACCAAAACATAGGGAATTTAAAAATGTGTTTTTTGAAGAAAAACACTAATTTTTTGTGTTTTTGCACTTTTACTAAAAATTGCAAAATTTACTTACCTACCTACCTGAACTGCACATACAATTTTAAACTCTTCCATATTATTGTAAATATTGAAAATTCAATAAATAATCTTTCCAAAATATATATATTTTATTTATTTTTTTTTTATTTCACTGAAATAGATACACTGTTGTTGTCGGAACTACTAACTAACTCTGTTGTAAGTACCTTGTAACAAACGGAAGTCCCCAGTAGCACTTCCTTTTTCTAAAATACCGGTATTTCGGAAAAAATATCTTAGAGGATAGACATTCGCTAGTAATAAAAGCAAACATAAAAGTAACAGTAATGCACAAAAATAATCATAAAAAAATAAAAATCACTTATTTTTATCAAAAAATTCTCCATATAAAATATATGGAAAAACCAAAAATATTAACATATGTTAATCTTGCTCGCTTACGTATATTTCATTTGACGCCCAAGCGAAGGGTTAACAATTAAGTTTAAAATATTTGTTGTCAACATCTTATGATGTATGTGTAGTAATATGAACTGATATGGTATATTGGTGTATACTGTACGCTATTTTGATAATGTTATTATTTTTGTAAGTAATATAAATTTGGGTATACATACTCATACAAATATTTTCATTTTTAAAGCGATGACCTATATTTTGTTTTTCATAAATATGAAGAAAATTTAATTTTCTACAAAAAAATCTGCTTTAAGGGTATCCGCTGAAAAACCGTTTAAGGAGTTGGTAGTTGATTTACAATTCAACCATAAATATAAAAAAATTTTGCCAAGATTTTGTTTACTTAAAGAGAGATAGAGATATTTTGTATTTCTTCTTCATCAACAATTCTTTTTTTATTATTGGGAGAAAAAAATTCAAAACATCATATTATTTCCATTTACATTACACATATACATTTATAGATTTTAAATAAATCTATATAATAATATAATCCTTATATAATAATATGTACTATATTTATACACAAAGTTATTTTACGTTAATAATTTAATTTAATTTAATTAAACAGTGGACCTGCGGATAAATCTGCAAGTCCACTTTAGGTCCTTTTCGCTTTCGGGATGTGTGCCTTTTTAACAAAAAATTAAAATTCTTACAATTCATTATCTGATCTTATATCTAGCTAATGTACTACAGAAAAATTAAATAAAAGAATAAACTATAAATATAAGAAAAATTAAGGTTAAATTTCATTTTGTACTTAGTGCCTAATTTACGTAATAATTAACATTACATTACTAACTCTATTTTAATAAAAAAAAAAAAAAATGAACTAAATACATTTCATTTGAGCTTCAAATGTAAATTTAGAGAATTCCATGTAATTGTAAATCTAAAAAAGACTAAAAGCAAATATTAATTTATATAATTATAAAAAACTTTAATTAACAAAAACAAAAAAAGAAGAAAATAACAAAAAAAAAAAATTATTCTTTTTATTCCTGCTTTTATCCAGGCCACTGAGCCTAGATGTGCAGTGTATTCTATTCTATGAGGATTGGCTGAACGGTGGCGTGCTATATTTGTTCCCAGATGTTGTGGTGGGTAAGGAGTGCCTTAATTAGGGATATATGGGATTAATTTGAAAATTGTAGGGCTTTTAATGACATAAAGGTGTATTGGGACGTGATTGGATTATTGGATGGGCATTCTGTAAGGATATGTTTCATTGTTATGATTTCGGGACAATGAATACATGTCGGTGGTGGTGATCTGGTGTAAAGGTGTTTGTGGGTTGGGAGGGTGTACCTTAGGCGTACTCGTGTGAGTTTTACACCTAGGGCACGGGATTTAAATTTAATTGGACCTGGGATATTAGCATTATTGTTGTGGGATCTGGCAAACCGATTGGAAGAATTCCAGGCTGTTTGGCGGATGTGCGCCGCGTATATAGCAATGGTCCTTTTAGCATGGGCATAAGACATTATTGAACCCCTTGTAAGGGGGCTTTTGGCCGCTATATTTGCCTCAAGATCTGCTTTTGTGTTGCCATCTATGCCTACGTGGCCTGGAATCCAAACCAATCGTAGTTTGCCATTGTTTCTGGCTAAGGAATTTCTAATATATGTTGACATGTATTCATTGTTGTATGGACTTTTGATTGACTTGATTGAGCTGAGGCTATCAGTTACTTGGGTTGTGTAGCCATACAAGGTGAGTCCGTAGTCGATTTTGCCATATTGAATAGCTTTCGCTATTCTTACGGCAACATCGACTGGTGGGCCCACCTTCTTTCTGCAGATGTACTTGAGCAGGTGATTTGATCGCTTGATTTTGGATACTAAATGTTTTATATGTAAGTTGTATTTCAAATTTCGGCTGAAGTGGATGCCTAGGATTTTCATATTTTCTAATGGGGATATGGTTGTGTTATTATGGGATATTGTGAATTTGGGACAATTGTGTTTTCTGCAGAAGTGTAGGGCATCAGTTTTGTCTGGGGCCAGGTTGCCACCATTAGCGTCAGTCCACTTGTCAATTGTTAGTAGGGAGTTTTCCAAGGTGTTTGTTGGGATATTTGTGGATTTAGTTGTATATAGGATAATATTATCTGCATATATGAGGTGTTTTAGGTTGGGTATTGTGGATAATTTAATACTTAGGCTATTTATATAGATATTGAATATCTGAACGGATAGTGGGGAACCTTGAGGGATACCTAGTAGAAGAGGTTTACAAGTCGAGTGATGACCACTGACTTGTACTAGGAATTTTCTGTTTCTTAGGAAATTGTTGATATAACGAGTGATAGACCGTCTCTCTTGGTACTCTGTCGAAGGCTTTCTCCAGGTCGCAAGAGAGAAGATCACAATGCTGTTTGCTGTCCAATGCCTTTCCAACGTCGAATTCTAATTTGTGTAAGAGGGTAGTCGTGCTATGTAGTTTTCTAAAACCTTGAACTTCTGGCGTCAATTTATTTTGTATGTGCCAGTAGAGCCTTTTGGCTACAATTTTTTCTAGGATTTTAGATAGTACAGGGAGCAAAGAGATGAACCTGTAACTAGTACAGCTTTGTGGATCTTTTCCGGGCTTTCTTAGGGGGATCAGCTCTGCCATCTTCCAAGCTTGTGGAAGTTGGCCCGAGCTGTATACCCTATTATAAAGCCTTCTCAGTCTTGTGATGAAGTCTGCCGAGGCATGCTTAATCATGCCGTATGTGACTCCATCCAATCCTGGTGTAATTCCAGCAAAGTGTGACAGTGTTTCTAAGATTTCATCTGTAGTAATTTTGGCATCTAGTACTGAATTTTTATTTATAGAGTCAGGGGGATTGTATTTTTTGGGGGTTCTGTTGTGATTAAGTTATACTTAGAGGCAAGGAATTCAGTATTCAGTGCAGGGTCTGCCACTAGGACATCCCCCTGCTGGATGATGATTGTGTTGGAGTTCCTACTTCCTTTAGGAATATAGTTGGCTTTGCGCCAAGTGTCAGAGATGTTTTCGCCGTTGAGGCTGTTGGCAAATTCCAGCCAGTTTTGCCTTTTTGGTGTTCTTATATTTTGGCGGAGAATTGCGTTCGTTCTTTTTAAGCTTAGCAGTTTGTCCGTCGTGGGGTATCTTTTGTATGATCTCCAGAGACGGTCTCTTTCTTTCGACAATTTCTGGATCTCAGAATTGTACCAAGCCGGGTGTTTACTATTGTTGTATTGATACTTTATAGGAATGGCTCTAGAGGCTGCTATTCTAACCGACTTAGTCAGTATTGCTACTTCTTGCTTGATGTTTTGTGAAGTTGGTTTGGCATTTAAAAAATTTGTCATGTATAATTGGTAATTGAGCCAATCTGCCTTTGATTCATTATATCGGGGTTTTTGGATTTGCTTGGGTTGTAGGATTGTTGTGGGTAGGGATATTATGATTGGGTGGTGGTCATACCTTTTAGGGTTATAACCAACCTCCCAGTCCAATCTATAGGCTATGGATGTGTGGGATATTGTCAGGTTTGGGGCAGTATGAGTGCCTCTAGTACTAAAATGTGTAGGAACTGGATTATTTATTATACAGAGATCGGGGTTATCGTCAGTCCACTCGTCAAGCAGCTGTCCGCGCTCGGATGTGAAATGATCTCCCCAGGTCTCACTTCTCGCATTGAAGTCACCCAGAAGGATATATGGTGGTGTTAGTTGGGTTTTTATATCGTCTAGGTGACTTCTACGGAGTTCCAAATCGTGCTCAAAATATACATTCACAATAGTGACTTGGTCCCTGATACCGGGGAGTCCAACCGCTATTGCAACTGCCTGGAGTGGCGTGTTGAGTCCGACCTCTGTATATTTTAAGCCTCTGTCGATAAGAAAGCCTACTCCGCTCACTCTGCGTAGAATAGGAGGAAGTAGACAATCATATCGGCCAAGGATACTTTGTTGGGATGTGGATGTTTGTTTCCTGTATGGCTATTATTAGGGGGTTGTAGCTATTGATTAGTAAGTGGATATAATGCTTATTTCTGTAGAACTCTTGGATGTTCCATTGGAAGATGGAATGAGGGGGAGAGTTTGGGGATATTTGTTGGTTGGGGAAATTGATGGGATGGATATTATTAGGACTGGGTTCCATATTAGCTTACCTTTAATTTAGTATTATTGTTTCTGTTTCCATTTTCGTGTTATTTATTTTGGTGATGATTTTTTATTTTCGGTGGTTGTGGTTGGGTTGCTTGATTTTTTAAGGTTATTAATTGCTTGATCTAGTAGTAGATCTGCATTTAATTCTTGTGTTTGTGGATATTCTTGATGTTGTTGTTCTTGTTGTTGTTGCGGCTTTGGTTGTTGATTTGTTTCTTGTAGTTGTTGTTGCTTTTGTTGTTGTTTTTGTTGTAATTGTTGTTTCAATTGTTGGTGTTTTTGAAGTTGTTTTTGTTGTGTTTGTTTTTGTGATAGTTGTTGTTGATTTTTTTGTAGCTGGCTAATTATGACATTTAGTTGTTCAATTTGTTTCTGCTGTTGTTCAATTGTTTTTTTCAGTAGGGCTGTTTCCATTGAGTTGTTGTTTTGGGTGTTACCCACTTTTTCTGCATAGCTATCCTTAGTTTCGCCTTTCCTGATGTTGCTGATATTATTTATTCTCCTGTTTATGTTCCAGGCTTCCCTCCTTGTGGTTCTTTTATCTGTTTGGATAGCTAGCACTTGCTTGTGCATGTTGTAGCTTCCGCAATCTCTGTCAGTAGTGGGGTGGTTGCATTGGAATCCCTCTTTTTTACAGTTTCTGCAGCTAATTGTGGTGCAGTTCTTCTCATGTTCTTGTTTTTCGCCTACAATTTCAATACTGCACTTACTGCAGCTTTGTCCTGTTGCTCTGCAGCGGTTTTGTTTGTGTCCTAGCTCCTGACACTTGTTGCATCTAGCTGGCAGGGGGTAAAGCTTGCGCACTTCAACCACTAGGAAACCAATCTTGATTTCTTTTGGTGGTTCTCCTTGATCGAATGTAATTGATATGACTCCATTGTACTGTGAGCTATCTTGATGTTCCTCGCTTCTTTTTTTGTGTCTGTAAATGCTGCTGATATTGTGGTTGTCTTTTTTAATATTTTCCAGTAATTCTTCATCAGGAACTGACGTCAGTTCCCTGCAGAAGACCATCCCTTTGGATTCGTTGAGGCTATTTAGACCTTTTATCTCAACTTCAATTTCACCTAGTTTGTTTATCTTGTTGAATTTATCGGCGATATCTTGACTAGGCACCTCCAAGATTATGTCGCCTTTCCGGTTATATTCGGCTTTGAATTGCGTTGATATCGTTTTTAGAAGTTTGTTAACTAGAAATACGCTGTAAGATTTCATAGTTGTTCCTTCTTTTTTTGCTGATACAGTCAAGAATTTCTTTTCTTCCTCCTTTGATGGCATTTTTCTTATCTGTGCGAGTTCTGGGAATAGTTCCCTCATAGTTCTTTTTCGTTTTGTTTTTGTAGTTAGGTAAAAATAAAATTATAATATTCAAAAATAAAAATAAAAATAGCTTTAAAAATAAAATATTTAAAAAAAAAAAGAAATGGCAAAATAGATTTTCATACAAAATTTATAGAGATACACAGGTACTTCGTCACTCTCGTGAAAATGGTTTTTCAGAACAAGGGTAGATCTCGATTCCCATTGATTATGAAAATCCAAATCCCTTAAAATTAGTAAATTTACAACTTTTTAGGAGTTGTCAGAGAGTTTGAGCTCGTTAGCCTTTCCAGACCCATAGAACCATATTTATTGTGGTTTGAAAATGCAAAAGGTACACAGGTACGTCGTCACTCAAATAACTGTTAAGCTCCCACATGTGTTCAGTAAAATTGAAAGTACTAAATAAGCTGAAAAAATAGTACTAAATTGTTGACGAAAGTATCAAAATTTTAAATTTAAAATTAGATTAGAGTTTGAATTGAGAAAATTCTCTCAACATTAGCGGATGAGTGTGGTAAGGACAGTAGTCCTTGTGTAATTCGGTAAATGTTACTGCAAATATATTCATTCAATTCACTTTTGACTCCAGTGATTTGATTTTTCATTCCAAAATTCAGAAATAGTATTATTCTTATAAATCTTTTTAATTCTTCATACTCGAAATTAATAATTTTACCATTTTGCTAAAATATCTGAATTTGGAAACAAAAGTGTTAGTAAATTCAAAATGCTATTCGTTTCTTCAGTTAACACATGTTCTGTAAAAAATTTGAGGAAAAAATTTAAATATTGAATTTTCAAAATCAATTTTAGTTTTTAATTCCTCACCAAATATTTTATAAAACTCCGAACGCAAAAATAAAATTCTGTTTTGATATCAGTAGTACAAATATTTCACATCAAAATTTCTACTTTTGAACCGCAATATAAATCGTCATCATTAAGATTATTTTCATTTAAATTTATTAATTTAACAGACTTGGCGTCAAAAAATTTTTTGCTTATAAAATTTCAACATATTTTATAAAAATGAAATTTAACTCGTGGAATAAATAGGTGATAGCCAGCTCCAGCTGCATTTCCAAATTGATATTATTAATTATTTTTAATATATATGATAAAAAAGCAAATATAATTTCATTCTTTCGGAATTACTATGCTATACTTTCATTACCATAGCGAGCTATGTATGAACAATAATGTACTCCATTTTCGACTATTCTATCAATCGCAGCCTTCAATTCAAATAAATATTGTAAGCTAAATAACAATTCCATATTCCCAAATGTTTTTTAATTTATAAAATTCCTTTATGATAAAATACAAATATAAAATTTTCGGAGAGTACTAAATATCAATTGAAAGTATCACGGTACTTTTATCAAGCTGAAAGTATCAAAAAAAGTACTTTTAATGTTTGTTGGGATATTTGTGGATTTAGTTGTATATAGGATAATATTATCTGCATATATGAGGTGTTTTAGGTTGGGTATTGTGGATAATTTAATACTTAGGCTATTTATATAGATATTGAATATCTGAACGGATAGTGGGGAACCTTGAGGGATACCTAGTAGAAGAGGTTTACAAGTCGAGTGATGACCACTGACTTGTACTAGGAATTTTCTGTTTCTTAGGAAATTGTTGATAAAACGAGTGATAGACCGTCTCTCTTGGTACTCTGTCGAAGGCTTTCTCCAGGTCGCAAGAGAGAAGATCACAATGCTGTTTGCTGTCCAGTGCCTTTCCAACGTCGAATTCTAATTTGTGTAAGAGGGTAGTCGTGCTATGTAGTTTTCTAAAACCTTGAACTTCTGGCGTCAATTTATTTTGTATGTGCCAGTAGAGCCTTTTGGCTACAATTTTTTCTAGGATTTTAGATAGTACAGGGAGCAAAGAGACGAACCTGTAACTAGTACAGCTTTGTGGATCTTTTCCGGGCTTTCTTAGGGGGATCAGCTCTGCCATCTTCCAAGCTTGTGGAAGTTGGCCCGAGCTGTATACCCTATTATAAAGCCTTCTCAGTCTTGTGATGAAGTCTGCCGAGGCATGCTTAATCATGCCGTATGTGACTCCATCCAATCCTGGTGTAATTCCAGCAAAGTGTGACAGTGTTTCTAAGATTTCATCTGTAGTAATTTTGGCATCTAGTACTGAATTTTTATTTATAGAGTCAGGGGGATTGTATTTTTTGGGGGTTCTGTTGTGATTAAGTTATACTTAGAGGCAAGGAATTCAGCATTCAGTGCAGGGTCTGCCACTAGGACATCCCCCTGCTGGATGATGATTGTGTTGGAGTTCCTACTTCCTTTAGGAATATAGTTGGCTTTGCGCCAAGTGTCAGAGATGTTTTCGCCGTTGAGGCTGTTGGCAAATTCCAGCCAGTTTTGCCTTTTTTGTGTTCTTATATTTTGGCGGAGAATTGCGTTCGTTCTTTTTAAGCTTAGCAGTTTGTCCGTCGTGGGGTATCTTTTGTATGATCTCCAGAGACGGTCTCTTTCTTTCGACAATTTCTGGATCTCAGAATTGTACCAAGCCGGGTGTTTACTATTGTTGTATTGATACTTTATAGGAATGGCTCTAGAGGCTGCTATTCTAACCGACTTAGTCAGTATTGCTACTTCTTGCTTGATGTTTTGTGAAGTTGGTTTGGCATTTAAAAAATTTGTCATGTATAATTGGTAATTGAGCCAATCTGCCTTTGATTCATTATATCGGGGTTTTTGGATTTGCTTGGGTTGTAGGATTGTTGTGGGTAGGGATATTATGATTGGGTGGTGGTCATACCTTTTAGGGTTATAACCAACCTCCCAGTCCAATCTATAGGCTATGGATGTGTGGGATATTGTCAGGTTTGAGGCAGTATGAGTGCCTCTAGTACTAAAATGTGTAGGAACTGGATTATTTATTATACAGAGATCGGGGTTATCGTCAGTCCACTCGTCAAGCAGCTGTCCGCGCTCGGATGTGAAATGATCTCCCCAGGTCTCACTTCTCGCATTGAAGTCACCCAGAAGGATATATGGTGGTGTTAGTTGGTTTTTTATATCGTCTAGGTGACTTCTACGGAGTTCCAAATCGTGCTCCAAATATACATTCACAATAGTGACTTGGTCCCTGATACCGGGGAGTCCAACCGCTATTGCAACTGCCTGGAGTGGCGTGTTGAGTCCGACCTCTGTATATTTTAAGCCTCTGTCGATAAGAAAGCCTACTCCGCTCACTCTGCGTAGAATAGGAGGAAGTAGACAATCATATCGGCCAAGGATACTTTGTTGGGATGGGATGTGGATGTTTGTTTCCTGTATGGCTATTATTAGGGGGTTGTAGCTATTGATTAGTAAGTGGATATAATGCTTATTTCTGTAGAACTCTTGGATGTTCCATTGGAAGATGGAATGAGGGGGAGAGTTTGGGGATATTTGTTGGTTGGGGAAATTGATGGGATGGATATTATTAGGACTGGGGTCCATATTAGCTTACCTTTAATTTAGTATTATTGTTTCTGTTTCCATTTTCGTGTTATTTAATTTGGTGATGTTGTCTTTTTTGTTTAGTGTTGTTTCTTGGGGGTTGATATTTCTTATTTTCGGTGGTTGTGGTTGGGTTGCTTGATTTGTTAAGGTTATTAATTGCTTGATCTAGTAGTAGATCTGCATTTAATTCTTGTGTTTGTGGATATTCTTGATGTTGTTGTTCTTGTTGTTGTTGCGGCTTTGGTTGTTGATTTGTTTCTTGTAGTTGTTGTTGCTTTTGTTGTTGTTTTTGTTGTAATTGTTGTTTCAATTGTATGGCTATTATTAGGGGGTTGTAGCTATTGATTAGTAAGTGGATATAATGCTTATTTCTGTAGAACTCTTGGATGTTCCATTGGAAGATGGAATGAGGGGGAGAGTTTGGGGATATTTGTTGGTTGGGGAAATTGATGGGATGGATATTATTAGGACTGGGGTCCATATTAGCTTACCTTTAATTTAGTATTATTGTTTCTGTTTCCATTTTCGTGTTATTTAATTTGGTGATGTTGTCTTTTTTGTTTAGTGTTGTTTCTTGGGGGTTGATATTTCTTATTTTCGGTGGTTGTGGTTGGGTTGCTTGATTTGTTAAGGTTATTAATTGCTTGATCTAGTAGTAGATCTGCATTTAATTCTTGTGTTTGTGGATATTCTTGATGTTGTTGTTCTTGTTGTTGTTGCGGCTTTGGTTGTTGATTTGTTTCTTGTAGTTGTTGTTGCTTTTGTTGTTGTTTTTGTTGTAATTGTTGTTTCAATTGTTGGTGTTTTTGAAGTTGCTTTTGTTGTGTTGTGATAGTTGTTGTTGATTTTTTTGGAGCTGGCTAATTATGACATTTAGTTGTTCAATTTGTTTCTGCTGTTGTTCAATTGTTTTTTTCAGTAGGGCTGTTTCCATTGAGTTGTAGTTTTGGGTGTTACCCACTTTTTCTGCATAGCTATCCTTAGTTTCGCCTTTCCTGATGTTGCTGATATTATTTATTCTCCTGTATATGTTCCAGGCTTCCCTCCTTGTGGTTCTTTTATCTGTTTGGATAGCTAGCACTTGCTTGTGCATGTTGTAGCTTCCGCAATCTCTGTCAGTAGTGGGGTGGTTGCATTGGAATCCCTCTTTTTTACAGTTTCTGCAGCTAATTGTGGTGCAGTTCTTCTCATGTTCTTGTTTTTCGCCTACAATTTCAATACTGCACTTACTGCAGCTTTGTCCTGTTGCTCTGCAGCGTTTTTGTTTGTGTCTTAGCTCCTGACACTTGTTGCATCTAGCTGGCAGGGGGTAAAGCTTGCGCACTTCAACCACTAGGAAACCAATCTTGATTTCTTTTGGTGGTTCTCCTTGATCGAACGTGATTGATATGACTCCATTGTACTGTGAGCTATCTTGATGTTCCTCGCTTCTTTTTTTGTGTCTGTAAATGCTGCTGATATTGTGGTTGTCTTTTTTAATATTTTCCAGTAATTCTTCATCAGGAACTGACGTCAGTTCCCTGCAGAAGACCATCCCCTTGGATTCGTTGAGGCTATTTAGACCTTTTATCTCAACTTCAATTTCACCTAGTTTGTTTATCTTGTTGAATTTATCGGCGATATCTTGACTAGGCACCTCCAAGATTATGTCGCCTTTCCGGTTATATTCGGCTTTGAATTGCGTTGATATCGTTTTTAGAAGTTTGTTAACTAGAAATACGCTGTAAGATTTCATAGTTGTTCCTTCTTTTTTTGCTGATACAGTCAAGAATTTCTTTTCTTCCTCCTTTGATGGCATTTTTCTTATCTGTGCGAGTTCTGGGAATAGTTCCCTCATAGTTCTTTTTCGTTTTGTTTTTGTAGTTAGGTAAAAATAAAATTATAATATTCAAAAATAAAAATAAAAATAGCTTTAAAAATAAAATATTTAAAAAAAAAAAGAAATGGCAAAATAGATTTTCATACAAAATTTATAGAGATACACAGGTACTTCGTCACTCTCGTGAAAATGGTTTTTCAGAACAAGGGTAGATCTCGATTCCCATTGATTATGAAAATCCAAATCCCTTAAAATTAGTAAATTTACAACTTTTTAGGAGTTGTCAGAGAGTTTGAGCTCGTTAGCCTTTCCAGACCCATAGAACCATATTTATTGTGGTTTGAAAATGCAAAAGGTACACAGGTACGTCGTCACTCAAATAACTGTTAAGCTCCCACATGTGTTCAGTAAAATTGAAAGTACTAAATAAGCTGAAAAAATAGTACTAAATTGTTGACGAAAGTATCAAAATTTTAAATTGAAAATTAGATTAGAGTTTGAATTGAGAAAATTCTCTCAACATTAGCGGATGAGTGTGGTAAGGACAGTAGTCCTTGTGTAATTCGCTAAATGTTACTGCAAATATATTCATTCAATTCACTTTTGACTCCAGTGATTTGATTTTTCATTCCAAAATTCAGAAATAGTATTATTCTTATAAATCTTTTTAATTCTTCATACTCGAAATTAATAATTTTACCATTTTGCTAAAATATCTGAATTTGGAAACAAAAGTGTTAGTAAATTCAAAATGCTATTCGTTTCTTCAGTTAACACTTGTTCTGTAAAAAATTTGAGGAAAAAATTCAAATATTGAATTTTCAAAATCAATTTTAGTTTTTAATTCCTCACCAAATATTTTATAAAACTCCGAACGCAAAAATAAAATTCTGTTTTGATATCAGTAGTACAAATATTTCACATCAAAATTTCTACTTTTGAACCGCAATATAAATCGTCATCATTAAGATTATTTTCATTTAAATTTATTAATTTAACAGACTTGGCGTCAAAAAATTTTTTGCTTATAAAATTTCAACATATTTTATAAAAATGAAATTTAACTCGTGGAATAAATAGGTGATAGCCAGCTCCAGCTGCATTTCCAAATTGATATTATTAATTATTTTTAATATATATGATAAAAAAGCAAATATAATTTCATTCTTTCGGAATTACTATGCTATACTTTCATTACCATAGCGAGCTATGTATGAACAATAATGTACTCCATTTTCAACTATTCTATCAATCGCAGCCTTCAATTCAAATAAATATTGTAAGCTAAATAACAATTCCATATTCCCAAATGTTTTTTAATTTATAAAATTCCTTTATGATAAAATACAAATATAAAATTTTCGGAGAGTACTAAATATCAATTGAAAGTATCACGGTACTTTTATCAAGCTGAAAGTATCAAAAAAAGTACAATAGTATCAAAAATATCAACCCTGATACGCGGTACCGTTACCGTGAGTAAAATTTTTAAAATATTTAATAAAACAAAACACACATACGAACTCTTTTTTTTTTATAACATGGTACCTACTTTTTACTTTTATTGATCTTAAAATTATACAACGCGGCAACAAAAAAAATACTGAAATAAATCGGTGTTTCTGTTAGGTTAATCTGTAAAGGTTATTCTTCCCTAAACGAAAACTTCATAATAATTTATCTTATAAAACTAACAATTAATTCTGAATATCATTTTAATTCATAATTAGGAATAGGTACCATCCTTACTTATAGCTATAGGTAGTTACAGGTACCAATTGAAATCAATAAAGTAAAAAAGCATTGTCATTCGAACTTCTTTCGCATCACTTTTAAAAATATGTAATAGAAAATATATGTGAATTCCATTAAATATTCCGTAATTATTCATAAAATAATTTTATAATAAAAAATTGTTTTTCATAATAATATTATTAATTTCTCATAAACATAAATATCTACAGATGGAATTTTTTTTAATGAATGAATGGCTATGAAATTTGATCTTCAAGAATAGAGGACAAAAAAAAAGTTTGAATGAAGGCTATATGTCGAAGAGTCCTTTAAAAGATATTTACTATTTTATAAATATACCTACTTCATTTTCATTTTGAAAAACTTGAATGGCTTCAACTTGAATTACAATTAATCAACAGGGGTCCCTAGTATAAACAATATTTGACAAATCAAATTTCAATATTTAACAGTCGAACGAAACAAAAAATTAAACAAAAAATTCATATTCTTACAGACCGCTTTGGTAAAATTTAGACTATAAAATAAAATAATATAACAGTAAGTACTGATTATAATTATACACATATATATAATTTTCGATCTTGCTTTAAAATTGAATTTCCAAATACTAATACATCATAAATACGTAAAAATGTTTTTAACAATTTTATACAAAAATTTTAATTATTTGGTTTGGCAGGTGTAGGTACTTTTTATTTTCATTCAACAAAAATAACAAAGCGGTGTTGGTGTTGTATATAAAATAGAATGAGAATAATTGTTAATGAAATACAGTTGCATATGAAATAGAATGAGAATTGTTGATGAAATACGAAGCCTCTCTGCATGTAATTTCATAATTTATATGGAATGAAAATGTTTAGATGCAATGTTGCTGAAACACAAATATTCAGACACATATCTACCAATAGGTGGAGAGCAAAAAAAACAATGTGACATTTTTTTATATGAAGTGAAATACCTTATAAGGCCGGTTTTCATGATAAATTTTTAGCTGATAAATTGGAGTTTAGAAAGAGAGGAGTATAGTGTACCGTTAATGTGTATGAGGGAGTAAAATTATATTATTTTTATAGTAACTTTTATAGATGATTTGAAATCTAAAATCTATATACATAACCTTAAAACATTCAAAATGTAAACAAAATCAAGGTTATTTAATTTAAGCAATCTTCCTTAGAATTGTTTAAAATTTCGCCAAAGTTTATAAATAAATTAAATAAAGTGAAAAAAAGTGAAATATGATATGATTTTCATCTGTAGAATTTTTATGTGGAGAATTGCATTACATCAAACAGTTTTTTTAAATTTTAAATTCACTTGTATTTATTATTTTTCTATAATACGTTTTTCATTTTTACGTATTAATTAGAATTAAAATATTATTTTTTTATATTATACTAAATAATGAATTAAGAAAAAAAATGTATACATACATACATTTAAAAATTCATTCAACAAAATTTAAAATATTCATTCAGATAAAAAAAATTAAAGTTAAAATTGTAATTAAAAGTAAATTTTTTAAATGTGTTAAATAGTTAGTTTATGTATAAGATAAATAGAATATGTATAATTTTAGTTTAAATATATTATACCTAAAAGCTAAAATATTATTTTTTATTTACACGCATTCAAATATTCAATACAAAAAATTAATTTTTGTTATTGTTTTTACTCAAATTCAAAAATTGCAATGTCGTTCCGTATCCATAAAATGTGTTGGTAGTGTGCGAATTTTTTTTTGTGTAATTACACATTTTTTTATGTTAGTATTAAAAATATCGGCGTTAATTATAGGAAACATATCTTTGCGAAGATATGTTTTTTTTAAATATTCTCCGATATTTATGGCGATTCGCCGAATTTATGGCGACTCTCTCGATATTTCTTCCGATATTATTGTCATTCTCCCGATATTTTATCATTGTTTCTCTATCGCACTTATGAAATTTTTGTATCTTCTGCCTATGCTCTAACCATTCGCCGATATATCGGCTACATGAAAACCGGGCAATAGTAATCATATAATCTTTGCTCATACCACAGAGAACTTATATACAGAGGCGTAAAGTCCATACAAAGAATATAGAAGATATTTCAGAAAAAATTCCAAAAGCATAGCTCCACAAACACATATAAGTTGGTAATTTATTTAAAAAAGAGAATTTTGTTTTTGCGATTCTCAAATATTTTTGTTTTATTCATTTTACTTTTATCTGCTCTTCTTTATTCTTTTTTTATATTTTTCTTAACTTAACCAAAGAATTCTATTAACGAGATAATGCACTCCTCCCTCAGTTTACGTAAATATAATTTTTAACAAAACAAAAACAAAAAAAATATAAATATGGTGAAAAGAGGTAAAATTATTAGTTAATTGATATTTTTTTGCTTTAAACTTTATTATTATTCATCCAATATCAATATCATATTCATTTCATAACATGCATATCAGTTTTTTTAGGTATATCAATTTAAATTTAATTTAAGTAAATACAGTGTTGCAATTACATTATTAGATAGCGTTTTGTTTTGAAAAATTTTTTATAGAAGTTATTGAAAAACAATTTAAAATTTTTTGAAAAAAGGTACATACATAAATACATACTTGTAAGTGATTAAAATAATTATTTTCTTATATATATTTTAAAATGTAATGTTATTTTCATAAATAAGTAGTTGATAGATAATTATATATGAACATCAAAAACATGAATACATTACAAATGGGTAATAAATGTTGTATTTGCGGAATGAATAAGCGAAAAGATAAAAGCTTAAGATTGTTTAGATTTCCACAAAATTCAGAAACTCTTCCTTTTTGGTTATCTGCCAGTAGAACAATTGATCTAGGTGTTCAAAAACTGCGCATATGTAATCAACATTTTGAAGCAAAATGGTTTGGAAAAAAATGTTTGAAAAAAGGGGCTATACCAAAACTATTTTTAGAGCCAAATAATAATGATCATTTAAATAGTAGTCATTTCGATTATGAATTTCATAAGCTTGAAGAAATGGATTGTTATCAAAATCCACCTTCTTCACCACTTGATATTCACGAATATCAGGAGAAGAGGGTCGATTCTTGTGATAATGCATTTAAAGAATTAAGACCGAAACAGCTTAAACAAAAACTTTTAGCAGAAAAAAGTAAATTAATTGAAAAATTAACCACAAAAGTTAAGATTTACAAGAAGACTTTTTCTTCTAGTAGTAAGACTTTTACTAACATGATATTAAGAGAAAAAAAACAGAGTTATAGTATGGACGAAAAACCTTTAGCTCAAAGCATAAATTTGAGATCTGCGCGTACCTACAATTATTTAAGAAACACATTACGATTCCAATTACCATCGAAATCGTCTTTACATAATTGGACACCTATTAAATACCTAAAACCAGGTAAAAATGACTGTTTGATTGAAAATTTAAAAATAAATGTTGATTTAATGGATGAAAATTCCAAGAGTGCTGTATTAATTTTTGATGAAATAATGATTAAAAAGGATTTGACTTATAACATGCATCATGATGAAATCCAAGGTCTTGAAGACACTGGCTTTGAACGTTCAAGAATATTAGCTAAATATGTCTGTTTTCCAGGTTAGAGGAATATTTTCGAATTGGAAGTACGTTATGGGTTATTCTGCTACAAAAACAGGTTTATGTGGCGAACAGTTGTTAAAACAAGTTAACAACTATATTCAATTAGCAATAAATGTAGGTTTAGACATTAAAGCGGTAACATGTGATCAAGGATCGAGTAATAGGAGTTTATATAATAAATTAGGTGTTACAAAGGACTTTCCTTTTTTCTTTTTTGGGGATAAAAAAATGTATGCAATGTAGGATTACCCACATTTGATCAAGTCCTTTCGCAATACTTTAATAAAATATGACATATTAACTCCTGATGGCAAGGTGTCGTGGAATGTAATTAAACAAATATTTAATATAGACTCTTCAAATAGTACCAGAATAGTGCCTAAGCTAACACTAAAACATATTTATCCAAACACATTTGATAAAATGAGGGTAAGTTATGCGACACAAATTTTTAGTCAATCATATTCAGCTGCAATCAAAACTATGATACATGCTGGAACATTTAACAATAATGCAAGTTATGCAAAAGCTACTGCCGAATTTATTGAAAAAATTGATAAATTATTTGATGGGTTAAATAGCAAAACATTGTATAGTTCAAATCCAAACTGTAATGCCTTACAAATGAACAATAATATTTACAAATATTTTCAAGTAATTAACAAAAATTAAAACTCAAGAAATTTAAAATTTCATTGAAACACTTTTTTATAACCTTTTTTTATCATTATTTTAGGAAATGATATTATACTTAGAAAGCATCGCAGAACATTTAAATAAATCCATTCACTGTTTTAATGGTATGATACAAATGATTAGAGGTGTCTCAATGTTAGCAAATGATATTTTAGGAAAGGACAACTTATTTTTTGTTTTAGTTTCAAGATTTAACCAAGACCCAATTGAAAAATTTATTCTCATTGGTCAGATCGAGAATCCCAAATAAAATGAATCCCTCTTTATATGAATTTAATAGTATCATTGCTAATTTTAACAATGAGACTTTTAAATGATCATTCAGATTCAGCTAATTGTGAAGAAGACAATAACTGAAAAATTTAATAGCTGGTTTTCTGACGGAGTATGCCTAAATCATCGGAAACATATGCTAGAATTTTTAATTTCAGTTTTATTAAGAAAAAATTCTACATGGCTTACCGAGATATTAAATAAAGAAGAGTTCAATCAGAAAAAAAAAACGCAAGAATAAAAAGAAAATCTGTAGCAATAGAACCAAGTAATAATAGAAAGTTAAAAATTATTAAAAGTTAAACAAAAAAAACAAGACACATTATAAGTTAAAAGAAAAAAATTCAAATCCATTCTTTTCAAAAAACCATAAAATTTTACAATATTATATAGTAAGACTTCAATGGAAAAATTTAATTAAAAACCATTACTGTGCAATTGAATAGTGGTAACTATAGTCATTATTTTTCTATGATATAATATTCCATTTCAATCCAATTATTTCTCAGTTCTTGTGATCTGTATTTTATTTTGGCAACATTACAAATTTTAATACTTAATAGAAATAGAACCATGCATCAGAACAAAATTTTGTGTTGTTCTTTTTTTTAAATTCATAATCGCAATGGCTCTATATTTAAAAAGCCATTAAAAAAAGATTTTATTTGTATGGAAAATCTTCGTAAATATTCGTTTTCCATACAAATAAAATCCCTTTCTCACGAAGCAAAAATTAGTTTCGAGGCTTTTTAAATATAGATTATAGAGGCATTGATAATTTATATAATCAAAATCATAATAATATGTAACAAAAAAAAATTTGTGTCCTTTTTGCTTAAATTCGTCAATTCATAATAATGATTACAAAAAAAAAAAAAAAAAATTTCAATCGCTCCTTTATATCCGACATACATCTTACTCCTACAATATATCAGCAACAACTGATAATGAAAATAAAGGTATTTTTTTCTTCTCTCAAATTTAGTCTATTTTCTATCTTTTTGTTTCATGTTCATATGCATTGCACATGTATTTGTAGATTTATATATGAACGAGAAATGGAGCTATTGATTTTCTTATAAAATCGATAATTTTATCTTCATACAAAAATTTTATATGAGATTGTGCTTCTGTATATTATTTTTTTCTGTGCTAATAGCAAAGACCGTTAATATATAAAGGTACACAAAAGTAGTTTGATCGTATAAAGATTAGAGTTGAGATGGGACGACATTACGATCTTACTATTTCATATTAAAACATAAACAAGCACACACCATTAAAGAAACAAGAATTAAAAAAAAAACAACGTATATTATAATATATATTATATGCCAAACCAATGCTCTATTACCAACATATAGTGTACTCTATATTATGCTCTGCAAATTATAAATATGTGTCGGCTGTACACAGTATGTACGCATATATAGTTGTTATATGTATATCTAATTAGAATTTTATTTTCTGTTCTGTTTTATTCTCTTATTATCTGTTTTTCAATTCTTCTGGCAAAAGTTTCCTTTTTATATTTTGGTTGAATTGAAAAAAAAGTGTGAATTGTTGAATGTAGGTATATAATCACTTGCAATAACTGAAATGAAACTCCTCAATAATCACCGTATTAATTTTGAACTCTTTGTAATAAATTAATAACAATTAGTAAAGATAACAACAACAAAACATCTTTCTAAATGTTACATATGAAGAGGATTTACCAACAATCAACAAATAATTATCCAACAATGTAAAAACAAAATAAGAAACAAAAATATGCATATTCTCAGAATAACTCCAAATCATAAAAAAGATATCATATAATCATAATGCAAAAGAATTGTGTTCACGTTAATCAGAGTTGCATAAATTGAATAAATGAATAAGTAAATTTAAGGTTATAGTGACGGAATGATTTTAATAATAGTAATGTTTTAAATTGTAGTAGGTACTATTTATTAATATTATTCTATTAGTTGCTATCTGCTTTTATGAAATAAATAGTAATTTATAATAATTAATAATATAAATATGTAATACAAATTACAAAATTTTATCTGTAATGTATTAATAAATTTTTTATACTAAATTAAATATATACCCAAAATTTTGTAGGCATAGTTCAGATTTTACTTTTTCAATCTATAAATTAAACATACTTAAATTATGTATTTTCAAATGACTATCACCAATGACATTAAAGAAATTATCAAACGTATGACAAGGTATGACTATTCAAATTCATATAGATTATAGATTATAGGTATAATTTTGCTCCTAGTTTTTTTTTTTTTTATAAACTGTTAGTTTTATCAGGTTATAATAATATACATATACAATGTATGTATGTAAATAAAGATATTTTAATAATTTTTTCAAAACTTTTTAAAAAATCTTAGTCATAAGTTAAGATATGTTTCTTTTTTATTAAAAGTAAACATTATAAATTCCGTAAAATAAATTTGAACAATAAAAGTTTAACATAAGTTCGATATACACAACATTTCACCAGTATACTAATAAGACTTCCTAACCAAAATACAGTACAAATTATATTATATTTATTGTACCTACATTTTAGCTGTTTGAGTATACATATATAGGTGGAATAAATGCTAATTGGTATAATATATTATATTATATGCAAACATAATGATACAACATAGTGTCAAAATAGTCAACTGAATACATTCCATGTATGGATAAGTAATAAGGATACATAATTTGTATGCTTAGATTTATATTAAACTAAGCGCTTCCGTATTTTGCTCAAATAATTGAGAAGAGAATAATAATTAAAAATTATTTTTTTTTTTATTAAAAAAATATTGTTATATAATATAATATAATATAATATATTAAAAATTATTATATAATACATAAAAATAAAAAAAAATGAATTAATAGAGAAGCGAACTCACAAAAATTTGGGATATTAAACTCTATATTAATAACATTACCCTACTAGTTAATTTTTTTTCCTACTAAAAGTGCAAAAAACCAAATGCGATAAATAAAAAAGAAATAAAAATGATTTGACTCAAAAGAGAATCGACAAAAGAAATTGATTGAATGAAACAAAAAAAACAAAGCACACGAAAAATGTGCCTCCAAAATCGTGCTCTTGTGTATTATAATATAGCTGAAATAAAAATTGATTTTGATCACCACGGCCTACATCATCGCCGATTGATTGAATGAAAAAAAAAGCGAAGCACACGAAAAACCACGAAAGTGTTCTTTCAAAGTCGTGCTCTTGTGTATTATAATATAGTCAAATTGAAGTCAAATTTTAAGTTTTTAAAAAAACAGTCATTCACATACTGACATAGACTTCGCACGATATAGCAGAAATCACTCGTATTTAATAAAAAGTTTTGTGGTTATCAAGTTTTATTTAGGACACATAAATACACGTCCCTCATATACTGCTTTGTTTCCGATATATTCCCTATAGTAAGTGGCATTTAGTGATAAAATTACTAAAAATAAAAAGTTTTGTTATTAAAGAGGTACGTATACCTACATAATACATAATTTTAATTAAAACTATATTATTACTACAAATAACCAAAATTTAGAAACAGTTACTTAAAAAGATAAAAAGGAAGAATTCAAGTGATTTGTTTTTATGTTTTTTTTTTGGCATATGTACATAGATTCATTTGCAAGTCCATATGTAAATTTTAATAATTGATTTATTTGCTTTTGTTTATTATTTTCATAAGATCTCACTTATGCATAATGTATTTGCTGAATAATAAAATCATATGAGTACAAAATGTTCAACTGTGTGCGCATTTTTGTTTTATATACAATCTTATATATTATATATATAAGAAGTTCATTAAGGAGTAGGAGAATCGAAATAAAATAAAAAGGTATCTACTGCGCAGGACCTTAAATGCTTGTCAATTATAATTATAGATATCTAATTAGAATTTTATTTTCTGTTCTTTTTTATTCTCTTATCTGTTTTTCAATTTTTCTTGCAAAAGTTTCCTTTTTATATTTTGGTTGAATTGAAAAAAAGCCTGATGGAGTGTGAGATTTTTACTCAGTAAATACACCTGCCGGTTAATATCTAGATTACGAACAACCTCTTCTCTCAAAACCTGAATTCTATCTAGGTACCTAATTCTATCCTGACCTTATATGTAACACTAATAATCTGACAACTTGTATATTACATAGACATATCGTCGTCTGAATAATGTTTTGCCTCATACGCCAAATTGCTGTTTCGAGATAATCGCAACTTAAAGTTTGGCATCCTATTACTCGAAAAGTAACCGATCAAATTTTTTGAAATCCTTACAGGATATTACTTGAAATATAAATTATAGAATTTATTTATTTTTTGTAACTTTACAGAATATATTCCTAGAACAAATTAAGGAAAACAAGTTCCACTTTGCACGTAGAGCAAAGCAATGTTAACAAAATTGATCACGTTTTGTATTATTTTGTGTTACAGAGAGCAAACGATTATTGAAAAAAAAGAACAAATAAATTGGAAATTTGTATTAAATTTTATTAATTAATAAAAAAAACATAACTATTAACTTTGGTGTGGACCACGCCCTCCAAATTTTTACAAAAGATGTTATTATGATAGACCAAGATGTGTACCAAATTTGAATCAAATTAGCCCTGAGATATGAGTTTTGGTCCAACGAAGACCTTTGGCGGGACCCAGGCGCTCCAAATTTCTACGAAAAAATGTTGTCATCAGAGACGATGTGCACCAAATTTGAATAAAATTAGCCCAGTAGTTTCTGAAATATAAATTTTGGTCCAAATAAGAGCTTTGGTTGGGACCAGGCCCTTCAAGTTTTTACAAAAAGTGTTGTCATCAGAGACCAATATGTGCACCAAATTTAAATAAGCGTAATAGTTTTAGAGATATGAATTTAGGTCTAGGTAAGGGCTTCGGGGGAGACCAGGTCCCCCAAATTTTGATAAAGTGTTGTCAACGGGATCCAAGCCATTCTTAAAACTTCAAGTGTCTAGCTAATCGGGAAGTTGGACTTAAATCGATTGAAAAATTTGTACCGGACAAATAAACAAACAAACTACCAAAGACAAATTTTAAAAACGTATTAAATAAAAAAACGCAAAATTTTAAAATAATTCAAGCAATGATCAAAAACCAAAATAACAAAACGAATATATGAATATAATTTAAAATTCAATTTAAACTTACCATATAATACAATCCAACAAACTTGGTGGCGGTGACGACATGGCACTTTCAAAGCTCACAAGCAACTGATCATTTAATCACAAATTTCTCTAAACAAACACACAAATAAAATTGTATATCCATAGAGCATACAGATTATATATCCATAGAGAAATTTATGTGGGTTCATATTTTCGTTGTAATATGTACATATCGTGTTTGTGGATATCTCTGAAAGTACTACAGCTAGGAGAAAGCGGATAAGTGCAATGGACGCAGCACCTTTTAAAACCCCAGAAACAACTCCTAACTCCAAAGCGACGATTTGGCGTATGAAGCAAACCAATATTCAGACGACGATATGTAATACATACTAATTTTTATTGCTCTAAAACTTTTAAACGAAGATGAACGGAAGGTTTGTTTTTTGACAAATTTTTTGTAACCCAGAAGCAATTTTTTCTTATCAAAACTAGGATAAGAAAATCAAGAATAATTTTGCGATGATTATAACATTCGCCATACCCCTCTTGAAATCAATGCGAATATAACTCGTTAATCTTATCAATGCATTTCTTAACTATAGTTTGTACAAGAATCGAGGTACTATATCAAAACTTCAGATTCATAAAAAAAAATTAGATATTAACCATTATAAAAAAATGTATATTCTATTGAAAATATTGGCATCTCGCCAATTGATATCTCATCAAGCCATTTATATTTTGTGAAATTAGCACATTTATTTTATATGTACCTATACCTACATTCAACAATTTGCACTTTTTCTTTCAATTCAACCAAAATATAAAAACAAAACTTTTGCAAGAAGAATTGAAAAACAGATAACAAGAGAATAAAAAAGAACAGAAAATAAAATTCTAATTAGGTATACATATAACAACTATATATGTATCTATACCAGTGTGTATACAGCCAATACATATTTATAATTTGCACAGCAAAATATAGAGTACACTATATTTTGTTAATAGCTTTGGTTTGACATTATATATTATACTAGGGGCCCCTGTTGAGTAATTATATTTCAAGTTGAAGTCAAATTTAAAGTTTTTAAAAAAACAGTAATTTACGTACTGACATAGGCTTCGCACAATATAGCAGAAACCACTCGTGTTTAATAAAAAGTTTTGTGGTTAGTAAGTTTTATTTAGGACACATAAATACACGTCCCTCATATACTGCCTCGTTTCCGATATATTCCCTATAGTAAGAAGCATTTAGTGATAAAATTACTAAAAATAAAAAGTTTTGTTATTAAAGAGGTACGTATATATGTACCTACATAATACATAATTTTAATAAAAACTATATTATTACTACAAATAACAAAAATTTAGAAACAGTTACTTAAAAAGATAAAAATGAAGAATTCAAGTGACTTACGTACTGACATAGGCTTCGCACAATATAGCAGAAACCACTCGTGTTTAATAAAAAGTTTTGTGGTTAGTAAGTTTTATTTAGGACACATAAATACACGTCCCTCATATACTGCCTCGTTTCCGATATATTCCCTATAGTAAGAAGCATTTAGTGATAAAATTACTAAAAATAAAAAGTTTTGTTATTAAAGAGGTACGTATATATGTACCTACATAATACATAATTTTAATAAAAACTATATTATTACTACAAATAACAAAAATTTAGAAACAGTTACTTAAAAAGATAAAAATGAAGAATTCAAGTGACCTACTATATCAAAATGAAGTACTTTAACTCTACTATATAAAAATAAATTTGCTCGTCATATGAACAATTCAAATGATTTTTTTTGTTTTTGCTTTTTTATATTTTTTATTTGAGATAAATTTGTTTTTTTGTTTTTTCTTGGCATATGTACATAAATTCATTTGCAAGTACATAATATAAAATATAATAACTGATTTGTTTACTTTTGTTTATTATTTTCATAAGATCTCACTTATGCATAATGTATTTGCTGAATAATAAAATCATATGAGTACAAAATTTTCAACTGTGTGCGCATTTTTGTTTTATATACAATCTTATATATTATATATATTAGAAATTCATTAAGGAGTAGGAGAATCGAAATAAAATAAAAAGGTGTCTACTGCGCAGGACCTTAAATGCTTGTCAATTATAATTATAGATCGGTCCTCTAACTCTACTATATGAAAATAAATTTGCTAGTCATATGAACAATTCAACTGATTTTTTTTTGTTTTTGTTTTTTTATATTTTTTATTTGAGATGAATTTGTTTCTTTGTTTTTTTTTTGGCATTATGTAGATAGATTCATTCGCAAGTACATAATATAAAATATAATAACTGATTTGTTTACTTTTGTTTATTATTTTCATAAGATCTCACTTATGCATAATGTATTTGCTGAATAATAAAATCATATGAGCACAAAATTTTCAACTGTGTGCGCATTTTTGTTTTATATACAATCTTATTTATTATATATATTAGAAATTCATTAAGGAGTAGGAGAATCGAAATAAAATGAAAAGGTGTCAACTGCGCAGGATCTTAAATGCTTGTCAATTATAATTATAGATATGTGTTTTTTTTTTTAAATTCTTGTTTCTTTAATGGTGTGCGCTTGTTTATGTTTTAATATGAAATAGTAAGATCGTATAAATGTCCCATCTCAACTCTAATCCTTATACGATCAAACTACTTTTGTGTATCTTTATATATTAAGTCGGGGTTAAAGAGATTTTTTTTTAGCAAACTGAAGTACGGGGCCAATTTGGATGAAACTTTGGATATAAGTTCCTTATTGCAATACCGAGGTAACTACGTGGCCTGATTTTTGAAAATTGTCCTAGATTTCGAGAATTTTTTAGTTAAATATTGTTTTATAAAATGGATTGTAACTCAAATTTCCCTTATCATTTCAACTTTTTTCTTGTTTTATGACAAAGCTATATATTTTTTTTTATTATGTTTAGTAAAGATATTTTTATAATTTAGTTTTGAAATAATAATTATAAAATATTTTTTAAAACAATTAAATTTATAAAAATTCATAAAATATGCAGTCTAAATTAAGCGGCGTGAAGAAGAAAACTTTGTAACTTTGATGATATAAAATCTATAAATTCTGTAAAATAAATTTGAACAATAAAAGTTTAACATAAGTTCGATATACACAACATTTCACCAGTATACTAATAAGACTTCCTAACCAAAATACAGTACAAATTATATTATATTTATTGAACCTACATTTTAGCTGTTTGAGTATACATATATAGGTGGAATAAACGCTAAGTGGTATAATATATTATATTATATGCAAACATCTACCTACATGATACAACATAGTGTCAAAATTGTCAACTGAATACATTCCATGTATGGATAAGTAATAAGTATACATAATTTGTATTTATATTAAACTAAGCGCTTCCGTATTTTGCTCAAATAATTGAGAAGAGAATAATAATTAAAAATTGTTTTTTTTTTTATTAAAAAAATATTGTTATATAATATAATATAATATATTAAAAATTATTATATAATACATAATAATAAAAAAAAATGAATTAATAGAGAAGCGAACTCACAGGACCAGGCCCTTCAAGTTTTTACAAAAAGTGTTGTCATCAGAGACTGTATATGTGTACCAATTTTAAATAAGCGTAATAGTTTTAGAGATACGAATTTAGGTCTAAATAAGGGCTTCGGGGGAGACCAGGTCCCCCAAATTTTGATAAAGTGTTGTCACCGGGATCCAAGCCATTCTTAAAACTTCAAGTATCTAGCTAATCGGGAAGTTGGTCTTAAATCGATTGCAAAATTTGTATCGGACAAATAAACAAACAAACTACCAAAGACAAATTTTAAAAACGTATTAAATAAAAAAACGCGAAATTTTAAAATAAAATTTCAAGCAATGATCAAAAACCAAAATAACAAAACGAATATATGAATATAATTTAAAATTCAATTTAAACTTACCATATAATACAATCCAACAAACTTGGTGGCAGTGACGACATGACACTTTCAAAGCTCACAAGCAACTGATCATTTAATCACAAATTTCTCTAAACAAACACACAAATAAAATTGTATATCCATAGAGCATACAGATTATATATCCATAGAGAAATTTATGTGGGTTCATATTTTCATTGTAATATGTACGTATCGTGTTTGTGGATATCTCTGAAAGTACTACAGCTAGGAGAAAGCGGATAAGTGAAATGGACGCAGCACCTTTTAAAACCCCAGAAACAACTCCTAACTCCAAATCGAGGATTTGGCGTATGGAGCAAACCAATATTCAGACGACGATATGTAATACATACTAATTTTTATTGCTCTAAAACTTTTAAACGAAGATGAACGGAAGGTTTGTTTTTTGGTAAAGACAAATTTTTTGTAGCGCAGAAGCAATTTTTTCTTATCAAAACTAGGATAAGAAAATCAAGAATAATTTTGCGATGATTATAACATTCGCCATCCCCCTCTTGAAATCAATGCGGATATAACTCGTTAGTCTTATCAATGCATTTCTTAACTATAGTTTGTACAAGAATCGAGGTACTATATCAAAACTTCAGATTCATAAAAAAAAATTAGATATTAACCATTATAAAAAAATGTATATTCTATTGAAAATATTGGCATCTCGCCAATTGATATCTCATCAAGACAATTATATTTTGTGAAATTAGCACATTTATTTTATATGTACCTATACCTACATTCAACAATTTACACTTTTTCTTTCAATTCAACCAAAATATAAAAACAAAACTTTTGCAAGAAGAATTGAAAAACAGATAACAAGAGAATAAAAAAGAACAGAAAATAAAATTCTAATTAGGTATACATATAACAACTATATATGTATCTATACCAGTGTGTATACTGTAACAACTATATATGCATCTATACCAGTGTGTATACAGCCAATACATATTTATAATTTGCACAGCAAAATATAGAGTACACTATATTTTGTTAATAGCTTTGGTTTGACATTATATATTATATATGTGTTTTTGTTTTAATTCTTGTTTCTTTAATGGTGTGTGCTTGTTTATGTTTTAATATGAAATAGTAAGATCGTAAAAATGTCCCATCTCAACTCTAATCCTTATGAAACTTTGGATATAAGTTCCTTATTGCAATACCGAGGTAACTACGTGGCCTGATTTTTGAAAATTGTCCTAGATTTCGAGAATTTTTTAGTTAAATGTTGTTTTATAAAATGGACTGTAACTCAAATTTCCCTTATCATTTCAACTTTTTTCTTGTTTAATGAAAAAGCTATATATTTTTTTTATTATATTTAGTAAAGATATTTTTATAATTTAGTTTTGAAATAATAATTATAAAATATTTTTTAAAACAATTAAATTTATAAAAATTCATAAAATATGCAGTTTAAATTAAGCGGCGTGAAGAAGAAAACTTTGTAACTTTGATGATATAAAATCTATTTTTTGAAGAAATTACTACTGCTTTGTCACGTTTAGTCCAAAACTCAGACGGTTTGTTACTTATGTTACTTAATATGGACTCAAATATTTGCGAACAGTTCAATAGTAAAATTTGTCAATACGTAGGAAGGAACCGTATAAATTTTTCTCCGTGGCAATCTCCAAGTAGATGTGCATCAGCTGCTGTTGATTAATTCAATACTAGGTAGGCTTTTACAAAGTTTTTGAAGGAAATAAATGGGAGTGAAAGAAATACAAAAATGCTTCTTCCAAACGCAGGAGATAAAATAATTAAAAGAAATATGACCAGAAAAAAAGAAGCAACATAAGCCAAATAAAAGATTAAGAAGAGCTAAACATCACTCAGTATAGATAAAAATTATAGAGCAGACACATGTGAAAAACCAGATATGTTACATGTGTTTCTACAAAAGAAAAAAAAATAATGCTGGAAAAATTGAGAACAAATTTTGAAAATAGGGCGAACCTTGAAATTAATACACGCGATCAATCTGGTTGTAATTATTGGTATGAATTAAGAAATCTAATGGTCACTGCCTCAGATTTTGGAATCACTTCCTCGAATTTTAAATTTGTAAAGTTCGAAGTAATTCTAGCTATCATAATATAATCAAATACAAGCTCTATTCAGTTGTATGCACAAATACCATGATTTATGGAATGTAAAATAAAAAAAATACATTATCAGAACTTGAAAAGTAGACTAATTTAAACATTCAAAATTTTAAGCCTTTTATTGACGAAGAATTACATTTTCTTGGAGCTACTCCAAATGGTCTAGTTGGAAATAATGGCATTTATGAAATAAAATGCCCTCAGTCAGCAAAAGATGATTTTTCAAAAGAAGCTATTGGCCAAAAAGAAATAAAGTATTTAAAATACAATACTGATGATAATACAATTGCACTATAAAAATCACATAATTATTTTCATCACAAATAAATTTTGGTATATAGAATTAAAAAAAACTCCAAGTATGTACGAATTGAAAGGACAATAAATTTTTTCTAATAAAATGAGATGAAAATTGGAATATTTGTACAACAACTTCTTATTGCCAGAATTGTGTGATCCACGAATTCCCAGAAACATACGAATAATACATGAGCTACTTTACTTGTAAAATAATAAATTTTAAAATTGAATAACTTTTCTAACATTAAAATATATAAATGTAATATAGCCAAAAAATACTTTTCGTTTTTTTCCTTCGCACAATTTTTTTTACTTTAAATACAAAAAAATATCAAATTAAAAATTTTAGGGTGATCTTTCGTTTTCATAAAGAATAATTTTTTACATGATTCTAAATTTATATTTTGAAAATACATTGAAGTACGGATGTTTATTTGTATTGCTTCTTTTTGTTAACATTTAAATTTTTACTATAGTGGTATACAATTTCAAGTAAACTGATAGTGTAAAAACTAAAAGAAGTTTTATAGCTTTCAAATTTACATGTACTAATATTTAAACAAATTTTTACATGAGGTTTGAGCTTTCAATTCTGTTTAACCCAGCCTTAACGGTCTTTGTTAATACTTTAATACGCTTAAACGTCTGTTAATTTTTTCACAAAGTTTTTACAACACAAAGCTTTTTTCAATTTAGAATTATTACGAATTACGATAGTGTGCAAAATTTAAGTTAAAGACATAAACCACAAAACGATAAAACCAATTAAAACGATTATTATATCGATTTATAAAAATAATTTTGTCAAAATATTACGATATTACGATATTACAGCAAAAAAAACTAGTAGTAAAAAAACAAATAGTAAATTTAGAAAAAAAATGTTTACCTCACCCAGACCATGTTCACAAATTCCAATAATTGAAATTTATTTATTTTATTAAAAAATAATTCAAAAGTATAAATTCAAATGCGCAGTAGCATTGAGTAAATATAATATTGTACATGGACAATCATAAACCGAAATTTACGATCTGCTAAGAACAAGAAAAACAAAATATGTTATGACACTATTATCAAGTTCTAATTCAATACACGGCAAATTTAGTACACATAAAAATTAAAAAAACTTTAAAAAGAAAAATCATAGACTTCCCTTACCTACATCAGAGACCCTAGCGGTATCGAAATGAAAAAATGAAATAATTTTTATAATTCTGGAGTGGTATTCTGTATTGTGATAAGCTATAGTCACCCTTGTGACAGTCAAAGATGACACTAAATTTTTTTGGTATTCTGTATTGCGATCACTTGAATAATTTAAGAAAACGGCAGCATTTTAAAAAATACAATTCGGAAATGGCAGCACAAGTGATTTATTAAATGTCAAAGTGTCAAAAGAATAGAAAACAAAACTAAAGTTTTTAATATTATTAGTGCAACAAGTGTAATCATAAAGTAAAATTATAAAAATAAAAAAAGTTATTAAAAAAAATAACTTAAAAGTAAATTTCATAAACTAAATTTTCAAATACTAAAAAAAAACTTAAAGTGAAATTCATTACAACTAATTTGATTAAAATTGAGTGTTCAAATTTGATTAAAATTCATTTGCAAACTTATAACTAATTAATATAAATCTATACATGTAATTGAAAAGCAAAATAAAATTCAAACTTATTAAAAAAAAATGTTAACACATAATTACAGCATTTTTTATTCAATTCCATTCTTTTAAATCATTTACAATTTTAGCGACTTCTTCATTTTGAACTGAAAATCCTATCAATAAACTTTTTTCTTATTCGTAAACTTAAAAACTAATAATTTTATTACACAAATTAAAATTATTAAAACTTAAACAAAACCTGAAACATAAAAAACTTAACATAAATCTTAAAAAACCAAAACATAAAAAATCTAAAAGGCTTAAATCTTAAAAAAACAACCAAACCTTTATTTATTTTTATCATGAGTGACACCAAATTAGCTGTCACCCTAAAATCACAAAAAAAAGCGACTATCACATATAGAATACCAATTATAGATATGCGACAGTCGCAGCGTGATTATCACAATACAGAATACCACTCCTGTTTATAAATCTTTGGTAAAATTTATTTTTCAAAACAATAGAAACTGAAGAATAAGAGAAAAGCATAATTATTGGCTTTACTCCTAACTAACCTAAAAATAATAGTCATACAGCGTCATATGATGTCATATGATATTGTACGACAACATGAAATTCCGTTTAACCAACTATAATAGTCATAACCATAATTTGTTGTCTCTTCAAAATCATTCATTAAGTCATAAGCATACGAGAAGAAGCGTACAAATATTAAGCAATTTTGACAGCAATGTAAATAAATAAAAAAAAATTTGTAAGCAGAGTGGCGTTTTTTTTTCTTTTATCTAAGCACTTTATTCAATTCTCAAAATAATAAAATAAAAACATTTAAGAACTTAATTCAAAACTCAAAATAAATAAAAAAGAAATATATATATTTATAGAATTTATATTTTTATTTCACTTCTTTCAAATTTTTGCTTTGACGTTTTGGTATGAATATACCTAAACCATTATAGTTAAGGTTATGATTGGTTATGATTTTCTTAAATCATATCGAATCATATCGGCCATTTAACGAAGTATCATATGAGATCATATGAATATTATCAAGGCCTCCTAAATAGACAGGCTGCAACATTCAATTTAAGATCAAATATAAACAAAGAAATTTCTTATATGAGATTTTTCAGTTCATATAAGAATTTTGGAGTGATTCGAAGGTTTTTTTTTTAAATTTATTTATTGTCAATTAATATATAATAATATAATAAAACAGAATTTATTTCATCAAAACCAAAAGCTAATTTACATTAAATATTGAAGACTTATCTTAAAAATTTATAAAAACAAAAAATATTAAATATAGTAAAATAAAAATTTAAAACTAGCCTAGGTATTTGTTGAAAAAGTTAGGTTCAATTTGTTGACCAAAGATAAGTGACGAAAGAACTTTTGAAAGAAATAACATATTTAATAAAGTGGTGAAAATTAAAAATAAAACAAAATAGATTAATTATAAAGAAAAAATAATGCTTATAAAGTAAAATATAAATGAAAATGATGAAAAAATTTTTTAAGAACTTTGTAAAAATATAAATGTCTTAGAGGAAGTAAAACAATTTATTAACAAAATTTTCATTATTTACACAATTTATTTATTATATTATCAAATGCTTACTCTAAAATGTGGTTTGATAATTATTGTTAAATTATTGTTACTCATATTATATGTATACATATCATATTATACATTCTAAATTCTAAAATTCATCCTATTAGGGATGCCTTGATTACATACCTATAATTTACTTCTTAAAAATAAAAAAAATACCGGTTTATTTTCTTTTAACTTTATTAAATCAAAAAATATATCAACATACAGAAATAAAATCAATATGTAAGTCAAGAATAGAAAAAAGCAAATAAAATATATAATTTAAATATATTTAAAATACAATATAGTCTTTTAAATAATATAAAATACAATATAGTCTTTTAAATATATATTTTATTTGCTTTTTTCTATTCTTGACCTACATATTGATTTTATTTCTCATATGTCTGTTCTAGGTTCAACTAAAGACCCAATCGAACAAATGGAAAAATCAGGTGTATATAAGGTAACTTGCACTCATTGCAACAAAGGTTATATTGGGCAAACTAGGAGAAACATGCAAACATGACTCAATGAACACCTGAAACAAGCAGAACTGGCTAAAAAGAAGAACTCAACAGAGTTCCGATCCAAAGTAGCAGAACACATCATCCAGGAGAATCATAGCATTTCGAAAGAAGACATTGTAATGGTAAATTACATTAGAGATTCTAGGAAACTGGATTCAGCTGAAAGCATCGAAATCTACAAAACTAAGAATGACTCACTCCTAAATAAAGACCAAGGCAACGGATATTCTTTATTTAAATTTTTAGTGAAATACAGTAAAGTGAATAACACCACCCCTACCTGTCACTCTAACGTCGGAAAATTTATTTCAAATACCAACAATAAAATAAAAATATTTTTATTCAACCCCGTACCTGTGCTATTTCATTGGATAATAAACAACCATGAAGCTGCGAGAAACATCAAATTGTTACCTGTACGAATAAAATAAATAAAACTATTTTAGATTTCTTTCCTCAGTCGAGTACAAAACACTGAAGAAGTCTGCAAGTAGTAGATGAAATACGCGTATCTGTATGATAAGCATATCAGTAAAATTAAAAGGAAAATATTCGACTATTTTCACTGTTATACTAACTCAATGTTGCTGCAACACTTGTGTAACATGAGTTAGTATAACTTAAAGCAATGTTGCGACGATTTCATGATTAGTTTTACGACACAATTTTGAAGTAACGTGGCAGAAAGAAAGAAGGAAAAAGAAAAAAACATTTATTTTTAAAATTACAAATAAAACGTTAAGAAGTCTGAATTTTTAAAAATATTTTATTTAAATTTTTTGTTGGATGAACCGTGTGAAAGTCGGTTAGTGAAATATTTGTATAGAAAACGAGAATTACATAAGTATTTTCTAGTTTTAAATAAAAAAATGTCTCGAAAAATACCAAAAATAAGAAATTATTTAAAATTGGTGGATAAATATCCTCACAATGTGTTTAGGCGTCATTTTATGATGGAACGTCAATATATATAAAAATATTATATAAGCAAAGATTAAAAGAATAATAATTTTTTGTTTATTTGCTAGGAATTAGAAAGTAAATTGCAACCAAATTGGAAAATGTGCAATGTTGGAAGAACCAGTTACCTGTTAAGGCATTGTATGTATTTAACGATATGGAGGCTAGTTAATAGAGTAAAGAAGAAAGTACAGCACATAACTTATTTATTAAAACTATTAAAGCTATATGTGATAACATGCAAAATCAAGTAAATTGGCCAAACTACGCAGAACAAATCAAAATTATGGAGGATTTTCAAAATTTAAGAGTTCAATTTCCTTTTGTAGTAATTTAGGTCAATTTCCTTTTGCAGTGGGGTGAGTAGATGGCACCCATATTAAAATATCTCCCCCTAAAAAGGATCCAACTAGTTGTTATAATAGAAAAGGTTATCACTCTATTATTTTACAAGTATAGTACGTTGATTACACATTTTTTTAAGCTATTTTAGCATTTTTTTTAGGGTATATGTGATAGTAACTACAGATTTTTAGACATATTTATTGGATTTCCGGGTAGCTGCCATGACGCTAATGTATGGAAAAATAGCCCATTAGGAAAAGATCTAGAATCGGGGACCATTCGTTTGCCACGAGATTCCTATTTGCTTGGAGACTCGGCATACCCATTGACAAAATATTTAATAGTTCCTTTTAGAGATAATGGTTAGTTTCCCAAGACAACAAATTATATTTAATGTAACACAAAGCTCAACAAGAGTTAACTTTTATATCAAATAAACCAAAACTAAACTTTTATATCAAATAAATTTTAGCATATGTTATAAACTTATATTAAATTGTTTTCAGAAGGTTTCATATAGATTTCAAAAAGTTCTCTCAATTTTTGTACCTCCTCCAATCTTTTTCTTTCAACATTCAGTCTTTGTCGTTCAATATCAATAATTTCATTATATTTTGCGTCATCTTTTTTCACTTCGTCTTGAAATTAAGCTATTTGGTCATCCTTCTCTTTTTCTTCTCTACGCCGTTTTCTAGATGTAATATCAGCATCAATGGAAGATGAACCCTGCTATAGGTTCACTAATTTCCAGTTCATCAGATACATCAAATGTTTCGTAACTAAGTGAACTTAATATATTTTCTTCAGGTACATTAATGGAATGTCTGTAACAAACCGTTTTAATTAAATTATTAAATTTTTATAATTATAAATTATTATATAACTTTTAACATTTTATTTTTACTTTAGAGTAATTTTTATTTATTTAGCACTAAACACAACACAACATTAACGAACCACCATTTTCGCGGGACTTCCTTTGGTATTTATGGGGTGGTAAAAAAAAATTTGTTCACGGCTTGTTACACACACACTATCGAAGGTTCCGATTGCACAGAAATTAACTAATTGCTAACACATTCAAACAGAAAGAGAATTTTTACGTCAATTTTTTTTGCAAAATTTTAGCTGAATTTGCCAATTTTCGTTTTAAGTTTAATATAGTAAAAATGTCCTCAAATATGTTGAAACTTATATAAAACGAAAATTTGAATAAATTTCTAGAACATATCAAAATTTCACATTTAAACTTGAAATTTTAACTATTATTTTCATGAAATATAATAATCACTTTTTCCTAGCACTTTTTACCGACGCCTTGTTGGCATTTGTTAAAAAAAAATTTCATTATTAATTAATTTTTTTTAATAGCTGTCATTTTTTGAAGAAGCTTTTAAAAAATTAGATAAAAAAATGATTTTAAAATCGAGTTTTAATATATTAATTTTCGTTCTCAAAATCTAAATTTACTATTAAAATAAAATTTAGAATTACTATTTTATTTTATTAAAAAACAAGATTGAACTCGTATTTTTGAGTGCTATTAAAAAGAAAATAAATGCAACCAAAATGTTTTGTTAAAAAGCTGTTTTATTGTATACAGTATGTAAAAAAAATGGCCATCTTTTGCTTACTATTCGTTGAACTTCAAGTTAGAAAGTTGGAGTTGCATTTTGGAAGTGATAATGGTTATACTACTTAGTGAAGGAACAAAAGAATAAAAGACAAATTACAGAATAAATACTAAGTACCTATTAAATAAAGTAAAGGCCTCCATGCCTCGTCGTTGTTTTTTGTGTTATTTTCTGGTGCATTCAAAGAAGCACCACCCTTGTATATTTTTATTTCTTGAATATACATTCAAGAATTTATTTAGTTTGAGGAATAGAGTTCGACCACCGCAGAGCCTCTTACAGCGACAAGGCTTATTTAAACCGCAGGTCACCAGGTATCCGGAATTCCATCTTAGCGACCAAATTTTTACCCCTCTGGTAATTCAGCCCTCTGTAGACGGGTCTCACCTTGGCTTGGAGTTAGGAGACATTTTAGAATACATCGCCCGACTGCCACCGCGTGGAGGTATAACTAACACTTGAGTTGTCTCATAAGAAGACGTGTAAATTAACATTTATAATTTTATTTTTCACACATTTAAGAGCTTTCTGATAGAATCTTCTCCAGGAACTCTTCCATTCTTTAATTTATATGTAGCTTGTTTAACTTCTTCGTATGAAGGTGTCATAATTAATAGCTCTGCTGGATGCATTGTAATCTGCTGCCCGTGTTGTTCTTCGTTTCTTATATTTAATAGTTCATTGAAATATTCATACCATCTATTCATAATGTCGTCATTTTCTGAGAGCGTATTATCTTGTCTATCTTTCCATGCATTTACTCTTGGTTGGAAGCCTGTTGCCTGTTTTTTAATACTATTGTAGAATTTTTTCATGTCACCTTGATAATGTTCGTTTTGTATTTGTTCTATTTTTCTTTTTAGCATTTGTTTTTTCTTAGTTCTACATATTTTATTGGCACATTTTCTCTATAATTTTCTCTATTTGTTCATGTATCTCTTTGGGTCATTTTTAGTCTAGCATTGTTTTTAATAGTTATCGCTGTTTCGCATTCGCTGTCAAACCATTCTATGTTTCTTTGCTGAGGTATAACACCTACAGTATTTCTTATTCATCTATACTTGATGAAGACGGCAGGAATGACAGCAACAAGGCTGCATCTAAACAAACAATTTCAAACACAAAAGACCAGGAATAACATGATCCTGCAGAAAACTTTCAGAAAGAACCGAAACAACTGCAATGTCAGACTATATAACAAAAGCAATTGATTGTGGCAGGAACTTCACTGTACTAATACCCAAAAGAGAAGAGGTCGAAGATTTAATAAGAGCCTTATCTCCAGGAGCTTCAGTATGATATACTGATGGCTGAAAAATCGGGGAGAAAACCGGTGTCGTGGTATTTGGACCAAGGCTCGGCTTTAGCGCGGCACTTGGCACATATCCCACTATCTTTCAAACTGAAACCTATGCCATCGAGGTATCGGCATTACAGTGCAGTAAAAGGGGGCACAAAGGTATGCATAATTTCAGATAGCCAAGCTGCTTTAAAAGTGCCGCCTTCCCCAATTTTTAAATCAAAGCTTATCTATAGCTGTTACAGAAGCTTAATTAAGCAAGCCGAACGAAATAGAGTTACTCTTATGTGGACTCCTGGACAAGAAGGAATACAAGGAAATGAAGAGGCAGATGTACTTGTACAAACAGGTGCAAAGAGTCAATTCTTGGGACCAGAGCCAAGTATTGCTTGTTCGAATGCCTACCTACAAGGAATTGTTTCCAAGTGGGAATCCACAGAAACCCAAAACATATGGGATAGTTGCCTAGGACTTACTCAGTCTACATTCTTTTTCAAATTAAATATTCATAGATTGAATCAGATAATCAGGGAAACTAGACTCAATGTCAGAATGCTGACATGGTTTATCACATATCATGGCCCAATCAAAAAACTTCTCTTCAACATTGGTAGATCGAGCACAGACAGATGCAGATTCTGCTTAGAAGAGGAGGAATCCTCCTCCCATATTCTATTTGATTGCGACGCTATAGCTCGCAAGAGATACAAACACTTCCAGGGATACAAATCACCTGATTCTGAATTTGACATCAAAACAATAATAGCGTTAAGCAAGGACATAGACCTGCAATTCTGAAATGGACGGAGAAGTACAATAGATCTTAAGAGGTCGCGGTTACTTAGAACTCCCCAGTTTGAAAAAAAAAATTACAATTCTGACTATTTAAGGCACCTTTTTATCAACTTCAAAAAAGTAAAAAAGTTCACCATATACATAAGCAAGTTTTATATTACACATATACATACTTAAAGAAAAAAAAAAATCCATACGATTTCAAAATTTAAGGAACAGCTTTTTTTTGTGCCATCCATATGATCACTTTTTGCTAATCACTATGCCACTGCCGAAGATAAGCAAACAAAAAATATTATTTTTCTATAAGATAAGATTCCAAAATTTAAGGAACAGTAATAGCCCTGACTATAATAATAGACTTAAGTTTTGCTGTCAAATAGACTTACGTTTTGCTGTCTAAACTAAACGAATCTTATATTCAACTATAATAGACTTAGTGCCAGTTTTCAGGTGAACACTTAAGTATCAAATCAAACTTGAGCTACACATTTTTTTTTTATTTGAGACAGAGGTGGCCCTAATAAGTCTGGGCCGGCATGTAGGCTTTTAGACCTCTCCACCCTTAACTTACTCGACCCTTTTGATAAAAGCCAATAGGTTTGTGGGTTCTATCCTGCAGAAGTTTTCTGAGGTTATGTAGTGCGTTTCCAACAACCTGAGTCTCAGCCTTGAAAGAGCTAGGCACTCTCCTACAACATGTGTAGAGGTTTCTTCCTCTACCAGACAAGGTCTGCAGGTTGGGTCGTCACTTAGTGCTAGTCTACACATGTGCTTATGCATGTGGTTATGACCAGTAAAGTATGCCCACCATCTTCCTACAGTCTACTCTATTGAGAGTTAGCAGGAAGTTGGTTATTTTGGTGTTTGTTCCTTGTACATATATTTTGGAGACTCTGTGGCCTTCAATACGCTTCCAAAGAATGTTTGTTTCTCTCTTCAGGGTGTTTTCTATCGATAGTTTGATACATTCTTCCACCAATCTAGATTTGATGAAGTTACTTTCAAGAGCCCTTAAGGCGGCCTGACTGTCACTAAAGATTCTAATGACTTTGTTAGACCATCTTTTCTCTTTTGTTATATTCACTGCTGCGTTTATGGCAAAGACTTCAGACTGGAAGACTGTGCAGTATTTGTCAAGAGGAAACTGGACCTCCAGTTGTTCTTTTTCAAAGAACACTCCGGCTCCCGTGCTTAGAGCCGTAAGGGACCGGTTAGTGAAAATGTCAGAGGTGTTTGAAGGCCTAGCCTGCTCTTCTGTATCGCGCCAGGTCTCTCTTGTCGGGATTTCTACTTCGTATCTCTTGTTTAGGATACGTATGTAGTGATGCCATCTGTTGGCATGAAGAACTCTTTCTGTTCCTCTTCGAAGTCCTTCCATAGCCTTTGCTGTTTGTTCCTATATCCTTTAGTATTCCCTAGAGTTTGCAGTCTTCTTGCAACTTTGAGGGCCTCCATTCTTACATAAAGATGCAAGGGTGGAAGCCCAAGAAGTATTTGCATAGCCGCTGTAGGTGTGGTTCTAAGAGTACTTGTTGCACAGATACACGCAAGTGTGTGTTGAATTCTTCCTCGTTCAGTATAGGAGTTCGTCTACCAACATATTCCATAGTAAAGGCGATAGAACACTTCCTTGAGACTATTCTCTAACCGCCTTCACCTGAACTTTAGTAGTTTCATCTACCTGGATGAACAAATGACGTTGTTCCAACATCTTTTCTATCCATCTCAGTAGTGTGTTGTTTACTCCGTGATTTCTTGCTACATCTAGAAGTGACTCAAAAGTAGCCTTATCAAAGGCCCCTTCAATGTCCAAGAATGTACCGAGTGTTATTTCTTTCTTCACGACAGCCTCCTCTATATGCGAGATCACTTCTTGAAGAACTGAGTCAGTAGACTTACCTGCCTGATAGGCATATTGTTTACGGTTCAGGGGCCCCTGCCCAAAAATACATCCCTATTATACTTGTCCACCAGTTTCTCTAGTCATTTTAGCAAACACGAAGAGACACTGATAGGTCTGAAGCTAGTAGGGAGTGTTCGAAAAAGAACTCTATATGTTTCTTCTTTCGATGCCGTGTAAGATCCTTCTGATGTTTGCAGATTGTGTAACTTTGCTACCGGATCCATTTTCAGGGCCTTAAGCAAAACCGCTGCAATATCTTCGATTCTTTCACAGAACTTTTCAAAGCACTGTTTCTTTGATTTCCGAATCAATCCTTTGTATTCTCTTTTAGAATCGCTATAGGATTTCCAATCATCTTCTTCATGAGTTCTTAAGGCTCTATTCGGAAGTTTTTTGGCCTTCCTTTTTAGCTTCTCCAGATCTTTGTTCCACCAAGCAGTTTTTGCTTCTTTTGGTTTTCTGGTGACCGAGCAAGAGGCCTCAAAAGCCTCCGTTAACAGATTTCTCAGTTTTTCAACCGATTTGTCTATTGCAGAGACCTTCGAAATCCTTATTGAATCTGCATCACTAGCCACCATGTCCCGAAACTCTTGCCAGTTGGTTCTTTTAATATCTCTAAAGACCAAGATCTTATTGGGATCAGCCTCTAAGGAGAAATCAATGTATCTGTGATCACTCATAGAAAGTTCCATAGATACTTTCCAGTCCTTGATCTCTGAAAGAAGAGACCTAGAGCATAGAGTTATGTCTATAGTTTCTTGTCGCCTCGAGTTTACAAAATTTATGTATTCCTCCAGTGTTTAGGATTTCCAAGTCAGTAGTAGCAAGGTACTCTAGGAGCTCCTCGCCTTTATTATTTGAATTGGTACTTCCCCAGTTCTCATAATGAGCATTTGCATTACAACCAATTACTATATCAAAGTTATTGTTTTTGGTATAGTTGACCACTTGCACCAGCACATTTGTTGGAGGGGGTTCTATAGAGTTGTGAGGGAGGTAGCAAGAAACTATGTAAAGTTTTCGCACTTCTCCCTGACTCTTGTATTTTATGGCAACCGCCGTTAGATCTCCTCATGGCAGTTGTATTAAAAGCTGCACGTTAATGTTTGAATACGCGACAATGCATGTCCGGACTTTACCAAGACCCGCATTGTACAAAGTGTACCAGCCTTCCAATGAAAGACCAGCTACTTTGTTTTTGATAATGTAAGGTTCTTGAATCAGAATTAATTTTGTTTGCAACTTCTTAGTTAGTGAGGCCATTAGAGTGTATTATACTATGTTGCAAATTGATTTGCTTAACTACTAGACTGGCTATAGCTCGGAATATGAATCTATTATCCAGCCTAGTTTTCTCCTTTAGCCGTGATAAACTTTACATTTACACTTTAGCGCTATCGAGATCGATATAAACGTATAAAATATAATCAGTACCACCAGTGTTAGCAGCCCCAGTTGCTCTTCTATACGGCTGGATTTTCCACTTCGTAGTGTCCATACCATTTTGAATACTGAGCGCCTTCATTACGTCTATCTCAGATTCGGTACGGCCCGGGATCCAGATTTTTGCTAACTTTGTTTTTGGAAGTTCGTTACATTTCCCCAATTTATCAAATAGCTTATCTAAATTTGGCATTGGAAATTTGTCATCAACAGTTTGTTCATTTAATTTCCAATAGTCCACTATAATTCTCCATTTTTGTTTATCTGAATTATAATTTTTTTTTGGGAACAACCCATATTGGAGAATTGAATGGACTATCGCTAGCCCTAATGATTTGTTGTTGCAACATTTTGTTTATCTACCTGTCTACTTCGTCACGGTGAATTTCGGGATATCTGTATAATTTGCTGTACATGGGGATGTTATTTTTTGTATGAATTTTATATTTGATTACATTTGTAAAAGAAAGATTGTCTCCTTATTTAAAAAACACATTTTTATAAGAAGTTAAGAGATACTTTTTCATAGAGATGGTTTGGGAAATTTTCAATTTTAATTTCATTATCGTGTTCATTACTAAAAATATTTAGTGAATCATCAATGTAAAGATGTTTGTTATACAGTTCCTCCTCTTCATTTAGATAAATTGGTACAGTAGAATTACGTGTATGAAGTTAGTTATTCTTATAGTCTTTTATAGGATATTATTGCCGATTAGACCATCAAAATGTGTATGGAACTTGTACTCATAGAAGTTCACAAAATAATCTAGTGTCTCGTTAAAATCATTAAAAATCGGAAAACTATAACGGGAGTTAGTGGATATACTACGGTCCAGTACTTTAATGTTTTTGTTTACTGGCCAAAATTTTCCATTTGAGACTACACAGGTTGGGATTAATTATGCTGAATTCGGCTCCACTATCGATAATAAATCTAAGATGGCAATTTTTTGCCTTTAAAGCTATATAGGGTAATCGTTTAGGCCCGGTCTACGAAAATTTCATTCATAGAAATATCCATAGGTTCGACATGATGGTTTGAATTTCTTGAACTGTTGTTATAAAATCTGTAGTTATTAGATCTTGTATTATCATTAAAATTATCATTTAAGTTTCCATTACAATTATTATGATTGCGATTACCACTTTCACTGTTTGTGTAATTACATTGTAATTACTGTTCTGATAATTACTTGGACTAAATTTAGTTTTGCCGTTTCTATTGTTGCTATTATGCTAGTTACTGTTATTATAATTACTTCTACTTGGACTATTATTAAAATTTCGATTTTTATTATGATTTCTGTTGGAGGAAGTATTAGTATGGTATGTTGACTTAAAATTGTTAATTATGGGTTTATATGTTTTTTTTTACAAAAAATAGTCAGTTTCTATTAGAATTTCTTTAGCTTTCCGAAGGGCAGGTGGATTTCTGGCATTTAATATAAGTTTGGGGTTGTTTGGTACTTTATTGATGAAGATTTTTAGAACCATTTTTTCGTTTCTATCGGTGCTGTACCACTTAAAGTTTTCCGGTGATAGAGAATTTTTGATGATTAGATGAGTCAAGTGTTCTTGTTGTAGAAGATTTTATTGAGTAGTCATTAAATATTTCACATCAGTGTCATGCTCTATGGAACAATTTTCTTTGAGTAATTCTTTTATTTCGCCCCAGTTTTAAGGGTTATTTTTATTAATTAGCACAACGTTCGCCTCCCCTTTATTTTTTTGTCTAATCTGTAGTTCAACAATGGCTCTTAGATTACTGTCAAATACTGTGGTAATGCTTATCAAGTGGTTTATACATTTAATAAAGAGTTCTAATTCTTCCGTATTTCCCGTGAAATCCGAAATTGTTTTGAAGAGTTCAAAAATAGTGGTACTTGCTATTTTATCTGAATTGTAATGTTTGTTATTTCAAAAGGACTTTTTTTTTGTTAAAGCTTATTTAATATTTATATTATGTAAATAGAATATACATAAATTATTTTGAAAATTTTGAATATTTAAAAAAATCAAATATTATACAATTATTTGTTTACTTCTACAAACGTCTATTTAACTATTTTATGTATGTTGATTTATTTTAAAACAAGATATATTTTTCTAAATTGCACTAATTTCTAATTATTCTCAATATTATTTTAACTTTTTTTTTTATTATTATTTTTACTTACATAATAGCTATATTCTATTTTATATTTTATTTTTTTTTACTAAAACTAAACTTACTTTTTTACTCTGTTTTAAAAGGCTTAAGAGACTTACTGTAACACATGTAAATTATTATTAAGAAAAAAGTCTTTATTTAAATTGTTATTTATAAAATATATTTTTAAGCTTGAATTAGCTTGGTTATTGTTTTTTCTCTTTTTTCTTTGGCACGATTAGATGAAAGTATATCATTCAGGTAATATATTTGTTCATCAAAATCCTCTTTAATATTTTCTTCTATGCAATTTATATCAAATCCCTCCGTATTATTTATTAAGTTATGCAAAACAATACACGCCAAAACAATATATTTTGCATCTTCTATTTTATATAATGGTAAATATTTGAAAATACGAAACTCTCCTTTTAAAATTCCGAAAGCTTGCTCGATACAAACTCTTGTGGAGGAAAGAGAATAATTCAAAGTCTTCTCTGGTTTTGTAAGAAATTCGTTGTCTCTGTGTGGAGATAGTAAATATTCTAGAAGAAGAAGTCTTTCTGTTCCTCTTCTAAGTCCTTCCGTAGCCTCATATGTTTGTTCCTACATCCTCTAGTATTCTCTAGAGTTTGCAACCTTCTTGCAACTTTGAGGGCTCCATTTTTACATAAAGATGCAAGGGTGTAAGCCCAAGAAGTACTTGCATAGCCGCTGTAGGTGTGGTTCTAAAAGCAGTTGTTGCACAGAGACACGCAAGTCTTTGTACTGCTTCTCGTTTTTTTATGGCATTTGCTGTGAATGTTCTCGGAACCCATACAATGGACCCATAGCTAAAAATAAGCCTGATACACACTTTGTATAGTCTTAAGGCTATTTTCGGTGTTAGACCCAATTGTTTCCAAAGGACCTTCTGCACTGCCATAAGAGTTTCACAGCATTAGCACATTTCATGTGGAGCAGCATTAGCACATTTCATGTGGAGCTATCCATGATATGTTTAACCCAGTTGAGCCTCTTATGAAGTATGATCTCTAGATATTTTCCTTCATCTCGAAGTTCTAGTTTATTAACTCTGAAAATGGAGGGAAGAACATAGTTTTTCAGTTACCTTCTATTAGTAAAGGCTACTAAATGTGTCTTGCTAGGATTTATGGTTAACCCATTTGAGTGCATTGACGCCTCATATATCCTCCTCTTAGAAGGATACTAACATCATTGGCAAAGCCGTGTGTGTTGAATCTTTCCTCGTTTAGTATACTTAGGAGTTCATTAACCAATATCTTCCATAGTAAAGGCGCCTTCATCTGAACTTTAGTAGTTTCTTTTACCTGGATTAAAAAATGACGTTGTTTAAACATCTTTTCTATCCATCTCAGTAGTGTGTTGCTTACTCCGTGTTGTCTTGCTCCATCTGGAGGTGAGTTAAAAGTTGCCTTATCAAAGGCTCCTTCAATGTCCAAAAATGCACCGAGTGTTATCTCTTTCTTCACGATAGCCTCCTTTATATGCGAGATCACTTCTTGAAGAACTGAGTCAGTAGACTTACCTGTCTGATAGGCATGTTGTTTATGGTTCAGGAGTACCCTGATCAAACATACATCCCTAATATATACCTGTCCACCAGTTTCTCTAGGCATTTTAGCAAACACGAAGAAAGACTGATAGGGAGCTTTATATGAAACGAAAGAGTTGATAGCCCAGTCTAAGAGACATCAGGCCATATTATCTTTCTTACCATAGAACAATCCAAACGGTGTGGTACGGTGACTTCCTGAATAGTATCCTCTAGAGGCGAGTCTTCGAGTCTACTTCCCGGAAAGTGTGTTCGAAAGAGGACTCTATTGGCTTCTTCTTTCAATGCCGTGTAAGATCTTTCTGATGTTTGCAGATTGTGTAACTTTACTATCGCTTTCTTCTTTCGGTACCGTGTAAGATCGTTCTGATGTTTGCAGATTGTGTAACTTTGCTACCGGATCCCTTTTCAGGGCCTTAAGCAAAGCCGCTCCATCTGGAATATCTTCGATTCTTTCAGAGAACCTTTCAAATGACTTCACACGCTGGGTGGTGCAGTAGGTAGAGCGGTTGCCTTTCAGGTCCCAGGTTCGATTCCCGATGAAGTAAAAAAATGCTTTATGGGTTTTTCGACCTGGTCCAGTACCCTTTGTCATTGGGATAAAATAAATGACCAAAAAATAATTGAAAGTATAATCTGGTAACAAGTTAACTAAAATAAAGCTTTTCTATTTAAAAAGGCTTAGTGCCTGACAATAGTAGTAGTTTTCCATATTTAATGAGTTGATAAGCCAGTAATTTGTTAAATAAATGCTCGAAATATTTGTAGATATTGTAGTGTAAGCTTGCAGTACCGTACTTAATTAAACACGAAAAGGTAATTCTACCTAAGTTACTGCCAAGAAGATAAAAAAAAAAAAGAACTGTTTCTTTGATTTCCGAATCAATCCATTGTATTCTCTTCTAGATTCGCTAGAGGATTTCCAATCACCCTCTTCGTGAATTTTTAAGGCTCTATTCAGAAGTTTTTTGGCCTTCCTTTTAAGCTTCTCCATATTTTTGATCTACCAAGCAGTTTTTGTTTCATTCGGTTTTCTGGTGACCGGGCAGGAGACTTTAAAAGCCTCCGTTAAAGGATTTGTCAGTTTTTCAGCCGATTTTGAAACTCTTGTTGGTTCTTTTAATATCTCTAAAGATCGAGTTCTTATTGGGATCAAACTCTGAGGAAAAATCAATGTATCTATGATCACTCATAAAGAGTTCCATAGACACTTTCCAGTCTTTGATCTCTGAAAAAAGAGATCTAGAGCATATAGTTATGTCTATGGTTTCTTGTCGCCTGGAGTTTATAAATGTATGTATTCCTTCATTGTTTAGGATTTCGAAGCCAGTAGTAGCAAGGTACTCTAGGAGCGCCTCATCTCTGTTATTTGAATTGGTATTTCCCTAGTTCTCACGTGCATTGTGCACTCATGAGCATTTGTATCCTAGCCAATTACTATGTCAAAGTTATTGTTTTTGGCATAGTTGACCACTTGCATGAGCTCATTTGTTGGAGGGAGTTCTGTAGAGTAGTAAGGGAGGTAGCAAGAAACTATAATAAATTTTCGCACTTCTCCCAGACTCTTGTATTTTGTGGCAACCGCCGTCAGATCTCCTGATGACACTTGTATTAAGAGCTGCGCTTCAACGCTTGAATGCGCGACAATGCTTGCCCCTTGCAAGTGTGCCCTCATTGCTGAGATCCTGGCTCCCTCCCACGCACTGCAGTAGAAGTCTCATCTTGACAGGAAAAATTTCCCCGACTTCAAAGAGACCCCTAGAAAGCTGGGAGACATCTCTTACTGGTGAGCAAGAGTTGAAACAACTTTTGTTGAATCAATTCAATTTGCTCCTTAGTAATGCTTCCATCGACTACCTGAACGATAGTATCGAACTCTCTTCTAGCCGCCTGCGCGTAGCTGATAGCCGGTCGAGAGGACGTTTTCATTTCTTTAGCCTTTGATGGTCCCTTTGCCTTATGAGCACCCTTTTTCGGAACCCTTCCACCTCCAGGATTCGACGTCGATTTGGGGTTTTTCGGTTTCTGGGTACCGTTTGTTGGGACCCTTCTACCTCCTACGTACATCACTTTTCTCTTCCAAAGTTAGCCCGTTTGAAGGACCAGCTTCTTTAGAGCTTTTTGGGGGAGGATTCATAGCCGCCTTACGCTTAGCCATTTTCTGTGTACAGAACCGCAGATGTTCTTTTTCTTCCTCTTACCTCCTTTCTGAGTGATTGAACCACAACAAGTAGTCTGTATTTCAACAGACACGCTAGCCATTGGTTCAATGTCCTCAAAAAGAAGATTATCCATAAAACACTTAGTAAATCATTTTCCATTGCATCTGATTTACCAAATGTCCCCGGGGTTGAGACTATATCGACCTGTGTTGCCATAGAATCCATAGAGCCTGCCTCCGTAGAGAGTGGTTTTGTCAGATTAACTGACTTACCACCTGGGGCACAAACGTTTGTTTTGTTCATTGCATGTTTTGTTGTGATTTTTTGTTCTGCCCGGATATCCGGTATTTGTCATAACTGACAAACGTTCCACTGTCCGCCACCTGGGGTGCTCACCCGACGGAGGAAATCACAGAAAACCGCACACGGATCTAGTATCATACTATTAAAACCTTTTCTATTATAATAAGTTTTGCTATCAACCTTTGAACTTGAAATTTGGCTTGAATTAACAGAGCCAGTCAGTATGTGGGTTGAATCAACACAGCCAATCACGTTTGGAAATGCTTTATCACTTTGCAAATTTTCAAAATCTAACATAATCTTTTGAAATTTCTCTTTAAACTTTGGCCATTGGACAAATTTTTGCGTGAATGATGACAAAAGTTTTGTCATTTTTAAGAAAGTGACATAGTACTTTCTGCAATGCCAAACCTATCTGATATTTCTCAAAAGGTATTAAATTGGTAGGCAAGTCGCCATAAAAGTTGCATATAAAGCTAGTTTAGCATTTACTTTTGGTGACCTGTCCATTGATCTTTCCAATGCGGTTCAATAATTTCCAAAAGTGTCTAAAAATTAATTTATTTTTAATTTGAAAAACGTAATAATTATGTATATTATATATATTTACCTTAAAAGTAGATCTTATCATTCTAAAATGAGATCTAAATATTTCATCAGAATATAATTCTAAAACTTTTATAATGTTTATCAATTATTCTAATATAATACTATTATTCTTTATTTTTTTTCTATCTGATTTAATTTTTTCAATTATAATTGTTGATAAAATATTAACTGAATTATTCATTTTTGTTCTTTTGAAAATAAAATTTTGAAAACAAAACTTTGAAAACTTTTGAACTTATTTAGGTCATAAATATAGAATTTATCATGTTTTGTAAACACATAAGATCGAATTTGGTTCCACATTCGGGATTTTAAGATTATAAATGAATTTCCATAACTTGTCTTTTGACATCTAGAGATTTCAATGGTTGCGGGATGAGCACATAATGCCCTTCGTTTTTCTCGCGGGAAGCGCTTAAGTGAAGATAATATAGATTTAATTTCAACTGAGCATGTGCCGATGCCTACGAGATATCTAAAAAGTGAGAGAGCTCCGACTATACGACGATGTCCAAGAGGAGCAAGATGAACCGTGACATTTGGGTCATTGATTAGACGAATAGCCGTTTTTGGACTTTATTCAAATGTTTTAACGCAATAATAGAAGCACCAGTCCATAAGTGAGAATTGTACTCCATTTTGGGTCGTATGAAAGCCTTATAGATTTTCAAGAACTCATAGGGGAAGAAGTAAATTTTATCGCCAATCCGGTCCGGGGTTCTTTTTGGACTTTTTACAAGTTGAGAAAGGTTGTGAACATTAGGAAAAACTTCAACTTGCGTGCCATCGGGAGTATTGCGACTAGAATATTTGAGCCAGTTGATATTATGAGCGTTATTTCGTATTATTGCATGGTCAAAATCACATGTCACGATCGTCAAATTGATCATGTTTTCGAAAAGTGCCTTAATCTCGATATTTTTGGAAATAAATAAAACGACAAAATTTGTGCTTTTAATTTTTTTATTTTCTTTTTCATCATTAATTTAATTTTATATATATATTCAACAGTATACACTCATAAAATGTATAATCTTTAGCGAATAATATTATATATAATATTATATATAATATATATGTATATAATATTATATATTTCTACTTGTATAATTTTAATAACAGAATATGTCCTTAATTTAATATTTTTTTTAAAAATATATCCTAATGTTTTTTATTTCTTTTTAAATTTTAAATTAATATAATTAATTTAACTCAGCAAATTTTTTTTAGGTATGTTTTAATGTTTGCGTCTGTGTAATAGTTTTCCACATATTGTTTTAAATAATTTAATTACAATATTTAAGTATGTAAATATGTATAGATATTTTGTATTTTTTATTTATAAAATGATATTGAAAGATTTGAATTACAAATTTATATATCTAATAAGTGAAATCTTGTATGTTTAGTTTATAAATATGTATATATATGTATATATATATATATATAATATAAATGTATAAATAGGATTATATATTCAAATAAAAAATAATAATTATTATTATATTAAAAGTTTAAAAAATAATTCCTGATCTTAAATCATGTAAAGTGAATTTGAATAAAGAATCAATTTAAATTTTGAGGTGTTCGTCTATAGTTGTCAAACAGAACAGCTATGTCAAACAGAAAAAGCGATCCGAAGTGTTACTGAAAATTTTCAATGCCTTATAAGGTATCATTTTCAAAACTAGCAACATTAAGCAACCTCTAAAAATGTATATTAAAATTCAGCTAAACCATTTAGTTATAACAAAAAAAAACACACAAATAAATTGACAAATATATGAAATTTATTGAATGAATATATGCATATTTTGTAATGCCTCTAGTCTATATTTACTAGCATGGGCACTGAGAGAGCAACTTTAAAAATGGGACATTATTTTCATATAAAATTTTGTATATGAATAACCTGTTATTATGAGTTATGTCATGTGTTATTTTTATCAGAGCGTGTGCCTCAAAAAGTAGAAAATCTGTGCCTTAAAAAGGCGGATCTAGATGATTAAATTAGTGGATGAAGAGTTTTCTTTAGTGTGCAGGGCACAGAATCTGGCTTCAAATAAAGTGATAAACAATTTTGGGCCAAAGTTTCAAAATGGGAAAATGAGCTGACTGGCTTACTATGTAACCATATGGACTGGCCCCAACACTAACGTCAGCAAGTTGCCCAGCTTTAGCCAAATGTTCAAATCTTACTTTCGTGTTTTTTACTAATCATAAGTTGCTTTCAAAAAGTCTGCATGTTTTGGTTTATACAAATCAAAATAATGAAATTAGAGTGAATACGCATTCTCTGAGTATTCATCTTAGGGCCTTTCCGAACCTTTCGCACTTGCACTTGATACTCGCACTTTGCACTTGCACTTTCCGAAAATACTAATTTATCGCACTATTTTTGATACTAAATTTTCATACGGATTTAACAATTTATGACATTACTTTATTTTTCGGAGTAAAATTAGTATTACCTTAATACATGTTTTTTTAACTTTCAAATTTATTTTGAAAACAGCAAAAGAGTGCTTTATTCCAGCAATATTTAGCAGCATTTAGTAATATTTATTATTATCATGACTATGGCAACGATATATATTTTAAATTTTAATCAAATGTCATTATTGTCATTTTATGTTTGGTAAAAAGAAATGAATCAAATGTCAGTTTGTAATGAATTATTGTTTGGTAAAAAGAAAGAAATGCAAAATAAAAAGAAAATTTTATATTAGCGCTCGTCACGCATTTTGTATCTTCGTATTTCGTAAATTTACGAATGTCAATTTTGCGTGAAGAGTAAATTTGTAAATTTTGTATTTTTCATTTCGTAAATTCGTAATAACAGCTGATATCTGATGTCTGTTTAAATTTGAATTCCAATTTTAATTATGGTTGTGTTGTTACTAGAATTTAATTATCTTTAATTGGTAATTTTTATGATTTAAATTTAACTAGACGCGTAACAAAAATATGGTCCTTGACGAAAGAATCCATGCTTCTAGAAAACACCTCAAAAGCAAATACAAATATTTATTTTAATTTATTTTTTTATTTTATTTTTTATAAAAATTTCACTTACACATTTAAATTTATTTTTATTCAACCAATTTTTTTTCAACAAATGATTTATGATGATTATTTTTGTTTATTATTAATATTTTACATTAATTGTCAACAATACGAAGATACGAAGATACGAAGATACGAAATGAAAATTAAATAGCTCAGCGGCTTCTTATTTTTCTTTCGTAAATTTACGATTTCGTATCTTATCATCCGTTCGTTTATAAAGCTTTGTATGAAAGTGTAGCAAACTTTTTTAGTTTTTAGTATGAAGTGTAGTAAACTAGCGATATAAAAGAACCAAAATAATACGAATCGTAAATTTACGAAATTGCGTGACAGGCACTATTATTTTTGTTATATTAACTTTAAAAAGCAAAAAAAAAATTATTTATATTTAAAATATGCATTTAGATAGAAAAAATAGAATTAGTACTTAGATAGAATATGAATTTAGATAGAAATAATATTGTATGTAATTATTATTTGTTGTTTTATGAAATGAAATGTTTTTGTAAGATTGTTGAAGTTATTTTGGTTTTTGTTTTTGTATATAGCTACGTATTATATAAATAAATTGTTTGATTAATATCTATTGTAAATTTTATGAATTGATATTATAATAAGCTTCATTGATTAACTGTGTGCCATTTGACATATCCGCAATGTCACGGTTATTTATATTTCTTAAAATTATCCTTTCTGAAATCTGAAATTTTAGAAAAATTTAGAGTACATTTTTCTTAGGCAGAAATTATTTAATGCATTCGCCAAAAATGTGTTAGCTCATCAAGTAACATGTCCATATTATTTTGTATGATTTTATGGATAATTTTTATCATATTTCGTTGGTTTCTTCTGTGAATGTAATTTTTTTTATATTCACTTTTAATAAATTTCATTTTGCAATATCTAGTGTACTTGAGACTACACTAAAATTTTTACAACAAATCACGGACGCACTAAAATTTATTCGAAATTTTTCGGAAAAAATTTAGTGCGATTTGACAGGTTTAGTGCGAGTATGAAGTGCAAGTGTGAGTATATACAAATATTAATATATGTATATACAAAAAATGACATGATTTTGATTGTTTATCTGACAAACGGTAAGTTCGATATGAAAGTTGTCAATAAAAAAGTTGTAGGGAATGATGTAACGCATCAACACAATAACAAAAAAGAAAATTAGCAAGTTTTTTTTTCGAGATAATTAACTTTTTTTATAAAATTTTCAGTTGTTAAAAATAATATTTTAAGTTTGTGAAGCTATTATTCAAAAACCGTAAGTCTGATACTCATCCAACATATACCTTTAATTATGTGTATTAATTTAAAAAAAAATGTTATGAAGAAGATGTTGCTCTACTTTCCATTTCTTCGGAGCTGTAGTGGATATTCCAATTCGACGAGATGTTCTAATCCGATTTTCTTTAACCTTCTGTAGCCCAGGTTAAATTTAAAGATAGACCCCTCTTCTAGCAATTTTTTTTCCTAAAATACTCCAAGGAATGACCCCTTAAAATATTTTTGCTCTAAACCGGACCACTCTGTATTGTACAACATTTCTGATATAAGCACTGCAGATTGATATCGGGAAAATTACTTCACAAAAATAATTAAAATATATATTTTATTAAAAGTTACTATAATTAATAATAATAATTTGAAAACAAAAAGTAAATTAATAAAGTTGATTACAAAATTATTTTCAAATAAATTACAAAAATCACATTGATTCTACATACTATACTTATATATATGTATATATATGCATATTCAATATTATTATTTATTTACATATATGTTATACATTAATTAACTTTTTTTAATTTAAAAAATAAAATTCTAAACATTTTTAATCAGATTTATTAAAATTAATTTGCAATATAAATGCAATATAAATGCATTCAATTAAATTAATTTATTAATAAAAATAATTTTTATATTATTGTACATACGTTTAATATAAAATATAATGTTTGTATATTATTATTATTTTTCAATAATATATTTTTTATAAGAATGAACCTAAATATTTTTATGTGTATATCCAGCTCTTTTTTATTATTTGTATATAATGCAGGTTATACCTAGTTATACATTTTTTTAAATTGCATTTTTTTATTTTGTTTATTTTGTTTACTTTTTTTTTTGTTTCTTTTACATTTAACTAAATGTTTTTATATATCGTTGTATCATGATTTTTCATTTAAGTTTTAGTTCTATTTTTGTTTTTATTAAATCTTATGGAATTAAAAGAAAAACTTTTCGATCTGTTTTAAAAATATATACTTATTATATAATCTGGTTTGAAAACCCCCCATTATTTAAGAGTTACAAAAAAATACGTAAGGGTAAAAATTAAATTGAATTAAAAACAACCAGCAAAAAAAACATAAAATTGAAAAAAAAATTATTTTTATGAAACTGTTTTTCACGGGTGTGGGTATTATTTTCAAAACAATAATTGTGTTGTCAACAAGAAGTAATAAGAATATTTTAAAGTAGCTATATTTTCTAGGATTACTAAACAAATTTTTTGGAATTAATTCTGAAATATATACACCATTTTTGCTCCTGGTTATGTTCTACGGATCAAAATCATGGAATATATGATTCAGAAAATGGCCATAAGCTTTGAAGGAAAAGATTTAATTAACTCTTTGAATAGTAGAATAACATAAACATTATTTCTACAAAATAAAATTCTAAAATAAAGATCGAAATCCCATGTGCTGGTCACTACCTAAATTGGAAAATTCTGCGATAATAGTTTCCTTTACGGAAATTATTATAGCAATAAGTTTACTTTGAGACAAATAAATATATTTAAATACTCGCCACATGCGGAAACTATTCCTATCTATATATTATTTCCTTCACGGGAAATATCACAGTGATAGGGTTAATTATTATGTTGACAGCAATCCTGCACGGAAACTATTACTATAATAGTTTCCTAAACTAAAATTTACGAAAAAAGTCAATAATCAATCTAACGTAGATTAGTTATAACAGAAAAAAGATATCTGGTCTTTAGTCCGGCCGATTCTCACACCATTAAGAGGCACCTCCTATCTTTCGAAAACAATTTTATTTTACTTAGTTATGAGTCAGGTAAAGGAAATTATAAAGATTCTTTTATATATATTTTCATTTTCAGTTATTAATAATTAAATTTAATTTTTAATTTTTATTTATTCAACATTTTATTTCACTAAAACATTTAATTTTGTGCTTTAATTTAAATATTGTATATAATATATAGAAATTGCAATTTATTAATTAGTTATTTATTTTTTCTTTGTCTTTTCTTGTTGTATTAGATATTTATATATTTTTTTTTTATTTTCTGGCATTGCTTATGTGTTACATTCACGTCTTTATTTATTGTATTTTAGTTGTTAGTCGAATAATTTGTTGAATATTTAAGTTGATTTAAGTTTAATGAACATAGTTAATTTTGCATAAAATTTGTTGTATTTAAATGTAAGTTTCTGCAAATATATAGATTTTTAATTAAATTTGTTGTTGTACTTGCTTTATTTTTATGATAAATAACAATGAATGTACATAATATTAATAAACATTATTTATATTTTCGAATTATAATAATTGTAAGTAAACATTTAAGTTCAATAACTAATTTATTAACAATATATTTATTACATTTACTTTTTTTGTAATATTCTAATCTTTTGTAATTTTTTTTAAAGTCATACATAGTTGTAAAAGTATCTAAGCATAGGCTGTTTCTTGTTTTTTTTTTTTGTATTTTGTGTTTTGATGATTGAAATTGTTTTCATAATTTTAGTTTTTTGAAACCGGGTATCGATATTTTTAGGGTTTTCTTTACTGATATGATTTGGATTTTTAAATTTAGGCTAAAAATTTGATTTTTTTCATTATTTCTTTTTTGGAAAATTTTATATTTAAATAAAAGATTAAACTTAAAATTATATATTTTTTTTTTAATTTAATTAATTTTAATTTTAAGGATATATGGATTTCTTTTTAAATTTGGTTTTTTTTTAAGTAAATATCACGCTTCTCTGGTATTAATATATTACCGTCTTATAATAATAATATTTATAATAATTTTTTTACATGGATTAATACTACATTTAAAATTAATAATAAAGGATTTTCTTCTTTTGCTTTTTTAAGCTTTAATTGCTGTAAATAGAAACAAGAATTAAAAATACAATAATTAATAGATTTATTAATATAAAATTTACTATAAATATATTAAATAATAAAATGAAAGTACAAAAAGTATTAATAAAAATTAAATAGAGTGTTTATTATATGATAAAATATCGAATTAAATTAAAAAAAAAAAAAAAAAATGATCAAAATTTTCGTTTGATTAGGAACTTTTATTTTATTATTAATTTTTTCTGAAAACAAAGATTTTGTTTAAATTAAGTATCTTAAATTAAAAATTTAAAACAGTCGCTTTAAAATTAAAATTAATGTCAATTTTTTAACATTCAAACCCGGCGTAGTGTTTGTATTATTAAATTTCGGTATTATTAAGAAGTAAAATTAAATATTTATTATTATTATTATTATTGAATTGACCATAATTTAAATTATGTCCAATTTGGTAAGCACTATCTGCAGAGGCTTTCGGCTAAAATTAAATATTTAATTTACAACATTAAATTGATTACTTAAGTTTAATTATATGAGGTGTTGTCATACAGAATATTGCTTCAAGATGATATAATTTTGTATCAAGATGATATAATCTGGTTGAAAGGCAGGCGCTCAACCTACTGCGCCTCCCAGCACTAATAGTTTTAATAATTTTTTTATGTTTTTTGTTTTTAATGAGTCCTTACTTATTTTGTAGTTAAAATGCAATAATATCTTATTTTATATATAATACACAAGATGAACGACGTGGTGAGTAAAAACGCAAGAATGCTGAACAGTAAATTACACCACAAACATATTGAAATTTTAGGAAGTTCTTGGTGGTGAATACTTAAAAAATTTAGAATAGTTGCACCAAGTAGTGACAGTTATTTCCGAGTTGAGCGACATCTATACTCTGAAATAACTTTCAATCTTATTTAAACTTCTAGAAAAAAGTACAAAAACGAAAACACAAACAAAAATTGAAAACAAAACGGAAAAACAAAAATCAGATCATTCTTCAAAATTTATATAACAAATGTTTGTTCATTTGTTTCTGCTATTTAAAAAAAATATAGTCATTCGCTAAATTTCAGTAATATTTGTGACTATAACCGTTTTATGACTATAGGCGTAGTAAAAAAAAATTTCATCTTTATAAAAAAAAAAATCCAATAAACCTTTCGTATAATCATTTTAAACTTTATTTTATTCATAAATAGCAATTCTGTTATGTAACCACAAAGTATACATATTTGTAATGAAGAACAGAAAAAGGCAATATAAATCAGTTTAATAAAATAATTCACTTTTGATTTTTTTTTTGTTTTATTGAAAAAATTGGCGTTATATTTTAATGTGACTATAAGCCACATCGATTGTATGAACTTATGAAGATTATTACTTTCTTAAAAAAAAATTGTTGACTAAAACAGAATTGTGACTACAAACGTTTCTGACTATAAACGAATTAAAATACATACAAAAATATTAAAAAAGGTGATAACAGTAAAATTATTGACTAAAAGCGAATTGTTTCTATAACCAGTAATGATTATAACCGGCTTTTACTGTAATTAATGTGAGATTAATAGAGATAAAATTTCTTTTTCATAGTACATATTAAGATTAGAGAGATTTAAGGATAGGCTAATAGCAGAAAAAAGTTAAACAGTTCCAATACTATGACAAAATACTAATAATAGAAAAATACATTTATACAAAATTTATACAAACAAAAATTTAATTAATAATACAGAAACATAACCACAATTTAAATTATGTAAAAAACTATATATTTTTTTTTCTGAGGCGATCTATCATGGATTTGTTATGAATGCAAGACAAAAATAGGTGGTTTTAGTTGGTTTAATGCCTGCACTACCATTGTTGGTTTGTGCGCGCGAGTTACGTCTAAGCAACTCTAACCGACTTAACGGTTCTTGATTTGAAATCGATTTCAACAGACTCTGTAAGTAGACATTTCCATAATTATAAAATCTGAAATCGTATACAATTATTACGATAACTATTTCGTAATCTCAATACAATTTTTATTCAATGTCAATAACCACTTGACTTCTATTTTTACAAGTCAAATATTTCAATACAATTTTATTTAATGTCAATAACCATTTGACTGTTGTTTTTAAAAAAAAAGTCAAAATAAAACAAAAACAAAAAATGCATTATTAATAAATTACCTAAGACATTTTTTCGTTCAATAAGCTATTTTCGAAAACAATGTGAAATACTTTTTAATTGTCTAATTTTAAAAGGTTATTATTCTTTGGTAACAAGAAACCTGTTTTTTCTTTTTTAGAAATTATATGAAATGCAATAAATTATGTACTTTATGTTTGTTTGTTATTTATTTATTTACTTGTTTAACACAAACAGTTTACAAAGAGAGAGAAAAAAAGCTTATTAACAGGGAATTTATACAATCCAACAGTTTAACTTAAAATTAAGAATAACAAATTAATATAGTAATACTAAAGTTTAAAATTTTAAAACCATACACAAATTGTTTACAAAAAGTTTAACAATGATTAAAACAAAACATAAATTATATCTTAGTTAAGATAAAGACGTTGTTTTAGTAGGTGTTTAGACATTGAAAAGTGTATGTGCCGTTTATATTTGTTTCCCATCATTAGCATCCTATGAATTGGCTCAAACATCCCGTAGTTCGTTCTATGAAAAGAAAGGGAAAAAAGATTGGTTGATCGAAAACGGGGATTATCAATAATAACGATTTCATTTGAAATTAAAGACGATGTTATATTTAATTTTACTTTAGTAATAAAAATAACATCTTCAATTTCACGTCTTAGTTGCAATGAATTCATTTGAAGAAGTTTGAGTCTATGTTCATAAAGGGGTAATAATAATGGGTCAGACCATGGAAGAAAACGTAAGGCAAACCTTAAGAAATTTCTTTGAATAGATTCAATTCTAAGTTTGTGTACCTCATCAAAAGGAGACCAAACTTTACTAGCGTATTCTAAATTTGGTCGTATGAGACAAGTATATATAGATTTTATGATATACGGATCAGTAAATTCTTTCGACCATCGCTTAACAAAGCCTAACATTGAGTTGGCTTTATTGATGATATGTGTATAGTGAATTTTAAATTTCAACTTATCATCACAAAATACACCTAAATCTTTGATGGATTGAACTCTTGTTAAGGATTCACCATTAAGTGTGTAGTTATACTTAAACGGATGAGAACGGCGAGTGTATGTAATTAGAGCACATTTATTAATGTTTAGTATAAGATTATTTCGAGTGCACCAAGTGAAAAAATTATCGAGGTTTTTTTGAAACAAAACTGAATCATGTTTGTTTTTTATTTTTTTGGAAATTTTCATATCGTCTGCGTAAATTAGTAATTCACCATTACTAATTATAGATGCTACATCGTTGATTGCAATAATGAAAAAAAGTGGACCTAAACGGCTACCTTGAGGAACTCCAGAGTTAGCCATAAATGATTTAGACGTCTCAGATCTGAATATTACGCTGTAACTTCTATTTGTCAGATATGAGTTTTAAAAAGAAATGTGGAAAACCTAATTTTTTAAGTTTAAATAAAATGGTACTGTGAGGTAGAAAGTCAATGGCTTTAATAAAATCGGTGTATACCACATCAGTCTGGTAGCCTTCTTCCATATTTTTAATAAAAACTGATATTAATTCAATGAGATTAGTTACCGTGGATTTCTTTTTTATAAAACCATACTGGTTTGAGATTAGAAATTCAGTACAATGAATCAATTCAGTATGTAGAATCAAATACAATTAATTCATAAATTTTAGGAATTGCAGATAACTTAGCTATAAGCCGATAGTTAATGATATCATTTTTAGAATTTTTTTTATGAATTGGTCTTACAAAAGCTTTTTTCCATATATTAGGAAAGAGTCCTGAGGAAATTGAAAAATTAAAAAGGAATGATAGTGGAGCGGCAAGTGAACTAGAACATTTTTTTAGAAGAATTTCTGGTACGCCATCTGGCCCAGAAAAAGTGTTCTTGTCAAGTTTATTTCGGTATTTAATTATGATATCATCATCAATAATAATATGTGTTAGCGAAGTTTTTGGATAATTATCAAGATAATCATCGTCTCCGAGGTTTGGCGCAAACGCAACTGTAGAAAAAATCAACTGACAAAAAATCATGAAAATATTCTGAGATTATTTTAGAATTAGTACTTCTATTCCCATTAAATTTCATAATGTTAGGAAACTAATCACATTTTCTTTTGGTGTTAACAAATTTCCAGAAAGCTTTAGGGTTATTCTTTATCTGCAACGACATATCAATAACATAATTGTCACACAGAGATTTTGCTGCTAAATTAAACTGTTCAAAAAGGAGTATAAAGTTATTATAATCTGTACCCTTTTTAGCATCCTATGAATTGGCTCAAACATCCCGTAGTTCGTTCTATGAAAAGAAAGGGAAAAAAGATTGGTTGATCGAAAACGGGGATTATCAATAATAACGATTTCATTTGAAATTAAAGACGATGTTATATTTAATTTTACTTTAGTAATAAAAATAACATCTTCAATTTCACGTCTTAGTTGCAATGAATTCATTTGAAGAAGTTTGAGTCTATGTTCATAAGGGGGTAATAATAATGGGTCAGACCATGGAAGAAAACGTAAGGCAAACCTTAAGAAATTTCTTTGAATAGATTCAATTCTAAGTTTGTGTACCTCATCAAAAGGAGACCAAACTTTACTAGCGTATTCTAAATTTGGTCGTATGAGACAAGTATATATAGATTTTATGATATACGGATCAGTAAATTCTTTCGACCATCGCTTAACAAAGCCTAACATTGAGTTGGCTTTATTGATGATATGTGTATAGTGAATTTTAAATTTCAACTTATCATCACAAAATACACCTAAATCTTTGATGGATTGAACTCTTGTTAAGGATTCACCATTAAGTGTGTAGTTATACTTAAACGGATGAGAACGGCGAGTGTATGTAATTAGAGCACATTTATTAATGTTTAGTATAAGATTATTTCGAGTGCACCAAGTGAAAAAATTATCGAGGTTTTTTTGAAACGAAACTGAATCATGTTTGTTTTTTATTTTTTTGGAAATTTTCATATCGTCTGCGTAAATTAGTAATTCACTATTACTAATTATAGATGCTACATCGTTGATTGCAATAATGAAAAGAAGTGGACCTAAACGGCTACCTTGAGGAACTCCAGAGTTAGCCATAAATGATTTAGACGTCTCAGATCTGAATATTACGCTGTAACTTCTATTTGTCAGATATGAGTTTTAAAAAGAAATGTGGAAAACCTAATTTTTTAAGTTTAAATAAAATGGTACTGTGAGGTAGAAAGTCAATGGCTTTAATAAAATCGGTGTATACCACATCAGTCTGGTAGCCTTCTTCCATATTTTTAATAAAAACTGATATTAATTCAATGAGATTAGTTACCGTGGATTTCTTTTTTATAAAACCATACTGGTTTGAGATTAGAAATTCAGTACAATGAATCAATTCAGTATGTAGAATCAAATACAATTAATTCATAAATTTTAGGAATTGCAGATAACTTAGCTATAAGCCGATAGTTAATGATATCATTTTTAGAATTTTTTTTATGAATTGGTCTTACAAAAGCTTTTTTCCATATATTAGGAAAGAGTCCTGAGGAAATTGAAAAATTAAAAAGGAATGATAGTGGAGCGGCAAGTGAACTAGAACATTTTTTTAGAAGAATTTCTGGTACGCCATCTGGCCCAGAAAAAGTGTTCTTGTCAAGTTTATTTCGGTATTTAATTATGATATCATCATCAATAATAATATGTGTTAGCGAAGTTTTTGGATAATTATCAAGATAATCATCGTCTCCGAGGTTTGTCGCAAACGCAACTGTAGAAAAAATCAACTGACAAAAAATCATGAAAATATTCTGAGATTATTTTAGAATTAGTACTTCTATTCCCATTAAATTTCATAATGTTAGGAAACTAATCACATTTTCTTTTGGTGTTAACAAATTTCCAGAAAGCTTTAGGGTTATTCTTTATCTGCAACGACATATCAATAACATAATTGTCACACAGAGATTTTGCTGCTAAATTAAACTGTTCAAAAAGGAGTATAAAGTTATTATAATCTGTACCCTTTTTAGAAATTAGATACTTACGCCAAGCTTTATTTTTTTTATTTCGGAGTTTTCTCATTTCATGTTTGAACCACGGAAGGCTAGAATTTTGTTGCCTGTCTTTGGCGATGGGAACAAATTGTCGGAAACCATTTTGTAGGATTTCATAAAACTTATTTGTCATTATATTGAGATCTACATTGTCATATAATGTAGAGAAGTCATAAGTATATAAAAAGTTATTTAGTCCGACAAAGTTTGCTTTGCTAAAATTATAATGATAAAAATTAGCTGTGTCAGGGTTAAATGGTGCGTTAAGACAGTACGACAACCAAATGGGAGGGTGAAATTGATCAATTTTTACAAGGGGGGTTGGGCAATTAATTTGTAACATATTGTTCCAGTCAGTGGTAAAAACTAGGTCAATTTGTTTTGATTGAAAATTAGTTGTACTTGATATTTGTGGTAAATAATTAATATTAAGGCTGTCAATGAACGAGTATTCATTTTCACTTCAAAGATAGGTCAGAATCATGTATGATTCTTCGTCATGTGGTATCCATTTAATGCTTGGTAAATTAAAATCTCCGTAAAAAACTATTTCGTCAGAAGAATCAATAGTATTCGACAAAAATTCGTTACTTTTGAACATTTTTTATATACATCAATCTTAGAGTTTGGAAGAATGTAGCAACAAATTATGTATAAATTTTTAATTTTCAATTCTATTTTGACTCCTATAATTTCAAATATGTCTGTGTCTGGAATTAACACTTCACTAGCTTTTATATTATTATTCAAAGCAATCAGGACACCCCATCTTTTGGAATTATGTTTTTAGCTTGAAATATTGGAAAGTCAGAATGATTAATATTATAATCTATCTTTTTTGAAGACAATGAATGAAGGGTCAAAAAGTTCTAGGTCATTAATAGAGAGAGTAAGCCATGTTTCAGTTTATACGTATATCTCGAATTCTAGTGTTAAAGAGTTTACAATTACACTTCTAGTTTTAGAACGGAGACCTCGTACGTTTTGATAGTAGATTGATATATTACATAAGTTATATGTTGGTGAAAATGAAATAGTTTTTATAATTTTAATAGATAATTGAAATTAGGTTATTTTTATTTTGATTTTTGTTGCTTCTACAACAGCTTCCACCAAATCTTGGTAAAAAAAGAGGATAGGAAGAAAAATGCCTTTTCCACGCCTCTAGGGCACTATGAATATATACGAATGCCTTTCGGCTTAAAAAATGCTGCAGCGACATTTCAACGGCTAATGAATTTTGTTTTGAGGGAATATATAAATAAAATTTGCGTCGTTTATATGGACGATATTTTAATTTTCAGCACAACCTTAGAGGAACATCTAAATAGTATAAAAAAATTCTTAACAAATTGAGAGAACAAGTTGATAAATGCAATTTTTTCGCAAAAGAAACGGAATACTTAGGTCATATTCTCACATCGCGAAGAGTGAAAACAAACCCTCAGAAAGTGGAGAACAATACAAAATTGAAACTACCTGGAACACAAAAACAGATTAAATCATTTTTGGATGTAACCGGTTATTATTGAAAGTTTATCAGGGATTACGCTAAAATAACCCAACCTATTATGACTAAATACCTAAGAAAAAACACAAAAGTTAATGTAAATGATTCTAACTACATAAATGCCTTCAAAAACTGAAGAAAGTTTTAACTGAAGAGCCAATTTTAAAATACCCCGATTTTAGAAACAGATCAAATTAGTTACAGATGCTAGTGCTCTCGCAATAGGAGCCATTCTACAACAGGATAACCATCTGACATGCTATGCTAGAAGAACACTAAACGAACATGAATGTAACTATTCAACAACGGAAAAAGAACTTCTGGCAATAGTGTGGTCCACTAACTAATTTAGACCATATCTCTACGGCACAAATTTCGATCTGCTAACAGATCATCAGCCGCTGAAGTGGTTGTATACAAAAACAATATATAAACAATACAGGTAAATACGTTAATTCTCGCCTTTATAGATGGTTGTTGAAATTAGGAGAATATAATATAAATATTGATTATATAAAAGGGAAAGAGAACAAAGTCACGGATTTTCTCAGTAGAATTAACACTGAAACAAACGAAATAAATATTCTAGATGAGAATGACGTAGAAAGGGAATATTCTGAAAATATGTCTGATGTTTCTATGATAAATAACGAGGATGAAAATGAAATTAGAAGTATTACAGCAATACGTTCGCAAGAGGAAAACCTTAAAAATTACATCCCCATATTAGATACAGTTGTAAGCCGTTTTAAGACACAAATTATTTTAACCAACAATAAAACAACCGAAACCGAAATTAAATATAATAATAGAAAAATATATGTAAATTCTTATGATTTAGATCATAACTTATCAGATCTTAAGGAGATATATAAAACAGGGAAAAATCGGTATATACTCCGAATTAACTGAACTGATAGATTGAACTGATTACAGAATATAATAAATTGCAACAAAAAATTATTGAACTCTTTGATCATATTCCCAAAATTAAATTTGTCAAATGTTCTATTAACGCCAGGGAAATGAATAATGAAGACGATGTATATAATCAAATAAAAATTTACCATAAATTCGAAACCGGACATACCGGAGTAAATGAAAATTACAAAGGGTTGAAAAAACATATATAATAATAATAATGTCCCAACGACCAATTACCACTCCCGTACCGCGCACACGGGGAGTCTCCATTCTCATTACTATTATTATTTAGCATATGACTAGGAGTGTCGTATACAAGGTCATCACAGTGCTTGGAAGAATAAATCTTTTCTTATTAAAAGTATAGAAAGATTTTAATAAATTAAAGTATTCAGTATGTAATACTGTGACGAGCATGCACTCAATGAACTTTCATTAATTAAACTTTAATATTTATTGTTATATTTTAATTTTATTCAAAAAAGAATACAAGCACGTGATAACCCTTAATGAATAATCTGTTAGTAAGGAGAGAATTGGTTCAGGAAATGCTTAAAACAAGCATGCAAAACAAAAAAAAAAAGGGAATTAGTAACACGATTAAGGAAATTAGTAATTAGCAATAAATTGATAGAATACTAGGTAGGTAGGTAGGTAGTAGTGGCTGCCGACATTACATCGACACACTTAGACCGGTGAGGTCTATTTTGATACCACGGAAACTTTCCTCTCGCGTAGTACCCTACTCGTTGAACCAACTTGATCTTTTAACGAAGCGGCGGAGGTTTTTGATACCAGTGTTTTCAAGATTACCCAGCGAATCCAGAAAGAAGGCTCCTAAATGGGTTTTCCTTTTATGGTAGAGAGCCGGGCAGGAACAGAGTAGATGTTGGACATCATGAGTGAGTTTCATCCTCCTCCACCTCTCTACAAGTTCTGCAGAAGTCGTTTGAGGAGAGTCCCAGTCTTCTGGCATGTTTACCAATCAGACAATGACCCGTAATGACCCCTACCATAGTGCTAATGTCACACCTTTTCATGGTTAGTAGGTTAAGGGATCGCTTCAGGTTCAACATAGGCCAGATCTGCTTGGTGATATTGCAGTCTGGTCTAACTGACCATTTGAAGTTTGAAGCTTTTATTGCATCATTTCGAAGCAATAAATTACAGGTGGCAAGAGGTGCACCCAGATTGCTCCTTTCCCGAAGGAGTTCTAATATAGTGCCCTCTTTAGCAAGTAGATCTGCCATGCAGTTACCCGGAATATCACTGCGTCCTGGCACCCATCGTAATAATATGTTGAACCTATCCGCTAGTTCGTCCAAAGAACTGCGACAGGCTAACACGGTTTTTGAGTTGATGGCTACCGACTCCAGTGCTTTAATTGTATACAGATATTTCTAACAGATAATACGCTGGATCTCAGTCAGTCTGAGGCTTCTTTTATTGCCATCACCCCCGCCTGAAACACACTACAATGTCTTGGTAGGCTGAAGGATAGACTAATATTCAGGTTTTCCAAGTAGACTCCACCTCCCACTCTGTCATTCGAATTTGAACCATCAGTGTAGAGGTGTACGTGTTCCTTGTTTAGAACCGTGCTACTCCTCCAACTTTCCCCAAACGGAATATCGATTTGATATGATCTCTCAAAGAATTACCCTGTAAGAGTCAGATCTAGGTTTTCTGGAATAAATTTCTTGTATTCCATAATAGAAGAGTGGCCAATTAATTGTGGTTTCCACTGGGAATTGGCTTTTAGCCTGATTGCAGTTCTGGATGCCATTTCTTTGCCATGGATATCTAATGGTAAGAGATGAAATAGCGTATCCAGTGCCGCGGAAGGAGTTGTTCTATGTGCTCCGCTTATGCAGATGGAGGCTGATCTTTGAACTTTTACAAGGAGATTGAGGTTTGTACCAGTGTTGAGTGCCGTCCACCAAACCACGACACCGTACATTAGTACAGGCCTGACAACTGCTGTATATAGCCAGCGGACAATGTGTGGATTCATTCCCCATGTTTTTCCAATAGCTCGTTTGCAAGAGTACAGTGCTGTTGTAGCTTTCTTTACTCTTTACTGAGAGTCCACAGTTTGTAGTCCATTTAGCTAGCTGAATTAAAGCGTTTTGCATGAGGTTTCTTAGAGTGCTTAGATACTTTACAGAGACAGCGATAGCAATGTTATCCGCATAAGCAAACACTCTGCAGCCTGCCCCTTCTAGTATTAGTAATAATTCATTTACCACCAAGTTCCATAGAAGAGGAGACAAAACACCCCCCTGAGGAGTGCCTCTTCTGACAAACCTTCTTTCGTAAGCAGCACCAAGTTTAGCATTGATGACCCTGCTTGTAAGCATTTTGTTAACAAGTGCTACTAGTGCGGATTCTACTTCAAGGTTCGACAGTGTACGTGTGATTGCCTCAACGTTGACATTGTTAAAGGTTCCTTCTATGTCCATAAACGCAACTAGAGTGTACTCTTTGTAAGCCAATGATTTTTCAATAGTACTAACTAGAGAGTACAGGGCAGTATCCACCAACTTTTCCTTGTTGTACGCATGATGTGACGTTGAGAGTCGATTATTATCCATATTACATCGTATATAGATATCAATCAGTCTTTCAAGAGTCTTTAGTAAAAAAGAAGGCAGGCTAATTGGTCTGAAATCTTTAGAATAGGCGTGGGAACTTTTACCCGCTTTCAGTATGAATACTACTTTAACCTCAGACCAACACTTTGGAATGTGCCCTAGATCTAGAAAACTCTTAAAAATTGTTTTAAGCCAGGGAAAAGTAGTACTAAAGGAATGATGCAATTCAGCTGGATAGATACCATCCGGTCCTGGTGACTTGAATGGTTTGAAACTATTTATAGCCCATTGTAGTTTTGAGTTTGTTACCACTCTCTCCGATAGAGTGTTCAATAGCGCTTTGATTTATAGTAGAATGTGTATTAGAGCCGCCGGGAAAATGAGTTTCTAACAGCAGCTTCATTGTTTCTCCACTAGAAGTGGTCCATGTGCCATCTGCCTTTAAAAGGTAGCTGGGGATCGCCGAATTAGTGGATAGTATTCTACGGAGCCTTGAAGCTTCGGAGGTTTCTTCTTTGTTGCCACAGAAGATTCTTCATGAATTCTTTTTAGTCTTTTTTAGTACAGCTTTAAACGCTTTAAGGGAATCTTTATATAGTTTCCAGTCTTGAGCATCTCTAGTACTTTTTGCGAAATTAAACCTCCTTCTACTAGTTTACCGAAGGATTTTTATTTCCTCGCTCCACCACGGTGGTCTAGTTTTAGCTTTAGACCTCCCTGTGGGGCAGGAGACGGAAAGAGCCTTATTGTAGGCTCTTCTCACAGAACTTCCTGCCTGATACTATTCACAAAGGTAGGTTCTCTACCGTTGTTGCATATAATGAGGTGGTTATTTAATAAGTAATCAAAAAATAGCTCACCTCTATAATTAGTGTCCGTGCTTCCCCAGATTTCGTGATAAGCATTAGCATCACATCCAAGGTTGAGCCCCGTTCTAGATCTTTCTGCTTCCTGTACCGCACTACCCAAATTTCTCGAAGGTAGTGGTCCTTGGTCATCATGAGCCAGATTAGGTGAGATTAACCAGTAATTGACTTTGCCAAGCTCTAGATTAACCACAACCGTATCTGGATCGCTGTAGCTAGGGAGCAGAAATACGTCAATGTTATTTTTCGCTAAGATACACGATCTGGGTTTACCTTTATCTTTAAAATAAATTAGCTTATAATTTGGCGCCCTTAGTCCTTGAATCAGGTTGCAATTAACCCATGGTTCTTGGATAAGGACTATATCCTCTCCATCCTTTGCCAGGCGGATAATAAGACCGGCTGATGCCGTTTTCGAGTGATGGAAGTTGATCTGCAAGAAACGTAGCATGGCACTACATCAGCAGATCTTCTTCCTCATTAGGTATGGTGGCATCGCTGTCCTCTGAATATAACAAGGTATCCTCGTCCACACAGAGAGTCGCGATGTCGTCATTTTCCTCTATCTCTTGGTCTTATGAAGTTTCCTTCACGTCCTGAAGAGCTATAGCCTTTCCCGGCTGGATTTCGATATTGGCCGCTATTTGTTGGGCAGAACAAACGGCCTTTGTTATGTTAGTTGCGCTACAAGTTTGTGTTGAAGCACTCTGCCCCATTGCTTCATCACTCTTGTAGACTTTCAGAGTAATCGTTCCGAAGCCAAAACCAATAACCTCATTAGATTTAGTTATGGGTGCCAGACAGTCCTTGTTTAACACCAGCATAATATGTCTGGACCCATCCTTGGCCTCGTCAAACTTACCTATCTTCCAGTTTCAGTTGGAAGTTTGGGGTTACTAAGTTTTAGCATTCGAAGGACACTCTTTTGATCGGACGGTATAGCAGGTATTCAAGCTCTAGCTCTTGGTTGCTCAGGGGTCTGGTCCTTGCTAACGACTTCGAGCTCAGCACCTGGCCAAACTTCACCTAATTTGGCGATAGCAATCTTGTAGAGGAACAAAGATCTTTCGTCCCCACACGCTATTAACTTTACTCTTTTGTGATACCAGCCCACCTCCGAACAAACTGGCGCATCACCTGGATTCACTTCCAACACCTGAAAGAAGACCCCGCTCAAAGCAAGTACGACCTTCTTCCAGTTGTCACAGTAGATTTCACCATCATCCGCATTCCTATTGATGACGTCTACTACTAGGTGCTCTTTCAGTACCTCGTTAAAAGGTTTCGTAACAGGTATTGCCGAGAGTTTGTTCAGATTTTTGAAAACAGACTTATCTTCGAATTCGAATCCGAACTCTCCCTCGACTTTACCCTTTTGGGTGTGGAATTACTCGAAGTTTCCTCCTGAGATTTCTGCCTACTGAGATTTCTTCGGTCATGCGTGCCGTTTACGTGACCGAAGAAATTGTGGGAATTTTATTTTGAAGCCCTTCTCCACTTAGGCTAGAAGTTAGTTCTTTTTTTTTATTAGTAATATTATCCATAATTTGGACACACGAGTAAGCGAAGAAAATAATGTCCACCTATGCAGAGATTCGCATACATAGGTAAGACTATATAATCCGGAGGTCACCAGGTATCCGGATACACCGTTCGCGACTGAGCTATTTTTGACATGGGCTCCCAGCCTGGTCGATTGTCAGCACGGTTCATATAACACCTTAATCCAACCCAATGATTATCCTTTGGTTTCTGGTCTCCCTAGGGACATGTCTTTGATCATGATTAAAAAAAAAACAAAAATAAACCAAGTTTAGAGCCAGCCTGAGAGTCATTGACCGTACTCAGCTTTCACGCCACGGCAAGGCAGATAATCAAGTGAAAGGATAGAACACTAAAAGCAGAAAGAAAAATAAAATCCATAAACGGAAAAACGGTTAAGAATCTATTAACTTTGATTTGCCTTCCAACATGTCAAGGAAAACCAAAGAACAAAAATCAATAAGCAATATGCAATTAGTCAAAGACACAAAAATAAAAAGAATAATAATAAAAATTAACTTAATTTATATACACTTATGTATACATGTTAAAAGTATGAAATACTACTGATTCATCGTAAACAACTACGTATACTACATGTATTACATGTCCTTCAAAAACTTATGACCTGTTTGAATAAAGCAGACTCTTTAGTTTGGACTTACTAATGTGAAAATCGAAGACATTAGAGCTATTGTTTACGTTACGCAACATTCTTGTAATTGGCTCATTCTTTCCATAATCTGTGCGATGAAACTTTAAACGAAAGAGGGCAGAATGCCTAAGAGAAAGTTGATATTGAAGTGTATGTGTTCTAAAATACCAACCGACTCAACTGCACCTGAGAGAATTTGGTGTACAAATATAATATCAGCCACTTCACGACGATTAAAGAGACTTTGCAGACCTAGAAGTTTAAGGCAGTCTCTGTAAGGGGGTAAGTTATATGGGTCTGTCCATGAAATACCACGAAGAGCGAAACGAACGAATCTACGTTGAACAGATTCAATCCTGTCTATGTGAACTTGATGAAAAGGTGACCATATCTGAGACGCGTATTAAAGTAATGGTCTTACCATAGTCAAATATAAAGCTCTGGTGACATATGGGTTGGAAAATTCTTTTGACCATCTCTTGATAAACCCAAGAGCTGAATTAGCTCTGCTGACAATATTATCTATATGAGATCTGAAATTTAGTTCGGTGTCTAATAGAATACCTAAGTCTTTTGTGGATGTGACATTAGAGATAATAACGCCGTTAATACTTTAATAACGCGGTGATATTACCGTTTTATATTCACGCGGAGATGAAATTTGCTTAAATATTTTCATATCGTGAGCGTACACTAGAATGTGAGAATTTTTTATAATATTATGTACATCGTTTGTGGGACACCCGATTTAGCAGTGAAGGGATCTGAAACATTAAACCTAAAACGGACGTGATACACTCTGTTGCATAGATATGAACTCATCCAATCTATAATGAGAGGTGGAAATCCTAGAGCACGAAGTTTGAATAAAATGACACTATGGGACAGTTTATCGAAAGCCTGACTAAAGTCGGTAGCAATCGAATCCACATCCTTTTCCATGGAGTTGAGACTAAAAGAGACTAATTCGGTTAGATTAGTAGTAGTGGATTTCCCTTTAAGGAATCCAAGTTGAAAACAGGATAATAATGGCTTACAATGATTAAAGAGGGAGTCGTATACAATACTCTCGAAAAGTGTTGGAATACAAAATAATTTGGCAATGGGCCTATAGTTATTTATTTCAGCCTTACTTCCTTTTTTATGGATCGGAGTTATGAAAGAAGTTTTCCATATACTCGGAAAAATTCCTTAAGAGAGGGACATTTGAAAAAGCCTGGTCAATTCATTTTTTTAGAACTATGGGAGGTAAACCATCAGGACTGGAAGAGTAATCATCCTTTAATTTGTTAATTTTGTAATGAACATCTTCATAATCGATATTGATCGACATTAGTGTGATTTGAGGAGAGTCACTTAGATAACTGAAATAGTCAGAGTCGGGCACGAAATTATTATCAGTGAAAGCTTGATAAAGACGTTTGCAAACAGGTTTGATATAACCTTGGAATCGTTAACGGAATTATTTGCGTATTTGAAACCCATAGGATAGCCATCCGATTTCTTGAGTTAATAAAATGCCAAAACCATTTAGGATCTGATATTAAATCAAATTGAATTTTGACTATGTACTCATCGTAAAGACTTGTACATAGTTCAGAAAATTCGGAGAATGCATTAAAATATCGATTATAATCAATTGGATCTCTTGACGATAGAAATTTTTTCCATAATTTATTTCTTCGATTACGTAGGGTTGGAAGATGTTTATTATACCAGGGCGGAGCCGAGGACAAATTTTTTTGAATTGATATTAGAACACACCGCGTGAGGCAGTTAAATAATATAGAGTACAAATTACTAATTGAGCTACTTAAATCAAGATTATTTGAAAGGATTGTACTGAAATCAATTTGAGATAATAATTCGTTTAGTCTGTCAAAATCGGCACTACGAAAATTGAATTTGTAGGTATTTTTAGAATCTACATTATCATTACCATTCTCAAAAGAAAAAGACAGAGATATAGGAGGATGGTATAGATCGATTTTAGAAAGAGTGTGTTCACTAGTCTCTACCAGACAGTTGTTTGCGTTACTTGAGAAAATTAGATCCAGTTGTCTATTTAAATTATTTTTTACCCAACTGATCGCTGCTGAAGGCCACAATCAGTAAGTCTGCTGACAAAAACCGTTTCTTTTAAAGATGACACATTAGACGCAATATAATGTGTTTCATCTTCTGATTGGGTCCACTGTAAATCAGGTAGATTGAAATCACCAAAAACAATAATGTCATCGAGACCATAGGAACCTCTAAAATACATCTATGGGGCTGGCGGGGCGGACGTAAAAGCACACAAAGTAAATACTCTTACGCTCCAATCTCATTTTGACAGAGATGACTTCTATATCATCTGTATTTGGAATCTGAAACAAGGAGCAATCGTACTCACATGGACTTGCAATTAAAACTCCACGGCCCACAGCATCACAAACGGAATCCACATCCTTTCTAAAGACATTAAAATTACATTAAGAAAAGTACTCAGTAATCAAGAAGCTATTGCATAAATTGGTTCCAGTTAAGATAAACTCATCGAAAGGTAGTTTTTGAGAGCTTAAAAATACATCAGGAGCCTTAGAACGAAGTCCCCTTACATTTTGATAATAAAGGGACTAGCATTTCAGTGTTTTGAGTTATTAAGACTTCCAATTGGCGGCAATACTGCTGTATTCGCTTTTGACCTTTGACCAAAGGTGTTACTGGGCCATATTGATGGAAATAATAGTAAGTTAATAGAATCAGGAACATACATTTTAAAAGAAGCGACGCTACTATTGGCTCTAGAAATTTTTTTGCATTTTATCAAATTTAAATTATCACTAATGTTGTCTGATAAAAATTAGTTTTTAGCAAAATCAATACCTTGTTGCGGTGTTGAGGCATGATGCAACCTTGAGATAAATACGACGCGTGATGGAGGGACTGATACTAGCGAAGGAATATGGAATGAAGAAGAATTAGTATTATTATTATTAAAGTTCAGTTCATTTGAGTGTAAAGAGGTGTCGTGATTAGAAAAGGAGGGTAGGAGAGGAGGTAATAATTCGCCAGCTTGAGTTACAACTGGGTGTGCCGCATCAAGTTCACGTAATGCCTCAAGTAAGGAAGTTGTTTGAACTGAAGTCGAAGAAGGGACTCTCAAAGTTTTTTTAACTTCATTTAATTTTTTTAGGTTTTTAGAAATGTTATCCACGTTATGATATAGGTTTCCAAAGTTGAGACTGAATTCAGCTCAAAGTTTTATCATTATTTTTCAATATAACTAGAACTCTGTCAATTTTACTATCTATAACGCTGCTTAGTTGTGAAAATTTTTCATTATAAGACTTGTACAAATCATCCGTAACAGCGATTGCTTCGTTTTGGTCAATCAAAGATTTATTGATTTTCGAACTTTTGTCGTCAATATTATCAAATTTAATATTGATGCCGCCAATTGCGTTAAAGATTAGGTCGAAACTACCTAACTTACTAAAAATTTTATTAAAATTATTATTGAAGTCATTTCTATGTTTTTCAAACATATCATTCATTTTTGAAAATAGCTCATTATTTTCAGTAAGAATTTCTTTGAACATGAAAATTGTTTTATTCACTTTAGAACAATCATGACAGTTTATGTCACTAAGATTCCAAGTAGATTTCAAACACGCACACGCCGGATGAAACTTTTTACCGCAATCTCCATAGCACGATATCCAAATTCTGCTCAGGTCTCTTACATTACAAGTTAGAGAAGCACAAGATGTCATATTCACAAGAAATTATAAAATAAATATACTACCCTAACTTAAAAATTTTGATCCAAAAATTTATTAATAATTGCGACGCTTATAATCGTATGTATGATAGGAACCCCATTAGGAATAAATTCAAATTTACTGAAACTCCTAGGGACATAAAAAAAATTGTCCATATGGATATTTATACTAATTCAGAAACAAATTTCCTCACATGCCTCGATAGATTTTCTAAACTTGCCACAGCCTTCTACCTTACAGATAGGACTAATCAAACTATTATAGAACAAGTACCTTCAAAAAACTTATTACTGATAACGAATTTAAAAGTATAAATATTGAAGACTATTTACGAAAAGAGGGTATAGAGCTCCATTTAGTGAAATCAAATAATCACACTGGGAATTATGACATTGAACGTTTACACAATACCCTTAGTGAAACCTTCAGAGCTTTGGGCATTTAAAACAAAGAACTTAATATCCTTGAGAAAATGTGCACAGCAATTGAATGGTACAACAATAGTTACCATTCTACTATTAAGGAAAAACCTATGAATATACAAGAAGGAAAGTGTAACAAAATTATGGTTTACAATAATATACGTCAGGAGAAAATTAGATATATACACAACCGTAATAGGAACCGGGAAAAATATGTCGAAAATAGAAGTGAAGGATACATAAGAAATCATAAGAGCGTTAGGCATAAGGAACAACCTAAATTTATTAAAAGCACTTTACAAAACGTATATAGTTCAAATATTAAGAGAAAATCTAAATTTTTAGGTGAAATGGATCATCAAAATATTAGTGACACTAACACTTATAAGAACAGCCCAGGCTCATATCACAATTGAAGAGGTGAAGTCAGATTTAGGATATTCTGAAATAAAATTAGAAGACGTTCAGGTAGTATAATCCTATGACACTATACTACATATAGTAAACCGTAAGGAAATTGAGGGAATCGTAAACAATTAAACAAGGAATTAATGTTTGAATCAAAAGTAATTATAAAATACTAAAATAAAACTTTTTATTATGAGAACAATAAAGAAAATGTTGATATGAAAATGATTAAAATGAAAATATTTTTGAAAATAATGTGAAAGAATCTAAGCAAAGTTTTGCCATACTAAATTATTTGGAAAAATATGAAAATGATAACATAAATTTAATGTTTAATGATATAATTTATAAGCAAATTGAAAATATTAAAGAAATTAAAGAAATAAAATAGGAAAACAATAATTTTTATATATATATTTAAGCATATTAACATTTATCTCATTAATAGTATTTATACTGATTGTTGTATTAATTTATTTTCGCAAAAGGCTGTCGATAATTAATAAACTGACTCAGGAGAGTCTTAAATTAAAGAAGTGAGGAGTTACGTCTAAGTTGGTAACTTCAACCGATTTAACGGTTCTTGAATTGAAATCGATTTCAACAGACTTAGTAAATAGACATTTCCATAATTATAAAATCAGAAATCGTATGCAATTATTACGATAACTATTTCGTAATAATATTTCAATACAAATTTTATTCAATGTCAACAACCACTTGACTTTTATTTTTAAAAGTCAAATATTTCAATAAAATTCTATTTAATGTCAATAACCATTTGACTTTTATTTTTCAAAAAAAAGTCAAAATAAAACAAAAACAAAAAATGCATTATTAATAAATTACCTAAGACATTTTTTCGTTCAATCAGCTATTTTCGAAAACAATGTGAAATACTTTTTAATTGTATAATTTGAAAAGGTTATTATTCTTTGGTAACAAGAAACCTTTTTTTTCTTTCTTAGAAATTATATGAAATACAATAAATTATGTACTTTATGTTTGTTTGTTCTTTTGAAATATAAAACTTATTTTTTTATCATGCAGAAATTTGGTTTTATAAAATGTAATAATTATGTATTCTAAATGTTGTAATAAGAAACCAAATTTTTCTTTGTAAGAAATCAATTTTTAATATATATAAATTTAGTCTTAAGATTCATCTGCAATCAAAAGGTTGATAAATCATCATGTATTAAAAAAACAAATAGGGTAATGTAGTTCCTTGGTGAAACGATGAATTACTAGGCTCTCAGAAAAGAAGAAAAAAAAAACATTTATTTTTTTGAATACAATTATAACAATATTGAACAAAACTACAAACAACAACAACTACAAACAAAATTCGAAATTCTCATTCCACAATCCACACTTGCAGCAAATATTAAATTGATGCGTGGTTTCCATATATATGTAGGAATATGAATACGTATATTATATAATTCACAAATGCTAGGACGTAATTAAAAAAAAGTGTTTACATATTCATATATATGTACCTACATAATCTTGAACAGTTATGATAGCATAGCTAATTGAAATTGAATTTTTTTATAAGTATAAAACTATTCTATCAATTTGATTCTGGATGCATCTACATATATATACGCGTACATAAACCACATTTAGATGGTACAGTATATAATATAAGTCAAACTTTTAGGCTTGCGACGTAACAAAAACTTCATATAAATTTCTGAAAAAATGTAACTTGAAGAAAAAGATATATTTGAATATATTCGGATCTAATTTTTTGAATTAGTAGAAGTATATTTTTCAACTCTTTTCAAGTTCAGTTTCACTACTTAAATACAGAAAAAAATGTCAATTTTAGAATATTTTTTCAAAATTTTTTGAACAAAAATTATTTTTTAAAAATTTTTTTAGACTATTGAAAAAAACATTGATTTTAATATTAAATTTATGAAAAATAAAAATTTTAAAAAATAGTATATCGCTGTATAAAAAAAGTGTATTGTTATTATCGGAATCCGAATCGGAATTATTGGACCCAAGTGGCAACCCTATAATAAATTATAATATACCTAATAATTGAAATAATAAAAGGAAGAGTAGGCATAAACCAAAATGAATTAAAAAAAAGTGTTTACATATAATACCTACTCATAGTCATAACTTGAAACAGTTATGATACATATAAGCAATCTTCACTTCCACAGACTAATGAATAAAATTAAAATCGGAATTGATTATAGCACAGAGAACTTATATACAGAGGCGTAAAGTCCATACAAAGAATATGTACGATTTTATTTTAAAATGTCAGAAAAAATTCAAGAAGCATAGCTCAACCAACACATACAAGTTGGTAATTTAAAAGAGAATTTTGTTTCTGTGATTCTCAAATTTTTTTGTTTTATTGATTTTACTTTTATCTGCTCTTCTTTATTCTTTTTTATGCTTTTTTTAACTTAGCCAAAGAATTCTATTAACGAGATAATGCACTTCTCCCTCTGTTTACGTAAATATAATTTTTAACAAAACAAAAACAAAAAAATATAAATTTGGTGCAAAGAGGTAACATATTAATTGATATTATTATTCATTATCATTCATATGCATATCAGTTTTTCTAGGAATATCACTTTAAATTTTAATTTAGGTAAATAAAATAATACAGCATTGCAATTAGTCTCATTGTATGATAACGTTTTGTTTGAAAATATTTTATTTTATAGAAAATTGTTTACTTAATATTGAAAGAAAATTTAAAATTTTTTGAAAAAAATAATAATGTAAAAATAAAAATTTTTAAAATATACTCTTATCGAAAGAAAATTATCCCCCTAAAAAGTAGAAAATGAAACTAGTGGAAAATTTGCACTACAAGTACCATCAAAATTATTTTTTGAGGTTTGTAATATATTTTAAAAATTCTTTGTTATATTCTTCTTGATAAACGTTTAAACCAAAAATATTTTTCATAGGTTTGTTCGTATCATGTTAAAATTTTTGACACATTTTTCAAATCAAATTCTTGCACTTCGTAAATTAAAAACTAAATAGTTGATATTTGCATACAAGAAACAACAAATTGTGAAAAATTTAAAAGCTGGTTTTCTGACGAGGTATGCCTAAATCATCGGAAACATATGCTAGAATTTTTAGTTTTAGTTTTATTAAGAAAAAATTCTACATGGCTTACCGAGATATTAAATAAAGAAGAGTTCAATCAGAAAAAAAACGCAAGAATAAAAAGAAAATCTGTAGCAATAGAAACAAGTAGTAATAGAAAGTTAAAAGTTATTAAAACTTAAACAAAAAAACAAGACACAATATAAATTAAAAGAAAAAAATCCAAATCCATTCGTTTCAAAAAACCATAAAATTTTACTATATTATATAATAAGACTTCAAAAAAGCAACTGCCCTTTTCAGGGCTACCATATATTTATTAAAGAGTATTATTTAAAAATTGTACATGAGATAGTATATTATTAAGATTACTTTTTACTGAATATAAATATTTATTTTACAGATATAAAAATTTAAATAGTTAATTCAACATTGATAAATAAAATTCTTATTACTTTTGAATTAACCATTTAAAATTATATATCTGTAAAATAAAATCATTTCTGTGTTTGCAGTTTTATTACTTTATTAAAATATATTTATTTTACTGCCGACTATTGGTACGACTCGTGGAAAAATTTAATTAAAAACCACTACTGTGCAATTGAATAGTGGTAACTATAGTCATTATTTTTCTATGATATAATATTCCATTTCAATTCAATTATTTCTCAGTTCTTGTGATCTGTATTTTTATTTTGGCATCATTACAAATTTTAATACTTAATAGATATAGAACTACGCATCAGAACAAAATTTTGTGTTGTTCTTTTTTTTTTAAATTCATAATCGCAATGGCTCTATGTGTATGGCTATATGAATATGATTATCAATGCCTCTATAATCTATATTTAAAAAACCTCGAAACTTATTTTTGTTTCGTTAAAAAAAGATTTTATTTGTATGGAAAATCTTCGTAAATATTCGTTTTTCCATACAAATAAAATCCCTTTCTCACGAAGTAAAAATTAGTTTCGAGGCTTTTTAAATATAGATTATAGAGACATTGATAATCATATTCATATAATCAAAATCATATGTAACAAAAAAAAAAATTTTTTGGTTAGTGTCCTTTTTGTTTAAATTCGTCAATTCATAATAATGATTAAAAAAAACAAAAAAAAAAAAATCTCCATCGTTGCTTTATATACGACGTAAAAATAAATTTTTTTGTTAGTGTCCTTTTTGTTTAAATTCGTCAATTCATAATAATGATTAAAAAAAAAAAAAAAAAAATTCCAACGCTGCTCTATATTCGACATACACCTTACTTCTACAATATATCAGCAACAACTGCAACTGATAATGAAAATAAAGGTATTTTTTTCTTCTCTCAAATTTAGTCTATTTTCTATCTTTTTGCAAAGAATATCCATAATAAGAAGGTTCACTGGAATAAAATTTTATAATTTGTCAATGTGTTGGTCACCATTTTTCCAGTCGATTTCCAATATTGTAAGAAATAGATAGTCATAAGAATTTAATTTGTGAGAGAGAGATAAAAATTCAAAATACAAAGTGGAAAAAAAATGAATCAACAATTTTTTTGTATGAAAGAAATATTGTCTTTATTTTTAGTTAGTTAGTTTAATTCCAAATTAAAATTTGTTTTAGCACCGCACACCAAACACTTAACAAGTTGATGTTTTCTCAATTTCGAAACATTTTAAAAAAATTGTGTATAGAATAGTTTTTATAAAAACTTTTTTTAAGCGTTAGAGTTGATTTCTTTTTAAATATAACATACACTGCTTAATTTTCATAATCTGCATTTTTTTTTCTAAGTACTTATATATACTAATTTTTTTTTAAAAATGCATATCAATAAAAAATATTATTTATTCAAATTTGATATGTTCATATTATTAATATTCAACTTTGTTACCTATTTATAAAATTAACAGGTACCTAAATGCATTATATTACTTATAATATAATATGTATTTTTAGTTCATTGATGATTAAAATGCACAATTTAATTTTTCTGAAACTAAAAAGGCATCGGATTATTAATAAAAAAACAAACCGCTTGATATTCTTTTTAACTACCTATTTCAATACCTGAAAAACTGTGTATATTGAAAATACATGAATGATAAAAAATATATTTCCCTTATAAGCCAATAAAATAAAATAATATGATATTTAAGAAATAACATATGTTTTTGAAACGAATATTTTTTATATAGGGATCTGTAAAAATTCAATCATTCAAAATTTATTTATTCTCATACCCTAATAAATTTAATACGTTTATTTTTAAAAAAATTCGTACACAAAATTTCAGACGACTGTACACATGAAAAATCTCTAGTGGGCTAAATAAATAAACAAAAATCTCCCGTGAGCTATTTAAAATTACATTGCAAAAATGAAGTGGTTTTTTAAATAGTTTATATCACACTCTTTCTTTCTCACAACTTCTTACATAAGAAAATATTTACAATAGTTCATTACTTCTTTAACTAATGGATTTTTTTTTTGTAAATGTGTTTGTGAAAATATCTTTGACTTCCAGTGAACCTTCTTATTATAGATATTCTTTGCTTTTTGTTTCATATTCATATGCATTGCACATGCATTTGTGGATTTATATATGAACGAGAAATGGAACTATTGATTTTCTTATAAAATCGTTAATTTTATCTTCATACAAAAATTTTATATGGGATTGTGCTGTTATTATAGGTACCAGTGACTGCACTTTTAGGTTCACGCAAGGTAGTGAAACAAAACAAAAGGTAGCAAATTTAGGATAAGGGTAGTAAATTTCTAAAATTATCCATACATGATTAAAATTTAAAACACATAAAATTTGGACATCCTTTTATTTAAATAATAACGAAACAATATAAAATTTAATTCTTGAACAAAATTTATCAAAAAAATTTAAGCAAAACAATATTATTTCATAAAACATAAAGATAAAATAAATATAACTAAATATTAATACATAGTAATAAAATATAACCTGTATTTCAATTTCTTAAATACATTTTGTATTTAATATACAACTAATTTTCTTATTAAAATATTTTATATTTACATATTACATAATTATTTTGTACAATTCCTATCAACGAAATGATATGAAAGGCAGTGATTCAAAATTTGGGCGGGTTGTAAACATTATTGTCATAATTACCTGATTCCCTGCATAACAAAATTGAAGATACGTTTTTAATTGTTAATTTATTCCTCTTATCTGTTTTTATATTTTTTTAATTATTTTTTTAACATTTTTTATTTATGATTTTATTAAAAAATATTTTATGTGGCAAAACTAAAATGGTTTGGGGATTAGGAGGAAAAGTAGTAGATTGGTTTGATGAGTAGTAGGGTAGTATGAAGTGCCACATGTTAGTAGATCTACTACGATAGTACTAAAGCAGCATCACTGACAGGTGCTGAACGCGCATTTTTTTTTCTTTTCAAACATATTTTTTGTTGTTCTATTTTTTATTTACTTCCAATGTTTCTGTTTCAGCAAATTTTTTTATTTTCATTTATTTTTAAATACCCGAATTTTTATTTTATTCATAAAAAAAATCTTATTTAGGAAGTTTAGGTAATCAATTTATGACTTATGTATGTACATACATACTTACATATATGGTCATAATAATTATTTTGTTTTTGCTTTTGGCTAATGAATAAATAATAATAATAATGAAAAAATAAAAAGGATAAAATAAAAAAAAGAAACTATATTTTTTTATTTTTAATTAATTTTTTTCTTGATAAATGTGAGATTGCGCCATTGGTTCATAAAACAATAGTAATAGGAGAGCAGCAGAAAACAAGCAAACTAATTCACAAAATCAGAAAAATTTTAAAATAGGAATATTTATATATTTATCTTTCTCTTTTTTGCAACCGTATACCAGACCGAGAAAGGTGATGCATTGAATGGGTTAGCAAACTTTTTTTCAGTTTTTTTGTTTATTGATATTTTTTTTATTTATACAAGAAATAAAAGGAAAGAAGTAAAAGGAAACCTCCTTTTTATATTAATTTTTTTTAATACACGTCTAACTAAAATTGATATTGAACTTTTTTCTACGTGTTAGAAGAGTCAAACATAATTTTTCAACTATTCCAATTTGGTTAGTTTTACAATAATTTGATTGGCTTTTGGTTTTTTTTTTGTAAAATGTACATGATGAAAAAAAAATTGGAAATAGAAATATCCAGCCATATAAGTACATGAATGTATTTAAAATATAATAATAATTGATAATAAATGATATAGGTATAGGTACACCAAAAACGATTAAAAAAAAAAAGTTTTTACCTATACATACCTACATCAAAACTATTAAATATTATATTAAACAATTATAATTAAGCCAATTATATGTAGGATAGGTATATAATATAATATGATATATTATTCATATATTAAACATTGAACCACTTCTGGCCTGGAATGTAAAACAAAAATCAAGTACTTAGATGATTGGATAAGTTCAAATTGTTTTTGCTTTTTGTCTTTCCAAACAGATTTTTTATTGATTATATATTATTACTAGGGGCCCCTGTTGAGTAATTATATTTCAAGTTGAAGTCAAATTTAAAGTTTTTAAAAAAACAGTAATTTACGTACTGACATAGACTTCGCATGATATAGCAGAAACCACTCGTGTTTAATAAAAAGTTTTGTGGTTAGTAAGTTTTATTTAGGACACATAAATACACGTCCCTCATATACTGCTTCGTTTCCGATATATTCCCTATAGTAAGAAGCATTTAGTGATAAAATTACTAAAAATAAAAAGTTTTGTCATTAAAGAGGTACGTATATATATACCTACATAATACGTAATTTTAATAAAAACTATATTATTACTACAAATAAAAAAAATTTAGAAACAGTTACTTAAAAAGATAAAAATGAAGAATTCAAGTGACCTACTATATCAAAATAAATTAGCTAGTCATATGAACAATTCAACTGATTTTTTTTGTTTTTGCTTTTTTATATTTTTTATTTGAGATGAATTTGTTTCTTTGTTTTTTTTTTGGCATATGTACATAGATTCATTCGCAAGTACATAATATAAAATATAATAACTGATTTATTTGTTTACTTTTGTTTATTATTTTCATAAGATCTCACTTATGCATAATGTATTTGCTGAATAATAAGATCTTATGTATACAAAATGTTCAACTGTGTGCGCATTTTTGTTTTATATATAATCTTATATATTATATATATTAGAAGTTCATTAAGGAGTAGGAGAATCGAAATAAAATAAAAAGGTGTCTACTGCGCAAGACCTTAAATGCTTGTCAATTATAATTATAGATAGCTACAAACGCATATTTTTTTTTTCCGCGAAATCATCAAAATAAAAATAAAAAATGAAGGAAAATTATTGAAAATAAAAACAAAAAAAAAAGTTTATACAAATACATATTGCAAATTAGTATGTTTTTTTTTTTAGTTTTTGTGGTACAGTTTTAACAAAAACTAAAAATAAAATAAACATGAAAAATTTAAAAATCATATTTAAATAAAATATGGCTAATTTATATAATGTTCGATGTTACCAAGTTCAGAATCAAACTCTTACAGTAATCCATAGAAAACATTTAAAGTGTTAACTACTGGACGCATCAATCACTGAATTGTTGTGCTATCATTTGTCAACATAAATATACGACACCGTCTAAATAAGTAGTTACTTAAGTTGAGCACTTACATAAAGAGAGCGAGTGTTACCAATGTGAAATTTTTTTGTATATAAAATTGAAGGGTAACAAAGTTATTTCAAATAAACGTAGGAATGTAGGATTAATTAAAACAGTGAAAAGTTTTTTCATAATTCACAAAATTGTCAAAATGTCTATATGTATTAAATTTAAATATGTAGCAATGATGAAAATAAATAATTTTTTTTGGTACACTTTAAAATAAACAAATATTTGTCCCAAATAAATTTTTCAAATTGTCAAAATAGAAAATATCAAAATTACAGAATAGAAAATTGAAAACGTTGATGAACTGAATAACTGATAAAAAAATTGGAATGATAACATTTACGCGCACATATGAAGATGAAATTGCAATTCAATGTAAACACATCCAATTGCCGCGTGATCTATTATCTCTTTTTTCTCTATGATAAGTCTATTATTCCTTTTATGAAAGAGAGTTGGTTTAGATAAGTTAAGATTTAATTTTGTGATAAAGTTTATTTGAATGAAGCGTTCCTACTAGTTATAATAATAATAATAATAAACAAATATATACAAATATTAGTTCCAAAGAACTTGTGTTTTATTTTTTATAAATATAGTTTATTTTTTATAAATAATATACATATAATTCGCGTGAGAAACCACTTGGTGTTCTTCGAGGATTCCTTTCTACCTACAGAAAAAAAATAAGATTCATATAAATTGATATGAATCAATGACGATGTTGTTATCCAGGATTTTTTAAATATAGTTACTACTCTGCATTTACACAAGCGCCTACTAGTTTTTATAAAAAATATAATATGTTCTCCAAATTTGTTTATATTCTTAAAATTGGCCTTAATAATTCAAAAATTCAAAAGGAGCGGAACTCCACATCTTAGTACAAATAGTGCCTCTTGGTCTCTTGCCTCAAGTCTGATATGAAAGTTGTGTATGAAAAAGTTGTAGGGGATGATGTAACGCATCAACACAATAAAAAAAAATTAGCGAAGTTTTTCGAGATAATCAACGTTTTTTAAAAAAATTTCAGTTTTTAAAAGCAAAATTTTAAGTTTATGCAGTTATTATTCAAAAACGGTAAGTCTGATACTCATTCAACATATACCGTTAATTAGGTGTATTAATTCTAAAAAAAAGCTTTCAAGAAGATGTTGCTCTAGTTTCAATTTCTTCTGAGCTGTAGTGGATATTCTTTAGACATAATTTTTCTAATCCGATTTTCTTTAACCCTCTGTAGCCCAGGTAAATTTAAAGATAGACCCTTCTTCTAGAACAATTTTTTTCCTAAAATACTCCAAGGAATCACCCCTTAAAAACTTTTTGCTCTAAACCGGACCACCCTGTATATGTGCATATGTATATGTATGCAGGCTCGCGCCATATGACGGTCCATATGACGGATGTGTGCACACGGGCGACCGATTTTATTCTATTTTAGGGGGCGGTAAATTCAATAATATAATTTAATATTTATTGTACCTATTTTTAATTAACATTTTGGTATTTATAAAATTTATATTTCTATTAATTTTTTATTTTTTCCGTTTGGCTACTTTTCCGTAAGAACATTGAATTTCTCGCACTATTTTATTATATACTAGCAAAGTTACCCGACGTTGTCCGGGTCGACCACAAAATGAATCGAATTTATTTCAATAAAGTTTGATTTATGAATCGAATTGAAAAAAATTGGTTTATCAAAAATATTCTAATATTTTTTTCACTACGATAAAAAAATATCAACAATACTCCAACTTAAGCTATACTTATATTAAAATTATTTCTTTGTAAACAATATTTTGGTGATCTTTCTTTGATGAAGTATAAGCAAATACGTTCCTTGCTGTTGAGGTATTCTTGAAATAAAGAAATGTTTGTTTTTTCCACAATCAATTGGAATTTGCACTTAAATGAAATTAGGATGCCAAGTTCTTATTCTTAATCTAGTACCGTAGTTTTAGCTTCTTCAAGTTTCGTAGAGGAAAAACAACTTCATTTTCATCGATAACTGTATCTATCGATTTGTACACATGGACCCCCTGGAACACTCTGCAGTATTTTCTGATTAATAAAACGAATCGTCACATTTTTGTGGCTAATTTACATAGCCACTTCACATAGTCATGTAAAAATTTTATACTGATTCCTAAATTCGAAAATACTTTTTCAGGACAATACATGTTTTTTTTATTTTTCATAGAATACCTATGAATAAATTTTCAAGTCTGTAACACAATTTTTTTTTTGAAACATTTCTGATAGAGTATGTAAGTGTAAATTTTGTAACATAATTGGTTTTTGAAATATTCCTGATACGTACGTGCTAGGAGTTGTACGGCAGCAACCCGAACCAATCCAAATTTTTTAATTCGGTAACAGTCGAATTTCTTTATTTGTGAAAGAGTATCTAAGTGTAAGTTTTTATGCCTATAACACAATTGGTTTTTGAAATAGTCCTGGGACGTACGTTCTAGGAGTTGTACGGCAGCAACCCGAACCTGTCATCTGATGGCTTTGTAAAGTACCGCGTTATTTGCATACCGGTACCATGAATAACTGTGACAAATCAGAACTCTATCTTTAAAACTGTGGGCGTGTATAGCGAACAAACAAACAAACAAATAAAAAAACAAACAAACAAACAAACAAACGAACAAACAAACAAACAAACAAACTTTCCCTTTTATAAGTATAGATTATTGGTAAATGTTGAGAAATATATACAAAATTGGTTGCTGTATTCTGTATCAAAAAGCAAAGTATCCTGTTTTTAATGTAAATTATTTAACTTTCAAGACGTTTGGTACATATATAATACTGTTTTTATCAAGACAAAATTTGGCTCTTAGAGGATCTTCAAGTTCTAAAACAAGCACTATTTCATTTCAGTAATGGAAATTTCTTAAAAGTTGTAGAAGAATACAAAATTCAAAACATTTTCAAACATATATGCCGTTATATTTAGGTGAAAAGATGCAGAACGAAATTATTATATTACTTTCAACCAAAATTAAATCAAATATATTGCTTAGAGAAACTAAATATTATTCTGTGAAATCAGTCATGTAAAACAATTAACAGTTATTATAAGATTTGTTCAATTAAATTGGAAGTTCAATCAAAATATGTGGTAGTTAGAGAACATGTTTTTTTGGTTTTTGCCCTATTACCAATTCAACCGGAGGTGAATTGATTAAGTTTCTTTTAGCCAAACTGCAAGAAATAGGTCTTGATATTTATAATATGCGTGGGCAAGGGTACGATAACGGTACCAATATGAGGGGCAAACACAATGTACAACAAAAAAAATGTTTAGATATTAACTGTCGCGCTTTTTTGTACCCTTTGCAGCACACAGCAGCAGTTAATGACGCTGCTTAAATAAACCATAAAACTATATCAGTTTTTGACATAATTAAAGAATTATATAACTTTTTATCAGGATCCACCAAGAGATGGTGTGTTTTGAACAAGAATATTACACATTTAGTTTTAAAGCCTGTATGCGATACAAGATGGGAAAGTCGTGTACAGGCTTTACGGCGTCTAAGACACCACATGGGTGAAATATACGATTCTTTATTGGGACTAATAGTACGTTTTCAAGCTCATGTTTATGGATAAACATGTTGTTTATGATAAACTGGTTGTTTACGTAGTGGTTTTCCCATACAAATTTGCTGAAAATCATAAACAAGTAGCGAGGTGTTTATATCATAAACCACTTCAAAAACATGTAACCCAACCATGAAAGTTCGATTTTTTGTCGATTTTAAATTTTTTTTTGCATGACCCTTGATTTTTTTGTCATAAATTCATTTTGTCATTTGTCAAAAAAAAACAAAAAGAAATCAAAATACCAAGAATAGATGAAATTATGTGAATTTGTGTGAAATTAGCTTAGCTTCTATTAATGATCATCAAAAAAACGAAAAATCAAGTATAAATTCTCAATTATCATTAGCACGATTAATTGGACAATCTTGTATAACTTTAATAGAAAAAAGTGAAGAAAAATTCTATGGAGTTATAGAAATGATTGAGAAATTACAAGACTTACATGGAAAGTTAACAGAAGAATTAAAACAAAGCATATATTAGAAGTTCATTAAGGAGTAGGAGAATCGAAATAAAATAAAAAGGTGTCTACTGCGCAAGACCTTAAATGCTTGTCAATTATAATTATAGATAGCTACAAACGCATATTTTTTTTTTCCGCGAAATCATCAAAATAAAAATAAAAAATGAAGGAAAATTATTGAAAATAAAAACAAAAAAAAAAGTTTATACAAATACATATTGCAAATTAGTATGTTTTTTTTTTTAGTTTTTGTGGTACAGTTTTAACAAAAACTAAAAATAAAATAAACATGAAAAATTTAAAAATTATATTTAAATAAAATATGGCTAATTTATATAATGTTCGATGTTACCAAGTTCAGAATCAAACTCTTACAGTAATCCATAGAAAACATTTAAAGTGTTAACTACTGGACGCATCAATCACTGAATTGTTGTGCTATCATTTGTCAACATAAATATACGACACCGTCTAAATAAGTAGTTACTTAAGTTGAGCACTTACATAAAGAGAGCGAGTGTTACCAATGTGAAATTTTTTTGTATATAAAATTGAAGGGTAACAAAGTTATTTCAAATAAACGTAGGAATGTAGGATTAATTAAAACAGTGAAAAGTTTTTTCATAATTCACAAAATTGTCAAAATGTCTATATGTATTAAATTTAAATATGTAGCAATGATGAAAATAAATAATTTTTTTTGGTACACTTTAAAATAAACAAATATTTGTCCCAAATAAATTTTTCAAATTGTCAAAATAGAAAATATCAAAATTACAGAATAGAAAATTGAAAACGTTGATGAACTGAATAACTGATAAAAAAATTGGAATGATAACATTTACGCGCACATATGAAGATGAAATTGCAATTCAATGTAAACACATCCAATTGCCGCGTGATCTATTATCTCTTTTTTCTCTATGATAAGTCTATTATTCCTTTTATGAAAGAGAGTTGGTTTAGATAAGTTAAGATTTAATTTTGTGATAAAGTTTATTTGAATGAAGCGTTCCTACTAGTTATAATAATAATAATAATAAACAAATATATACAAATATTAGTTCCAAAGAACTTGTGTTTTATTTTTTATAAATATAGTTTATTTTTTATAAATAATATACATATAATTCGCGTGAGAAACCACTTGGTGTTCTTCGAGGATTCCTTTCTACCTACAGAAAAAAAATAAGATTCATATAAATTGATATGAATCAATGACGATGTTGTTATCCAGGATTTTTTAAATATAGTTACTACTCTGCATTTACACAAGCGCCTACTAGTTTTTATAAAAAATATAATATGTTCTCCAAATTTGTTTATATTCTTAAAATTGGCCTTAATAATTCAAAAATTCAAAAGGAGCGGAACTCCACATCTTAGTACAAATAGTGCCTCTTGGTCTCTTGCCTCAAGTCTGATATGAAAGTTGTGTATGAAAAAGTTGTAGGGGATGATGTAACGCATCAACACAATAAAAAAAAATTAGCGAAGTTTTTCGAGATAATCAACGTTTTTTAAAAAAATTTCAGTTTTTAAAAGCAAAATTTTAAGTTTATGCAGTTATTATTCAAAAACGGTAAGTCTGATACTCATTCAACATATACCGTTAATTAGGTGTATTAATTCTAAAAAAAAGCTTTCAAGAAGATGTTGCTCTAGTTTCAATTTCTTCTGAGCTGTAGTGGATATTCTTTAGACATAATTTTTCTAATCCGATTTTCTTTAACCCTCTGTAGCCCAGGTAAATTTAAAGATAGACCCTTCTTCTAGAACAATTTTTTTCCTAAAATACTCCAAGGAATCACCCCTTAAAAACTTTTTGCTCTAAACCGGACCACCCTGTATATGTGCATATGTATATGTATGCAGGCTCGCGCCATATGACGGTCCATATGACGGATGTGTGCACACGGGCGACCGATTTTATTCTATTTTAGGGGGCGGTAAATTCAATAATATAATTTAATATTTATTGTACCTATTTTTAATTAACATTTTGGTATTTATAAAATTTATATTTCTATTAATTTTTTATTTTTTCCGTTTGGCTACTTTTCCGTAAGAACATTGAATTTCTCGCACTATTTTATTATATACTAGCAAAGTTACCCGACGTTGTCCGGGTCGACCACAAAATGAATCGAATTTATTTCAATAAAGTTTGATTTATGAATCGAATTGAAAAAAATTGGTTTATCAAAAATATTCTAATATTTTTTTCACTACGATAAAAAAATATCAACAATACTCCAACTTAAGCTATACTTATATTAAAATTATTTCTTTGTAAACAATATTTTGGTGATCTTTCTTTGATGAAGTATAAGCAAATACGTTCCTTGCTGTTGAGGTATTCTTGAAATAAAGAAATGTTTGTTTTTTCCACAATCAATTGGAATTTGCACTTAAATGAAATTAGGATGCCAAGTTCTTATTCTTAATCTAGTACCGTAGTTTTAGCTTCTTCAAGTTTCGTAGAGGAAAAACAACTTCATTTTCATCGATAACTGTATCTATCGATTTGTACACATGGACCCCCTGGAACACTCTGCAGTATTTTCTGATTAATAAAACGAATCGTCACATTTTTGTGGCTAATTTACATAGCCACTTCACATAGTCATGTAAAAATTTTATACTGATTCCTAAATTCGAAAATACTTTTTCAGGACAATACATGTTTTTTTTATTTTTCATAGAATACCTATGAATAAATTTTCAAGTCTGTAACACAATTTTTTTTTTGAAACATTTCTGATAGAGTATGTAAGTGTAAATTTTGTAACATAATTGGTTTTTGAAATATTCCTGATACGTACGTGCTAGGAGTTGTACGGCAGCAACCCGAACCAATCCAAATTTTTTAATTCGGTAACAGTCGAATTTCTTTATTTGTGAAAGAGTATCTAAGTGTAAGTTTTTATGCCTATAACACAATTGGTTTTTGAAATAGTCCTGGGACGTACGTTCTAGGAGTTGTACGGCAGCAACCCGAACCTGTCATCTGATGGCTTTGTAAAGTACCGCGTTATTTGCATACCGGTACCATGAATAACTGTGACAAATCAGAACTCTATCTTTAAAACTGTGGGCGTGTATAGCGAACAAACAAACAAACAAATAAAAAAACAAACAAACAAACAAACAAACGAACAAACAAACAAACAAACAAACTTTCCCTTTTATAAGTATAGATTATTGGTAAATGTTGAGAAATATATACAAAATTGGTTGCTGTATTCTGTATCAAAAAGCAAAGTATCCTGTTTTTAATGTAAATTATTTAACTTTCAAGACGTTTGGTACATATATAATACTGTTTTTATCAAGACAAAATTTGGCTCTTAGAGGATCTTCAAGTTCTAAAACAAGCACTATTTCATTTCAGTAATGGAAATTTCTTAAAAGTTGTAGAAGAATACAAAATTCAAAACATTTTCAAACATATATGCCGTTATATTTAGGTGAAAAGATGCAGAACGAAATTATTATATTACTTTCAACCAAAATTAAATCAAATATATTGCTTAGAGAAACTAAATATTATTCTGTGAAATCAGTCATGTAAAACAATTAACAGTTATTATAAGATTTGTTCAATTAAATTGGAAGTTCAATCAAAATATGTGGTAGTTAGAGAACATGTTTTTTTGGTTTTTGCCCTATTACCAATTCAACCGGAGGTGAATTGATTAAGTTTCTTTTAGCCAAACTGCAAGAAATAGGTCTTGATATTTATAATATGCGTGGGCAAGGGTACGATAACGGTACCAATATGAGGGGCAAACACAATGTACAACAAAAAAAATGTTTAGATATTAACTGTCGCGCTTTTTTGTACCCTTTGCAGCACACAGCAGCAGTTAATGACGCTGCTTAAATAAACCATAAAACTATATCAGTTTTTGACATAATTAAAGAATTATATAACTTTTTATCAGGATCCACCAAGAGATGGTGTGTTTTGAACAAGAATATTACACATTTAGTTTTAAAGCCTGTATGCGATACAAGATGGGAAAGTCGTGTACAGGCTTTACGGCGTCTAAGACACCACATGGGTGAAATATACGATTCTTTATTGGGACTAATAGTACGTTTTCAAGCTCATGTTTATGGATAAACATGTTGTTTATGATAAACTGGTTGTTTACGTAGTGGTTTTCCCATACAAATTTGCTGAAAATCATAAACAAGTAGCGAGGTGTTTATATCATAAACCACTTCAAAAACATGTAACCCAACCATGAAAGTTCGATTTTTTGTCGATTTTAAATTTTTTTTTGCATGACCCTTGATTTTTTTGTCATAAATTCATTTTGTCATTTGTCAAAAAAAAACAAAAAGAAATCAAAATACCAAGAATAGATGAAATTATGTGAATTTGTGTGAAATTAGCTTAGCTTCTATTAATGATCATCAAAAAAACGAAAAATCAAGTATAAATTCTCAATTATCATTAGCACGATTAATTGGACAATCTTGTATAACTTTAATAGAAAAAAGTGAAGAAAAATTCTATGGAGTTATAGAAATGATTGAGAAATTACAAGACTTACATGGAAAGTTAACAGAAGAATTAAAACAAAGCATATATTAGAAGTTCATTAAGGAGTAGGAGAATCGAAATAAAATAAAAAGGTGTCTACTGCGCAAGACCTTAAATGCTTGTCAATTATAATTATAGATAGCTACAAACGCATATTTTTTTTTTCCGCGAAATCATCAAAATAAAAATAAAAAATGAAGGAAAATTATTGAAAATAAAAACAAAAAAAAAAGTTTATACAAATACATATTGCAAATTAGTATGTTTTTTTTTTTAGTTTTTGTGGTACAGTTTTAACAAAAACTAAAAATAAAATAAACATGAAAAATTTAAAAATCATATTTAAATAAAATATGGCTAATTTATATAATGTTCGATGTTACCAAGTTCAGAATCAAACTCTTACAGTAATCCATAGAAAACATTTAAAGTGTTAACTACTGGACGCATCAATCACTGAATTGTTGTGCTATCATTTGTCAACATAAATATACGACACCGTCTAAATAAGTAGTTACTTAAGTTGAGCACTTACATAAAGAGAGCGAGTGTTACCAATGTGAAATTTTTTTGTATATAAAATTGAAGGGTAACAAAGTTATTTCAAATAAACGTAGGAATGTAGGATTAATTAAAACAGTGAAAAGTTTTTTCATAATTCACAAAATTGTCAAAATGTCTATATGTATTAAATTTAAATATGTAGCAATGATGAAAATAAATAATTTTTTTTGGTACACTTTAAAATAAACAAATATTTGTCCCAAATAAATTTTTCAAATTGTCAAAATAGAAAATATCAAAATTACAGAATAGAAAATTGAAAACGTTGATGAACTGAATAACTGATAAAAAAATTGGAATGATAACATTTACGCGCACATATGAAGATGAAATTGCAATTCAATGTAAACACATCCAATTGCCGCGTGATCTATTATCTCTTTTTTCTCTATGATAAGTCTATTATTCCTTTTATGAAAGAGAGTTGGTTTAGATAAGTTAAGATTTAATTTTGTGATAAAGTTTATTTGAATGAAGCGTTCCTACTAGTTATAATAATAATAATAAACAAATATATACAAATATTAGTTCCAAAGAACTTGTGTTTTATTTTTTATAAATATAGTTTATTTTTTATAAATAATATACATATAATTCGCGTGAGAAACCACTTGGTGTTCTTCGAGGATTCCTTTCTACCTACAGAAAAAAAATAAGATTCATATAAATTGATATGAATCAATGACGATGTTGTTATCCAGGATTTTTTAAATATAGTTACTACTCTGCATTTACACAAGCGCCTACTAGTTTTTATAAAAAATATAATATGTTCTCCAAATTTGTTTATATTCTTAAAATTGGCCTTAATAATTCAAAAATTCAAAAGGAGCGGAACTCCACATCTTAGTACAAATAGTGCCTCTTGGTCTCTTGCCTCAAGTCTGATATGAAAGTTGTGTATGAAAAAGTTGTAGGGGATGATGTAACGCATCAACACAATAAAAAAAAATTAGCGAAGTTTTTCGAGATAATCAACGTTTTTTAAAAAAATTTCAGTTTTTAAAAGCAAAATTTTAAGTTTATGCAGTTATTATTCAAAAACGGTAAGTCTGATACTCATTCAACATATACCGTTAATTAGGTGTATTAATTCTAAAAAAAAGCTTTCAAGAAGATGTTGCTCTAGTTTCAATTTCTTCTGAGCTGTAGTGGATATTCTTTAGACATAATTTTTCTAATCCGATTTTCTTTAACCCTCTGTAGCCCAGGTAAATTTAAAGATAGACCCTTCTTCTAGAACAATTTTTTTCCTAAAATACTCCAAGGAATCACCCCTTAAAAACTTTTTGCTCTAAACCGGACCACCCTGTATATGTGCATATGTATATGTATGCAGGCTCGCGCCATATGACGGTCCATATGACGGATGTGTGCACACGGGCGACCGATTTTATTCTATTTTAGGGGGCCGTAAATTCAATAATATAATTTAATATTTATTGTACCTATTTTTAATTAACATTTTGGTATTTATAAAATTTATATTTCTATTAATTTTTTATTTTTTCCGTTTGGCTACTTTTCCGTAAGAACATTGAATTTCTCGCACTATTTTATTATATACTAGCAAAGTTACCCGACGTTGTCCGGGTCGACCACAAAATGAATCGAATTTATTTCAATAAAGTTTGATTTATGAATCGAATTGAAAAAAATTGGTTTATCAAAAATATTCTAATATTTTTTTCACTACGATAAAAAAATATCAACAATACTCCAACTTAAGCTATACTTATATTAAAATTATTTCTTTGTAAACAATATTTTGGTGATCTTTCTTTGATGAAGTATAAGCAAATACGTTCCTTGCTGTTGAGGTATTCTTGAAATAAAGAAATGTTTGTTTTTTCCACAATCAATTGGAATTTGCACTTAAATGAAATTAGGATGCCAAGTTCTTATTCTTAATCTAGTACCGTAGTTTTAGCTTCTTCAAGTTTCGTAGAGGAAAAACAACTTCATTTTCATCGATAACTGTATCTATCGATTTGTACACATGGACCCCCTGGAACACTCTGCAGTATTTTCTGATTAATAAAACGAATCGTCACATTTTTGTGGCTAATTTACATAGCCACTTCACATAGTCATGTAAAAATTTTATACTGATTCCTAAATTCGAAAATACTTTTTCAGGACAATACATGTTTTTTTTATTTTTCATAGAATACCTATGAATAAATTTTCAAGTCTGTAACACAATTTTTTTTTTGAAACATTTCTGATAGAGTATGTAAGTGTAAATTTTGTAACATAATTGGTTTTTGAAATATTCCTGATACGTACGTGCTAGGAGTTGTACGGCAGCAACCCGAACCAATCCAAATTTTTTAATTCGGTAACAGTCGAATTTCTTTATTTGTGAAAGAGTATCTAAGTGTAAGTTTTTATGCCTATAACACAATTGGTTTTTGAAATAGTCCTGGGACGTACGTTCTAGGAGTTGTACGGCAGCAACCCGAACCTGTCATCTGATGGCTTTGTAAAGTACCGCGTTATTTGCATACCGGTACCATGAATAACTGTGACAAATCAGAACTCTATCTTTAAAACTGTGGGCGTGTATAGCGAACAAACAAACAAACAAATAAAAAAACAAACAAACAAACAAACAAACGAACAAACAAACAAACAAACAAACTTTCCCTTTTATAAGTATAGATTATTGGTAAATGTTGAGAAATATATACAAAATTGGTTGCTGTATTCTGTATCAAAAAGCAAAGTATCCTGTTTTTAATGTAAATTATTTAACTTTCAAGACGTTTGGTACATATATAATACTGTTTTTATCAAGACAAAATTTGGCTCTTAGAGGATCTTCAAGTTCTAAAACAAGCACTATTTCATTTCAGTAATGGAAATTTCTTAAAAGTTGTAGAAGAATACAAAATTCAAAACATTTTCAAACATATATGCCGTTATATTTAGGTGAAAAGATGCAGAACGAAATTATTATATTACTTTCAACCAAAATTAAATCAAATATATTGCTTAGAGAAACTTAGTGAAATCAGTCATGTAAAACAATTAACAGTTATTATAAGATTTGTTCAATTAAATTGGAAGTTCAATCAAAATATGTGGTAGTTAGAGAACATGTTTTTTTGGTTTTTGCCCTATTACCAATTCAACCGGAGGTGAATTGATTAAGTTTCTTTTAGCCAAACTGCAAGAAATAGGTCTTGATATTTATAATATGCGTGGGCAAGGGTACGATAACGGTACCAATATGAGGGGCAAACACAATGTACAACAAAAAAAATGTTTAGATATTAACTGTCGCGCTTTTTTGTACCCTTTGCAGCACACAGCAGCAGTTAATGACGCTGCTTAAATAAACCATAAAACTATATCAGTTTTTGACATAATTAAAGAATTATATAACTTTTTATCAGGATCCACCAAGAGATGGTGTGTTTTGAACAAGAATATTACACATTTAGTTTTAAAGCCTGTATGCGATACAAGATGGGAAAGTCGTGTACAGGCTTTACGGCGTCTAAGACACCACATGGGTGAAATATACGATTCTTTATTGGGACTAATAGTACGTTTTCAAGCTCATGTTTATGGATAAACATGTTGTTTATGATAAACTGGTTGTTTACGTAGTGGTTTTCCCATACAAATTTGCTGAAAATCATAAACAAGTAGCGAGGTGTTTATATCATAAACCACTTCAAAAACATGTAACCCAACCATGAAAGTTCGATTTTTTGTCGATTTTAAATTTTTTTTTGCATGACCCTTGATTTTTTTGTCATAAATTCATTTTGTCATTTGTCAAAAAAAAACAAAAAGAAATCAAAATACCAAGAATAGATGAAATTATGTGAATTTGTGTGAAATTAGCTTAGCTTCTATTAATGATCATCAAAAAAACGAAAAATCAAGTATAAATTCTCAATTATCATTAGCACGATTAATTGGACAATCTTGTATAACTTTAATAGAAAAAAGTGAAGAAAAATTCTATGGAGTTATAGAAATGATTGAGAAATTACAAGACTTACATGGAAAGTTAACAGAAGAATTAAAACAAAGCATATTGTAAAAGATGCATTTTTATTTTTAATTCACTTAATTTAATCAGTTTGATATATTAAAAATGTATAAATAATAAGGCTTTATATATAAGTAAAAAATTCAAATGGAAAAAGAGATAATAAATTAAAATGATGATTATTTTTTTTATATAATTGTAAATTGAATATTTTTGTATTTCGTTTTTGAAAGATTCTCAGAACTAAATGTTGAAGTGAGTAAAGTGGGTATGGTAATAAACTAAAATGTGAATTATTTTATTTGTTTCTCTGATATTATCATTTGTTTTAAATCCTCCATAAGTTTTTTTATTTTATTCATTTATCGTATGACCAATTATAATAGCTTAAGTTCTACTCAAAGATAATACAAAAAAAAATTTTATATAAACAGTAGTATAGTTTTATATAAACAATAAACAGCTGGTGGTTTTCCAAAAAACCTTGTGAACACTTGACATTTGACTGGTTTATGAGCTAGTTGTTTATCCATAAACATGAGCTTGAAAACGTACTATAATAAAGTATAAAATTAATGATATAAAAAGATATCATCAAGCCAAATGTTTAGCGACTATATTGAAATCGTTTAAATTCATATTTTCGATTGTTATTTGGCATGACATATTACATAAAGTCGCAATTCGGTAAGTAAAATGCTACAACACTCGATATTAATATTAAACCGGGTATCGATTATTTGAATAATTTAATTAATCATTTAAAAAACAAATGGTCTGATGACGGGTATGCCGATTTGTTAGCCGAATCAAAATTACTAGCTGAAATAATGAAAGTAGAACTTGAGTTTCCAAATGCTTCAGTTATTCGCGTCGAAAAATACAAAATACGAATTTTATTATGAACATCTTGACGAAAATTTTGGCGATTCACAAGTACATTAAAGTTAATTTTTATTTCTCAATATTGGATCCAACAATAAACTCATTAAACGAGCGATTCTACTTAATAAATTCACATAATGATTATTTTAAATTTTTACACGATATTCAAAATTGAAAAAAGCTTCCTAATGATCAGATATTGAAATGTTGTATGGATTTGGAAACTAAGCTGACCGATAAGAACAAAAATGAAAAGGACATTGATGGAATTTATATGGCAGATGAATTGAAGATACTGGTGAAAATAAAGTTTGAACCAGAGATGAATATAATAGAAATATTGGAAAAATTGTAGAAAATGATCAGTGCATATTTTTCCAAACACTATCGTAGCATTATAATTGTTTGGATTATTAAAATCTATGTTTTGTTATTTCAATTTGCGACTTTTTATTGACAATTTTTTAATAAAATATATATAATATATAACCAATTTGTAAGAGTTTTACTATTTTTGTTTGTTTTCTATTTAAAAATGGGGCGGCAAATTCGAATCTGCACACGGACGGCCAACATGTACGGCTCAGCACTGTATGTATGTACAAATAAAATATTATTCCTTCACCAGATAAATTTTTTAAAATTATGTATGTATATTCATGGAACAATTGAGCAAATACATAGAGTAGTGAACCATATAAATAATTCACTTGACAAGAAAAAATACTGTTCTGCAGCTTTTCTGGACATTTCGCAAGCCTTCGACAAAGTTTGGCACAAAGGTCTCCTTTACAAGCTTAAAAAACTACTTCCTCACCACTACCAGCAACTTTTGTCAACTTATTTATCAAATAGGAGGTTCTTCGTTAAATACAACGGGGAACAATCGTCACTAAAAGAAATTAAATCTGGGGTTCCTCAAGGCAGTGTCCTTGGCCCACTACTTTACCTGATATTTACAGCAGACCTCCCAACATCGCCGAGGGTACTCACTGCTACCTTTGCTGACGACACAGCGGTCTTAGTGTCTCATACTAATCCGAGATTAGCTTCAGAAGTTCTTCAGAACTACTTATTGGATATACAAAACTGGCTGAAAAAGTGGAGAATAAAGGCCAATGAATTGAAATCCCTTCATATCACCTTTACTAATCGCAAGGGAAATTGCCCCGCTGTTCACCTTAACGACATGGAATTGACTCACCAAGACTCGGTTAAGTACTTAGGTATGCACTTGGATAGACGCCTCACTTGGAAAAGTCACATCATCAGCAAAAATAAACAACTACGATTAAAATTCAACCAATGAATTTGGCTAATAGGTCGTTTCTCCAATTTATCCCTAGAATGTAAAGTTGCAGTGTACAAAGCTATCATCAGGCCAATCTGGAGCAACGGGTTGGAACTATGGGGAACAACTAGTAACTCCAACATCGAAATAATAGAACGCTTCCAGTCCAAAGTATTAAGGTCTATAGTTAACGCGCCTTGGTATGTCCGAAATGACACAATTAGATCAGATTTAAATATCCCATCTGTTAAGAAATTCATTAAAAAGAAAGCTGAAAAATACTATGTTCGACTGGAAAACCATCCAAATTTACTTGCTCTTCAACTCATCAATAATGAACGAACAAGCGAGCGCAGATTAAGACGCTTCAGACCGCTGGATTTATCTACTAGATTCACTTTACCTGAGACTCCATAAATATAAATTTGAATATTAAGTCAAGAATCAATAGATTTTTGACTTAGATTACATGTTAGTTACATCACGTCAATTTTAATTCCAACATTATACTCAATATCTTTTATATTTTATGTAGATAGTTGTATAGAATAAAGACAAAAAAAAAAAAAAAAAAAAAAAAGTATATTCATGTACAAATACAATATTCTATTCCTTTACCAGATAAATTTTTTAAAATTTTAGAATTAAAAAATAATAGCATAATAATGTAAAAATAAAATTTTTTTATATATACTTTTTCCGAAACAAAACTGGCCCCTAAAAGTAGAAAATAAAAGTTTCCATAAACAATATTCCAGCAAGATTCATTATGTACTTTTGCGATTTATTTTATTATATACCAGCAAAACGCTGGTATATAAAAAAAAATATTTTTAGTGACAGTGCAAAAAAAAAAATTTATATTAATAAACGTAATCAAATATTAGATAAATATTTTAGTGTAATGCCAAACTTTACAAAAAATGTAAAAAAAAACATTGTACTCCAAAAACGGCGTATTGTAACCAAAAATTAATTTTTTGTTATTTATCGTGTAAACTTTTGTTAATTAAAACAATTACTACTACCAAATGAACGAAAAAGCCCTTTATTAGGAGTATACATATACATATACATATAGGAATACAAATTACTATACAAAATGCCGGATAAGACACTTTGTTACAAATTATTATATTAACATTATCTCCAACATCTCCACTTAATTGTTTTAAAGAACAAATCATAAAAAAAAAACAATGCAGTTAATTTTGAAAACTTATTAAACTACTTGAGAGGTGTTTGTGTATTTTTTTTAACAGCTTTCAAATGATTTTTATATATGACATATATGAATTCCATAATTTCTATGACAAATTATTAATAGCAAAATCAACATCTCAGTATTTTGAACGTAGACGTCGTCTCGAACCTCTTGTATCACCACCATATTGTTAACGTTGCCAGTTGAATCAATTGCCTTGTGTTCTTCCTTATTATATTGTTTGCCCATTTTTTATGTTGCAGTAATAAAAACACCTTAGTAGGTGAAAACGATTAACTAAAATAACTGTTATATTATTAACTAGAAAATATCATGAAACATAAAACAAATAAAAAGATCTAAAATTTTTTTTTTTTATACTATCAAACCAGCCTGCTCCAAACAAAATAAAACGTTTTTCCTTTGTTACAACTTTAGTTAGCGAGTCAGCAGTCATTTGCTTGGTAGATATATGTTTGATATTTATGACACCGTCTGAAATTTTACTCCTGTATGATGGAATTTAATGTCGATGTGCTTGGTACATGTTCTGTACCCATTAGAAAGTTTTGTTGTACTTTGATTGTCGCAATAAATAGTTGTTGGACTTATAAAGTTAGTATCTACTTTTTTCGAAAGTTGATGGATCCACATTAGTTCACGCACTGTTGCTGATACAGCTATATATTCAACCTCAGCACTTGATAGAGCGATAACCGATTGTTTTTTGCTGCACCAACTAATTGCAGCTCGTAAGCTAACTAAGTAGCCGGAACAAGATTTTCTTCCGTTGACTTCCGACGCCCAATCGGCGTGACTATATGCACACATTTCATTATTTTATTATTTTTCAGTAACCTCAGTTCTTAGTGTAATATCCCCTTCAAATACCTGAATATTTTCTTAACACCTTGCCAGTGAACATCTGAATAGTTATTGTTAAGCACTTCACGTCATTTCGCGTCTTGTCGCTTGAAACAAAAATAAGAGGGTACCTACTGCTTCTTGGTAGAGTATTTTTCCTTTCATTGGATTGGCGTCATTTACATCTTATATAGACAGTTCCTGCTAGTGTCGACTGGCTTGCAATATTTCATGCCAAATTTATATAAAATTTGCATAATGTACAATGATTGATTTAATTCAATAACTTTTTCATTTTGATTAATATTAATTTCTATATGCAACTTTTCGCCAAATTAAAAAGTCGGCAACATAAACTTATTAAATTTTTACATTGGTTAAAATAAATGCAAGGATCGGGTTTAGCTTTAGTGAGCTCGTAATTTTTAAAAGCATTATCCAACTTTAATTTCCATTGACGATTTGCTTGTCTTAGCCCGTATATTGATCGATTTTATTTGCACACCTTGTTAGAACCGTTATTAAAGCCTTATGGTTGCACCATATATAATTCTTCATTTAAGTCGTCTTACAAGAAGGCAGTTATCACATTTATTTGATGAATTTTTAAGTTGTGTTTTACGGCTAAGGCCATTAAATACCTGACGGACGTCTCATGATATTCAGTTCCATATTTTTGAGTACAACCTTTGGCTACGAGTCGCGCTTTGTAACATTATCTTAATTATCATATCTTATTTTAAACACCCACCTTGCTTTTATCGTTTTTTTGATTTGTGGTATTTGACGTCAAAGTTTTATTTGTTTTATGTGATTTCATCTCGTCATTCATAGCCAGCTCCCATTTTTCAGTCTCATTTCTGTCTCTGGATTCTTTAACTGAAGTTGGCTCTGTCATTAATGCATAATAATTTAATTATTGATTGAACGAATTTATTGGTACTGTCTCCGAGCGTGTTGAGGTTGCCGGACCTGATGAATCTTTTGAGACATTAATGCTCTGATCCGGAACATAATCAGGATCAAGTAATGTATCGTTCAAATTTTCTTGAAAATTTTCAGTCACTGCATCTTTTTTTGTTACAATATCCTCCATTAAATCTTCACCCATTTCGTTCTCTCGACCAATCGAAATCTTAGCTTTATTTCATTCTCATAGAAACGTACATCTCGCCTTATGGTGAGTTTGCGTGTTTCTTTATTTATGAATTTAAAACCTTTTGTTGTATGATCATACCCAACAAATATTATTCTTTTGGCTTTTTTATCCCACTTTCTACATTTTCCTTTAGGTATATGTCCCATAACAGGACAACCCAATATTTTAGGATGGCCAATGTCAACTTCTTACAAAAATAAATAAATAACTTGAAAAATCATCAATGAATGTGAGGAAGTATCTGGCCCCATCTATTGATTTATTATCCATTGACACACACAGATCAGATCCTGCTTCAATCCTTGCAAAATTTTATAATATTACAGTAATATCAGCATACGCGCCCACAGAAGATGCTGATGAGGAAGATAAGGACGCTTTTTATGACGAACTTGGAGAAATATGCGAAAAAGTCAGCTCCTACGATGCACTAATATTGTTAGGAGATTTTAATTCCAAAGTAGGCAGAAAACAACATATACATGAAATTGCAGGCGAATTCTCCTTACATGAAACAACAAATCAAAATGGACAAAGATTATGCAATTTCGCAAGCGCATCATCAATGAAAATAAAAAGCACGGCATTCGAGAGAAAAAATATACACAAAGCTACATGGAAAGCTCCTGGTAATAACATCGCCAATCAAATAGATCATGTACTAATATCAACGAAGATCGTCAATAATAACAAACGTGAAAACCTGCAGAGGAGCAAACTGCGATAGTTATCACTTTCTAATAACAGTGAATATTAGACAAAAAGTATCAAACGCAGGAAAAAGTAGAGGTTTCCGTAGGATAAAATGGGACACAAACAAACTAAACACTGAATCGAATGTTATGCAATATCAATGTAACATACAAAGAAAACTTGAATCGGTACAAGAAAATAATGAAGAGCAATCATATAATGTGAATAGCGAATGGGGAAAAACTGAAGAAGCTATAAGTTCAGCGACCAGAAATACTGTAGGTGTTATACCTCAGCAAAGAAACATAGAATAGTTTGACAGCGAATGCGAAACAGCGATAAATATTAAAAACAATGCTAGACTAAAAATGCTACAAAGAGATACAAGAACAAATAGAGAAAAATATAGAGAAAAAGGAAAATGTGCAAATAAAATATGTAGAACTAAGAAAAAACAAATGCTAAAAAGAAAATTAGAACAAATACAAAACGAACATTATCAAGGTGACATGAAAAAATTCTACAATAGTATTAAAAAACAGACAACAGGCTTCCAACCAAGAGTAAATGCATGCAAAGATAGACAAGGTAATACGCTCTCAGAAAATGAAGACATTATGAATAGATGGTATGAATATTTGAATGAACTATTAAATATAAGAAACGAGGAACAACAACGGCAGCAGATTACAATGCATACAGCAGAGCCATTAATTATGACACCTTCATACGAAGAAGTTAAACAAGCTATATATAATTTAAAGAATGGAAGAGCTCCTGGAGAAGATAAGCTAACAGCTGAGCTTCTAAAAAAAGGTAGAGAATTTCTGCATAAAAAGATACATAGCTTAATATGTACAATATGGGTGCAAGAAAATATTCCGGAGAAGTGGAAGGTGGGGCTAATCTATCCAATTCACAAAAAAGGAGACAAAATGACATGCAGCAATTACAGGGGGATAACGTTATTAAGCTGTGCTTACAAAATATTATCCAATGTCATATACTCCAGATTAGCTTACTTTGCTGAAGAAATACTGGGAGAGTACCAATGCGGATTCCAGAGCCAAAGATCTTGATTGACCAGATATTCGTCATGAAATAAAGCATGGAGAAATGTTATGAACACGACATAGATCTTCACATGCTTTTCATAGATTTCAAGCAAGCATTTGAGACAAGCATAAATAGAGACCTAATTTTAACAGCTCTAAGACATTTGGGAATACCTCAGAAATTATCAAACCTCGTCATAATGACAATGCATGAATCAAAAGCTAAAATTATAATACAAAACCAAATAACCCGTGAATTTAAAATAGAAACGGGAGTACGGCAAGGAGATGCCTTATCCGCACTATTATTTAACTTAATATTACATTACACCACAGGAAAATTAGAAAAGAAAGGCAGTATATTCAATATGACAACAAAAATAGTGGCATATGCGGATGACATAGTAATCATAGCAAAAAATTACAGATATATGGCAGAAGTATTTACAACATTATTACAACTAGAAGCGGAGACACAAAAAGTAGGCTTAAAAATCAACAAAAACAAGACAAAATATCTAAAAATGTCAAGGAATGAACAAATAAGAAATACTCAGAATATAACAATTGGAGAGTACAACTTTGAAGGAGTTACAACCTTTACATACCTCGGAGCAACAATAAGAAATGACAATAGTATGAAATGTTGTATTCATAATAGAATTCAGGCCGGAAATAGATGCTACTATGCAAACATAAAGTTGCTTCAATCAACATTAATATCAAGAAAGGCCAAAATGACAATATATAAAACTCTTATACGACCCATAGTGACGTATGGATGTGAGGTATGGACTATGAACGTGGAGAATAGCCTGCGCATATTTGAAAGAAAAATTCTCCGAAAAATACTCGGCCCAAATATATTACAGAATGGAGAATATGTAATCAGAAGCAACAGCGAGCTCAATAGTATGATTGATAGTGAGGACATTGTACGGTTTGCAAAGGCCCAAAGATTAAGGTCACGGGCTGGCCACGTAAGTCGAATGAGCGAAACCCGAAAGCAAGCAGTGGTGCTGAATAGAAACCCCGATAGCAGCCGTGGTAGAGGAAGACCAAGAAGCAGATGGGCAGACAACGTGAAAAACGATGCTCAAATCCTACAAATCCCAAATTGGAGACAAGCGGCACAAGATCGACCTCTTTGGAAGAGCATAGTGATGAAGGCCAAAGCTCACCCAGAGCTGTAGCGCTATAAGATGATGATGATGATTTTTTAATAACATTCCGACACACGTTTTCCCAATTAACGCGACAATCAATTAATCCGTTAATAATATCAGTTATGGTAAAGGGTTTCGGTGGTTTTAGTGGGTTAGTGTTCCACATAGCTAAGTACCTAAGCGGTATGCTTAATATTTTTCGAGGCTTTCACCTTCCCTCGAGAAATAAAAAAATAATAAAAACAAATTAAATCTTACAAAAAAAGTTTAATGCTATGTGATGTTCTTTTATTTTATTTTAAAATTAATATTAACTTAAAACTTTGAACATTTTTTATTTTTTTGTGGTTTGCTATTAATATTACTATTCTATATATTGTTGTCAGATACTTTCAACGTGTCAAATGTATGAATATATTAAAAATCATTTTATTGTGCCGTTTCACAGAAAAAATCCTTTCTTTTGCTAGCCCGGGTATATACCCGGGGGTTTCTTCTTAATCCTTATTAATTTTGAACTCTTTTAATAAATTAATAACAATTAGTAAAGATAACAACAAAACATCTCTCTAAATGTTACATATGAAGAGGATTTACCGATAAATAAACAAATAATTAAATTATGCAACAATGTAAAAACAAAATAAAAACAAAAATATGCTTAGAATAACTCCAAATCATAAAAAAGAAATCATATACTGCAAAAGAATTGTGTTGACGTTAATCAGAGTTGCATGAGTTGCATAAATTAATAAATTAATAAGTAAATTTAAGGTTATTTTGACTGAATGATTTTAATAACAGCAATTTTAAATTGTAGTAGGTACTATTTGTTAATATTATTTTATTAGTTGCTATCTACTTTTATGAAATAAATAGTAATTTATAATAATTAATAATATAAATATGTAATACAAATTATATCTATACGGTATCAATAAATTTTGTTATAGTACATTAAATATATACCCAACAATCGAGGTACTATATCAAAACGTCAGATTTATCAAAAACAATAAGATAATAACCATTATAAAAAATGTATATTCTATTGAAAATGTTGGCGATTTATCAAGACAGTATATTTTGGGAAATTAGCATATTTATTTTATATGTACCTATACCTACATTCAAAAATTAACACTTTTTTTCAATTCCCCCAAAAATATAAAAACGAAACTTTTGCAAGGAGAATTGAAAAACGTAAAAATAAAATTCTAATTAGATATATAACTATATATGTATCTATACCAGTGCGTATACTGTTTACAGCCAATACATATTTATAATTTGCACAGCATAAGTACAGTATATTTTGGTAATAGCCATTGGTTTGGCCTGGTTTGGCATATAATATATATTATATATGTTTTTTTTAATTCTTGTTTCTTTAATGGTGTGTATTTATTTATGTTTTAATATGAAATAGTAAGATCGTAAAAATGTCCGGTCTCAACTCTAATCTTTATACGATCAAACTACTTCTGTGTATCTTTATTTATTAACGGTCTTTGGTAATAATGTGTGAGGCATATTGTGTAATAAAGATATAACGCAAAGTTACTCTGAGATTAAAGAATCTAACTTTTTGTTACATAATATAATAGTAGGTATAATACCCTCTTTCTCGAAATTACTTGAAGTTAGGTAGATATCTTATTTAACAATCTCAAGGTACTTGTTCTCAATAAGATAAACTTCTTTATATACATTTATTTTTGTTTTTACTTCATTTAAACATATGTCTTAAGTAAGATTGAAACATTTTTGATTAGTACCTCTCCAATACAGCATAACCTCCAATGTATTATTTTAAAACTGAAATTATTGTCCCTTTATTATCAAAATGTAAGAGAACTTCGTTCTAAGGTTCCTGTTGTATTTTTAAACTCTCAAAAACTACCTTTCGATATGTTTATCTTAACTGAAACCAATTTATGCAATAGCTTCTTGAGTACCGAGTAATTTTCCACTGATTTTAATGTCTTTAGAAAGGATGTGGATTCCGTTTGTGATGCTGTGGGCCGTGGAGTTGTAATTGCAAGTCGAATTGAGTACGATTGCTCCTTGTTTCAGATTCCAAATACAGATAATATAGAAGTCATCTGTGTCAAAATGAGATTGGAACGTAAGAGTATCTACATTGTGTTCTTTTACGTCCGCCCCGCCAGCCCCATTGATGTATATCAGCATTTCCTAGACGCGGTCGATTATGTTAGTAATTCTGCTGATTGTCTCGACGACATTATTGTTTTTGGTGATTGCAATCTACCTGATTTACAGTTGACCCAATCAGAAGATGAAACACATTATATTGCGAGTAATGTGTCATCTTTAAAAGAAACTGTTTTTGTCGACAGACTTACTGCTTGTGGCCTCCATCAGATCAATTGGGTAAAAAATAACATAAATAGACAACTGGATCTGATTTTCTCAAGTAACGCAAACAACTGTCTGGTAGAGAATAGTGAACACACTCTTTCTAAAATCGATCTATACCATCCTCCTTTATCTCTTTTCTTTTCTTTTGAGAATGGTAATGATAATGTAGATTCTGAAAATACCTACAAATTCAATTTTCGTAGTGCCGATTTTGACAGACTAAACGAATTATTGTCTAAAATTGATTTCAGTACATTGCTTTCAAATAATCTTGATTTAAATAGCTCAATTAGTAATTTTTACTCTATATTATTTAACTGCCTCACGCGGTGTGTTCCAATATCAATTCAAAAAAATTTGTCCTCGGCTCCACCCTGGTACAATAAACATCTTCGAAGCCTACGTAACCGAAGAAATAAATTATGGAAAAAATTTCTATCGTCAAGAGATCCAATTGATTATAACTAATAGTTTAGTGCATTCTCCGAATTTTCTGAACTATGTACAAGTCTTTACGATGAGTACATAGTCAAAATGAAATTTGATTTAATATCAGATCCTAAGCGGTTTTGGCATTTTATTAACTGAAAAAAGAAATCGGATGGCTATCCTATGACTTTCTAACACGCAAATAATTCCGTTAACGATTCCAAGGTTATATCAAACCTATTTGCAAACTTCTTTAGTCAAGCCTTCACTGATAACAATTTCGTGCCCGACTCTGACTATTTCAGTTATCTAAGTAACTCTCCTCAAATCACACTAATGTCGATCAATATCAATTATGAAGATGTTCATTACAAAACTAACAAATTAAAGGATGATTACTCTTCTAAAAAAATGCATTGACACGCTAACACAACCCTTAACCAGGCTTTTTCAAATGTCCTCTTCAGGAATTTTTCCGAGTATATGGAAAACTTCTTTCATAACTCCGATCCATAAAAAAGGAAGTAAGGCTGAAATAAATAATTATAGGCCCATTGCCAAATTATCTTGTATTCCTAAACTTTTCGAGAGTATTGTATAAGACTCTCTCTTTAATTATTGTAAGCCATTATTATCCTGTTTTCAACATGGATTCCTTAAAGGGAAATCCACTACTAGTAATCTAACCGAATTAGTCTCTTTTAGTCTCAACTCCATGCAAAAGGGGCTAGAGATGGATTCGATTGCTACCGACTTTAGTCAGGCTTTCGATAAATTGTCCCATAGTGTCATTTTATTTGAACTACATGCTCTAGGATTTCCACCTCTCATTACAGATTTGATAAACTGCTTATGCAACAGAGTGTATCACGTCCATTTTAGGTGTAAGGTTTCAGATCCCTTCTCTGCTAAATCGGGTGTCCCACAAGGTAGCCACTTAGGCCCTCTGATCTTTATCTTAACCACAAACGATGTACATAATATTATAAAAAATTCTCACATTCTAGTGTACGCTGACGATATGAAAATATTTAAACAAATCTCATCTCCGCGTGAATCTCATCTTCTTCAGAGTGACGTTAATAATTTCGCTATTTGGTGTTGTAATAATAACCTAGCACTTAACGCTAGCAAATGCCAAAGCATTACCTTTTCCCGTAAAACGGAAATATCAGCGCGTTATTAATACTATAACGGCGTTATTATCTCTAATGTCACATCCACTCAAGACTTAGGAATTCTATTACACATCGAGCTAAATTTCAGATCTCATGTAGATAATATTGTCAGTAGAGCTAATTCAGCTCTTGGGTTTATCGAAAGATGGTCAAAAGAATTTTCCGACCCACATGTCACCAGAGCTTTATATTTGACTATGGTAAGACCATTACTTGAATACGCGTCTCAGGTATGGTCATCTTTTCATAAAGTTCACATAGACAGGATTGAATCTGTTCAACGTAGATTCGTTCGTTTCGCTCTTCGTGGTCTTTCATGGACAGACCCATATAACTTACAGAGACTGCCTTAAACTTCTAGGTCTGCAAAGTCTCTTTAATCGTCGTGAAGTGGCTGATATTATATTTGTACACCAAATACTCTCAGGTGCAGTTGAGTCGGTTGGTATTTTAGAACACATACACTTCAATATCAACTTTCGTTCTCTTAGGCATTCTGCCCTCTTTCGTTTAAAGTTTCATCGCACAGATTATGGAAAGAATGAGCCAATTACAAGAATGTTGCGTAACGTAAACAATAACTCTAATGTCTTCGATTTTCACATTAGTAAGTCCAAACTTAAGAGTCTGCTTTATTCAAACAGGTCATAAGTTTTTGAAGGACATGTAATACATGTAGTATACGTAGTTGTTTACGATGAATCAGTAGTATTTCATACTTTTAACATGTATACATAAGTGTATATAAATTAAGTTAATTTTTATTATTATTCTTTTTATTTTTGTGTCTTTGACTAATTGCTTTTTGCATGTGTTGTATTTTTATATAAGTATGGATATATATTTTTATTATTTTTTTCTTTTTTTTAAATTTCTTTAGTTCATACCTAAATAAATTGACTAATGCTTCTTCGGCATAATTTAAAATCGCGAAATTTTGATTAGGCCTATCTTGACATGTTGGAAGATAGTCTAAATCTATGATATGATTTTTATTTGATTGGAGATTTTAAATTGCTTCAACTTTTGACTTGTGAGCATATTGCTTATTGATTTTTGTTCTTTGATTTGCCTTGACATGTTGGAAGGCAAATCAAAGTTACTAGATTTTTAATCGTTTTTTCCGTTTATGTATTTTATTTTTGTTTGTTTTTAGTATTCTTAAACTATTCTTAATAGTATTCTTACTAATTACTAATTTCCTTAATCGTGTTTCCTAATTTCCCCTTTTTTTTAATTTTTTGTTTTGCATGCTTGTTTTAAGCATTTCCTCACCCAATTCTCTCCTTACTAACACATTCTTCATTAAAGGTTATCACGTGCTTGTATTCTTTTTTGAATAAAATTAATATATAATAATAAATATTAAAGTTTAATTAATGAAAGTTCATTGAGTGTATGCTCGTCACAGTATTATATACTGAATAACTTAATTTATTGAAATCTTTCTATACTTTTAATACGAAGAGTTTTATTCTTCCAAGCACTGTGATGACCTTGTATACGACACTCCTAGTCATATGCTAAATGATAATAATAATGAGAATGGTGACTGCCCGCGTGCGCGGCACGGGAGGGGTAATTTGTCGTTGGGACATTATTATTATTATTATTATTATTATTATTATTATTATTATTAAACTGCACACCAACTTTACTGCAGTTGGTTAGCAGTGGCATTATACTAGTATATATATATTGTCATTGTTTCTAGCCAAGTCACACAATGATTTTTCCGGAATATATCGTATTACGGTTTCGGTTTAAATTTTGTTTTTTTTATAGAAATAAAATTTTGGAAAACACAAAGAAGAATATTCTGTAAAATTTAATACAAACACCATTAAAAGTTTTATTCAGATAAAAAATAATAAACAACAACTTACATGGGATTTTAATTTCGTCCTAAAATCTTTATACCTTGATCAGAATGAGCGCAGCCATCACGCAGTCATCGCACAGAAATTCTACGTTGAAAGTTGAAACACATGAAAACCTATGGAAATGCACAGAATGAAAAGTTGTCATCGCAGTTGTCGCGCAGAAGTTAAAAAAGTTTTAACCTCAACGCAGTAATTCTACTTTGACAACTAATAAAAATATTTTTTATTTGAATGTAAAAGTAAATTTATGTATGTAAAAGTAAATTTATTGTGTGTTATGTATTGCAAAGTGAATTGTTTTGAAAATTAATTTATAATTTTGTACATTATTTTGTTATATTTTCTGTTTTAAATGATAATGAAGTTTTATATTTTGTGATATTTTTTTTTTAAATAAAATTTAATATTTATAATTTTGTACATATTTATTTTGTTATATTTTAAATTTAAAAGTAGTTTAGAAAAAGAATTAAAAAAAATAAGTAATGCAGTTCAATTACATTTTTTTTAAAATATAAAAAAGAAATATATTTCTTACTAGGGGCCCTGTTGAGTAATTATAATTCAAGTTGAAGCCTAATTTAAAGTTTTTAAAAAAACCGTAATTTACGTACTGACATAGGCTTCTCACGATATAGAAGAAACCCTATATTCCCTATAGTAAGTGGCATTTAGTGTATAAAATAACTACAAATAAAAAATGTTGTCATTAAAGAGGTATATACCTACATATACATAATTTTAATAAAACCTATATTATTACTACAAATAACCAAAATTTAGAAACAGTTACTTAAAAAGATAAAAAATGAAGAATTTAAGTGATTTATTTTTTGGTAGGTTTTATATTTTTTATTTTAGATGTATAGATAAATGTTTTTTTTTATAGATGTACATAGTTTCAGATAAATTTGTTTTTTTTGTTTTTATTTGACATAAATCTACAATGTACATTATGTTCCCTGCAAGTAATTATAATAACTGATTTGCTTGTTTTAGTTTTTTATTTTAATAAGAACTCACATATGCTTAATGTATTTGCTGAATAATAAAAACATATGATTAAAAAATTTTCAACTGTGTGCGCATTATTGTTTTATATACAACTTATTTATATTTAGGAGTTCATTAAAGAGAATCGCAACAAAATGAAAAGGTGTCTACTGCGCAGGTCCTTAAATGCTTGTCAATTATAATTATAGATTTATGTTGGGCTATGTAATTTTTGCATTTTGTATGTTTCAGTTACTTACAAATAAATTGAAAAAGAGTAAAATGTAATTTTCTTGTATTTTTAAATAGCTTCCAAATTCTGTGATTTGGTTGTGTTTCTTGCATATTTCGCATATTTTTCAGTAGGTCTACAAATAAATTGAAAAAGAATAAAAAAAATTATTTGAATGAATATAAAAAAATAATGTCACTTAACGCTTTCAACGTTTTACCTTCTGTACACAAGCAATAACAGGTTATACATCAGCAATAGCAGGTTATTCATATAGCAAAATAAGGTCTCTATACGAAAGACAATGGGTGGTGTGAATAAAGATTGAGTGTGAGTGTTAACTCAGCTTTTTTGAGAGAACATTCAGTTTGATGTGAATAAAAAAAGAGTGTCGATAAACTTGTCGATACACTCTACTCAACATTTTTGACGTTTCAAGGTATACTCAATTTTGGTGTGAATAAAATTTTTATTTATGAGTGAGTACTCGTTAAAAATTGAGTGTGCTTTTGATTGCCTGCCCTCAAAGTTTTCCAATAAAAGAAAAAAGTATAAATAAGTAAAAAGAAAAAATAAAGCGAATTAAAAAATGGATGAAGATTTTATCGAAGAGTATGTGGACATAAGCTCACAAACAACAAAAAAAAATTTAACTTGGATGAGGATGAATTTGTGAATTTACTTCTTTTGCATCCAAGTTTGATGCAAAAGAGCCAAACACCTGCAATGAAAAAAAAAATTGACGCTCTCATTTTCATCGAAAATGAAATAAAAATAAACCATGGTGTGGATATAAATTCTATTCACATAAAAAAAAAAGTTCAAAATATGAAAAATAGAATTAAAATAAAATCAGACAAAACATAAACAGGAAATAAAGAAATTTTTTTAAAACAATTTGAAAAGAAATTACTTCATCTCATGGACCATGAAAATAATCCGACTGTGAGCAAAATAACAGGTAAAATATTACATAAAATAACTTATATTAAATTTTAGGCTTTTATCAAATTGGCGTTCCTGGTGTGAATAAAATTAATGACGATAATATGGAATGCATTGACATTGAAGAACTTCAAGACGAAGAATTAAAAGCTCCAATTAGTGTTCCACATTGGAAATAAACTGCTCGATCTTCTGCAAAGAAAATTATAATAAAAACGAACATGAAATAATTTTGAATCTGCAGAAAGAAGTGTTGGAACAACAAAAAGAGCTTAATATAGAGGAAAAAGGAATTAAAGCATTGCAAAAAGAGCTTAATATAGAAGAAAAAGAAATAAAAGAACTGCAAAAACAAAAACTTTTACTAGAAATTAAAGTATTAAAAAATAAAATAGCTTTACAAAATAAAAAATTACTTCAGATATAATTGAAGATGAACACTTATTTATATGAAAACATATTTACTTTTTAGTTCGTATAAAAAATAAAATAAAATATTAAAAAAACGAAAACATATTAGTTATTACAACCTAGAATCATTCCAGATATTTCCTTTCTTCTTGCTTTACCACGCTTGTAAAACGAATTATTTTCGTGTGAATTTTCTGGAACAGGTGCTTCTTCGGGAATTTCCATAGCATCATCTCCAATAATAGGAAAATCTTCATCGTGAAGATATTTTGCGACATTGTGCAAAACACAACAAGCTACAATAATTTTAGACACTCTTTTTGTAGCTAGTCTTACTCGATTACTTAAAATAGGAAACCTCCTTTTTAGTTTGTCCAAACATACGTTCAATTATCACTCTTTCACGAGTATGTAATTTGTTGTATTTTTTTTCAGCATCTGTTATTGGATTTTTGAAACGTGTCATGATCCATGGGGTTAAACCATAACCTTCATCACCAAATAAAATACCTCCTGCCAGGTTATCATTAATTATATTAAAAACAGCTTAATTTCGCCAAATTGTTGAATCATGGACTGACCCTGGCCATTACCCATCAAGACTCGTAAAACATTCTTTTGAATTTCCTGTCGCTTGGACGTTTAAGGAAAAATAGCCTTTACGATTAAAATATGCATCACCATGTACATGTGGCTTTAATATCTCAACATGGGTACAATCAAGAGCACCAATCGCACTCAGAAATTTTTATCCTCCGGTATATTTTTTCTCCACTGTTTTTTTGCTTCGCTTAATTCTACAACAGATGTTGGAAATTTTATCCACTCCTCGGCTTTAGTACAAATTGCACAGCATTCCCAAATAACTTTTGATGCAGTCGTTTTGTGAACACCGATATCGTCACCTACACCAATTTGGAATTCTGGGTCACCAACATGTCTTAAAGAATTTTTTCATTTTCTCGGGTTTTGGAATTGCACCACCACGAGTTCCTTCATAATCATTTTGAAGAAATGCATTTTGAATTCGTTTGTATTGCCGAAACGCCTCGATCTATAGCATTTTCCTCAACTAGTATGAATTTTCATAAACATATTTAAAATTTATTTTTATTTTAAATTAATTTTTTTTCAAATAATTAAATTAATCTTTCCTTAAAAATTGTCTTATTTCAAATTTATATTTTTTGACATTTCTAAACTCTAATTTTGAAATTTAATTGAGTGACAGAAATAACTTTCAGGAAAATCTTTATTCACACCAGATTGAGTACTCACTCTTAAAAATTTCCTCTACTCAAGAAAGTTTAATCTGAGTACTCACTCAATTTTTATTCACACCACCCAATATTTATATGAAAATAAGATCCCATTTTTAAAATTACTCTGCCAGTGACCAGGCTGTAAGTATAAAAGCATTGTTGTATAAAGAAAAAAAACGAATGCATATGAAAACACACGAAAAGTGTGACTTCAAGTTCGTGTTCTTGTGTATTATAATATAGACACATAAAAAGGGTTAAGTAAGAAAGATGAATCAAAAAAATAAAAGAAGGTAATGTACAAGACACTTTAGGATTTCGTCAGAAGTTCTACATGCAAGGGCGCATTTACTAATAGGCAAACCTAGGCAACTGCTTAGGGGCGCCAACCGAAAAAGGGCGCTTGCAATTAGATTCTCTTTGGAAAATTTTATCAAGCATAATTTTTTTTGACATAATCAAAATTAATTTTATAATTATTGATAATTATAATTAAATTATCTAATAGAAAATCAGAATTAAACAAGATAATAATATTAATATACATTAAAATTATTTATAAGTAGTACCATAGATTAATATAGAGATGTCTCACGATGGTTATTTCCGAGTAGATGCCGCTACATATATTAAAATAAATTTCAAGTTCAGACATTTTTTAAAAATTCTTTAATATAAGAAAAGAGTACAAAAATTAAAACAAAAATTGAAAACAAAACAGAAAAACAAAAATCATACTTGCGGCAGATTGTTGCCGAGATGCAGCATCCTTTTTCAATTTTTTACAAGAATTATTTAATTTCTTTTCTTCTTCAACAAGTCGTTGGTTAGTGTTAACTACTACTTTAAAAGGGCGAACCATAAAAAATATTTCCGAAACAAGATGGTCTTGTCGGTATGATGGATGCAAAGCTCTCTATGAAAACTGGGCGGTATCTAAAGCTTTAAAAAAAAGTATTAGAAGATGAAACAGTATCTTCTAAGTCAAGGTCAAGGTCAAGGTCAAGGTCAAGGTCAAGAGTCAAGCTCAAAATATTAACAATCTAATGAATCGTCTCGAATGTGTTTTTATGATGACATTTTGGAAATCTATTTTAGAACGTTTCAATGCTACTTGTTTAAAGTTACAATCCATTGAAAATGATTTATCGATTGTTGTTGAGCAATACAAACTTGGATTGAATTTGTAAATTCAATGTAAAATTTATATCAAAACTATGAACTTAAAGCCAAAGAAATATCTTTTGTTAAACAATTGGAAAGAAAATGAGGGAGCAAACGGAAAATGTTTCATGATGAAACAGTTTTACAATCGGAATGCATATCAATCAGAATTTTAAAACCAAAATATTTAATGTTATAATTTCATGTCTCAGTGAAGAACGGAAAAAGAGGCTTGAAGCTAATGATTTAGTTTACAAAAATTTGGAATTTTTCAACAATTCAACGAAATACCAACCTAAATTAATATTAGAAAATGCAGAAAATTTATACCAGATATACAAAAACGAATGTTTTATGAAAGAATGTGTGCACTTGGGATCATATTTGAAATCTAATGAAATTTCTGAAAATTCGATATTAGAGTTCAGTAAATTAATATATAGCAAAAAATTAGAAACTGTTGTTCCAAATATAAATATAATCTTAAGAATATTTGAGTGCACACATTTAAGTAACTTCTCTGCGGAACGCATGTTTTCGTTATTAAAAAGATTGAAAACCTGTTTAAGATCTACTATAAAGGAACAACCCTTAAACGCATTAGCAATATTTTCAATAGAAACATATTTTACGTCAAAGATTATTCTGATGTAATTGATTATTTTCCTGACGAAAAGCAAAATTGTATTTTATTAATGCGTACTCCACTGACATTTTTAGTTCTTATTAAATCAATAAATAAACAAAAACAACAGATAATTAGTTTTTATTGTATATTTGTACTTTTTAATTTGTATTGCGAATTATGGGGCGCGTTAATATATATTGCCTAAGGGCGCCAAAGATACAAATGCGGAAATGTCTACATGTAAAACATATCGAATAGCCATCCATAAGTCCATACATTACGTACATTATATATTAACTAGGGGCCCCTGTTGAGTAATTATATTTCAAGTTAAGTATTAGCTTTTGTGTAAAAATAAATTCTTGATATAGGTTTTTTTTTATATGAAAACCGAAAGATGACAGGGACCGAACAGAAATTCTCTGTGTCGAAAGTTGAGTTTCTGTAAGTTGTTTTTCTATTTAAAACACATATTATTAGAAATTAATGAGTATTTTAATGCAATGTGGTCATGTTTCATCATTACAAAAGCAATTTGATAATTTTAATTTAAATCTGTGTAATTTATCGTGTAATAAAACAGACTAATTATTTGTTTTTTATGAATACTATTAATTATAAATTATTCAAAAACCAATGGTACAAATCAAGAAATGCTACTATATGAGTAGGAAAGTTCAGAAAATAAAGTTAAAATTTTGCAACATAAAGTAAAAATTATTTTAGGAGAAGTAGAGCAGAATAAATTTAAACCAACGCTCCAAAAAAAAGTTTTAAGAGATTTAATTCCAATGAATTTTAGTAAAATTAAACGATTATTTTTCTATCTTATAACTTCTTTAAAATAGATGTAAATAACAATAATATTTTTGATAATGATACAAAAGCAGACAATATGTATTTACCCATTACATTGATTTTATTTTTTATAATAACAAGATTTTTATTTTTATTTCTATTTATTTTTTTAAGTAACTATTTCAAGTTATTGTTTTCTATACTTTGATATTTTGTAGTAATCATATACTTTGGTTAAAAATATGTATAATGTATATAACTCTTGAATTACAAAAATGTTTTATTTTTAGTAATTTTATCCATTAAATGCCATTTACTATAGGGAATATGTCGAAACATATGTTTCCTAAATATAATATGTTTTGAAACATATGTTTCATCTCTCTGTGTGCAATATATGCTTCTTTCATACTTTCTAACCTTATGTATCTTAATCCAATGCAGGTGCTGTCAAATCCATCTAAAAACATCTAACGTTAAAAAGCAATAAAAATAATTCATCCATCGTCATCCAACCAATTTGTTGTACTCCTCTAAATTCTATAGATTTGATAATAGTTGTTGAAAATAATTGTACATGATAGCCTTTAAAATAGTAAACAATAAAATTAAACATAATTTCATACTCAATCACAGAATTGATATACACAGCCACGTAACGATATACGCGTAATAAAACAAACTTAGCTACATCTTATTCTATTTAGAACTAACTAACTAGTGAATCCTTCAAACACACTTTTATATAAAAAGAAATATTTGTTTTGGTATAATATTGGATTCAAAAATCACTTAGTTAAAGAAAATAAAGTACACACAACATTTTTTGTGTATACATTATTGAGTTTTTATGATTTTTTTTGTTTATGAATAAGAATTAAAACTATTCATATACATTACATATGTTAGGTTCTTCTAATATTTTCAATAAGAATATTTGGTAGTATTGTATTGTTATTGAAAAACAGAATCATTATATTATGTATGTGTACATAGTGAATTTGTATTTCATAAAAATTGTTCGTGGCCGTTCAGCAAATAACATAATATATAATAAGAATATTTGGTAGTACTGCTATTGTTTTGGTATATGAATTTAAAATCCAAATTGATATCTTTTTTCAAGTTTCAATAATTTTCTTCTATTTGGCATTGAAACTTTAGAAAAAAATGTGTACAGAAGTTTGGATTTATAATGCTTTCAAAAATCAAAAGAGGATTGTAGATGCGTAACTCATAGAATTTATTATATTATTTGTATTTGAGAATAAAATCTATTTGAGAATTAAAATCTATTTACTTCTTCAGTGTTTTGTAATCGACTTCAAGACAATCAAGTCTACAAGTAGACGAAATACGCGTATCTGCATGATAAGCATATCAGTAAAATTAAAAGGAAAATACTCGACTATTTTCATTGTTATACCAAAATTTTACTCTAACGCTGGAAAACAAGTTTTTATAAAAATTAAAAACTAAATAATGTAAATATATACATATATATTTATATTTTTCTTTCGCAGGGTAGGTGGAAATCCCCGAATCCCGCTCATACCTCATAATAGTGAGAGATTTGAACCCATTAAAACCTCCTCCCTTTATTTAATCATAATCAATCGGAAATTTTGGATTGATGATTAGTTCTGTTATAATTCGTTTACGTATGGAAGAATAATATACATAAAATAGAAATATAATATAAAAATAATCGTAATAATTTCCGAGTAAGAAAAATTTTATTGTAATAGTTTTCGTGTAGGAAAATAGTTATCTTAATAATTCCGATGGAAATGTATATATTTAATAATAATTAAAGTTGTTGCTCATTTGTTTTTTTACATGGTTGAACAACTTTTGGTCCAAATGAAAACGGTTATGAACCCATTTTAATATTTTTTAATTATTAAATAAGTAAATTATAGAAATTATAGAAAATAAAATAAATCTTATACCATTGAATTTTGCTTTAAATTGTTAAGTCTATTTTTTGATTCTTCACTGACTTGGTAGTAGCCCAACTACATACAATGTTTTCAGAGTAAGACAGTTAATGAAAATTTTAAAATAGATTTACGGTGTTCGAAGCACGCATTATTTTCATTAAACCAATCTTTAAGATTTGGATGTTGGATGACGAATGTTTTTAATATATTTTTCATTTTTGAAAATGTTTTCAAAAACAACGCAGTAAATTTGACATGCTCGAAAAAATGCATCCGATGGTCCATATAATTTACCAAAATCAGTTAATTTAGCATAATTTTTTGCAAAAACCAAAAATTCAGATGGACATGTAAGAACTTCATCCGCTTTTCTTAATATTTGTTCACATAACTCACAAGGATTTAAAAATTTTAAGATTCGGAAAGTGTTTCCTAGATTTTTGTAATGAACCAAACTACAAACTTTCCAATTTCTTTAATTCATTTTATTGAATAAATGTTATTAAAAAAAAAAGAAAAATAGACCAAACTTCTGACAAATTAAAAACAAAATATAAATGAAAATAGGTCTATAAAAAGTATTTAGTAAAGTTTAATTATTTTTTCCCTTTATTACCAATATATTACAGGTATTATTTTGATTTTTTTTTTATTTGTTTGGGTACATTGAATTTTTAATATTTTACTGTTATCACACCTTTTTTTCACAATAAATTGTGGAGCTTAACAATATTTTTTAAATAAGTCATTAACTATTCTCTTGTTTGTTCATTAAGTTAATTTATATAAAAATCGTTCATTTTAAAGGATTTCAAAACTGAACTATTATTTAAATGTTTTTTTTTTAATATTAATATTTTTAATATTTTTGAATTTTCCAATGCAACAAAAATGGAATCTGAATCACACTGATGAAAACAAATCACATCATAGAAAAGGTATAATTAGAATAAATGTAAGCATACTATTATTTTTTCCTATTTGAATATCCTTAGAGAAACATTAATACCTCTCATACCAGTCATACGAAAACAAAATAAATTTTGCATGTGTTTTGCTTGGATAGGTACTTATCCATTTAGATTATTCTCGTTGAGATAATACATTTGAGAAAGTAACGTTATCCAAAAAGTAAAAAAAATATTGTCAAAATTTTCTATAATTGAAAAATTCTTGAATTGTTGAATTGTAAATCGGCTAAAAACTTCTGAATGGGTTTTCGGCGTATACCTTTGAACCAAACTTTTTTGTAAAAAATTAAACTTTCTTTAAAATAGAGAATATTTCATTTCTAAATTGAACATTTTTTTTCCCTATTTTCTAAATGAACAAAAATACCTACATGTTTGAAAAATATTTAACTTGAAAAATAAATAAAAATTTTGCAACAACCCGCAAATATAATTCAATTATCTCTTTCTTAAAAATACACTTTACTTCACAAAAATAAACTTTAAAAAAAATTGAAAAATTAAATATAATGAGAAGAGAATAGCAGTAAAGTTAACGCACTGGTAAGGTTTCATCATTCATTTTATACATGATTTATGAATGAGGAATTGATCAATGGATATACATATAATAATATACAAATTATTTTTGTTATTTTTTATTTCTATAATTTTTATTTTAGCTTTATATCAAAGAATTAAACATGGATATTATGGGTGTTTTCGTTTATTCATTCTAAAGAAGGAATGGAAAGAATAGAATACTTGATGACGTCTCAAAAAAAATATTCCGAACAAATAGAATAAACGAACAGAATAGAATAAAAAGAATAAACATCAGAAATTGTCATTGTTTATTTTTTTATTTATTTATTCTAAATAAATATAAATTTTATTTTCTGAATAATAATTACAACTACTAATTTTATTTCGTAATATTATATTTGTTTTTAAAAACATTTTTTTAATTAACCAATATTTTCCATTTTTTAAATTAAAATAAAATATAGGTAATCAAATTGTTTTTACTGTATAGAATGATAGAGTGAACTGTCATTCCGTAATTTTATTCTGTTTATTCCAGCTCTGAGATGGAACAATAAGAATACATTCGGAATATTCGGAATAAATAAAAAAATATAGAACAGAATATTTGGAATATTCCGAATGAATAAAAACACGCTTTTTGACATACTCTGAATATTCCGAATATTCGGAATGAATAAACAAAAACAACCTATATTTATTTCACATGCTTAATCTTTTTGTTTGTGTGCGTTAGTTTTTTTCTGATTGAAAAATGTTAAGAATTGAATTAACATTTTTATTTTGTTAATTTTAAAATTTATCTAATTTTTATTAACCTGGAGAAGTGAATATTAGTAGCTAGTATCTACTTTATGAATTTCTGTTTGTGGAAAAAAACAATATTAATAATTTGATACCAAAGGAATTTTTTTCATTTTTTATTTTTTCAAACAAAAGCATGTGTGGATTTTATTTTTATATAATTTACATTATGTTTTTCCTATTTAATTTACTTAAATTTTTTCTAGATTTGTTCATAATCTATAATTATAATTGACAAGCATTTAAGGTCCTGCGCAGTAGACACCTTTTTATTTTATTTCGATTCTCCTACTCCTTAATGATTTTCTAATATATATAATACTAGGGGCCCCTGTTAAGTAATTATATTTCAAGTTGAAGTCAAATTTAAAGTTTTAAAAAAAAAACAGTAATTTACGTACTGACATAGACTTCGCACGATATAGCAGAAACCACTCGTGTTTAATAAAAAGTTTTGTGGTTAGTAAGTTTTATTTTTTATTTAGGACACATAAATACACGTCTCTCATACAATGCATTTAGTGTATAAAATTACTAAAAATAAAAAGTTTTGTCATTAAAGAAGTATGTATATATATACCTACATAATACATAATTTTAATAAAAACTATATTATTACTACAAATATCCAAAATTTAGAGACAGTTACTTAAAAAGATAAAAAGGAAGAATTCAACTGATTTTTTTTGTTTTTGCTTTTTTATATTTTTTATTTGAGATGAATTTGTTTTTTTGTTTTTTTTTGGCATATGTACATAAATTCATTTGCAAGTACATAATATAAAATATAATAACTGATTTGTTTACTTTTGTTTATTATTTTCATAATATCTCACTTATGCATAATGTATTTGCTGAATAATAAAATCATATGAGTACAAAATGTTCAACTGTGTGCGCATTTTTGTTTTATATATAATCTTATATATTATATATATTAGAAGTTCATTAAGGAGTAGGAGATTCGAAATAAAATAAAAAGGTGTCTACTGTGCAGGACCTTAAATGCTTGTTAATTATAATTATAGATAGCTACTTTGACTCTATTATGTAAAGATGAAATTGCCCGTCATATGAATTTTTTTTGTTTTTTTTTATATTTTTGTTTGTTTTTGTTTTTTATTTTAATAAGAACTCACGAACAATGTATTTGGTGAATAATAAAACCATATGATTAAAAAATTTTCAACTGTGTGAGCATTATTGTTTTATATACAACTATTATATTAGAAGTTCAATAAGGATAATTATATATACTCCAACTCTACTATATAAAAATAAATTTGCTCGTCATATGAACAATTCAACTGATTTTTTTTGTTTTTGCTTTTTTATATTTTTTATTTGAGATGAATTTGTTTTTTTGTTTTTTTTTGGCATATGTACATAAATTCATTTGCAAGTACAGTTATATAAGATTATATATATTATATATATTAGAAGTTCATTAAGGAGTAGGAGAATCGAAATAAAATGAAAAGGTGTCTACTGCGCAGGACCTTAAATGCTTGTCAATTATAATTATAGATAGGTACTCTAACTCTACTATATAAAAATAAATTTGCTAGTCATATGAACAATTCAACTGATTTTTTTTGTTTTTGCTTTTTTATATTTTTTATTTGAGATGAATTTGTTTCTTTGTTTTTTTTTGGCATATGTACATAGATTCATAAAAAAGCAAAAACAAAAAAAATCAGTTGAATTGTTCATATGACTAGCAAATTTATTTTTATATAGTAGAGTTAGAGTACTTCATTTTGATATAGTAGGTCACTTGAATTCTTCATTTTTATCTTTTTAAGTAACTGTTTCTAAATTTTTGTTATTTGTAGTAATAATATAATTTTTATTAAAACTATGTATTATGTAGGTATATATATACATACCTCTTTAATAACAAAACTTTTTATTTTTAGTAATTTTATCACTAAATGCTTCTTACTATAGGGAATATATCGGAAACGAAGCAGTATATGAGGGACGTGTATTTATGTGTCCTAAATAAAACTTACTAACCACAAAACTTTTTATTAAACACGAGTGGTTTCTGCTATATCGTGCGAAGTCTATGTCAGTACGTAAATTACTGTTTTTTTAAAACATTTAAATTTGACTTCAACTTGAATTATAATTACTCAACAGGGGCCCCTAGTTTTTAATATATCCACCAAAAAAATATACAAGTTACGTAGTTAATTAAATTATGAACAAAAAAGCGAATACTCAATAGTTGCATTATTGCAATGAGTAGGTACTAGCATAAATTAATAACATATAGATGAGTAAATCGTATGGGAAGTTTTTAACCTATTATTTTTTAAAGCTTTTCAAAAAAAAGTTGGGAGGAATAATTTCGCAATACTTATTTCTGATTAGATAACCATCAAAGTAAAGATGTTGTATATCAAAGAGAACAAGAACACTGCATATAGCCATATACATTATGCACTTTTTTATGTACATTTTGCTTATTCATTTTTGCTTTGCAAATTTAAAAAGTACCTGCTGAAATCTTATAAAGAAATAAAATTTTGCATGTGTGTTTGTATAGCTATATGATATGTATTGTTTTTATTAAATTTAACAAATATGAACATTTGAAAAAAAATTCAAATGCAAACTATGTATCATTTTTTTAGGTATCAATGAAAGAAATAAAAAATAAGAACAAGAAATATTAAATTTTTACTATTCGGTTTAAAAAAACAAATTTTTGATAAGAATTAATTTACATTAAAATAATTTGTTGTTGTTGTTTTAGATTGTTTTTTTGTTTGTTAAAGAGTTTTTTTTTTATTTTAGGTAAAGTTTCATTTTTAGTTAAAACATAAAATGTTTTTTATCGTTAAATGACAAAATTATATAAGACAAAATTACATGTGAATAAAATTTCATATTTGAAATAATTACATATGTGTATCATTTGCCTGTTTTTCATTTGACTGGATACTGATGATACATATTCATAATAGAAATTTCATGTAGCAAGTTTTTAGCAATAAACCAGTATCAGAACTACATCTTCTAAAATCTAACGATCAAATATTGCCATCATCGTCAGAATTATTAATTTTTCATAAAAATTTTTCTGAAAATTCTGATTTTGGCAGTTTACTTTTACCTTCAAATTTATTTTTTAAAATTTGCAAATTCCATATCCAAATATTTAAAAATTTGTTTTATTATACCATATTAAACTATTGATAAAATTTCTATTAGTCCTTCTTATTATAAATCAAAAATATTGTTTGTTTCATTTATATTATTGTTATTATTTGTTGTTTTTCCTTATTATTTGCGAAGAAGACTAACATTAAATTAAAAAAATATATTTCATGCAATGGTATTTTTTCCAGCAAAGGTTCAGCATGGTAGACAGAGGTTAAAAAAAGAGTACCAAAGCAACTTGTATACATATTGCAATTTGTATATGTGTTGGAGTATTCAGTCGGACTTACAAACATCCAGATAAATGCAGAATAATATATATATAATAATACGAGATTATTATTTATATTTTAACTAAAAATTAAACTTTACCTAAAAAAAAAAAAAAAACTCTTTAACCAAGCAAAAAACAATCAAAAACAATAACAACGAATTATTTTAATATAAATTATATACTTCTTATCAAAAATTTAATATTTCTTATTCTTATTTTTTATTTTTTTCATTGACACCTAAAAAAATAATATATGACAAGCTTGAATTTTTTTCAAATGTTCATAATATTTGTTAAATTTAATAAAAACATAACATAACATACAAACACATGCGAAATTTTATTTCTTAAGATTTCAGCAGACGAAGCAAAAATGAATAAGAAAAATGTACATAAAAAATGTATAATGTATATGTATATGACTATATGCAGTGTTCTTGTTCTCTTTGATATACATACATCATCTTTGCTTTGATGGTTCTCTCATCAGAAATTAGTATTGCAAAATTATTCCTCACAATTTTTTTTGAAAAGCTTTAAAAAATAATAGGTTAAAAACTTCCCATACGATTTACTCATCTATATGTTATTAATTTATGATAGAATACATATATACAATATAACATAATTATAATATATTTACATTGATTGATATTTGGTTTGAATCAAACTTTTAAAAACTTGTGAAAAAATATTCGAATTATAATTTTAAACTTATATTTTTTTTATATAAATTAAGTAATAAAAATGAAAAATTGTGTTAAGATTTTTCCACGTAAGTACTTATACATATTTTATATTATCTATATTTTTTGTAATTTAATATTACAGGTAGCGTAGAAAAGAGAAAAAAGTGGTTTGAAGCTTTGGATCTTTATTTAGATATGAAGAAAAACTACTACGTTTGCGAAAAACACTTAGAAAAGAAAATGATATTTTAACCAAAAGATTAAGCTGTGTTGCTATACCTTCAATAAGATGCGATAACAATTTCGAATATGAATTTGAAAAAGAAAGTTCTGCTCTTGAACTAAATAAAAATTGAAATAAATCTTATTCTTCTTCAACGGTAGAGCTCCCAGAAAAACAAAATGATGATATTTTTCTAACTACTCCTGAAAGAAAGCTGATAGAAAAATTTCGTAGTTCTTCTTTAGTTGAAGTTGTTAATATGAAATACAATTTAAAGAAAAAATATGCATATGGTGTACAAGAAAAAAACACGTATAAATAATGAATTCAAAACTAAATATTTTAAATTACGGAAATATTATAAAAATATTTAAACAAATAAACAACTGCAAAATAATAAAAAAAAAACAAAAATCGATATAAAAAAAATTAATTGATGCAATTGATTATCAGAAAAAGGTATGTCTTAAAATAACATTATCACTTTTCCCTAATATTTGTAGGTTGTACTTTGTATATAAATAAAAATGATTAAAAAGTTTGCAAATATAATTAAAGTTTTATAAGTTTTTGATATTCTTATTTATATAAACTTTTATATTTAACTTTCACAAGAAAAAATCAATTTTGTATACTTATTAATTAAATTTTTGTTATAGCGAAAAATGAAAAATGGCCAGAAAGTCAAAGAATTCTAGCCTGTTCATTATTTTATACAACTCCGAACGCATACGAATTTTTAAAAAACTCGGTTGTAAGATGCCTTCTAGACTCGAATTTTTGAAGTATTTGCCAATAAAAAATTGTTCAGCTGGAATATATGTATGACGAGCAATTTAAAATCTTAAAAGAAAAATTTAAAGAGTCAGGTATATACATTATTTCACCTTAAATTCGAATAACAAATGCCTGGCGATTCGTTTTTAAATTTCATTGCGTGGCAATAAACATAAACTTTATCCATAGAGCTAATAAAAACATTTTCGTAGAATAAAATATTAATTTTGTTTGGCATTTTAAAATTTTTCTGTAAGTTGGTGCAGTGGTTCTTGAGTTTTAATGTTACAAGCACACACGTCATTTTTTTATATAAGAGATAGGAGATGTTATATAAATATATATATATATCTATATTGATAAGTTATATTTCTTTTGTTAAGATAAACTTAATTCTCTTGGTGTTCTGATGTTCGATGAAATTCGTATAAGAAAATGTATCACATACGATTCAGCAAAAGATGAAGTATGTGGCGTAGTAGATAACGGCACTAAACGCGAAAACGTGTTGGGTTCCCAAGTTTGTGCATTCATGATCAGCGGACTAGTCTCAAAATGGTCTTATCTGGTTGCTCATGTTATATTGCAGCCTCAATATCAGGAAATAGTTTACAAGATTTTATAAAAACAATTTTAACTATGTGTGGTTCCGTGAATCTTAAAATTGTTGGAATAATAAGTGACCAAGGAGCCAATAACAGAAATCTATATAAAAATCTTACCGTTAAAGAAGACAAACCTTATTTTTATCATAACGAACAAAAAATAATGGCATTTTACGATTTTGTGCATTTGATAAAAACTGTAAGAACAATTTTACTGAATTGTAATTTAAAAACTAATGGTGGAGTTGTTTCTTGGGAGATAGTAGAGAAATTGTTTGAAATAGATAGCAAACAAAACGTGCGACTATGCCCAAAACTGAAACCAAGCCAATTTGCCCTAATAACTTTCAAAGTATGAAAACAAAATATGCCACACAAGTACTTAGTTGGACTGTTGCAGCTGGAATTCGAACTTTGGAATCCAATAAAGTCGTTGATAACTTATCTGAATGTGCACAATCAACTGCAATTTTTTATTGAAAAAATGAATAATCTGTTTGATGGTTTTAATGTAAAATTTATTAATATAAAAAATAAAAATACTTACAAAAATGCTTAAGTAAAGACAGCAAATTCATTTTTAATTTTTTAAATGAAACGAAAACTTTTTTAATTGATATAAATATAGAAAGTAGAAAAAATCCAAATCAAAAAGATGTGTAAAAAAATTTGGAATTTGTGGTAGGTTATCAATCTTAAGTTTTTAATGTAAAATGTTTATTCATTTTATATTCTATAAAAGGTATTATTCAAAACATAAACGCCATACAGGAAATAATGAAATGTTTGCAAGAAATTCCTGAGCTCAAATTTTTATTGACATCAAGGCATCAAGAAGACCCTTTAGAACATATATTTGGGTTATTAAGAGGCAGAGGAGGCTACAACAAGTATCATTCTGCTTACGAATTTAAAAACCACATAAAATATATAACATCATATAAAAGCACAACGCAGCTAATAAAAGCACAAATGATTTCTGATAAGTGCAACAACATTATTTCCTTAAATTAAATGAAGGATAATTGAAATTGCAGTGAAAAACTAATAATTTCTAAATCGGATAAAGCAGTTTTCAATATATGTTCTGATGAAATTAATTTAGAAACAGTAGAAGATAGTGAAGAAAATACTATAGACAAAATATTTTTGGTAAGACTACCTTTTTTATAATGTTAAGGGAATAAGGGTTTTAAATATAGAAGATACTAAATTCTTAAAACAATGTTTTTATACATCCATATCTATCACTTACCAAAACAGAATAAATTATCCTAATATAATATATACATATAATATATTATATGCATTATATAATTATATGCATATAATATATTATAATTAAATTTTTTTGGCATGATTTGCATATACATATTGGAAGAAAAAGCCCTAAAGTATTTTATTGGGTATATAGCGTATAGAATGTCATTGTGAACGAGTATTAATAGATAACAATTCTTTATTAGAACTTCCCACAGAACCAATTATTAAATTCCGTACGTATATTTCGACCGAGCAATGTCAATATCTAAAAAATCCAAGTACATGTTTTTTAATATATCTTTATATCATATAAAAGGCGAATTTCTTTTCACTAATCATTTGTATTTATTTTGCAAATATCGATTTTTCGGAAGTAACTTACTTCCTTCATCAGTGCTTTGCGACTAATTAATATTTACACTAATCCTTACATATGATTATATAATTTGAACCCTTAATAATATGCTCATTTTGTTAACAATAGTAATTCCTTAATAGTGCTACCTAATCTACCTAAAATTTTTACAAATAGTACAGTGGATAGATTAAAAATTATAAACAAATCTAAAAAAAATTTAAGTAAATTAAATAACAAAAACATAATGTAAATATAAAAATAAAATCCATACCTGCTTTTGATTTGAAAAAATAAATAATGAAAAAAATTTCTTAGGTATAAAATTATTAATATTGTTTTTTTCCACAAACAGAAATTCATAAAGTAGATACTTACTTACTTACTTGCTTACTTACTTACAAGGTCTGTAGCGCCCCTTGAAGGTCTTGTGCCTGGTGCAAAATTATTCTCCACTGATTTCGGTCACGAGGGGAATCTCTCCAGTTGATGATTTGAAGTTTTTTCATATCTGCCGATACTTCATCTCTCCAATGCAGGTGTGGCCTCCCTCGACGACGCGTTCCCTGGCGCTTGGATTCGAAGAGTTTCCTAGCCGGAGCATTTTCATCCATACGCTTTACATGGCCTAGCCAATGAAGCTGTCTTATTCTAAATTTTTTTTTAGCTAGGTCCATGCGTTGAACAGCTGGTATAGTTCGGCATTGTATCTTCTTCTCCAAACCGCTTCCTCAGACACAGGACCATAAATGCGACGAAGAATTTTTCTCTCAAAGATACCAAGTGCATGCTCGCTTATTTTTGGTAATGTCCACGATTCAGAACCATATAACAGCACGAGAAGGATGAGCGTTTTGTATAATTGTGCCTTGGTATTTTGGGATAGGATTTTTGAACCCAGTTGTTTGGACAAACCGAAGTAGCAACAGTTTTCAAGGGTAATTCTTCGCCTTACATCAACATCGATGGTATTGGTAGAGTTGATGTTGGTTCCAAGGTAGATAAACTCCTGAACTACCTCAAAATTATATCAGCCGACAAGGATGTTGTGAGGAGATTTTATTTGTCGTAGCATATATTTTGTTTTATTCTTATTTATGAGAAGACCCACTTTACCTGCTTCCTCTTCAATCGATAACTGCTCGTCGTGATGTTCCGATAATCTCGACGTTATCAGCGAAACCTAGGAACTTCGGTGGACTTGTAAAATATAGTGCCCTGTGTGTTCACACCGGAACGTCCAACACCAAATTAAAAAAATTACATGACAACGCATCGCCTTGTCGAAATCCGGAGCACGTTCTAAATGAACCAAAAATGTGCCTTCCAATCACCACAGCACACCGGATGTCTTCCAGCGGAAAAGCGAGATGACAAGTGGATAAGCTTGGCTGGGAAACCAATTTCTGACATTGATTTGTAAAGCAGTGATCGATGTATGCTGTCATTGGCAGATTTAAAATCGATAAAAAGATGATGCGTATCGATTTTAAATTCGAGGGCCTTCTCCAGGATCTGCCTTAATGCGAACACCTGGTCGATGGTTGATTTCCCAGGAAGGAAGCCGCACTGATAGTCTCCTATAACAGCGTTACAATGGGGCTTCAATCGTTCGCACAGAATATTGGAAAGGATCTTATACGCAACGTTTAATAGGGATATTCCTCTATAGTTGGCGCAGGACATGGAATCGCCTTTTTTGAATATTGGAAATATTGAACTTAAACTCCAGTCATCAGACATGCTCTCCTCGATCCATATACGTTTGATGATTTGGTGCATGAATTCAATCATCACTTCACCTCCGGCCTTAAAAAGTTCAGCTGGCAGGTTATCTTGTCCATCAACTTTTGTTGTTCTTTATTTTTCATATGGCTGCTTCCACTTCTGCAGGACTGGGTTAGGGCGAGGCGTATCTGTGTTCTCTATGTTTGCGCCATTCAGCAGGTTCTTAAAATGCTGTTTCCATGTCTCTAATATCCCTTGCGGATCGGTTACCACATTTCCCAAATCATACATCAGCGCGTGTGTACTGGGCTTGAAACCAGCTGCAAGCTGCTTGGTTTTTTTGATAAAAGCTCCATACTTCGCCTCTGTCTTGGTTTGATTCAATATCCAAAAATTTAGACTTTTCGAATAAACGTGTTTTGCGTCTTATAATTTTCTTCTCATCTCTTCTTTTCGCACTATACTCTTCTAGAGCTGCTCTTGTTTTACGTTGCAGCGCTTTCCTGTAGGCCTCATTTTTCTCTACCGTCTTTCCTAAACATTCATCGTCGTACCATGGGGTTCTCACGCGAAGTGTTTCAAAACCCACGCAGAACCAGTTTAAACCACGTGTTTAATAAAAAGTTTTGTGGTTAGTATATGTTATTTAGGACACATAAATACACGTCCCTCATATACTGCTTCGTTTCCGATATATTCCCTATAGTAAGTGGCATTTAGTGATAAAATTACTAAAAATAAAAAGTTTTGTCATTAAAGAGGTATGTGTATATATACCTACATAATACATTATTTTAATAAAAACTATATTATTACTACAAATTACCAAAATTTAGAAACAGTTACTTAAAAAGATAAAAATGAAGAATTCAAGTGATTTGGTTTTTTGTTGTTTTTTATTTTTTATTTTAGATGAATTTGTTTTTTTGTTTTTTTTTTTGGCATATGTACATATATTAATTTGCAAGTCCATGTGTAAATTATAATAACTGATTTGTTTGCTTTTGTTTATTATTTTAATAAGATCTCACATATGCATAATGTATTTGCTGAATAATAAAATCATATGAGTAGAAAATTTTCAACTGTGTGCGCATTTTTGTTTTATATACAATCTTATATATTATATATATTAGAAGTTCATTAAGGAGTAGGAGAATCGAAATAAAATAAAAAGGTGTCTACTGCGCAGGACCTTAAATGCTTGTCAATTATAATTATAGATAGCTACTTTGACTCTATTATGTAAAGATGAAATTGGCCATCATATGAAGAATTCAACTGAATTTTTTTTGTTTTTGTATTTTTATATTTTTTATTTGAGATGAATTTGTTTCTTTCTTTTTATTTGGCATATGTACATAGATTCATTCGCAAGTACATAATCTAAATTATAATAACTGATTTGTTTGCTTTTGTTTATTATTTTAATAAGTTCTCACATATGCATAATGTACTTGCTGAATAATAAAATCATATGAGTAGAAAATTTTCAACTGTGTGCGCATTTTTGTTTTATATGCAATCTTATATATTATATATATTAGAAGTTCATTAAGGAGTAGGAGAATCGAAATAAAATAAAAAGGTGTCTACCTTGCAAGACCTTAAATGCTTGTCAATTATAATTATAGATTCTATATTATTCTTCCATACGTAAACGAAGTATAACAGAACTAATCATCAATCCAAATTTTCTGATTGATTATGATTATATAAAGCGAGGTGGTTTTACTTCATGGTGTCCTTTGGGGATTTCCACCTACCCTGCGAGAAAAAAAAATATATGTATATAATATGCATATATATTTATATTATTTAGTTTTTAAATTTTCTCGAATGATTTCTCAAATTTTAATTTGAACTTACTTGATGTTTATTATTTAAATTAATTATATAATAATGATAAAGTAAATACTGATCTCTATATTAAACATTAATACCTACATCAAAGAATAAAAATAAAGTTCTTATTAACAAAAAATAAAATAGATTTTATTCTCAAATACAAATAATATAATAAATTCTATGAGGTATGCATCTTTTAATTTTTGAAAGCTTTATAAGCCCAAATTTCTCTACACATTTTTTCTAAAGTTTCAAAAACCAAATAGAAGAAAATTATTGAAACTTGGAAAAACATATCAATTTGGATTTTAAATTCATATACCAAAAAAAAAGAGCAGTACTACCAAATATTCTTATTCATTAGTTGCTGAGCGTCCCATGAACAATTTTTATTAAATACAAACTCACTATGTAAACATACATAATATAATGATTCTGTTTTTCAATAACAATACAATACTACCAAATATTCTTATTGAAAATATTAGAAGAACCAAACGTATGTAATGTATATGAACAGCTATCATTCTTATTCATAAACAAAAAAAATCATAAAAACTCGATAATGTATACACAAAAAATGTTGTATGTACTTTATTTTCTTTCCCTAAGTGATTCTTGAATCCAAAGTATAGCTAATTTAATTTATATTCAATATGAGTTTTGAATATTTAAGAACATTGTAGCGGCAACATAAATATTCAGACAAATGTTGCTGCACCCAGCGCTGTTTGAAAGCCAAACAAACTGTAAATTATTATATATATTTTTATTTTTTTATCTATGCTATTATAACCGTGTTTTACTGTATATATTTTTTTTAAATAGCAGAAGCAAATGAATTAACATTTATTATATAATTTTTGAAGAATATGGATCCTGATCTGATTTTCTTTTTCTGTTTTGTTTTCAATTTTTGTTTGCGTTTTTGTTTTTTTACTTTTTTCTATAAGTTTGTGTGTTTATTTAACATGACAGAATTTTTATGAAGCCTATTTAAAAATTGCCTGTAATTGAAATTTCTTTTAAAGTATAGATGGCGCTCAACTTGGAAATAACCGTCACTATTTGGTGTACATATTTAAAATGTTTTAAGTATTGACCACCAAGAACTTGCTAAAATTTTAATATTTTTGTGGTGTAAATAATCTACTATTTAATTATTTTTGCTTTTTTACTCACTAAGTCGTTTATGTGTATTATACAGGGTGGTTCGGTTTAGAGCAAAACGTTTTTAACGGGTGATTCCTTGGAGTATTTTAGGAAAAAAATTGTTATAGAAGAGGGGTCTATCTTTAAATTTACCTGGGCTACAGAGGGTTAAAGAAAATCGGATTAGAAAAATTATGTCTAAAGAATATCAACTACAGCTCAGAAGAAATTGAAAGTAGAGCAAAATCTTCTTCATAGCTTTTTTTTAGAGTTAATACACCTAATTAACGGCATATAATGAATGAGTATCAGGCTTACCGTTTTTGAATAATAACTGCATAAACTTAAAATTTTGCTTAAAAACTGAAAATTTTGTAAAAAACGCATATTATCTCGAAAAAATTCGCTAAATTTTTTTTTTTTATTGTGTTGTCTCCTAGAGCTTTTTCATACACAACTTTCATATCAGAATTGCGGTTTTTCAGGTAAAATATAAAATTTCAGTAATATTCAGCTACCTGTGCTATGTGAGAAATTTTTCGAAAATTTACTTATGATTGTCACTGGATTTATGGTGTTGGGCACCTGTTTTATAGTAGCTACCTAATTTTAAGTTGTTTTATGATGCTCCATGTACATTTCTAATCGTTTTGGCTACGATATAAAAGAATATTGACTTGTGCAACACAATTAGTTGTTAAAAGAATTTGATTGGGATAACTAAAAAAAAATCGAATAATAAACCATGTTTGACGCCGGCAAATTTTTGCAGTATTACGTCAAGAAATCTTACATGCTTATCATTCAACACCTGTCCAGGAGTTATTACCACAAGACCATCCTCCACGAGTTGATTTTTGTAGTTGGCTGCTGGAGCAATACTTCGATGATGATAATTTTGTGAAAAGTATCTTATGGACTGACGAGGCAAATTTCACTAGAGATGATGTAACTAATTTCCACAACATGCATACATGGGCCAATGTAAATCCACACACAACAAGGCAGACATCGTTTCAATATAGATTCAGTGTAAGTGTATGGGCTGGGGTGATTGGCGATTTGTTTATAGGACCTGTTTATAGGACCTATTTGAAAACAAACAAAATAGCGGTACATATTTGGAATTTCTTCAAAATGAACTACAACCTCTGCTAGAAGATGTTCCTCTTTCACAACGGGCGACTCATTTTTATCAATATGACGGTGCTCCATGTCACTATGGCCGGTTCGTTACAAATTTTCTGAATAGCGAATATCCTAATCGTTGGATTGGTCGAAACGGACCCATACATTGGCCTGCACGATCTCCTGATCTTACAAATATGGATTTCTATGTATGGGGAACTATGAAAATCCTCGTGTATGCAACCGAAATAACATCTTTGGAAGACCTAGAGCGACGAATAGGAACAGCAGTCCAAACTATTAGAGAGCAATTGTCAACTATAAATACAACAAGAATGATGTGCCCTAGCTTGTATTCAGGCAAATGGCGCTCACTTTGAGCATTTATTGTGATTTATTATCTATTATTGTTTATTATTTTTAATAACTATTTTTGTTTATAAATACATTTGACTAATAAAATAAAATTATGTTACAAAATTCAAAGCTCAGTTTTTATTTTTCTTACATAGCAGAAGTTGGCCAAATATTACTGAAATTTTATACGACTTTACCTGAAAAACGGCAAGTCTGATATGAAAGTTGTGTATGAAAAAGTTGTTGCGTGTATGAAAAAGTTGTGTAAAAAAAAATTAGCGAATTTTTTCTAGATAATCAACGTTTTTGACAAAATTTTCAGTTTTAAAAGCAAAATTTTAAGTTTATGCAGTTATTATTCAAAAACGGTAAGTCTGATACTCATTCAACATATACCGTTAATTAGGTGTATTAATTCTTAAAAAAAAGCTATGAAGAAGATGTTGCTCTAGTTTCAATTTCTTCTGAGCTGTAGTGGATATTCTTTAGACATAATTTTTCTAATCCGATTTTCTTTAAACCTCTGTAAACCAGGTAAATTTAAAGATAGACCCCTCTTCTAGAACAATTTTTTTCCTAAAATACTCCAAGGAATTACCCCTTAAAAACTTTTTGCTCTAAACCGGACCACCCTGTATATAAGTTAGTAAAACTAACAAAAATTTGATATTTGAAATAAAATGCAAGTTTTCATTTTCAAATGAACAAAAATAAAAAAAGATTTAGTACATATGAACATAAATATAAACATGTACTAATTGTATTTTGTAGTAAACTTTCGAAAAATGTTCAAAAATATTTGATTGTTAATTTTTATCTAATATCAGCGATCTATTAGAATAAAAAGCAAATTCTTCATCTAATTAGAATTTTTTTTTTCATTGAATGGTGGATAATTTTATATTCCCCACATGGCCTTCCTTGTGTAATATATATTATAAGATAAAATAAATTGATATATAAGATAATATAAAATAATTGTTTATATATTTGCTTTATATATGCAATAATGCCTTTAATAACCTACAGGAAAAGTTAAAAATGATTGATTGTATTTCGGAATTCAAAAAGGAAATAATGGAATATTTATTGTTGCATTAAAAGCTGTATATTCTGAAAAAAGCATAATAATCAATATGTTTATGAGTATATTTTAATATGTAAGTCAAATGAAACAAAAAAAGGAAAAAAAGATTATTTTATTATTATTTATATTGTCACACTAAAAGGTGCATATTATTGAAAAGATAATAAAAATATAACAATATTTAAACTTGTAAGTCAAATAAAACAAAAAAAAAAAAACAAATATAATCAACACACATTGTGAATATTTTATTTTCTCTATACGACCAGAGAGCTTTTAGCTAGGTCTTAATTTTTAAATCTCTTAATTATTACATTAAAAAAATTTTAAAATCTTTTTTATTTAAATAATTTAATATAAAACATGTTTTTAGTTAGTTTTTGAGTAATAATTGAAAAATAAAGAAAAAAAAAATTCTCAAAATTTTTATGAAAACATGAGTGGTTTCTACTTTATTGTGAGAAGTCTATTTCAGTACGTTCACTACTGTACTTTCAAAAACTTTAAATTTGGTGTTACCTTGAATTGTAATTACTCAGCCTCTAGTATTTATGTGATAGAAGAATTCAACCGCTTTTTTTTGTTTTTCATATTTTTTATTTTAAACCTTTTTATTTTTATTTTTTATTTTATAGATGTACATAATTTCAGATGAATTTGTTTTTTTTTTGTTTTTAGTTGACATAAATGTACAATGTACTCACTGCAAGTAATTATAAAAACGGATTTGTTTGGTTTTGTTTTTTATTTTAATAAGAACTCACATATGCATAATGCATTTGCTGAACAATAAAACCATATGAATAAAAAAATTTCAACTGTGTGCGCATTATTGTTTTATATACAACTTATTTATATATTGGGAGTTGATTAAAGAGAAGCGAAATAAAATGAAAAGGTGTCTACTGCGCGTGTCCTTAAATGCTTGTCAATTATAATAAAAGATCATTAACTAATTATAAACAATTAAGTTTGTTTTTTATATTATCATATTTTGTTATCCTACAAAGGCATTCAAAAATTGCATCAAAAACTACTCTTCCCCTTTGAAAATTTCCGGTTTGCACGCTGGGTGGCGCAGTAGGTAAAGCGTCTGCTGAACAAGCGAAAATCCCACATTTGATTCCCGACGAAAGTAAAATATACTTTCTGGATTTTTCGATCTGGTCCAGTCAAAGATAAAAACTAGTTGAGAGTGTTGGTTATCAGTAAAAAAAAATGGAACTATTCTATTATGAAGGCGAAGGTACTCTATATCTATACAATAGATATAGTTTCCCACATTTAAAATTAGTAGATATACCATAAAAAATTCGAAAGAAACTCTATTGTATGTAATTATGTATTCCAATCTCTAAATCTCTAAAGGCAGTTATATACAAAAAACCCATATTCGGCTCTTTTTGACTGTTCAAAATATCACAAATAGATAAAGTACCCTCGATTTATTTAATAATTGTTTTTTTATTTATAACGGCTCCTTTCTGATACGCATGCTCTGGACCATCCGGTATATCATTTCTGTTACACAAAAAGCGTAACATTTGCTAAGATTTTAGTATAAAGAAGTTTGAAGGGTATAACTTTATTTTAAAATAAAAAGACAACAAAATTATTTTTATAAATGAAAATTTCTGATTGTGTGTATTAGAAAACATTTTAAAGGTCATTCAGCTAAGTTTTTTCTACAAAAAATGCTAAAAAATGAGTTTATAGACTTGCTTTGGTTTTTTTTTATCACTTTTATTTTAATTTTATATTATTTTTTATGTAACAATATTGTTTTTTTAACACATTCCTTTCTGATTTATACTTAATTTTTTTTTTGATTTTCTTTAAATAATTATTATAGTTATAAATTTGTTATTTTTTTATTATTTTTTGATCAAGTGTATGTGTGTGTATATCCTTCTGTTTCTATTTATTTCCGAATTAATAATAATAATAGTTCAGGATTATTTAAAAACATATTGTATAATTTAAAATTTTAAATAATATTTTTTAAATTGTATATTTTAATTTTTTTAAACTAAAAAAAATGTAAAATGGATTAAAAATTATAACAATAAAAAAAATTTTGGTTTATTTTTAATATTTAAGAAATTGAAAATTCAGGGTTTTTTTTAAACATTAACTATTTTGTTTGTTTTAAAATTTTAAATTATATTTTTAAATTGTATAATTTGAATTAATTTAAACTAAAAAATTGAATAAAAAAATTTCAAGTTGATTTAAAATTATAACAATGAATAAATTTTTGTTTTAATTTGTTTTTGTCAATATATTAAGTTAAATTTTTTTTTCGTATTATAGTTAAATATTTAAGAAATAGAGAATTTTATATTTTGAATTAAAGTAAAAAATAATATATAAGGCCTATTTTATAACTAATTTTTTTAACTCAATATATAAAGCCCATATAAAAATAATAATAACAATAGTAAAAATAATAATAATAATAATATTAATAATAATAATAATAATAATAGTAATAATAATAATAATAATAATAATAATAATAATAATCATAAAAATAATAATAATAATAATAATAATAATAATAAAAATAATAATAATAATAATAATAATTTTTTTTTTTTTTTTTAGAAGAATAATAATAATAATAAAAATAACAATAATTTATTTATTGAAATATATGTATATTACAATATAAATATTTGTTTGTATAACACGTTTTATAACACTTATTGTAATATATACACACATATTTAACTAAAATATAATAAAAACTATTGCGTATAACTGATTATAACAAAATAAAAAAAAACAACAAAATTTGTTTAAATAATTAATATTAATACAGTTATTTAAAATATATAATATAATAAAATGTGTATAATAATTTTAACAATAATAACATTTTTTTGTATGCAAAATATTCAATCCACATCAAGTAATTATACTCTTTGTATGTACGATTTATGTATACATTTATACTAAATAAAAACAAATTTTATAGCTGTAACAATACAATAATATATACATTAAGGTATAATGTGTATTTAATTATTCAATAATATAACTTGAAATTAATATTTTTATTTAAAATCATGATTCATTTAATTAAAGCAAGCGCGTTTCAAATATGAATTAACATATAAATATATAAATTCCATATAAAACATTCAATCATTCAATTAATTTGAAAAATATTGAAATATTTGGATTGTTTCGTTAATATTAATTTATATTTTAAAAATTTGAATAATTATTCAATTAGAACAACGTTTTGTTTTTTTAATTAATTTCATGAATAAAGATGAAAAAATTCAGTTATGTATGTATGTAGTTTAAATTAAAAAAAAATGTTTTATATAAGAATATGTATATATAATATATATGTAGAATTTGTAAAGAGACACATTTTTGAACAGTATTTAATTTAAATTGTTGGTTTTATTTTTTTAATATTAATTATTTTTGTTTAATTTTTTTTTTAAATTATTGATGTTAAATTTAAGATTGAAAACATTTTAATTAATTTAATACAATTTTGTTTATGACGTTTTTCTGATCATTTTGGTTGTTTGTATTTATTTTTGTTTTCTGTTAAATATATTCTATAATTTATTGCTAGAATTATTTTATTTGGTTTTTTTTTAATTTAAAATTTTATATTTTTTTTATTAATTTGTTGGTTTTTTTTATAGAAAAGCATTCGAGAGAAAAAATTTATGTATTTTGTTGTATGCCTTTGAATTAAAAAGTTGTTTTTGTTTGTTTGTAATATGTTTGTTTGTAATATGTTTGTTATATGATTGATTTTGAAAATCTTTTATAAGATTTAATAGATACAAGTTACAGCTAAAGTTAATTTTTGTAATATTTCACAAGAACAATTTAAAAAATTTCATTATTTGTTTTTAAATTAGAGCTTTATGACTTAAAGTTTTGTTTTTACATATCATTTTTTCTAATATCAGTGATATTTGAATTTTTTAACGATGTATAGAACTTAAGCATAAATTTGGTATTGTCAAAAAATATTCAAGGATTAAATTAAATTTTGGAATAATCGCTGTAAATATAACTTTAGCTACATTTTGGATAGTTATTTAAAATATATTATATCGTTTTAAAAATATACTTTAGCGATTATTACATAATGCATTAGGTATTTTTTAACTTCAGCTGTTTTTTTTAATAACTTTTATGAAAATTATGATAAAAACCAAAAGAAAATATGAGACTATAATTATAATATATACCAAATTATGTTTCATTGTCACTGAATTGTATTTTTAGTATAACTTGTGGAGAAAATAAAATTTATTAAAATAAATTGCAATATAAATCTTTATTATCTGTAAATTATTTGGCTGGTTTAGTTAAGTTAAGTATGTATTTAAATTAATATTTTCTTTTAATAATTTTTATCTTATAAAGACTAATCGTCTTATGTATACTAACATTAAGAATTGAATAAATAAATGAATAAATTTTTTCTAAATATGTTTTTGCACAATAAAGGAAAAACAATTTTTGTTGAATTCAAATAAAAAATTAATTTAAAATTTTGCATATTTTTTTTTAGAGAAATAATGGATTATTTTCTGCAATTCAGAGTGTAAAAAAAAAAAAATTAAAAATTTTCTGGTAAATAGATAATATTGCAAGGTTTTTGTTTCCTTTCATTTAAGAATTCGCTGTTCAGTTATTATTAATTTTATCATTATTTTTGGTTCTTTAAAAATGGAAATCATTATTTTTCTTTTATCAATGATAATGATAATGATAATGATAATGATAATGATAATGATAATGATAATGATAATGATAATGATAATGATAATGATAATGATAATGATAATGATAATGATAATGATAATGATAATGATAATGATAATGATAATGATAATGATAATGATAATGATAATGATAATGATAATGATAATGATAATGATAATGATAATGATAATGATAATGATAATGATAATGATAATGATAATGATAATGATAATGATAATGATAATGATAATGATAATGATAATGATAATGATAATGATAATGATAATGATAATGATAATGATAATGATAATGATAATGATAATGATAATGATAATGATAATGATAATGATAAATAATGATAATGATAATGATAATGATAATGATAATGACAATGATAATAATAATAATAATAATAATAATCATAATAACAATAATAATCATAATAATAATAATAATAATAATAATAACAATAATAATAATCATAATAATAATAATAATAAAAAAAATAATAATAATAATAATAATAATAATAATAATAAAATAATAATAATAATAATAATAATAATAATAATAATAATAATAATAATATATAATATATAATATATAATATATAATATATAATATATAATATATAATATATAATATATAATATATAATATATAATATATAATATATAATATATAATATATAATATATAATATATAATATATAATATATAATATATAATATATAATATATAATATATAATATATAATATATAATATATAATATATAATATATAATATATAATATATAATATATAATATATAATATATAATATATAATATATAATATATAATATATAATATATAATATATAATATATAATATATAATATATAATATATAATGTATAATGTATAATGTATAATATATAATTATAATTATAATAAATATTTTTCTGAACTCCTTTATAATAATATTATTTATCTAATATTTTTTTTATTTATGTTTTTTTTGCTTTACTTCATTGGTTTTATTTAATTTTTGGATCCGGAATTTCGTTGTAAATTGTATTTTTAAGTTATTTTTATTCATGTAAATTGAAAGAAAAATTATATACATATTGTATATTGAATATATCATAATATGTACATAATATATTGAAATTTTTAGTTTGATTTATATTTTGATTTATAATAAATTTTTAATTGATACACCTACATACATATGTGTAAATGTAGAAGCAATGATTTATTCTGAATTTTGTTGATTTCGAAAAATTACTCGATTATGTACCTATATTATATTCTTAGTTAATTAAGTGATTTGAAATTATTTTTAGAGAAAGATTCATGAAGAATCCAAAAATTTTAATAAAAATTAATAATTAAATTATTTTAATTTGGCATTTCTTTTTCTGTTTTAAATTTTGAAATTAAATTTTGAAATTATTGATGTGAAACATTTTTAATTTAATTTTTGAGTTGTTTAAACGGAGACAAAAAAAAAATTTCCTTGCAAAGTTTTTTTTTCACATTTTCATTTTCTGTTTGTTTTAAAAAATTTATATATTGTTATTAATTTATGTATATTTCTTTAGTAATAATATGTATATTTTTATACATATACACATAAACATATTATTATCATTATGTATTTATATAATATTTGCATTGGCTGCTTTTCAAGTTATTAAATCTCAACAAACTTTAATTCTAATCATTATTTTTTTTTTAAGTTTTATTATGTCATATTTATATCTTTTTATCTTAATATTCTATTGTATTCAAAAATAACATATAGTTTTTCTATATTATATTTTTTTTTGTTTGTTTTTAATTTAAATTATATATATAATTAAATATTTGTTTTCAAATATATATATACATATAGGTATATTATATATAGATGTAAATAATAATGTCTTCAATCAATTTGTAATTCTACAGTATATACTATATATTTATATGTATGTATATAGCATTATTTAATTTGTTTACGTTTTTTTATATGCAAAATCCATTGAAATTAAATGATCAATGGAGTTTTTTTTACGTTTCAATAATTTATTTAAATTTTAACTCAATTTTTACACATTTATCAACTAGATTTTTTTATCATTTCCGAAATGTATATATGCATATGTATATGATATATATATATATATATATATATATATATATATATATACTTCTTTAATGCAGTTTTTTATTAAATGTAATTATTAAAATAAATTTTAAAATACAATTTGTAAATATATATATGTATCAATATATATATAATATATGTATATATATATATTTCTATACATATTCATCTAGATAATATATAAATGTATATTAAACAGCTCATATGCTCTTAATATAACAAACAATTTCAAAAAAATTTCACTTTATTATATGTATATATATATAATATTTTTATTAATAAATATTAATTTTTTTTTGTTTTTTAATTTTTTTTTATTTGCAATGAAACTTTTTATGAATTAAATTTTACTTATTTCTTTTTTTTACATCAGAATTATTTTAATACTAACATGGCATCTAATATGTATATAAGTATATCTATATAAGTATATATATTATATATATATCAATGTGTATGTAAAGATTTTATTAAATTTAATTATTGATCAATTTTTTAAAAAATATATTCATTGAAAATATTAAAATCGTTTATCAATTAAATTTAATTGTAATATTATGTAAAATAATAAAACAAAAAAATATAATTAAAATTCTGAAATTTCAATTTTATATCTTTTTTTGTTGTTGTATTAAAATTTTTTATGATTTGGCGTCATTGAGTTTAAGGACTTGCGAAAATTTTAATAAGAATTTTGAATAAGTTAGAAAGTTGTGATCAAATGTACAAGCAGGAAACTCTTTTCTTCGGTAGGAAATTTTGAATTCTGTTATTTTGAAAGTTCATTTTACAAAAATACAGTTTATTATATACAGTTAATTATATAATATAAATTTATAAAATATGGCCATTTGAGATAAAATCCCTAATCCCTAAATTCAAAATTTTACAATCCAAATGGATGTATTTCAAATAACTATAACCCTAAAAACATAAATCTGAAATATATTTTTTGATTTTTACTTATTTTCTTAATGAATGCATAAATATAAATATTGGATAAAGACATCTTGTTTCCAAAAAAAGTTGATTGGAAATACAAAAATAAAAAAATCGCATTCAATCCGCAGTTTTAATCTCTTGAACATGCACATGATAAAAATTATTCTAAAACTCCAGATTCTATTGAGGGTTGACATAATCGTCTGAAAGTAATAAAATTCCGTTAATATTAGGGATTTTTTGGGATTTTAGACGTTTGAAATTTTGTAGTGTGGAATTCGTTCATATGGATTTTTCAGATTTGGAGTTTAGGTATTAAGGATTTTGTCTCATTTTGTTTTTGGTTATTTGAACTTTGGATTAGGGCTTTTGGATAACTTTTAAGGTGACTTTTGGATTTTTTCTTTAGGGAATTCATGACGGAACCATTTTCTTCACCTTCAAAATATACCGGTAATTTATTTTAATTTTTTAAAATTTTTTTTCTGTTTTGTATAATTTTTTTATTTTTATATATTTGTATACCCTCTAACCCAATTGTATTAAAAAAATTCGGTTTCTATTGGTTATTGAGTATTCAAAATTTCTTTTGTTCAAACCCAATTTTTTTTTTTGACTTCTGAGTTAGTGCTTTAAATCGGATTTTAATAACTGAAAATTCTTGTTCACAATAGTATCAACAAGGAATACCAATAATTAAATAAATTAAAACTGTAATCAAATAAATTAAAAATACTTATTTTAATTAAAAAACTTAATATAGTTTTGAAAATTATTTTACAAGATGTTTTTTATAAAAGAAAAATTGATTAGATACTTATGTCAACGGTAATTAATTAAAAGGAAAATAATAAATAACATGAATAAAATGATTTAAATATTTTCAAATATATTTCAATCTTTTAAGTTAACTTATTTATATACGTACATATACATATGTATGTACATAAATGTATTTATCGCACTTTCAATTTAATTGATGCTACAAAACATTTAATATAATGCCGAATGCAAAAATTTTTATTGTTAATTTATTATTATTTTTTTTTTGTTTTTTAAATATCAACTATAACAATTTTCACTATTAGTAATATTATATAATATATTATAATATATATTAAATATATACGAATTCTGGAATATGCAATTATTTTAATAAATGAAAAATGTGTCTAGTTAATTTATTATGTATATATATAATGTTTGCGAATAAAATTGTACATAAACTTTTTTTTTTGTTTTTTATTTAAAAAAAAACATAAAAAACACGACTCGGTAGAATTTTATGCTCTTTTTTTTCTTTTATTAAATAATGTACGCATAATAATAATAATGTATTTTGTTTTTGGTTTCTCTTAATAATTGACACAAATATTGTTGCTGACTAGCTATATAGTAATATTTATGATAATTTTTTTTTTATATTAGTGTATTTTGTATATATGTAAATCAAATGCTTTTAAATTGAAAATAAATATCATGTTGTTGGATTAATAAATAAGAAATTTAATAATGGGTTTTGTCCAAATATTCGTGTATTATTGTTATTTCAATTAATCGGTATCAACCATTTGAAAAGAAATAGGAATCAAACAAAAGAAAATTAACAAAAAAAACATAATTACTTTTAAACACATATATACAAAAAATAGTATTAAGTGAAATTTTAATTTTGTTCTCACTACATTTTTTTCTTCTTGTATACAATAATTTAATATAATTATTTAAAATAATTTTACAATAATATGTTTTGTTTTTACTTTTTAAATTTTTTTTTAACTTTTTATAAAAATATATACTTTATATAATTATATAAAAACACACATATGTATGCTTATGTTGTGAATAATTTTTAATTTACAGTAGGTATGTTTTGTTTTTTTTTTTTTTTAAATATATTGAATAATTAACATTAATATATAAAAAATAAAACTAATAAAATAACACAGGTTGGTTATACGGAAAAGATCATTCAGAAGAGAAAATCAACATACATATTTTGTTATACAATATAATATAGCAAAGCAATGTTATGTTTGTTTTACAAATTTTTTTTTTACAAAATTGTGTACTTAATCGCCTGTATACAAAAGAAAAAAACATGAAAAAGAGAAAAATAAATATGTATGTAGATATAATAATTAACAACATTTATAATTGAAAAATTAGTAATTACAAAATAAAATATATATACTTATTAATTAGTTCTACTTGAGCAAATGAAAAAAAAAATATTTAAATTATGCTAGTAAGAAAAGAAACAAAAATATATATATATATATATATATAAGTATATCTTAAACATTGACGTTATTATTATTTATTTATGTATTTGAAAGCAAATATTATTCGGCAAGCAAAAAAAAAAAATATTAATTTGTATTATATAGTATTGGATATTAAGTATCGAAAGTTTGTATTATAAGTATCGAAACATATTTGTCATATATTAACTCTAAGTCTTAGAGTAGACTTTTTAGAATATAGAAACTTGAAAAACACCTATATGAACAAATTAATAAAAAATGAAAGATTTTATTTTAATGGCAAAATCAACCGGCCGACAGATATGTTGTAGTGGTTATATGTCTGCTTTTCAGATAGGTGTAAAGTATAAAAAAAAATTATTTTACCCTGTGTTAAAATAGGACAATCTGTGCCTATAATGTGTATTTTGTTTTGAAGGTCATCATCAGACGTAGCTTTACGAAGAACTATAATTCTAACAGCTTAAGGTATATTTACAGTTAATTTTAATTATTCTAAAATATTTTTTTTAAAAAAACTCAATGTTATATACCCAAAAGGGGCCGCTTAAAAAATTCAAAAAAAGAATGATGATCATTTGGTAATTGGACGATTGTTATAAGTAATGAGCCAAAATAAATAAAAAAAATAACTAAATTTTCTATTGAAATATTTTTGATGATATTACTTTTTTTCTTATATTTTTCAAGAATGATATATGATATTTATAATGTAGTAAATGTAGTACTTAAATCAATTATAATGAATTTAAAAAGAGAAAAAATATACTTACATTTTAAATTTATAATAATTTTTTGAAAATTGTATTTCGTTATTAATTTTCAAAAATACAAAAAACAAAAAATTAAAATTTCTTTTCTTCTGCTGCTTTTCCAAGAAATACGAATTAAAAATGATCTTTCAAGATGTGGTAAAAACATTTTCTTTGTTCACATTTAATTTTATATTTATTTAGTATTCTCACCATAAAATAAAAAGAATGACTTCGTTTGAGAAAGCTTTGATTCATTTTTTGATGTTTAAATAATTTATAAAATGATTTAACACGTTGATAAAAGTTGTTTAATTAAATTTGAATCGAATGTAACAAATAAATTATATTTAAAATGTCGTTAAAAAAATTGCCCTTTACAAAATAGTCTTGAAAATTCATATATAAAACTAACATTGTTTACATTTTCGTATTATAAATAGATGCAATGAACGGCATTTGAACACGTATTACAATTTTGGTTGTTTTTACCCTTATTATACAATATAAAAAGTATTATAATAGGTAAAAAAATAAAAAATTAGTTATTGAAAATTAATAATGGTTTATTTATTTTTGCTGCATAATAATTTTCTTTTCTTCTTTTTATTCCGTCCCATAATTTTATTTTTTAAGAAAAATTATTACTTTTATTATTATTGTTTTTAATCCTTTCTTCAAGATTGTAGGGCAACAAAGAAGTTTCTATTATAATAGCAGATTTTTTTTAATTAAGCAGTGGCGGACCGGATGCATAATTATGATTTTTAGATTCGGATTCATAATTTTTTATGTTTAAGATTTTTTTAATAATTGTTCATAAACTTTAAATTAAATTATTATTATTATCTATTTGATATATGTATATTTTATTATATAAATTTTTAATAATGTTTTATAATATATATATGCAGTCAGCTTTCTTTTTTTTGTTGTAGGTATATAATTTGTTTGAATTCTTAGTTTTATGATATTATGATATAATATACTTATATGCGTTATTAAATTATTTATAATAAATAAGTAAAATATGTATATGTATATTATTATTTATTATTATTATACTTTTTTTTTTAAATATGTTGTGTTTTTTCAAATATAATTTACTATATAATATGAAAAAAATATATAAATGTATATTTATATATATAGAATTTCGTGTCTGCTTTTAGTTATTTTGAATTCTGATGAAATAAAAATAATTGTAGTTGGTGATGAATTAAATAATGATTCATTTTTTTGGTATTATTAATAATCACTTTCTTTTTTGGATTTTTAAATTTTATAACAACTTTTGTTTTTTATTATTTTAGTTTGCGTGCTATGATGATTGATTTTTTTTGTAATTTTTTTAAACATTTTTTTTATCTTTTTTTAATGTATGTTATGTTTTTTTTTTAAATATATAACATGATCATGATGACATATCACTGCATTACACATTTTCCTTCTATTTGAGTTTTTAGCTCATTTACTTGTGTTTCTATTTGGTTTTTCAGTTCTGAAAAATAAATTTAAATGGAAACAGCAAAAATGAGCAAAATGCTATATTTCTATAATCTATGGGAAATAAATTTGTTAGCCAAATTTTTAATTTTGTATCTTATAATTTAAAAAAAAAAATTTTTTAATAATTAATTTACAAATTATAGCTTAAACAAAATAATTTTTCTTTCTTGTTTTATTTTATATTTTCATAATAAGCATTTTTGAATGGTTTTAACATTTTTACATTTTTACGTAAAATGATGATACACAATTCGATCTACACTTTACAATAAATCACTTATTTATTTTCTAACCTCTGTTGATTTCTTATTCTTTCTATATTCTTATTCTGTCTATCTTATTATTATTATTATTATTATTATTATTATTATTATTATTATTATTATTATTATTATGATTATTATGATTATTATTATTATTATTATTATTAAAATTTTAAAAATGAAAAGGGTAATTTCTAATAAATGTTTCTGCGATTTTCGTAATAACAGCTGACTATTTTCAATAATTGAACGCTTATTAAAACCTTAATACTGGGATAAAATTAAGTGCAACGAAGAAAACTAGTTAGTCTTTAAGAAATTTGACTTAAATAAATTTTTTTTACCTGTAAAAAATCTAATATGATGATGGCTGAAAACGTCCCTATATATAATTTTAACGCCTCCCTCCGCCTTATGCCCCACAGATTGGGACACGGATTGGGGATTTCAAAGTCTTGAAATTTTCAGTCATTATAAATTTGTGAAAATCTAACCTACGTAACGTACTACTTCATGCACAACGCTAAATAATATTTCTAAATTTCAATTACAAATTTTAATGAATCAAGATTAAAATAAAACACCTAAAATAAAAAAAAATTATTTTAAAAATTTTTTATTTCCAATAATCTGAAAAAGCGTAAGATTTGAATTAGTTGACTTTTAAAATTCACCTACAATATTTATGCATTTTGAGTCACAGCAGACCCAATCGCGAAATTTTTAGTAATATGAGAATATTCTGAGGAATCTTGAAACTAGTATGGTTATATTAATGTGAATAAATTAATTAAATCAATTACATTATAATATTATAAAAATAATTATGGCTCTCTCTCTAATAAAAATATGTTTCAGCAAATGTTTGTAGATCGAATTGAGGAACAACTTTTACCAAAGAACATTACTTACGTTTAAAACACCATCAAATTATATACATTAAAACGAATAAAAATGTACATAATATACAAGCAATAATATAAAATTATATAAAATAAAAGAAGAAAAAAAAATATAGATATAGAAATAGCATACACATATCAATGCGAGTGAGTGATAGATGTAAATATATGTTTTTACATGTCAAAATGTTTTGAAAGAAGATACATATCATAGATAGATAATAGATAGATAAATTATTTATTCTATATTTTATTCTAAGAAACATACACACAATATTTATATAACAAAAACATACATAAATGCACATATGTAATTTATTTATTTAATTTTGAATATTTATTATGTACCTGTAAACAAAATTTAATTATATCTTTGCCGGTTTAAAATTATTTTTGTAAGACTTATTTCGATGAATAGTGTTAATGTGTGATAATATAAAAACAAAAATAAAGACATGTGCGATTTTGCGTGTTTTGTAAAGTAAAAAATTGATTTGAAAACTTTATTAATTACATTATATAATACTAAAAACTATCTAACAAGGAATGGTAATTAAACATTTGGCTTAGACGAAAATCTTGTATATTATATACCCTTATTATATTCGCTCATTTTAAATTACTTTCAAAGGAAATAGTTCAGAAAGTTACATTGATACACCAACAAATATCAAAAACTTTTTTCTTCATAATCAATGTAATAAGAATAAGATGTTCAAAGAAATTCTTGTCAACAAGAAATTATTATATAAGAAATGAATTTGAAAAAAAAACATAAAATACATGTATTACAAATGTGCTTAATGTAATTCTTTAATGATTCATCTTAAATGTAATATGAAATATCATTTGTCACATTTACTATACTGAAGACGGTGATCTATAAACGAATCCATTGAAAATTTGTAAAAATTTGTTAAAATAACAAAAAGTATAAACAATTTCCATATATAATTGTAATGTTCACTAAATATAATATAGATTAAAGTAAAAATGTGATTGCATGGAGTTTTCTTCTATGTTGAACTTCTTATTTTAAAAATTTCAAACTGTGTTTTAGTTTTTGTTGAATATTACTACGTTGACAGTGCCTAACTTACCCATTAACACCTCTGAAGAAAATACAAAAATATATAATGGTACGGAAGGTTTGGTATACAATTTTAAAAAAGAAATATTGAAAATAATTCTAACTGTAAAATGAAATATACATATTTCAGTATTACATTGAATGAACTACATTTCTTTTAGTTAAACAAGAAAATTTAATATCTAATTAATATTTTCTATATTCGTATTTATTTTATTATTTATCCATATAAACGTTCATTCATAGTTGCTTCAAAAATGAAGACAACAAAAAAGTAACAATAACTCGAAAACAACAATTTTAATTTTTTAGTATCATTTTGTACCCGACGTCCTTTAGCATGCGTATCAGTTTTTTTAAGAAAAAAAGTCGTTATTTTAAAAATTTAGAAAAAAATTATTAACAAAATCGAGAGTGCTCTATCGACTGGTTATATTTTCAACCTCCGGAAAGGACCGGAAATAGTTTCTTACTGTATGACGTATAATCTGAATTTTCATATATAATTGCACCAAAAACTCTCACTTACCATTTTTCGATTTCGGTTTTAGAAATTCCCGGTCCTAGAAATCTATTTCCGGTCCTTTCCGCAGGTTGAAAATATCACTAAATGATGAAATAGTCTCGATTCAGTTAATCAATTTTTTTTTAAATTTTAAAATTACGTCTTCTTCCCCTCTTAAAAAACTAAGACGCATTCTCTGGAACATCCGGTGTATTATACAAGATATACACGATATAAAATCAAATGCAGATATAATTTCAAGTATGATCTCTTGATTAATAGATGATTTCAAGATTATTACCAACAGAAAAAAGACAAAAAACACAAACACCAAAAATAGTAATTTCGTCGCCATATGCAATATTCGCAGTCTCCCATCTGAGCCAGAAGTTGAAGCGACATCAAATTTATAAGAGTTAGGGCTAGTTTAATCTGTGAACAACACACTAAATATGCAGTTAACCTTAGACGCAACTCTAATTCACTCTCGTAAAATCTACAAATTTGGAACAAAGTCTCTTCAAAGGAATGTGACAACAGAATAAGAAAATCGCAGCTATCAAACCCCAGTCTCCGAAAATAACTAAATTTGGAGTTTCATGATCTAAATCCGATTGTGTACACAGGATTCGATTTGGTTAACCAAGCTGAAAGTCAAAATAGTTCGATTCAAAATAAAAATAAGGGAATTGTGAATAATGAAAATTGTTTTGGGATGTTAAATTATACACTGCATTCAACAATTATTTATCAACTTACTTTCTCAAAGGAGCGCCTTGGGGATCAAAAGAGTCTTCCGTAATCACTCTATTTAAGAACAATTTTGTTATTCCTTGATTTAAGTGTGAAAAATTCTATTAGATAAACTGAGAACGAGTAAAAAAGCAAAGTACCTGTGTTTCAAGATCCAGATATCAGGATATGAATATTACCGAGAACTTATAATTTTTTAGCTGGGTCGATAGGTATGTGAATAATTTTGCACATAAAAATAAGTTCATTATATATATAAAAATAAGTCTAAGTCTAAATGCTTAAGTAAAAACCTAAACACACACCCTTCTAAAAAATATACGAATTTTATACATTTTCATAGTATAAACCATTACCAAACTTCTACAATTTCTAAAAACTAAAAAAAAAAATAACTAAAAATAATGTAACAATTAACCCAGATATGAATATTAAAATAGCTGTTCTTTTTTCAATAAATGTCCAATACAAGCAGTTCCGTTAACAAACGAAAATAACGTAATGTCTAATTTACATTTAGGTAGATACAGACCATATTTTTCATTAACAACTGTACCAGAAAAAACACAACACCTACGCCTATCCCTACCCAACTAGTTAAAAGCAGCGGACCTCCCGCAACCCAATCAACTCAATACGCGTCTTTGAACGCTAAATCAATTTCCATTCCACAACTCTTTGACCCATTGTTTCCTCCGGTTGTAAAGTTAACGAAATAATCCTCGCAAGAAGATAACGGACGTTATACATTAGCACGCTTAAGAGATCATTGAATTTTTGCAAACGTTAGGCTTTATTTAGCCTTTCTCCATAAACAAATCTTATTTTTATTTATTTCATGTTTAATTCAAAAAGCTGCAATATGTTCTTAATCTAAATAAAAATTTATATATTTTGTATTTTGTACATTAATTTTTTTAGTTTTTTCTTTATTTTTTACAATTTATACTAAATTTAAATTAAGAATAATGATTGATGACTATGCACACGTCTCTCAAAGTACTTATACAACAGGAAGGTCTTCCAACAGATGGGTTAGTAAGACTAATGAAAATTTTCAACAAAGTTTTGGAATAACATCCAAAAATATTTTATCCTATCTTCAATCTTACGCGACACACATTCATAACAAAGAACGGGTTATCTTCAAAAAGTTAGAGAAAACCATGATAAGTTTTTTTGTTCCTTACCCAGTACTTCAAGGAAATAATTTTATTTCAATAAATAGACTCGAACAATCACAATCCCTTACACATGCTTAGTTATTCAACATGTCATTTTACTATCAAAATGTACGTGGTTTTCGCACTAAACCTAAGAAAGTGCTTATTTACATTATAAATTACTATATTTCTCCAAGTTCTGACATAGAAGTTTATAATGCATGCATTATGGCTATAGATTTTGTATCTTCTAAGCTCAATCTTTCCGACGAAATAATTGTTTGTGGTGATTCTAATCTTCCTAATATTAGCTGATCCAGGCATGAAGAAGAACCATTCCTGATTCCAATTAGTCTCACTACTAAAATTGAGGTTAAATTTATATACTCACTTAATACAAATTACTTACAAACAAACTCTTCTATTTGTAATTTCAAAGCTCGACAACTTGGCCTTATCCTGACTTCTGATTGAATCAATCTAATAAATATCGCTGCGTTGAACCACTCGTAAATATTGATCCTTATAATCCGCCCATTTGCGTTACATATTGCGTCAATGCTCTATTCCTACTATTTAATACCATTTCCTACCGATACAACTTTGGTCACGCAAATATCGATGGGCTAAATGATTATTTTAAACCACACGATTTTCCATCTATTCTGGGAAGTTACGATTTAGAAGTAATGATCACCAAATTTTTTGAAATCATTGAGAAATTAATTATGCAATCTGTTACGTTAAGTAAAAATAAGGACATCAGTGCTTGTCCACCATGGTTTAACGGTTATCTTAAAGAACTTCGAAATAAGAAAAACAAAGCCGTAAATATTTAAAATTCAACGGTAACGCAAACTCTTGTAATTTCAAATATCTATACGTTGAGTTTGAAACAACATCACAAGCTCTGTATAATAACTATATTAGTAAAAGTATTATCTTGTAATGGTCGACAAGATTTTTTTTCTTCCTTATAAATCTTAATAAATTTTTTTTAAAATTCCGTATAAATATTCATATAAAATAAGGAATATAAATTTAACAGGCCCTTATAAACCTTAATAAAATTTTTATAAAATTCCGTATAAGGCTGCAGTTATAGGGATTAGTAAAATGAATACGTCAAAATGAAACAGTGAAAAAATATTTTATTTTTACGGTGAGATGGTTATAGCGATCAGAAAAATTGCTTCCGTAAAATTTGTTGTCATTTCGATTTAACGTTTTCTTGTTTTGAATTTGAAATAATAAACAATACAGAAGTAGTTGTTTTCATAGTTAAATTAAAAATGAAAAATTGAAGTTTTATTAATATTACTATTACCATTACATGTGCTAAGTTAACACTTTGAAGCACTTTGAAATGCAAAAGCAAAACCAACTACGCAAATGTAAACAACAAACAAAACTTAATAAATTAATGTAAATTTATTTTTTAGCATTCCTATAACTTTTTACTAAAATTTTGTTTCTACGGCGGTGATAAAATCGAAAACAAAAATTTTACGTATTCATTTTACTGATCGCTATAACTGCAGCCTAAGTATTTATGTAAAATAAGGAATATAAATTTGACAGGTCGCAGCAGCAAAATTAGAAATTAAAATAATTTCGCTGCTGCTGCTTTACTGCTCTGCGGCTTGCTTTCCTGTGTTTTGGTCGGTAACCATATTTTAGACATGATTGGATGTTTTTACCGTTGGGAATATGGTTAGATAGAAAAAAGTACAGTTGACGTTTTTTGGTTGGCGTGGTTGTTTTTGAAAAGATAAAAAGTTAGTAGGTAGCTTGGAGTGACTAGTGACATGAAGAACATTTTTGAAAAGATAAAAATTGAAAAAAATAAATAAATTAAGACATAAATATAATAAAAAAAAAAAAAGTTTAATCTTAATTATATAGAATAATTGATATTATAAAATAAACAAAATTCGATGTAACTTGTTCGTGGTTAAGGAAAAAAAAACTCAAATATTTAAATTTTTTTTAAGTACGTACGAATAAAATATGCATATAGAATAAAAAGGTATTTGTTATTTTAATAAAGTTTTAAATATAGTATTAGAAATCAAGAGAAAAATTAAATTTTTATTTATGATTACATATACTCAATTTATATAATTATAATATGGTGTAACATCTTATCATTAACAATATTGATAATAATATTATAATGTCCAATAATGAAACTGTTGAATCATATAAGAGCATGAATAGCGATGGCGGTGGTGTAAGAACTCGTTCACATAATTTTACAAATGAATCATCGAAAGAAAAAAAAGCTTTGAATTCATTAACAAATCCCATACTACCAGTAAAAGTACTTCGACAAATTCATCAATTATTGTTCACCAATTATTCGAAGACGTTTATACTAAAATTATAATAAAATTACTAATAAACATTCATAATAAAATTAAATATTTAAGATATTTGCAACACAAATAACATAACTGAGTTTGAAATAACACGAATCGAAATAATTAATAGGTAAAGAAAGAATTTTGTCTTAGAAAAATTAAATATAAAAATAAAATAATAATCAACCCTTCGTCTACTTACTTTTGTTTTTGTAATTGTTTGTATTATAATTTATTAGATTGTTTCAAAAAAAAAAAAGAAAAAGGGAATTTCATTATTTATTAATTAAAACCTTTAAATAGAAATTAAAAATTACAAAAAAAAAAAACAAAAAAATTAGATAGGTATATTCAAGTATTAAATAATTCGATCATCATAAATAAAGAAAATATTAAATACATTAAATAACAGAAATGAATGCAAAAATTATTATTCAAAAACATATATATGCATATATATATATATATATATTAGAGTGCAAGTATCTATATGTAAGATTAAAAATAAATAAAAAGAAAATATATCATTTATTGAAGCAGATATATTGTAAAGAAATTCTAAAAATTATTGTTCTAAAATTTTACTTTTAATTTTATCTGAGAAAATTTACTTGGAAGATATAAAATTTACCAGATATTAAATCTTAAGTGAATATTTTTTTTAAATGTCAAAGGGCCATAGGGCATATTTAATATGGAATAATGTAAATTTAATATTATAATATTTCATGAAATATTAATAAATTATGTATAATTTGTTGTAATTTGTTGTATTATAAAATTTATAATAATAAATTCTATTAATTTTTTTATAAAAAGAATAAATAAATTAGATTTAAATATTAAAACAACAAAGGAAAAAATATAAGCATGTGTGTATACAAATTTCCCATTTCTTACAGGAGTGGTAAGCCCGGGTAGTAACAGGGCTGGCTTCGGCAGTGATGGCGACGGGTATAGGTGTGGAGAGGCGGGGACCTCCCATCCTTTCTGAATCTATCTTTTCATATCCTATACACGTCGTTCCCAATGATAATTATTTCCATTACAATTATTCACCTAATGCCTAATTATTGTTAAAAGTTAATTCCATTAAAGATTTAGGAGTTTATTTCGACGATAAGTATACCTTTAAATTACACTTCAACAATCAAATTCCTTGCTAGGGTTTATAAAGCGTTGGCGTAAAGAATTCTCTGATCCCTGTATTTTAAAAGCTCTGTACACAGCATTGACTCGACTTACCTCGGAGTATGCTAGTTACGTATGGTCTTCATTTTCTGATGTCCATATACGAAAAATCGAAATAATTCAAAAGTTTTTAAGATTTGCACTACATAATCTTCGTTGGGAAAATCCGATTCGATTGCCACCTAACGAATATCGTTTAAATTCAGTTCATCTGGCCACCCTGCAGAAAAGAAGAGAAATTGCTGATGTAACCTTTGTTGTTGAAATTTTTAAAGGTAACATTATTTCTCCACCTATTTTTAATAAAACTTTTATTAACAATATTTCTCGACTTTTTGTTATTTTTTGTAAATTGGGGAGTTCTAAATAACAGCGACCTCTTAAGATCTATTGTACTTCCCCATTTCAGAATTGCAGGTCTATGTCCTTGATAAGCGCTATTACTGCTGTAATGTCACTTTCAGATCAGGCGATTTGTATCTCTGGATGTGTTTGTATCTTTTGCGAGCTATAGCGTCGCAATCAAATAGAATATGGGAGGAGCATTCCTCCTCTTCTAAGCAGAATCTCCATCTGTTTGTGCTCGATCTACCAATCTTGAAAAGATTCTTGTTGAATGGGCCATGACCTGTGATAAACCATGTCAGCATTCTGACATTGAATCTAGTCTCCCTGATTATCTGATTCAATCTATGAATACTTAGTTTGAAAGAGAATTTAAACTGCGTAAGTCCTTGGCAACAATCCAATATGTTTTGGGTCTCTGTGGTTTCCCACTTGGAAACAATTCCTTGTAGGTAGGCGCTTGAACGAGCAATATTTGGTCAAGAATACTTATCCAAAGCAATACTTGTCCCAAGAATTGAATCTTCGCACCTGTTTTTGCAAGAAAAAATGTGCCTCTTCATTGCCTTGTATTCCTTCAGGTCCAGGATTCCATAAGAGTATCTGTTTCGTTTAGCTAGCTTTATTAAGCTTCTGTAACAGCTATAGATATACTTTGATTTAAAAATCGGGGAAGCCAGAACTTTTGAGACAGCTTGGCTACCTGAAATTATGTATATGTTGGCACCTTTGTACCCCCTTTTACTGCACTGTAATGCCAATACCTCGATGGCATAGGTCTTAGCTTAAAAGACAGTGGGATATGTGCCGCGCTAAACCTAAACCTTGGTCCAAATACCCCGGCACCGGTTATTCCCCAGATTTTTTAGCCATCAGTATACCATACTGAAGCTCTTGGAGGTAAGGCTCTTATTAAACCTTCGACTTAGACCCGTTAATTTTTTCACCATGGTCCATCATAGAACTAATTATTGGTAGATTTGAACCCATTAATAGAATGTTAATAATGGGAAATAAATACAAGGCCGTAATCGACTTGTCTCATTCAGAGCCTGTATTCAAAAAATAACTGCACCACACAAAAACTAAACAACTCTCACTCCTACACCTTAAACCGTCATTTAGTATTAAGAACTTTTGAATAAAATTTATTTACAATTATGTAACTTTTTTAAATTTTTTTAAAGTTTGTAACTTACATTTAAACAAATATTATTTGTAACTGTTTGATTGAAGCTTGATTATTATAAGCCTAATTACTTTTTGCATTACAAAAGGTATGAACGAAAACATTGGAAAGCGGATTCATGTCTTGAGTTTTCTTCAGATCACTCACCTATACTAATAACTGGATCTACTGAGGTCATCGATAACAAAGGAAGATATTACTCGGGCAATAATAAATTTCTATCTTGCAATAATAACAGCAGCATGTCAGTCTACGCCAGTGTAAAATCAGTATAAACAACAAGAAAGATGTTCATTGGCAGTAAAAATTAAACCAAAAGAAAAGCGAAAGCAGCGTAAAATATGGCACCTACCGATAAAAGAAAGCTTAACAAAGTAACAAAAGAACTAAAAGTAGTGTTGATCGATATGAAAAATTATGAAATCCAGAATTACCTGCAAACTTAGCCCCAACTGAAGCTACGCATTACTCTTTATAGAAAGCCACCAAAAAATTTAAGTGCCCAAAACAGCACAGTGCCACCAATGAAAAAAAGAAACGACGATTGAGCAAGATCTAACAAAGAAAAAGCGATGAAGCTTTTCTGATCACCTTCAACAAACCCTCAACCCATATGAAAATGTAGTGAATTATTTAAAATTATTTAAAAAATAATTGAAACTGCTTACTTTAAATATCAACAATCTTAATTAATAGGATTAAAAATTTTGAAGAATTATACATGTAGTTTCTTCATAATTATCTTCATAAATTGCTTTGGTCTGTTTTTTAAGCCCCTGTAGCACCTGTAGTATCTACTCTGTTCTACATGAAAAACGGCAAGTCTGATATGAAATTTGTGTATCGAAAAGTTTTAGGGGATGATGTAGCGCATCAACACAATAAAAAAAAAAAAACTAGCGAAATTTTTCAACGTTTTTTTACAAAATTTTCAGTTTTTTTTTTTTTTTAAATGAGAGGCTAAGGTTGATATAGGTCCTAGGCAGAGTATACCCTTAACGTATAGCTCTGATAAAACAACTACAGCTCTGTCAACAAATCCGACTCTCATCTCCCCGAAGGTAGGTAACATAGTTATCTGCCGGGTGCCTCCTGGAAACTTACTTTGTAAGGCGGACGAGAGCGGGTGAATGCGAGAACTTAACGCAATAACTTAGTAAACCGGTTAGGCTGGATCAATCCGCGCAAACGAAGACTTATGTTTTCGACTGGCGTGAAAAATCGGTTAGTTAGGCGGAGACGGAAACTCCGTCGTCAAATGACCTGGCCCTCCTGGTAGAGGGTTTGTGTGTAGTTTTATCTGCCCTACCACAATAAAATAAATGCAGTAATTGAAAATGTAATGGAGAAAACAAATTATAATATTACCCCAGGTGGCAGACCAGTTGCACTGGAAAATCCACCCTTTTCGGAGGTCGATTCCACGGATTCTGGGGGGACCAACTATTACATGCAACAGGAAATTTCAACAGGAGTTCGTTAACATCAAGAAACAAGACAAAGAGAGTAAAACAACAAGAACTCCTTTGAAAAACGTGCCAGTAGAAAAGCAAACAAGAGTCGAAAGCGTTGGCGATAACAAGATCCACCTATACTCTATAGGTGTAAATTTCTACAACGAATGGAAAAAAGAAGTAAAGACAGGGAAAGAAATGGAAAAGATAGTGATCAGTCTACAGGATCACAATAAAGATTTAGTAAAAAAGGTTACCTTATTAGATAGAGGTAATTCACCAGCGCCAAGTAATTGCAATATCTTCAATTATTTCACAGATGAAGAAGAACTCACGAGAGAAACGGACTGGATTCTTAAAAAAACAAAAAGACCATCCAAAAAAAGGAAAGCAGAGGGTAGCCACAAACTGCCCAACAGAAAAAAGAATCACCAAAAAAAACAAGCAGCACTTGGAAACAATACTGCGGATAAAAAAGTTAAAAAAGAGGAACATAAACCACCACCTATTATGGTACCTTTGGTGAGTAAATAATTTAATAAAGCAAACCACTAAAAAGGAATACATCTTATAATAATAACGTCTGGAAGGTCAATGTTACTGATAGTGACACATACAGATGTCTAACAAACGATTTAACATCGAAGAAAGTTCGGTAGCACTCCTATGAGGAGAAAGCTACCAGTCCAACAAAAGTTATGGCCAGGGGATTACATCATTCGTGCGATGAAAATGAAATAGTTCAAGGCCTGAGAGATAACGGTTTCCAAATATTAGAAGCCAAAAACAATTATTAAAGATAAAATCGAAAAGAACGATGGTAGCTTTATCACTCAAAGAAGAGGATTACCACTGTTTATGTTAACATTCGATAATAGAGAAAATATAGAAAAAATGTTTGCTATTAGAACAATATTGAAAATAGTCATTAAAATTGAACCATTAAGAAAAAACAAAAAGTTAATCCCACAGTGCAAGAGATACCAAGCTTTTGGGCATATATAAAGCTATTGTAATAGAGACTGTGCTTGCGTTAAGTGTGGAGAGATAAACATTTCACAAAAAGCTGCATTTTAAAGTTGGGAGAGAAAGCCAAATGTATTAATTGTCGTGGCGATCATCCGGCAAACTACAGAGGATGTCCAATTGCAAAAGAACAGCAAGCCAGAAGAAATAAACAAGCAAAACTACCCCAAATTCAAAAGAATAATACATATAAAAATGAAAAATTCGTTGACACGAATAGAAAACCTACAGTTATAAATGCTGTACGTAATGTAAATGCTAAATCGTATGCCCAAACTGTGAAAAATTCCCGTAAGGAAGATGATTGCTCAGTCAAGGATATATTAAGTCTTATCCTACAGAGACTAACAAACCAAGACGAATTTGTAAAAACATTATCTGACGAGATTACAACGATAAGAAACCATTGCAGAAAACCACCGCAATCACATAAAAAATAAGCCACACCCTTAGAGTTGCTACATGGAACGCAAATGAACTTTTCCAATACATTTTGGAACTCGAAATTTTTCTGAAGGATCAAGACATAGATATATGATATATGTCTAATTTCTGAAACACACTTTACAAAGAAATTTAGTATTAAAATTCCTAATTACGTTTGTTATCAGACTTCGCATCCAGATGTCAAAGCAAGAGGTGGAACAGCAATACTCATAACATCAACATTCAACATATATAATCATAACTTCAACATTCAACACCATGAGGAGCAGAAAATAGAAAATGCAATGATGCAAGTTAGAACAATTAACATTAAGGTCAAAATAAGGACTTCAAAATCTCGGCTATCTATTGCCCACCAAGACACTCACCCACTAGAGTGGACTTAATAAATCTTTTTAAAATACTTGGAAACAATTTTATCATCGGAGGAGATTTCAATGCGAAACATACCCACTGGGGTTCAAGATTAACCACAACAAAAGGGAGAGTGCTATATCAACCTGGAAGAAATTAGAAGTGTGAGTAATTATATTTCTTAAAAATTTTATTAAAGTATATATTTCTTCCGGTACCCCAACCTATTGGCCTACTGACCAGCGAAAATACCTGATTTGATTGATTTTTTTATAAAAAAGGGAATAAATAGAAACCACACATATGCCGTGAGCAATGATGATCTATCGTCTGACCACACTCCAGTGATCATGGGTCTAATCGAAAAAGTTGAACACAAAAATTGCCTACAAACAAGAAAACTGATTATGTTTAGAGAAAAACTTGAGCAATTCATTACTCTAGGATTCGTGGAAACAAGAAACCAAATTGATGCATAAGTCGAACAATTCATTGTAGACGTGCAGCAAGCAGCAAAGGAGAGCACACCATGTTTTGACTCGAAACATCATTCGAGAGTGAGCTATCCTCCAGAAATAAGAGCACTGGTTATGAAGAAGAGAAGGGCACGACGAAAATGCCAATCAACGAGGTACCCAGGTGATAAAGTTATATTCGATCGCTTAAATAATCAACTAAAACAGCAAATCAAAAATATAAAAAATAATTCATTTAACAAATTCTTAAATAATTTATCGGCCGATGCTTATACTGACTACTCGCTTTGGAAAGCAGCTAAACGAATAAATATACCACAGGTGCAAGATCCACCATTGAAAACACAATCTGGTAGCTGGGTCGGTAACCCAAAAGAAAAAGCTAAGATTTTTGCTGACCACTTGACAGAGGTCTTCACAGCACCAACACAAAATCTTGCTAATGAAAATATAACTCTCGAAGTTAAAATAGATGAAGCGGAAATTTCGCATGTCACTCTAAGAGAAATTAAACAAATATGCAGACACAACCTGAGCGTCAAGAAAGCACCAGGTTACGATCTCATCAATGGACAAATCATGCGGGAACTACTAGATCTAGCTTTGTTAAAGCTACAACATATATTTAATGCATGTTTTAAGTTGTTTTTTTTTTTTGTGTTTTAATTTTATTAGTTCAATAAAAAACTATTATAACATCATATTTAAAACAAAATTTACAAATTTAAAGGAATATTGAAAGTTTTAATTTTAAACATTCGTATATAAAACTTTAATTTTTAACTATTTAAAATTTCAAAAGTAAATAAAATTTAAATACTCTACATCTCATTGTTCTTTATAATATCAATTAATTTTCTTTTAAATCTTGAAATATCCATATCATTCTTAACTGCATTGGGTAACAAATTAAAAGATTGTGTACCCTTATAGAGTAGACTATTTTGTGTTCTGGTTCTCCTGTATAATGGGAGTCTGAAATCACCCCTATTTCTTAGAAAGTAATAACCACCTACATATCTAATATTCTTTTGTAAATATTGCGGCATCCTATCATATTTCAACTTATATACGAACATTATTGCATTAAATTTTAGTCTTTGATTTACGCTCATCCATTCCAATTTATTTAGCATGTCCTTACTTCGTGTTCTTCTGTCACACTTTAATATAATTCTCATAGCTCTATTTTGAAGTACTTGCAATCTATTTAAGCTTTCAGTATTACATATAAATAAAATCGAGGAACAGTACTCAAAATGTGGTAAGATAATTGCATTATAAATTAATATTGCACACTTTAGTGATATTTTATTTCTGATTCTTGCCAAAAAACCAAGTTTTTTCGAAATTTTTTTACAAATATTATCAGAATGCATATTAAATTTAAGCTCTTTATCTACAATGACTCCTAGATATTTAATACTGCTAACACACTCTAATCGTTCATTATTAATATTTATATTTAAATTTTCTATTCGAGAATTTATCACTATACATTTTGTTTTACTTACATTAAGTTTTAATTTGTTTTTTGACAACCACTCATATTATGTTTCTAGGTCCCTGTTCAATTTATTTTCTAAGTCTACCAAATTATCCCCTACTAAGTAAATTAATGTGTCATCCGCAAACAAAGACACTGAAGAAAAGGCAACACTATCCTTTATGTCATTTATGTATAATAAAAACAACATTACATATGTTGTCAAGTTCACATATGTTCCGAGACAATGGAAAATTGCAGAAGTAATAGTAATACCGAAGCAAGGAAAACCGCCTTCAGAGGTAACATCATATCGACCAATATCGTTGTTACCTATTATATCAAAAATATTTGAGAAACTGCTCCTCAAAAGCCTTTCCCCGGTTATTGAAGAAAGAGATCTGATCTCGAACCATCAATTTGGATTCAGAAACAAACATTCTACAATTGTTCATAAATATAGTGGAAAAAGCGTTCAAAGAAAAACAAGTCTGCTCAGCAATCTTCTTAGATGCTCAGACTTTCGAGAAAGTGTAGCACCAATGCCTTGAATTTAAACTACATCGTGATTTACCAAGACAATTTTATGAAACATTAAAATCATATATGACCAATAGATGCTTTCGTGTACGTTATGCCAAAGAATATTCAGAAGTAAAAGAAATATCTGCTGAAGTCCCACAGGGAAGTGTTATTGGTCCAATACTTTACCTGCTATATACAAGAGATATCCCTCAAATTGACAACATTTTTATGGCTACCTTTGCAGACGACACTGCGATTCTTGCAGTTGACGTATCTGTTGAAAACTCCACAGCAAAACTTCAAAATGCAGTGAATAAAATAAGTTTATGGACCCAAGGATGGCGCATAAAACTTAATGAAAGCAAATCAACTCATATAAACTTTACATATAAAAAATCGCAACCATTCCTATCTCAATCAATAACAAAATAGTACCATATGCCAATACAGCAAAGTATCTGGGAATGACACTCGATGCTAAGCTAAGAGGGAAGGAACATATAAAAAAAAAAACGAAGAACTAAACATCAGACTCAAAAAATTTTACTGGTTACTTGGGCGTGGTTCTGAGTTATCAGTACAGAAAAAAATATTGATATATAAGCAGATATTAAAACCGGTGTGGACGTATGGTATCCAATTATGGGGCGGTGCAAGGAAAACCAACATCGAAATGTTGCAAAAATTTCAAAACAAAGTGCTCCGTGGTATAGTAAATGCACCATGGTACGTACGTAACAAAGATCTCCACCGTGACTTGCACATTGAAACAGTCAAGGAAGAGATCAAGAAACATGCAGTCAAACACTCGGGAATGACACTCGATGCTAAGCTAAGAGGGAAGGAACATATAAAAAAAAAAACGAAGAGATATATAAGCAGATATTAAAACCGGTGTGGACGTATGGTATCCAATTATGGGGCGGTGCAAGGAAAACCAACATCGAAATGTTGCAAAAATTTCAAAACAAAGTGCTCCGTGGTATAGTAAATGCACCATGGTACGTACGTAACAAAGATCTCCACCGTGACTTGCACATTGAAACAGTCACGGAAGAGATCAAGAAACATGCAGTCAAACACGAGGAGAGAGGAGGTGGCTATCTCCTTCACAGGAAATATCATAATGATAAAGTTCCTACACGGTAATTATTATGAGGTTAGCGATCCTCCACGGAAACTATCATTTTAATAATTTCCTAAACACGCGACCGAAAATTTACGAAAAAAAAAGTCATTAGTCGATCTAACGTAGATTGGTTATAACGAAAAAAAGATAGGTGGGCTATAGTGGGTTCGATTCCTACTTTGATGTCCTTCGGGGATTACCTCATATCTTTCGAAAACAAAAAATATACAGATAGTTAGAGACATCTGTAGAATATAATTTTAAGCTTTGCTAAATATAATTTATATTATATATAAACTGAAGTACTATTATAGAGGCCTAGTTTCTATGAAAATAATTGTAGTTTTCCACATTTAATAAGTTAGTGCACCAGAAAAACACTTAAATGTTCGTAAAATATCATTCGTCCAACTTTACAAAGATAAAAATATAAATATGTTTTTGCTGACATTAGTTTAATTAAATATTATAATATTTGTTTAAATTAAATATTCTCATTATATTTGCACCCAATTTTTCCCTTAATCCTCTTGGGAGCAATGGATGCTCATCATTTTTGTTTCTAAACAGCTTCGAGGCAATGTCTAATTTAATCTTTAATCTGTTTTATACTGTCTAAGTAGGGGATTGACTTACTCTAGAAGAACACTTTGATAACTCTATCCGCGTCTACGTGGTAAGACGATATCATTATTCTGCACAATATCGCTTCGATTTTATTCATCCCTGAAGTTAAATGCTCGACGATACATGTTTAGTAGGTCGTCTGTCACTTTTATGTCAGATATTGCTGACAATTCTGTAGTTATTATTAATGGTTTGTCAAAATTTATTTATTGTATTATTGGTGAATGTGTTGTATGAGATATATGAATATTGATATTGATTGGTAATTCTAATAATGTACATTTTTTATTTTTTTTAGTCATAGAGTATATCATAAATTTTATATAGATTATTAATTTTATTTTATTTGATTGATATATAGAATATTTAGTGATATTCTGTTTTTAGTTACATTTTATACATTATTATATTTAGTTACAATTTGGATTTAAGGGTCCTTTCCGTAACCATGTATGCAGCGTCTGCATCTCCTCGTTGGAACTACTGCAAAAGCCGTCGGCACTCACAATGAGCGACCTATAAAAATATGTATCTGACCATCCAACGGGCGGGTGTGCCTGTCAGGTTTGAGCTCATAGTCTTTCCATATTTCTTAAAATGTCAAAGGGTCAACCAACTGATAACATTTCATGAAACATGACTACAAACGGTAGGTCTCCAAGAGGTAATCTCGATGAAATCACGGTGAATCCTCCTACAGCCTCGGCTGTAGTAAGTCGCACGTCGAATTTTGGAGTGCGGCATATTTTATGTTTCAAATCATTTCGTACCCGCAGAAAATACCTTCGTTTATAGGACACGAACAATTTTCGTAGCTTGGAACGTTATTTCCCTGTACGATGCAGGTTGATACGAGCAAATTGAACTTGAAATGATTCGATTCAAGCTGGAAATATTATGTATAAGCGAGACTAAATGGAGAGGGCAAGAAGATTATATATCTCTTAGCAAGTTAACATTTATTCTGTACTCTGGAGATGGTGTAGCATTTGGTGGCATAAAGAGAAGAGGTGTCGGGATTATCTTTAATCGCAATGCTAGACGTAGTTTGATCACCTGAGCCCCCAGTATCCAGAAGACTTATTACTGCCACATTGAAATCTCGAGTAAGAGATATTACCATCATTCAGTGTTATGCACCAACTGAAGACGCAGATAAGGAAAAAAAATCTATTTTCTACACGCAGCTAAGTACGATTTATGACATTGCTGCAAAAGTTGGCATCAAAATCATTCTGGGCGATCTTAACGCCAAAGTCGGGTGTAAAAATAAAGGGCTAGAGAGAGTTATGGAGAAACACGAAATAGGTGTAAGAAATTTAATCAGATGTCGGTAGTGACCACCAGTTGGTCTTCGCGTGTACGCAGTTGAGGACGTCAGCTGTCAATCGATGAACAATGGGACCGGAAAGAAGAGCTTATGTCAATGTTAAAACGTGGTATCACAAACCTCATGGGATAAAATTGCTGAACGTAGTTCCTTAAAAAGGAAAATCAATGCTGAACTCAATCAGTACAAAAAAGAAGAATTACGTTTGCAGTATAGATTAGCACACAAGGCTGCATAGAGGAGCGTAAGACGTAAAAAACGGAAGAAAATAGAAGATCTTTATTTGAGAGCGCTGCTAACAGAGGAGATGTCAAAACTCTTTACAAGATTACTAACCAAATTGCCAAACGTAACAGTAAAGAGCATCAAACAATCTTAGACGAGAGTGGAAGACTGTTGGTATCTATGGAAGATCAACTGCAAAGATGGCAGGAGCACTTCTGCAGATTGTTTAAACGAGCAATTCGTAGAACAAAATGTATCCACAAGCTCTCCTATGCCAACAATGCGCAGATCATTTAGGGGTATCGATGTGGGAGCCCCAAGTATAATCGAGATAAAATCAGCAATTCTTCTCGAGATACTCGATTTGTATTATTTCTCTCGAAATCAAATCAGTTTTTTTTTTGAATGATCCAACGCCTCTATATTTAAAAAGCCCCAAAACTAATTTTTGCTTCGTAAAGAAAAGAATTTATTTGTATAGAAAAACGAAGATTTTCCATTCAAATTAAATCTTTTTTTTTTGACGAAGCAAAAATTAGGTTCGAGGCTTTTTAAATATAGAGGCATTGATAATCATTATCATTATAATCAAAATCAAATAATAAAAAAAAAATGTTGTTGGTTTTCTTTTTGTTTATATTCGTCCGTCAATTCATAGTAATTAGTAAAAACAAAAAAGAGCAACAAAGACATTACAATCATTGCTTTATCTGACATACATCCTTCTCTTATAAAATATCAGTAACAACTGATAATGAAAATAAAATAAGGAAAAAAAAATTTTTTTTTTAGAAATATTTGCCTTTAATTTTATTTTCGACTTTTTAGTGAAAATATTTTTTTAATGAAAAATAATATATTTTCAAAGAACAACACATATAATCAAATGGCACTAAAATTCACTCTAACGCAATTTGGTTATTATTGCTCATACATCAAATGTGTAATTATATTTTATATTACTGTAACAAAGTTTATAAAAATATGTAGGTAGGTAGGTATATTTTTAAAAATTTTTTGGAGATTTTTGATTAGATACCTTTGAACTTATTAATTTACGTATTAAAAAATTTTCACCAATAAAAAATTACGCGCTTTATAAAAAGAAACCATGTTAAATACAAAAAATATTTGACGTAAAATCGTAGATTAAATCTGGGAAAAAGTCTGAAATGTAAACACTCATCCGACTTTATCTACAATAATATTCGATTTTGTCCGACGTGTAAACGCTGCCTAAGCATAAATTGGCATATAAAAGTATAATATATACATGCATAAATCGAAATTGAACTTTTTTTTACATGCGAGAAGAGTAATTTGTAACTGAGTGATAGATAATTGATACTTGATTGGTTCAAATTTTGTTTTCTTCCATAAATAATGTTTGCACATTATTTTCAATTAAACTAAGCCATATGATTATGTATGTAACAAATGCAAGCTCTATATGACACATGTACGTTACGTACATATACTGAGTGAGAGAAAGAGAAATAATAAAAGAAAGAGATTAATAAAAGAAACCAAATTAAAAACACAAAAAAAATATAATGAAAATGATGATTGAAAATAATTGAAATTGAATAATAATAGAAAATGATTGAAATATAATGATAATGATTTGTATTGCACACTATTTAATACATATTCCTTTTTTGTTTTTCTTCTTTTGCTTCTTTACACCATAGAAATGTCAATAAATATAGTGAATTTAAAGAGAAACCAAATTTTAACTTTATCAAATATCCATATTCCATTATATGTAGACACACATATGTAAATTTCACCTTAGTTGAATGCAAAGAATATCTATAATCTATATTAACAAGAATATACACTCCTATTTTACGTAAACCTAATTTTTAAGAAATACCAAACCGAGCAAAATATCATTAGTTAAAAGAGGTAAAATTTACATTTACTTATCGTATACCAAATTTATTATGAGAGAGAAAAGGTACAAAACAGATGTTTGCCTTTTGCTTTATACTGTAATATAATTTTGCGTTCTCATTATTCTCCTTTGGATTTGTTTACGTTTCCTCCATTATTTATATCAGGCGGGGTGGCACAAAATGTTAGTTCTAATTTAGTTTGTTCCCTTATACGAAGATTAATTCTGATCTTTTATTATTTTAATATTTTCGTTTTAAACATTATTATTTTTATATATACCTATTAAAATATTAAATTATAATTACATTACAATAATGTAAAATATTATTAATATTTTTGTCAGTAATAATTTGGAGTCACAAACATTATTATTTTTTATTAATTATATTGGTAAACCTAAATATTTATTATATTGGTATACGATTATAAAATAATACTGAGGATTACTATTTACAAATCACAGAATTTAAAGAATATGATAACGCTGTTTTACAGTGGTAGGCAGAAATAATTACACACTCAATAAATTTTAACATTTTTTTTTTGTTTTTCTTTTTTAAGGACGGAATTTACAAATACGTTGAAAAATTTTGGGAATCAATTTCACAAAGTGTTCTTAATTTAAATATAAATTTTCGGCTGAAAAAAATCTCAAATGACTCAGGTAGTAACAGGTTTCTTTTGCTATGTCACCCGGCAAAAGTAATTACACATTTGATTTCATACGGCATAATTAATTACACATCAGGTAAAACTGGAGAAATACTGTTAATTTTTGAATAAGAAATTGTTTAAAGTTAAATAGTTTTGTTTTAGTATTTTTACATTATTAATTTTTAGTTATTCCACCTTGTGCATCAATAACAGCTTGCAATTACTTTCATATTGAAGTTCTTAAATTTTTAATTAATTCCGTAGGTATTTTTATCTAAATATTCAGTATTTCCTCAATCCTTTCAACCTTTTTTTGGTTTTATCGATTTGTTTCCTTTTCATTGTTTCATAAATACGATTTGTTTCATAAATGTGCAGATGTTCGCTATAACATTTAAGTCAGGGCTCTTCGGTGGCCAAGTTAGAATGTTCAGTCCGATACCTTCAAGAAATCGTTTTACAACGCAACCTCTATTAAATGAAGCATTATCTTGCTGGAAACAACAGTTATCATCAGGAAATATTCTGCCTCCTTAAGTGAAAGCATGTTTATTTAATATTTTAATATATCCACATTGAAATAATGTTGCATCTGTTGGAAACAAAGCTCCACAGCCATAGTAGTAAATGAATCTGCAAGACATAACACTTCCATCGTCATGGGAATCAAATGATTAAACCACTTTATACTTAACTCTTTTGGAAGATGAATGTATTTTTTTCCAAGAGCTTCCGTGGAATGTAAATTAGCTTTCCTCTGTCCACAATACGTTATATCAGTACTCCAATGACTCATTAACATATTCATGAGCAAAAGCCTCACGTTTTGAAAAATTTGGTGTTAAAACATTTACTACTTTACGCACACCATAAGTTTGAATATTAGAATATTTACATATTCTTCGTATTGTTCGTTCACTCACACTTTTTTTCCAATAACTTTTGCTGACCCAAAAACAATTTTAACTGGGTTTATATCAGGATTTTCGTTTTAATTACTGAACAATTTGTAAACGCCTTCTTTGGGTCTCTTAGTAACAACTTCATTCCTACTAGATCTTTACCTGTTTTTCAAGCTACCGCATTCCTCTTTTTCCTTTACAGAGTTCTAAACAGTTTTAAATGAAATTCCATAAATTTCTGCTAGCAATCGAACTAGTGTTTAGCAACAACTTCTGCGCGATTTCAATATTTAATTAATTTGTTTTACGCATTATGAATAAAAAATGAATCAGTAATTTTAACAGAATAAAATTATTTGAAACACCATTAAGAGCTGCTTTTCGTCACTTTTAAATATTAGAATACAAATTCAAAAATAAAAATTAAATAAACGCTATCAAAAAATGCACTTTATTTACTTCAATAGATCAAGATGCAATAATGTGTAATTAATTATGCCGTATGAAACCAAATGTGTAATTACTTTTGCCGGATGACACAGCAAGAGAAACTTGTTACTACCTGACTCATTTGAGATTTTTTTCAGCTGAAAATTTAAATTTAAATTAAGAACACTTTGTGAAATTGATTCCCAAAGTTTTTTTTAACACATTTGTAAATTCCGTCCTTAGAAAAGAAAAACAAAAAAAAAGATGTTAAAACTTATTGAGTGTGTAATTAAATCTGCCTACCACTGTAGTTAGGTCTCATAAAAATCTTATGCATAGTTGAAACAATTTAGAAAATAATATTGTTAAATATTTCAACGAAATTTTTGTCGAAAATTTTTTTCAAAATTATAAACTTTATTTATTTAATTTCAGCCAACTTTTTTTGTTACTCTCTTTTGTTTACTATATTTTTTCTTTTTCTTACACGTAAAATTCTTATTATCGTCTATTTCTGACAATGTTTATCAAATTTGTATATGAATTTGTGTGCAAACAAATGAATACATACATGAGTTCATACTCTTTTTATGGGTATACTTTGGTTAAATGGTTATTGAAATGGGTATTTTGTTGAATTGAAGCAAATTGAAACAAACATATAAAGTCCAAGGCAAGTTAATTAAGGCAATTATAATAAAGGTATTTTTTGTTATCTTCTGGATTTGTATATGAACGAGAAATGGAGCTATTTTCTTATAAAATCGGTAATTTTATCTTCATACCAAAACTTTATATAGATTTGTGCTTCTGTATATTATTTTTTCTATGATTTAACATTGAAATTAGTATAAAAAAATTATCTTCCTTTACGATGTCTTCTAACAATAAAAGTATGCCTCTCAAAGTTTGCACCAAGTGATAATGTATTTCAATAGCTTACTTTTGGACATAAGTAAGGAAAACTTACTAAATTGATCAATGTTACTACATTCATTTTTCCCATTATGCATTAAGAGTTATTTAACATATTTTTTTTTTATTATGATATTAAAATCTGATCTCACAGAATGAATAATTGCCTACAATTGCCTACAATTGCCTACAATTGCAATTGCATTTGCCTACAATTATATTTTATTTCTGTGCACACTTATAAATATTAATTCGAAGCAAATCAGACTAGACAAGCACAAGACACTAAATAGTAAATAATTATGAAATTTTTATTTACAATAGATAATGGTATGTCAGTTTTTATATCTATTATTTTAAAATTATTTTTTCTTTTATTGTTTTGGTTTTTATTCCACTTGGTTCTTATTCCATTATAAATAATACAAATAACGAAGAAAAAGAATCCATTTCAATTCCATTAATTTTTTGCAGATTTGATCTTGAATTTTGAGAGAAATAAGATAAATCTGCAAAAAATGAGAAAGCATATGTTAGGTTTTTATTTTCTGTAGATTTTATAGTGGAGCCGGAAAATTTTGTAATTTTGTACCAAAAAAGAAACCTAAAAATGTTTATATGAAACTCATCGTCTGTATAGTTAATTGGTTTGTGGTTGTATTTTATTACTATTTGAATGAATATCGAAAAATATTCACCACCTCTAAAAGTTTTCCATTTATGTATACGCTTTTTTTTAAACTAAATAAACGGACTTCAATTGTAATAATAAATATACCATGATATTATATAATGAGGTAATGACTATAAAAGTAGAATTTTGTTTTTCATTTAATTAGTATGATAAAATATAAATGGAAATTTTCTTTAATAATATTGGTTTGTATATTCAAAGATAATAGAAAATTAAAATACACATGCACCAAAATGACGGAATATAACGTTTTGAATTGAGGAAGCATTTCCCGTATTTGATAGATGGTCACCAGGAAAAATTGTTTTGTTTTTTGTTGTAAATTTTAGTTTAAATTTAACTTTTTTTGTAGTTTTAAGTTTAAAAGTTCATAGTGTTGTAGCAAAGACATTAAATATGTAAAGATACACAAAAGTAGTTTGATCGTATGATAATCAGAGTTGAGATGGGAAATTTCTTACGATCTTACTGGTTCATATTAAAAACTTAAACAACCACACAACATATGTAGAAGCGACAATTGAAAAAAAAATAACACAGGTATGTATTAAATATAACGTGTCAATGTTTCAGGGTGTAAACGGTTTCAGGGTGGGATTAAAGTGGGTTTTAGTGGGCTAGAGTCCCACATAGCTAAGTAGTAGTAGTATCTCAGTAGCTAAGTAGTCTAGTATTTCACCTTCCATCGAGAAATAAAAAAATAATAAAAACAAATTAAATCTGATAAAAAAAGTTTAGTTCTTATGATATTTTTTCATTTTATTTTATAAATATTAAATTAAAACTTTGAACCTATTTTTTGCTATTAATATTACTATTCTATATATTGTTGTTAGATACTTTCCAATGTTTAATTTTATTACAAATAATTTTATTATGCAGCTTCATAGAAAAATTTATTTTTTTTGGCTCGGTCGGGTATGTACCCGGGGTTTCTTCTAGTCTATAGAACGAAAGTTGATATTGAAGTTAATGTGTTCTAAAATACCATCCGAGTCAACTGCACCTGAGAGAATTTGGTGTTCAAATATAATATCAGCCAGTTCACGACGATTAAAGAGACTTTGCAGACCTAGAAGTTTAAGGCGGTCTCTGTAAGGGGGTAAGTTATATGGGTCTGTCCATGAAAGACCACGAAGAGCGAAACGAACGAATCTACGTTGAATAGATTCAATCCTGTCTATGTGAACTTGATAAAAAGGTGACCATACCTGAGACGCGTATTCAAGTAATGGTCTTACCATAGTCAAATATAAAGCTCTGGTGACATATGGGTCGGAAAATTCTTTTGACCATCTTTTGATAAACCCAAGAGCTGAATTAGCTCTACTGACAATATTATCTACATGAGATCTGAAATTTAGCTCGGTGTCTAATAGAATACCTAAGTGTTTAGTGCATGTGACATTAGAGATAATAACGCCGTTAATACTATAATAACGCGCTGATATTGCCGTTTTACGGGGAAAGGTGATGCTTTGGCATTTGCTAGCGTTAAGTGCTAGGTTATTATTACAACACCAAATAGCGAAATTATTAACGTCACTCTGAAGAAGATGAGATTCACGCGGAGATGAGATTTGTTTAAATATTTTCATATCGTCAGCGTACACGACAATGTGAGAATTTTTTATAATATTATGTACATCGTTTGTGGTTAAGATAAAGATCAGAGGGCCTAAATGGCTACCTTGTGGGACACCCGACTTAGCAGTGAAGGGATCTGAAATATTAGACCTAAGACGGACGTGATACACTCTGTTGCAGAAGTATGAACTCATCCAATCTATAATGAGAGGTGGAAATCCTAGAGCACGAAGTTTAAATAAAATGATTCTATGGGAAAGTTTATCGAAAGCCTGACTAAAGTCGGTAGCAATCGAATCCACATCTAGCCCCTTTTCCATGGAGTTGAGACTAAAAGAGACTAATTCGGTTAGATTAGTAGTACTGGATTTCCCTTTAAGGAATCCATGTTGAAAACAGGATAATAATGGCTTACAATAATTAAAGAGAGAGTCGTATACAGTACTCTCGAAAAGTTTAGGAATACAAGATAATTTGGCAATGCGCCTATAGTTACTTACTTCCTTTCTTATGGATCGGAGTTATGAAAGAAGTTTTCCATATACTCGGAAAAATTCCTGAAGAGAGGGACATTTGAAAAAACCTGGTTAAGGGTTGTGTTAGCGTGTCAATGCATTTTTTTAGAACTATAGGAGGTAAACCATCAGGACCGAAAGAGTAATTATCCTTTAATTTGTTAATTTTGTAATGAGCATCTTCATAATCGATATTGATCGACATTAGTGTGATTTGAGGAGAGTTACTTAGATAACTGAAATAGTCAGAGTCGGGCACGAAATTGTTATCAGTGAAGGCTCGACTAAAGAAGTTTGCAAATAGGTTTGATATAACCTTGGAATTATTTGCGTGTTTGAAAGTCATAGGATAGCCATCCGATTTCTTTTTTGAGTTAATAAAATGCCAAAACCGCTTATGATCTGATATTAAATCAAATTGCATTTTGACTATGTACTCATCGTATAGACTTGTACATAGTTCAGAAAATTCGGAGAATGCACTAAAATATCGGTTATAATCAATTGGATCTCTTGACGATAGAAATTTTTTCCATAATTTATTTCTTCGATTACGTAGGATTCGAAGATGTTTATTGTACCAGGGTGGAGCCGAGGACAAATTTTTTTGAATTGATATTGAAACACACCGCGTGAGGCAGTTAAATAATATAGAGTAAAAATTACTATTTGAGCTATTTAAATCAAGATTATTTGAAAGCAATGTACTGAAATCAATTTAAGATAATGACACATGACACATGCCGGATGACACAGCAAGAGAAACTTGTTACTACCTGACTCATTTGAGATTTTTTTTAGCTGAAAATTTAAATTTAAATTAAGGACACTTTGTGAAATTGATTCCCAAAGTTTTTTTTAACACTTTTGTAAATTCCGTCCTTAGAAAAGAAAAACAAAAAAAAAAGATGTTAAAACTTATTGAGTGTGTAATTAAATCTGCCTACCACTGTAGTTAGGTCTCCTAAAAATCTTATGCATAGTTGAAACAATTTAGAAAATAATATTGTTAAATATTTCAACGAAATTTTTGTCGAAAATTTTTTTCAAAATTATAAACTTTATTTATTTAATTTCAGCCAACTTTTTTTGTTACTCTCTTTTGTTTACTATATTTTTTCTTTTTCTTACACGTAAAATTCTTATTATCGTCTATTTCTGACAATGTTTATCAAATTTGTATATGAATTTGTGTGCAAACAAATGAATACATACATGAGTTCATACTCTTTTTATGGATATACTTTGGTTAAATGGTTATTGAAATGGGTATTTTGTTGAATTGAAGCAAATTGAAACAAACATATAAAGTCCAAGGCAAGTTAATTAAGGCAAATATAATAAAGGTATTTTTTGTTATCTTCTGGATTTGTATATGAACGAGAAATGGAGCTATTTTCTTATAAAATCGGTAATTTTATCTTCATACCAAAACTTTATATAGATTTGTGCTTCTGTATATTATTTTTTCTATGATTTAACATTGAAATTAGTATAAAAAAATTATCTTCCTTTACGATGTCTTCTAACAATAAAAGTATGCCTCTCAAAGTTTGCACCAAGTGATAATGTAGTTCAATAGCTTACTTTTGGACATAAGTAAGGAAAACTTACTAAATTGATCAATGTTACTACATTCATTTTTCCCATTATGCATTAAGAGTTATTTAACATATTTTTTTTTTTATTATGATATTAAAATCTGATCTCACAGAATGAATAAATTGGCATTTGCCTACAATTATATTTTATTTCTGTGCACACTTATAAATATTAATTCGAAGCAAATCAGACTAGACAAGCACAAGACACTAAATACTAAATAATTATGAAATTTTTATTTACAATAGATAATGGTATGTCAGTTTTTATATCTATTATTTTAAAATTATTTTTTCTTTTATTGTTTTGGTTTTTATTCCACTTGGTTCTTATTCCATTATAAATAATACAAATAACGAAGTAAAAGAATCCATTTCAATTCCATTCATCAGGTTTTTATTTTCTGTAGATTTTATAGTGGAGCCGGAAAATTTTGTAATTTTGTACCAAAAAAGAAACCTAAAAATGTTTATATGAAACTGATCGTCTGTATAGTTAATTGGTTTGTGGTTGTATTTTATTACTATTTGAATGAATATCGAAAAATATGCACCACCTCTAAAAGTTTTCCATTTATGTATACGCTTTTTTTTAAACTAAATAAACGGACTTCAATTGTAATAATAAATATACCATGATATTATATAATGAGGTAATGACTATAAAAGTAGAATTTTGTTTTTCATTTAATTAGTATGATAAAATATAAATGGAAATTTTCTTTAATAATATTGGTTTGTATATTCAAAGATAATAGAAAATTGAAATACACATGCACCAAAATGACGGAATATAACGTTTTGAATTGAGGAAGCATTTCCCGTATTTGATAGATGGTCACCAGGAAAAATTGTTTTGTTTTTTGTTGTAAATTTTAGTTTAAATTTAACTTTTTTTTGTAGTTTTAAGTTATCAACAGTTCATAGTGTTGTAGCAAAGACATTAAATATGTAAAGATACACAAAAGTAGTTTGATCGAATGATAATCAGAGTTGAGATGGGAAATTTCTTACGATCTTACTGGTTCATATTAAAAACTTAAACAACCACACAACATATGTAGAAGCGACAATTGAAAAAAAAATAACACAGGTATGTATTAAATATAACGTGTCAATGTTTCAGGGTGTAAACGGTTTCAGGGTGGGATTAAAGTGGGTTTTAGTGGGTTAGAGTCCCACATAGCTAATTAGTAGTAGTATCTAAGTAGCTAAGTAGTCTAGTATTTCACTTTCCATCGAGAAATAAAAAAATAATAAAAACAAATTAAATCTGATAAAAAAAGTTTAATTCTTATGATATTTTTTCATTTTATTTTATAAATATTAAATTAAAACTTTGAACCTATTTTTTGCTATTAATATTACTATTCTATATATTGTTGTTAGATACTTTCCAATGATTAATTTTATTACAAATAATTTTATTATGCAGTTTCATAGAAAAATTTATTTTTTTTGCTCGGTCGGGTTTCGGGGTTAACCCGGGGTTTCTTCTAGTCTATAGAACGAAAGTTGATATTGAAGTTAATGTGTTCTAAAATACCAACCGAGTCAACTGCACCTGAGAGAATTTGGTGTTCAAATATAATATCAGCCAGTTCACGACGATTAAAGAGACTTTGCAGACCTAGAAGTTTAAGGCGGTCTCTGTAAGGGGGTAAGTTATATGGGTCTGTCCATGAAAGACCACGAAGAGCGAAACGAACGAATCTACGTTGAATAGATTCAATCCTGTCTATGTGAACTTGATAAAAAGATGACCATACCTGAGACGCGTATTCAAGTAATGGTCTTACCATAGTCAAATATAAAGCTCTGGTGACATATGGGTCGGAAAATTCTTTTGACCATCTATTGATAAACCCAAGAGCTGAATTAGCTCTACTGACAATATTATCTACATGAGATCTGAAATTTAGCTCGGTGTCTAATAGAATACCTAAGTGTTTAGTGCATGTGACATTAGAGATAATAACGCCGTTAATACTATAATAACGCGCTGATATTGCCGTTTTACGGGGAAAGGTGATGCTTTGGCATTTGCTAGCGTTAAGTGCTAGGTTATTATTACAACACCAAATAGCGAAATTATTAACGTCACTCTGAAGAAGATGAGATTCACGCGGAGATGAGATTTGTTTAAATATTTTCATATCGTCAGCGTACACGACAATGTGAGAATTTTTTATAATATTATGTACATCGTTTGTGGTTAAGATAAAGATCAGAGGGCCTAAATGGCTACCTTGTGGGACACCCGACTTAGCAGTGAAGGGATCTGAAATATTAGACCTAAGACGGACGTGATACACTCTGTTGCATAAGTATGAACTCATCCAATCTATAATGAGAGGTGGAAATCCTAGAGCACGAAGTTTAAATAAAATGATTCTATGGGAAAGTTTATCGAAAGCCTGACTAAAGTCGGTAGCAATCGAATCCACATCTAGCCCCTTTTCCATGGAGTTGAGACTAAAAGAGACTAATTCGGTTAGATTTCCCTTTAAGGAATCCATGTTGAAAACAGGATAATAATGGCTTACAATAATTAAAGAGAGAGTCGTATACAGTACTCTCGAAAAGTTTAGGAATACAAGATAATTTGGCAATGGACTTCCTTTCTTATGGATCGGAGTTATGAAAGAAGTTTTCCATATACTCGGAAAAATTCCTGAAGAGAGGGACATTTGAAAAAGCCTGGTTAAGGGTTGTGTTAGCGTGTCAATGCATTTTTTTAGAACTATGGGAGGTAAACCATCAGGACCGAAAGAGTAATTATCCTTTAATTTGTTAATTTTGTAATGAGCATCTTCATAATCGATATTGATCGACATTAGTGTGATTTGAGGAGAGTTACTTAGATAACTGAAATAGTCAGAGTCGGGCACGAAATTGTTATCAGTGAAGGCTCGACTAAAGAAGTTTGCAAATAGGTTTGATATAACCTTGGAATTATTTGCGTGTTTGAAAGTCATAGGATAGCCATCCAATTTCTTTTTTGAGTTAATAAAATGCCAAAACCGCTTATGATCTGATATTAAATCAATTTTGACTATGTACTCATCGTAAAGACTTGTACATAGTTCAGAAAATTCGGAGAATGCACTAAAATATCGGTTATAATCAATTGGATCTCTTGACGATAGAAATTTTTTCCATAATTTATTTCTTCGATTACGTAGGATTCGAAGATGTTTATTGTACCAGGGTGGAGCCGAGGACAAATTTTTTTGAATTGATATTGAAACACACCGCGTGAGGCAGTTAAATAATATAGAGTAAAAATTACTATTTGAGCTATTTAAATCAAGATTATTTAGTCTGTCAAAATCGACACTACGAAAATTGAATTTGTAGGTATTTTCAGAATCTACATTATCATTACCATTCTCAAAAGAAAAAAAGAGATAAGGGAGGATGTTATAGATCGATTTTAGAAAGAGTGTGTTCACTAGTCTCTACCAGACAGTTTTTTGCATTACTTGAGAAAATCAGATCCAGTTGTTAAGTTATTTTTTACCCAACTGATCTGATGGAGGCCACAAGCAGTAAGTCTGTCAACAAAAACAGTTTCTTTTAAAGATGACACATTACTCGCAATATAATGTGTTTCATCTTCTGATTGGGTCCACTGTAAATCAGGTAGATTGAAATCACCAAAAACAAAATGTCGTCCAGACCATCAGCAGAATTACTAACATAATCGACCGCGTCTAGGAACTGCTGATATACATCAATGAGGCTGGCCGGGTGGACGTAAAAGCACACAATGTAGATATTCTTACGTTCCGATCTCATTTTGACACAGATGACTTCTATATCATCTGTATTTGGAATCTGAAACAAGGAGAAATCGTACTCAATTCGACTTGCAATTAAAACTCCACGGCCCACAACATCACAAACGGAATCCACATCCTTTCTAAAGACATTATCAGAGGAAAATTACTCAGTACTCAAGAAGCTATTGCATAAATTGGTTTCAGTTAAGATAAACATATCGAAAGGTAGTTTTTGAGAGTTTAAAAATACATCAGGAGCCCTTGCATTTTGATAATAAAGGGACAAGCATTTCAGTTTTTTGAGTTATTAAGACTTCCAATTGGCGGCAATATTGCTGTATTCGCTTTAGACCTTTGGACAAATTCTTTGACAAAAGTGTTACTGGGCCATATTGATGGAGATAATAGTAAGTTAAACATATATTTTAAAAGAAGCGACGAAGATATCAGGAACATATATTTTAAAAGAAGCGACGCTGCTATTGGCTCTAGAATTTTTTTTGCATTTTATCAAGTTTAAATTATCACTAACGTTGTGTGATAATAATTTGTTTTTAGCAAAATCAATAACTTGTTGCGGTGTTGACGCATAATGCAACCTTGAGATAAATATGACGCGTGATGGAGGGACTGATATTAGTGATGGGATACGGAATGAAGAAGTATTATTATTATTATAGTTTAGTTCATTTGAGTGTAAAGAGGTGTCGTGATTAAAAAAGGAGGGTGGGAGAGGAGGTATTAACTCGGCAGCTTGTGTTACGACTGGGTGTGCCGCATCAACTTCACGTAATTCCTCAAGTAAGGAAGTTGTTTGAACTGAAGTCGAAGAAGAGATTCTCAAAGTTTTTTGTACTTCATTTAATTTTGTTAGGTTGTTAGAAATATTATCGACGTTATGATTTAGGTTTCTAAAGTTGAGACTGAATTCGTTTATAGAGCTTAAAGTTTCATTATTTTTCAATGTAACTAAAACTCTGTCAATTTTACCATCTGTAACGCTGTTTAGTTGTGAAAATTTTTCATTATAAGACTTGTACAAATCATCCGTAACAGCGATAGCTTTGTTATGGTCAATCAAAGCCACAAAACGCACAGAAAACATTACATAAGACAAAATTACAAAGGACAAAATTACATATGGACAAAATTTCATAAGCAGCCCCCGAATATAAAAACGAAATTTGTATTTTCTTTATAGTTTTAACTAAATTTACGCCTTTTCCAAAGTTGAGAAAAATATTCTAAAAGATTATTATTATTTTGAAAAATCATTAAGAATCATTATTAAAAAGAAAATTTATAAAAAATTATAATTGAATAAAAAAAATAAATAGTAGAAATTTAAACAAAAAATAGAATGTTTAATTATTTATTTAACAGCATCCAGACATTTACCTATATTTTTAAAAATTATAAGAAATCTTAAAAACGTTTGTTTCAATCTGAAACCTTCCGGCTACCTGAATAGTTTTATAGCCTTAAAATTATAAAAAAATTTTATGAAAATTTAAATATGAAATTTTGTCCATATGTAATTTTATCTTACGAAATTTTGTTTCTATGTAATTTTGTCATATGAAATTTTGTTCATATGTAATTTTTGTCTTATCAAATTTTGTCATAAAACAATATTAACAGTAGAGCAGCAGAAAACAAGAAAACCCATTCATAAAATTAAACAAATATGAAAATAAAAAATATACACACATACATTATACATCTATCATTAAGTCAATTATAATTAAGCCAATTATATATAATATAATATGATATATTATTCACATCCATTTAGTCAATCGTCTCGCCTGGAATGTAAAACACAAATGAAATACTTCAGAGTTCAAATTGTTTTTGTTTTTTTTTTCTTTCAAAGCAGATTTTTTATTGATTATATTATTGAAGCTACAAACGCATATTTTAATTTTCGAAAAAGAGAGAAAGCTTTCACAAAATAAATTTTGAATTAATTAATGTAACAACTAAAAAATTAATTATCTATAATTTATTAAAATTTGTTTTTTAGTCGTAAATTGCTGACGATGATGCATCGAAATGCATACAAAATATAAAAATAAAAAACTTTTTTATAAATAAATAAATTAAAAGTAACGTTAAAATAAGGGGTTTTATTAAATAAAATTAATGGAAGAAATTTCTTTTAAGCTTAAACTAAGACTTTACGTTTAAACATATTTTTCCAATAGTTATAATTATAGAATTATAATTTTTAATAATTTTAATAACTAATAATTAATACCTAGTATAATTTAGAAAACAATAAAAACATTCAATCAAAATAATTTAAAATTTACTCGTTTACTTGTTCAATTTGTGATACTTTCCTTACGGTCAATTCTTTTCCTTTATTTCTTTTGTGTTAATCGATTTCTTTTTATATTATATACTTTTATATTAACTTCCCAGTGCCTGTTTATATGTTTATACAGTGGTAGGCAGAAATAATTACACACTCAATAAATTTTAACATTTTTTTTTTTGTTTTTCTTTTCTAAGGACGGAATTTACAAATACGTTGAAAAAACTTTGTGAATCAATTTCACAAAGTGTTCTTAATTTAAATATAAATTTTCGGCTGAAAAAAATCTCAAATGACTCAGGTAGTAACAGGTTTCTTTTGCTATGTCACCCGGCAAAAGTAATTACACATTTGATTTCATACGGCATAATTAATTACACATCAGGTAAAACTGGAGAAATACTGTTAATTTTTGAATAAGAAATTGTTTAAAGTTAAATAGTTTTGTTTTAGTATTTTTACATTATTAATTTTTAGTTATTCCACCTTGTGCATCAATAACAGCTTGCAATTACTTTCATATTGAAGTTCTTAAATTTTTAATTAATTCCGTAGGTATTTTTATCTAAATATTCAGTATTTCCTCAATCCTTTCAACCTTTTTTTGGTTTTATCGATTTGTTTCCTTTTCATTGTTTCATAAATACGATTTGTTTCATAAATGCGCAGATGTTCGCTATAACATTTAAGTCAGGGCTCTTCGGTGGCCAAGTTAGAATGTTCAGTCCGATACCTTCAAGAAATCGTTTTACAACGCAACCTCTATTAAATGAAGCATTATCTTGCTGGAAACAACAGTTATCATCAGGAAATATTCTGCCTCCTTAAGTGAAAGCATGTTTATTTAATATTTTAATATATCCACATTGAAATAATGTTGCATCTGTTGGAAACAAAGCTCCACAGCCATAGTAGTAAATGAATCTGCAAGACATAACACTTCCATCGCCATGGGAATCAAATGATTAAACCACTTTATACTTAACTCTTTTGGAAGATGAATGTATTTTTTTCCAAGAGCTTCCGTGGAATGTAAATTAGCTTTCCTCTGTCCACAATACGTTATATCAGTACTCCAATGACTCATTAACATATTCATGAGCAAAAGCCTCACGTTTTGAAAAATTTGGTGTTAAAACATTTACTACTTTACGCACACCATAAGTTTGAATATTAGAATATTTACATATTCTTCGTATTGTTCGTTCACTCCCACTTTTTTTCCAATAACTTTTGCTGACCCAAAAACAATTTTAACTGGGCTTATATCAGGATTTTCGTTTTTATTACTGAACAATTTGTAATAGCCTTCTTTGGGTCTCTTAGTAACAACTTCATTCCTACTAGATCTTTACCTGTTTTTCAAGCTGCCGCATTCCTCTTTTTCCTTTACAGGGTTCTAAATAGTTTTAAATGAAATTCCATAAATTTCTGCTAGCAATCGAACTAGTGTTTAGCAACAACTTCTGCGCGATTTCAATATTTAATTAATTTGTTTTACGCATTATGAATGAAAAATGAATCAGTAATTTTAACAGAACAAAATTATTTGAAACACCATTAAGAGCTGCTTTTCGTCACTTTTAAATATTAGAATACAAATTCAAAAATAAGAATTAAATAAACGCTATCAAAAATGCACTTTATTTACTTCAATAGATCAAGATGCAATAATGTGTAATTAATTATGCCGTATGAAACCAAATGTGTAATTACTTTTGCCGGATGACACAGCAAGAGAAACTTGTTACTACCTGACTCATTTGAGATTTTTTTCAGCTGAAAATTTAAATTTAAATTAAGAACACTTTGTGAAATTGATTCCCAAAGTTTTTTTTAACACATTTGTAAATTCCGTCCTTAGAAAAGAAAAACAAAAAAAAGATGTTAAAACTTATTGAGTGTGTAATTAAATCTGCCTACCACTGTATGTATATATGTATATATGTATATATGTTTGGTAGGTAGGTTGGAATTTTTTTGTTAATATTCAAACCAAATGCAAAAAGAAAAAAAATAATTTTGTTTAAAAAATTTAAAGATAGAGCTCTGAAATTTTGCACAGTTACTCACGATGAAAAAAGCAACCGGACACGATACTTTACAAAGCTATCAAATTGACAGGTTTGGGTTGCGGCCGAACCACTCCAAGCAAGTCTCAGGCATATTTCGAAAACAAATTGTATTATAGGCATAAAAATTTACACTTAGTTACTATTTCACAAATAAAGAAATACGACTCATACCGATTTCAAAAATTTGGACTGGTTTGGGTTTCTGTCGAACAACTCATAGCACGTCTCAGGCATATTTGAAAACCAATTATATTATAGGCATGAAAAATTACACTTAGATACTTTTTCACAAATAAAGAAATACGACTGTTACCAATTTCGAAAATGTGGACTGGTTCAGGTTGCTGCCGAACAACTCCTAGCATGTCTCAGTCATATTTCGAAAACAAATTGTATTATAGGCATAAAAATTTACACTTAGTTACTACTTCACAAATAAAGAAATACGACTCATACCGATTTCAGAAATTTGGACTGGTTTGGGTTTCTGCCGAACAACTCATAGCACGTCTCAGGCATATTTGAAAACTAATTATATTATAGGCATGAAAATTTACACTTAGATACTTTTTCACAAATAAAGAAATACGACTGTTACCAATTTCGAAAATGTGGACTGGTTCAGGTTGCTGCCGAACAACTCCTAGCATGTCTCAGTCATATTTCGAAAACAAATTGTATTACAGGCATAAAAATTTACACTTAGATACTATTTCACAAATAAAGAAATACGACTCATACCAATTTCAAAAATTTGGACTGGTGCGGGTTTCTGCCGAACAACTCATAGCACGTCTCAGGTATATTTGAAAACCAATTGTAATACCGGCATGAAAATTTACACTTAGATACTTTTTCACAAATAAAGAAATACGGCTGCTACCGATTTCGAAAATGTGGACTGGTTCGGGTTGCTGCCGAACAACTCTTAGCACGTCTCAGGCATATTTCAAAAACCAATTCTGTTGTAGACAGAAGAGTTCACACTTATTAACTCTTTCTGAAATTATAATACCCATAGGTTTCACTTAAAACTAAAAAGTATAAAATAAAATAATAATGTAAAAATAAAAATTTTTAAAATATACTTTTATCGAAACAAAACTAGCTAGCCCCCTAAAAAGTAGAAAATAAAACCAGTGGTGGATGTTGAGTATCTAGAACTACTATAAGATAAAACACAAAAGTATATAATGAATCTTGCTGGAATATTGTTAATGGGAATTTGGAAACGCTTTGTGATGTTCTTTTAATATTCGTGATTTTTTTCAAGCGGCAAATATTAAAAATTTTAAATTAGATTTAATTGATATCTTACAAATTCAATACCCAACGAAATATATTTTACCTGGCTCAACTTGATATATAGTCAGGCACTTAAACTTTACTTATCATTAACAATTTCATCTATACATTGCTCAATATCTGAACTTATTCGCATTTCATCAGAATTGGCAATAATAGGGCTAAATTACAAAAGTGGCATTAACATAATTCGAATGATTCTGTAATTAAGTTCGGTCACGAAGGGTCAAGGGATTACTACTCTTATCACCTCTTGAACGTAGTTGGACAAACAAATTTTCAATAGGGTCCTGATTTGTTAGATGTTATTAAATAGTTTTTTGTCTTAGAAACCTCATCGGTTTTAAGTAAGTCAAAACTGGAGGACGCTTATAAAGCAGATCCAGGACCTAAATGGTTTGTTAGTCAACTAAATAAAAATCACATATCTTATATTACAAAATTTTGATGATAGTTGAATTAAATGATCATTTAAACATTTATGTGCGTTCTAATTGTCAAATTGTAATTGAAATAATTTAACTGGATACATTTCAATTATATTTTTAAATTTACTATCCAAAAACATTATATTGCCATCTAAAATAAATATGTATATAGATATTTTTTTTTTATTAAATATACCAATGATATTTTGGACATATTGCGCTAAGCAATCACCTAAATTTTCTCAAAAATAAACTGAAGATCTTAACTTTATGATCCATACAACAATGTTAGTATATTCAACATATTTAAAAAACAATCAAGCTTGAACGGATGATTGTAAATTTAGAAAAGATTTAATTAGGTCATTTTAGTAAACATTATTTTAATATATTTACCTGAAATAAAGAATCTTGAATTAATCTTAAATCATGAACGATGAGCTTGCAATATTCCTTGGTCTCTTACACTGTTAAAATCTTGTTTTATTTCAATAACCTTATTTCTTCAATATTCATAACAAAAAATGGCTTCGCTTCTCCAGTCCCGATAGTCCCGAAGGCAAATATGAAAATGAAATATTTCGAAATATTTTCAAATAATTTTTTCAACTTATCACAACTTGTCAAAACTTGTCTACTAGAATCCCAGATCGAAGCGACCAGGATGAACATCTCCTAGATTTATTTCTGATCACTCATCCAGAAAAATATAACATCCACAGGGTCGATCGGACCACTTTCTTATCAGCACTGAATTCCTCATTAACAAGCTCTCCAATCAAAAAACCCCTCCCCAAAGACTAGCATGGCATTACAACCGTGCCAATTGGGAAGGTTTCAACAATTTTTTAAGAGATCTTGATTGGGATGTGTGTTTTCAACGTAAAGATGTTGACATTGCTGCGAATGTTATTTGTAAAGTAATATTAATTACAACGAAAGCCTTCATTCCAAACTCCTATAAAAACGAAAAGCAAAGCTCCACATCGTGGTTTAATAACATTTGTAGTGATGCATTAAAAATAAAGGAAAATGCATACGTAAAATACAAGGCTAACGTGAAACCCTTAAGAATTATGAAGTGGCCAGTAATAAATCAATGATCAAAAAACAAAATTTTTTGTATAAGCTAAGGTTGAGGAAAACAATTCTTAGCCTCCCCAAAAATAGTTAATCATTTGGTCTTTCGCCAAAATTGTTAAGCAAAATTTTACTGGGTCTTCATTCCCACCGATGATTGTCAACGACAGAATTATATCTGATTCATTTGAAATAGCAAACATCTTTGCGAAATTATTCGCAGCCAATTCCACACTCCCTACCACAGCTCAAAAAGTACCAATTCTCACTGAAATAGACTCCTCCCTCCACTCACTGTTATTAAGTTCTTATGAATCTTGATATAAGGAATACGACCGGTCCTGATGGCATTCCAGTTATAGTCCTGAGACACTTTACCTTCGCCATTTCTAAGCCACTGCGTAATCTCTTTCATTTATCATACTCCACTGTTAAATATCCAACTCAATGAAAAATTGCGCATGTTAATCCCATTCCCAAAAAAGGTGACAAAAGCGATCCGTCTAACTACAGACATATAGCCATCACGTCGATCCTCTCCAAAGTAATGGAGATTATTATCAAAAAAAGACTAATGAAGTATCTTGAACGCAAAGGTATCATTAGTGATAGGCAATATGGTTTTAGGTCACATCGCACCACCGCCGATCTAATGTCTTGCCTTAGCGAGAAGCTCAATATTAGCATTCACAACTCTGGTGAATCTACTGCTGTAGCCCTGGATATTTCAAAAACCTTTGATCGAGTCTGGCATTGCGCTCTTTTATCCAAATGCCAAGCTTTAGGCCTAGGTTCTGTTCGATTCGTGTCTTTTACAAAAATCATATTAACGCCGGTGTTTTTCAGGGAACAGTTCTCTCACCTACACATCCCATGCTACAATACCAGATACTGATACTAAACGTAACATAATGGTCAGCACGCTCAACCATGATTTAGCCATTATTTTCAACTTGTGTAAAAGTTATAGAGTTGAGTTTGACATCGCCAAAACTCAAAGCTGTCTAGTCCCGCAAAACTTCCCCGCTTAATCTCTCCCTATTATTCGAAGGTGTGCGTATTCAGCGAACTGAACACTTGAATATCCTGGGCATGAAGCTCAACAATAAAATTATATGGAATGACCGTATCTTTTTTGAGTCGCTGCAAAACGTATTTTTCTCACCAGGACATGCTAAATATCTATAAATTATACATTCGACCCAAGTTGGAATACAATTCACATATATGGGCCAGGGCATCACGAAGCGCACTAAATTTTCTTGACAAAATTCAAAAGCGAGCCATTCGTCTTATTGACAACCCTAATATGACATCCTCCCTTGTACCATTTGAAAATCGTCGTGTTGTTGGAGCACTTTTCCTAATTTATAGATATCTCTTTAGGCACTTGTTCAGATGAAATAAAAACCTTGATGCTACCTCTCAAACATTTCGGCCGGGAACAAGAGAGGCGTCAAGTGTCCACCCCTACTCCGTGCCAATTCCAAGGTGGCCCAAAACCGGCTGTGGGAATTCCTTTAGTTGTCAAATTTTCCCGAATGTGGAATCATATTCCAACAAACGTGCTTCCTCAATGCAAAAATATACCTAAGTACAATTTAGAAAAGTTCAAAAGTAATATTAATAAACTTATTCAAAATGGCGCTACTGATCAAAGGGATATTTTTCTTTCTACAATCCTCAATTAGTTCAAGCTATACATTCGTGAATAAAGGTATCGTTTGAAACCTATGGTTTGGATTAACTGAAAAAAAAAATTTCAATTTTTAAATGATCATTTAAAACTAAAACCACAAATAAATAACTATATACAGATGTCCTATGCCGACATATCTCTAGCTGACAAAAAGCTTTAATAAGAACAAAATCATAAAAAAAACAACGTAAAACAAATAAGAATAGTAGACGTGAAGAACCATGGTATGGTACAAATAGTAATACAAATAATAAATTTTATATGAATATATTATATAATATATGCATAGATAATATTATGCAACAAATAAATAACATATAGTTATTTGTGATTATTCTTTGTACCTTTATTCTTTCTTTGATTATTACTTTTATGTATGGCACGATACGAACAAGAACAAATATGATTGAAGCGCATTCTTGATGCAGTATTTGTTATTTTGGGTACGTAAAAATTAAATATGTTAAGTTGTTGTCACTCCAATTCCTCTAGCCATCACACGATGATTTTTCCGCAATACTTATATCGAATTACGAGTTTTTGTTAAATTTTTTGTTTTGTGTATAAATCTTTTTTAATAAAAATAAGATTTGACAGAAACTCAACTAACACAAACAAGAATATTCTAAAAAATATAATATCAAAATACAAAAAAAAAAGCCAAAAAAATGTTTTCCTTCAAATGTTTTGCTCAGATAAAAAATAATAAACAATAATTTACATGCGATTTTAATTTCATCTTAAAAATTTTACTGAATCCACCAGTTTTATTTTCAGTGTTTATTAGAATTTGATAGAACGATTGCACTTGATTTTTTTTTTAAATTGAAAATTATTAATGAAAATGTTTTTGTATTTTTTGTAAATTTTTATTTTAGCTTAGGTAAAGGATATTGAACATTTTTTTAAAAATAACACTATATCTTAATAATAGCTTATTCATATAGCGAAATAAGATCCCTATACAAAAGACAAAATTTATATGAAAATAAAATTCCATTTTTAAAGTTTCTCTCCCAGAGGCCAGGCTAGTTGATGTAGACGTATTGGTCAATCGATCAGTTAAATGTATAGATTGCATATGTATATGTATTACATTTTTTGTTTTTATATTTATAAAGAAGTCTAAGGTAATTTATAAAAAGTAATATTTATAAAAAAATAAAAGGTAAATAATAATGAGCATAATATGGGTTGCCTAAATTGAACAATTTAATGGATAAATTTAAACTTCTTTTGATTGAATGATTTTAATAATAGTAATTATGTTAAATGCAAATTATTATTATCCTTAATGCGATTATAATAATTAATAATGTAAATAATATAAAATAAAAAAAATGCAGGTGTGGTGTGTCGATAAATTTTTTGTAGTAAATTAAATATTTACCCAAGTATTGAGGAATCTCAAAGGGCTAGATTCCTGTAAAACGATAAAGTGATAAAAATTGTAAAAAAAAGTCATATTCTAATGAAAATATTGTTAATGTATACCAAAACAGAAAATTTTGAGAAATTAGCATATTTATTTTATTTTTAGCACATTCATTATTTATTGAATTTAAAGAAATTTCTTGAACATGCAAAAAAAAATTACATTTGTTGAGCGCATAGTGCTTGCATACAAGATTTTGGTAATTCAAATTTTATATTAAACCAAAGATTTTGGAAATAATTTTTTTCTTTTCTTTTTAGTATTTCTTTCTATATATCAATAATTTTTCTTTTTCATTTTAGTGTTTAGCCAAATGTGATGATAATTTACTTTTTAGCAGAAATTTTTTCTTTTGAACCATCTTATTGCTTCTGTCTTTGATTTTATATTTTTTTATAAAGCTTTTATTGTTTTTGCTTTTATTCTTTTGTGAGCTTTACTCATAGAACGTCATTTTCTTATATCGGCATAGGACATCTGTATATAGTTATTTATTTGTGCTAAAACTTTAAACAGTTTGCATTTTTTTATTTTTTAACAAAAAAACAATTCGTAGTTTGTACATTGAATTAATTTCAAATTGATTTTTGAACAACAGATAATGTGGAACAAAAGTTTGATAATATTAGGAAGTATTACTTCAAATACCTGTATTGTAAATAATTACCGTTATAATTCCCTTTATGATGTGATTATGTGATAATGATGAAAAATGCATATATGTAATAATATGTAATATTATATGTATGAATAACAAATATTAGAAATTAATGTCTTTTAATCTAAATGTGAGTTTGTGCTTAAATAAAATAAAATTAGTATGAGCCTCATTTTAATAAATTTTCAAATTTTATACAAATTTTTTTTAATTTGCAATAAAATGGTTACAAAATTTTGCTTACAAAAATAGTTTTCAACATCATAATGTATAATTTAGCATTGCAATAATTAAAGCTTATTAAAAAAAATTAATAATTATTACATACTTAGATCATAGTGAAAAAAATGTATGTTTTGCTAAATTGTATTCGTGTGTTTACAAAATTACAATACGCTATTTTATTGCTAAAAAAATGTTAAAGTTTAGTAAATGATTTTTCAACTTGATTAATTACAGTGAATACAACGTTTTTTTCACATTAATTCCCGTGTATACAACGTAAAATTTTAACCATTACTTAATTTATTATTACGAGTATGTTATGAAAATTGTGTTAAGATTAGTTACCAAAGTCTCTTTTTAAAACGAATGAAGTGCTTTGAAGTGCTTTGAAATTTTTTTATTTATTTATTTTTATTTATTTTATTTTAATTTCAGAAAATATTACATTACTTTCGTGCAAGAATATAAATATATTATAATATAATATTTATAATATAAGGAATAGTAATGACAAAATAAAAAATATAATTGTCAAAAGTGAGAAAAATTGGAAATTTATTATCTAATATCTAATATAAGTGAGCTAAATTAGAGATTAAATACGCTAATAATGCCTGTAGGACTATCTCCCTTGGTGAACTAGAGCAAAAAGCAGTGACAGGAACCCAAAAGTTATAACATTTTAAAATATTGCTATTGTTGTTATGGTGGTAAATCTTACTTTGCCACCTTTAGGAATTCACTAGATTTGCTAAAAATCCTTAGAAAAAATACCAGGAGTGTAAGCGTATATTTTTAATTGGTACTGAAATTTTAAAACTAACATATTCTTCATCTTCACATGGTGTCTATGTTGTATGTAACAGAAAATTTTAAACTAGAATGCAGTTTTAAACAGTTGTAAATCGGTGGCTTTACGGAGCGCTATTACCACAAGGAGATTAGAGAAAGCTAAAAATACCCTATGTACAAAAATATTATACTTAAATTGAACGATATGGTAAGAATAATTAATTATTTTGCGGAATTAGAAAACTTTGTTATAAGGTAAATATTTAAATGACCACTTTCGTTAAATAGATGATAATGGAAAAATTTTGAAGCAAAAACTGGAGAGAATCTGCCTGAAATCAAAACCAATGTGTAACGTAATATTTGAAAGATCAGACTTTAGAGTCTAGGGCATTCCGCAAGTAAGTAATTTTTGAATAAAAATTTATTATTTTTACAGCAGGATAATTAGAGTTTAAATTTTAATTACTTGCAAACAAAATAATTTTTTTCTACTAAATTTGAATTCTATACTAATTGGTTTTTACCTTAATATCTGTCAAACCTGTATCAGAAACTACAAAATTCAAAAGTATTTCGTATTATTGTGTATAAAATAATTTACTGTTTGCTTCTAAATAATGTTTAAATTTTTTTTTTGTAAGCTCTTTTTTTTCCTTAATGAAACTGATATTGCTGTAAATATAACAAGTGGTACTACCATGGTTAAAAGACAGCTTCTCAATATTAATCTATAAATTTAGTTACATCTGAATGGAATTACAACAAAACGAATACAGCAAGGTACATGCAGAACTCTTCGTCTATTTTCATTTCAAAATATCTACTTCAAAGCACTCCGATGTTTTAAGGGAATACAGCACTATAATTTATTCTTAATATTATTAATAGTATATTTAGTGTTAATTGTTCATATATTTTATTTTATTGTATAATTTGTTGGTAGATTAGCTTAAAAAATAATAATTTTTAGAGTAATTAATTATATTTTATGTAAATAAATAAATAAAAAAGAGGATAGAATGTGCAAAATTTGCAGATAATATATACTATATAGAATTAGATATATAAAAAATATAGCATTCCACAGATTGAAGAAGTTTTGAAGAAGCTTGTGAAGAAAATTATTGTTGAAGGAAATTTAAGTGCAAAAAATTTACTTTGAAAATTTTTAATTATTCTTTTTTTAATGAAATAATGAAAACGAACATATGGTAGTATCAACAATAAAATATTTTATTTTTTAAAATAAATTTTTTTTTTTTTCAAATTTAAATTTCTTGCATTTAGCTTTCATATTTATTCGTTTAATTATTTTTTTACTTTGTTTTAGTTTTTAATTAGTATATTACACTTATAGATTAAATTTCACGCTTAAAAATAAAATATTTAAATATATATAAATGTATTAAAAATTATATTTTTATAAGAAAAATGGATAACAGAATCATATTTAGAACATTCAGTGTACTTTACCACATCAAATCTAATACGGGCATTTTTTGTTGTTGTTTTGTATTTACAGAACGGAAATATCCTTTGAAACAGAATTTTTATTATTTAATTGGATTCTGGTTAACTTACTTGTAAAGTCATCTAAATCTTCAGCTTCTGCTTCAGCTGCCAACTCTTCAGGCGTTTTTTTCTTTCGCATTAATGGATTTGGTTCTTCCTGAGGTTGTTGTTCTACTATTTCTTCTTTTTTCTTGATATTATACTGAAAGAAAAATATAAGAAATTTTATAAATACTTTTCATGTAATAAAGGTCTGAATATGTTATTCATGAAACAAATTAAATTAATAACTCCCCAATAAGAAACTTAATTTAACGAAAATCTGATTTGTTTTTTATAAGCAAAACTAAAATGTTCAAAGTAAAATATTTTTGGATTAAGTTTTTTGAATTTATTTTTATTTTTTAAAATCATTTTCTTTTTTCCGCACCACCCAGGAGGTAAAGAATCGTTAGATCACCGAAAGTCATTCGTTAGATCACCATCTACCACAGCTAAGACACAGCTTCATAACATAATCTTGATCAAAAACCTTACTGAAAAACCCAAATACCAAACGCGGCCTCTGCAATGGGACTCGATTAGCTGTAAAAGCTCTAACATTAAATTTAATAATCGGGGAATTCCTTGGCATAAACTGTAGGTGAAACTGTATTTATTCCTAGCATGGATTTATCTATAACGTCCACAGAACTGCCATTTATTCTTAGACGTTGACATTATCCTGTTAAATTGGCATTTTCTATGACCATAAATTATTCGCAAGTTCAAACATTGGAAAAAGAAGAAGTGTATTTGCCTGAAACAGTATTTAGCCATTGTCAACTATATGTTGTAGTTTTCAGAGTACGGCAGTCTGGTGATATTCAAATAAAACTTACTGAGGTAAGGGAGCAAGGCAAATTAATTCGACATTCCAATAAACTATATAATTATTAGAGAAAAAATGGTAAAATGCTGCTTTTGTCAACGATATATTGCGTCGGAGTGTTGAGTAGGCCTATTTGAGTAGGCAAACCACAAAAAAAACGTACCTTTTTCTTTACCTCCTGGGTAGTGCGGAAAAAAGTAAATAAATTTTCAATAACAAAATGTTGTTGTTTAACTCAATTTGCTTTTGTGAAAAATAATTTTTCAATTTATCGAATTATTTCCATCCTTATAGCAAAAAGAAAAAGTTCTTGCACCTGACTTAGCGCAATATACCTAATATTTGATTACTTTTCTTAGAATTCACTTTTTTGTGCAGTTTCACAAGAAGTTCTTTTTTTCTAATTAGAGCACCGTCTTAAGACTGAATAATAAGCTGAATAATAGACCCAGTTATTATTTTTACGATGTGGTCAAGTTTAACGACAAAAATTATCTGTCTTTAATTACTCAATATATACAATAACTTTACATGAGTCTTATGAACTCCATTTAAACTCTATATAAAATAAATCTTTAAAATAAATTTACATTGAATGCATTTCTTATGGAATGGAATGCATTTAAACTCTACAAAAAGATTTAAAATCTATTTACAAAAATGCATTAATATTATAATGTTAACATTTTACAATATTCAAAAATTTCTATATATAAAAACATATTATAATATTGCAACAACAAATAATACTAGCAAGTGACAGTAAGAAATAGTAATTTGATGCTCAGTATTTAAACATACAAAAAAATGTTTACAAGACAAAATTTCAATAGATAAAATTACATATGGACAAAATTTCATATAATTAGAGGTATTAATTAGTTTTAAGGCTACAAAACTATCCAGGTAGCCGGAAGATTTCAGATGTACTAATTAACAAATGTTTTTAAGATTTTTTAAATTTTTTAAAAATATAGGTAAATTTTTAGATGTTGTTAAAAAATTAAACATTCTAATTTTTGTTAAAAATTTAACTATTTATTTTTTTATTAATTTAGTTTTTATTTTTCTAAATTTTCCCAACTAATTTTTATAAATTTTTTCCCCAGCCCAAGGCCAACGTTCCCTCTAATTTTTTAGATATCTGAGCGGAAAATATGCGACGTGAGCAGTAAATTTACAGAACAAGATTTAGTGAGCGGAAAATTTGCATAAAAATTAATTAAAACAAAAATTAAAAAATTCAATATTTAATTTATTATATATGTAATTCATTTTTTCGTATATAATTCATATTTATAGCTAAAGCTACATATTGACTTAGTAATTAACGCATATTAATACTTCATTTATTTATTCAATTTACATTTCATAATGTACATACTTATCTTATAATATTCTTTTTAAATTTAATTATTTGGATTTATAAAAGAAAATATATAATATTAAACGACGGAATGTCCACCACGGCATTTTTCACGTCTGTCTTTTTCATTAGCCCAATATTGATAAACTTCATCTAAATCTATATTTTTTTGAGACAATAAATGTGATTTTATTCGCATCAAGCATTCCAAATGATTACTTTCAATTTTATTTCTAGATTTATTTTTTATAGAATTTATTAAACTGAATCCACGTTCACAATCGCAACTTGATGCTAGAAATGTTGAGCTAATGTCTAGGAAAAATTTCAGTTCATTGAATTGGTCATCTTTTAAAACGAAATTCACCAAGTCCGTGAATGTTTGAATTGAACCAGCTTTGTATTTTTCGGGTACAATAAATTTTAATGTGGTATATTGCTGACATATCGTCTCTGCTGCAGTGTTATTAAAATTGGGAATAAACATAGAATATTTTCGTACTAACTTTAGAACACTTTCTTTCTCAAACTCAAAGTTATTAGTGTTTGCTATTGCACCAGGATCGAATGCATACCACTCTATAAAATCTTCTTCAGGAAACCTACTCTCCAAGTGTTTACATAAAAGTTCAATAAATCGAATAATTGCAGATGTATCAACGTCATTGTTTGATAGAGCTAAAAGTTTCTTGACATCATCATCCAATATACTACATCACTCAAATACTGACTTTTCAGTTTATTTATAGTTCCTTTTGCAAACTGAATAGCTTTCAATGATGTTAAACCACTTCTTTGAAATAGTTTGGTTAGTGCAGCAAGGTCGCATAAAACTTCATTTAAAATTACTATTGTAACATGGTATTGTGGATTTTTAAGCATTTTCAAACAATATTTGCTAATAGGATCATTAAAGTTTTGGACCTTTTCGGTGCAGTAGTCAATTAGGGTATCATAATTTCGAATTAAAGCTTTCACGGCAAAGTGTCTAGAAAGCCATCTTACTTCATTGAGTGGTCGAAACGCTAGTGCATCACATTCTGTTAAAATAGCCATTTCTTGAAATTGTTCTTTCCTTATAGACGATCGGTGAAACCTAGTGTAAACTGTCCTCAAAAGTGTTTCGATATCCTGCATGATCGAGACCTGTCTCCAAGCATCATCTATGGTAAGATCTTCTTTGTGGCCTACGCAATGTTGTTCAGAAAAATGCTTAATTTCATGTCGAAGTCGTACTGCTACACCATTATTTTTCCTAACATAACTGAAGCTCCATCAGAAGTAAAGAGTACCATTTTCTGTAAATTTAGATTATTGTCAGCATAAAATGCTTTAATTGCTTCTACAATAGAAATGCTGTCGCAACCGGTCATTTTTAAAATTCAGTTCTGTATACAAATTCACATTCTGGTCGATATTTCAGTACAGAAATATCTGTACTTTCATCTATTGTCAGTGTATGGAAACTCGATTTACGTAATTCATTAATGAATTTTTGTTTTATTATGAAATTTATACATTCGACAAATTCATATGCATAATTTTCACTACGCCATGAATGAGGAATTGATACATATTTAGCCATATGTTCATGTATTGCTTGCATCGAAAGCATATTTATTTGGATTCCAAGTATCACATCATCAATAAGAATTTTTACCATATTCCGATCAGATCGCTTGTGGTAGTTTGATGAAAGTAACTAAGTTTTTTTTTCATGGGGTTTTATTTTCAAAATTTTGAATATGTTTTTTTAATTTTTTTTTTAAATATGTTGTATACTTTCTATAGGGATACAAATAATTTTGTAACAATATTTCTAAAAATTAAAAAAAAAACAAGTGCGCGGATTTTGAAAACCAGTGCGCGAATGATTTTTAGCAGCTGCGCGGCCGCGCATCTTAGAGGGAACATCGAACCCAACCAGAATTTTCCAAAAATTGTCTTATAATTCTTTAATCAACAAACTCAACATACTAAAAATTCCTGTGAAATTATTTTATTTTTATTATTTATAATTTTTCTTTTAATTTTTTTTATTATAAATTTTAATTATTATATTATATTTAATATATAGTTTGTTTATGTTTCAATAAGTAATAAGAATTATATAGATTACTTATTGGAACATCCTTTTCAATTTTCAACATTAGTTGACAAAACTAATATTAAGATCTTGAAAAATAAAACAGATAACTCAACAAGGAATTTTAAAAAAGATTGGTTTATTAAAAAACTCATTATTTTGTTTTTTTTTTACTTGGAAACGACAATGTTTGGACTCGTGAGGGTTACAGAGACTTAAAACATCTTTCTGAGTCCATAAAAAACATGAAATCATGAAAATCAGCCCTTAAAATCTATGTTAGATTTTAAAATATTTAACACAACAAACATTATGAGTGCTATTAACAGTGGTTATGCTGCGTCAATTCGTAGGCTTAACGAAACAGTTCAAAAAAATCGGATGGTCCTTAACAGTAATTATATTTTAAAATTTTGTGGCACACATAATTTGGCTCTCAGAGGGCATAATGAAAAAATTAATTCAGTCAATTCTGGAATTTTTCTTGGCCTAGTTTCTTATATTAGAGAACTCGATTATGTTTTTAACGATTTTTTGGAAAATGCAACTGTCATGCAAAATATTTCAAAGACACTTCCAACTTTTGGATTGCATAAATAAAATATACTAAAATTTATTTATTATTTGCATAATGTCAACAATTGCAATTGCATTTTTGTATGTGCTTGTAATGCTATCATTCCAATTTTTTAATCGGTTCATTACGGTATGAAATTTGTAATTAATATATAAGAACCTCAAAAAAAAAAAAAAAAAAAAACAAATTTATATATGTAAAACAATACAAAAACAATAGTATAATCATGTATAACAAAAAAAAACTAAAAAAAAATAATAATTTTCTATTTTTTTTTTTTAGTTTTTTCTTTATGCAATTTAAAATTTACAAAAACTTAACATAACTTAATGGTAAATAAACTAATATATAGATGTACACAGATATAAGTTCTCAAAAATTTTAGGTTTTTTTTATAGACCCTAGCCTAAGCTGTTTGGTCTCATAGTTTTGTTTTAATTCAGTGTCAATTCATAATCAATTAAGTTTAATTCATATTTAAATCAATTCAAAAATAAAAAATAATTTTTTTAAAAACTAAAATTAAATACTAAATTAACGACTTATGCTTAACATTAATATTTTACTTAAGAAAGAAAAGAAAATATAAGAACAAAAAATGCAATAATTACTTAAACTAAATGTGCTACAACTTATCTTACAAAAATAATTTTTATAAAAATAATCTTTATATTATCTACTTAATTTTCTAAAATATATTTTATACTTTGCTTTTTAAAATAACAAATATTATTAATAATTTTATATTCTTCTGGCAATTCATTATACAATTTCAAACAATTATAAAAGCTGTGACAATTTGAAAAATTTATTGAGATTCTAAGAATTCCGCTAATATAGTAGAAATGCCGTTTGAGCTTAAACGGTTACAATTTTCTGTGAGAATAAATGTTGGGAATCGTAATAATAATGCAAAGCAATTATATTAATAATGCAAATATGGAATACTCATAAAAATGTCCTGAATCTTATTTTCCAAAATCTACGAAATAGAAACAATTTGTTTGTGAAGTTTTAAATTTTCTACATCTCGTGATACTGCTACTATTATTTGTCCAGTAGAAACAAATTTACCCTTTGTCTCATCCAAATAACCAACCAGAACGCATTTTGCTCCTCGATAATATAATTTCTTTAAACCAGGACCTTTCTTCAGATTGTATTCGTCAGAACCAAATTCACGAAGGTGAAGTAAACTCGGCATTTTATTGTAAGACATGAGGCATAGTACCATTTGAGCTTGTTGATGGGCAACGATTTCTAATATAATTAGATGTTAGTACTGCCTCAGCCCAAGAATGTGGAGATAATTTTGATTGTTTTAATAAACATCGTGCCGTTTCCATTAATGCTCTTTTTTCTTTTAGCAGTTCCATTCTGCTCTGGAAAGTATTGTACACTTTATTTATCGAATTCAGAGTTGATATACTCACTCTTATTGTTAGATTTTAAATTTTAAATTTTTGATCAGGTCATATTTTGCGTCATTGTAGTATATTCCTTAAATTTATTTAATACCGCGGATTTTTTACTTATTAAATAAGCCTCACACCATGTGGTAGAGTCATCCGTAAAAGTAACGAAATATTTTGATTTGTTCAGTGGCTCCACCTTCATAGGTCTACAAACGTCCTATGGACAATTTCCATTACATTGCTCTTTCTATCTGATCCTTTTGGCTAAGGTAATTGTGAATGCTTAAACACAAATATCACATTTCAAACATTCCGGCCTAAATTTCGGATCTAAATCAATAATTAAATTCTTACTAGGCAGATTATAAGGATCTTTAATATTTAAGTAGACAAGGCGCTTGTACCAGGATCTTAGTTTTTCAAATTCAACCATATTATTTTCAATTACATTATTTTCCTAATAATTGCTACCTGTTGCTTACTATCATCTGTAAGGTCATCTATTCTTTTTGCTTTGAAAATAATTTGCTCGTGATTATCTAGTATTAAAGAACAGTCTTTATTAAATAAGGTTTTATAACCGATATCAGTAGTTTTAGCCATCGAAAGTAAATTTTTTTCAAATTTGTTACTAACCTGACATCTTGCAGGCTAACGTTTCTATCACTATCTTCTGCTTTGACTTTTATATTTACTCTACAATATTACTATTTGCTAGTTGTAAGCATCTACAATTAGGTTCGTTAATTTTGTAAAATTGTTTTTTATTATATTACAAAGGTGAGCAACCACTATCTTATATTTATTATTACAATTTTTTAATTCCGCAACATTATTGGTATATACAACTAATAAATTTTATTATTATTATTGTTTAATTGATTTACTTTCCTTTTTACCACTTTTTCCTTACATTCAGGTGCATTGTGAACCATTTTATAGACCATATTTATCTGGGCTTGATGAATCATCTCGTGGTTTGATTTTTGTTTTTATTTGTTTTTTTTTATATTATAGCCAAAACTTAGGTTGTGAACCTTTAAGTACTAAGTTGACTATTTGAAAAACGAAACGATAGTTAAAGGAAAGGAAAGAAAAAGCAAGAAGAAAAGTTTTGTGGGAAAATGCGAACACTGTTGTTAGAATTCGTCTTAAGCCTCCGTAAGTCATAAATACAAAAATCCTTTTCTCATTGGAAATGCTTCGATTGGAACGCGATTCCACAATCGAGATGTTCTAACTGTAAGAGAATTTCCATAACCGGACTTAAGCCATCTCGGAATTTCCACTGTGAAAGGAGCACTTGATGCCTCTCGTGTTATGCCATGAAATTGCTTGAGACGAGGAAGAAGTGATTTTAATTCGTCTAAACAAGTGCTAACACCAAGTAGATGTTTATAAAATAGACTAAGTGCTCCAACAATAAATCAATTTTCTGCCTTCTTTTTCAATTTTAACACCCATAACGTAACGAAAAAGGTTCAAGGCAAAGTTTCTAATTTTTGAAAATTATCTTTTCCATTTAAAATTCAGATGTATTCATTTGAAATGGAGAAATTTTATACTTAACTCAAAATTTCTTTTTAAAATAATGATTTAAAATAAAAGTTTTAAAAAAAATCTTTTGGAACCATATATAAAGTATTTGAAATTCAAATCGAAAAGGTCCAGTCATTTTAGAAAGGTTTAAAAATTTACCGTAACATTTATGTGTTGACAGATTTCAAAACTTCCATTTTGTGTATAAAGTTTCTTGAAATTGGGAAATAATTTGCCTTGTTCTCTTCCCTCAATAATTTTTACTTCCATCAATAGGGACTATTGAAAATCTTTTTGTGGAAATATAGTTTTCCATATTGCTGTGCCGATTAGGACTTCAGCGATTAGTAAGTTTGATTTTCATTCTACTTGGACAGCAGTCATTTAAAAATACGGGTTAATTGTTTTCATCGTTTTCACCGCCACATCGTCAATAGAATCTGTATTTAAATAAGTTGTTATATTTTGTGGGTGGTATACTATTTTTTTAAAAATGTATGGGGTGGGAATGATTAATATTTGTGTTACTATATAATTTCTGCTACTATATGTATGTTCTCAATTCTTATTCTCTCAAGTTCTTATGTTTCTTGTTTTTGTGATTGCAATATTCATAAAATGCCACGCTAGCAGCAGCAGCGCATTGCCGTTTATTTTAGTTAACTAGTTTTCTTTTCTTTTTTATGAATTTTGTCTTTTTGTAATTTTGTCCATATGTGATTTTGTGTTATGTAATTTTTTCCATATGTAACTTGGTGTTATGTAATTTTTTCCTATTTAATATTGTTATGTAAACGAAAATGTATATGTTTAATAGATTAGCGTTTTCTATATACAAAACATTAAAACTACAACAATGCCTTAAAGTTATCTTGAAAGTTTAAAATGCTTCATTATAAAGATATATTTTTTGAAAGCTGGCAATACCAGATATCTTTTAGAAGTAGTGATTTTGTCCTACGCGGACACAACATTTAATTCAGAAGACCAATTTTTTTTATTTTCAATTTTTTCAAAGACTGTACAAAAAAAGTGCCGTTTTAGAATTTTAACATGCTGAAGAAATTTTTGAACCGTAAATTTTTAGCTTTAGTATTATTATTCCAAACATGGATACAGTTCTGCTTAAATTTCCTTCTTAAATCAATATGTCTCCTTAAATTTTTAAATTAAAAAAAAATGTTAAAATTAATCAAAACTAAAAATTAAATATAGCTATCGTGAGATATTAAAATTTATAATAATAGAAAAGTAGATTAGAAAACATTTTTTTATCTTAACATTATTTCAATTAAAATTTTTTTCTAATATTATTGAGGATTTGCTTTAAAATTAAATCAAAGTCTTTTAAAATTATTTAATAGTTGCATGCAATTTAATTAATTTTTTCTTCATTGACTTAACCTATTTAATAATAGCAAAATATTTATTAATAATAACTAGGTTCTCAAAATTTTTTTCAAAAAATGTTTTGTATTCATTTTTGTTATTATTTTTTTTAAGTAATTGAAGAAAACAGATTTTACTTTTAAAATCCTATCCTGATTATTTTGATTTTTATTTATGTACTTATTCTGACGTTTTCATTTTTCCAAGTAACTTACATAAATCACTCCTGTAGCATTTCATCAAAAATTTAATGGAGTCGAAATCCGATTACATTTCCTGTCAATCAAAATTGTAAGACAAAAAAAAATTGATTTCTCGAATTTAATTTTCTTTTTGAGAATTATTTTTTTTTTTTTTGAATTGAACTTTTTATTTTTAAAATTCTATTCTTAATTTTTTTTATAAAAATTTTTATTTAAGTTATAAACCACATATGACATATTCTGTGTTTTTTTCTCTCTTATTTTGTTTTTGCATCAGATATTATAACCAAAACAAGGACGGTTTCTAATTGAGGATTGAATAAAAGGAAAAAATCCAATTGAAGTGAAACAGAATATAAAAATTCCGATTTGGAAAATAAATGAAGCCAATGCAAATTTCTGCTTAATTTCCTTCCTAAGTTTTTTTTTGTAATATTATGAGAATGAGTTTTGGATATGAGTGATAAAACATATTAAATTTTTAAAGTGTGTTAAATTTTCGTAATATTTTTATTAATATTTAAACAATGTCATACTAATATAAATATGTATATGTAATTTTTGATCGTTTCAATTCCTTAAAAATTTTTGTAAATCTTCATAAAATCCTATTACATATAAATTTTAGATTTAATAAAACTTACAAGCTAAGCTCTATCTAAAAAGAAGTTGTAGTTTAAACACTTACTTTCTTAGATTGCACGAGCTGATTAGTGATGAACAAAAAATAAGTAAATAGGCATACTTAACTCTGAACTATATCTATGAGAAAAATGTTATGTAAAACAAATTTTAAGTACCGATGGCATTTCCATTTCCAGGAAAAGTACTGCTCAACCAGTTTGTTACAACTACCAATTTAATTGCTATTCGCTTGATAGAGTAAATTGCATTACGGATCTAATATGTAATCTTATTTTTTTTAAATCTTGTTTTTTTAAATCTTGTTTCTTAAACTCTTGTTTTCTTAAAATATTTTTTTTTCCTTTTTTTTTTTTGACACTACAGTAACTTAGGTAGAATTGACCTTTTCGTACTTAATTAAGGCGATCTGTAATAAAATAGAGTGTACCAAACAATATAAAAAGAAAAAGAAATTAAATTTTTTAGCCCACGTTACCACTTATTTATACAACCTCTGCAATGAATGCAACTGAGACCAATATTTACACACAACAGTTTTTAATACCTTATTGGGTGTAGAAATACTCTCAGAAACATTCACTACAGGTTAGAACAATGAGAAAATTTCGGTAAAACACTAAAATTTAAAATAATTAAAAAAACAAGATGCTTGAATCTAAATATTCAGGTTTTGTAACAAAAAACAGTTTCAAAATATATTTATAATATAACAGCGGCTATGCAGAAATAAAATTAAGGTAAGTATTCTGTAAAAGGGATATCCTCTTTTATGTATGCGCAGAGGCTTTGTATAAAAATAATTAGGGTAAAAACTTTCTTCTAGATTTTTTATATGGTTTTTTTTTGTGTGGGTATTTGTTTTTTTGGGGATTTTTTGTCTCGGGATTTTGGTTTTGGGGCTTTTTAAAAAATCATGTATCTTATGTATTGGGGATTTTGATTTTTAGGCGGAAGAAATTTAATAAAAAATTTAAAAAGAAAGCTTGTTTATTTTTAAAGTCAATCAAAAGCAATCCCTCTTCGGGATATTATTGAAACTTTGATATTACTGACGGCAGTAACATTTGATCACTTCAATCAAAAACAATTTTTGCAAAAGAATTTTAAATAAAACAAGATTCTTTGAAAAAAGCAGGATTTTTATGAAAAGCAAGATTTGAATCATTAGCAAATTGCAGACGTCCACTTTTATGTACCAGATTTTCTCCGGTAAAAGGTTAGCGCTTAACATTTTAAAATTTCTTGTTGCTAGAACCAATTCTCAGTTCTTGTGTTGAAGGAATATTCTCAGGACCGCTTAGGTGTTCTTAATTTTATTTCATCCTACAGAATATTGCTTAATTGAGCCAATTGCTAGAAAATTTCGTTAAGGCAATTCTAGTTCAATATTTTTTACCGGAATGGTTATGCAGGAATTTTCGCTGATTGATAATTTGTTTACATTTATTCCTAACCACTTTATAGCTCTCATACGTGTTGAAAGTTTTATTATTCTTGTATTATTTATAAGCTTCTTCTTTGGATTAAATAGCTTTGCTGCATAGGTCATTGAGGGCATAACCTGAGGGTTTTCGTTTTATACTTCTAATGCTATTTGGAATGAAAGTTTTAATTCGTGTTACTTTGTTGAGTTAACACTGACTTTATTGAAATCATATCTTATAATAATTTTATAACTAATAATGGCAACATTAAAGTAAATACAATAAGGACAATATTAGATTAAATACAATAATGACAATATTGTAGCTTGCGACATTACTACATCGTCCCCTTTACGAAAGATTTAATTTACATATTCAATGTTTGTTTTATTTACATTTTTAATTCATAACATTTACTTAAGTTCTTAGGGCGTTTCCGAACCTCTCGCACTTGCACTTGATACTCGCACTAAACCTGTCAGATCGCACTTGATTTGTTGTCAAAATTTTAGTGTAGTCTCAAGTACACTAGATATCGCAAAAGTAAATTTATTAAATTTAGTGCTATTTGACAGGTTTAGTGCGAGCATCAAGTGCAAGTGCGAGAGGTTTGGAAACGCCCTTAATACTCAGGGCCGGCGCTTCCATAGAACAGTATGAACAGTTTGACGGGGCGCTAAAATTTAAGATATTTCGAGGGCGCCAAAATTCATTAATAAATATTAAAAAATTAAATTAGAAAAAATTTGTTTTTTTATTTTCTGGTAAAATCTGTTTTATAAAAAATTTTATAACCAAAATACTGCACTGCACTCAATTAAAATTTTGTAGAGTAAATTTTTTGTACAAAAAATTCTTATAATAATAATAGTATCGTTCAGATGAATATGAATGCACACTAACAAATGGGCTTATATTATTTTGAAATCGAAAAAATAGTATGTATTACAATACAATTACATAAACTAGAATGTATAATACAGTTATTTTCTCATTGGATAAAAATATAAGAAATTCTATATACAACAACACAACACTACACATATTTTTAAATAAGAAATCGACTGAGAAAAAATATCTTGTTTTCTGCTATTCCTTTTCCTTCGTAATTCGTATTTTATTTTTTCTATTGGTGTTGTGTCGATTATTGAGAATTTCTTGGTGGTATAAAAAACAAACAATTGCCTTCAGTAAATCTCTTGTTTGAATTAAAGCATCGCAAGTGCTTACGGCCAATTTGTTTCTACACTTGGTTTTAATTAAATTCTGTATCGAAAAAATTCTTTCGACGTTTGCTGATAAATGAGGGAGTGATAGAACGCCTTGTACAATACGAAAAATGTTTGCAAACATTGGTAAATCCAATTCATTTTTAATTAAACCAACCAAAAAATCAGAAATCCAAAAATCAGAAATACTCAAATTTTTAAATTTTTTCAACTCCTCATAATCAGATAAAGCTCTATATTCCGAATTAATGCTCTCTGCGTTTTCTAGTTCTACATTTGGAAACTTATGCATTAGTAAGGTTAGCACACTATTGGATTCCCCAGTCAAAACATGTTCTACGGAAAATTTAGGAATAATGTTCAACACTTCATTTTCAAAATTAATTTTTTTTCTAAGATTTTCGCAAAAAGAAATATAAAAATTTTTGACATTACATCTAAATTCTTTAAAAATATTTTTATCAGCAATTGACTGATAATATAATTCTACTTCTGTCCCGAAATAAAGCTGTTCATCTTTTAAATGATTATCGTATAAATCAATTGCATTTATGTCCGTACTATCTATAATTGACTTTTTCAAAAAATTTCTGCATATAGTTTTAAATAAATATTTCAAGCGTGGTAAAAAAATATGAATTCGAGGATGCTCTGATTGCATTTCTAAATTTATGGCATTAATAATGTTAAGTACGTAAGATAAAAATAAGAAGTACATCTTAGTTAATGGTGTTTTGAGCATGGTTGTAATAAATTGAATATTCTCGTTTCCATATCCTAACTCAAAATCATTTAATTCAAAATAATATTTTAATGGTGTCAATTGTTCAATAATACGATCAATTGCAGCCTGAAACAATACAGAAAACATAAGGAAATGAATAAAAATATATTTCGATTTTTGTATACCTGACGGGATAACCAACGAGTAGATGCATATCGTAGTATGGTGTGAAGCTTTGTACCGAATTCTTCTTGAAATTTAATAAATTCAGCCTTCCGTGCCGAGCTATTGCAAAAATGATGATTAATTTCACGAATTAGTCTATCAATGTCCTTAGGTAATATAGATGCAGCAGCTACAGAAACTAAATTTAAATTATGGCAAACACAGCCATTTACAAAAAGCTTTGGAACCACTTCTTTCAACTTAGCTTGTACCCCATTATGACTACCCATCATGACTGAACAATTGTCGGACGTAAATCCAACAATATTCTTCAAATGTACGTCTTTTTCTTTTAAAAATTTTATGATAGTATCATAAATTCCTTGAGCAGTACTATCTTCTAATGTTACAAGTCCTAAAAATCTATCTAAACTTGTTTTCTCAAAAATCCTTATAACGATTGCTAAATTTTTACTA